>CP136054.1:483618312-484969312 GCA_032464435.1 Aegilops umbellulata
GGAGAATGATGTGATGGACAAGACCCAATCCTAAGCCTAGCACAAGATCGTGTAGTTCGTTTGCTAAAGCTTCTCCAATGTTAAGTATCATTTCCTCAGACCATGAGATCGTGTAACTCCCGGATGCCGTAGGAGTGCTTTGGGTGTGCCAAACATCACAACGTAACTGGGTGACTATAAAGGTATACTACAGGTATCCCCGAAAGTATATGTTGGGTTGACACGGATCGAGACTGGGATTTGTTACTCCGTATGACGGAGAGGTATCTCTGGGCCCACTCGGTAATGCATCATCATAATGAGCTCAGTGTGACCAAGTGTTTGGTCACGGGATAGTAAAGTGACTTGCCGGTAACGAGATTGAATGAGGTATTGGGATACCGACGATCGAATCTCAGGCAAGTAACGTACCGATTGACAAAGGGAATTGTATACGGGATTACTTGAATCCTCGACATCGTGGTTCATCCGATGAGATCATCGAGGATCATGTGGGAGCCAACATGGGTATCCAGATCCCGCTGTTGGTTATTGACCTGAGAGTCGTCTCGGTCATGTCTGCGTGTCTCCCGAACCCGTAGGGTCTACACACTTAAGGTTCGGTGACGCTAGGGTTGTAGAGATATTAGTATGCGGTACCCCGAAAGTTGTTCGGAGTCCCGGATGAGATCCCGGACGTCACGAGGAGTTCCGGAATGGTCCGGGGGTAAAGATTTATATATGGGGAGTCCTATTTCGGCTGTCGGGAAAGTTTTGGGGGTCATCGGTATTGTACCGGGACCACCAGAAGGGTCCCGGGGGTCCACCGGGTGGGGCCACCTATCCCAGACGGCCCCATGGGCTGAAGTGGGAGGGGGGAACCAGCTCCTGGTGGGCTGGTGCGCCCCCCTTGGGCCTCCCCTACGCCTAGGGTTGGAAACCCTAGGGTGGGGGCGCCCCACTTGGCTTGGGGGGCAAGCCACCCCCTTGGCCGCCGCCCCCCCCTTGGAGATTGGATCTCCTAGGGCCGGCTCCCCCCTAGGGGCCCTATATATGGTGGGGGAGGGAGGGCAGCCGCACCTTGCTCCTAGCGCCTCCCTCTCCCTCCGTAACACCTCTCCTCCCCGCTTGCGCTTGGCGAAGCCCTGCCCGGATCCCGCTACTTCCACCACCATGCCGTCGTGCTGCTGGATCTCCATCAACCTCTCCCTCCCCCTTGCTGGATCAAGAAGGAGGAGACATCTTCCCCAACCGTACGTGTGTTGAACGTGGAGGTGCCATCCGTTCGGCGCTTGGTCATCGGTGATTTGGATCATGACGAGTACGACTCCCTCAACCCTGTTCTCTTGAATGCTTCCGCTCGTGATCTACAAGGGTATGTAGATGCACTCCTCTCTCTCGTTGCTAGATGACTCCATAGATTGATCTTGGTGAAGCATAGAAATTTTTTATTTTCTGCAACATCCCCCAACAGCCATGCCACTGTTATAAGACATGACAAGTTTAGCCAAATGTTTTTGCCTGTAATTGTTTGAGACTCTGACTGTTTCCTCTGTGCCATTTTGTGCAAACAAGGATATCCAATTCACCTGGTTGCTGTTGTGACCTTTTGGTGCATTGCACAGAACTCTTCTTAAAAGAAGTGACTTTTGTGCTGTTTAACTAGAATGTCAGAATGGAACAGTTGGTTCATTTGGTGGAAGTGCACAAAGGGAGATCCGTGTTCCAATCCTCATCATCCATACTGGCGCCATAACCTTCCTTTAGGTAAGAATGATATTTAATGCATGTGTTCATCTCTATTTTCCGACTGCCATGAGAAAATAATGCTGTTTTTTACTAGTACACTTGTACTCCCTCACTAACAAAACCAATTCTGAATTAGAAGGCCAATCATGTACTTGGTTTCACCAACTGATGAGGAGAAAGAGAAACAGAGCATGAAGAGGAAGAAGAAGAAGAATAAACAGTGCCAAGGCGATCTTGCTGAAGCCAGAGGCCTCAGTCGAGGCCATTCAAGGGCTCCGGCAATGACTACCTTACATGTGAGACGATCCTCCAGGGATCCCTTCCACTTCTGCTGTCTCACTTAATTAATTAGGAGTACTTAAGTACCACTAATTTATTACTGCCTAATTTTCCTATTGGAGTTAAACAAATCTTTAGTAGGACCCTATGTTGAATCATGTACATGTGTATGTTTGTCTATGGAGGTGAATCATGTGGTGGAGCAGGGAGGGAATATTATTAGTGTCATGACATAATAGTGCTACTGTTTTGCATGTCAATTTATTGCTATTGGTTCAATGAGGCAATGTTTTGTGTATTGTCCATCATGAATTTGATGCTACTGTTTGAGTAATATGCTAATGTCTTCCTATCCTTTCTCACTAAGCTAATGAAGGTTTCACCTTGTTCCTACTTGTGCAAACAGGGATCATGTTGTGCCAATCATACATTTTAGTGGAACTACACAAGACAATACAATGAATTGTATCCCAGCCAGTGCTTTAACTCTGTTGGAAGTTCTTGATAATCTTTGATATATTCTTAGCACTGGTAAACAAGAGTGATTTCAACCATACATTTGAAGTGCACAAAAATATATACTATTGTGTGATTCCAGTGAGTGCTTTATCATCTCTTATGGGACTACATGAATAAGCTTTTTTTCTCAGGTTGGTACGGGCCTAAGGCCTTCATCCATATTAGTTTGTTGTCATCTCTATTTGTATCGTGCTACTGTCATGAGAAAATCCTTTATCTTTGCACGTTAAAGTTTTGCAACCTATGATAAATGGCAATGCTTTGAGTGTTGAGTTGAGCTAATTGGCACTGATTAAATAAACTAATACCTCTCTTTAAGCAAGACTACTATGTTGCTAACTTTACCCATTAAGATAATGAGGGTGCTTCTATTTGTTCGTGTATGTTTCATCAACTAGTCCCACTATTATAGTAATCTCACTCTCTCAATATATGTGCCAACGGGGATGCTCGATTTTGGTGGAACTGCACAAAAACTTTGGGTGCTTCATTGTCTAAACAACTTCCGTCCTTTCCTATCAGTCGCTAAACTCCGCTTGCTTTCTTCCTTTATTGTTAGTCGCTTGGCTTACCTCGGCTTCCAATCAAAGGAAATAGTGATTGATATGCTACCTCACACAGGTTGGTACTGGTCTTTATCCGGATTTTTGTGCCTGTCATATGTATTGGTAATTTGGTATTGTGTTACTGTTTGCCGATTTCATAAAGGGGTAATTTGGAGCCTGAACTCACAGGCAAATCATTACATCAGTTGATTTCAGTAGAACTGCACAAAATGATCAGATGGACAGGTACTTATGTTGCTTCTATGTACTCCAAAGTTCACTCAAACAAGCATCGATGTTGACAAGAAGTGCCTATATTCATTCAAGTATCAACCGACATCAACCAATTGTCAAACTCCAAGTATTAGGAGAGTGAACGCCAAAAATATTGCTTGGTGCATAGCCCAGAAAAACGCTATCCAGTCTTTGGTCCCAACTTGTGCCTTTTGGTTATCGGCACATATGGTAGCGAACTATATGGCATGGAGTCTAAAGATTCTAGACAAGTTGGTTGACGCGTATATTCATCTGGCACTTAATCAGTCTGCACGCCAAGGATGCTCCATTTAAGTTGAACTGCACAAAAAATTTGGGTGGTTCATTTTCTCAACCACCTCCTTTCTCGTCTGCAATGTAGAATTTTGGCGAGATACAGGACCAAGATGAGCCAGTAAACTAGTTGGATGAAAGTAGTGGCCAAGTTGCTCAAACCTCCCTCGGCACGAGGCCACTATTTGAGGATAAACCTACAAGCAAAGTTCAGATTGTCTGTGCTGCCTCTTATGTACTCAAAAGTTTACTCGTACAAGAACTAATTTTAGCAAGAACTACCTCCGATTGAACACCATTTACCAGTCTGTACCCTAGGTAATTAAAGTTCGTCCATGGATCATATTGGCTGTGCTCTCAATCATTTGGATACATAAACATACTGAACATGTGTATATCTGAATCTTTTTGTAAATTATGTATGAATATTGTCGTGTGATCTATCAAACATTTGGATGCATAGATATGAGCTTGTGTATATATGAATCTTTTGAGTTGTTGATAGTGAATGTTGGCTATGAATATGAACGTGTCTTCTGAACCTGAGTTTGATATGAATGTTTACCTTTTCTATTGTATTTGTGTGTGAACTTGTTAGTATGCCTACTGTGGGGTATAAAACGCAGGTCTCTTATAAAAGTAATGATGTGTCCAATTTATGTTTTCCCTTCTAACCACATTATATATATTTATATTATTACTATTATCGTATGTTTTATAGAGACTTATATATACATTATAAAAACATCCCACGTGTTATTAACTTATAAAAGTAAATGTTTAACGGAAGTTGCCAAGGAAAATCCGGGTTGTTTTTTACTCACAGGCAAGGAAAATCCTGGTGATTGCGTACAAAAGCTTGCGAAGATTTTAAAGACCAATTTAATAATAACGCACTCATTTTTATTTTGAGCAATAACTCGCTAATTTCTTAATTATATATATAATGTGCCCCTCCGGTTTATTCTTTGATATTAATTGCTCCTTCTAACATAACATTATATATATAACGAGCCCACCTAATACATGTATTTCAAGGAAGTGCAAATGGGCTGGAATTTCTTAGAAAATATAAATGGGCCTGATTGACGCGAAATTATTTGTTCACCCAGCCCAACAAATGGACTGTACATTCTAGAAAACATGGGTTAAATATATGCCACATTTTTGCAGGCTAACATGTGGGCCAATAGGTCGAAGCTTACGAAGGGCATTGTCAACTTGGTCAACAAATGATTGTGTCATCCACAGCCATTGGATTTATATCCAACGGCCGGCATGCACCTTCAATCTCTCGTCTTCTTCCTCCAGCGTCATCGGACCGCCTGGTCCGGCCTCCGGCGGCTAGCGGCTCTGCTTAGCACGCATCGCTGCGAAGCGCTACCCCACCACCGGCCAGGCTATCCCTCGACCCCTTGACACCTCCTGTTATTCTCCACAGACTACAACCCCACGCCGCAACAGAACCAGTTATAACCCTTCTCCTTCTCTCAATCTGCGACTCCACTGCCGCGTTTTCCCATCTCCGAGTCGTTCCCGTCCGGGGCCTCGCCGTTGTCCACCACCTCGCTGCGTTCGGTGTGGCGTGGTCAACAAACGAGAGTCATCGGAAGGGACTGTACGTGGAGAGCCTGACGGCTGGGACCCACAAGGTCCATGGTCGCACGCAAGGAAAGTTCCTCCTTATTAAGCTGAAAAAAATGTTTCCTCCACCTGACAGCTGGGACCCACCGGCTGTATCTTCGCACGGAAGGAAGTGCCTCCTTGTTTTACGAAAAAATTATTCATCCCGTTGATAGCTAGGACCCGTTAGATTTGGTGACTGACTTGTGGGCCTACTAAGCGGACGTGTCCGCACGGCTTTGTCAACTTAATAAACAAATGATTATAGCAGCTGGACCGTTGGATGGTAATCCAACAGCCGTGCTCCTTCTTCAACCTCTGTTCTTCCTCCTGTCTCCCGTGGGCGGCACCTGGGCTGTGCTACCGGGGACCCGAACCAGTGAAGTTTCCCACTCCTCTCCATCTGCGACTCCACTGCCCCGTCCTCCCCATCTCCGGGTCGTTATAGTCTGGATGCGCTCGGCAGGGTGTGGTCAACATGGTCAACAACCGAGAGTCATCGGAAGATGACTGTACGTGGGAGGCTGACAGTGGGGACGCACCACGCCCATGGACGCATGCATGCAACGGAACGCGGCGAGGTCAACGTGGTCAAGGAACGACTTCCATCGGAAGTATATTGTACGTGGAGAGTCTCAGCTGGGTCCACGGCCGCAGCAAGTAAGTGCCTCCTTATTACGCGGAAAATAATGATTCCTCCAACTGACAGCAGGGACCCACTGGACGGGCCATCGTATTTTGCGAAAAAAACGTTTGCCCCCTAACTGCTGGGACCCACCTGACGGGCCATCGTATTTCACGAAAAAAAACGTCCCCCCCCCCCCGCTATCAGCTCGGACCCACCGGAAGTGCCTCCTTATTACGCACAAAAAATGAATACTCCCCCGGCTAGCTGGGACCCACCTTGGTGGGAGGCTGACTTGTGGGCCTACTAAGTTGACGGGATGAAGGGCTTTTTCAGCTTAGTCAATATGAACGATTCTAGCTCCAGTGACCAGACGATGTCCATCCAACGGCCGTAGTGCTTCTTCAACCTCTGGTTTGCTTGCTCCAACCGCCCAAAGCAGCGTCGGTCGTGCCGCATGCTCCTGCCTCCCGTGGCCGGCTATGCTGTCGCGGAGGCCTCACCGCCCCTACTATTCCCACCGTTGGCCAGGCCCTGCGGCGACGGAAGCCTCACACCGCAGCCGAACCAGTGAGCCCTCGTACTCCTCTCCGCGCGGGCTTCCACTTCTGCGTCCTCCCTGGCTCAGCTTCGTCCCCTTCTTAGGCCTCGCTGTCGTCCACCGCCCTGGTGCTCTCGGCGCGGCGTGGTCAACGTGGTCAAGGAACGACTTCCATCGGAAGAGTACTGTACGCGGAGAGGCTGACAGCTGGGTCCACGGCCACAACCCAGTTTTTTTGTGATTTACCAAGTAAGTCGCTTTGTCGGGCCTGTTGGGCTGCAAATCTTTTAAGACGAGGTGAGCTTTCATTCGGCTGGGCGAGAAAATGGCCCATCCGTAATGAGAAATGGGTTGTACATTTTAAAACACATCAAACCGGCAATTAGTTTCAAATATCTTTTTTTTCATTTTGAGATTTTAAATTACATTAATTTTTATGCGTGGAGAATTTGTTGGATTTTATATTGATATACATTTATGTTTTAAATCAGTTTGAATGTGAGTTGAAATTTCGGGATTAAAAACAGTTTGGACCGCACCGAAATATGCAAAATTTCGTATAATTTTTTAACCGTGGCCACAATATGGGCTGTAATGCTAACAAAAGAATATGGGATCCAAAAAAACCTTAATAATTAGCAAATGGGCTGTATATTATTAGAAATAATGGTAGATGGGATGTATGCTGTTTTCCACAGATTTGAGGCTTTCCTAAAAAAAGGTTGACGCACAAGCAGTGACTGTTGGATGGCCATCCAACGGCCGTCGTGCTTCTTCAATCTCTGCTCTTCCTGCTCCAGCCGCTCAAACAGGCGCCGGCGGGACTGCCTGCTCCGTCCTCCCTGCGGCCAGCTCTGCTGCCGCGCAGGCCTCTGTGACACCCCAAAATTTTGACCTTCTTTTGTTAATTAAAATTCTGCCAGGAAATTAAATTTTTCATTTTTCTGGATTTTCTTTTGATTTCAAAATCATTACTTTCCTTGTTATGGAGTTTTTACCCCAAGTGAAAACTTTTCAAATACATTATTGGACTTGTTTAACCTCTCAAGAAAACTTTTCTTTTATCCATAGAATTAATTGCATAATTAATTTTCCTAATTTTTATTTCTTGAAAATTGGTTTCCCATGGTTTTATGGTCCTAATTTTAACTACAACCATTTGATTAATTCATTTAAAATCCCAACCAAAATTTGGAGATGTCATATGATGTTTTTAAATCACTTTTATGCAAAAATATATTTCATTCACTTAATGTTGTGAGCTCTACATCAATTGTTCAAATCTGGTCCAGTGGGCAATTTTGCACTACAACCCATTTAGATATTTATTTCTAGCCTCCACCAAAATTATGGGATGTTCATAGGAGTATATAATTCAACTTTATGCAAAAACCCTTTTATGTTCTTTGAGAAATTTGAGTGAATCAACCTCTTTCATTCTTGTGCAACTTGTTGGATTGTACTACAACCATCATTTAACTTGCCCTTTTAGCTATGATTCTTTTTCCTACTTATAGCCCATGCTACAAAACCCTTAAGTCCAGAAGGGTGGACCCATTAGAGGATATTTAGTGCATGCAACCAGGCCCTTTTCTTTCTGTCCAAAACTGAAGTTTTGCAAAGTTTGCACTAACAGGTTTCTGATTTTTTCAAACTAACCTCACCACCCTCTCTTCCATCTAATGAGACTATGATCTGGAAGATTTGGCCACCCAAGAGTTACCTAGCTGTCCTTAGCATTTTGTCAAACACCTGGTATGCATGGCCAGTTTTGGCATGATTTTTGTTTTGCACTGTGGTCTTGCCCCTCTATACATATTGGCATGTCCACTAATCTCCCTAATACCTCTAGCCCAGGCCTGCTAATTGCCGGCCTCGCGCGAGCACTCCAGAATGCCCTGGCATTTCGTCGAGCATGTCGCGGGCGTGCTCTGGGCGCGCCTAGAGCGCACGTTTTGCACGCGCGTGCATCGAGTCGCCGCGTCCCGCAGCCGACGCCCCGTGCTCCCCCTGGCCCTTCCCCTCTTCCAGTCGACGCCCCGACCCTTCCCCTCGCCACAGAGCTGCCCCTGGCGCCCTACAGGGCCGCCGTCAGGTCGGCCGTGGCCGCAACCGGCCGGCCACAGCAACCTCTACCGTGGACGGCGCCGCCCGAGCCACCAGCGCCCGCCAGCTGCTCCCTTGAACAGCTCAAGCTCATCCATAACCTTCTCCGCAAGCCCTCGTCGTCGCCACATCGCCTGCAGCCACAAAACGGCGGTCGCCGACGAGCTTATCCATGGCCACCACGAACCGACCTCGTTGCGCTATAAAAGGAGGCCCCCGAGCTCCTCCGAGCACTCAGGCAACCTCAGGCCACTCCCACAGCACACCCGCAGCCCACAATCAACGGGGGAAAGCCGTCTTCCCCGTCTTCGGCCGGTTCGGTCGCCGCCACGCCCCACCCAACTCCGTCCGTCGCAGCCAGGGCCTCCCCCGCCCTTCCAACACCTCCATTCGAATCCCCGTGACCCCGCGGAGCTGCCCAACACCTCAATCCAGCTCGGGAACCACCATAGCCCCGGCCCCCAATAGCTCCCGAGGCCACCTCCGCTGAGGAGCTCGCCGCCGGCAGCTCCCTCTGTCCCCTCCGGCCTGGCGACCACCGGGAGGACCGCCCTGGAGTCGTGGATCCATCCCCGCCCTCGGGGCCCCGCGAGGAGACGCCAATCGCCGGCGACGATCGCCGGAGTCCCGCCCCCTCTCGGGCAGAGGAAGAAGAGGGAAAGGAGACTGGTCAAACCTGACCAGTGGGCCCCCTGGACCCACTGTCAGTGACCCAGCCCCGCCTCCACGTGTTTTAAGTGGAAGCGCAAACACCCCAGTACGTTTCCCCGGCTTCGAAAGCGTATTCTCATCGAAACATTTTCTTTTCTGATTTAATTTTAAAAATAGATTTTGACCAAAACTTTGACTGGCTATATCTTTTTAAATAAAACTCCAAAATTGATTCTTTTTCCTACCACTCTCAAATTTCACCTAGTTTATTTTAATATTTATTTCAAAAATAATTAGGATAACTTTTTGTACTGTTTTTGAAATATGTGTTTTTTGCATATTTTTGAAAATAGGATTTTTGTAGAGAGAAGAAAACTTTCAAAAGTTTTGGAGAGCACCTCACCTGTCCACACCTTGAAGGCAAGCATTCTGAACCCTGGCATAATATTTTGTGGATCGTTTGATACGGTTATAATACCACCTTGACATAAAGCATTAATTATTTTTTTATAACGATATGATCATACGCATTGAGTAAATAAATGAAATTTTTTGCTGTTGGAGATGGATATGCTTGTGATAGCAATCACTCTCATATGCCTCTCATGCCTACTGGGAAGGGTCCGGGAAAGTCTCTGTCTTGGGTAGACACGAGCTTGTCCCTCGTCGAGACGGTTATGACCGATGGGGCAGAGGGGAGGTATGATGAGTGGTGGTTGGGTGTCATGGATGTGGAATATTATTCTTGAGCTAATCATGCAGGAAATACTTAAGCCTCCTGAGTCAGCCATAGAACGAGTCTTGTTCCAGTAACCCCCATACTTGTTTCGTGCTGCCACTTGTCCCTGCCATAGGTAGGGTACGGTTCAGTAAGTTGTCAACCCCTGTCCTAGCACACACCGTACAGAGAGGCCATGGTGGAAGATACCGGTTGCAACCGGTAGGCATGCCACCTGGTCCGGGGGCATGGGTGTTTCCGGTTGGGACCGAGAGGGGAGGCCACCCCTTAGAGCACGCGATAGAAATTTGATCCCATGCTACGCGAGGTTGTAGCCTCCCCACTTAGAGTTTTGCTTAACAGGTGTCATGGGTGATTCCAGACACAAGTAAAAGCTGGCGTGTGCAAGTCAGGTGTGTTTTCGACTAAAAGACCGTAGACGGAATTAGTTCCGATGAACTAAAGAAATCTGTTACTCCTGGGTAAAGAGTACACCCTCTGCAGAGATATTAAACCTATTCGAATAGCCGTGTCCATGGTTAAGGACTACAGTCTGGGATGGGTTAAGTGTCGGTCTTAGTGTCGGTCTTCGGAGGAGAAACTACTAAACTAGAATATGGATTATGACTCGTGATATATGATGGTTATGATTATTATCATTGTGGACTAACCATTTGCATTGTTTGAGATAATGAATATCCCTGGGACGGTACTTCCTCCTGGATATTCACTGTGATTAGGTTTATATATAAGCCCTTTTTGTGGCATCGCTCAGATGCCCGACTGCGGCATGTTTTGTTATTTCATTTACTTATAAGCCCTTTATGTGGCGTCGCCCAGACGCCCGACTGTGGCATGTTCGTTATTTCATTTACTTATAAGCCCTTTATGTGGCGTCGCCCAGACGCCCGACTGTGGCATGTTTGTTATTTCGTTTACTTATAAGCCCTTTATGTGGTGTCGCACAGATGCCCGACTGTGGCATACTTGTTATTCCTTTTTATATATAAGCCCTTTCTATGGTGTCGCTCAGACGCCCGACTAAGGCATGCTTCATATTTTTTTATCCTTTCGAGGCGTCGCTTCAAACACCCGATCGGTGCTTTATATTTTTACACCCTGATTGTTTACTCATGATTTATTTAAATGATCTACTCGCATGCATTGTGAACCTTATTTCATAACTGACGAAGTGATCATAGAATATCTTTAAAGCATGATTATCAGTGGCTATATTATACCTGTGTTCTTAATGTTTGCGAGTACATTCAAAGTACTCACTGGCTTGCCCCTGGCTATTGTCTTGGCCAAATATCTTGGGTGGAGAGGAGCGTTGTGATGATAGCCCCGGAACCTACGCAGTGGAGTTAGCAGCCTCGCGAAGATAGGAGTTATCCTGGTCAGCTGTTCCTGTGGGAAATGGAGTCCCATAGACGCTAGTGACCCGCAAACCGCTTCCGCCTTCAGCCAATAGAAAACCAATTGTTGTACTCATAGGCCAGAACGGTCTTGTACTACATATTATGTACTTTGCTTGGAATTTCTGTATCAAGTTGGTGCCTCATCAGCTAACAGTAATCCTGGGGTTGATGAGCACCAGGGCCATTTTCTGGGAAATCATATCCCGAAAATCCGGTCCTGACAAACTCACCGCCCCACCATACTCCCATCGTTGTCCTAGTCATCCCTCTACTCACCCACACATGCTGTTATTCTCCGGCGACGGCAGACGAACCAGTAAACCCTCGTACAGTCCTACTCCCCTCTGCGTGGGAATTGAAACAACTGTCGAGTCTTCCCTGCCTCCGTGTCATTCTCTTCCTAGGCCTCGCCGTCATCCACCGCCCTGGTGCTCTCGGCGCGGCCTGGTCAACGTGGTCAACGACCGACATGCATCTGAAGTGGACTGTACGTGGAGAGGCCGACAGCTGGGTCCACCGCCGCACGCAAGGAAATGCCTCCTTATTACGCCCAAAATAATGATTCCTCCACCTGACATTAGGGACCCACTGAAAGGGCCTCTATATTTCTCAAAAAAAATGTTACCGCCGCTGACAGCTCGGACCCACTAGCTATATCTTCGCACGCAAGGAAGTGTCTCCTTATTACGCACAAAAAAAGAATACTCCCCCTGTTAGCTGGGACCCAGTATAGTGGCAGGCTGACTTGTGGGCCTACTAAGTTGACGGGGACGGAGGGCTTTGTCAACTTAGTAAATATGCACAATTCTAGCTCCAGTCACCGTACGATGTCCATCCAACGACCGCAGTGCTTCTTCAATCTCTGGTCTTCTTGCTCCATCCGCCCAAACCAGCGTCGGTCGTGCCTCGTGCTACTGCCTCCCATGGCCAGCTGCGATGCGGCGGAGGCCTCACCGCCCCCTACTACTCCCACCGCTGGCCAGGCCATCCCTCTACTCACCCGCACCCCCTGTTATTTTGCGGCGACGGCAGCCTCACACCGTAGCGAACCAGTGAACCCTCGTACTCCTCTACGCGTGGGCATCCACTGTCGCGTCTTCCCCGGCTCCGCGTCGTCCCCTTCCTAGGCCTCGCCGTCGTCCACCGCCCTGGTGCTCTCGGCGCGGCGTGGTCAATGTGGTCAAGGAACGGCTTCCATCGGACGTGGACTGTACGTAGAGAGGCTGACAGCTGGGTCCACGGCCGCAGCAAGGAAGTGCCTCCTTATTACGTGCAAAATAATTATTCCTCCACCTGACAGCGGGGACCCACCGGACGGGCCACCGTATTTCGCGAAAATAACGTTTGCCCCTGACTGCTGGGACCCACCAGCTACATCTTCGCATGCAAGGAAGTGCGTCCGGGCCAAAAAAACGATTTGCCCCCCTAACTGCTGGGACCCACCAGCTACATCTTCGCAGGCATGGAAGTGCCTGACAGTCGGGACCCACCTGGTCGAAGCGTACATAGCGTTGTCACTCTGGTCGCGAACGTGTACGTACATATATACTGGTGGATGTAGAGGTGCGCACGTGTCGTAGTAGAGGCGCGTACGTGTCGTAGTAGAGGCACGCACGTAGCATGTACACGTACGTACAGCGGCCAGGGTGCAAGAAAGAAAATACGGCCACGTATGTGTACATACGGGCGGGGTCTCGAACGCCTACTCGCGCATACGTACGGCGAAGGCTCGTGTACATGGCTGGGTCAGAACGGAGAAACAACGTCGTCGTCGTGTTCATGGGGAGGCAACGGAATGCGTCGTGTTCATGGGGAGGCAACGGAATGCGTCGTGTTCATAGAGAGGCAACGAAACGCGTGGGAGCCAACCGGCTAGGTTGGAACGGAATGCGTGGTCGTGTTCATCGGGAGGGCTTGGATGGAACAGGCGATGGAAACAAGGCCTGGCGTACCGCACAACGGAGGAAATAGACCTCCTACGTTCGGAACGGGGTCCTGTTGATCTGGAGGGGTTTGGCGTACCGCAAAACGGAGGAAACGGACCTCCTATAGTCGAAACGGGGGTCCTGTTGATCGGCAGGGGTGTGGCGTACCGCAAAATGGATGAAACGGACCTCCTACGGTCGAAACGGGGGTCCTGTTCATCGGGAGAGGTGTGTCGTGCCACAAAACGGGACTCCACGGGATATTGTTCATCTCCATCGTCGACCTCCTCCAGCCTCCACGGGCTACCGTCGACCTCCTCCAGCCTCCACGGGCTCCTATTCATCCATCCTCCACCACGCGCTACTCCACCGGCTACTGTTCAACCACCCCTCCACCGTCTACTGTTCATCCAGCCCTCCACACCACGGGGTCCTGTTCGATCACCCCTCCACGGGCACCCCTCCACCGTCTACTATTCATCCATCCCTCCACACCATGGGGTCCTGTTCAACCACCCCTCCAAGGGCACCCCTCCACCGTCTACTGTTCATCCAGCCCTCCACCACACCACGGGGTCCTGTTCATCCAGAGGCAACGCCACCGCTCACTGTTCATCCAACCCCCCCTCGCAACACTCACTGTTCATCCCAGAGGCAGCATCTATCGGCTTCAGTTAGCAGCAGTAGCGAAGGAATCGCTCGATCGGATTCAGTTAACAGCCATCGATCGATCGCTCGGGTTCAGTAATGCGTAGCCTGCAGTGCAATCACTCGGGTTCAGTTAGAGCCCAACACCTCGCTCGGGTTCAGTTAGAGCCAACGCCTCGCACACACGCGCGTACGTGTACGAGAGAAACGTGCATCGCTCGGCCCCCGACCTCCCACCGTAACCGGGAACTCCCCAAAATTTTCCTCGCCCTTGCTTCTACCATGGTTTTTTCCGTCATGGACGGCCCAAAGAATGTCATCCAGCTCCATCTCCGGCCCGCCCAAGACGAAAAGCCCATTTTCTATCATGATTTTTTGTCATAGAAGTAGGAGCCGACCACATCTATGATGATATCGGGTTTTGTCACAATTATCATCATAGAAGTGTCAGATGTATGACAGAAAAAAAATTCATTCGGCCCAAAATGTCATGGATGTGTCTTTTTTTTGTAGTGCTATTAACAAAATTTATTTATCAAACTTTTAATTGCAAATAAGAACTCACATTCAAGTAGAAAATCATAGACATTGGAATAACACCATCCAAATGCTGGTGTGGCTTGCCTCAGTGTAGAGGAGGATCACACCCCTCTTCATTTGCTTCAAGACAAGCTTCTCCTTCTGAAAATAATTAAAAACCACAAAAACACATATCAAAAACCAATCTGAAAATCACCAGAAATTCCAGACAGCAAGGAAAAATCCACCTTTTGGTGTGCTGCTAGAGCTTTCTAAAACAAAGACAATGCAAAAAAGAACCAAATCATTTGGACTTATGGTTTAGAAATGGTGGCTGGTCAAAGTTTGGGTCAATTTCTGATTAAATTTGAATTAAATAGAAATTCCTGGGGGGTGACGTCGAAGGCGTAAAAATAAAGTGCGTCTCCACTCGTATCGCTTCAGGCGGTGAGTGGAGAGGCTGACACTGGGCCCTGCCCATCAGAAGAGAGAGAGAGGGGGGGAGCGAGATCAGAGGGCGACGGCGCTTCGTCGGAGCTCTCGCTTGCTAGGAGGGGGTTTGGGGCTAGATGAGAGGGATAGAAATGAAGTTGGGTTCACGGCGCACCTGCCCGTACCCGTGGCTTGTCGTGGGATGGTCGGAACTACTCGGGGTCAAACTCCCAAGCTCCGGTGGCGGACGGGATTCGTCGGAGTGGAAGAAGACGACAGCTAGATGCGGCTCTGGGGGCTCAGCAGCATCTAGGCAGCACCAAGGGACCTCCAATGCCATGCCCGAGCAGTTGGTCGAGCTCGAGAGGCACCGGAGCGAGGTGGCCGAGCTGCGGAGGTCGCCGGAGTTCTTCGGTTGGGGCAGACGGCCAGAGGCCTGCCCTACCAGGCTGTGGCCCTTCTACGTGTTCGTGGAGGTGGTGAGGACTGGTGCGTGGCTACGAAACGAGGAGGGAGGCCCTATTTATAGCCAGAGAGAGGGGGGGTATCATGTCGCCGCCGGAGTTCTCTGGAAGCCGGCGAACGGCGACGAAGCGCTCCAATGCAAGGGGACAAGTGTGCAGCGTCACTGTGGGACCTGCCCATGCTCGGGGATGAGCACAGGACGCAGGGGGGAGAGGACAAGGGCACGCGCGCACTTTGGCTTTTGGCCGCGACGTGCACGTGCTTGCTGCGGCATCTCCGGCGTCGGCGAGCGCCAGGGAGGGGTCAAGGGTGATGGGTCGGGGCTGGTGGCGCGGCGCGGCAGTCGTCGGCGAGCACTGACTCGAGCACGCGCCGAACAGAAGCGTTGGTGCTACCCAGAGCGCGTCGGACGCGCACCAGATGCTGTGTCCTCACGCGGTCACCTCCCTGGCATGGTAAAGACGACGTCCACACACTGCCAAACCTTGTCTACGCTTTAGTCCATGCAGTGTTTAGTCTAGGAACGTTGAGAACACATCGCTAGGCCGACCAGACTTGGCGCAACCAAGTTGGCAAGTTTCTGACCAGAAACTTGGTCGCCAAGTTTGTCTGGCTTCTAGATGGCCATTAGGGCTGACCTCCTGGGGTTTAGGTTTTCTTAGGAGGGTAGTTAAGTTCAAGAGAGATCAAGGCCAATAGATCAAGGAAAAAGGTACTTGCTGCACAAACTGGAATTTTGGGCCAGAAGAGAAATTATTTTCTATAGCAAAAATCTTGCAAAAAGTCATGCAATATTTTTGCTTGGGAAGGTGTGCCAAGGTCCAAAGAATATTCAAGATTTATCTTAGATTTTTGGAAGCAATAAAATGAGGGTTGCTTTAGGGCACTAGTTTCTTAATAGAGTTTCAAAGAGGAAAATGAATATTTTTATTTTATGAAAAATATTCATTTGATTATTTTGGGGATTTAGCAGAGAAATAAAGTTGAATGAGAAGTAGATGGGTCACTTGGGTGAAAGTCAAGGGTATGCCCAAGTGACAAGTCCATTTGAAATGATTCCAAAATCCAAATCAATGTAAGGCAAAAACCACGTCCGGAAACAGAGAGAAGGCAAGTTCGGAAAAGGAGAGAAGGCAAAATCCAGGCTGTCACAAACCTCCTCCACTTAGGATGAATCTTGTCCTCGAGATTCGGTTGCTTGGGAAAACAATTCTGGGTATGCAGTCCTTAAAAATTCCTCTCTTTCCCAGGTTGCTTCCTCTTCGGTGTGATATTCCCACTGAACCTTGTAAACCTTATTTCTTTGCTGCGAGTGACCCTTTCTGTCTGATCCAATATTCTGATTGGCTTTTCCTCATAAGTCAAATCCTTAGCCAATTTTATCTCTGCCATATTAGTCCTTTTCTCCGGTGGCAAGATGCACCTTCTCAGTTGTGAGATATGAAACACATTGTGTACTTCTCACAGTTCCGGTTGCAATTCCAATTGATATGCAACTGTTCCGACTCTGGCCATGACTGGAAACGGACCGATGTATCTGGGTGCCAATTTTCCATGGGTCTGAAACCTCTTGATTCCTTTCATAGGGGTGACTCGGAGATATACGTGTTCTCCGGGTTCAAAGCTGATCTGACGGTGTTTGGCATCGTAGTAGCTCTTCTGTCGTGATTTGGCCATCTGCAGTCTGTCTTGGATTTCATTGACTTGCTTCTCCGCTTCGAGCATTAAATCAGTCCTGAAAATACGGTTGTCTCCAGTTTAAGACCAGTTCAACGGGGTGCGGCATTTTCGGCCATACAGAGCTTCATAAAGTGACATCTTTAAGCTGGTCTGGAAACTATTGTTGTAGGAAAACTCAGCGTAGGGCAGACAGTCTTCCCACTTGGTTCCTTGGTCCAATGCACATGCCCGGAGCATTTCTTTGAGTATTTGATTTACTCGCTCAGTCTGTCCATCTGTCTAGGGATGATACATCGTGTTGTACTTTAGAGCAGTCCCCAAGTCGAGACTAAAATGCTGAAGTGAAGAGAGATCCCCTGTCTGAAGTGATAGTCTTGGGTACTCCATGCAGACTGACGATTCGTGACACATATAATTGTGCAAATTGATTTGCACGGTAGGTGGTCCGGATGGGAAGGAAATGTTCCGCCTTTGTTAAGGTGTCCACTATGACCCATATTGTGTCGTTTCCCCGGTGAGACCTTGGTAATCCGGTGATGAAATCCATGCGGATATCGTCCCATTTCCATTGGGATACTGGCAGAGGTTGGAGGAGCCCGGCTTTGCTGTTCCGCCTTTACCTTGTTGCATATATCGCAATAGGCCACAAAGTATGCGATGTCTTTCTTCATTCCATCCCACCAGAACACCCGACAAAGGTCTTCATACATTTTGGTTCCACCTGGGTGAATTGAGTATGTCGCTTCATGTGCTTATGTCAATATCTTCTTCCTCAGACCTTCGTGGTTGGGTACGCAAATCCTTCCTCAGAAACTTAGTGTACCTAGCTGATCCCTAGAGAAATCCGGTCCATGCCCTTTGTGCATCTTCTGGACATATATTTTCAATAGTTTGTCATCTGCCTCAGCACTGTGGATTTCTTCTTCGAGAGTAGGGGCATCTTCCAATATGTTGGCAAGACGGACATCGGTGATCACCAAATTGAGCTAAGTTTTTTCTTCATAAAGCTCAAGGGGCAATGAGTCCATGAGAGCATTAAGGTTGGCTGGTTTGCGGCTGAGGGCATCAGTCACTACATTAGCTTTGCCCGGGTGATAATTTATTCAGAGGTCGTAGTCCTTAACCCACTCGAGCCATCTTCGCTGTCGAAGGTTCAAATCGGGCTGAGTGAATATATAATTGAGACTCTTGTGGTTAGTAAATATCTGTCACTTCTTTCCAATCAGATAGTGTCTCCAGATCTTCAAGGCGTGCACCACCGTGGCCAATTTCAAATCATGCATGGGATAGTTTCCTTCGTGTTGTCGCAGTTGGCGGGATGCATAAGCCACACATTTGCCATCTTGCATGAGTACACATCCAAGGCCTTTTCTGGATGCGTCGCATTAGACATCAAAACTGCGGTAGATGTCTGGTAGAGTCAGTACTAGTGTTGACGTCATCCTGATTTTTAACTCATTGAAACTCCGTTCGCAGTCCTCAGTCCATTCAAACTTCTTATCCTTCTTTAAGAGCTCGGTCATTGGCTTGGCAATCTTGGAGAATCCTTCGATAAAACGGCGATAATATCCGGCTAGTCCAAGGAAACTACGGATTTCTGAGACTGTCGTGGGTGCGGACCAATCAAGTACATGTTTCACCTTGCTTGGACCCACTAAGATTCCTTCTGCCGAGAGGACATGCCCGAGAAATCCAACTTGCTGGAGCCAAAACTCACATTTGTTGAACTTGGCATAAAGCTGATGGTCGCGAATCCTTTGCAAAACTGCTCGGAGATGTTCCTTGTGTTCGTCTTTGCTCTTGGAGTAAATGAGGATGTCATCGATGAGCACCACCACAAATTTGTCCAACAAATCCATAAACACCTTGTTCATCATATGCATGAAGAAGGCTGGGGCGTTGGTGAGGCCGAAGGACATAACGGTATACTCATAAAGACCATACCGAGTGGTGAACGTGGTCTTGGGAATATGCTCCTTCTTTATCTTGAGCTGATGATATCCGGTTCTCAAATCAATTTTGGAGAATACTTTGGCCCCACTGAGTTGATCAAATAGATCGTCAATCCTTGGCAGCGGATACTTGTTTTTGATGGTGACATCATTCAGCTGTTGGTAGTCCACACACATTCGTAGACTTCCATCCTTTTTATCCATGAATATCGCGGGTGATCCCCATGGTGACGAGCTTGGGCGGATGTATCCTTTCTGCAGCATCTCATCCAGCTGCTTCTTTAACTCCACCAATTCTGAGGAAGGCATACGATAGTATTTCTTGTGTATCGGCGCGGTTCCAGGCACCAAGTCAATTCCAAACTCTAGTTCTCTGTCAGGTGGCATGCCTGGTAATTCTTCAAGAAATACATCTGGATACTCACTGACCACTGGAATTAGTTCCACCTCTTCTGCCACGACTGTGAAAATCATATCCTTCTTGGGTATGCTCTTGCGGGCATAAGAACTCGTGGTGCGACCTTTAGTGTTTTTCATGGTAACTTCTCTGGTCGCACAGTTGATGCATGCTTGGTATTGGGTTAACAATTCATGCCCAGAATAATATCCAATTTATTAGAATCGATGATTATCAGAGATGTTGGAAACTTGATGCCCTTGATGTTAATTTCCAAATTGCGGCAGACCAGATTGCTTCTGAGCAGGGATCCCGGGGATTGTACCAACATGTGTTTTCCCAAAATCGAGCAAGGAAATTTGTTTTGGGCAGCAAAACTCCGTGAAATAAAAGAGTGGGAAGCCCCAGAGTCAAATAAAATTACGGCGGGTATGTCGTTAACAAGGAACATACCAATGACGACTTATGGGTCCTCTTGGGCTTCGTCTGCGGAGATATGATGGATTTGCCCTTGGGTCATATCTGGGGCTGAATACGGCTCCATGTAGTTGACTTGCGGATGGAATGGAGCTGTTTATTTGTTGTTCTTGGGGCACTGTCTGGCGTAATGTCCTGTTTGTCCACAGCTGAAACATGAATTGTTGCACTGACAATCTTCGCGCACCGGCCTGGTCATGATATTCTTGACTTGGGTGGTGGTCCTGTTGACATTTTGCTGCCAGTTGGGTTTGTACTCAACCTGAGTCTGTTGCCAAGTACGAGCCTTCTGCACTGGTTGCATATCCTTCTTCGGCTCGAATTTGCGCTTGTGGTCATTAATAGCTGGCTTGTTGTCGTGTAGGAGCTTGTGTTCCCTTTCTGCGATGAGAGTATTGTTCACCAGAGTCAGGAAGTCTGGAAAATCAAACATGCTGAGGGTGCACCTGAGATGTTGATTCAGTCCTCCAAGAAATCTGTCGATCCTCCGTTCTTTTGTGGCCACATCATAGAGAGAATAGCGTGCCAAATGGTTGAATTTATTCAGGTTCTCACTAACTGTCATGCTGCCTTGAGTGAAGGCGAGGAATTCCCGCCGCTTGATTTTCATAATCCCGGTGGGAATATGATACTTGCAGAAATGATCCTTGAATTTAGTCCAAGTAATTTCCTCGTCCGCGGGCCATATGGCCTTAGCATTATCCCACCATATAGCGGCAGCTCCTTCGAGATAATGTGTTGTGAAGGGAACCTTGTCTCCCTCCTCAGTGCGAGCAATCTCCAGTTTCCTCTCAATAGTCCTTAGCCAATCATCGAAGTCAAATGGATCCATAACTTGGCTGAAGCTGGGAGGCTTGGTTCGCTGAAAATCTGATAGCTTGGAGTGATGACCATTCTGGTTTCCATTCTGCCCAACCATAACTTGCACACTTTTCAGTATTTCCACACTAGTAGAAATACGACCTTTAGCGTCGGTTCGTAAGGACCTTTAGTATCGGTTCTGGAAGCGGGTACTAAAGGGTGGGCACTAAAGGTACCCCCCCTTTAGTGCCGGTTCAACACGAACTCGTGCTAAAGGCCCACCACGTGGCACCAGCCCGCGTCGTGGTCTGGGCGACCTTTAGTACCGGTTGGTAACACCAACCGGTACTAAAGGATATTTTTATTTTTATTTTGAAATTTTGTTTACAATTTTTTGAATTTTTTTTGTTTTTTTTTTCGAATTTCAGTTTTTTGAATTATTTGACGATTTAGCCTCTAATCACCCCTCATAACTTGTCAAGTGTACACCACTAATTCCAAATCATCTAACTTCCCGGTCGGTCACCCATCCTCTCACTACTCTAGCCTAAGCACGCTTAACTTCCGAGTTCTATTCCCCCTAGTCTCCAAGTCAGCACTTGTTGTTTTCCTCACAATAGTAAGCTGTCAATCCTATTAACCCTAAAGAGTTTAGCTCGAGTACGAAGTCACAAGTATCACCGTTTGATCTTGAAACTATTATTTTAAAATACAATAATTATTTAGTAACACTAATATTTCTCGAATAAGTAGTTTGACCAGATTTGACCAAAATTCAAAAAAAAACTGAACTAATTATTTACTAACTCTAATATTATTGAATAATTATTTTGTAACACTAATATTTATTGAACAAGTAGTTTGACCACAGTTTGACCAAAAATTCAATAAAACTGAAATTTGAGCATAACTTTTTTTCCTTTGTGAATTTGAGGATTCTAAAAATCTTCAACGGGGTTCCCCCAATGAAATCGGATGCGGATTTTAATTCCCTACATTTTGATATATTATACATTTTTTTCCGACATCGTATGCAAAAGTTATAGCTGCTTTACGTTTTCATTACACTTTTTTGCAAAACATGTCCAAATTTATATTTTTAAATTTCCCTAACTACTAGATGTAGTAACATAACTACATCTCGAAGGATTTTAATTTTTGAGTTTTTTTAATTTTCTTTTGTTTTTTTGCAAAACTGAAAAGGCGATACACGGGGGGTAGAGTTTGAAAATTGCCCCCTTTAGTGTGGGTTCGTGGCACGAACCCACATTAAAGGCTTGTCCCCTTTAGTGTGGGTTCGTGGCACGAACCGGTACTATAGGTTAGACCTTTAGTACCGGCTTGTGTCACAAACCGGTACTAAAGGGGCTCGTGGGGACCCGGCCTGACGCCAGCCTGCCACTACCCCTTTAGTATCGGTTCGTGGCACGAACCGGTACTAAAGGCTCAACACGAACCGATACTAATGCATATGGTGCCTTTAGTATCGGGCTAACTTCAAACCCACACTAATGTGTCTCACATTAGACCCTTTTTCTACTAGTGCCAGCAGATCGTTGCTCCTTCATTGTTCAAACATTCGCAGGATTTGTTCAGTGGACAACGGATTTGGTGGTGGAGGCGGAGGTGGCTGGTATGGCTCGGGGGAATATCCTACCTGCCTTGCGGAGCGACGGACAGGGACATCCTCACAAGCTTGGCTGTTGCTGCCTCCATGCGTCATCCTATTATTCGTTTTCCCAATACATAGCAACCATGATAAGAAAATTCCAAAATGGGAGGAAAGCCATTGACAAATCCCGGAAGAAAACAGCGAAAGAAAACCAAAGCAAATAAAAGATTCCAACATAATTATACATATACTCAACATGAAAGTAAACATCACAACGGGTCTACTACCCTCATACATGAAACTAAGCATCATGACACGTGCGATTACACCCATACATCATACTCATGACGAAAGCAATACTCTAACGGTCTACTACTCGGACAGCGCTGCTGCGGGTGTCGGTGTCAAAACCGGCGGATATCGGGTAGGGGGTCCCGAATTGTGCGTCTAAGGTCGATGGTAATAGGAGACGGGGGACACAATGTTTACCCAGGTTCGGGCCCACTCTATGGAGGTAATACCCTACTTCCTGCTTGATTGATCTTGATGAATATGAGTATTACAAGAGTTGATCTACCACGAGATCGTAATGGCTAAAACCCTAAGAGTCTAGCCTGTATGACTGTGGTAATGAGTCTCTGCCCCTCCGGACTAAGTCCTCCGGTTTATATAGACACCGGGAGGATTTAGCGTTACAAGGTTGGTTACAAAGAAAGGAATCTACATATTCGGTCGCCAAGCTTGCCTTCCACGCCAAGGAGAGTCCCATCCGGACACGGGTGCAGTCTTTGGTCTTCGTATTTTCATAGCCCATCAGTCCGGACCATGGCTAATAGTCCGGACGCCCGAGGACCCCTTAGTCCAGCACTCCCTAAGTAGCCCCTGAACCTGGCTTCAATGACAAGGTATCCGGCGTGTAGATCTGTCTTCGGCATTGCAAGGCGGGTTCCTCATTCTGAACTCCAAAATACTCTTCAGACGTATCGACGTGTCCGGACATGTAACACACACACACCACCGCAGAGAGAATATAATTTTTACACGAGTCCAATCCGCTGACAATTTTCTTTAACATGACATCACGTCTGTCCGGTCATAATTTCGAACCTTTTTCAGCTGCCGCTCCGAGTTTTGAGACGCGGTTGCCATTGGCACGTCTTATCAAAGCAGACATCATGTCCCCTTTGTCGGTGTCAAAACCGGCGGATCTCGGGTAGGGGGTCCCGAACTATGCATCTAAGGTCGATGGTAACGGGAGACAAGGGACACAATGATTACCCAGGTTCGCGACCTCTCTATGGAGGTAATACCCTACTTCTTGCTTGATTGATCTTGATGAATATGAGTATTACAAGAGTTGATCTACCACGAGATCGTAATGGCTAAACCCTGGAAGTCTAGCCTTTATGACTATGGTAATGAGTATATCTCCCTCCGGATTAAGTCCTCCGGTTTATATAGACACCGGGAGGACCTAGGGTTACAAGGTCGGTTACAAAGAAAGGAATCTGCATATTCGGTCGCCAAGCTTGCCTCCCATGCCAAGGAGAGTCCTATCCGGACACAGGTGCAGTCTTCGGTCTTGGTATCTTTACAACCCATCAGTCCGGCCCATAGCTAACAGGTTGGACGCCCGAGGACCCCTTAGTCCAGGACTCCCTCATTAGCCCCTGAACCTGGCTTCAATGACAAGGTATCCGGCACGTAGATCTATCTTCGGCATTGCAAGGCGGGTTCCTCCTTCGAACTCCAAAATAGTCTTCAGACGTATCAACATGTCCGGACCTGTAACACACACACCACTCCACCGCAGGGAGAATATAATTTTACACGAGTCCAGTCCGCTGACACTTTTGTATAACATGACATCACGTTCGTCCGGTCATAATTTCAAACCGTTTTTCGTCTGCCGCTCCATGTTTCGAGATGCGGTTGCCATTAGCACGTCTTGTCAAAGCAGAGATCGTGTCCCTTTACTGCGGGATTCTCATCAATACGGGCGTGGGTGACCCAACTGTGCCGTTTACATGGCCCTTGGGAATAGGAGAGTTTTAAGGAGAGCGGGGAGGCGCTTGACATTCACGGCCTTTATAAGGAGATAAGGATTCGTCCTCATTCACTCACGCTTTGTCCTTCCTCCACCCATCCACTCTCGACCTCAAGCGCCCAAGTTCTTGCTTTTCCCGCCCGAGAAAGTACTCCAACCATGTCCGGATCCGGAGCTGGAGGCAAGTGGATGGCCTCCTCCGTTAAGAAGAAGGACATCAAGGAGCTCCGAGAGGCCGGATACCTGGCCAAGGAAATCGTTCACCGACTCCCGGCCAAGGGACAGATCGTCCCTACCCCAGAGCCTCATGAGAGGGTTGTGTTTCTCGCGCATTTCGTCCGCGGGCTGGGATCCCCTCTCCACCCGTTTGTCCGCGGACTGATGTTTTACTATGGGCTGGACTTCCATGATTTAGCCCCCAACTTTATCCTCAACATCTCAGCATTTATAGTCGTGTGCGAGGCCTTTCTTCGCATCCCACCTCACTTCGGCCTATGGCTGAAGACCTTCAATGTGAAGCCTAAGGTGGTGAGCGGTCAGCAAGCAGAGTGCGGAGGCACCATGGTGGGCAAGATGCCCAATCTCATCTGGATCGAAGGCTCCTTTGTGGAGACAATGAAGGGGTGGCAGTCGGGGTGGTTCTACATCACCGAGCCACGCGATTCCAACTGGGCGGCGGCCCCCAAATTCTGATCCGGAGCTCTGATGCGGCTCACCTCTTGACAAGAGAAGGGCCTAACCTAGTGTTCTTCGAACAAGCTGACTGGGCTCTAGAAGTGCGTCCAGAACATGATAACCAAGAGAATCAAACTTGTCGACGTGATCCAAGTTATGCTTATTCGCAGGATCCTTCCCTGCCAACGTCGGGCCTGCTATTTGTGGGAGTTCGATCCGGCGAAGCACCAGACGCTGCTAGAGCTCTTCGGCACGACGCACGAAGACATCTGGAAAGTGCTCTTCAAGGCCGGTGGGACACCACCGCCTACGACCGAGGACCGCGGGCTTAGGTTAAAACGCCACGCTAATTCGGTAAGATCCTTTATGTTTTCAAGGTATATCCTTTACTGGCATATTTTGAGGAAGGAGTCTTAGCCTTCCTATCGATTTTTTAGGCTTGGATCGACATAGCGGGGCGGATTAATTGTCCGGCTCCGCTGCCCGAAGACGAAGAAACCCCAATCCTGACGAAGATGCTGTTTACGGCACCTTACAATGTGTCGTTCAAGAAGGCCACGAAGAGGACCAAAAGGACCAGGAGTGTCCTTCGCTGAAAAGGTGTCTCGGACATGTCGTCTGAAGACGAGACTCACCCTTCGGTTGCCGAAGACGAGGAGGAGGAGGAGGAGGAAAAAGCAACGGGAGGGAAGAAAAGGGTGGCCTCCACAAATCTGGAGGCGGAGGCGCCCAAGAGGGGGAAGGGCTTCCTTGAGGATAACTCCATGTGGGATGTCGATAGCAGTCCGGAGCGAATCCCCCGGACCAAGCCGCAGGCTGCCTCGTAAGTACTAAAAAGCCTTATGCATGTCCATATGTCTGGCCTTTCAACTTTGTGATATTAATATGTTTAAATTATACCATTGCAGTTCGGCCCGCGAGATTTCCCCGCGATCCTCAACAGAGGATTCGCTAGATTCAAAGGAGATGGCTAGCATGTCACCGCCGCCTGCTCACTCTGTCTCGGCCAAGGGTGATGACGAGGTGGTGTCCCAAAGGACCTTCCCAGACCAGGCGGAGGTTCCGGAGATCATCGGGGTGGCGCCCAAGGATGACTCCTCGTCCGCCGGACACATGGGGGAAAAAGCCCCCATGGGGACTGGTGACGGGGGCCAAGTTCTCGGCCCCTAGCCGGATACCATTCCGGAGACCTACACGGCTCCGGAGTCCAGCGAACGGCCTTCCCCAAAAGGAGGAGGTGTGCCTGTTCCGCCAGTGGCCTCTATCACACCTGAGGCACCGGATAATCTGCTGGAAGCGTTGCAAGGAGCTTCCATTTTGGATGAACACCGTGTCCTTATGGGTATGGTGGTCGAGAAGGTTCAGTCCGTTAAAAGTGGACTGCCTGCGCTAGCCTTCTAACATGCTTTGAGGTAAGTAGTGTATTTGTAGAAAAAATTCACAGTGTAGACAGTAGCCCCTGATGCTCTGTTCGGTGTTCGGAAAGAAAAAGCCGAACAGAGGATCAAAATAATTTTCACAGGAGTCTAACATAAGATGTCTGTGTGAATAAGCAGGCGTCGCTGCTGGCTGCTGCTGCTCATACTGCGGAGGTCTCCGGCCTGAAGCAAAGCCTGGAGCGGGCCGAACAAGAGCTCGGCCTCATGTAGAAGCAGCTGGAGGACAGCCGAGGTATGCAGTAACCTGCGCGTATATTTAGGAAGGATGAATTTTTCATACTGACTAAAGTGTCATGAACTTTATTAGGAGCCACGACCGAGGTAGCGTCCCTCAAGAAGGCGTTGGCCGAGGCCGAGGACAAAGCGGCCAAGGAGCGTGTTGCGCGCGAGAAGCACGAGGCCCGGGTCAGCGAGGTCCAGCAAGAGCTCCAGGACGTCGTCAAGAAGTACGAGTCCTTGGAGCATGATTCTAAGATTCAAGCGTCCGAACTTGCGAAGGCCCGCCAGAGCGCACAAGAAGCTCGAGCCAAGCCCCAGAGCGCCCTTCAGGAAATCCAGGCACCCAAGAAGATTGCGGCGGGTAAGGCTTTCATTATGAAAAGCAAGTCTGTGAAGGAAACGTTCCTTTTACTTACTCGAATTTGGAGCTCTCCAGGGGTGTTTATGGATTTGCCGCGCAGCGTATCGGATGCAGCCAAGTTCTATTGAGCCGAAGAAGGGAGTTCTATGGAGAAGCTGTTCTAGTCTCAGTATCTTAGACCAGAACATCCGGTGCCCTTCAGCGACCAGCTGAAACAGCTGGTCGAGCTGCACTAGGCGGCCGAGCTAGCCATGAAGGACCTGATAGTTCGATTATGGCCTGCCACGCCGATACCCAGCAGCTACTTCGGACTTGTGAAGCGGCTTGTTAGTGCCTGCCCACAGCTTGAGGTCATAAAGCGATCGATCTGTATTGAAGTTGCACGGATGGCCTTTGCCCGCGTCAAGATGCACTGGGCAAAGATGGATGCCAAGAAGCTTATTACCGATGGGCCACCTGAGGGCAAGGACCATCGCAGACCCGAGTTATATTTTGATGGTGTCCTGGAGGGATCCCGCCTCGTGGCGGAGCAATGTGCGAAGGATGTTATATTTCCATGAAAACATTCGTATTATCTTGTCATGTACTGTGAAACAATGATGTTTATGTAATATAATGCTTGCGATTTTAAAATTTTACCTCCTGTGCAGCCGTTTATGAAATCTGAGGGTTGGCCAGTCGTCGGCTTTTGCCCCCACGTAGGTAGTACGAGGTTGTTCAGGATAAATCTAAACACTCATTACTCCACATTCTGGTCCTTAAAGGAGGTGTTTAGCGCAATGAACGAGGCAATCAGACTATACAGCCTTTATCGCCCTCACTTAGCCATAGGAGTTTGACAATGATAATTTTGGCGGAGCCCCTGGTATTCGGAAGGCCGAACTTGGGGCGTTATACACGCCTGATCGGATAGAACCGATTCCTCGCATAAAGCGGAAAAAATCTCTAAGGATTTGAAACATCTCGAACAGCTGACCAGCTCTCGCTCATCATGACAGTTAGTTTTCAGCATTCTCTACTGAGGTGCTCGTCCGGAAGAACCGGGACACAATCATAGTAGTTCTCCCTTTACTACCCTAACCGATATAGCAGAACGTAAGGTAGTAAGCACAGGAGCCTGGCAACCCAACTATTGACCAAAGACATGATTCGGAGCCGATGCATATAATGCTATAAGTTCGGGGTGTCGAACTGTACGGAAAAAAACTGTTCGGACTTTTTTGCCATACTTCGGGGTGCGAAAGCCCCTAGTGAAATAAGACGTACCAGAGTGTAGGGGTTCAATGAGTAATAAATACGAAGGTAAGGAAAAAAGAAAACAAGCAATAAGCTGATGCTACCATTTACTTTCCACTGTAATGTGACTAATACGTCGAGGCTCAAGAGGCGCCCAAAGGCGAAGCCCCCGTCGCCGAACACCAGGGGGAACCAATCCCCCTGAAGACTGGGGAGGAGGGTCGTACTCAGTTCGGCCCTCAACCGGACTTGATTATGGAGACTGATACGGCTCCGGAGTCCGGCACGCAACCTCCTTCGTAAGAAGGAGGTATATATATTCCCACGGTGATCCCTGTCCAACCAGGGGCACCAGATAATCTGATGGAAGTGTTGCGAGGCGCTTCCATTGTGGACGAGCACCGTGTTCTTATGGGCACGGTGATTGAAAGGGTTCAGTCCGCCAAGAGCGGACTAACGAAGCCTGCAGCAGCCTGCTGACAGGTTTTGAGGTAAGCGACGAAAAGAGAAAATCCCAATATAGACAGTAGACCCTGAAACATTGTCCGGTGTTTCGGAAAGAAAAAACCGACCGAGGATCAATCATTTATTGTAGGAAACGATCTAAATTTGTCGGGATTGAATATGCAGGCATCACTGCTGGCCGCAGCCTCACATGCTGCCAAAGTCTCCGAACTAAAGCGGAGGCTAGAGGAGGCCGGGGAGGAGCTTGGCTAGGTGAAGAGGCAGCTACAAGAGAATCAAGGTATGTAATAACCCGGGAAATACTCAAAAAGAGTAAGATGATATATATTGACCGAAGTGTCATAATATGTATAGGAGCAACGACCGAGGTCGAGGCCCTAAAGAAGGCCCTGGCCGAAGGCAAGGGGAAGGCTGTCAAGGAGCAGGCCGCCCGTAAGAAGCTCAAGGCCCGGGTCAATGAGGTTCAACAAGAGCTCCAGGACGCGGTGAGTAAGTGCGACACTTTGGAGCCCGACGCGTCGATTTGAGAGAACGAACTCGCCAAGGCTCATTAGAGTGCAGAGACGGCTCAGAATGAGGCCCAGGGCGCCTTCCAAGAGATCCAGGAGGCCAGGAAGATCGCGGCGGGTAAGTCATTTAGCATGCAAAGCAAATTTATGAAGAAGAAGTATTTATTACTAACCCGGGTTCGCAGTTCTCCAGGGTCCTACGCAGATCTGCCGCGTAGTGTGTCCGATGCCGCAAAAAATTTTCGAGCCGAAGAAGGGAGCTCCACGGAGAAATTGTTCTGGTCACAGTATCTTGCGCCAGAGCATCCTGTGCCCTTCACCAATCAGCTGAAACAGCCGGTGGAGCTGCATCGGGTGGCCGAAATAGCCATGAAGTATTTGATAATCCGGCTATGGCCAGCCGAAGCTATGCCCGGCAGCTACTTCGGACTCGTGAAGCCGCTAGTGAATGTCTGTCCTCGGCTGGACGTCGTCAAGCGATCAACCTGTATTGAAGGTGCGTGCATGGCCTTCGCCCATTGCAAGATGTGATGGGCGAAGATGAACGACGTCGAGCTGGCCAGGGGGCCGCTAGAGGGCAAGGAGCACCGCACACCCGAGCACTATTTTGCGGATGTCCTAGAGGGATCTCGCATTGTGGCAACGCAGTGTGGGAAGGACATTATTTTTGAATGAATACATTCGTGTTGTCCTTGCCTTCTATAATGAAACAAAGTCGGTTTGTAATATAATGCTTGTTATGTTTTAATTTCTTCCTCCTGTGCGGCCGTGTTGTATGGAATCTGAGGGTTGGCCAGTCGTCGGCTTCTGCCCCCACGTAGGTAGTACGGGGGTGTTCGGGATGGAATCCAAACAATCTTGGTCCAATTATATGGTCCTTGAAGGAGTTGTTTAGCGCAACGAACCAGGCAATCAGACTATGCGGCTTAAACGCCCTCACTTAGGCATAGGAGTTTTACAATGAAACATTGGCGCAGCCCCTAGTATTCGAACCAGGGTGCTACGAGCGTCTAATCGGGAAGTACCAATCCTTCGCGTGATGCGGGAGAAATCTCCAACGATTTGTAACCTCCGAACAGCTAACCGGCTCTCAGCGTATCATGACAGTCAGTTTTCGGCTTTCTCTACTAAGGTGCTCCTTTGGATAAACCAGGGCACAATCGCAGTAGTTCTCCTTTTACTACCTTAGCCGATGTAGCGGAACATAAGGTAGCAAGCACAGGAGCCGGGCAACCCAACTATAGACTAAAGACATGATTCGGAGCCAATGCATATAGTGCTAAATTCGGGGTGCCATGTTGTTGTTGGGGAACGTAGTAATTTCAAAAAAATTCCAACGCACACGCAAGATCATGGTGATGCATAACAACGAGAGGGGAGAGTGTTGTCTACGTACCCTCGTAGACCGATAGTGGAAGCGTTATGACAATGCGGTTGATGTAGTCGTACGTCTTCACGGCCCGACCAATCAAGCACCGAAACTATGGCACCTCCGAGTTCTAGCACACGTTCAGCTCGATGACGATCCTCGGACTCCGATCCAGCAAAGTGTCGGGGATGAGTTCCGTCAACACGACGGCGTGGTGACGATCTTGATGTTCTACCGTCGCAGGGCTTCGCCTAAGCACCGCTACAATATTATCGAGGATTCTGGTGGAGGGGGGCACCGCACACGGCTAAGAGAACGATCACGAAGATCAACTTGTGTGTCTATGGTGTGCCCCTGCCCCCGTATATAAAGGAGTGGAGGAGGGGGGAGAGGGCCGGCCCCTATGGCACGCCCTGGAGGAGTCCTACTCCCACCGGGAGTAGGATTCCCCCCCCCCTTCCAAGTAGTAGGAGTAGGAGTCAAGGAAAGGGAAGAGGGAAGAGAAGGAAGGAGGGGGTGTCGCCCCTTCCCCTAGTCCAATCCGGACTAGTCAATGGGGGGCGCGAGGCCTGCCTCTTCCTCTCCCATAAAGCCCAATAAGGACCATATACTTCTTCCCCCGTATTCTCGTAACTCCCCGGTACTCCGAAAAATACCCGAACCACTCAAAACCTTTCCGATGTCTGAATATAGTCGTCCAATATATCGATCTTTACGTCTCGACCATTTCGATACTCCTCGTCATGTCCCCGATCTCATCCGGGACTCTGAACTCCTTCGGTACATCAAAACTCATAAACTCATAATATAACTGTCATCGAAACCTTAAGCGTACGGACCCTACGGGTTCGAGAACAATGTAGACATGACCGAGACACGTCTCCGGTCAATAACCAATAGCGGAACCTGGATGCTCATATTGGCTCCTACACATTCTACGAAGATCTTTATCGGTCAAACCGCATAACAACATACGGTGTTCCCTTTGTCATCGGTATGTTACTTGCCCGAGATTCGATCGTCGGTATCTTAATACCTAGTTCAATCTCGTTACCGGCAAGTCTCTTTACTCGTTCCATAATACATCATCTCACAACTAACTCATTAGTTGCAATGCTTGCAAGGCTTATGTGATGTGCATTACCGAGAGGGCCCAGAGATACCTCTCCAACAATCGGAGTGACAAATCCTAATCTCGAAATACGCCAACCCAACATGTACCTTCGGAGACACCTGTAGAGCTCCTTTATAATCACCCGGTTACGTTGTGACGTTTGGTAGCACACAAAGTGTTCCTCCGGCAACATACTAAACGATCGGGTGCTAAGCTAATGGAATGGGTCATGTCAATCACATCATTCTCCTAATGATGTGATCCCGTTAATCAAATAACAACTCTTTTGTTCATGGTTAGGAAACATAACCATCTTCGATTAACGAGCTAGTCAAGTAGAGGCATACTAGTGACACTCTGTTTGTCTATGTATTCACACATGTATTATGTTTCCGGTTAATACAATTCTAGCATGAATAATAAACATTTATCATGATATAAGGAAATAAATAATAACTTAATTATTGCCTCTAGGGAATATTTTCTTCAATTGTGGGGTGCTATGAAGCCCCTGGCAAGGTGGAACACACTGAGTGTACGGGTGTTACATGGTAAAATTACCATTAAAAAGAAAGAAAGAGGAAGAACTAGTGATAAGCTAGAGCCGTGGAAATTTGGGCCGCAAACTGTTTCTATTCTAAATTCATTGGTGCATTAAAGCGCATTTATACATGTAGTGCAATAAGCAGAAAGGCTATTTACTATGCCTTCACCAAGAGAGCTGCGTATGGGTCCTAAAAATGAGGTAGAGTGATCGTTTAACGAAACCACCTAGAGAAGTTCCCCATATGTCTGCAGCTCTCCTGTGTCGAGCTTGTATGATACCATCCGACAGGGTCAACTATCCCAACCGCTTTTATTCTTGCCGTCTTGGTGTGTTTGTCCTTCTAGAGGACCTTTGATCAGGCCATCGGATGGGGTCTGTGGGATTGCTACCTGAAAGGAAAAAGTAAGAGTGAGGGTATGTCCGTATCCGGTGTCGGTTGAGCCGCACTTTGGATCACAAGCCAACTGTGCCTCCGTCGATGCCCATGGGATTTCGAGTGCGTAATTAGGTACACGCGGCATGAATGCCACAGCTTGATCGGGACTGAGACGGAGGCCGGATTGCTAGTCGAGCTCCTGACGAGCCGAGCTATCCTGCTGCGGGGTAGTTCGGACCCTCTTAACAGTGTCCGTCGGCTCGGCAGCCGAATTAGGGTTCTGCTTGAGAAGGCTGCTCTGTACTTCTGCTACTAAGGCAGCTGTGTGCTCTTCTGTACGGAGGGAGCGTTCCGTATTTCCGTTGACCGTGATGACGCCGCATGGACCGGGCATCTTGAGCTTAAGATAAGAATAGTGTGGCACTATATTGAATCGAGCGAATGCGATTCGTCCGAGCAGTGCATGATAGCCGTTGCGAAAGGGGACGTTGTCGAAGATTAACTCCTCACTTCGGAAATTGCCCGGAGACCCGAAGAAAACTTCTAGCGTGATTGAGCCTGTACAGCAGGCCTAAACACCTGGTACGACTCCTTTGAAGGTAGTCTTCGTGGGCTTGATCCGTGATGGATTGATGCCCATTTTTTGCACTGTATCCTGATAAAGCAGGTTGAGGCTGCTACCTCTGTTCATAAGGACGTGCGTCAGGTGAAATCCATCGATGATTGGGTCAAGGACTAGTGCGGCTGAACCGCCATGACGGATACTAGTCGGGTGATCCCAACGATCAAAGGTGATCGGGAATGACGACCATGGATCAAATTTTGGGGCGACGGGCTCTATCGTGTAGACGTCCCTTAGTGCATGTTTGCGCTCCTGTAGGATCTAGAAGTGGGTGTGTCTAGAGGGGGGGTGATTAGACACTTATTACTAAAGTTGCAGTTTTTAAGCCTTTTTGGTTTGAGTGAAGTTTTAGGCACAATTTCAACATACACAATACATGTCAAGCAAGCATGCAAAGAGTGTATAGGCAGCGGAAAGTAAAGCATGCAACTTGTGAGAATGTAAAGAGAAGGGTTTGGAGAATTCAAACGCAATTGGAGACACGGATGTTTTTCCCGTGGTTCGGATAGGTGGTGCTATCCTACATCCACGTTAGTGGAGACTTCAACCCACGAACGGTAACGGTTGCGCGAGTCCACGGAGGGCTCCACACACGAAGGGTCCACGAAGAAGCAACCTTGTCTATCCCACCATGGCCATCGCCCACGAAGGACTTGCCTCACTAGCGGTAGATCTTCACGAAGTAGGCGATCTCCTTGCCCTTACAAACTCCTTGGTTCAACTCCACAATCTTGTCGGAGGCTCCCAAGTGACACCTAGCCAATCTAGGAGACACCACTCTCCAAGAAGTAACAAATGGTGTGTTCATGATGAACTCCTTGCTCTTGTGCTTCAAATGATAGTCTCCCCAACACTCAACTCTCTCTCATAGGATTTGGATTTGGTGGAAAGAAGATTTGGGTGGAAAGCAACTTGGGAAAGGCTAGAGATCAAGATTCATATGGTAGGAATGGAATATCTTGGTCTCAACACATGAGTAGGTGGTTCTGTCTCAGAACATATGAGTTGGAAGTGTAGGTGTGTTCTGATGGCTCTCTCCACGAATGAACAGGAGGTGGAGGGGTATATATAGCCTCCACTTAAAATCCAACCGTTACACACAATCTACCATTCTCGGTGGGACCGAATCAACAAACTCGGTCGGACCGAAACGGTAAACCTAGTGACCGTTAGAGATTTTCGGTGGGACTGACATGTAACTCGGTAGGACCGATATGGTTAGGGTTTGGGCATAACGTAATCTCGGTGAGACCGATTACACAAACTTGTTGAGACCGATTTGGTAATTAGCTAACCAGAGAGTTGGTCAGGCAAACTCGGTGGGACCGATTTGCTCTTTCGGTGAGACCGAAAAGTTACAAAAGGGAAACAGAGAGTTTGCATTGCAATCTCGGTAGTACCGATTGCCTAAACTCGGTGAGACCGATTTTGACAATGGACATACACAGTGAGATTGCAATCCCATCTCGGTGAGACCGAGATCCCTATCGGTGAAACCGATTTGCTAGGGTTTGGCAGTGGCTTATGACATATGAAACTCGGTGGCGCCGGATAGAAAGAATCGGTAGGACCGAGTTGGCTTAGGGTTTAGGTCATATGTGGAAGTGGGGAAGTAGTTGAGGATTTTGGAGCATATCATTAAGCACATAGAGCAAAAGGCTCATTAAGCAACACCTCATCCCTTCTTAATAGTATTGGTTTTTCCTATAGACTCAATGTGATCTTGGGTCACTAAAAGTGTAAAATGAAGAGTCTTGAGCTTGAAGCTTTAGCCAATCCTTTGTCCTTATCATCTGAAGGAGTCCCACAACCTTTAGTCCATGCCACTCAATTGTTGAACTTATCTGAAACATGCTAGATAGAAACATTAGTCCAACAAGAGATATGTTGACATTAATTACCAAAACCACCTGAGGAGCACTTGTGCTTTCAATCTCCCCCTTTTTGGTAATTGATGGCAACATACATCAAAGCTTTAGATAAAGATACAAGGAGTAGCAAGTAAAGCTTTGGAAGGACATGTAACAACCATAGGCTCCCCCTACATGCATGCAATCATGTGAGTATAAAATGTAGAAGTATGTGAGAGCATAACCATGACAGAGTAGGCAATGTGTTACATGTATCTTGGCCATATGCATCAGAGTAAAAGATTATTAAGAGGAATACCATCATGTTTATGAGTCCTTCTTGCAAACAGTGTGTACAAAAGCAAGAATTCCTCATACTCATGATTCTGATGCATATACTTACCTTGTGGTCTTGAGTTGACTTAGGATGAAATGAACCTGCACAAACAAGGTTAGATAACACAGATACATCCACTAGCCAGAGCAAACAAAAGAAACCACAAGAGTACCAAGACTGGGATGACATGTAGAGATTGAGTACAGAGTACCACATTGAATCAGACATGTCCCCAAGAGTAAAGATATGCAATGAATTTGAATGATTTCTTTCCCTTAGGTGTCTTGCTCCCCCTGAATCTGACATGAGATATTGAGAGAAGATAGGGAACAGAAAATCAGAGCTGAAAGATATAAATGAACAGAAGCACTAAAACACATGACTTTCCCCCAAAAAGACATGTGGCATCTCTCCTATTAATCATCAAGCATCTGGGATCCTTGAGTATTCTCTCCCCCTGGAGATCTCTTTCTCCCCCTTAATACTTTCTCTCTTTCTCCTTGATGATAAGCTTTGATGTGATCTCTCTCTCCCCCTTTGACATCAATTTCCAAGAAGGTCTTACTAGAATCTGTCGAAAAGGTTTGGTCCTTGAGATTCAGCATAAAGCAATGGTAAAACTGTGATGCTTGTAGAGGATAAGATTCATCGAGTGGAGCTGGATCAGAAGAAATATAGAATAAGTGGCAAACTGTTTTCCTGTTGCGAAATCGGTGACACCGAGCGTCAAGTTTCGGTGGTACCGAAAGAATTCAGTTGATCCGAAAAGTTCAGTTCGGTGGAACCGAGTTTACTTCAGAGAAAATACTTGTCACCTCAGCTCACTAGTCAAATAAGATTTCACAAAGATTTGCAATGAATTAACTGAAAGATTTGCAAGGAATTTGATGCAGAATATGCAGAACAAAAAGAAACAGAAAAGAATGAAAGTTCTAGATGAAGTTTTTGAAAAAGAGGGAAATAAACATGCAAGGGACAAATGCAATAACACAGAAAAGAACACAAGAGAACTTCATCTAGAATTGGGCGGTGACATAGTCACCTATGTTAGAGTATATTGACTTAGGAGTCAAGTGAGAACACTTGATCATAGGTCATACTCATCGTTTAAGCTCAAAATGGGGTTACCATTTTTAGTTTAAGCATCTTGATGTATCCTCATCTTGTTGAGTTGCTTTGACTCATGTCATGGAGTAAAGCTTCTCTAAGATGGAATAACATACCTTGGGTGGTGGTGTGGATCTTGCTCATGTAGTGGAACTTGTGTGGGTGCTCGAGGTTGATGTAGCTCATCAAGAGTTGGGAGCACCACTTGGAGTTTGATTTCATCTACCTACATGGGTTAGTTCTTGCAAGGAAAAACACTTTTATATCCAACATGACAATCATGAAGCTCAATCATAGAATTAGTCAAGGATATGTTTGAGTGGTTTCGTGCTTCCTTGTCAACCACCGTTGTGTAGAGACTTGGTGATGTAGAGATTGCTCAAAATGTGAGAGAGTTGCAATCTCATAGAAATAGATTCATCCAGATATCTGCATAGGTTAGATAACATGCAAGATGCAAATATATCCAAGACATAAGATAGTCATCATAAGAGATATATCAAGGATTTGACATAAGCTCATGTCTTGCATGTATCCAATGGAGTTTCTACTCCAAGTTTGAAGCATCAATGATGTTCAATTCTCCTCTCAACCTGCAAAACACTTTCTCATCAAGCGGTTTAGTGAATATATCCGCTAATTGCTTATCGGTGCGAACATGTTTAAGATCAATGTCTCCCTTTGCAACATGGTCTCGAATGAAATGATGACAAACTTCAATATGCTTAGTTCGAGAATGTTGCACAGGATCATGACCAATTTTGATAGCACTTTCATTGTCACAAAGCAATGGAACATGTTTCAGATAGACCCCATAATCTTTAAGAGTTTGGGTCATCCAAAGTAATTGAGCACAACATGAACCAGCGGCAATATATTCCGCTTCGGCGGTGGATAAGGATACCGAGTTTTGTTTCTTGGAGGACCAAGATACAAGAGATCTACCAAGAAATTGACATGTACCCGAAGTGGACTTTCTATCAACCTTGTCTCCGGCATAATCCGAGTCGGAATACCCAACAAGATCGAAAGAGGACCTCTTAGGATACCAAATGCCAAAATCTGGTGTATGGATTAAGTATCTTACTATCCTTTTCACGGCCTTAAGATGACATTCTTTAGGAGCAGCATGATATCGTGCACACATGCACACACTTAGCATAATGTCGGGGCGAGAGGCACATAGGTATAACAATGAACCAATCATAGAGCGATAAACCTTTTGATCAACCGGTTCACCATCTTTGGTCAAATCATTATGTCCACTAGTAGGCATGGGTGTAGACATACCTTTGCATTCTTGCATATTGAACTTCTTGAATAGGTCTTTGGTATACTTCGTTTGAGAGATAAATGTACCTTCCTTAGTTTGCTTGATTTGCAAACCGAGAAAGAATTTGAGTTCACTCATCATAGACATCTCAAACTTCTTTGACATAAGCTTTCCAAACTTTTCACTAAAAAGAGGGTTAGTAGAACCAAATATGATATCATCAACATAAATTTGGCATACAAATAATTCTCCATTAACTCTTTTAGTAAAAAGGGTAGAATCAATTTTTCCAATTTCAAAACCACTTGCAATAAGGAACTTAGTCAAGCATTTATATCATGCTCTAGGAGCTTGTTTAAGACCGTAAAGTGCTTTGTGAAGTTTGTAAACATGATTAGGTTTCTTAGGATTGACAAAGCCGGGAGGTTGTTTGACATAAACTTCCTCCTCTATTTCACCATTTAGAAAAGCACTTTTAATATCCATTTGGTACAAGGTGATATTGTGGTGATTAGCAAAGGAAAGTAAGATGCGAATGGACTCAAGTCTAGCAACGGGAGCATATGTCTCACTTATGTGTATCCTTGGGCAACGAGACGTGCTTTGTTGTGAACCACTTGTCCATCTTCATCTTGCTTGTTGCGAAACACCCATTTGGTACCGATGATGTTGTGGTTGTTGTCGGGCTTCTCAACCAATGTCCAAACTTGGTTTCTCTCAAAGTTGTGTAGCTCTTCATGCAGAGCATTTATCCAATCCGGATCCTCCAATGCTTCCTCGACCTTCATAGGTTCAATGCTAGAGATGAATGAATAGTTTTCACAAAAGTTAGCTAGACGAGTTTTTGAGCGAGTAATTCTCCCGGTTTGGATATCATTGTAGATCTGCTCGACGGGATGATCTTTGGCAATTCTTGCTCGAACTCGTGAAAGCTTTTGTTTGGGCCTTCGTTGAACTTCCTCTTCATCTTGTTCTTCTTCTTGTTGGCCTTCTTCATTGTTGGCGTTGTTGTTCTCTTGTCGTGATGGAGAAGGAGGTTGTTGATGTTCGTCTTGACGTATTTCCTCGTTTTCTTCATCTTGGTGTGTCCCACTTGTGGATGCTTCCGTGTCGATTCTTGATTCACCTTGTCGTGAGGTAGAAGCTTCCACTTGGACGGACAAGGTACTCTCCTTCGCCTCCGTTGGACGAATTTTGCCAATCGACAAGTCTTGAATTGCTTCTAAAGGGTATTTGTCTCCTACATCAATTGGCAATTGCTCTACTTGCGAGCCGTTAGATCCATCAAACTTCACATCTACCGTTTCTTCAACCTTTCGGGTGAAATTGTTATAGACATGGTAAGTGTGAGAGTTTGAGCCATAACCAAGTATGAAACCTTCATGAGACTTAGGAGCAAACTTTGAACGATGATGCTTATCTAGAATGTAGCACTTTGAGCCAAATACTCGAAAGTATCCAACTTGGGGTTTGTTACCGGTGAGGAGCTCGTATGTCGTCTTGCCGAGTAGCTTGTGAAGATACAAGCGATTTGTTGCATGACAAGCCGTCTCAACCGCTTCTGCCCAGAAGTGCTTCGGCGTCTTGTACTCATCAAGCATCGTTCTCGCCATTTTGATGAGCGTCCGGTTCTTCCTCTCAACAAATCCATTTTGTTGAGGTGTGTACGTAGCCGAGAACTCATGTGAAATCCCTTCTTCATCAAGAAAGGTATCCACATTTGCATTCTTGAACTCCGTTCCGTTGTCGCTTCGAACCTTCTTGATCTTCACGTCAAACTGATTTTGGGCCTTTGTAGCGAAGTTTTTGAAGATCTTTTGGAATTGCGACTTATCATCAAGAAAGAACACCCACGTAAATCTTGAAAAATCATCAACTATGACTAGACCAAAAGAATTTCCACCGAGACTCTTGTAGGCATTGGGACCAAAGAGATCCATATGAAGTAGCTCAAGTGGCCTCCTTGTGGTCATGATGTTCTTCACGGGATGCCTTCCTCCAACCTGTTTACCTGCTTGACAAGCACTGCAAAGTCTATCCTTATCAAATATGACATCGTTAACTCCAAGGATATGATTTCCTTTAATAAGCTTGTCAAGGTTTCTCATGCCAACATGACCTAGTCGTCTATGCCACAACCAACCTTTTGAGGATTTAGCAATAAAGCAAGTTTTAGGTTGTGCCTTTTTAGAGAAATCTACAATATAAAGGTCACCTCTACGTATACCGATAAAGACCAATTTATGATTATCTCGACAAAACACTTGGCAATCTACCTCAGTAAATAGGACATTCAATCCGAAATCAGCAAGTCTAGATACTGAAAGTAAGTTGTAGCCAAGGGATTCAACAAGCATGACATTTTGAATGGAGCTGTCGTGTGAGATGGCCACCTTACCAAGGCCAACCACCTTACCCTTTGAATTATCACCAAAGGTGACATATTTTCGAGGGCCATCATTTTCAGCAAGCTCATGGAACATCTCTTCGTCTCCGGTCATATGATCGGTACATCCACTATCGAGAACCCATTCCTTTCCTCCTAACACATATCCTCGAAGATTTGCCATAAGACCAAAGTGTCTCATTGCATCATCAAGATCGGAGTCACTATCATCATCTTTATCATAGTATCCATGTTCAACATCATCTTGTGATTGATCATATCCTAGAGAGGGTAATTCATTAGATAAATGATCATCAAAGTGGTCACTTTTATGAATTCTTATGGATTCGGTTATGATATCACCAATGATTCCAACATTTCCTTTAGCACGCATGAGATTAGTAAGCTCAAATAGACAATTACCAAAACTAGGTTCACTAGAGTTCATCTTACTCATGGCAATAGATTTATGGAGAATTTTATCCAAATTTTTCAAGGAATAATTAGGAAATCGTTCCTCAAGAAATTTCCACATAGTATAGGCACAATTAAGAGTAGGTAGACTAGCAATCAAGTTTTTGGGCAATCCTCTAATGATGAGCTCAACGGTTCTAAGATTGTGAATCATGTCAATATCTTCATCTAGTGTGGGGTGCATAGGATCAACATGAGGAGCACAAGGACTAGCAATATACTTGTTCAAATGATATTGATTGAAAATCACAAGCATCTCATTTTTCCATTCATGAAAATACTCTCCATCAAGAATAGGCACTTTATGTCTAAGACTCCCTAAAGTAGACACATCCATCTTCCTCCAAAGGTGATTAAACCAAGGCAATGTAGACCAAAGCTCTGATACCACTTGTAGGATCTAGAAGTGGGTGTGTCTAGAGGGGGTGATTAGACACTTAGTACTAAAGTTGCAGTTTTTAAGCCTTTTTGGTTTGAGTGAAGTTTTAGGCACAATTTCAACATACACAATACATGTCAAGCAAGCATGCAAAGAGTGTATAGGCAGCGGAAAGTAAAGCATGCAACTTGCGAGAATGTAAAGAGAAGGGTTTGGAGAATTCAAACGCAATTGGAGACACAGATGTTTTTCCCGTGGTTCGGATAGGTGGTGCTATCCTACATCCACCTTAGTGGAGACTTCAACCCACGAAGGGTAACGGTTGCGCGAGTCCACGGAGGGCTCCACCCACGAAGGGTCCACGAAGAAGCAACCTTGTCTATCCCACCATGGCCATCGCCCACAAAGGACTTGCCTCACTAGCGGTAGATCTTCACGAAGTAGGCGATCTCCTTGCCCTTACAAACTCCTTGGTTCAACTCCACAATCTTGTCGGAGGCTCCCAAGTGACACCTAGCCAATCTAGGAGACACCACTCTCCAAGAAGTAACAAATGGTGTGTTGATGATGAACTCCTTGCTCTTGTGCTTCAAATGATAGTCTCCCCAACACTCAACTCTCTCTCATAGGATTTGGATTTGGTGGAAAGAAGATTTGAGTGGAAAGCGACTTGGGAAAGGCTAGAGATCAAGATTCATATGGTAGGAATGGAATATCTTGGTCTCAACGCATGAGTAGGTGGTTCTCTCTTAGAACATATGAGTTGGAAGTGTAGGCCTGTTCTGATGGCTCTCTCCATGAATGAAGAGGAGGTGGAGGGGTATATATAGCCTCCACTTAAAATCCAACTGTTACACACAATCTACCAATCTCGGTGGGACCGAATCAACAAACTCGGTCGGACCGAAACGGTAAACCTAGTGACCGTTAGAGATTTTCGGTGGGACTGACATGCAACTCAGTAGGACCGATATGGTTAGGGTTTGGGCATAACGTAATCTCGGTGAGACTGATTACACAAACTTGGCGAGACCGATTTGGTAATTAGCTAACCAGAGAGTTGGTCAGGCAAACTCGGTGGGACCGATTTGCTCTTTCGGTGAGACCGAAAAGTTACAAAAGGGAAATAGAGAGTTTGCATTGCAATCTCGGTAGTACCGATTGCCTAAACTCGGCGAGACCGATTTTGACAATGGACATACATAGTGAGATTGCAATCCCATCTCGGTGAGACCGACATCCTTATCGGTGAAACCGATTTGCTAGGGTTTGGCAGTGGCTTATGACATATGAAACTCAGTGGCGCCGGATAGAAAGAATCGGTAGGACCGAGTTTGGCTTAGGGTTTAGGTCATATGTGGAAGTGGGAAAGTAGTTGAGGATTTTGGAGCATATCATTAAGCACATAGAGCAAAAGGCTCATTAAGCAACACCGCATCCCTTCTTAATAGTATTGGCTTTTCCTATAGACTCAATGTGATCTTGGATCACTAAAAGTGTAAAATGAAGAGTCTTGAGCTTGAAGCTTTAGCAAATCCTTTGTCCTTATCATTTGAAGGAGTCCCACAACCTTTAGTGCATGCCACTCAACTGTTGAACTTATCTGAAACATGCTAGATAGAAACATTAGTCCAACAAGAGATATGTTGACATTAATTACCAAAACCACCTGAGGAGCACTTGTGCTTTCAGCTCCCTTTTGGGATGTGTGTAACATATATCATGTTCACTGTTTTCACTTGAGGGGGAAACTTCTTCTGTCCCCCTGTGTTCGGTTGCCGGGGCTCCTCGTCGTCCTCCTCGCTTTGTGATCCCTTTTCCCTGTTCTCGGCGTTTAATTTGCCAGCCTGTTTAAAAACCCAACAATATCTGTTGGTATGATTGGCTGGTTTGTCTGGGGTGCCGTGTCTGGCACGGGCGATCGAGTATGCGGTCCAGGCTGGATGGTCCCTGATTGTTTCTCTAGTACGGTTTCTTCCGCTGGCTCGACTTGGAGCCGCTGAATCCGACGTTGACTATAGTGTCGTTGGTATTATCCCCATTGCTTCGGCGTTTGTGCCTGTTACGTCGGAGCTTGCCGTTGTTGTTCTTAACCTCAGAGGGGCCTGCCTTGCTGGTTGTGTTTGTGCTGCGAGCCAACCAACTATCCTCACCCGCGCAAAAGCGGGTCATGAGTGCTGTGAGGGCTGCCATAGATTTTGGCTTTTCTTGGCCGAGGTGGCGGGCGAGCCATTCATCTCGGATGCTGTGTTTAAAGGCCGCTAGGGCTTCGGCATCCGAACAGTCGACGATCTAGTTCTTTTTGGTTAAGAACCTAGTCCAAAATTTCCTAGCCGACTCTCCAGGTTGTTGGACTATGTGGCTTAAATCATCGGCGTCTGGTGGCCGGACATATGTACCTTGGAAGTTGTCGAGGAAGACTTCTTCCAAGTCCTCCCAGCTGCCGATAGAGTTTTCGGGCAGGCTGTTTAACCAGCATCGAGCTGGCCCTTTGAGCTTTAGTGGGAGGTATTTGATGGCGCGAAGATCATCTCCGTGGGCCATGTGTATGTGGAGGATGAAATCCTCAATCAATACCGCGGGATCAGTTGTTCCGTCGTATGATTCAATGTTAACGGGTTTGAACCCTTTGGGGAATTCGTGATCCATTACTTGATCAGTGAACCAAAGAGGGTGTGTGGCGCCTCTATATCGGGCTGCGCTGCGACGTAGCTCCGACGGAGTCCGTCTATGGTTGTCGGCTCGGGTGTGACTAGGTTTGTCACGTTCGAATAGGTAGCCATCATCACGTGTCGAGGGACGTCCTCACAATCCGTAGATCGATCGGGTATATCTTGCTCTACTGTCCAGGGTTTGCCGAAGGTCGTATGTATGACCTCAGACTGTTTTGTCTCTATTTGTTCGTGGCGGCGGGGCTGGCTACTGTTCGGCTTGAGTTGCCGCTCTATCCCGACCCCGAGGTGGTCGGTCCGCCGCAATGTCCCGACCGCATAGTGTTCAGTCGGCCGCATTATGCGAGGGAGCTATGAGCTCTGGTGCCTCTTCATCGAACCGTGGTAGCAATTTTCGCTTCGGATAACTCTTGGTTGGGCGTCTGCGGCCGTATTTTTCGGCTGCCAGGACATCAGTCCATCTGTCGACGAGCAGATCTTGGTCAGCTTGAAGTTGCTGCTGTTTCTTTTTCAGGCTCCTTGCAGTGGCTATTAGCTGACGCTTGAAGCGCTCCTGCTCGAGAGGTTCATCAGGCACGGTGAAATCTCCGTTGCCGAGGCTTTCCTCATCCTTGGAGAGCGGATGGTAACTACTGTCCTCCGAGTCATTGGGCCTGGCCTGTTCGTCAGGGCTAGCTTGCCCATTTTCTTGCTCCTCCTGTTCGGATGTTACCTCAGCAAGGTCTTCATTGTTTTCGGCATCGTCCGGAGTGTTATTTTCACTGGTGCCAGCATTGCTGTCTTTTGAACGACGTGACTTAGAGCGGCGCCGAGGACGCCGGCATTTCTGCTGTGTCTCAGGAGGTTTATTCTCAACTAGATTGTCTTTGTCATTGTTGTTGGTTGTTTTGGGTGTGTCCACCATGTACACATCGTATGAAGAGGTGGCCGTCCAGCGTCCAGTAAATGGCGGATTTTCATCTTGCTCTTCATCGGCATCGTCTTCCATATCGTCGATGTCTTCGGAGCCGTAATCGAGCGTGTCGGTTAAATCCTAGACTGTGGCTATGAAGTGGGTAGCGGGTGGGAAGCAAGATTCTCCATCATTGGCCCCTAGTTCGAACCGAACATAGTTTGGCTATGAGTCCCCCGCCAAGGACAGGTTCTTTAATGAGCTTAACACATCGCTCAAGGGCGAGTGTTGGAAGGTGTCTCCGGTGCTGAACTCAAAGATCGACAAACGATCAAGTTCGGCATCCACGGACTCACATGGTTCGGAACTTACACCCAGAGACGAGTCCGGAGTTCCGATGACACAGATATTGTGTGAGGTCGAGTCCATGTACGGCTCCAATGCCGGGGAATCTGTGGCCTCCGTGGTGGGGTTGAGCCTCCAATCCTTGGACGCCACAGCATGCTCTGGATCTAAGGCCAGGGTGGTTACAGGAGCTATCTCCTGGATGCGGTCTGACCACAGATTTAGGTCATGTTCGTCAAGGTGACCAGGAGCGGTCGTCGCGGTCTCGAATCCGACGAAGATCAAATCTCCACGGATGTCCGCAACATAATTCAAGCTCTGAAATCTGACCTGATGGCCAGGGGCGTAGCTATCGATCTGCTCCAGGTGGCCAAACGAGTTGGCCTGCAATATGAAGCCGCCGAATATGAAGATCTGTCCAGGGAGACAGGATTCTCCTTGGATAACTTCATTGTCGACGATTGAAAGGGCCATTGAACCTTTTGGGGACGGCACAGTGGAACTTTCAATGAAAGCACCAATGTCGGTGTCAAAACCAACGGATCTTGGGTAGGGGGTCCCGAACTGTGCGCCTAAGGTCGATGGTAACAGGAGACGGGGGACACAATGTTTACCCAGGTTCGGGCCCTCTTTATGGAGGTAATACCCTACTTCCTGCTTGATTGATCTTGATGAATATGAGTATTACAAGAGTTGATCAACCACGACATCGTAATGGCTAAAACCCTAAAAGTCTAGCCTGTATGACTATGGTAATGAGTCTCTGCCCCTCCGAACTAAGTCCTCCGGTTTATATAGACACCTGGAGGATCTAGGGTTAGAAGGTCAGTTACAAAGAAAGGAATCTACATATTCGGTCGCCAAGCTTGCCTTCCACACCAAGGAGAGTCCCATCTGGACACGGGTGCAGTCTTTGGTCTTCGTATTTTGATAGCCCATCAGTCCGGCCCATGGTAACAGGTCGGACGCCCGAGGACCCCATAGTCCAGGACTCCGTTAGCGGGCTCCTCTCCTGAGCCGGACCCAGATCCTGAACTGATAGTAGAGACCTCTGGGTTATGAGAGACGCGACGGTGCTGCCTCGAGGGCTATCCCTCAGGGGCAGGCGTGGGCTGGGATCTAAGCATAGGAGCGGTAGGAGTAGTGACAAGGGAAGCCCACGCAGCAGGAGCACTGCGAGGGGTCATCGTTAGAGGGTTAACGGTACCCTGCGAAGTCATCGGGGGAACGGAGGCGGAAGGAACTGGAGTAGTGTAGATGACAGTGGGAAGAGGGTTCCTAGTACGAGCAGCAGCGAGAGCGGTCCGGGCACGTGAGAGCTCCCGAGCTAACTCGTGGTTCAGGAGATAACTGGCAGTGATATAACGGGAAAGGTGGCTAGTGGGAAGATCACACGCCGGATTAATCAAAGGAAAGCGGATACACCCATTCTCGTGCAGAGATGGGTAGTAGAAGAGACCTGGGTGGGTGTGCATGCGAACCTCGTTGTAGCGCAAGTCTACAAGAGCCTCGATAGCAGCAAACTAAACCGCCTGAGATGGCATAGAAGAAAGACCACCCTTAGTAGAACGAATGTAAGTACCGGAAGGGGAATGGTGGTGTAGAGTGACCTCGGCATAATAGTCATACAATGCACCGGCCAGATGCTCCCGATACACCCGATACTCTGGATCAGCACCCTATGGATAGAGTCGTCGCCACACGTTCTGAAGAAGGTGCGGCGATGTGTACGGAGCTGGCTCAGGATGGTACAAGATTGGTACTAGAGCCATCTACACTTACAAACCATACGGTTAGTAATAACAACAAATAATCATGCATGCAATGCAGCAACCAATTTCTATGACTACCGGCACTCAGACGAAGCTATCTACCGTTCCACTAACGCACTAACGGTCTAGCGTGTCCTACAATCAGCGGGGCTCTGATACCAAGTGTTGTGGCACCCCGGCTCAGAGCAACCGGTTTACCATTGCATTCTCAGCCCAGAGATCAAGTCTTCTGGCAATACACAACAACATGGTACAGAAACAACCGCTTTATTGATGCTAGCGGATTACATAAGTTTGATATTACATCGAGATACAAAGCCAAGAAACATGCATGGTGTTGCTGAACAGTATGTACATTATTTAATGAACATGACGAGGGCCTCGATCACACGAACTACATGGCAGCGGAAGAACGATGAAGTGGAACTCCATAGCACAAGGACACTGATTCATCTCCAACGTATCTATAATTTTTTATTGCTCCATGCTATATTATCTACTGTTTTGGACTATATTGGGCTTTATTTTCCACTTTTATATTATTTTTGGGACTAACCTATTAACCGGAGGCCCAGCCCAGAATTGTTGTTTTTTTCCTATTTCAGTGTTTCAAAGAAACGGAATATCAAATGGAGTCCAAATGGAATGAAACCTTCGGGAACGTGATTTTCTCATCAGATAAGATCCAGGAGACTTGGACCCTCCATCAAGAAAGCCACGAGGCGGTCACGAGGGTGGAGGGCGCGCCCCCCTGCCTCGTGGGCCCCTCAAAGCTCCATCGACGTACTCCTTCCTCCTATATATACCTACGTACCCCCAAACGATCAGATACGGAGCCAAAAACCTAATTCTACCGCCGCAACCTTCTGTACCCACGAGATCCCATCTTGGGGCCTGTTCCGGAGCTCCGCCGGAGGGGGCCATCATCACGGAGGGCTTCTACATCATCATAGCCCCTCCGATGAAGTGTGAGTAGTTTACCTCAGACCTTCGGGTCCATAGTTAGTAGCTAGATGGCTTCTTCTCTCTTTTTGGATCTCAATACAATGTTCTCCCCCTCTCTTGTGGAGATCTATTCGATGTAACCTTCTTTTTGCGGTGTGTTTGTTGAGACCGATGAATTGTGGGTTTATGATCAAGTCTATCTATGAACAATATTTGAATCTTCTCTGAATTCTTTTATGTATGATTGGTTATCTTTGCAAGTCTCTTCGAATTATCAATTTGGTTTGGCCTACTAGATTGGTCTTTCTTGCAATGCGAGAAGTGCTTAGCTTTGGGTTCAATCTTGCGGTGTCCTTTCCCAGTGACAGTAGGGGTAGCAAGGCACGTATAGTATTGTTGCCATCGAGGATAACAAGATGGGGGTTTTATCATATTGCATGAAACTATCCCTCTACATCATGTCATCTTGCTTAAGGCGTTACTCTGTTTTTAACTTAATACTCTAGATGCATGCTGGATAGCGGTCGATGAGTGGAGTAATAGTAGTAGATGCAGGCAGGAGTCGGTCTACTTGTCTCGAACGTGATGCCTATATACATGATCATACCTAGATATTCTCATAACTATGCTCAATTATGTCAATTGCTCAATAGTAATTTGTTCACCCACCGTAGAATACTTATGCTCTTGATAGAAGCCACTAGTGAAACCTATGGCCCCCAAGTCTATTCTCATCATATCAATCTTCATCACTTTATTATTGCTTTGCTTTTTTACTTTGCCTTTTACTTTTCACCTTGCATCTTTATACCAAAAATATTATCTATCCTCTCTATCAGATCTCAATCCCGTAAGTGACCGTGAAGGGATTGACAACCCCTAATCGCGTTGGTTGCGTTGAGCTATTTGTTTTGTGCAGGTACGAGGGACTCGCGCGTAGCCTCGTACTGGATTGATACCTTGGTTCTCAAAAACTGAGGGAAATACTTACGCTACTTTGCTGCATCATCCTCTCCTCTTCGGGGAAATCCAACGCAGTGCTCAGGAGGTAGCAGACACCGATGTGGACATGGCCTAGACGCGAGATGCGCTCCGATGCAAACCGACTTACCTGAAAGCTGGCATGACACGCCAGGTCAGTACATTGAATGTACTTGCACGCTCACAACAAACATAAGCATGATGACAGACAATATCATGACAATTAGTCAAATTAATGCAATTCAAGAACTACTAAATATGCAATGAAACCAATATGCGCACCGAGTCTCACCGACTCGCTGACCAGACGGTTACCTCGTAACCAAACGGTGACCATACTGGGGTCACAACTGAAACCAACCGCTCATGAACAACTCAAGAGTTCATGAAACACATTGCATCGCAACAACCATTTAGTTTCGCAAGATTAATTATAAAAGTTGATCCTTGGTGTGACTTACTCCCGAGCGATGCCCATAACCAAGGACGCGGCTATCGATAGTTTAAATACACTCTCCAGAGGTAGCACACTTTACCCACACTACGGAACCCCTGGCCTCCCACTCCCATTCGGGTGGACCAAAATGTTCCGACGAAACCCTCCCTTTGTCATGGCATTCTCCTGGCCACTCCGACCAACTCCCTCGCAGGGCTAGGTCTTGGGTGGCCCCGTGCCTACCAAAGGCACCAACGGCCACCGTCGTGGCAAAACGGTCCCAATCAGGGACAAGGTACCATAAAAACAAAAAGAAGCACACAAGGTTATGTCTGCTTACCGGGACAGGGTATGCACGCCCATAACCTTATCTCGCGGGAGGCACCGGTGAGAGGCACAACAAAGGACCGAATTAAGACCTTCCCACAAGGTAAATGTGGTCGCACTGAATAAAAACCCAATTCAGTGGCACCATGATGTAATCAACATCATATTCAAGTTGAACTTAATCAAGTTTAACTTGGATAAAAACTTTTTGTAACTAACATGATACTTTGACATAATCATGCAACTAACCGACTTAGAAAGCAAACAACACACGGATGTGGATCAAACTTATTAGCATAATTATCTTGCAATACTCAGGATCAAAAACATCACTTGTCCTAATTCATTTTTATTATCAAACAATATTTTTATTAGCTCGTCATTTATATGAAAATATCACTTAATAAAAGAACTATCATAATCTACCATAGAAATATAACTAATACAAAATGTTATTCTACTTGAACAAACAAGTTCATGCAATTTACTAGTAACTAAAACAAGCATATCAAGCATGATAAAATAACTAGCTATTAACAAAATTTATTTATCAAATTTTTAATTGCAAATAAGAACTCATATTCAAGTAGAAAATCATAGACATTGAAATAACACCATCCAAATGCTGGTGTGGCCTCGACCTCCAGTTCTCAAGCGAGGAACGTGCATTCTTTTTCGCGTCCACCTTCATGATCATTGGCGATGGTCGACGGGATTGTTTTGGGAGGACCACTGGATCAACGGACGATCCATCTCTAAGATTGCTCCTCAGCTGTACGCCCTCATCCCCAAGTGCAGCCGCAAAAGCAGAACGGTGGCAGACGGTCTTCAGGCGCACCGGTGGGCTTCAGACATTCATGGCACTCTTGGCATCCAAGATATTGGCCAATACTTGCTAACCTGGCGGGCCATCGAGCATACCATCCTCTCTGCTGAATCGGACCATCTCCAATGGAAGTGGAATGCTTCAGGCACATACACCGCACATTCCGCGTACCTAGCCACCTTCCATGGCTCTACATTCTGCCCGGCATGGCAGCTTACCTGGAACAGTTGGGCCCCCCATGAGTGAAGTTCTTCCACTGGCTCGCTAACTTGGGACGCTGTTGGACGGCTGATCGCCTCGCCCGCCACGGATTGCCTCACCCCCCTCAGTGCCCGCTTTGTGATCAGATGCCGAATCGATGAACCACCTGATCCTGGAATGCTCCTTCACCAAGCAGGTTGGCGTGACGTCATGTCTTGGCTGCACCTACCATGCAGCGCGCCTAATGGTGAAGGCTCCCTATCTGTCTGGTGGCGCGCAGCGCGGCAGGCCACGCCCAAGCCGATGCACAAAGGGCTCACAACCACAATGTTGCTGATCCCTTGGATGACATGGAAGCATCGAAACGATTGCGTCTTCAATGCTGCAACCCCATCGACTAGCTTCTTGGTATCAAGGATCAAGGAGGAAGTTGTGCTTTGGGCAACCGCAGGTGCTCGAGGCTTGCGTGTCATCGTCCCATAGAGCTGGGACGTCCACTGATGTTTTTATGTTTTGTCTGTACCAGAGCCTCTTAGGAGGATGTAACAAGCTATCTCTCTTTTCAATATAATGAAACGCAAAATCCTTTTGCGTTTTCTCGAAAAAAATGCTGGTGTGGCTTGCCTTAGTGTAGAGGAGGATCACACCCCTCTTGGTTTGCTTCAAGACAAGCTTCTCCTTCTGAAAATAATTAAAAACCACAAAAACACATATCAAAAAACAATCTGAAAATCACCAGAAATTCTCGACAGCAAGGAAAAAATCCACCTTTTGGTGTGCTGCTAGAGCTTTCTGAAACAAAAACAATGCAAAAAGAACCAAATCATTTGGACTTATGGTTTCGAAATGGTGGTTGGTCAAAGTTTGTGTCAATTTCTGACTAAATTTCAATTAAACAGAAATTCCTAGGGGGGTGACGTCGAAGGCGTAAAAAGAAAGTGCGCCTCCACTCGTGAGCTTCGGGCGCGAGTGGTGAGGCTGACACTGGGCCCCGCCCGTCAGGAGAGAGAGAAGGGGAGCAAGATCAAAGGGCGACGGCACTTCGCCGGAGCTCACGCCGGTGAGGAGGGGGTTTGGGGCTAGATGAGAGTGATAGAAATGAAGTTGGGTTCACGGCGCACCTGCCCGTACCCGTGGCTTGCCGTGGGATGGCCGGAACTACTAGCGGTCAAACTCGCAAGCTGTGGTAGTGGACAGGATTCACCGGAGTGGAAGAAGACGACGGCTAGAGGCGGCTCCGGGGGCTCAACAGCATCCAAGCAGCACCAAGGGACCTCCAATGCCACGCCCGAGCAGTTGGTCGAGCTCAAGAGGCACCAGAGCGAGGTGGCCTAGCTGCGGAGGTCGCTGGAGTTCTCCGGTCGGGGCAGACGGACAGAGGCCTGCCTGACCAGGTTGTGGCCCTTCTACGTGTTCGTGGAGGTGGTGAGGAGTGGTGCGTGGCTAGGAAATGAGGAGGCAGGCCCTATTTATAGCCGGAGCGAGGGGGTATCGTGTCGCCGCCGGAGTTCTTTGGAAGCCAGCGAACGGCGCACTACTAGGAAAAGTCCTACTAATGGCGCACCGGTTTTGCCTACTAATTGCGCACTACCGGTGCACCATTACTATCACGCCACTAGAATTTTTTACTAATGGCGCACCACTGGTGCGCCATTAGTATCTGGTATTCTAATGGCGCACCAGGAAGTGCGCCATTAGTATGTAACACCATGCACCATTAGTATGCCTCCCGGGGGGCCATATGTAACCATCTGCTTTATCATACTAATGGCGCACTCTGTCCTGATGCGCCATTAGTATCCTTTGGCATACTAATGGCGCACCTTGTGGTGATGCGCCATTAGTATGAATATTTGGTTTTTCTTTTTTTCTTACTTTTCTGGTTTTTGCACAGGTTACAAAATATATTATTGGACAGCAGCACACAGCAACATCAGATTCATCGAATACAATAGAAGATTAGTCTCCGAATACAATTCATCATATTAGTCTCCGAATTCAAAAGACCGAACAAAGATAAAACATTACAAGTCTCAAGACCGCGAGTATCGAGTTTGTCTTCACACTACAAGTCGATGTCGATCATCTAAACTACCATCACATAGAAGAGAGCTGCGGTCATCATGATGAGCATCATCGGGATCAAACTGGTCTTCATCCGGTTCCTCCAACGCTCCCTCCTCTCTCCCGCTAGATAGCGGGCGTATCTAGATTCGGCCTCCGCCCTAGTGGCGTACCCTTTGTAACTGTTACCGCTGAAACGGTGAACCTGTCTCCGACACTCCTCCCAGTCGTCGTAGACTCCGGGAACCTTACCCTTGTACACGACATACGACGGCATCTCTATGCACAAGCCAAACAACAGACAATACATAAGCAATATGTAAGTATGCAACAAAAGGATCGGAAGAGAAAAGCAAGACATTAATAGCACGATTCATGGTCCTACTAATAAATAGCATCGATTACATCTAAGTTGAACAACTGTCCAAACCAAAGAGACATACGAATTCATTAAAGTTTAATTACCACATGAGCCAATCAATGTTTCAGAACTACACATCACTACTTTCGACTCGAATCATCGGACAGGAGCGTGGATGAAGCCGCCGTCTGTCATGATGGTCATGAAATCGCGGGCGTTGTCACCCTGCATTTATAGCGTTCCGTCTATCTCACTGTTGGATGGTTGATATCTGAGGAAGAACTACCCCGAGGTATGAAGGACATCTTGATAGATGATGTCCGCAAACTCTGACTGGATGCGAAAGAATTCTTGTCTGAGGTCCACGTCCTGGATTGCCGACAAGCTCGCGGCCCAATCTTTGAGATTATCTGGTAGCAGAAGGTGATGATGGTCCCTTACGATCGCCCACATGTGATGGAGGGCGTAGTAGGCATCCTTCTGACCGCCATGCGGCTACTTGACGCAGCAGAACTTCGTATTGTGTGAGAACATGTGCTTGCCGTACTTACGAACTGCCCTGGTGAAGGTGCCTCCAGATTTGGCGTAGCCGGGGAGAACATCATCAAGAACTTTCTTGACATTTGTGTAGTATATCTTGGAGTTACGGTTCGGGTCTAAATACGTGGCCATGGAATATTTCGGGCTTAAGAGGATGAGTGTGCAATGTGTGTCACTGCACAGAACACGAAATGTTAGAAAAAAAAGAACGATCGAAATCTAAGAAATCATATGTTACGGGGCGGTTAAGGGATGACTTACTCGGGAAAGTAAGGCACAAGGAAGTTATCCTTATCTGCGTTTGCCAGAATGACGCCTTCGAGGTCTGAACTCACAACTTGGCGGTCCCCAGCGCTGCTCAAGTGCTTGGCACGCATGTAGAAGGGGTCGACTATCACGATGTCCGGGGTCTTGTCTCTAATGATCCGCATCTGCATATTCATGATATCAAAAGTGCCCATGAAATACAATTGAGAAATGAAGACTACGATTTAAATACAATCGATCTTAGCTAGCTATCTGTTCACAATCTTCTTGCCCTTCTTTTTCGCAAATGGAGTTCTTCTGTGGAACGGACGTCCTTTAGGTAGGGTGGTCCTGCTTCTTCTTGTGGTGTGTGCTGCTACTTCATCGTCGTCGTCATGTTCGATCTTCGGGTCGCCGTACTTGTCGAAGTCTTGCTCATTGGCTACTCCATCCATTCCGATGATCTTCCTTTTGCCTCTCCTCACGACAACACGACTGGGCTTTGACGGGTCGGTAATGAAGAAGCATTGGTCCACTTGGGAAGCCAGTACCCATGGCTCATTTTTCGCGGTGACGTTTGCGCCCGCGGTCTTGGATTTGGCTTCGGGTATAACCATGGTGGTGAAATACCGGTCTTCCTTTAGGACGCTCTTGGCCCATCTGACACGGAACATCGGGACCTTCTCTCCAGCGTAGCTCAGCTCCCAGATCTCCTCGATCCTTCCGTAGTATCTGTCCTTGTCGTTACCGGTGTAGGATTCCATCGTTACCCCGGAGTTCTGATAACCATCGCTCTTCATGTCCTTGTCCACGGTGTAGAATGTGTAGCCGTTGATATCGTACGCCTCATAGGTCATCAGGTTGTGCTCGGCGCCCTGTGACAAGGCGAATATAAGTTGTTCTTCCGCGGAAGAATCCTCATGTAAAGGGTACAACAGAAGCTTCTGCTTGAACCAACACGTGAAACATGAGTTGTGCTCTTTGAGTATATCTCCGTCCGTCCTCTGTTGGCCTCGGTCATTGTACGTCTTCTCAATAAAGGTTTTGTGCTCTACCACCCAAGGATCGACCATGTCTATGTGTTGTAGCGCGACTAGGTTTGCTCTTTCAAAGTCGGCGAGTCGACCCTCGAAGTCGACATGCATTTCACGGCGACCCTCACGGTGACCCCATCCAGCGAGCCTGCCGAGGTGCCTGTTGACGGGCAAACCAACGGGGTTCTCGATGCCTAGATAATTCGTGGAGTAGAAGATGCACTCTTCGGTCAGAAAGCCCCTGGCTATACTTCCCTCTGGACGTGACATGTTGCGAACGTATCCTTTGATGACACCATTCATCCTTTCGAACGGCATCATGCTGTGCAGGAACGTCGGCCCGAGTTGGATGATATCCTCCACGATATGGACCAGCAGATGCACCATAACATCGAAGAATGCGGGCGGGAAGTACATCTCAAGCTCGCATAGTATCACCACGATCTCTTCCTGTAGCCTTCTGAGTTGCCTCACGCCAATCGACTTCCGAGAGATGACGTCGAAAAAGTTGCATAGGCCAAATAGCGTTTCACGGACGTGCGCGTCCATGATCCCACGGATTGCAACTGGAAGTATCTGCGTCATCAGCATGTGACAGTCGTGAGACTTCATCTCGCTGAACTTCTGCTTCACTGGGTCTAGGTATCTGCTTATCTTCCCCGCGTAACCGTAAGGAAGTTTTACTCCTAGGAGGCGGGTGAAAAACTGCTCGATCTCCTCCTGACTTAGAGTGAAGCACGCGTGAGGGTAGTCATTTCCGGTCTTCTTGGCCTTTTTGCCTTTGCGACGACTTTCTGTGTCCTGCTTCGCTTCATCATCATCATCATCATTATCGTGATGCTCCTGCCTGATGCCCATTGATTTCAAGTCTGCCCTTGCTTTCGGCCCATCTTTGGTCCTCTCTGGCATGTTGAGCAGGGTACCAAGCAAACTCTCGCACACGTTCTTCGTGATATGCATGACATCAAGGCTGTGAGGCACACGGTGGATCTTCCAGTACGGCAAGTCCCAGAAAACAGACCTCGTTTTCCATACCTTCAGCAGCGGCTCTGGCGCCTTTCGCTTCTTTCCCGGCTCTGGCGCCTTTTGCTTCTTTCCCAACAGTGGGCAGTCTTTCCAATTTTTCAACAGCTCGTCTATTTCCTCGCCGCTCCTCGTACACGGGCGTTTTCGGGGTTTGGTTTCACCATCGAACAGATCCTTGCGTTTCCTCCACGGGTCATCGTTGCGAAGCCACCTTCGATGTCCCATGAACACGGTTTTCGAAGACCCGGGATCTCTATCTAGCTGGCGATACGTTGTGTCATCCATGCACCTTACGCATCCAGAAAATCCGTGGACTACCTGCCCCGCGAGATATCCGTAACCGAGATAGTCGTGCACCGTCGCGAGCAGTGCGGCTCTCATAGGGAAATGTTCTTTCTCTGCGGCGTCCCACGTATTGGCTGGCGTTTTCCACAGCGTGTCTAGCTCCTCCTTCAGCAGCCCCAGATACAGATTGATGTCGTTCCCTGGTTGTTTCGGCCCTTCAATTAGCATACTCATGTGAATGTACTTCCTCTTCATGCACAACCAGGGGGAAGGTTGTACATCCACACAAACACAGGCCAGGTGCTATGTGTGCTTCTCTGGCAGCCAAACGGATTGACTCCATCGGTGCTCGTGCCCAGCACGATGTTCCTTGGATCCTTCCCAAATTCTGGGTATTCGAAGTTCAACGCTTGCCACTGGCTCGCATCCTTAGGGTGATTCAGCATCTTGTCTTTTTTATTTATCTCCGGATCATTTCTGTCATCTTCCCGCTTCTTCTCCTCCCTATCCGCGTGCCAACGCAGGAGCTTTGCTACCTTAGGGTCCGTGAAATACCGCTGCAGACGAGGAGTGATCGGAAAGTACCACACCGATTTTCGAGGAGCTTTCTTCCTCTTCTTGTATCGAGTGACGCCGCACACCGGACATATGGTAGACTCCGCGTGCTCGTCCCGGTAAATGATACAACTGTTCATGCACACATGGTATTTCACATGCGGTAAATCCGGAGGACACACGATTTTCTTCGCCTCCTCGAAACTGGTCGGGCACTTGTTCCCCTTGGGAAGACGTTCATGCCAGAATGACATGTTCACGTCGAAGCATGCGTCGGTCATTTTATGTTTTACCTTCATCTCCATAGCCATGAGCGTTACTTTCAGGCGGGTATCCTCGGGCCTGCATCCTTCATACAATGGAGTAACCGCGTCTATCTCCAGTTGATCCAGCTTGGCTTTCTCTCGGGCGGCAGCTCTTGCGTTATCCGTCTGCTTGAGAAGCAGCTCTTGAATATGAGGGTCCTGCACTCAGCCTCCATCGTCGTCTGCTCCGACATCTTCATCTTCATGATCATGCCCTTCGTCTTGATCTTCCTCATCATCATGTACGACATCTTCTACATGATGACTGTGTACAGCATCACCGTCGTGATCATGTCCTGGAGATTCTTCGTCTTCTCGCCCGCCCTCGCCGCGGTGGTACTTGTCTTGTTGCCCTTCCTCATTTATTGCCCGGCCCCCATGAACGACTTCATAGTCATCTTCATCACCTTGCCACCGATAGCCATCCATGAAACCACGCAAGAGCACGTGGTCCCGCACCTGCCCGGAATCCGGGTCCGCAATAAGGCTCTTCAGCTTGCATCTTCGACACGGACATCTTATCTCCGTCTCGTTCTTTTGAAGCATCTCGGCCTTCACGGAGCTCAAAAACCTATTCACGATGCCTTCAGTCATCGTGCGGACCATGGTCGCCTGCGGGGTAGAGCAAAACGATATTTTAGAACCAAGAAAAAATTTGGCATGACCTTCCCTAAAAATAGGACCAAAAAGAATGCATAGTGCCAAAATTCTCGCCAAAACGGAAATGAATCAAAACATTCCGACAAAATATTGGCAACTATCGCATTTCAAATACCGGTACCTTCAAACACAAACATATATGCAACACCACAAACGCATGCAACACCACAAACATACATAGATCTAGCTAGGCCACAAAAAGTGCATGTGCACGTTGTTGGAGCGAGCTAGGGAGAAAAAAAGTAGATCTACATCATGAAGATAGCTTTCCCCTTACTTGCCTATCAAAAAAAGGTAATTTCACCACTTAATTTTGATGAAACTGTGATGGAAATGAGGTGAGGAGGAGGCAGCCGAAAGCTTGGAGAAGGAGGTGGAGGGAATGAAGTGGGGAAAGTGAATGGGTAGGTGTGGGGATGTCCAAAATATCTTGTTGGGGTCCCAGGTTACTAATAGCGCACCACCAGCAAATGCGTCATTAGTAACCCTGGTTACTAATGGCGCACCTGCAGGTGGTGCGCCATTAATAGTTTTGCAAAAAATTAATTAATATATATATATATATATAGTGTTACTATTCATCACCCAGGGTGCAGAATAAGTTATTCTTCACCCGAGGTAATATTATGATCATTTCATAAATAAATTATGTTTCAGATACAAATAGTTACAGTCATATCGATTCACTATGTGAAATTTGGCATAAAAAATGTCAGAAGACCAGAAAAATTACATTTTATGTACATTTTACATTACGTTTTTACATTTGTAATTTACGTAACATAAAATATTTTTTACGGCGATTATATATTTTCTTACGTTATCTTTTTATGTCTGAAATAAGACAAAAATTTAAGAAACGTAAAATTACGGTGCATTGATGTTAAAATAGAGGGGGTGAAGAATAACTATTCCTCACCCAGGGTGACGAATAGCGCGACCCTATATATATATATATATATATATATATATATATATATATATATATATATATATATATACACTAATGGCGCACCGGGTAATAGTGCGCCATTACTAGTTTAAACTAGTAATGGCGCACTGTGAAACGGTGCGCCATTAGTAGTTTTGCAAAAAAAGAATAAAAAAATTACAGTAATGGCGCACTGTCTGCCTGGTGCGCCATTACTAGTTAGAACTAGTAATGGCACACTTTGACCTGATGGGCCATTAGTATGTATGGAAAAATAGAAAAAAAAATAATACTAGTGGCGCACCCTGTTTCTGGTGCGCCATTAGTGTCTTCCACACTAATGGCGCATCGCCAACAGGTGCGCCATTAGTATATAGTAGTGGTGCACTGCCTCCATGGTGCGCCATTAGTATCAATTCTATCTATAGCCCTTTTCCTAGTAGTGGCGACGAAGCGCTCCAGTGCGAGGGGGCAAGCGTGCAGCGTCACTGTGGGAGCTGCCCACGCTCGGGGACGAGCACAGGACGCAGGGGGAAGAGGACAAGGGCACGCACGCACTGCGGCTTTTGGCCGCGACGTGCCCGTGCTTGCTGCGGCGTCTCCGGCGTCGGCAAGCGCCAGGGAGGGGTCAAGGGTGATGGGTCGGGGCTGGTGGCGCCGCGCCGCAGTCGTCGGCGAGCACTGACTCGAGCACGCGCTGAACAGAAGCGTTGGCGCTACCCAGAGCGCGTCGAACGCGCGCCAGACGTCGTGTCCTCACGCGGTCACCGCCCTGCCATGGTCAAGACGATGTCCACACGCTGCCAAACCTTGTCTACGCTTTAGTCCATGCAGTGTTTAGTCTAGGAACGTTGAGAACACATCGCCAGGCCGACCAAACTTTGACGCAACCAAGTTGGCAAGTTTCTGACCAGAAACTTGGTCGCCAAGTTTGGCTGGCTTCTAGATGGCCATTAGGGCTGATCTTCTGGGGTTTAGGTTTTCTTAGGAGGTTAGTTAAGCTCAAGAAAGATCAGGGCCAAAAGATCAAGGAAAAAGGTACTTGCTGCACAAACTGGAATTTTGGGCCAGAAGAGAAATTATTTTCTCTAGCAAAAATCTTGCAAAAAGTCATGCAATATTTTTGCTTGGGAAGGTGTGCCAAGGTCCAAAGAATGTTCATGATTTATCTCAGATTTTTGGAAGCAATAAAAATGAGGGTTGCTTTGGAGCACTAGTTTCTGAATAGAGTTTCAGAGAGGAAAATGAATATTTTTCTTTTATGAAAAATATTCATTTGATTATTTTGGGGATTTAACAGAGAAATAAAGTTGAATGAGAAGTAGATGGGTCACTTGGGTGAAAGTCAAGGGTATGCCCAAGTGACAAGTCCATTTGAAATGATTCCAAAATCCAAATCAATGCAAGGCAAAAACCACGTCCAGAAACAGAGAGAAGGCAAGTTCGGAAAAAGAGAGAAGGCAAAATCCAGGCTGTCACACATGGAGACGGAGGTTGTTGACCCGACACCGCACCGGAGCAGATGACGGCGAGCTCGACCATGTGCGGGCCATGGTGATCGTGCTCGTCAATGGAGAAGGGTGGCTGCTGCACCGAATTGAAGAAATAAGTGAGGGGGCGGGGAGAGAAGGAAGACGGTCAGAGGAGAGGGCATGAATCGAGGGAAAAGGAGAGCTCACCGCGTCGGAGTTGGAGGCAGCCAAAACCCTAATCGCGCCGAGGGGTCGCGTGCGAGCGCTTGCGGCCGCGAGGAGCGGATCTGGCCGGAGGGAAGGAAGCACCGTCGCGAGGAGAGCTCGTGGGTGTGCTGCGCTCCGGCGAGGGCCGCCGGAAGTAGCCAGAATCGTCCGGCGTTGGTGGCGGCGGCGAGGTTCGAGGGAGGCAGAGAGACTGTTCGCTTCTTCTTTTTTTGAGCGGTGGCAAAGGCTGTTCTCTGGGCGTTGTCTACACAGGAGGTGGGCTGGGCTTAGTTATAGTGCATGTAGTGACCCGCGCTACCACTGCATTGCTAGTGCTAGCGTGGCCTAGCAAACCCACGCTGCTAATATATCTTGAACTGGGGGGTCCGGTGTGGCACACTTACCAGTAGCGCGTCCGAGCAAGACCAACGCTGCTGCTAAGTTATACTAGTAGCGTGTTTTGTACCAAGCGCTACTGGTACTTACCAGTAGCGTGGGGGCCCAAATAGGCGTTACTGGTAAAGTTCTACGTATAAGCATTTTCCTAGTAGTGACATGGCCGGTCACCATTAGGGGATAAGCATGCCGGTCGCTAACCAGACGTGGAGGATATGCCAAGTCTTCGGAGGTTTCCTTCCGGAGCACGGGGTCGCCTGTAGTCAGGCCTTCGATTGATGAATCAAGAGCGGTCCACCAGTCTCATGAGAGATAGGCGGCAGCCCGAGGACCCCATAGTCCGGAAAACCCTCGGTAGCCCCGAACTAGCCTCCAATGCCGAGGTCGATAATCTTTGTCAGCTCCATGCTTCTTAAAGTCTTCGGCTTGAGGGAAGATGGTGGTGACGACCTCGACAGCGAGCGCATGCGGTGCCTGCTGAGAGTGCGCCGGACCGGTGTATGCCTCAGACCTAGCATTACGGCTTGGTTGTGGCATCAAGCTTTAGATGTTATGCTTTGGTGTGAGATCTAGGTATACGACTCAGACAATCTGCACACTTTCATCAAGTGGATAGGAGTAGCGACAGATGTTGCCAAGATGGTGGCTTGAGACTTATTGATATATTACTTTGTAAGGTCTCGATGAATAATTAATAAGATGGTTACATGCATCGTCCAGATGCAAAGACCGGGGTTATCCTTCTTTTAGAAAAGAAAAATAAATCAAAGCACACGCTTAAGCACTCTAGATTAAACAATTAACCGGCCAGATTGAACTCTCAACATACGAACAAATACTCCTGCACACCATAGTATAAATATAATAACATTTTGGACAAGCCAACTTAACTACTGATATCGATTTAACTAATCTGTCTATTGTATTTTTGGAAAATAACATGCACAGGTTTATCCCGTAAATATTAATATAATATATTTTTTAAATCTTGTACATATATTGTACTCCCTCCATTCCATAATATAGTGCGCCTACGTTTTTCGAGATTCAACTTTGACCATAAATTAGATCAATAATACATAAATCATTTTACTGAAAAAAAGTATGCCTTTAAAAACTTCTCTCGGATACGAATTCAAAGGTATCTGTCATGCTCCCGCCGCAGTCGCCTATGTTGGTTAAATTTATGATCAAAGCTAAATCCCAAAAAGCGTGAACATACTACATTATGAAATGGCGGGGTATAAATTAGTCATCCAAGTCGCATCCTTAAGATCGTTTTAACGTCTAAAATACCGCTTATTTGTGTTATGGAGGGCATAGAAAATATAGATCATAATGCGTCATGCATCCTTTGCTTTCTCTTACCGCGGAATAGAATAATTAGGCCTGCAATAGCCAGCTGCCTAGCTATCATTATGGTTTTGTTATTCTTATGATTTCAACTTCTAGATTCGTGCTAGTACAAGAATAAGAAAATCTAGATCTGATGACAGTCAATGTCGATTGAGAAATGGCAATTTGGAATTCGACTGAGCTATAGTCCTTTTTTTTAGTACCATCATCCAACTTGGTGAAGATGCCGAATGATGCCCAACCAGAAAAGATTAATGATTCTAATAAGTTCTTCTTTAGGGGACTTAAGTTCTTCTTTAGGGAAAGGAGTCCAAAAGAAGTTAGGTTCACAATGAAAGATAAGAAGAGTGATGTAATTAAATGTATGTTGTTATTTATTTTGTAACAGATAATTAACCGGACAAGACACTACCGAAAAAGTCGTAGATTCCAAAGTTAAGTGCAGTTTAGGACATCAAAATATGCGGAGAATAACTTCCCAAGAATGTAAGCGGTTGCCGTTATTTCCTTTTCAAGGGATTAACTAACTAATATTCTCTCCCCTCTCACCAAAGAACCCCCAACTAATGTACTATGTAGTTGGCGATTATAAGACGAAAATGTAGCAAAATTGCTTAAAATTTTGCATATAGCATGAGGTAAATTCATGGTTTTGCTTAAATTTCTCATTACCTTTTTGGAGCAAAGAAAAACATCTAAGAAATAAATTGTGCATGCAGCCATTATGGTATAGGCATGCATTTTTGCTCTCTAAACTCTAGTGTATCAAAATATTTTCAAGTCTCTCTGGAAACAATGTTTAGCACAGTTAGTACGGAACATAGACTCCGGATATTTCCTTGCAACAAAAGGCAACAGAAAAAGTCATGAAAGGAACATAAAAATGGCAATCCAAAGCAAAGGGACATCACCATGATAGTGGAGAATCGTCCATCGCAGCGGATCAGCTCATTTGTACCTCACTCGATGCTTACAAGAAGTCACTCAATATCATAGCGACCGCTGAAAACACATGGTTGCAAGTACTTTATCTTTCCATATCTCGTATGAAATATCTCCCGATTCTTCGCGTGCAAGCACGTAAACCGCACTGAGGACGATGGTACTGATCTCTTTCAAACTACGAGGACGACAGGGTTTAAGGGCTTTTTACTTTGTCTCTTCTAACGTGGTGGAAACAATTAGCAAGTATTGAGAGCCCTATATGAAAAATAATTCATGATAAACTTGTCAATGCAATTTTGGTAAAAAGGTACGTATGACCGCGTGAGAGCTTCGGGATACACTACGAGTTACGCAACCTAATTCTGGCTACCGAGAAAGAAAGAAAAAATCATCTCGGGATTTTTCCTGTCATGTTTGACACGGACATGCTAGCTGCACGCATCCATTCTTTACATGCATGGATCTTTCTTATCTTTGAAACAGTAGTTCGGCACTCAAAAGATACTCTTCTCGCTAAGTTTCGAAAATGAGATTGTTTCTTTACAAAAGCAATCTCATGGGATATTTGTGTACTCATATACCTACATGCCAGGTCGAGACCCACTAGAGTACGTGACAACTTCCAGGGCATTTGCGAAGGGGGGGCCCCCTGCATCTGCATGCACACAAAGTTCCACCATGCCATCATTTTCTCGTACTATTCTCCCGGGGCTGACATCACGACGCGCCGCGGCTGCAAACGGAAAGCAGACTGGGCAGCGGCATGCATGCATGCATGCATGTGCCCCTGCGATCCACGGAGGAACCGAACCAAATCCTCACCGGGAATCGCGCCCCGGCCGGGCGCGCGACACCGCCACCTTTTATCCGATCTCGCCCAGATCTCGCCGCGCGCGGACACACGCGCGGTGGCAGTCAGTGTGGTACGCTGCTGCCACTGCTACTGCTACCTGGAGGTGGCAGTACCATGGGTACGCATGTTGCAACTTGTTGGCGGTTTTATGCCCGGGGTGAGTGAGTGAGATCACGATCGAATCCGCGGCCCTTTTTCCTGGCATCCCGAGCAACTTGCAAAAGCTGCTTGATGTGTTGCAGCGCTAGACAGTACCAAGTACCTTGCGTAGCTCCTCCCCTTTTAATTTCTTCCTTTTATGAGGATAAACGAGCTATGGCTAGCTGTAGCCGATAATATTCGAACCTGCATTCACCAGCAGTGCTGTTTTCTACAGAGGACCCGTCGCCGTGACCTGTGAGAATGACACGCAAGGCATGTCACATAGTACTACGTACATCGAATCTGCGGCCCTTTTCGTGGCATCGATCCATCGCCCGACCAACTTGCACAAGGTTGATGTGCTGCAGTGCAGCGCAGTGCTAGATAGTAGGAGTAGTACTAGTGCCAATTACCTCGCGTACCCTTTCGGGGGAATAATATTCGAAGTTTCGAACAAGCATAGCATAGCATGCAGCAGTACAATTTCCTACAGAAGAGGGACTCTTTTTTTTTTGCATGGACAGAAGAGGGACTTGTCGACGTCAGAATGACACAGAAGGCATTACGTGCGTACACTTCCAGATATATCCTACGTAAAAGTACACATATAGATCGCGAAATACTTCTACTACTACACCTGTGGGCTGTGGTGCATGGGCTACAGCTAGCTAGCTAGCGCGTGTGGTGGTGCGTAGCCTGGCCCTGGCCCTGGGCGTGCATGCAAGTGGCAGGGCGCGTGCGTATCCCGCCCCGCCACGTGGCGAGAATGTGCGCGGCGGCAGATACGTCGAGATCACTCGCTCCTCCGGCCAGGCCACGATCGATGATGGACGTGCTTTTATCGGAGAGATGGACGTGCCGGATATGCCGAGATCGCCGCTCGAATGCCCTGTCGGGAATTTTTGTTTTTCATTTCAGGTCCTTGAAAAAAAAAATCCCATCAGTTGACAGTAGCGCACTTGCGCAGAGACCTCCTAATCCCCTAGTGGGTCGGAGTATAACCTCAGGACACGGCGATCCTATCTCCCGCCTAGGCCGGGGAATAGGCGGCAAACACGACACAACCCCCACCCCCAACAAACGCACAATCTCTAGCATACATCTGCGCCGACCCATATTGACGAATTGCATGTGCCTTTCTCCCAGCGGTTTTTGGGAAAGTCCCGGAAACTTATTTTCCTTTTTATGCGTGTTTTTTATTTCGGGTTTATTCTTTGTTCTTTTTTCCCTTCTTATGAGTTTTTTCTTCTTTTCTTAATTCTAAAATTAATATTTTTTTCTCAATTTAGGAATATTCACGAAATCCATGAATGCATTTTTAAATCAATTTTTAATAAAATTGGGTAATTTTAGTTTCGCAAACTTTTTTTTATTCCATGAAAAAAATCGATGATTTTCTATAAAACTCAAAAACATTTTTATTGTTGATGTTTCAAATTGATGCACATTAAATTTGCCAAAAAATTAAATTCACAAAAAAGTAGAATTCGCAAAATAATTGAGTGTGCAAACATTGTCTAAATTGATGAATATTTTCTGAAATCAATTTTTTCAAATAGATGATTTTTTATCTTTAAACATTTTTTAATTTCAAGAGTAATATTTCAAATTCTCGAATTTCAATATGGGAATATTTTCCAACTTTTTTAGAAATTCACAACTGTTTCCTGAATTGGTGAATATTTTAAATTCATGAAAATAAAATAAAATTTATTAAAACATTTATTGAAATGGCAAACATCTTCTAAGTCGGTGAATATTTTTTCAATTTTGCAACACTGATTACAATCCGTTACCTTTCTTTTGAATTCACGGATATTTTTATAATTCATGAATATTTCGGAAATTCAGAATTTTCTTTCAAATTTATCAACATTTCCCTGAATTTCTAAACAATTTTTTAAATCCATAAAGTTATTGCAATGTGTGAACATTTTAAAAATTAGGAATAAATTCCAAATCAATTAATATCTTTTGAAGTTACAAACATTTTCTAAAGAAGAAAGAAAGAGAAAACAAATAGTAACCAAATAAAAAAAAGGACGCCCCGCCCCGCCCCGCACATGGGCTGGCATAAAAAGAACGCCCGGCGGAGCATGGAGGTGCGCTTTTGGGTGACTCATGGCTACGCGCGAAATAGGAGCTCCACTCCAAAGGGGTGGGTATATGAGGAGCCACTAGTTAACGAGCGCTCTTTTGGAAGTCTCGCAACGATCAGCGCCACTAGGCGCACTTTTAGTCATTCACTACGTGTCGCGCTCTGGGCGCTCTCTTTTGATTTCTTTTTTTTATTTTTTCGCACGCGTTTTCGGCTATTTAAACTGGTTTTTTTCGACATTTTGGTTTTCCACCGGTCTTCCTTAACTTCTCGACAAAAAAATTTACAAAAAAAATTGCGTGAAAAAACGGGTTTTATTTTTTTTTTCTTTCGCGCGAGTCACGACCGTGCCTCTCGAAAACGGAAAAAAACGTGTTTTCTGTTTTTTTCCTTTCGCAAGAGTCACGGTTTTGCTTCCACGAGAGGTACGGTTGTGCTTTCGCGAGAGTCACGTCTGTGCCTCTCGTAAACGAAAAAACCGTGTTTTCCAGTTTTGTTTCCTCTCGCGAGAGTCGCGGTTTTGCTTTCGCTAGAGGCAAGGGTGTGCTTTCGCGAGAGTCGCGGCCGTGCCTCCTCGAAAACAAAAAAAAACGTGTTTTCTTTTTTTTTCCTTCCGCGAGAGTCAGGGTTTTTACTTCAGCGAGAGGCACGGTTGTGATTTCGTGAGAGGCACGGGCGTGCCTCTTTCGTAAAGGGGAAAAACCTGTGCTCCCTATTTAGTTTTTTTGTTTGTCTTTTTCCGTCCGGTTTTTTTTGTAAAAAAAAAGTTCGTGAAAATTATCCACATGGGATCTAGTTTTGAAGATCTCAACGCGAGGAAACCAAAGGTGAAAGCGGTTTGAGATTTGGATGCACGGTTCGAAAGATAAAACGCTTTGAATAAATGGATCTAAGAAAAAGGGAAAACTCCCAGGTTGCCACAAGTAGCGCGCTGCATGGGTGCCACTTGTCGCCACCGAGGGTGTTGGAGTGATCTTTGCAACGAGTACTCCTCAACTAGTGATTTCGGGTATATGGCGCACTAGATGCCAATTGCCGATCCTATTTGGTGCGTGGATCGCTTCTTAGCAACCTCGCACGCACCCCACGCTACCGCGCATACTCATTTGGGCCGGCCCAACTAGCCTTTTCCCGGTTCTGAGTTGGTAAATATTTTTTGAGATCTTGAACATTTGTTATATATTAGTGAACAATTTCTCAAAAAATATATTAGTGAACATTTTTCAAATGTCTAACATTTTGTACAAATTCGTGAAGATTTTCAAAAATTGTTAACATTTTACGAATTCATGAATATTTTTCCTTATTGCACGAATGTTCTTTTTGAAATTGTAAAGATTTTTCTCGAAACTTGTGAACATTATTTTGAATTAGCGAACATTTTATTGTTTCTTTAAACATTTTTCCTGAACCAAATTTTAAATCGATGAACACTGTTTGTCTGAAGAACATATTTTTTTGCAAATTTGAATATACTTTACAAATTCATGAACATTTTTAGAATCAATGAACAATTTATGTTAATTTAATATTTTTGTAATTCAGGAACACTTTCAGATTTTTTTTTGAAAAATACACAAATATTATTGAATCTTTAAACATTTGACTTTTTTAAATTTGAGAACATTTTCTAAAATTTTAAACATTTTGCAAATTCACAATCATTTTTTGAACTCACTTACATTTTCTGAATCCAAAAACAATTTTTCAAACTCATGAACACTCTTTTGAAATTCTATTTTTGTTTTGAAATCCTGACCATTATTAAGAATTTTTCAAAAATCCTGAACAATTTTATAAAAGAAAAAAAACAGAAAAGAACAAAAAGAAACTGAAAAATAGGGGCCCTTTGCATCGGAGGAGCGAGCTGCAAACGAAAAGTAGAACTAGGAGATTAACCAGAGCGAGGTGGTGTTGGCTCCTAAGTATATTCCTCCACCACGAATTGGATGGATGAACTCACGTGGCCACTTAACACGGAGCGTGTTGAGATATTTTTCTCCTCCCACTTATAGAAGTTGGAACTGCTAGCATGACAGGCACATAGCAAACAATGGGGGGTCTATGTAAACATAGGTTCAGATGGACTGAATGAAAAAAATAAAAACATACCCATTGATACTCGCACCTGTAAAAGTGCTTCCCTGCATTGAGCACTGTTTGAGAGACCCACCATTGAATCAATGCCCTTGTTGCAAATCGAGGCACACCATTAGTGAAAGGAGCTCGCTCCTCCAGGTCGACTAGCGGAGAAGATTGAGGTTGATGTGGATTTGAGACGCGTCTAATGGTACATGATGTGGATTGGAGGATTCTTGAGGGTGTAGGTGGGGAAGAACAACTATCCGGGAGAGAAAGGCCAGGGTGTGGAGAAGAGAAGGAGTAGGTGGGAGTCTAAGGATCAGAGAGCATTGAATTAATACTTGGGTTTTGGACGTTGGTAGTTGGAGATGAGCCAGGCTGGATCACTTATGTCAGTACAGGAAGACATTGGTATACATTCCTACGATACTGAAGCGTTGGAAAACTATATTCAACAATACATATGACGCTAATATAGTGGATGGAATACCAGTGTGCGTAGTCACCGTTTGCTCCAATGCATTTTCAGAGTCTATAGTGCGTAAATATTGTATCCTGATTACTGCAGCGACCATGTGTAGAGAAAAAAAATGAAATCATCTTTTTGGAAATCCCTAAACTTATTCTAAATTCCAATATTTTACAAAAACATATGTACAGAAAGTAATTGGATTTGCAAACACCTTTTAAAAGTTTGAACATTTTTTGTTCTCTTAATATTTTCTGAAAATTTCGAAAAATACGGTTTTTTGCAATTGTGAATATTATTTTAAAAATGAACATGTTTTCAAATTTTCGAACTACTTTTCAAAAATGATAATATTTTATAAAAAACACAAACATGTTTTTAGTTTCACATTTTGTGTGTGAAACCTATGATAAAAAAACAAAAATTGATATAAAAAAGGAGCGGAAAACAGGTGAATAAAAATAGTCGAGAAAACCTGTAAAGAAAGCAAAAGAGAGAAAACGGATCCTAGCTACTTGAAAGGTTCAGTTGCAATTCGCTCACTGGCTCGTCTGTGCGAAGCAGCGGAATTTTGCCACAGTGAGCGGCAAATAGGTACGGCCGTGTTGCCTGAAGGAATGCCCCTAGTGAGCGGGCCTGGTATCTGGTCTGTGCGTTTCTATTGTAAAAAATATATAGTTCATAAAATTTGTATTTAAGTTTTGAAAGAATGTTTGTGGAGTGTTAAAAAAATCCATGAACCTGAAAAAAATGTTGATAGCATTTTAAATAAAAATGATGACACACTACCCAATTTGTTTTTTGTTACATTTAAAATAAATCTTCTTATATTTAAAAAAATGGTTCATGCCATTCAGAAAAATGAAGATGACATTAATTTTTTTAAGCTGTTTAAAAATACAAGTTCTTGAAAATTTATAAAAATGTTCAGACAATATAAAAAAATATCCGCAGATTATTAAAACAATGTTTCATACCACTAAAAAAATGTACGTGACATTTTTAGAAACGTTCATGACATTTGTAAAAAAATGTTTGTAGCAAATGTAAAACAAGTCCACGTAGTTTAAGAAATGTCGATTGCCATTAAAAAAATCATCATGCATTTGAAAAATGTTTAAAACATGTTTTTAAGAAAAATGGGCTTTGTTGAAACAAAGGGGTGGGGGTGGGGGTGGTGCAGTTCTTCACAACCACAATGGCTTGTTTCGAGCAGGGGCTGCCATGTTTTTACCAACATTTCTACTCATGAACACATTGAACTGTTGGCATGTCGACGAGGCCTACAACATGCTGCAGAAGTTGGGGCAGAGAGAATCATACTGGAGACAGATAATCAGATGGTGGCTAAAGTTACCATATCATTAGAGGTCGACTCTTCGAGATTCGGTCTCCTCTCTCGAAGAAATCAAGGTTCTACTGGACGGTGCCGCAGAGTGCAAGATGGTTTGGGCTAGACGAACAACAAACAAGGCCGCTCATTTCAGTGGCGGAGCTACATGCAATGCTGAGGGGGCCGTGGCCCCCCCAGCCGCAGCATATTTTCTGAAGGAAAAAAAATTAATAGCCTTAAATTAATTAATTGATGTCATTTGGCCCCTCCAAACGTGCTTATTTTCTCTTTGGCCCCCCCTTTGGTTCTCCGCTAGCTCCGCCACTGGCTCATTTACTTGCGAGGGAAGACTGCTTAAATAAGTTATATAAGACTTAATGTTGCCCCGCTGTGTAATAGTGACGCTGTGGAAGCAGACTTGATCATGAACTAGAAATAAAGTTTGGAGCGTTTACCCCTCAAAAAGGGGGAAAATGTACTTCATGTATTTGAAAAATGTGAAAAATATTTAACGTGTATCAAAAACTTGTTTCACGTATACACCGAAGATGTACATTGTCAATTGAAAAAAATAGGAATAAAGAAAAAAACCTAGAAAAACAAAGAAAACGCTGAAAACGACAAAAGAAAAGAAAAAATCGGCAAAATCCCAGAGAAAACCAGTGACGAAACAAAGAAAAGGAAAAGGAAATAAAAGAAAAACCAGAAATGACGCATCGGGAAAACACTTCAGGCGAGATGTAAGACGTCTCAGTACGGGCGACACACAACCCTGGTGCCCTCCAACGTGCAACCCCCACCTCGACCCCGCGTGCTCTTTGGGCTCGCCCCTGTTTTCCCTTTCTTTTTGTTATATTTTTTAGGTCTCTTTTTACTTTTTACTTTTAGAAAATGTTTGTGATTTTATAAAGCTTTTGAATTTGAAGAATGTTCCTGGATTTCAGTAAATATTTGTAGATATCAGAAAAATATTCCGAAATTCAAAACATATTGATGAATTTTAGAAAATACTTAGAATTTTTAAAATTTTGAAATATGTTTCCAGAGTTTAAAAATAGCTCTCGTATTTCAGAAAATGATCATGAATTTTATAAAATGTTTCTGTATTTTTAAAAAATCGTGAACTTGAAATTGTTTTTGTATTTTAGAAAATGTTCAAGAATATGGTAAAATGTTCCCAAATTTCAGAAAATATTCATGAATTCGGAAAATGTTTTTAGATTTGCAAAATATATTTAAATCGTTAGCTTGAAAATGTTCCCAAATATAAAAAGTATTCATGAATTAATAAAATGTTCCAAAATTTTGATAATGGTTATAGATTTAAGTAAAATATCGTGTTTTTAAAAATGTTCACAAAAATTTAATAATGATAAAAGAAAAAGGTAAAAAAGGATAAAAGGTAACAAAAACAAAAGGAGAAAACACATAACAAAACCCTGTTAAGGGAAGGTCCCAGAACCTTACCAAAACCCGCGGGGAGGAAGTTGGAATGGGCCGACGCATATAGCAGGTCCTCTTCAGGGGGGTTTGCGTTTGGTCAAAATTCCCCGCTCTACGCGGGGAATAGGTCATGCCACTTACTTCTAAATACGATTATGGAAACTTGGCCTCAATTTCCTTTACTAGTATGTCGTGCAACAAAATTGGAATTTTCCATCACATGACGAAGTACTTGTTCATGGCAAAAAGGAAAGTATGTGTTCGGTTAGAGACTTATATTGGGTTTGATAAACTGAGTGTTAAATGGATAGTGTGAGAATGAAACGACAAAACGGAATAGGCTTCGCGCGTGGTCTGCTGAGAAGTGTTAACCCGGTAACTGGGCTTGGCAACCCATTCTCCTGGACATGATGTCGCTTGTAGTGTAGCCGATTCCAGATGGAGATCTATTACAAGCTGGACCAAAAAAGGGGCATCATTTACTTTGCAAAGTCTCATAGCCGTGTTGAAAACTTTCCAAAGATGGTATATCTGGAGAATTGGTGATGGTAACAATGTTAGCATATGGGCTTATCCCTGGGTACGTGTTAGACACAATAGAATGGTAGTATCCCCCAAGGGGCTAGACAATTATTGCCAAAGTCAATGAATGTATAGATCCACCAACCGGTCAATGGGACGATGAGCTTATCAGATCCATTTTTTGGCCGATTGATGTTAGAAATTCTTATGAATACCCGGCATTTGATGATTTCATCTCATGGCACTATTCCAGGGCTGGAATATTTTATGTAAAAACTGCTCATCACCTTGAAGGGCAGCACAAATACCGTACTAGTTTACTCGGACCAATACCATTTGTGACAAATCCGGTTTGGAAAGCTCTTTGGCATCTGCAAATTCCGCCCAAAGTGCATTCTTCTGCCGGCGAAGTCTCCATGGTATTGTTCCTTTAAAATCAATTTTAGAGAATCGCCACATTGGATCGAAAGGACAATGTCCAATCTGTAAGCATGGAGGAGAGGATGTGAAACACCTTTTTTTAACATGCATATGGTTCTGCAGCTAAGGACTATATTGGGAATCTATGACTGAAGTGTTGCTGCGGTTAGGGCGGATCACTCAGGGGCCGAGACCTTGGAACATCTAATATGCGGTGCGGGAGGAATTATGTGAGGCACTCAGATAACCGGTGTTGGAAATATGCCCTAGAGGCAATAATAAAGTTGTTATTATCATATTTCCTTGTTCATTATAATCGTTTATTATCCATGCTATAATTGTATTGATTGGAAACTCAAATACATGTGTGGGTACATAGACAACAACATGTCCATTGTGAGCCTCTACCGGACTAGCTCGTTGATCAAAGATGGCTATGGTTTTCTAGTCATGGACATGAGTTGTCATTTGATGACGGGATCACATCATTAGGAGAATGATGTGATGGACAAGACCCTAACTATGAATGTAGCATATGATCGTGTCAAGTTTATTGTTTTCATTTTCTGCATGTCAAGTATATGTTCCTATGACCATGAGATCATGCAACTCACTGACATTGGAGGAGTACCTTGTGTGTACCAAACGTCGCAACGTAACTGGGTGACTATAAATGTGCTCTACAGGTATCTTCGAGGGTGTCTGTTGAGTTGGCATGGATCAAGACTGGGATTTGTCACTCTGTATGACGGAGAGGTATCTCAGGGCCCACTCGGTAATATAGTATCACAATGAGCTTGCAAGCAATGTGACTAATGAGTTTGCCACGAGATATTGTATTACGGAACGAGTAAAGAGACTTGCCAGTAACGAGGTTGAACTAGGTATGAAGATATCGATGATCGAATCTCGGGCAACATACTGATAGACAAAGGGAACTACATACAGGATTAGGTGAATCCTTGACATCAGGGTTCGACCGATAAGATCTTCGTAGAATATGTGGGAACCAATATGGGCATCCAGGTCCCGCTATTGGTTATTGACCGTAGAGGTGTCTCGCTCATGTCTGCATAGTTCTCGAACCCGCAGGGTCTACACACTTAACGTTTGGTGACGATATAAGTATAGTTGAGTCATTATGGTGGTTACCGAAGGTTGTTCGAAGTCCCGGATGAGATCCAGGATGTGACGAGGAACTCCGGAATGGTCTGTGTGAAAATCGTTGGACGAAGGGTATTGGAGTCCGGAATTGTTCTGGGGGTACCGGGCGATGACCAGCATCACCGAAAGCGGTTTCGGGGGGTTGCCGACAAGTGTTGGGGGCCCCATGGGCCAAGGGAGGGGGAAAACCAGCCCACTAAGGGGCTGAGCGCCCCCCTCACCCTATCTCACGTAACCAGGAGGGTTGGGGGCGTTCCCCTAGGGCTTCCCACCTCCCGGCTTGGGGGGCAAGTCACCCTAGGGGAGATCCCATCTACCATCACTCGTACAGCGACGTGCTATACAAACGGTTTTTAAACCCTTTCCGCGACGGCGTTTGGAACCATCGCCAAGTGAGTGTGGGCGATAGGGGGGTCCTTCCCAGACGACCCAGAAATCATCGGGGATAGGCCCTCCTGGGACACCAAATGAGCTCATGTTCGATCGGGTGAGGCATCGAAACCCAATCATTTCCGCAGGTATGTACATCCCACACGGTGAACCCCAGAAAATCATTTCCGTTCATATGTATATCACACACAGTTCTTTGTGTGGAAACGTTTGTGCAAGGTGGCCTAACGCAAACAGTTCGCTGCCGGAAGCCGTGTGTGATTGTTGTTGATCGAACACACCTACTTTCTAGAAATCGTGTGGGTTGTTTGAGTTCATCGCCCATGGTGCTGTCTGAGTAACTGTCTGCAATAGAAAACCCCAATAAGCAAGGTAATTAGCCTATTATTAATAATCCATGTACTAATCAAATTGATATTTTTATAAAACACACCAGATATTTCATATCCGTATAACAGCAACCAGGATTTCATAATCGAATTACATCAGATAGCTTCGGCACTCAGTTGCGCCATTACACAACAGCACCAAGTTTCACATGCAACATCAAAAACCTTTGGAAAGTAGCATCATACACGGTAAATAGACAGATGAATCTCATCTGGGAAACTGCAGAAGCGGAAGGCAAATATTGAGCCTTCAGTGATGTTGAATGTCCTTGCAACTTTAGGCCAGTGGCTATGGATAATTGCCCTCCCAACCTTCGTCCTCTTCAGCAAGATTTCAATATTGTACCATGGGTGTTGAATGAATACCCTCCTCGCCTCTTGACCATGCAGGTGGTTTGAGAGGTAATCATTAGTGAACTGCTTTGAAAAGTCATGAAAACAAAGATATGCATAAATCATTGTTATAAATTTTGAAATGGCGCAAGGGGTAAAAACAAGGTAAAGAGTTAGTACCATCCTATAGTTTACTGATGTCTTCTTCATTGTGCAAACAAAGATCTTGCTGTTATTCGTCGCAAGTTTCTTCATCCTAACAATCTTTCTGAGTTTCTTGACTTGACTGATATCCATGGACATCTCATTTTCCCATATGCAAAATGGGTCGAATAGTGGGTCTAAGCCTCTGACAGCAGGACCTACATGTGGAAGACCAAATTGTAAGAAACCTAAATATTAGAATGATTCCTGCAACTACACAATAATGTGCTATTAGCTAAAGGACCATGCTTGAACAAACCTCGATGGTAAACCGCAGTGTCTCCCATTGTTTCCCTGCAACACACATAAGGAAGATCTTGATCAGGTTAACTGAGAGTTACCATACTATCAGTAGAATATGTATTGAGTAAAGCTAAATTCGATTGGTGTCACATGCATAACAATGCAAAATTGAACCCACAGTAAACAAATATCAAATTGCAGAACTGAACCAAACAGTTAAGTGGACAGCAGACCAAATGAACCAAAATAGTTAACTGAGCACGACATTGCAGAATAGAAACATGTACTAGAAGATAAGCCAGTTAACAAAACAATGAATGCTTGAGAACAGTACTACGAAATGTAGCAATTGTTGGACCGAAGTGTTAACTCAACATTATATTTTGGAGGACCAAGCTGATAACTGAACATCAGATTGCATATTAACATTACAGAGGACAAATCGCTAGAAGGCACTGGCGGTGGCCTCGAGAAAACAGCACGAACTGCATTTTAAAGTAGACAACCGCGTGGCGGTGACGACGGTGGCCTCGAAGACGATGTGCTCCTCCAAGATCTGGCGGTCGGCACGCATGGCAGCCATAGCGACCTCGTGCGCGTGTGCGGTCGCATGCTACTGAGCTCCACATTATACTGCATGCAAAATGGTTGTGGGCGGCGCTTAATTGGAGGAGGGGGGCAGTGATTTCGGCGGAAGGTGTAGCGCCGTCGGTCGGGGCATGTGGGACAGGAAAGGAGGAGGATGGTGTGGGTGGGGCGTGGATTACCTGACCATATCGACGAGGCCGCGCAGCAAGAAGAAGGGTCGGCGGCGAGGAGGCCGCGCAGCAAGAAGAAGGGTCGCCGGCAAGGAGGCGGCACTGCAAGAAGAAGGGTAACCGGTGAGGAGGTGGCGCTGCAAGAAGAAGGGTCGCCGGCGAGGAGGCTGAGCTGCCAGTAAGCAACAGTGAAGGTTTGAACTTGGAAAGCAAGGAGGAGCAATGGAAATGTGGCTTTTGGTGGGAGGGAGGGGCGGGGAGATAGATATTTCCGCGGTGGCACAAAAATTTCGCTCGGTGCCGCGAGAAACTGGCGCACAAGTGTGCTTCAAGCGGGGGCGGTGGACAGTAGACGACGAAGCTTCTTGCGTAAGCCAGACAACACGGTGCACCAAGATATTTTATATCGCATCACACGAGTAAACTGTTTGTGGTATACCTGATTTTTTTATTATGTTTTGAAAGACAAAATGGTGTTACGGAGGGAAAGGATTATGTTTTAATTGCTAGAACATTTACGTACAGTGAACATGCAACTAGTACATGAGTATCGTGTTTAACTTTGGAATTATTCCGGGTTCGTTGGACATTTTTTATACATTAATTTATTTTCTGGGCATTTAATGTGCATAATTCAAATTTGAACTGCAAGCACATGCTCCAATGCACCAAAGTTGGTTGAAAAATCACATGTGTGTCCTTAGTTGAATTTATAGGTCCCATGCAAGAAATGAGAATGAAATTCAAACATCTGGGGGTTGTGGCTCGGCCGTAAAGATTGAAAAACTTGGTTTTTTAATTCCTGTAAATCCAAAACACGCCTGAAAAATCAACTTGGCATGGTGTCATGACATGGCACCAACATGCTGTGGTAATTTTTTTGGCTGAATTGGGACAAGCTTTGGTGTAAGCTTCTTGCAAACCGGAGCTTCCTTCAAGAAGGTCGTGGTTCCGAGAGGGAACGTGTCACCTCCGTGTGCGAAACGACATGCCTACACTGCCTTCTCCCGCCTTAATTTTTTTACATAGGTATACTAGACCAAATAGAAGTATCGTGCTAAATTTTGGAATTATCCCGGGTTCGTTTGGCCTTTTTTATGCATTAATTGAGTTTCTGGGCATTGAATGTGCATAATTCAAATTTGAACTACAAGCACATGCTCAAGTGCACCAAAGTTGGTTGAAAATTCACATGTGTGTCCTTGGGTGAATTTCTAGGTCCCATGCAAGAAATGGGAATGAAATTAAAACATCTGGACGTCGTGGCTCAGCCGTAAAGATTGAGAAACTTAGTTTTTTAATTCCTGTAAATCCAAAACATGCCTGAAAATCATGAAACTTGGCATGGTGTCATGACATGGCACAAACATGCTGCCGTAACTTTTTTGGCCGAATTGGGACAAGCTTTGGTGTAAGCTTCTTGCAAATCGGAGCTTCCCTCAAAAAGGCTCGTGGTTCTGAGAGGGAACGTGTCACCTCCGTGTGCGAAATGACATACGTAAACTGCCTTCTCCCTAATTTTTTTACATAGGCAGATTAGACCGAATAGAAGTATCGTGCTAAATTTTGGAATTATTCCGGGTTCGTTTGGTCTTTTTTATACATTAATTGAGTTTCTGGGCATTTAATGTGCACAATTCAAATTTGAACTACAAGCACATGCTCCAGTGCACCAAAGTTGGTTGGAAAATCACATGTGTGTCCTTGAGTGAATTTCTAGGTGTTGGGAACGTTGTAATTAAAAAAAACTCCTACGATCACGCAAGATCTATCTAGGAGAAGCATAGCAACGAGAGGGGGAGAGTGTGTCCACGTACCCTCATAGACCGAAAGCGGAAGCGTTAGCTTAACACAGTTGATGTAGTCGAACGTCTTCGCTATCCAACCGATCAAGCACCGAACGTACGGCACCTCCGAGTTCTGCACACCTTCAGCTCGATGACGTCCCTCAAACTCTTGATCCAGCAGAGGGTCGAGGGAGAGTTCCGTTAGCATGATGGCGTGGTGATGGTGATGGTGATGTGATCTGCGCAGGGCTTCGCCTAAGCACTGCAACGCTATGACCGGAGGAGTAAACTGTGGAGGGGGGCAGTGCACACGGCTAAGAGAACAATTGATGTGCTTTGGGGTGCCCCCGTATATGAAGGAGGGGAGGAGGTGGCCGGCCAACAAGGGGCGCGCTAGGGAGAGGGGAGTCCTACTAGGACTCCAGTCCTAGTAGGATTTGGCCCCCCTTTTTTCCTTCTTTCGGAGGGGGGAAGGGGGAAAGGAGAGGGAGTAGGAGAAGGAAAGGGGGATGGCGCCCCCTTCCCTAGTCCAATTCGTCCTCCTCACTTGTGGGGGGTGCACCAGCCCCTTGTGGGCTGGTTAGCCTCCCTCCTATAGCCCATATGGCCCATATCTTTCCCCGGGGGGTTCCGGTAACCCCTCCGGTACTCCGGTATGTACCTGATACACTCCGGAACCCTTCCGGTGTCCGAATACTACCTTCCAATATATCAATCTTTACCTCTCGACCATTTCAAGACTCCTTGTCATGTCTGTGATCTCATCCGGGACTCCAAACAAACTTCGGTCACCAAAATACATAACTCATAATACAAATCGTCATCGAACGATAAGCGTGTGGACCCTATGGGTTCGAGAACTATGTAGACATGACTGAGACTCATCTCCGGTCAATAACCAATAACGGAACCTAGATGCTCATACTGGTTCCTATATATTCTACGAAGATCTTTATCGGTCAAACCGCATAACAACATACATTATTCCCTTTGTCATCGGTATGTTACTTGCCCGAGATTTGATCGTCGGTATCATCATACCTAGTTCAATCTCGTTACCGGAAAGTCTCTTTATTCGTTCCGTAATGCATCATCCTGCAACTAACTCATTAATCACATTGCTTGCAAGGCTTATAGTGATGTGCATTACCGAGAGGGCCCAAAGATACTTCTCCGATACTCGGAGTGACAAATCCTAATCTCGATCTATGCTAACCCAACAAACACATTTGGAGGCACCTGTAGAGCATCTTTATAATCACCCAGTTACGTTGTGACGTTTGATAGAACACAAGGTGTTCCTCCGGTATCCGGGAGTTGCCTAATCTCATAGTCAGAGGAATACGTATAAGTCATGAAGAAAGCAATAGCAATAAAACTTAACGATCATTATGCTAAGCTAACGGATGGGTCTTGTCCATCACATCATTCTCCTAATGATGTGATCCCGTTTATCAAATGACAACTCATTTCTATGGTTGGGAAACCTAATCATCTTTGATTAACGAGCTAGTCAAGTAGAGGCACACTAGGGACACTTTGTTTTGTCTATGTATTCACACATGTATCAAGTTTCCGGTTAATACAATTCTAGCATGAATAATAAATATTTATCATGATATAAGGAAATATAAAATAACAACTTTATTATTGCCTCCAGGTCATATTTCCTTCACTAGGTCCCATGCAAGAAATGGGAATGAAATTCAAACATCTAGGCGTCGTGGCTCGGCCATAAAGATTGAGAAACTTGGTTTTTTAATTTTTGTAAATCCAAAACACACCTAAAAATCATGAAACTTGGCATAGTGTCATGACATGGCACCAACATGATGCGGTAATTTTTTGGCCGAATTGGGACAAGCTTTGGTGTAAGCTTCTTGCAAACCGGAGCTTTCCTCAAGAAGGCTCGTGGTTCCGAGAGGAAACGTGTCACCTCCGTGTGTGTGAAACGACATACGTACACTGCCTTCTCCCACCTTAATTTTTTTACACAGGCAGATTAGACCAAATAGAAGTATCGTGCTAAATTATGGAATTATTCCAGGTTCGTTTGACCTTTTTTATACATTAATTGAGTTTCTGGGCATTTAATGTGTATAATTCAAATTTGAACTACAAGCACATGCTCCAATGCACCAAAGTTGGTTGAAAAATCACATGTGTGTCCTTGGGTGAATTTCTAGGTCCCATGCAAGAAATGGGAATGAAATTGAAACATCTGGGCATCGTGGCTCGGCCTAAAGATTGAGAAACTTGGTTTTTTAATTCCTGTAAATCCAAAACACGCCTGAAAATCATGAAACTTGGCATGGTGTCATGACATGGCACTAACATGCTATGGTAAATTTTTTGGCCGAATTAGGACAAGCTTTGGTGTAAGATTCTTACAAACCGGAGCTTCCCTCAAGAAAGCTCATGGTTCCGAGAAGGAACGTGTCACCTCCGTGTGCGAAACGACATGCGTACACTGCCTTTTCCTGACTTAATTTTTTACACAAGCATATTAGACCAAATAAAAGTATCGTGCTAAATTTTGGAATTATTCCGGGTTCGTTTGGCCTTTTTATACATTAATTGAGTTTTTGGGCATTTAATGTGCATAATTCAAATTTGAACTACAAGCACATGCTCCAATGCACCAAAGTTGGTTGAAAAATCACATGTGTGTCCTTGGGTGAATTTCTAGGTCCCATGCAAGACATGGGAATGAAATTCAAACATCTGGGCGTCGTGGCTCGCCCGTAAAGATTGAGAAACTTGGTATGGTGTCATGACATGACACTAACATGCTGTGGTTTTTTGTCTGATTTGCAAAGGCGCACACATTAACAATCAACAAGGTCATTTTGGAACAAGTGTTGTCACGTTACAAATCGGAAACACAAGTATTATTGAAACCGTGCGCGTTTTACTTAGCAATTACGTGCCGCCATGCGTCCCCTTTTTTATTGGCTAGGAGGTGTCGTGTGGGCTAGCTATTTGAGTACAGGAGGCGTGCGATCAGACCCCTGTGTGTGCTCATCAAGAGGAGAGCCCTTTGACCTCTACCCGTCGCGCACCTCCCTCCCAACGCTCCATTAATTGCTCTCATTTAGTTGCCAGATGACACCAGTAGCCTGTTCAAAAGAGGCTTTCATGTCGTCCTGCAACCTCGCCCAGCCGGAGATCTGATCCATCTGGCTATGGACGATCGCATGCATGCTCCTGTAAGAGTCCTCGCCCGCCCGCGAGACATTTTCCCAGGCCGCCGCGGCGCGGGAGGACATATCTGCTGCATTCGCGGCGCGGCGGGACATCTCTTCTGCTTCCGCAGCGCGGTCAGACCAGTCTGCTACATCGACGGCGCGGCGGCACCTCCGTGCTGATTCGGTGGCGCGGCGGGACCTCTGTGCTGCTACGGCCGCGCGGCGGGACATGTCAGCTGCATTCGCAGCGAGGCGGGACATCTCTCGTGCTTCCGCTTCCATGCTCGCATCTCCCTGGTGGAAATCTCCCGACTCAGAACTCACGCTGGCCATGGCAGACGCAAAGGAACGATGATGAATGACTTGTTTGTTTTTGTGGATGAGGAGTTGAGGAGGAATGTGTAGTGATGTCACTTGAAGCTACGTCGGTATTTCCCCAAAGAGGAAGGATGATGCAGCACAGCGGCGGTAGGTATTTCCCTCATAAATGAAACCAAGGTTATCGAACCAGTAGGAGAACCAAGCAACACAATGTAAACAACCTCTATACACAAATAACAACACCTCGCAACCTGATACGTCCATTTTGCATCATGCTTTTATATTGATATTTATTGCATTATGGGCTGTTATTACACATTATGTCACAATACTTATGTGTATTCTCTCTTATTTTACAAGGTTTACATGAAGAGGGAGAATGTCGGCAGCTGGAATTTTGGGCTGGAAAAGGAGCAAATATTAGAGACCTATTCTGCACAGCTCCAAAAGTCCTGAAACTTCACGGAAGTCATTTTTGGAATTAATAAAAAATACTGGACGAAGAAAATACCAGAGGGGGCCACACCCTGGCCACGAGAGTGGGAGGCGCGCCCTACCCCCTGGGTGCGCCCCCTGCCTCGTGGGCCCCCTGGTGGCCCTCCGATGCCCATCTTCTGCTATATGAAGTCTTTCATCCGAGAAAAAATCATAAGCAAGCTTTCGGGAAGAAACTCCGCCGCCACGAGGCGGAACCAATCTAGGGCTCCGGCAGAGTTGTCCTACCGGGGAAACTTTCCTCCGGGATGGGGAAATCATCGCCATCGTCATCGTCAACGCTCCTCTCATCGGGAGGGGGCCAATCTCCATCAACATCTTCACCATCACCATCTCCTCTCAAACCCTAGTTCATCTCTTGTATCCAATCTTTGTCCCAAAGCCTCAGATTGGTACCTGTGGGTTGCTAATAGTGTTGATTACTCCTTGTAGTTGATGCTAGTTGGTTTATTTGGTGGAAGATCATATGTTCAGATCCTATATGCATATTAATACTCCTCTGATTATGAACATGATTATGCTTTGTGAGTAGTTACGTTTGTTCCTGAGGACATGGGGGAAGTCTTGCTATTAGTAGTCATGTGAATTTGGTATTCGTTCGATATTTTGATGAGAGGTATGTTGTCTCTCCTCTAGTGGTGTTATGTGAACGTTAACTACATGACACTTCACCATTATTTGGGTCTAGAGGAAGGCATTGGGAAGTAATAAGTAGATGATGGGTTGCTAGAGTGACAGAAGCTTAAACCCTAGTTTATTGCGTTGCTTCGTAAGGGGCTGATTTGGATCCATATGTTTCATGCTATGGTTAGGTTTACCTTAATACTTATTTTGTAGTTGCGGATGCTTGCAATAGGAGTTAATCATAAGTGGGATGCTTGTCCAAGTAAGGACAGCACCCAAGCACCGGTCCACCCACATATCAAATTATCAAAGTACCGAACACGAATCATATGAACTTGATGAAAACTAGCTTGACGATAATTCCCATGTGTCCTCGGGAGCGCTTTTCTCTATATAAGAGTTTGTCCAGGCTTGTCCTTTGCTACAAAAAGGATTGGGCCATCTTGCTGCACTTTATTTACACTTGTTATTCGTTACCGTTACAAATTACCTTATCACAAAACTATATGTTACCGATAATTTCAGTGCTTGCAAAGAATACCTTGCTGAAAACCGCTTATCATTTCCTTCTGCTCCTCGTTGGGTTCGACACTCTTACTTATCGAAAGGACTACGATAGATCCCCTATACTTGTGGGTCATCAAGACTCTTTTCTGGCGCCGTTGCCAGGGAGTGAAGCGCCTTTGGTAGGTGGAATTTGGTAAGAAAAAATTTATGTGGTGTGCTGAAATTTACTGTCACTTGTTACTATGGAAAGTAATCCTCTGAGGGGCTTGTTCGGGGTATCTTCACCCCGACCAGTAGAGCAAAGAGTTGCTCCTCAACCTACTGAACCTACTTAAAATATTTACATTGAAATTCCTTCGGGTATGATAGAGAAACAGCTAGCTAATCCTTTTGCAGGAGATGGAACATTGCATCCCGATTTACACTTAATCTATGTGGATGAAGTTTGTGGATTATTTATGCTTGCAGGTATGCCCGATGATGTTATCAAGAAGAAGGTATTCCCTTTATCTTTGAAGGCAGATGCATTGACATGGTATAGGCTATGTGATGATATGGGATCATGGGACTACAAGCGATTGAAATTGGAATTTCATCAGAAGTTTTATCCTATGCATCTTGTTCATCGTGATCGTAATTATATATACAATTTTTCGCCTCACGAAGGAGAAAGCATCGCTCAAGCTTGGGGGAGGCTTAAGTCGATGTTATATTCATGCCCCAATCATGAGCTCTCAAAAGAAATGATTATTCAAAAAATTTATGCTCGGCTTTCTGACCACAATCGCTCCATGCTCGATACTTCATGTACTGGTTCCTTTATGACGAAGACTATTGAATTCAGATGGGATTTATTGGAAAGATTTAAACACAACTCTGAAGATTGGTATCTTGACGAAGGTAAGGAGTCAAGTATAAAACCTAAGTTTGATTGTGTTAAATCTTTTATGGATACCGATGTTTTCCGTAAATTTAGCACTAAATATGGACTTGACTCTGAGATAGTAGCTTCTTTTTGTGAATCTTTTGCTGCTCATGTTGATCTCCCTAAGGAGAAGTGGTTTAAATATCATCCTCCCATAGAAGTAAAAGTAGTTGAACCTATTAAAGTTGAAGAAAAGGCTATCACTTATAATGATCCTATTGTTCCTATTGCTTATGTTGAGAAACCACCTTTCCCTGTTAGAATAAAGGATCATGCTAAAGCTTCAACCGTGGTTCGTAAAAGTAATATTAGAACTTATACACCCCCTGAGAAAATTAAAGTTGAACCTAATATTGCTATTGTTAAGGATCTCTTGGCTGATAATATTGATGGGCATGTTATTTATTTCTGTGAGGGAACTACTAGAATTGCTAAACCTGGTGCTAAAGATAAACATAGACCTGTGGTAGGCATGCCTGTTATTTCTGTTAAGATAGGAGATCATTGTTATCATGGCTTATGTGATATGGGTGCTAGTGCTAGTGCAATACCTATTTATTTATACAAAGAAATTATGCATGATATTGCACCCGCTGAGTTAGAAGATATAGATGTTACAATTAAACTTGCCAATAGAGATACTATTTCACCGATTGGGATTGTTAGAGATGTTGAAGTCTTGTGTGGAAAAACTAAATATCCTGCTGATTTTCTTGTTCTTGGCTCCCCACAAGATAGCTTTTGTCCCATTATATTTGGTAGACCCTTCTTGAATACTGTCAACGCTAAGATAGATTGTGAAAAGGATGTTGTTACTATTGATTTGGGTGATATGTCTCATGAGTTTAATTTTTCTAAATTTTGTAGACAACCTCGTGATGAGGAATTGCCTAGTAAGGATGAAATTATTGGTCTTGCTTCTATTGCTGTGCCTCCTAATGATCCTTTAGAACAATATTTGCTAGACCATGGGAATGATATGTTTATGAATGAAAGAAGGGAAATAGATGAAGTATTCTTTAAACAAGGACCCATTCTGAAACACAATTTGCCTGTTGAAATCCTAGGGTATCCTCCTCCACCCAAGGGTGATCCCGTGTTTGAGCTTAAACCATTGCCTGATACTCTTAAATATGCTTATCTTGATGAAAAGAAGGTATATCTGCTACCTCTTGAGCACTACGTTGGATTTCCTTGAAGAGGAAAGGGTGATGCAACAGAGTAGAGTAAGTACTTCCCTCGGTTTTTGAGAACAAAGGTATCAATCCAGTAGGAGGCTACGCGCAAGTCCCTCGTACCTACAAAAAACAAATAACTCCTCGCAACCAACGCGATAAGGTTTTGTCAATCCCTTCAGGCCACTTACGAGAGCGAGATCTGATAGAGATAATAGATAATATTTTTGGTATTTTTGGTATAAAGATGCAAAGTAAAATAAAAGGTAAAGTAAAAAAGAAAAAGCAATAATAAAGTGATAGGAGATTGATATGATGAGAATAGACCCGGGGCCATAGATTTCACTAGTGGCTTCTCTCAAGAGCATAAGTATTCTACGGTGGGTGAACAAATTACTGTTGAGCAATTGACAGAATTGAGCATAGTTATGAGAGTATCTAGGCATGATCATGTATATAGGCATCACGTCCGAGACAAGTAGACCGACTCCTGCCTGCATCTACTACTATTACTCTACTCATCGACCGCTATCCAGCATGCATCTAGAGTATTAAGTTCAAGAAAACAGAGTAACGCCTTAAGCAAGATGACATGATGTAGAGGGATAAATTAATGCAATATGGTAAAAACCCCATCTTGTTATCCTCGATGGCAACAATACAATACGTGCCTTGCTGCCCCTACTGTCACTGGGAAAGGACACTGCAAGATTGAACCAAAAGCTAAGCACTTCTCCCATTGCAAGAAAAACCAATCTAGTAGGCTAAACCAAACTGATAATTCAAAGAGACTTGCAAAGATAACCAATCATACATAAAAGAATCCAGAGAAGATTCAAATATTGTCCATAGATAATCTTGATCATAAACCCACAATTCATTGGTCTCAACAAACACACCGCAAAAAGAAGATTACATCGAATAGATCTCCACGAGAGAGGGGGAGAACATTGTATTGAGACCCAAAAAGAGAGAAGAAGCCATCTAGCTACTAACTATGGACCCGAAGGTCTGAGGTAAACTACTCACACTTCATCGGAGGGGCTATGGTGATGATGTAGAAGCCCTCCGTGGTGGATTCCCCTTCTGGCGGAGCTCCGGAACTGATGAAGCACGGACTAGCGAGACGCTAATTCGCGCGTGTAGATGGCCCGATCTTTCACGACGATGCTTGATCAACAGTTCGTCCCCCTGTTCCTCCTCGCAACCTCCAGGATAATTTTGACCCACGTACAAAAATACGCGAATAAAAATGATGACCCCCTTGGATCAGCACGTAGGCGTCGATGTGATGATCAACCCTCCGTCGCTAGTAAATTTCCACGATGGGAAAATCACAGATAATACACAAGATATGGTCGCCCGTAACTCGGACGTTTTTCTATATATCTCATACTCGGAATAAAACTCAAAACTAATCCCTATACACGGCCGTAGCCTGGCCTTTATATAGCCGACTCACGTTCGTGCCAACAAGAAAAAAAAGAACTAACACAAATATCTTCCTAAACAAGTTGTGCAAGACTTGAACTACTTTGAAGGAAACAAAATCTTAACAAACTAGGCAAACCGTGATTACTACTCTATTTAAGAAACCTTCCTAATAAAATATTCTAGTTGACAATCTTGTACGTATGCATGCACTTTTGAGATTGCATGCAAACGCCTTGTTCCACGGCAATCAAAATTGCTCTGATCCTGATCCATCCTGGTGGAGTTCTAAACGTGGGTTGCACCTCTTCTAGTTCTGGTTCCTTGCTCGTCATCGGTTGAATAATGTTGTTGTGAACCCCTAGCGCTTGTACATATTTATTTTCATCTCTTATTTTTGGACCACATAATACTCGCAACTTTCCGTCCGTTCCACGGTGAATATTATGTTGCATCACACTGGGTCTGCTCTGACAAGGTATATTATAATTCTCTGTACCATAGTTTGAGCGAGTAATTAAATTACCACTCATCTCTTTCATTGAATTTCCGTGTGTCACCATGGTCATATCATCCTCGCCCTTGAAGCGAAACCGTCCCTGGTTTCGTGTCAATTTTGTGCACCTCCTTCTTCGTAATTTGTAGCTCTATCTTGATTTGCTTCTCTGCCATTGGTTTCAGCATGTGTCGCCTTCCATCATGCATAAATGTGTAAGTGTTGGATTTCCCTGCATGTACAGCATCATGATCATACTGCCATGGTCTTCCTAATAGTAAATGACACGCGTCCATCGGCACGACATCACAGTCCACCTTGTCAATGTAATCTCCAACCGCAAATGTTACGCGTACCTTGTGTGTGATTTTTAATTTACCGAAATTGTACAACCACTCCACCTGGTGCGGCCGTGGATGCCGCCACATGGACAGACCCAAAGCTTCCACTAGATCTTTGCTAATGGCGTTGGTAAAGCTGCCACCATCAATTATCATCTTGCAAGCATGATTTTTGATCTTACACTGTGTTTTAAAAACACTCCACCGCTGCCCCTTTGTACCACCATCCTCTTGCACATTATCCACCAAAAGATTCAACCCCTGTACCGGTGCATTGTTTTCTTCCTTTATTTCTTCTTGTTCTTCCCTTCTTTTCAGCAAACGACTTTTCCAATCCTTTGTGAACACATCCACTGGCATAGGAATAAAACAAATTCTTTGACCCTTCCATGAAAAAGAGAAACTATTTTTCTTGATATTCCGAATAGCACCGACGCGCGTGCACCATGGGTTCCCAAGTAGCAGATGGCACGACACCATGGGCACTGGAGAAACGTGAAAAAAATTCCGCACAACAATATTTTCCCAAATAAAAAATTAGCAAAATCCGATTCGTAATTTTGATTTCACCATTGAACCACTTCAACGTGTACGGTCTTTCAAGAGGCGCCATATTCAGCCCCAATTTTTTCACCACCTCGATGCTCACCATGTTGACCGCAGAACCTTCATCAATCATCAAATTGACACACCGCTCCTTCACGACGCAACGAGTGTGAAAAAGAACGGCCTTGCCGATGCCTTCCTCCTCCATCAGTATGTTCTTGCTCAACATGTTGATTCTCGCCTCTGCAGATTGAATCGCCGTGACACTAACCTTTGCTCTGAATACCACTTGATGAAGCACGGACTAGCGAGACGCTAATTCGCGCGTGTAGATGGCTCGATCTTTCACGACGATGCTTGATCAACAGTTCGTCCCCCTGTTCCTCCTCGCAACCTCCAGGATAATTTTGACCCACGTACAAAAATACGCGAATAAAAATGATGACCCCCTTGGATCAGCACGTAGGCGTCGATGTGATGATCAACCCTCCGTCGCTAGTAAATTTCCACGATGGGAAAATCACAGATAATACATAAGATATGGTCGCCCGTAACTCGGACGTTTTTCTATATATCTCATACTCGGAATAAAACTCAAAACTAATCCCTATACACGGCCGTAGCCTGGCATTTATATAGCCGACTCACGTTCGTGCCAACAAGAAAAAAAAGAACTAACACAAATATCTTCCTAAACAAGTCGTGCAACACAACTACTTTGAAGGAAAAAAAATCTTAACAAACTAGGCAAACCGTGATTACTACTCTATCTAAGAAACCTTCCTAATAAAATATTCTAGTTGACAATCTTGTACGTATGCATGCACTTTTGAGATTGCATGCAAACGCCTTGTTCCACGGCAATCAAAATTGCTCCGATCCTGATCCATCCTGGTGGAGTTCTAAACGTGGGTTGCACCTCTTCTGGTTCTGGTTCCTTGCTCGTCATCGGTTGAATAATGTTGTTGTGAACCCCTAGCGCTTGTACATATTTATTTTCATCTCTTATTTTTGGACCACATAATACTCGCAACTTTCCGTCCGTTCCACGGTGAATATTATGTTCCATCACACTGGGTCTGCTCTGACAAGGTATATTATAATTCTCTGTACCATAGTTTGAGCGAGTAATTAAATTACCACTCATCTCTTTCATTGAATTTCCGTTTGTCACCATGGTCATATCAGGAACAGGCCCCAATGTGGGATCTCGTGGGTACAGAAGGTTGCGGCGGTGGAATTAGGTTTTTGGCTTCGTATCTGATCGTTTGGGGGTACATAGGTATATATAGGAGGAAGGAGTACGTCGGTGGAGCAAAGGGGGGCCCACGAGGCAGGGGCGCGCCCTAGGGGGGGCGTGCCCTCCACCCTCGTGACCGCCCCCCTCCTTTCTTGACGGAGGTTCCAAGTCTCCTGGATCTTATCTGTTGAGAAAATCACGTTCCCGAAGGTTTCATTCCGTTTGGACTCTGTTTGATATTCCGTTTCTTCAAAACACTGAAATAGGCAAAAAAAACAGCAATTCTGGGCTGGGCCTCCGGTTAATAGGTTAGTTCCAAAAGTAATATAAAAGTGGAAAATAAAGCCCAATATGGTCCAAAACAGTAGATAATATAGCATGGAGCGATCAAAAATTATAGATACGTTGGAGACATATCAGGCATCCCCAAGCTTAATTCCTGCTTGTCCTCAAGTAGGTAAATGATAAAAGAAAGAATTTTTTTATCCGGAGTGCTACTTGGCATAATTTCAATGTAATTCTTCTTAATTGTGGTATGAATATTCAGATCCGAAAGATTCAAGACAAAAGTTCATATTGACATAAAACTAATAATACTTCAAGCATACTAACTAAGCAATTATGTCTTCTCAAAATAACATGGCCAAAGAAAGTTCATCCCTACAAAATCATATAGTTTAGTCATGCTCCATTTTCGTCACACAAGAATGCTCTCATCATGCACAACCCCGATGACAATCCAAGCAATTGTTTCATACTTTAGTAATCTCAAACTTATAAACCTTCACGCAATACATGAGCGTGAGCCATGGATATAGCACTATGGGTGAAATAGAATATGATGATGGGGGTTACGTGGAGAAGACAAAAAAGGAGAAGATCTCACATCAACGAGGCTAATCAATAGGCTATGGAGATGCCCATCGATTGATGTTAATGCAAGGAGTAGGGATTGCCATGCAACGGATGCACTAGAGCTATAAATGTATGAAAGCTCAACAAAAGAAACTAAGTGGGTGTGCATCCAACTTGCTTGCTCACGAAGACCTAGGGCATTTGAGGAAGCCCATTGTTGGAATATACAAGCCAAGTTCTATAATGAAAAATTCCCACTAGTATATGAAAATGACAAAACAAGAGACTCTCTATCATGAAGATTACGGTGCTACTTTGAAGCACAAGTGTGGAAAAAGGATAGTAGCATTGCCCCTTTTATTTTTACTAGCAAAAAAACCCGTGCGTTGCGACGGGAAAGAAAATAACACACATTCTTAACCCAATAACCATGACTCAAGACCTTAATAGGCCCGCGTCTTTTAGTTTCACATGGCATCACATTTATATTTCCTCTGTACTCACACACTCGCTCGAAAAAAAAAGTCCGTGCATTGTAACGGGAAAGAAAATAACACACACTCTTAACCCAATAACCATGACTCAAGACATTAATAGGCCCACGTCTTTTAGTTTCACATGGTGTGACCTCTGTGCTCACACAATGAAAACATGTTTGAATGTGGTTAGTTTTAATGTCTCTCTCTTTTGCGCGCGCGCACGTGCGCACACTCGCTTGGAATAAGATAAAAAGTATGTTTTTTCCCTCAACGTATTTCATAGTTGTGTATGCATGGTTCTCGATGTTTTTTCTCCCACTCTAGTTTTAATAGATGTTTATTTGCAATTCGAATCACCGATGGTACAAAAAAACATACCATACACTATATATTAAGTTTGCACCAAAAATTATATTTTAGAAATATTTAACAGTTAAAAATAACTTCATATTTGGATTCTGCATATTTTTCTAATCAAGTTTCATATATAACATGTTAAAATCTAAGTTACGGTTTAAAAGATATGAATAATCTTATTTTACATAAACTATAGATTGATTAACCGAAATGTCAAGGGGTTTTCTGTTAAAACTAAAAAAACGTTTCGGCTGACTTAAATATGGATGGAGGGTTTATTGTCTAAAATGTCAGGGGGTTTTCCGAGAAAATGAGAAAAAACGGTTCGGTTGTAACTTAAACGTGTACTGCCGGTTGATTTACAGAAAACTGAGGGGTTTATTTGTAAAATGGCGTGACAGACGACCAGAAATAGTCCATGCTTTATTAGTAGGTAATATTTTTTTTGAGAAGTTATACAGTGGGAGATGCTCCCACTGTGTTTGTATTACTCAAAAAGCAAGTTACAATGTACAATCCATATTTACAAGCATCTCATCCTCCACTTTGGGAGGGAGTGAGAACTATGAGAAACCTGGACTAACTAGTGGGGGTGGAGATTGTTTACAAAGGAGAGAATAAAGTCTCTCAACTCAACCTTGGTTCTGTATTGGAGTAGGGTGAAGTCTTTTTTGAACCTATCCAGCCAGTTATGATATGTTGGAGGGATGCTTCTAAAGAGTTTGTTGTTCCTTTCTTTCCATATGCTCCAGGCTGCTTGTAAAAAGATTTCCATGAACATGGGCTTATTCCAGTCAGCAGAGGCTTTACTTATCCATTGCAGTCTGGTGCCAGTTACATCCCAAGAGATCCCAATTTTGGACCAACAATATTTGCTGAATGGACATTGGAAGATCATGTGTTCGACATCCTCTTCAACTAGTTGGCTGCACAAGAGGCAGGTGAGGTCATCTCCGATGTTATAATGTCTTCTTTTGAGCATATTGCGAGTATTTAGTCTATCAAAGAGGAGTAACCATCCAAACATCTTGATTTTGAGTGTGACCTTGCTCTTCCAGAGCCAAAGATAGGATTGGTGGGCCTTGACATCCCGTAAATAGAACTTTTAGTATCTGTTTGCTTTGAAATCCTTCGAACCCCAGCAATATTCCCATGTGTCATGCATGTAAGGAGTTTCCTGATTACCAACATGTAGTACCTTTTATTGCAGTTCACGGACTTCATCACGTGCTTGTATTGAGAGGGGAAGGTGAAACGTTTCATGGAGGGAAGATGATCCCAGGAAATCCTTGACAGAGATGTCCTCATTCAAAACAAAAGAGAAGGCTCGAGGGTGTGATTCTTCTAGCACAGAATCCAACCAAAGATCTTTCCACATAAGGACCGTGTCCCCCACATTTACATTTGCCTTGGAAATACCTCTATATATTGGTGTAAGTTTCAGCACGTCTTTCCACCAGAACGATCCACATGGATCCGACGCATGTGGGATCTTGTGAGTGTAGTATGTTGTCCATATCAGTTCTACCCAAGGCAGGTCGTGATGGTTGTAAAATTTGTGTAGGTATTTGAGGAGGAGGGCGTCACTTTGGATACAGATATTGATGATACCGAGGCCACCACTTTCCTTTGGTCGACAAACCATGTCCCAGGCCGCAAGTGAATTACATTTGTCTCCTTGCTCGGTTTTTTTTGTCCAAAGGCATTTCCTTCTGAGTTTATCAAGCAGCTCAAGGATCTTTGGTGGAAATTTGAGGGAGCAGAGAGCAAAAATTATGAGTGAGGTGACCATTGTGTTGAGAAGCGATAGTTTTGCACCATAAGACATTAGAGTAAGAGTGCTGGTCACTCTCCTTTCCATCGAGCAGACCAGAGGCATCAAATCTTGTACTGTGGGTTTGGTAATTCCAAGAGGCAGTCCCAAGTAAGTGAAAGGCATAGACCCTACCTTACAGCCAAATATTGAGGCGATGGTATTGTAACAATCAGGATCATAGTTGATTGGGATTAAAGTTGATTTGTGAAATTTTATCTTTAGGCCAATGGAAGCAGCATAATCAAAAAGGATGCCTTTGATTGTCTTAGTTTGCTGAACTGAGGCTGGAAGTAGAATAATCGTGTCATCAGCATATTGGATGACCGGATAATCTTTCTAATTTGGTCTTTGAAAGGGGAGTTGAATTTGTCCTTGTCGGAACGCGTCATTAATCGCCGCCTGGAGAAGGTCCACAGCCAGAACGAAGATGAGTTGTGAAAGGGGGTCACCTTGACGAACCCCACACTTGCAAAGGAATTGTCGGCCTGGCACGCTATTGAGGAGGACTGAGGATTTCCCTGATGAGAAGATGCATTTAATCCAATCCAGCCATTTGGCGTTAAATCCCATATGTTCCATGATTTTAAGCATGGCATCATGTTCGATCATGTCGAAAGCTTTGGCAAAGTCTAGTTTGAGCAAGACAATTTTCTGTTTAGAAGTTTGGCATTGGTGGATGTACTCGAATGCCCAGGCCAAGCAATCTTGTATGGATCTACCTTTGATGAATCCGTATTGATTGCGGTGAACTATTTTAAGAATGAGCTTTTGTAGCCGGTTTGCGAGCAGTTTCGTTATGACCTTAAGGCAGCAGTTGAGTAAAGTGATTGGCCGAAAATCAGACACAGACTCGGGAGAACGGACCTTGGGTATGAGTGTAATAAAGCCCTCATTAATGCTTTCAAGGTTGAGACCACCTTCGTAGAATTGATTGCAGAGATCGTAGAAATCTTTTTTAATCAAATGCCAGCATTTTTTCAGAAAAAGACCAGTGAAGCCGTCCGGGCCGGGAGCTCTGTCAGTCGGCATCTCCTTAATAACATCATCAATTTCATCAGTGGTGAATGGGACTGTTAACTAATCCAACCCTTCAACTTTCTTGATAATGTTTGGCAGGTTAAACTTCATTTGAAACTCCCTAGATTTACCAAGTCTCTCTTTGAACGCTTGGTATATGATCGCTTCTTTGCTTATATGGTCTTCCGCTATTGTACCGTCAGGGAGCTTTAGCGTTGGGATCATGTTGCGTCTGAATCGTTCCGAGGCCATGGCCTTCAAAAACTTCGGGTCTTCATCCCCCAATTTAACCCATCGAATGGTGCATCGCTTCTGCCAGTATTGTTTTTGGTAGTTCAAAAGACGAAGAATGTGTTTCTTTAAAATCTTCCTGAAATTTTGTTCTGGTGTCGTAAGCCTTCTGAGATTTTCCAGGGCATCAATGTTGGCGAGAGCAAGATTGGAGTTATCAATTGCCACCTTGAGCTTGGAGATTCGTTCGCTCCACTTCTTCAGTTCGTATCTTAGGGTTTTGAACTTTTTGCAAATGACAGTGGCTGCATTTGCCTTTGCGCTTTTTATAGGTCTTGTCCAAACAGCCTGGACTAGGTCCATAAAACCCGGATGCTCCACCCAATAAGACTCGAATCTAAAAATTTTGCTGCGAGGAATAGAGGTTTCAATTTTGACAACGCAAGGGATATGGTCAGAGACTGGCTTCCCGAGTGGCATAACAAGTGTATTGGGGTAAGTTGTAGTCCAGTTGAGAGAGGTGAGGAACCAGTCGAGCTGCTCCAAGAGGGGGTCGGTTTGCATATTGCTCCATGTGAAAGCACGCCCTTTGATTGGTAGTTCAATCAAATGTTGGGACCGGATGAAGTCATTAAAGGCTATCATGTCATTAGGGTTACCTCCAGGTTTATTCCGGTTGTCAGGGCTGCGAATATAGTTAAAGTCTCCAAGTAGCAACCAATCCTCATTGGGGGGAATGTGTAAGTTGTGAAGCCATTGAGTATAAATCACATGAGGATTGCCCTGATATGGGCCATACACATTTACTAATGTCCATTCTTGAGCAGATTGTGTGGAGCGAAATTTGATTACAAGGGCAAAGTCTTCTTGAATGAGCACTGTTCCAGTGAAAATAACACTGTTCCAAATTGTAACAATGCCACCAGAAGCACCTTGAGAAGGTATGAACGCGAATTTATCAAGTCGTCGTGGGCAACAAGACTTGAGGAACAAGTTATCAATGTGGGCTTTTTTTATTTCTTGCAGACAAATTACTGCGCAACCACTGGAGGATATCGCATTCGATAAGGCCAAAAGCTTAGGTTCCGAGTTTAATCCCCTTACATTCCAACACAAAACATTCCAGTTTGCTAAAAGTGCCATGATAAACTGAAGGAAAGTAAAGTAATAACTGAAATAAAGAGGGCAGGTAATTTAGGTGTTGGAAGGACCCTCCTCAGGCTCAGCCAATAGAACTTCAGCTGTAATTTCTTCTGGTGGGATGGCACACTTGGAGATTCCAATCTGCTGCAGCACAGGAACCGGAGTTGGCGGAGGGAGCATGTCATTCTTGGAGGAGTCAGGTTCATTAGAGTTTGTTGTAGCAGCAACAGTAGGGATGCATCTTGGTTTGACACGAGAAGCTCTAGTCCTGCTGTCAGAAATTGAATGTGTCTTGAACCCATCATACTTGTTTGAACGGTTACTGCGACGTACCTTAATCACAGATTCGGGAGCTTTGGCTTTGCGTCACCTACTAGTAGCTGTCTCAGACACAGCATTTTCAGATGAACCCGAAGAGCCCTCAGTCACAGAACCAGAGGAGGTGTTCAAAGAGTGCTCAGAAAGTGATTCTGTAACCTGCGCATCTGCGTCATTACCATCCAAGATATCAGTGATTACCACCTGAGATTTAGGAGGGTTTGGGACAACAGCTGTATCATATGTTGATTGAAGAGAGCCTTCAAAACGGGTCAAAGACCAGGTGTTGCTGCCAGGTATAACATCAGTGAGCTGAGCCGAATCTTCAGAGTGCTGGACAGTGCGTGTAGCCGAAACAACTGAAAAGTGACCCTCATGTTCAGAAATACTAACATTGAGTTGCACTGCAGTATCACGAAATCCAAAACCCGAGCTCCATGGCCCATAAGCAGCAATGATCGGTCGAATAGCCGCGAGCAGGTAGGTGTGCAGACTGAGTATGGGAACGCAGTCATTGAGCAGAAGAGAAGCATACATGTTTCCAGGTGACTGCACCTGAAGATGTAAGCCAGCATTTGAAATGGTCATTGATATATCTGTGGTTGGAACTGCCAGAGAGCCTGCAGAGCTGTTATGAGCAAGGGCACTTGAAGTCGAGGCTCCAAGTGTCGAGACATCAAAAGAAGAGCCATTATCTCCAATTAACTGACTGAAGATGTTGAGTGGCACCAAAGCATATCCATCAGACAGGGTTGCATTGGAGTCAGAACTATTGAAAATGGAGATCGAGTCATTCCATGCTGCTGCCGGACTATCCTGCAGATTATTAGTGGGATGAACCCCATGGTAAACATGCAGCCCCTCACCTGCCATCCAAGCCTGAAAGTTGAACACCGCCGGAGGTGAGTGTGGAGGGGAGGGAGGCCAGACTCCCCACTGAGGCTAGAACTGAACATTGGCCGCAGCCTCCTGCGTAGCAACATCATTTGCCGCATCCTCATTAACATTAGCAGTAGCATTTTGAGCAATCCAGTTATGGAGTTGCATCTGGTAGATTTGCTCAGCAGTGAGATTATCTCCATAAAGAGGATGAGGAATACCATTGTCAGGCGCGGGGTCTTCAGTAGCAGGCGGAACATCTGGGATGTGCGCGTTCCAGTCAGTGCTACGAAGCATTGTGACAGCAACAGTCCAGCTCTGTCGCGCTCCGCCCAGTTGCCGCATAACCAAGCTCTTGGGGACAAACTTGAGGTGGATGACTCTGACTTTTAGCAGAACAAAACGACGGTCACCACGCGGATTGTGCCACTCAACTAGTTGACCAAACTTGTCTACCGATTTATGCATGTAATGTTGCGTCTGATAATCATATGGAAATCCTATGTAGAGCAGCCAAATCTCGGGTCCAAATGAAGTAATCCTCATTTTAAGAGCAGCATCGTGGGGGACAAACGAGATAACAACATGCTCATCAAACTCATCTTCATCAATCTCAAACGTGGTTCCAACTACAGCATCTCTCACAACCGTTCTCGTAAAGACGAAGATACCAACTCCCAAAGGATGATCACCAACTTCAGTAGGAAAGAACTCAGATTCATGGAGAAAACCTTTGATGATGTGACGGAGCGCTGCCTTGCGGTGAAAGGGGATGACTCTGTCAGCTTCGGCGATGGCGAGGAAATTGTGACGCAGAGGAGGGACAGGGCCGATCACCATGTCATCCCGCACCCGGCGATCCGGCGGACCAAGCTCCACGGTCATCCCCATCGGAAGGTAGGGGATGACATTGACGGGAAAGTTGGCCATGGCAGGAGCTCGCAGCAGAGGCGCAGTGGCAGACATAGAGGTCGAGGCAGAATGCGGAGCGGCGTCCCTTGGGGGCAGCTTGGGGACCCAACGCCACCTTTTGCTCAATCGCCGCGAGGCGCAGGATGATGCCACGTGCTGCTCAGAGCCACAGATATTACATCGAACGGTTGAGGTGAATTGCTGTTTCGCCTTGTCAAGGTTGGTAGAAGTAGTAAAAGTCACGGTCAAATCAGGGTTATGATTCTGTGGCACTGTGGAATTGGCAAGCGATTTATTCTTCCCAAAAGATAACTCCGTTGCGTGTGATGGTATATCAGGAAAATATGGGCCAGATCATTTGTGGGATGGAGGAGGATCATCTGTTCCCAAAGGTAAAGAAAAATCCTTATTAAAAATCACTCGATCCTTGTCTAACTGACCCGGAGGGAGAACGGACTGGTGGCCCAACAAAGAATCCGGCCTTGGAGTGGAGGCATGAAGATGCCCATAAATTTGTTTGGGCCTCCAATAAAAGCGGTCCACCTGGTGGCGGTGACATTGAGTGGTAGTATGGCCCAGGAAAGCACATCGTTTGCAATAAGAGGCCCTAGGACAGTAGAAGGATAAGTGGGCCGAGGATCCACATATGTAACAAGCTGTGTCCCGAGCCTGGTTCCCGCCAATATGATTATTGTTTGAAGATTCAGGAATATCCACCTGGTCACAAGTACACGGTCTATCCCAGCAAGTGGAGCAATACATACCAGGGCAGGAGACAGCTAGGTGTCCCGTATCGTTGCATGAGGCGCAGAGATTTAGGTGGCCATAAATATAATCCATATTTGGCACACTGGACAGCTTCCAACTGCGGGCAATATAATGATCCGAGTATCCCACCTTCCTGTAGTCAATGATATGACGAAGAATAAAATTCGGAATAGATTGCCAAGATTCCTCCCTAAACCGACAACCTTCAAATCTTGTAGTATTGGTCATAACTCTGTCGTTATGAATTAATGGAATGCTCACAAAAGTAATAGCCGGCATTAATGAAGGTGCAATCAGCTCCAAAGATGGCTCCTTACCAATAATGTTTGAATTGTGGTTATCCAAGATATCAGATTGGCCCCTGGCCGGAGTAAAATTTGAAGATGAGGGTTCCGGCCGGGTAGCCATTATCGATGGTTGGAGAAGACCAAACTTTTGAAGTTCTGCCTTAGAGACCTCAGTATGATGCACCCCACCTTGCAAGAATGAAAGTTTAGACCGTATAGCAATCGGTGATCGGGAAGCCACCTCGGGGCTATGAGCGTCAAAATGCCAAAAGTTGTCCAAATGATTTGATCTTGTAGCATCTGGACGAAAGAGTTGAAAATGACATACGAAATCTGGCCACACTCGATCTTTAAGCCCATAGATGAAATGACCCACACGATTAGAGGCAACTGAGAACCGGTAAGATCTTCCATGAAGATGATGCACATTGAGACCAGATGGGAGACCACCAATGCAACATTGCAGTGTAATGGCCACCGATTCTTCGGAAAGAGAGAAGGAAGCCGACGAAAAGAAGACAACCAAGAAGAACTCCTTGGTCGAACCAGAAGGGGAGAAGTGGACAGAAGATCCAAAACGGCGACGCACCTGAGCCGCGACCGCAAGGCCGGGCGAGAAATCCCAGTGTAGAAGGCCTTCCATTAGCGACTAGGGTAGAGATCTCCATGGTTGGGTGGTGGCGGTGGAGGTGGGAGAGGAGAGCTCCATTGTGGAGGACTCTGATGACGATCAGGTAATATTTATTTTTATTATTTTTTTCTTTTTTTGGGCCTTCTTTTTTCTTTGGCCTTTCTCTTTTTTTTATCGTGACAATGCTCTATTAAATGATGATCATCACACTTCTATTTATTTACAACTCAATACTAGAACAAAGTATGAATCTATATGAATGCCTCCGGCGGTGTACCGGGATATACAATGAACCAAGAGTGACATGTATGAAAGAATTATGAATGGTGGCTTTGCCACGAATACTATGTCAACTACATGATCATGCTAGCAATATGAAAATGATGAATGTGTCATGATGAACGGAATGGTGGAAAGTTGCATGGCAATATATCTCGGAATGGCTACGGAAATGCCATAATGGGTAGGTATGGTGGCTGCTTTGTGGAAGATATAAGGAGGTTCATGTGTGAAAGAGCGTATCATATCACGGGGTTTGGATGCACCGGCGAAGTTTGCACCAACTCTCGATGTGAGAAGGGGCAATGCACGGTACCGAAGAGGCTAGCAATGATGAAAGGGTGAGAGTGCGTATAATCCATGGACTCAACATTAGTCATAAAGAACTCATATACTTATTGCAAAAATCTACAAGCCATCAAAAACTAAAGCACTACGCGCATGCTCCTAGGGGGATAGATTGGTAGGAAAAGACCATCGCTCGTCCCCGACCGCCACTCATAAGGAGGACAATCAAATAACATCTCATGTTTCAAAGTTGTTACATAACGTTTACCATACGTGCATGCTACGGGACTTGCAAACTTCAACACAAGCATTTCTCAAATTCACAACTACTCAACTAGCACGACTTTGATATTATCACCTCCATATATCAAAACAATTATCAAGCATCAAACTTTTCTTAGTATTCAACGCACTCAAAAGAAAGTTTTACAAATCTTGAATACCAAGCATATTATTATTATTAAACAAATTACCATGCTAGTAAGACTCTCAAAATAATCTAAGTGAAGCAAGAGAGATCAATAGTTTCTATAAAACAAATCCACCACCCTGCTCTAAAAGATATAAGTGAAGCACTAGAGCAAAACTATATAGCTCAAAAGATATAAGTGAAGCACATAGAGTATTCTAACAAATTCCAATTCATGTATGGCTCTCTCAAAAGGTGTGTACAGCAAGGATGATTGTGGTAAACTAAAAAGCAAAGACTCAAATCAGACAAGACGCTCCAAGCAAAACACATATCATGTGGTGAATAAAAATATAACTCCAAGTAAAATTACCGATGGAAGTAGACGAAAGAGGGGATGCCTTCCGGGGCATCCCCAAGCTTTGAATTTTTGGTGTCCTTGGATTATCTTGGGGGTTCCATGGGCATCCCCAAGATTAGGCTCTTGCCACTCCTTATTCCATATTCCATCAAAATATTTCACCCAAAACTTGAAAACTTCACAACACAAAACTCAACAGAATTCTCGTGAGCTCCGTTAGCGAAAGAAAACAAAAGGCCACTTCAAGGTACTGTAATTAACTCATTATTTATTTATATTGGTGTTAAACCTACTGTAGTCCAACTTCTCTATGGATTATAAACTATTTTACTAGCCATAGATTCATCAAAATAAGCAAACAACACACGAAAAACAGAATCTGTCAAAAACAGAACAGTCTGTAGTAATCTGTAACTAACGTAAACTCATGGAACTCCACAAAATCATCCAAAATAGGACGACCTAGGAAATTTGTTTATTGATCAGCAACAACTGGAATCACTATTTCATCACGTTCTGGTGATTTTTAACAATTGTTTCCGTGAACAGAAAGTTTCTGGAAATTACAGCAAGATCAAATAACTATCATCCAAGAAGATCATATAGGTTTAACTTGGCACAAACACTAATTAAAACAAAGCACATCTAAACATAAGGTAGATGGATTATTTATTCCTAAATAGAAAAAACTAAAAAACTAAAAATAAAATTGGGTTGCCTCCCAACAAGCGCTATCGTTTAACGCCCCTAGATAGGCATAAAAGCGAGGATAGATCTAGGTATTGCCATCTTTGGTACACAATCCATAAGTGGCTCTCATGATAGATTCATATGGTAATTTTATTTTCTTCCTAGGGAAGTGTTCCATGCCTTTCTTTAATGGAAATTGGAATCCAATATTCCCTTCCTTTATATCAATAATTGCACCAATCGTTCTAAGGAAAGGTCTACCAAGAATAATAGGACAAAAAGGATTGTAATCTATATCAAGAACGATAAAATCTACGGGCACATAATTCCTATTTGCAACAATAAGAACATCATTAATTCTTCCCATAGGTTTCTTAATAGTGGAATCCTCAAGATGCAAGTTTAGAGAGCAATCATCAAGATCGCGGAAATCTAGCAAATCACACAAAGTTTTGGGAATAGTGGAAACACTAGCACCCAAATCACATAAAGCATAAAATTCATGATCCTTAATCTTAACTTTAATAGTTGGTTCCCACTCATCATAAAGTTTTCTAGGGATAGAGACTTCCAACTCAAGTTTTTCTTCATAAGATTGCATCAAGGCATCAACGATATGTTTAGTAAACGTTTTATTTTGACTATAAGCATGAGGAGAATTTAGCACGGATTGCAACAAGGAAATACAATCAATTAAAGAGCAACTTTCATAATTAAATTCCTTGAAATCCAATATGGTGGGTTTAGCAACATCTAGGGTTTTAGTCTTTTCAATTCCACTTTTATCAATTTCATCATCAAGATCTAAAAACTCCGAATTTTTTGAACGCCTTCTAGGTAAAGGTGGATCATATTCAGTTTCATCAAGATTCATTTTGCAAAACAAAGATTTAATAGGAGACACATCAATAACTTTTAGATCTTCATCTTGATTTTCATAGGAATCCGGTTTAGCGGCCATCTTATTGACTAAGGTAGCTTGCTTATCCGAAATTTCGGCAGTTAATTTTTCAAGACGAGCAATTTGAGATCTTATACCATCAAATTCTTTAGACATATCATCGAGCTATTTGTTCATATAACTCGTAAAACTTTTTGTTCCTTAAGCTCGTTTCTGAAGAAATTATTATGCTCAAATTGCAAAACCATAAAACTCCTAACGTTGCTTTCAATCTCTTCTAACCTTTTAAGGTGAAGATCACCGAATCTAGGTAGAGCCATAGAGACAAACAAGCAATCCAACACACAAGCAAACAAAAGGCAAGCGAGAAAAAGGCAAACGGAAAAGAGAGGGCGAATAAAACGGCAAGGGTGAAGTGGGGGACAGGAAAACGAGAGGCAAATGGCAAATAATGTAATGCGGGAGATAAGGGATTGTGATGGGTACTTGGTATGTTGACTTTTGCGTAGACCTCCCCGGCAACGGCGCCAGAAATCTTCCTGCTACCTCTTGAGCATTGCGTTGGATTTCCTTGAAGAGGAAAGGGTGATGCAGCAGAGTAGAGTAAGTATTTCCCTCAGTTTTTGAGAACCAAGGTATCAATCCAGTAGGAGGCTATGCGTGAGTCCCTCTTACCTACACAAAACAAATAACTCCTCGCAACCAACGCGATAAGGGGTTGTCAATCCCTTCACGGTCACTTACGAGAGTGAGATCTGATAGATATGATAGATAATATTTTTGGTATTTTCTGTATAAAGATGCAAAGTAAAATAAAAGGTAAAGTAAAAAAGCAAAGCAATAATAAAGTGATAGGAGATTTATATGATGAGAATAGACCCGAGGGCCATAGATTTCACTAGTGGCTTCTCTCAAGAGCATAAGTATTCTATGGTGGGTGAACAAATTATTGTTGAGCAATTGACATAATTGAGCATAGTTATGAGAGTATCTAGGCATGATCATGCATATAGGGATCACGTCCGAGACAAGTAGACCGACTCCTGCCTGCATCTACTACTATTACTCTACTCATCGACCGCTATCCAGCATGCATCTAGAGTATTAAGTTCAAGAAAACAGAGTAACGAGTTAAGCAAGATGACATGATGTAGAGGGATAAATTCATGCAATATGATAAAAAAACCCATCTTGTTATCCTCGATGGCAACAATACAATATGTGCCTTGCTGCCCCTACTGTCACTTGGAAAGGACACCGCAAGATTGGACCCAAAGCCAAGCACTTCTCCCATTGCAAGAAAAACCAATCTAGTAGGCCAAACCAAATTGATAATTCGAAGAGACTTGCAAAGATAACCAATCATACATAAAATAATTCAGAGAAGATTCAAATATTGTTCATAGATAATCTTGATCATAAACCCACAATTCATCGGTCTCAACAAACACACCGCAAAAAGAAGATTACATCGAATAGATCTCCACGAGAGAGGGGGAGAACATTGTATTGAGATCCAAAAAGAGAGAAGAAGCCATCTAGCTACTAACTATGGACCCGAAGGTCTGAGGTAAACTACTCACACTTCATCGGAGGGGCTATGGTGATGATGTAGAAGCCCTCCATGGTGGATTCCCCTTCTGGCGGAGCTCCGGAACAGGCCCCAAGATTGGATCTCGTGGGTACAGAAGGTTGCGGTGGTGGAATTAGGTTTTTGGCTTCGTATCCGATTGTTTGGGGGTACATAGGTATATATAGGAGGAAGGAGTACGTCGGTGGAGCGAAGGGGGGCCCATGAGGCAGGGGCGCGCCCTAGGGGGGGGGCGTGCCCTCCACCCTCGTGACCGCCTCCCTCCTTTCTTGACGGAGGGTCCAAGTCTCCTGGGTCTTATCTGTGGAGAAAATCACGTTCCCGAAGGTTTCATTCCGTTTGGACTCCGTTTGATATTCCGTTTCTTCGAAACACTGAAATAGGCAAAAAACAGCAATTCTGGGCTGGGCCTCCGGTTAATAGGTTAGTCCCAAAAGTAATATAAAAGTGGAAAATAAAGCCCAATATGGTCCAAAATAGTAGATAATATAGCATGGAGCAATCAAAAATTATAGATACGTTGGAGACGTATCAATATCCTGTTATTATTAGTGCTAACCTTTCAGAGAAGGAGGAAGAAAAATTATGGAAAACTCTGAAAAAGCACCATGCTGCTATTGGATATACTCTTGATGATCTTAAGGGCATTAGTCCCACTCTATGTCAACACAAAATAAATTTGGAGAAAGACGCCAAACCAGTTATTGATCACCAATGACGGCTGAATCCTAAGATGAAAGAAGTGGTAAGAAAGGAAATATTAAAGCTCCTTGAGGCAGGTATAATTTATCCCGTTGCTGATAGTCAGTGGGTAAGTCTTGTCCATTATGTCCCTAAGAAGGGAGGTATTACTGTTGTTCCTAATGATAAAGATGAATTGATTTCGCAAATAATTATGACAGGCTATAGGATGGTAATTGATTTCTGCAAATTAAACAGAGCTACTAAAAAAGATCATTACCCCTTGCCATTCAATGATCAAATGCTAGAAAGATTATCCAAACATACACATTTTTGCTTTCTAGATGGTTATTCTGGTTTCTCTCAAATACATGTGTCAGCTGATGATCAAGCAAAGACCACTTTTACTTGCCCTTTCGGTACTTTTGCTTATATACGTATGCCTTTTGGTTTATGTAATGCACCTGTTACCTTTCAAAGATGCATGATGGCTATATTCTCTGATTTTTGTGAAAAGATTTGTGAGGTTTTCATGGACGATTTCTCCGTTTATGGATCCTCTTTTGATGATTGCTTGAGCAACCTTGATCGAGTTTTGCAGATATGTGAAGAAACTAACCTTGTCTTGAATTGGGAGAAGTGCCACTTTATGGTTAATGAAGGTATTGTCTTGGGGCATAAAATTTCTGAAAGAGGTATTGAAGTTGATAAAGCTAAAGTTGATGCTATTGAAAAGATGCCAATCCCAAGGACATCAAAGGTATAAGAAGTTTCCTTGGTCATGCCGGTTTTTATAGGAGGTTCGTTAAGGACTTATCAAAAATTTCTCGGCCTCTGACTAATCTTTTACAAAAAGATATTCCTTTTGTCTTTGATCATGATTGTGTAGAAGCATTTGAAATACTTAAAAAAGCATTGATTTCTGCACCTATCGTTCAGCCACCTGATTGGAATTTACCCTTTGAAATTATGTGTGATGCTAGTGATTATGCTGTAGGTGTTTTTCTGGGACAAAGAGTTGATAAGAAATTAAATGTTATTCAATATGCTAGTAAAACTCTAGACAGTGCCCAGAGAAATTATGCTACTACTGAAAAGGAATTTTTAGCAGTTGTATTTGCTTGTGATAAGTTCAGACCTTATATTGTTGATTCTAAAGTAACTATTCACACTGATCATGCTTCTATTAAATATCTTATGGAAAAGAAAGATGCTAAACCTAGACTTATTAGATGGGTTCTCTTGCTACAAGAATTTGATTTACATATTATTGATAGAAAGGGAGCTGAGAACCCCGTTGCAGACAACTTGTCTAGGTTAGAGAATGTTCTTGATGACCCACTACCTATTGATGATAGCTTTCCTAATGAACAACTAAATGTCATAAATGCTTCTCGTACTGCTCCATGGTATGCTGATTATGCTAATTACATTGTTGGTAAATTTATACCACCTAGTTTCACATACCAGCAAAAGAATATTTTTTATGATTTAAGACATTACTTCTGGGATGACCCACATCTTTATAAAGAAGGAATAGATGGTGTTATTAGATGTTGTGTACCTGAGCATGAACAGGAACAGATCCTACGCAAGTGTCACTCCGAGGCTTCTGGAGGACACCACGTTGGAGATAGAACTGCACATAAGGTATTGCACTCTGGTTTTTATTTGCCTACTCTCTTCAAGGATGCTCGTAAGATTGTCTTATCCTATGATGAATGCCAAAGGATTGGTAATATTAGTAGACGTCAGGAAATGCCTATGAATTATTCACTCGTTATTGAACCATTTGATGTTTGGGGCTTTGGTTACATGGGGCCGTTTCCTTCCTCTAATGGGTATACACATATTTTAGTTGCTGTTGATTACGTTACTAAGTGGGTATAAGCTATTCCAACTAGTAGTGCTGATCATATCACCTCTATTAAGATGCTTAAAGAAGTTATTTTTCCGAGGTTTGGAGTCCCTAGATATTTAATGACTGATGGTGGTTCACATTTTATTCATAGTTCTTTTCATAAAATGCTTGCTAAGTATGATGTTAATCATAGAATTGCATCTCCTTATCACCCACAGTCTAGTGGTCAAGTAGAATTGAGTAATAGAGAGCTCAAATTAATTTTGCAAAAGACTGTTAATAGATATAGAAAGAATTGGTCCAAGAAACTTGATGATGCATTATGGGCCTATAGAACTGCATATAAAAATCCTATGGGTATGTCTCCGTATAAAATGGTTTATGGAAAAGCATGTCACTTACCTCTCGAACTAGAACATAAGGCATATTGGGCCATTAAAGAGCTCAACTATGATTTCAAACTTGCCGGTGAGAAGAGGTTATTTGACATAAGCTCACTTGATGAATGGAGAACCCAAGCCTATGAGAATGCCAAACTTTTTAAAGAAAAAGTTAAAAGATGGCATGACAAAAGGATACAACAACGTGAGTTTAATGTAGGTTATTATGTATTGCTATACAACTCTCGTTTAAGATTTTTTGCAGGAAAACTTCTCTCTAAATGGGAAGGTCCTTACGTTATCGAGGAGGTCTATCGTTCCGGTGCCATAAAAATCAACGTCTTCGAAGGCACAAATCTGAAGGTGGTGAACGGTCAAAGAATCAAACATTATATCTCAGGTAATCCTATAAATGTTGAAACTAATATTATTGAAACCGTAACCCCGGAGGAATACATAAGAGACACTTTCCAGAATGTTTCAGACTCCAAAAAGGAATAGGTATGTGGTACGGTAAGTAAATCGACTCCAAAACAGTTCTAATGGCATTTTTTCTCCGTTTTGGAATATATAAGAAAATAGGAAAATAAGAAATAATCCGGGAAGGACACAAGGCTTCCACGAGGGTGGGAGGCGCGCCCTACCCCCCTGGGCGCACCCCCCTGCCTCGTGGGCACCTCGTGTACTGTCCGGACTCCGTTTTCTTGCCGGATACTTCTTTCGGTCGGTAAAAATTCATTATATAATCTCCCGAAGGTTTTGACCACCATATCACGCAATTATCCTCTGTTTTTGTTTCGAGTTGTTTCTGCCGCAGATTTGGCGCAAGATGTCATCTCAGGATTCCGACAGAGAGAGCTATGTCTCACACCTCATTGCTGAGCCAAAGACCTTGTGGTCGAACTACGGATGAGGAGGAGGATGCTCATTTGATGAGGATCAATGATTCAAGTTCGGAGGAGGAGGATGTCCCTATACCTCAACCTGGGGATATGCACATGAAGTTCAAGAAATCTAGTCTCCCTAAGAGGGCTAAACTATCTAACAACCGATCTATTCCTTCTCGTTTTCGGCAGAAAAGCAAAGGAGATTTATGTGACAAGATCTTGAAGCTGGAATCGGTGGTCGATGATTTAAAGGAGGAAATTGCTCTTCTCAATTACAATATGAAGAAGCTAAAGACACAACTGTCATCATCAACAACTCCATCATCACCTCCTCCGAAAAAGGAAAACTAAATATCTGGTATGGGCACTCCCCTTGGCAGCTGTGGAGCTTGGGGGAGGTGCCCCGGTATCGTATCACCATCACACTCCTATCTTTACTATTTTTCTTAGTCCGATCCTTTTAGTAGTATCTTGATCTAGTAGAATAAAGTTTTTGGTATGATTTAGTTTTGAGTTTTTGCTTTATGATCCCTCTATGTAATTGAGTCCGTGAGCTATATATAATAAAGATTAGTGTTGAGTCAAGGGCTTGATTATCTTGCTATGATCTTGAGGGAATAAAATAAAAGAGAAAGAATAAAAAGAAATAAAAAGATCATATTGATCTTATGGAGAGTAATGACTTCACATAGCAAGAGTATGATGATTAAAAGTTGTTGAGAGTTGACAAACATAGCTTTGGTCATTGTTGCAATTAATAGGAAGTAATAAAGAAAGAGAGGTTTCACATATAAATATACTATCTTGGACATCTTTTATGATTGTGAGCACTCATTAAAATATGGCATGCTAAAGAGTGGATGTTGGACAAGGAAGACTACGTAATGGGTTATGTTTTCTTACATCTGAAATAAAGCATATTGTCATGGACCGTCCAACATGTTGAGCTTGCCTTTCTCCCTCATGCTAGCCAAATTCTTTGCACCAAGTAGAGATACTACTTGTGCTTCCAATACCCTTAAACCCAGTTTTGCCATAAGAGTCCACCATATCTACCTATGGATTGAGTAAGATCCTTCAAGTAAGTTGTCATCGGTGCAAGAAATAAAAATTGCTCTCTAAATATGTATGATTTATTAGTGTGGAGAAAATAGCTTTATACGATCTAGTGATGTGGAAGAAATAAAAGCGACACACTGCATAATAAAGGTCCATATCACAAGTGGCAATATAAAGTGACGTTCTTTTGCATTAAGATCTCATGCATCCAACCATGAAAGCGCAGGACAACCTCTGCTTCCCTCTGCGAAGGGCCTATCATTTACTTTTATCTCTTACCCTTATGCAAGAGTCGTGGTGATCTTCACCTTTCCTTTTTACGTTTTATCCTTTGGCAAGCACCTTGTGTTAGAAAAATCCTGATATATATATCCAATTGGATGTAAGTTAGCATGAACTATTATTGTTGACATTACCCTTGAGGTAAAAGGTTGGGAGGCGAAACTATAAGCCCCTATCTTTCTCTGTGTCCGATTAAAACTCCGTAACCACAAGTATTGCGTGAGTATTAGAAATTGTTAAAGACTAAATGATAGTTGAGTATGTGGACTTGCTGAAAAGCTCTTACATAGACTCTTTCCGATGTTATGATAAATTGCAATTGCTTCAATGACTGAGATTATAGTTTGATGGTTCTCAATGAAGTTTCTGATTCATACTTGACATTGTGAATAGATTATTACTTGAGCATAAGAAATCATATGATAATATCTATATATGTTGCTGTTATAAGAATGATCATGATGCCCTCATGTCTGTATTTTATTTTATCGACACCTCTACCTCTAAACATGTGGACATATTTATCGTTATCGGCTTCCGCTTGAGGACAAGCGAGGTCTAAGCTTGGGGAGTTGATACGTCCATTTTGCATCATGCTTTTATATTGATATTTATTGCATTATGGGCTGTTATTACACATTATGTCACAATACTTATGCCTATTCTCTCTTATTTTACAAGGTTTACATGAAGAGGGAGAATGCCGGTAGCTGGAATTCTGGGCTGGAAAAGGAGCAAATATTAGAGACCTATTCTGCACAGCTCCAAAAGTCCTAAAACTTCACGGAAGTCAATTTTGGAATTAATAAAAAATACTGGACGAAGAAAATACCAGAGGGGGGCCACACCCTGGCCACGAGGGTGGGAGGCGCGCTCTACCCCCTAGGCACGCCCCCTGCCTCGTGGGCCCCCTGGTGGCCCTCCGGTGCCCATCTTCTGCTATATGAAGTCTTTCGTCCGAGAAAAAAAATCATAAGCAAGCTTTTGGGAATAAACTCCGCCGCCACGAGGCGGAACCTTGGCGGAACCAATCTAGGGCTCCGGCAGAGCTGTCCTACCGAGAAAACTTCCCTCCGGGAGGGGGAAATCATCGCCATCGTCATCGTCAACGCTCCTCTCATCGGGAGGGGCCCAATCTCCATCAACATCTTCACTAGCACCATCTCCTCTCAAACCCTAGTTCATCTCTTTTATCCAATCTTTGTCCCAAAGCCTTAGATTGGTACTTGTGGGTTGCTAGTAGTGTTGATTACTCCTTGTAGTTGATGCTACTTGGTTTATTTGGTGGAAGATCATATGTTCTGATCCTATATGCATATTAATAATCCTCTGATTATGAACATGAATATGCTTTGTGAGTAGTTACGTTTGTTCCTGAGGACATGGGAGAAGTCTTGCTATTAGTAGTCATGTGAATTTGGTATTCGTTCGATATTTTGATGAGATGTGTGTTGTCTCTCCTCTAGTGGTGTTATGTGAACGTCGACTACATGACACTTCACCATTATTTGGGCCTAGAGGAAGGCATTGGGAAGTAATAAGTAGATGATGGGTTGCTAGAGTGACAGAAGCTTAAACCCTAGTTTATTGCATTGCTTCGTAAGGGGCTGATTTGGATCCATATGTTTATGCTATGGTTAGGTTTACCGTAATACTTCTTTTGTAGTTGTGGATGCTTGCAATAGGAGTTAATCATAAGTGGGATGCTTGTCCAAGTAAGGACAACACCCAAGCACCGGTCCACTCACATATATCAAAGTACCAAACGCGAATCATATGAACGTGGTAAAAACTAGCTTGACGATAATTCCCATGTGTTCTCGGGAGCGCTTTTCTCTATATAAGAGTTTGTTCAGGCTTGTCCTTTGCTACAAAAAGGATTGGGCCATCTTGCTGCACTTTATTTACACTTGTTATTCGTTACCCGTTACAAATTACCTTATCACAAAACTATCCATTACTGATAATTTCAGTGCTTGTAGAGAATACCTTGCTGAAAACCACTTATCATTTCCTTCTGCTCCTCGTTGGGTTCGACACTCTTACTTATCGAAAGGACTACGATAGATCCCCTATACTTGTGGGTCATCACAACCCGACGTGTTAATGGGGTTGTCAATCCCTTTCGGGGTACGGCGCCTCAAGTGGCAAACGGACGTGAGATAAATTGTAGTAGATTGAATAATAGATCGCAAATAAAATAAAGTGCAGCAAGGTATTTTTGTATTTTTGTTTTAATAGATCTGAATAAAAAAATCAAATAAAATAGATCGCAAAGCAAATATATGAGAAAGAAGACCCGGGGGGCGTAGGTTTCACTAGTGGCTTCTCTCGAGAAAAATAGTAAACGGTGGGTAAACAAATTACTGTTGGGCAATTGATAGAACTTCAAATAATTATGACGATATCCAGGCAATGATCATTACATAGGCATCACGTCCAAGATTAGTAGACGGACTCCTGCCTGCATCTACTACTATTACTCCACACATCGACCGCTATCCAGCATGCATCTAGTGTATTAAGTTCATGTAAAAATGGAGCAATGCAATAAGAACGATGACATGATGTAGACAATATCCGTTTATCTATATGGCGGTAGATATAGATCTCGTCTTTTTATCCTTAGTAGCAACGATACATACGTGTTGGTTCCCTTTCTATCACTGGGATCGAGCACCGTAAGATCGAACCCACTACCGGGAACCTCTTCCCATTGCAAGATAAATAGATCAAGTTGGCCAAACAAAACCCAAATATCGAAGAAGAAATACGAGGCTATAAGAGATCATGCATATAAGAGATCAAAGAAACTCAAATAACTTTCATGGATATAAAAACATATGACTGATCATAAACTCGAAGTTCATCAGATCCCAACAAACACACCGTAAAAAGAGTTACATCATATGGATCTCCAAGAGACCATTGTATTGAGAATTTAGCGAGAGAGAGAGAGAGAGAGAGAGAGAGAGAGAGAGAGAGAGAGAAAGCCACCTAGCTACTAACTACGGACCCGTAGGTCTACAAAGAACTACTCACGCATCATCGGAGAGGCACCAATGGAGGTGGTGAACCCCATCCGAGATGGTGTCTAGATTGGATCTGGTGGTTCTGGACTCTGCGGCGGCTGGATGAATATTTCGTCGACTCCCCTAGGGTTCTGGTATTTTTGGGGTATTTACAGAGCAAAGAGGCGGTTCGGGGGGCACCCGAGGTGGGAACAACCCACCAGGGCGCGCCTGGGCCTCCTGGCGCGCCCTGGTGGGTTGTGCTCCCCTTGGGGCACCCCCCAGGTGCAACCAGGGCCCATTGTCTTCCTTCTGGCCCATAAAAAATCATCGTGGAGTTTCGTGGCATTTGGACTTCATCTAATATTGATTTCCTACTATGTAAAAAAACATGGAAAAACAGCAACTGGCACTTGGCACTATGTCAATAGGTTAGTTCCAAAAAATGATATAAAATGACTATAAAATGATTATAAAACATCCAAGATTGATAATAAAACAACATGGAACAATAAAAAATTATAGATACGTTGGAGACGTATCATGCAGTCATCTTGGAGTAGTAGTATTTATAACCGAGTACTAATATGCTCCTAAGTGGGAAACCGTTTAGGTTTTGATCGGTGTGAAAGGTTTGCAATTTGGAATGTGACCGGACACAGGCTCAAAATTTATTGATGGTAATAAGTGCGGAACTATTCCCGGAAGGCGTAACGTGGGCACGCCTTCTCGGCCGCGTACGTGGCGTTTGCACCACAGGGTGCACCGCAATAGGCAATGTCAGCACACGTCTTGTTCCAACAATCGTGCGCGCTCGTTATTACCATTGTGCACGCTTCTTTTAATTAGAATGTGTGTGCCCGTGTAGAGCACACACGTTGATCTATCTAAATGTTTCTGTTTGTTGTGGCTAATTGCAAACAATTCATCTGTGTGAAGTGTATGCCATCAATCGCAGACACTTTGATCTGGCTGGCCCGTTTCTGTTCTGTTGCCTAATCGCAAACAGTTAATCCTTCTGAAGCGTGTGCCCTCAATCGCACATACCTTTATATAGCTACCCATTTCTATTGTTCGTCCTCATCACAAACAGTTCATCTGAGTGAACCATATGCTGTATATCGCACACGCCTTCATCTGGTTGCCCGTTTCTTTTGTTCCTCCTCATTAGAAATAGTTCATTGAACTGAACCGTATGCCCTGCATCGCACGTGCAACTAAAATCTGAACCGTGATTGATGGCTCTGCCATCGCAAACGTTTTGCACATTTTTGATGGTTCTTTTACACCATCGTTTGCAATTATTGCATCACACACAGTTTTGTCGAAGGGTCTCTGATCGTAGTGTCGCGTTAGCAGCATCCTCTAGTAGTGCCTGGCCGCCCCCCCTAGGGGAAACCCTTGTTGGAGCAGCCGAAGGAGGAAGAAGAATCACACACACACAATTAGAGGTGGAAGAAGATACACACATAGACTCTTGGCACACACAACTTTGCCTACCAAATGTTGGAGCAGCCGGAGGAGGTAGAAGACTCACACACACAACTAGAGGTGGAAGAAGATACGCACATAGACTCTTGGCACACACAACTTTGCCTTTTATCTATTTCTTCTCACGTCGAAGCACAATGCAGATACATGGGCTTTAATAGCCAAATCACTCGGCCAACACACCCCACGCACTAACCCACTAACCAACTTCCTAGCTGCATGCACGCACTACTCCACTTCTGCATGCACGTGCCCACAACGGACCAGCCACACATATCGGCTTGATCCGCGTCTTACTCCAGCAGCTCACGCATTGTCACAAGCTTGAGTCATCCCCAAGTCTGTAGCACACTAGGAACTTGCCCACGCAATGGCACACTTGACGCGCGTCTCGACTAACTGCGTCCACTTCTAGCTCCACACTCTATCTTCCACAAGACTCGGGCGTTGCAACTCTAGGAAGCTTTGTGCATGCTGCTAACTAAAGTTTCAACTACATGCATGAACGAAACTAATGCGACAAAATAAACATGATGAATACCTAGACAACGAGGTAAACTCTATCAATCACCCCCTTAACCTTTTTGTCGTTTATTCAAACACCTCCATGTCGATCTTCAAAGCAACCCCAGCTCGTCGGCGGCGGTCGCGGCGGCAAGGTGGGCCTGCTTCTTCCTGGGCGCGATGCAATCCCTCGAGAAATGCCCGTAGTCTTGGCAGTTGTAGCAGCGGACCTTGTGGATGTCGAAGTTGCTCCTCCTCTTGCTAGCACCACCTCATTTCTTGGAGCGAGCAAACCACTCCTCCTCCGTGAGGAGCACCTGAGTGCCGCCATTGCTCCTGCATGCCTCGTCCATGTCGAAGCTCTCCTCCACGGCCAAGAAGCGACCCGTGAGCTCTTCAATCGTCAAGGTCTTGAGGTCGAGTAGCAACTGGATGGAGTGGGCGAGCTGCCAATAGCGCTGCGGCACGCAGTGGAGAAACTTGAGCACCGCCTTGTGCTCAGTGATGTCGTCGCCGAGGGCTTTGAGGTCGTTGACGATGCCGGTGAGGCGGACAATGAACTCCTCCATCCTCTCGCCATAATTGAACCGGAGATTCTTGAACTCCAATCGATGTGTCTGTGCCCGCGCTTCCCGGACATGCTCGGACCCCATCCTCAAGGTCTTGAGGGCGTCCCAAGCCTCCTTCGCCGAGTCCTTCACAGCCAAGAAGCGCAACATCTGCGGCGGCACGTCCTGGAGGATGATGCCCAAAGCTTCACGATTGTCGCGGTACTCGATGACGGCGCCATGCTCGACCACCTCCCACAAGCCTTGCATCTGCAGCCGCACTCACATGACAAGCGCCCACTCGGTGTAGTTCGTGAGGGTCAGCGGGGGGAGTTGCACCATCGACGAGGTCTGCCGCACGACGCACTCGACGACGCTTATCACCCCTTAACCTTGTTGTCATTTATTCAAACACCTCCATGTCGATCTTCAAAGCAGCCTCGGCTTGTTGTCAGCGGTCGCGGCGGCAAGGTGGGCCCACTCCTTCCTGGGCGCGGTGCAATCGCTTGAGAAATGATCGTAGTCTTGGATGTTGTAGCAGCGGACCTTGCGGATGTTGAAGTTGCTCCTCCTCTTACCAGCACCGTCGCGTTTCTTAGAGAGCAAACCACTCCTCCTACGTGAGGAGCAGTTGAGTGCTGTCATTGCTACAGCCTGCCTCGTCCATGTCGAAGCTCTCCTCCGCGGCCAAGAAGCGACCCATGAGCTCTTCAATCGTCAAGGTCTTGAGGTCGAGTAGCGACTGGATGGAGTGGGCGAGCTGCCGGTAGCGTTGCGGCACGCAGCGGAGAAACTTGAGCACCGCCTTGTGCACGGTGATGCCATCGCCGAGGGCCTCGAGGTCATTGACAATGCCGATGAGGCGGACAACGAACTCCTCCATCCTCTCACCATCCTTGAACCGGAGATTCTCGAACTCCAATCGACGCGTCTGCGCCCGCGCTTCACGGACACGCTCGGACCCCATCCTCAAGGTCTTGAGGGCGTCCCAAGCCTCCTTCTCCGAGTCCTTCGCAGCCAAGGAGCGCAACATCTGCGGTGGCACAGCCTGGAGGATGATGACAAAAACTTCACGATCGTCGCGGTAGTTGATGACGGCGCCATGCTCGACCACATCCCATAGGCCTCGCGCAGTTGCGCCTGCAGCCGCACTCGCTGACGAGCGCCCACTTGGTGTAGTTCGTGCGGGTCAACGGGGGGAGCTGCACCATCGACGAGGTCTGCCGCACAACGCACTCGACGAGGCGAACCTTGCAGATGTCGCTGCCGTCGGTGAGCCGCACCTTTGGTGGAGTTTTTGGCCCCCAACTTCCCCTTGGCCAGCTCCGCCGCCTTGGACGCATCATCTCCCTCGGTGCCGACCATCACAAGGAAGGATCAAACCATATCTCTGATACCAAATGTTGGAGCAGCTAGAGGAGGAACAAGACTCACACACACAACTAGAAGTGGAAGAAGATACGCACATAGACTCTTGGAACACACAACTTTGCATACCAAATGTTGGAGCAGCCAGAGGAGGAAGAATACTCACACACACAACTAGAGGTGGAAGAATATATGCGCATAGACTCTTGGCGCACACAACTTTGCCTTTTCTCTATTTCTTCTCACGCTGAAGCACAATGCATATACATGGGCTTTAATAGCCAAATCACTCGGCAAACACACCCACGCTCTAACCCACTAACCAACTTCCTAGCTGCATGCACGCACTACTCCACTTCTGCATGCACGCGCCCACAACGGACCAGCCACACATATCGGCTTGATCCGCTTCTTACTCCAGCAGCTCACGCATTGTCACAAGCTTGAGTGATTCCCAAGTCTGTAGCACATTAGGAACTTGCCCACGCAATGGAACACTTGACGCACGTCTCGACTAACTGCATCCGCTTCTAGCTCCACACTCTATCTGCCACAAGACTCAGGCGCTGCAATTCGATGCAGCTTTGTGCATGCTGCTGACTAAAGTTCAACTACATGCATGAACGAAACTAATGTGACAAAATAAACATGATGAATACCTACACAACAAGGTAAACTCTATCAACCCTAGGGACGCCACCCTATCCTCCCTTCCCCTATTTATAGATAGGTAGAGAGAGGGCAGTTGCACCCGAAGAGCACATCTCCACACAACGGCGCTACCTCTCCTCTCCCTCGCATCCCTCTTCCTCTCCGTAGTGCTTAATGAAGCTCTGCTGAGATTCCTCCACCACCACCGCCACCATGCCGACGTGCTACCGGAGGACTCGAGCTACTACTTCACCATCGCTCGCTGGATTGAGGAGGTGAAGGCGTCATCAAGCCGTACGTGTGTTGAATGCGGACGTGTCGTCCGTTCGGCACTTGGATCGGGAGTTTGCAGGACGGATCATGATTGGATCGTGAAGACGTTCGACTACATCAACCGCGTTTCTTAACGCTTCAGGTTAGCGATCTACAAGGGTATATAGATGCAATCTCTCCTCTCGTAGATGGTCATCTCCTAGATTGATCTTGGTGAGCATAGGAAAAAAATTCCCATGCAACGTTCCCCAACAGTGGCATCATGAGGTAGGTCTATGTGTAGATGACATCACGAGTAGAACACAAAGGAGTTTGTGGGTGTTGATATTCAGATTGCTTCCTTCCTTGGTCTTTTCTTGATTTGGCGGTATTGTGGGATGAAGCGGCCCGGACCAACTTTACATGTACACGTACATGAGACCAGTTCCATCGACGGACATGTGACTTTGTTGCATAAAGATGGCTGGCGGGTGTCTGTCTCTCCCACCTTAGTTGAATCGGATTCGACAAAGGTGGTCCTTGTAGAAGGTTAAATAGCAACTTTCATATCACCGTTGTGGCTTTGCGTAGGTAAGAATCGTTCTTGCTAGATACCCATAGCAGCCACGTAAAACATGCAACAACAATTAGAGGACGTCTAACTTGTTTGCAGAGTATGTTGTGATATGCTATAGCCAAAGACATGATGAGATATATTTGATGTATGAGATGATCATGTTTGTAATAGTTTATATCGACTTGCATGTCAATGCATATGGCAACCGGCAGGAGCCATAAGGTTGTCTTTAATTATTGTATGACCTGCATGGCAATCGTTAAGCGCTATGTAATGCTTTACTTTATCGCTAAGCGGTAGCAATAGTAGTAGAAGCATGGTTGGCGTGGCAACCCCGATGGCGGCACGATGATGGAGATCATGGTGTCACGCCGGTGATGATGGAGATCATGCCGGTGCTTTGGAGATGGAGATCAAAAGCACAAGTTGATGGTCATATCATGCCACTTATGATTTGCATGTGATGTTAATCCTTTTGTGCATCTTATTTTGCTTAGGACGATGGTAGCATTATAAGGTGATCCCTCACTAAAATTTCAAGATAAAATTGTGTTCTCCCCAAGTGTGCACTGTTGCGAAAGTTCGTCGTTTCGAAGCACCACGTGATGATTGGGTGTGATAGACTCTACGTTCGCATACAACGGGTGCAAGCCAGTTTTGCACATGCGGAACACTTGGGTTAAACTTGACGAGCCTAGCATGTACAGACATGGCCTCAGAACACAAGAGACCGAAAGGTCGAACACGAGTCATATAGTAGATATGATCAACATGGAGATGTTCACCATTGAAACCACCTCATCTCACGTGATGATAGGACTTGGGTTGGTGAATTTCGATCGTGTTACACTCAGACAACCCGAGGGATGTTGATTTGAATAGGAGTTTTTAGGTAATATGATTAATTGAACCCATTTATCATGAACAATAGTCTAAGTTATATTTGCAAACTTATGGTATAGATCAATGGCTCACACAGTAGCTCCCCTGAATTTCCATGCGTTGCTAGAGAAAGCTAAGCTGAAAGATGATGGAAGTAACTTTGTGGACTAGGCCCATAATCTGATCCTCACGGCTTTATGTCCTTGATGCACCGCTTGGTGTGCCACCCCCTCCAGCGACTGTGGACGTTGTGAACGCCTGCCAGTCGCGTGTTGATGACTACTCAATAGTTCAGTGCACCATGATGTATGGCTTAGAGCCGGGACTTCAAAGGCGTTTTGAACGTCATGGAGCATATGAGATGTTCTAGGAGTTGAATTTTATCTTTGAGAAGAATGCCCGGATCGAGAGGTATGAGACCTCTAATAAGTTCTATGCCTGCAAGATGGAGGAGAACGGGTCTGTCAGTGAGCACATACTCAGAATGTCTGGGTACGACAATCATCTAGCTGAGTTGGGAATTGAGCTCCCGCCAGAGGCTGTCACTAACATAGTTCTTCAATCTCTACCAACTAGCTACAAGAGCTTTATGTTGAACTATAACATGCAAGGGATGAACAAGTCAATCTCCGAGCTATTCGCGATGCTGAAATTCGCTGAGTTAGACATCTAGAAGGAGCATCAAGTGTTGATGGTGAATAAAACCACTAGTTTCAAGAAGAGCAAGGGAAAGAAGGGAAACTTCAAGAAGGGTGGCAAATTAGTTGCTCCTCCCATGAAGAAACCCAAGGCTGGACCCAAGCCGGAAACTGAGTGCTTCTATTGCAAGGGAACTGGCCACTGGAAGCGGAACTGCCCCAAGTATTTGGCCGACAAGGGGGCCAACGTCAACAAAGGTTTATATACATGTTATTGATGTGTACCTTACCAACTCTCGTTGTAGTGCCTGGGTGTAAGCGAGGCAGTTGGCCTTCACCTAGTGCCTAGGCGGTGCCTAAGCGCCCTAGGTGTGGCCTATACGGTGATATAGTTTTTACTCGTAGTGCATTTGTGATTATTATATGGGTGTTGATATTAGTTTAGGGCATATAAATAAGTTAATTAACGTCTACTGCCATTGGAATGTAACCCGTTTGGCATATCAACGTAGTATGTGGCATGATTTCTTACTTGGGTAGGCAATTCCTTGCTTGCCCTGCCTAGACCTCCATTTATGCCCTAGGCGAGGCGTTTGGCCATTGCCTAGCGCCTAGGCGTGCCTAAGCACCTCCTAGGTATTTGATACCGGTTTGGTTGATCACATTTGCAACTCAAAACAGGAACTACGGAATAGAAGGAGGTTGGCAAAGGACGAAGTTACGATGCACGTGGGAAATGGTTCCAAGGTTGATGTGATCGCCATTGGAACGCCCGCTCTTTGATTAGCATCGGGATTAGTGATGAACCTGAATAATTGTTATTTAGTGCATGCGTTGAGCATGAACATTATATCTAGATCTTGTTTAATGCGAGACGGTTACTCATTTGAATCAGAGAATAATGGTTGTTCTATTTATATGGGTAATATATTTTATGGTCATGCAGCCATTGTGAGGGGTTTATACTTATTAAATCTCGATAGTGATGATACACATGTTCATAACATTGATGCCAAAAGATGTAGAGTTGATCATGATAGTACCACTTTCTTGTGGCACTGCCGCTTAGGTCATATTGGTGTAAAGCGCATGAAGAAACTCCATGCTGATGGACTTTTGGAGTCACTTGATTTTGAATCACCTGACACATGCGAACCATGCCTCATGGGCAAGATGACTAAGTCGCCGTTTTCCGGAACAATGGAATGGGCAAATGACTTGTTGGAAATCATACATACTGATGTGTGCGGTCCGATGAGCGTTGACGCGCGCGGTGGATATCGTTACTTTCTCACCTTCACCAATGACTTGAGTAGATACGGGTATATTTACTTGATGAAGCATAAGTCTGAAATGTTTGAAAAGTTCAAGCATTTTCAGAGTGAAGTTAAGAATCATCGTAACAAGAAGATTAAATTCCTATGATCTGATCGAGATGGAGAATATCTGAGTTATGAGTTTGCAATCACTTAAGACAATGTAGAATTTTTTCACAATTGAAGCCGCCTGGAACACCACAACGTAATGGTGTGTCCGAACATCGTAATCGTACCTTATTGGATATGGTGCATTATATGATCTCTCTTGCCGATCTGCCACTATCTTTTGGGGTTATGGGTTAGAGAGAGCTGCATTCACTTTAAATAGGGCACCATCTAAGTCCGTGGATATGACACCGTATGAACTGTGGTTTGGCAATAAACCAAAGTTGTCGTTTATTAAGGTTTGGGGCTGCGATGCTTATGTCAAAAGGCTTCAGCCGGAAAAACTCGAACCCAAAGCGGACAAATACGTCTTCATAGGATACCCAAAAGAGACGGTTGGGTACTTCAATCTCAGATCCGAAGGCATAGTGTTTGTCGCTAAGAACGGGTCCTTTCTCGAGAAAGAGTTTCTCTCGAAAGAATTGAGTGGGAGGAAGATAGAACTTGATGAGGTTGTTGAACCTTTACTTCAACCAGAGAGTAGCATAGCATAGAAAGATGTTTCTGTGGCACCTACGTCAGTTGAAGAGGAAGCTAATGATGATGATCATGAAGCTTCGGTTCAAGTTACTATCGAACCTCGTAGGTCGACGAGGGTACGTACAACTCCTGAGTGGTACGGTAACCCTGTCTTAGAGGTCATGTTGTTGGACAACAACAACGATGAACCTACGAGCTATGGAGAAGCGATGGTGGGCCCGGATTCTGACAAATGGTTAAAGGCCATGAAATCCGAGATGGGATCCATGTATGAAGACAAAGTGTGGACTTTGGAAGTATTACCTGAAGGGCGAAAGGCCATTCAGAATAAATGGATCTTCAAGAAGAAGACAGAGGTGGACGGTAATATCACCGCCTATAAAGCTTAACTTGTGGCAAAGGGGTTCTCACAAGTTCAAGGAGTTGACTACGATGAGACTTTCTCGCTCATAGCGATGCTTAAGTCCGCCAGAATCATGTTGGCGATAGCTGCATTTTTCGATTATGAAATCTAGCAGATGGATGTCAAAACAACGTTCCTTAATGGTTTCCTCATGCAAGAGTTGTATATGATGCAACCGGAAGGTTTTGTCGATCCAAAGAATGCTGACAAAGTGTGCAAGCTCCAGCGATCCATTTATGGGCTCATGCAAGCATCTCGGAGTTGGAATATTCGCTTTGATGAGGTGATCAAAGCATTTGGGTTTATACAAGTTTATGGAGAAGCTTGTATTTACAAGAAAGTGAGTGGGAGATCTATAGCGTTTCTAGTGTTATATGTGGATGACATATTGTTGATTGGAAACAATATAGAACTTTTGGAAAACATGAAGGAATATTTGAACAAGAGTTTTTCAATGAAGGACCTAGGAGAAGCTGCTTTCATATTAGGCATCAAGATCTATAGAGAATGATCGAGACACTTAATAGGACTTCCACAAAGCACATACCTTGATAAGATTTTGAAGAAGTTCAAAATGGATCAGTCCAAGAAGGGGTTCTTGCCTCTTTTGCAAGGTGTGAAGTTGAGTTGGACTCAATGCCCAGAGAATACAGAGGATAGAGAAAAGATGAGTGAGGGAGTCCTGGATTAGGGGGTATCTGGACAGCCGGACTATATCCTTTGGCCAGACTGTTGGACTATGAAGATACAAGATTGAAGACTTCGTATCGTGTCCGGATGGGAATCTCCTTGGCGTGGAAGGCAAGCTTGGCGATACGGATATGTAGATCTCCTCCTTTGTAACTGACTCTGTGTAACCCTAGCCCCCTCCGGTGTCTATATAAACCGGAGGGTTTCGTCCATGGGACAACAACAATCATACCATAGGCTAGCTTCTAGGGTTTAGCCTCTACGATCTCGTGGTAGATCAACTCTTGTACTACTTATTGTTGGAAATATGCCCTAGAGGCAATAATAAAAGGATTATTATTATATTTCCTTGTTCATGATAATTGTATATTGTTCATGCTATAATTGCGTTATCCGGAAATCGTAATACATGTGTGAATACATAGACCACAACATGTCCCAAGTGAGCCTCTAGTTGACTAGCTCGTTCATCAACAGATAGTCATGGTTTCCTGACTATGGACATTGGATGTCATTGATAACGAGATCACATCATTAGGAGAATGATGTGATGGACAAGACCCAATCCTAAGCGTAGCACAAGATCGTGTAGTTCGTTTGCTAAAGCTATTCCAATGTTAAGTATCATTTCCTTAGACCATGAGATCGTGTAACTCCCGGATGCCGTAGGAGTGCTTTGGGTGTGCCAAACGTCACAACGTAACTGGGTGACTATAAAGGTATACTACAGGCATCCCCGAAAGCATCTGTTGGGTTAACACGGATCGGGACTGGGATTTGTCACTCCGTATGATGGAGAGGTATCTCTGGGCCCACTCGGTAATGCATCATCATAATGAGCTCAATGTGACCAAGTGGTTGGTCACGAGATCATGCATTAGAGTACGAGTAAAGTGACTTGCCGGTAATGAGATTGAACGAGGTATTGGGATACCGACGATCGAATCTCGGGCAAGTAACATACCGATTGACAAAGGGAATTGTATACGGGATTACTTGAATCCTCGACATCGTGGTTCATCCGATCACATCATCGTGGAGCATGTGGGAGCCAACATGGGTATCCAGATCCCGTTGTTGGTTATTGACCGGAGAGTCGTCTCGGTCATGTCTGCATGTCTCTCGAACCCGTAGGGTCTACAAACTTAAGGTTCGGTGACGCTAGGGTTGTATAGATATGAGTATGCAGTAATCCGAAAGTTGTTCGGAGTCCCGGATGAGATCCTGGACGTCACGAGGAGTTCCGGAATGGTCCGGAGGTAAAGAATTATATATAGGAAGTGCAGTTTCGGCCATCGGGAGGGATTCGGGGTCACCGGTATTGTACTGGGACCACCGGATGGGTCCCGGGGGTCCACCGGGTGGGGCCACCCATCCTGGAGGGCCCATGGGCTGAAGTGGGGAGGGGAACCAGCCCCTAGTGGGCTGGTGCACCCCCCTTGGCCCCCCCTGCGCCTAGGGTTGGAAACCCTAGGGTGGGGGGCGCCTCCACTTGCCTTGGGGGGCAAGCCTCCCCTTGGCCGCCGCCCCCACTAGGAGATCCCATCTCCTAGGGTCGGCGCCCCCCTAGGGGGCCTATATAAAGGGGGGAGGGAGGGTAGCCGCACCCCAAGTCTTGGCGCCTCCCTCTCCCTTGCTACACCTCTCCCTCTCGCAGAAGCTCGACGAAGCCCTGCTGCGATCACTGCTGCATCCACCACCACGCCGTCGTGCTGCTGGATCTTCATCAACCTCTCCTTCCCCCTTGCTGGATCAATAAGGAGGAGACGTCTTCCATTCCGTACGTGTGTTGAACGCGGAGGAGCCATCCGTTTGTCACTTGGTCATCGGTGATTTGGATCACGGCGAGTACGACTCCATCATCCCCGTTCTCTTGAACGCTTCTGCTCGCGATCTACAAGGGTATGTAGATGCACTCTCCTCTCGCTTCTAGTTGACTCCATAAATTGATCTTGGTGGAACGTAGGGAATTTTTTTTGTTTTCTGCAACGTTCTCCTACAGTGGCATCATGAGCTAGGTCTATGCGTAGTTCTCTTTGCACGAGTAGAACAAAAATCTGTTGTGGGCATAGATGTTGTCAACTTTCTTGCCGCTACTAGTCTTATTTTGCTTCAGTGGTATTGTGGGATGAAGCGGCCCAGACCGACCTTACACGTACGCCTACGTGAGACAGGTTCCACCGACTGACATGCACTAGTTGCATAAGGTGGCTAGCGGGTGTCTGTCTCTGCCACTTTAGTTGGAGCAGATTCAATGAAAAGGGTCCTTATGAAGGGTAAATAGAAGTTGGCAAATCACGTTGTGGCTTTTATGTAGGTAAGAAAACGTTCTTGCTAGAACCCTATTGCAGCCACGTAAAACATGCAACAACAATTAGAGGACGTCTAACTTGTTTTTGCAGCAAGTGCTTTGTGATGTGATATGGCCAAAAAGTTGTGATGAATGATATATGTGATGTATGAGATGATCATGTTATTGTAATAGGAATCACGACTTGCATGTCGATGAGTATGACAACCGGCAGGAGCTATAGGAGTTGTCTTAATTTATTTATGACCTGCGTGTCACCATAAACGTCATGTAATTACTTTACTTTATTGCTAAAGCGTTAGCCATAGTAGTAGAAGTAATAGTTGATGTGACAACTTCATGAAGACACGATGATGGAGATCATGATGATGGAGATCATGGTGTCATGCCGGTGACGAAGATGATCATGGCGCCCCGAAGATGGAGATCAAAGGAGCAATATGATATTGGCCATATCATGTCACTATTTGATTGCATGTGATGTTTATCATGTTTTGTTTCTTATTTGCTTAGTACGACGGTAGTAAATAAGATGATCCCTCATAATAATTTCAAGAAAGTGTTCCCCCTAACTGTGCACCGTTGCTAAAGTTCGTTGTCTCGAAGCACCACGTGATGATCGGGTGTGATAGATTCTAACGTTCACATACAACGGGTGTAAGTCAGATTTACACATGCAAAACACTTAGGTTAACTTGACGAGCCTAGCATGTACAGACATGGCCGTGGAACACGGAAGACCGAAAGGTCGAACATGAGTCGTATAGAAGATACGATCAACATGGAGATGTTCACCAATGATGACTAATCCGTCTCACGTGATGATCGGACACGGTCTAGTCAAGTCGGATCATGTATCACTTAGATGATGAGAGGGATGTCTAATCTGAGTGGGAGTTCATTATATAATTTGATTAAGATGAACTTAATTATCATGAACTTAGTCTAAATAAACTTTGCAATATGTCTTGTAGATCAAATGGCCCACGCTAATGTCAACCTCAACTTCAACGCGTTCCTAGAGAAAACCAAGCTGAAAGATGATGGCAGCAACTATATAGACTGGGTCCGGAACCTGAGGATCATCCTCATAGCTGCCAGGAAACAATATGTCCTAGAAGCACCGCTAGGTGAAGCACCCATCCCAGAGAACCAAGACTTTATGAACGCTTGGCAGCAGCGTGCTGATGATTACTCCCTCGTTCAGTGGGGCATGCTTTACAGCTTAGAACCGGGGCTCCAAAAGCGTTTTGAGCAACACGGAGCATATGAGATGTTCGAAGAGCTGAAAATGGTTTTCCAAGCTCATGCCCGGGTCGAGAAATATGAAGTCTCCGACAAGTTCTACAGTTGTAAAATGGAGGAAAATAGTTCTGTCAGTGAGCACATACTCAAAATGTCTGGGTTGCACAACCGCTTGTCCCAGCTGGACATTAACCTCCCGGACGAGGCGGTCATTGAAAGAATCCTTCAGTCGCTCCCACCTAGCTACAAGAGCTTTGTGATGAACTACAATATGCAGGGGATGGAAAAGACCATTCCTGAGGTGTATTTAATGCTAAAATCAGCAGAGGTAGAAATCAAAAGGTAACATCAAGTGTTGATGGTCAATAAAACCACCAAGTTCAAGAAAGGCAAGGGTAAGAAGAACTTCAAGAAGGACGGCAAGGAAGTTGCGGCGCCCGGTAAGCCAGCTACCGGGAAGAAGCCGAAGAATGGATCCAAGTCTGAAACTGGGTGCTTTTATTGCAAGGGAAAGGGACACTGGAAGCGGAACTGCCCCAAATACTTAGTAGACAAGAAGGCCGGCAACACTAAAGGTATATATGTTATACATGTAATTGATGTGTACATTACCAGTACTCGTAGTAGCTCCTGGGTATTTGATACCGGTGTGGTTGCTCATATTTGTAATTCAAAATAGGAGCTGCGGAATAAACGGAGACTGGCGAAGGACGAGGTGACGATGCGCGTAGGGAATGGTTCCAAGGTCGATGTGATCGTCGTCGGCACGCTACCTCTACATTTACCTACGGGATTAGTTTTAAACCTCAATAATTGTTATTTAGTGCCAGCTTTGAGCATGAACATTGTATCTGGATCTCGTTTAATGCGAGATGGTTACTCATTTAAATCCGAGAATAATGGTTGTTCTATTTATATGAGAGATATGTTTTATTGTCATGCCCCGCTGGTGAATGGTTTATTCTTAATGAATCTCGAACGTAATGTTACACATATTCATAGTGTGAATACCAAAATATGTAAGGTTGATAATGATAGTCCCACATACTTGTGGCACTGCCGCCTTGGTCACATAGGTGTCAAACGCATGAAGAAGCTCCATACAGATGGACTTTTGGAGTCTCTTGATTTCGAATCATTTGACACGTGCGAACCATGCCTCATGGGGAAGATGACCAAGACTCAGTTCTCCGGAACAATGGAGCGAGCAACCAGCTTATTGGAAATCATACATACTGATGTGTGCGGCCCAATGAGTGTTGAGGCTCGCGGTGGCTATCTCTATGTTCTCACTCTCACTGATGACTTGAGTAGATATGGGTATGTCTACTTAATGAAACACAAGTCTGAGACCTTTGAAAAGTTCAAGGAATTTCAGAGTGAGGTTGAGAATCAACGTGACAGAAAAAATCAAGTTCTTACGATCAGATCATGGGGGAGAATATTGAAGTCACGAATTTGATACGCACTTAAGGAAATGTGGAATCATTTCACAACCCACGCCGCCTGGAACACCTCAGCGTAACGGTGTGTCCGAACATCGTAATCGCACTCTAATGGATATGGTGCGATCTATGATGTCACTCACTGATTTACCGCTATCATTTTGGGGATACGCTCTAGAGACAGCTACATTCACTTTAAATAGGGCACCGTCTAAATCCATTGAGACGACACCGTATGAATTATGGTTTGGGAAGAAACCTAAGCCGTCGTTTCTAAAAGTTTGGGGATGCGATGCTTATGTCAAGAAACTTCAACCTGAAAAGCTCGAACCCAAGTCGGAAAAATGCATCTTCATAGGATACCCTAAGGAAACCATTGGGTATACCTTCTACCTAAGATCCGAAGGCAAGATCTTTGTTGCCAAGAAGGGTCCTTTCTAGAGAAAGAGTTTCCCTTGAAAGAAGTAAGTGGGAGGAAAGTGGAACTTTATGAAGTATTAACTCTTGAACCGGAGAGTAGCCAGATCAAGTTGCTACTGAACTTCATAGGTCCACAAGGACACGTTCCGCACCAGAGTGGTACGGCAACCCTGTCCTGGAAGTCATGTTGTTAGACAACGGTGAACCTTCGAACTATGAAGAAGCAATGGCGGGCCCAGATTCCAACAAATGGCTTGAAGCCATGCAATCCGAGATAGTATCCATGTATGAAAACAAAGTATGGACTTTGACAGACTTGCCCGATGATCGGCGAGCGATAGAGAATAAATGGATCTTTAAGAAGAAGACGGACGCGGATGGTAATGTTACCATCTATAAAGCTCGACTTGTCGCTAAGTGTCGTGGTTTTGTCACGGCAGATGTCCTTAGTGTCAGGACTTAGTCGCGAGGCCAACGCATCTATGTGGTAGCTTGAAAGGGGTTGAATGGGACGAGAGACGCAGGGCGGATCAACACGCAAGACAAGGATTTATACAGCTTCGGGCCCCGGGAAACATCATTCGGTAATAACCCTACATGCTGTTTGAGGCTAGGTCTCATTATCATCACGAGAGAGACGTCGTAAACTGGCTCTTTGTGTCTAGCCCTAGAGATTATTGATTGTTGTCCCTCCTTTGGGGAACCCTGCCCCTCCTTATATATGTTGAAGGGGCGGTTTACATGTGGAGTCCTATTAGGATTAGGACTAGTCTATCTCTAATACAAACCAGATACAAGTCCTGGCCTTAACTCCTTGTAAGGCAAATATTCCTTTCCTCTTAAACCGGCTCACAATAGTTGAACCGACCTTCTGGGCCTTAGGCCTCTTCATCCGTCTCATCCGCCCGCTGGGTTACCAGTGAGTCATAACGACCAAGCGGGTTGCTTGTAAACCGCCAAGGTCAGGGCGGGTCTTCAGATAAACCGCCAAGTCCGGCCGGGTTAACTTCCGGCCGGTTTACGCTGCGGGGTATATCCCCGACATTAGCCCCCAAGTTTAACTTGGATTTATCCATGGTAAACTTATGCTGCAAAATAAACACAAGAACAAATTTGACAGGTTGTGCTCTGGGTTAAGAATTCTTGTAGACCAGCACTGATCATCCTTAAGTCCTTGTTATTCCCTCCTTCTAGAAAATCCGGATCAATAACCAACTTCATACTCAAATTGCTGACATTGGTTTCTCATAGAAAAATATTGTGAAGAATAATCCACTTGAGTCGGCTTCTAAAGCGCCGGTTTAAGAAATGTTGGTCTTGAAATACTCATATGATATTCAACCGGTTTGAAGATGCAGAACTTGTCGGTTTATCGTTGCCAAAAACTGTCGGGTTACAAAAACTGATAATTCCGGGTCATGATTGTTGCAGATACCGGTTCATGATTGTTGCCAACACCGGTTTATGATTATTGATGACACCGGGTTGCAGCCACAGGGTCATAATGATTGGTGACGCCGGGTCAATCTAGTTTGCTCAAACAGAGAATTTGAAAATATTTCTTCGATAATAATATAATACCTGTAGCCCCCAAGTGCCGGGTTGTCATGCTTGCAGCAACCTGGGACTTGTAATTGACTGATGCCCATAAAACTTCAACCAATGTAGCCCCCAAGGGCCGGGTCAATAAGATAATATTGAGCTGGGACTTTGATATATACTTCAATGAAAATAACATCATATGATGTAACCCCCATCATGGGGCTTGAATTCCCGTCCACAAGGTTAAGAGCCTTGTGCTTTACCAACTGAGCAGTGGACCCTTCAATATAATGGAAAAAAGCTTTGTACCTTGAATAGTTTACAGGAGCAATTGGTAGCCCCCAAGGGCCAGCTCATTACGATGTGATGAGTCGGGTCTTCAATAAGATGAGCAAAAATGACTTTGCATTAGCCCCCAAGTGTCATGGTGCATGTTTGCAGCGACATGAGACTTGCATATTTGATATAATCTCAACTTTGAATAATGTAGCCCCCAATTGCCGGGTTGTAAGCCTGCAGCGACTCGGGACTATTCCTTCAATTATAGAAAATGATAACCATTGCGCTAAAGCGACTTTAAAAACCTTAATCATAATATTAATAACCATAATAAAAATCCAGCCATGTTGGCTATTTGAATAATATAATCCGGTATGAAAACATTATTCATTCAATACCATAATCAAAATTCAGCCAAGTTTGGCTATTTGAATAACCCAATGTTTATAAGCGCAGAATTCCAATGGCGCAATCCAAATATATACTGGCGACTTATAGTCCAAAGCCAGGCCGGTTTAATAAACACCGGATTAACCATATATAATACTGGTGACTTGTAGTCAAACCAGACCGGGCTGATAGTCTCCGGATTATAACTTGATCGTGTACTGCCAACTTGTAGTTGAAAGCCGAGCCGGGCTTGATAAACACCGGTTTACTCCATAATAGGATGGTAACAGAAAATCAAACCGGGCAGATAGCCTCCGGATTAAAATTGGACCGTGTTCCGTCAATTTGACAGTCGAACCGGTGCAAAATATTGTCGGTTTAAAAGAAACGCAATAAATTATCAACTCTTTAAAAAAGAATGAAGCAAAAGCGGTGACAAAGACTTTTTGCAAAAGAAGAGCTCTACTGAGCTTGGTCAGATGGAATTACCATGGTCAGACGCAACCAAGCCCCCCGAAGGCGTAGCGATGGTGCCAGTCAGCCAGGACCCCAAAATGACGCGTGGCGTTACGCCGGCCAAGTGGCATTGCTATGGTTCGGGTTCGACCAAGCCCCCAAATGACTCTAAGGCCCGTAGGCCGACCAAGAGGCGTGACCGGTTCAGACGTGACCGTGTCCCCAAATGATCTGGTGGCTTTCGCCGGCCAAGAGGTATTGCATCGGTTCGGACATGACCGAGCCCCCAAGTGACCTGGTGGCTTTCGCCGGCCAAGAGGTATTGCATCGGTTCGGACACGACCGAGCCCCCAAGTGACCTGGTGGCTTTCGCCGGCCAAGAGGCATTGCATCGGTTCAAAACATGACCGAGCCCCCAAGTGACCTTATAAGGACGGCTATGTTCTCTTTGGTTCGAATACGACCTATGTTTGAACAGGAAGCCCCAAGTGATCTTGTTAAGACTTGCAAGGGGTAAACCGGATGTTGTTTTAAAACAACTCCATGTAACCACACATGATATAAAAAGAACAGAGACCCCGCCTTATGAAGCAGAAAACCCCATGTGATCAATATGTCAGGCCAATAAGGCAGGATACCCATGTTTGAACCGTGCATCATGGCAGCAGGTCTTCTTCGGTAATTTTTAACTTTTTGCAAGAGATAAATTCTTCTTGAACCGGGATTTTAAACCAGATATTGAGAGCTTCAAAGCTTTGTGGGAGACATCCTTCCCTTGAACAGGATCTTAAACCGGAATCTCCATTTTCAGCCGGAAATTCTCTGACGGCCTTTAAACTCGAATTTGCGAGAAGTTAATTCCTTTTTGAACCGGACATTGTTAAACCAGATCTGAGCGCTTCAGCGCTTTGTGGGAGAATAGATTTCTCTTGAACCGGATTGTAAACCGGATATTGGAGAGCTTCAGTGAGACTGACTTCCCTTGAGCCGGATTTTAAACTGGAATCCTTTCTGATGACCCGAATCTTCTTCATTGAACCGGGATTTTGTAACTATCATATACTTTCTAAGCCGGAAATTTTCTGACGGCCTTTTAAATTTTCATCAATATAACAATAGCCTCTGGGATCGGGTTATCTTTCCCTCCATCGTCCTGGGGTTCTTAAACCGGCTGAAACTAGCAAGATTTGCTGAGTCATGCCATCGTAGCCCCCAAGTCTCAAGGTGACTCGAGGAGTTGACTTTGAGATTCTCCATATTTGACCATGATATAAACCGGCATAACTTGTATATCATTGGTGTTGATAGCACGATGTGAATCCATAGAAGGCTGAGGTGACTGCGGTGGGTTATAAGTGATCCCATATGAGCCGTGTCAGCAACTCGGCCAATGGTTCCTTCCAACTGGCGATTTGAAGCTTAACCAAACTGTAATGACGGCGACTTGTGCGCCTGCCCATTGAGCCATCCAATGCAGACGACGGTCGATAGTATATGATAATTTGCCTCCAATCTGTTGAAAGAAAACCGCGCTACCCAAGTTGTGACTTGCTCATACTCAATAAATGGCTCATGCAGACAGATGCGGCTCGGTATGTTGATGTAGACCGGACTACGGGGGATGACGGCCTGTGCACGCGCTATTGGGTAATTCGCATGGTCCTATCGAGTTGACACGGACTGGATCGCGATATAAACCGGCATGGTTATCCAATAGCTCAGCGATATAATAATCCCTTTTTGCATGAACCGGTGGCCAGGGCGGACGGGCGAGTCAACCGGCGTGTCGACGTAAACCGGACCGCGATACTCGTGTCCATAAATAGCATAAAAATTGTCCTGTGCAAAAATATGACAGGTCAAAGTAATTGTTTCCTTGACAAAAAACAATAAGTATTTAATAAAATAAATTTAGATGGATATAACCTGATTTGTGCGGACGACGGATGATCTGTAATTAGCATCCGTAGATAACTTTTCAGGACAGTTTCTGAATTCCGTTTTATCCTCATATGCATCCAAAGGTCTTTGCATTGATCCCTTCAAGGACCTTGCCAGATGCTGTCACGGTTCTTAATCTCCATATCTTGCTGAGCCTTGACAGTCCTTTAGTCAAATGACCTCATGCCTCAATACTGGTTTTTATCTCCTGATGATAGTGCTTCACAAGTTGTAACAACGCCGTGGTCACACAGGGCATGACACCAATGCACTCGTTCGCTCAATGCTTGCAAGCAAACTGACAGCTAGGTTGATTTGACCAACAATAACCACAATCCACAGCAAAGGCACTCCACGGCAATAACGGGTCGACAGAGGGGCACCGGGCGAAGCTGCAGGGTGCATCACGGGAGGCGGACGCGAGCAGCGACCCGGCCCGGGCGCGCGAGCGACTTGGCAACTTGAAGCAGAAACAGCAGAGACCGACACACCGGCAGCTGTCCCGGCCGGCTTTCCCGGCCGGCTCAAGGCACAGCGGCAGTGACTGCTGGGCGGCTCAAGGTTGTAACAGCATCAGCAGCTCGGAGCCGGAGGTGACGGCGGCGATTTGGCCATAGTCGAGGCAGAGGCACAACCGGTGAGCTGGAGGCGCTGCTGCTCGCCTCAGCTGCGGAAGTAAAAGGCACTCAAGGCTATCTCCACGAAAACTGGTGCGCAGTATCTCGAGCAACAAGTCAACAACCAAGTAAAGCTAGCTCGATCCATCCACACTTCAAAGCTAGCTAGTAATGCATCGGTTAATTTGGTTGACCGATTCTGGCTAGCCACACAATTCCTTTACACATGACAACACAAATAACAGCCCCACAGCGGGTCAAGGAGACGGCAGCGTGTGTCGCAGCCGTTGCCCACACCGGCGACGCCGGCTCAACGCACGGCAGCAGGGGCAGCGACTCAGTGACTCCAGCCTGGCGTGGGCGAAGGACGGATCGCGACAACAGCTTAGAGGCGCGATGACCCGGCGACTCCGGCAAGACGCGGGCGACTTAATATGATTTGAAGACGGAGCCACTCGGTCGAGAAGGAAACGAGGCGGCTTCGCAAGGCTCAGCAGCTCGAAGCGGGCGCGAAGCCAGCAAGGGTGGCAGCTCGCCACCGAGGCGACACCCGGCGGCGGCGGCAAGGGCCTTCAGAGGCGGCCCGCTGTGGCATCTTGATCGCAGCAGCGGCTTGGAGAAAGGTGTCGAGGCGAGGCAGAACAGCTCGGCGGCTCAGCAAGGGCGAAGCTTGCCAACAACTCGTCGGTCTGCTTCTGGCGGAGGCGAACCGCGGATCAGGTCGTACAAGCAGCAGAGGCGATTCGATGTAGTCCATCCGGGTCGGGGTCGTTATCCGCTTCCGGGTCGTTGGCTTATTTTTTTTTATATGCTGCTGAGGATTGGATCCTTCCTTTAACTTTGATTTCCACGCTGAAGTATTGCACAGCAACTCTGAACAAAGCGAAGAGGACGGAGGCTGTTGTAGCGGATATCAACTAGTTTTCGGATTCGACGGATCTTCGATTACAGCGGCGCGCATCACGCAGCCCGGTTCTTCTTCATCCGATCGATCACGAACTTCTCGAAACCCTAAGAACAGATCCCTCCAAGAACTCAACACCACCGTGCGTTAGCCCCACGGTGGGCGCCAACTGTCGTGGTTTTGTCACGGCAGATGTCCTTAGTGTCAGGACTTAGTCGCGAGGCCAACGCATCTATGTGGTAGCTTGAAAGGGGTTGAATGGGACGAGAGACGCAGGGCGGATCAACACGCAAGACAAGGATTTATACAGCTTCGGGCCCCGGGAAACATCATCCGGTAATAACCCTACATGCTATTTGAGGCTAGGTCTCATTATCATCACGAGAGAGACGCCGTAAACCGGCTCTTTGTGTCTAGCCCTAGAGATTATTGATTGTTGTCCCTCCTTTGGGGAACCCTGCCCCTCCTTATATATGTTGAAGGGGCGGTTTACATGTGGAGTCCTATTAGGATTAGGACTAGTCTATCTCTAATACAAACCAGATACAAGTCCTGGCCTTAACTCCTTGTAAGGCAAATATTCCTTTCCTCTTAAACCGGCCCACAGTAGTTGAACCGACCTTCTGGGCCTTAGGCCTCTTCATCCGTCTGATCCGCCCGTCGGGTTACCAGTGAGTCATAACGACCAAGCGGGTTGCTTGTAAACCGCCAAGGTCAGGGCGGGTCTTCAGATAAACCGCGAAGTCCGGTCGGGTTAACTTCCGGCCGGTTTACGCCGCGGGGTATATCCCCGACACTAAGGGTTATCAACAAGTTCAAGGGGTTGACTACGATGAGACCTTCTCACCCGTAGCGAAGCTGAAGTCCGTCCGAATCTTGTTAGCAATTGCCGCATACTATGATTATGAGATATGGCAAATGGACGTCAAAACGGCATTCCTAAACGGCTTTCTTAAGGAAGAATTGTATATGATGCAGCCGGAAGGTTTTGTAGATCCCCAGAATGCTAACAAGGTATGCAAGCTCCAGCGCTCCATTTATGGGCTGGTGCAAGCATCTTGGAGTTGGAACATTCGCTTTAATGAAATGATCAGAGCGTTTGGGTTTATGCAGACTTATGGAGAAGCATGCGTTTAGAAGAAAGTGAGTGGGAGCTTTTTAGCATTTCTCATATTATATGTGGATGACATACTTTTGATGGGAAATGATATAGAACTTTTGGACAGCATTAAGGCCTATTTGAATAAGTGTTTTTCAATGAAGGACCTTGGAGAAGCTGCTTATATATTAGGCATCAAGATCTATAGAGATAGATCGAGACGCCTCATAGGTCTTTCACAAAGCACATACCTTGATAAGATATTGAATAAGTTCAATATGGACCAGTCCAAGAAGGGGTTCTTGCCTGTGTTGCAAGGTGTGAAATTGAGCTCAGCTCAATGTCCGACCACGGCAGAAGATAGAGAAAAGATGAGTGTCGTCCCCTATGCCTCAGCCATAGGGTCTATCATGTACGCCATGCTGTGTACCAGACCTGATGTAAACCTTGCCGTAAGTTTGGTAGGAAGATACCAAAGTAATCCCGGCATGGAACACTGGATAGCGGTCAAGAATATCCTGAAGTACCTGAAAAGGACTAAGGACATGTTTCTCGTATATGGAGGTGACGAAGAGCTCGTCGTAAAGGGTTACGTCGACGCTAGCTTCGACACAGATCTGGATGACTCCAAGTCACAAATCGGATACGTGTTTATTTTGAATGGTGGGGCAGTAAGCTGGTGCAGTTGCAAGCAAAGCGTCGTGGCGGGATCTACGTGTGAAGCGGAGTACATGGCAGCCTCGGAGGCAGCGCATGAAGCAATATGGATGAAGGAGTTCATCTCCGACCTAGGAGTCGTACCCAATGCATCGGGGCGAATCGCTCTCTTCTGTGACAACACTGGAGCTATTGCTCTAGCCAAGGAGCCCAGGTTTCACAAGAAGACCAGGCACATCAAGCGTCGTTTCAACTCCATTCGTGAAAATGTTCAAGATGGAGACATAGATATTTGTAAAGTGCAAACAGATCTGAATGTCGCAGATCCGTTGACTAAACCTCTCCCGCGAGCAAAACATGATCAACACCAGAACTCTATGGGTGTTCGATTCATCACAATGTAACTAGATTATTGATTCTAGTGCAAGTGGGAGAGTATTGGAAATATGCCCTAGAGGCAATAATAAAAGGATTATTATTATATTTCCTTGTTCATGATATTGTCTATTGTTCATGCTATAATTGTGTTATCCGGAAATCGTAATACATGTGTGAATACATAGACCACAACATGTCCCTAGTGAGCCTCTAGTTGACTAGCTCGTTGATCAACAGATAGTCATGGTTTCCTAACTATGGACATTGGATGTCATTGATAACGAGATCACATCATTAGGAGAATGATGTGATGGACAAGACCCAATCCTAAGCCTAGCACAAGATCGTGTAGTTCGTTTGCTAAAGCTTTTCCAATGTTAAGTATCATTTCCTTAGACCATGAGATCGTGTAACTCCCGGATGCCGTAGGAGTGTTTTGGGTGTGCCAAACATCACAACGTAACTGGGTGACTATAAATGTATACTACAGGCATCCCCGAAAGCATCTGTTGGGTTAACACGGATCGGGACTGGGATTTGTCACTCCGTATGACGGAGAGGTATCTCTGGGCCCACTCGGTAATGCATCATCATAATGAGCTCAATGTGACCAAGTGGTTGGTCACGGGATCATGCATTACAGTACGAGTAAAGTGACTTGCCGGTAACGAGATTGAACGAGGTATTGGGATACCGACGATCGAATCTCGGGCAAGTAACGTACCGATTGACAAAGGGAATTGTATACGGGATTACTTGAATCCTCGACATCGTGGTTCATCCGATGACATCATCGTGGAGCATGTGGGAGCCAACATGGGTATCCAGATCCCGTTGTTGGTTATTGACCGGAGAGTCGTCTCGGTCATGTCTGCATGTCTCTCGAACCCGTAGGGTCTACAAACTTAAGGTTCGGTGACGCTAGGGTTGTATAGATATGAGTATGCAGTAATCCGAAAGTTGTTCGGAGTCCCGGATGAGATCCTGGACGTCACGAGGAGTTCCGGAATGGTCCAGAGGTAAAGAATTATATATAGGAAGTGCAGTTTCGGCCATCGGGAGGGATTCGGGGTCACCGGTATTATACTGGGACCACCGGATGGGTCCCGGGGGTCCACTGGGTGGGGCCACCCATCCCGGAGGGCCCATGGGCTGATGTGGGGACGGGAACCAGCCCCTAGTGGGCTGGTGCGCCCCCCCCCCCTTGGGCCACCCTGCGCCTAGGGTTGGAAACCCTAGGGTGGGGGCGCCTCCACTTGCCTTGGGGGGCAAGCCTCCCCTTGGCCGCCGCCCCCTCCTAGGAGATCCCATCTCCTAGGGCCGACGCCCCCCTAGGGGGCCTATATAAAGAGGGGGAGGGAGGGTAGCTGCACCCCAAGTCTTGGCGCCTCCCTCTCCCCTGCTACACCTCTCCCTCTCGCAGAAGCTCGGCGAAGCCCTGCTGCGATCACTGCTGCATCCACCACCACGCCGTCGTGCTGCTGGATCTTCATCAACCTCTCCTTCCCCCTTGCTGGATCAAGAAGGAGGATACGCCTTCCGTTCCGTACGTGTGTTGAACGCGGAGGTGTCGTCCGTTCGGCACTTGGTCATCGGTGATTTGGATCACGGCGAGTACAACTCCATCATCCCCGTTCTCTTGAACGCTTCCGCTCGCGATCTACAAGGGTATGTAGATGCACTCTCCTCTCGTTGCTAGTTGACTCCATAGATTGATCTTGGTGGAACGTAGGGAATTTTTTTGTTTTCTGCAACGTTCTTCTACACTTATATCATCAAGATCAATCAAGCAGGAAGTAGGGTATTACCTCCATCGAGAGGGCCCGAACCTGGGTAAACATCGTGTCCCCTGCCTCCTATTACCATCCGCCTTAGACGCACAGTTCGGGACCCCCTACCCGAGATCCGCCGGTTTTGACATCGACATTGGTGCTTTCATTGAGAGTTCCACTGTGCCGTCGTCGTAAGGCTTGATGGCCCCTTGAATCGTCGGTAACGATGCGGTCCAGGGTGAGGTCTTCCTCCCCGGACAGATCTTTGTATTCGGCGGCTTCGCACTGCGGGCCAACTCGCTTGGCTATTTGGAGCAGATTGAGAGCTACGCCCGTGGCCACCAGGTCAGGTTTGAAAACTTGAATTACACTGCCGATATCCGCGGAGACTTGATCTTCGACGGATTCGAGCCCATGCTGGGTGTGCCGCACGATCACGACGAGCATGATGTAGCTCTGCCGTCGGACAGTGTTCGGGAAATCACGCCAGCAACCACTCCGGCCTTCAATCCGAAACAGATTGCGCCATCCGAGGACGGGCGGATAGACCCTGCCTTGGAGGCCGCACCCTCAGCGGCGATGGAGCCGAATACTGACCTTACCCCTCACGAGAGCCGTGACGCCGGACTACTGGACTCGTCTCCGGCCACGGACTCCGAACCACATGCGCCCATACCTATCGAATCCGATTGGGTGACGATCATGGAGTTCACCTCCGCGGATATTTTTTCAGCACTCGCCCTTCGGCGATGTGCTAAACTCGTTAAGGTCTCTCTCCTTATCAGGAGAACCTTGGCCGAACTATGTACGTCTAGAATGGGATGCGGATGACAAAGAAATTCACTCCCCACCCACCACCCACTTGGTAGCCACTGTCGATGATTTAACCGACACGCTCGACTTCGACTCCGAAGACATCGATGGTATGGACAACGATGAAGGAGACGAACAAGAACCACGGCCCACGGGGCGCTGGACCGCCACCTCATCATATGATATATATATGGTGGACACATCCAAAGAAGGCAATGGCAACAAGACAACGGAGGATGACCCCTCCAAGAAGCAACCTCAGCGCCGGCATCAGCGGCGCCGCTCTGAGTCTCGCCACAGCAAAAGCGGTAATACCAGCACAGGAGATAAAAGTACTCCGGACAATGCCGAAGATGATGACAATCCCCTCCAGCACAATCTAGAGTCGGAGGATGAACAAGCCAGCCCTCCCAAGAGAGCGGCAGAGGAAGAGGAGGGCAATTACATGCCTCTCTCCGAAGACGAAGTGAGCCTCGATGACGAAGAATTTGTCGTGCCTGAGTATCCCGTCGAACAGGAACGCTTTAAGCGTCGGCTTATAGCCACAGCAAATAGACTGAAGAAAAAGCAACAACAACTTTGAGCTGATCAGGATTCGCTAGCAGACAGATGGACTGAAGTCCTTGCGGCCGAGGAATATGAACTCGAACGCCCTTCCAAGAGTTACCCAAAGCGCAGGTTGCTACCCCGACTTGAGGAGGAAGCATTGAAACCTACATCACCAGCGTACGATGCGGCTGATCGGCCACCACGTGGCCGAGATAGGGAGGCATTCCAGCCTGAAGATCCGCCTGCACCCTGCCGCCAATCAAACAAAAATACCAAGGCACGGGGCAACACGCGAGACCTGCGAGATGTATTGGAAGACAGAGCAAAACACGCAAGATCGATCTACGGATCACGAGGGCGCGCACCTACACGCGACGGTGATCGTCATGCCGAATACACTAAATATAAATCCGGCCGAGCCGAACACCGCAGACAAGATTCATATGAACTGCGTCGTGATATAGCCCAGCACAGAGGCGCGGCACACCCCCTATGCTTCACTAACGAAGTAATGGAGCATGAATTCCCAGGGGATTTTAAACCCGTAAATATCGAATCATATGATGGTACAACAGATCCCGCGGTATGGATCGAGGACTTCCTCCTCCACATCCACATGGCCCGCGGTGATGATCTACATGCCATCAAGTACCTCCCGTTAAAACTCAAAGGGCCAGCTCTGCACTGGCTGAACAGCTTGCCAGCAGACTCCGTTGGCTGTTGGGAGGATCTGGAAGACGCATTCCTCGACAACTTCCAGGGCACTTATGTGCGACCACCAGATGCCGATGACTTGAGCCACATAATTCAGCAGCCAGGGGAATCGGCCAGGCAATTCTGGACACGGTTCCTAACCAAGAAAAATCAAATTGTCGACTGTCCGGATGCAGAGGCCTTAGCGGCATTTAAGCATAACATCCGTGACGAGTGGCTTGCCCGGCACCTCGGCCAGGAAAAGCCGAAGTCTATGGCAGCCCTCACGACACTCATGACCCGCTTTTGCGCGAGAGAGGATAGCTGGCTGGCTCGCAGCAACAACATATCAAGAAACCTTGGCACTTCGGATACCAAGGATGGTAACGGCAGGACACGTCACAGCAAACACAAGCGTTGCAACAACGGTGATAACGCCGAGGATACGACAGTCAATGCCGGATTCAGAGGCTCTAAACCCGGTCAGCAGAAAAAGCCATTCAAAAGAGGCACTCCCGGTGTCACGACCGGTTTTCCAATAAAAATATTTATTGAGAAACCAATCTTTTGGGTCAAGTATGAGAGAAAATCCTCCTCACTGGTAGACAGACTCTTGATACAATAAGCCAGTAGCACAGGATATATTACAGGGTTGAGCTAAGGGTGCTCAACAATTTATTACGAGCGCGCCAATAATTATACATAATGGCGGATATATCACAATGGTGTGGTGGCATACTACTGACTCGGGGAATAAGCGATGGTGGAATAATACAGTGGGGAGTGAGATAACATGGCTCTCAAACTAGCATCTCATCGAGCGTCGAGGTGAGGCTCGATGTACTTTATTCGGGTTGCGGAAGCGGATATAATATAGTGACCAAATCCAGGGTCGCATGAGACTGACTGGGATTCCTCTAGGCGTCGGACTCGCTATCGAACTCTTCATCCATGAGATCACCTTCGTCAGCATCTGGCCAAATCAACAAGCCAGTGAGTACTTTGAAAGTACTCGCAAGACAGTTCGGACGTGAGATATAACAAATGCATGCATGAGTGCGTCATGATTAATTTACCAATGCATAATTGAAATAATAGCAGGCATGGTAAGTAAAAAGGGAATCGGCGGTAGTCCGCTTAAAATCCCAACAATAAAGTAAAGGAAACCAATCGAGTGTCTGGAGCGACGCCACGAAAGGTGAACAGATAAGTAAAATAGAGAATCATGCCACAGTCGGGCGTCTATGCGACACCACATAAAGGGCTTAAAATAAATGCCGCAGTCGGGCGTCTAAGCGACACCACACAAAGGGCTTAAAAGAAATGCCGCAGTCGGGCGTCTAAGCGACACCACATAAAGGGCTTTTACAGAAATGCCACAGTCGGGCGTCTTAGCGACACCACATAAAAGGGCTTTAAAAGAAATGCCACAGTTGGGCATCTTAGCGACACCACATAAAGGGCTTATGAGGAAAGTAAATAACAGCACTGCCGCAGTCGGACGTCTGAGCGACATCACAGAAAGGGCTTATGAGGAAAGTAAATAACAGCACTGCCGTAGTCGGACGTCTGAGCGACATCACAGAAAGGGCTTATGAGGAAAATAAATAACAGCACTGCCGCAGTCGGACGTCTGAGCGACATCACAGAAAGGGCTTTCTTCATAAGGAAAAATAACACACATGTTAGATTAATCAGCTCAGGTCAATATACGAGTTAGTCCATCCACAGGAATAAACATTTAACCGGACTCAGCATTCTTATGATTCACCGGAGTATCTGTCACCAAAACTGGCACTTGTCAGAATAAGTTAGCACAGAACTTGGATATGGATAGGATGATTTGAAGAATTTATGACTCTGCAGAGTTTGTACAAAAATTTCCCACAGTTAACGGATTTCCGTAGTCACGAGGACTAGTTCCGTTTACGGTATTTCAGAAGAAAACACAGCTAACCAGTACACACCCATCCAACCTCTCGATGCCAGGAATCACCCTCGACATCGTCCAAGAAAAACTTTTGAGACGGGGAGATCACAATATCGAATAGCATGGGATCAAATTTATATACGCGCGCTCGAAGGGGTGCCCCCCTCTTGGTCCCAACCGGAAACACCCATGCCCCCTGACCGGATGACTGGCTTTAATCCAGGGCCATGGAACCATCATTCCGGCCTCTCCTTTTTGGTGTGTACCAGGGAAGCGGTTTGCAACTTACTAAACCATATCTCTTGCGAGACACATGTGGTAGTACAGGGAAATGGATAGGAACCACACCGATACAGGTTGGTACTGAAGTTAACTTGCATGGCATAAGACTGGCATGCTACAACACTGCTATCTTACCCATCTCCTTGCCAACACATGGCCTTGTATACTCACATCCAACAACGTATGGATCATCGAACTTACTTGCATCAACAATGCATGATAAACACGCTCATCGGTATGCTCACAACATGCCATGAGACCAACTAAAATGCAAAACATTCCAAGACACTCATCATATCAAAAGTTCAAATATGCTTGCCTGGTTCAGAGTAGTCGGAGTCTAGCTCGGTGAAGTTTACGGTCCCGTCACCTCCGTCGGTATCTACGGTATAAAGAGGATACACGCACTATCGTAAATACCAAGAGGTGCACAGAAATTAATCCAAATAATTTTTAAATAAATCTGATAAAAAACTAGACAAAATTTTGAAGAGAACAGAAAAAGAATCACTCAAAAATATGCTTCTGTTTAAAAGTTATTAAGGTTTTTGCCCAGGGACTCATCTGTAATGAAACAGAAACTTCCCAGGGTTCTTTTTATAAAAACAGAAAACGCTTCAGTCCCAAATACGCCGGCTCAGTGGAGAAAACGTATTTTAGCCCGAAGGCGTTTTCAGAAAACGTTTCAAAAAGATTTAAAACGCTGACGGGATGGACCCACCCGTCAGGTTTGAAAATGAAGGCAGAGACTTGGCGCCAGAGGGCCGCGGCGATCGCCGGCGGCGATCCACGACGAGGCAGAGGGATCGGAGGGTACCTCCATGCTCAGGGCGCCATTCCGCGTCGGGTGGTGGTGGTGGTCGCCGGTGAGCACCACGTCGACGGTGGCTCCTGCTCCGGCGGACGGCGGTTCGGGCGTGGATGGAGTTCGCCGGAGAGGGCTGCAATGATCAAATTGACGATGGGGTTAGGGTACTAGATGTGGAAGAAGGCTGCAGACGGGGTTTGGGCACCGGAGGTGGCCTCACCGCAGTGAACGCTGCTGGAGCCCGAGGCGGACGGAGGTGGCCGGAGTCGAGGAAGAAGGGCCCCTCGAGGCCCCTCCAGTGGCTAGGCGGGGTCTGGCAAGGTGGTGGAGTTGTGCGGGGGCAAGAGCAAGCTCGGGGGGGCTATATATAGGCGGTCCGAGGCGGTTGCCGTGAACGGATAAGTCCGGCGGGCGATTACGGCGGAGCGGTGGGTGGACGGCCGGCTTACGGGCTTGATCATCGACTAGGTGGAGCACTGGTGCCATCCCAGTGTCCAACTCAGCACGGGAGGGAGAGTTACGGCCTGTCCTCGACGGAACGGCCGCATGGCACGCCGGCGGAAGAGAACGCGCTCTGCGCGTGCCAGGCCACGGTGGCGGTGCTGCATGCGTGCGCTGGCAAGGAAATGGCCACGCGGAGCCACCAGGGGGATTGGGTGGCGCTGAACGGCGTTGAGCCGCCGTTCTGCTCCCTGTCGGCCGCTACGGTGGTTCGGCTGCCGCAAGACACGCCGGCGCAGGCGGGCCAGGGCGCCACCGACGCCAGGAAGGCGCCAAGCGTGCGTGTGGAGCTCCAGACAAGCAGGCCAGGCGGCGAGCAACGTGCCAAGGGCACTGTGAGCATGTGACTGAACTTAACTGACGAAGATCAACACTGAAATCTGAATTTAACTGAAAATGACTGAAACAGTGCATGCAAGGTGTTCGACAGAATGATCTAGGCATGTAGGGATTTTTCCTTGAGCTGGTTTTTGGTGGAGTGGCTTCTCATTGCACCAGTAGGCTGCCTGATTTTTGGTAGAATTTTTGGAGAAGTGAAAATATGAATTTCACCAAATTTGGAAAATCTGGTCCAGACTTGCAGATGCTGAAATTTGAAAAATTTGGAAAGAGGAAGAGTGGATCAAGATGGTTCTGAGTTGTGGATGCAAAGGACAATCTAGAAGAGTTGGTTTGAGGTCAAAACTCAATTGTAATAGGGTACTTGCCTTGAAAATGACTCAGGCTCAAAATAAAGATCAGAAAAGATTTGAGAGGTGAAATAATTAAAATGAAATCCAAAACTTGTTTGGTTTAGAAGGGACAGAGGACTTAGGTTGTTTACAAGGAGGAGGGGAGGTTTTGAATGGGTTTTACCACATGGGCAAAAATACAAAGTCATGGGTGGTTTTCAATATATGAAAATCCCCAATTCTCATAGAGTTTTCTTATAAAAAGAAAAAGATTAAACTCCAAAAATAATTAGAGAGGGATTCAATAGAGAAGTAGTTTTGAAAAGATCAAACCCAAAGTTTGAAGAGGGAAACAGAAATAACAATCCTTGCCCAAAAAGATCTTAAGAGGATGTTTTTTCTAAAAAAAAATTTAAAGGCCTCATTTGACAAAAGAAAGAAAAACCAGTAAGGTTTTCTGCTAGAAACCAAATGAAATTTTTGGGAGTGTCACACCTGGCCCTTTCCAGTTTGGACCGCATACTCAATCGTTCGTGTCAAATACACGGCACCCTCGATAAGCCAGCCAATCACACCAACAGAGAATGCTGGGTGTTCAAGCAGGCCGGCAAGCTAAATGCCGAAAACAAGGACAAGGGGTTGCACAGCGATGACGAGGAGGAGCCACGGCCGCCGAACACGGGAGGACAAAAGAGGTTCCCCTGCATGTGAGGACGGTGAACATGATATACGCAACCCACATCCCCAAGAGGGAACGGAAGCGTTCACTAAGGAACGTATATGTGATGGAGCCCGTCGCCCCAAAGTTCAACCCATGGTCCTCTTGTCCGATCACCTTCGATCGCAGGGACCACCCCACTAGTATCCGTCATGGCGGATGTGCCGCATTGGTCTTAGACCCCATAATTGACGGATTTCACCTCACTCGAGTTCTCATGGACGGCGGCAGCAGCCTGAACCTTCTCTATCAGGATACAGTGCGCAAAAATGGGTATAGACCCCTCGAGGATCAAACCCACAAAAACGACCTTTAAAGGCGTCATCCCAGGTGTAGAGGCCCATTGTACGGGCTCAATCACACTGGAAGTGGTCTTCGGATCTCCGGACAACTTCTGAACCGAGGAGTTAATCTTCGATATCGTCCCGTTCTGAAGTGGCTATCACGCACTGCTCGTGCGAACCACATTTGCAAAATTCAATGCGGTACCGCATTACGCATACCTCAAGCTCAAGATGCCAGGACCTAGGAGGGTCATCACAATCAATGGAAACACATAGCGCTCGCTCCGTACGGAGGAGCACACTATGGCCCTCGCAGCGAAGGCACAAACCAGCCTTTCAAGGCAGTCCACCAATTCGGGATAAAGCCCCCGGACACCGTCAAGCGCGTCCGGAGTAATCTACAACAGGATCGCCTGGCACGTTCAGAGCTCTCCTAGCAATTCGCCCCCCGCCCAAGTCGCAGTCGGATGGCGAAATTCATGCAGCGCGTACATAATTACGCGTTGAAAATACCATAGGTATAGGCGGGGGCACGAACATGGCACGTCCCACAATGCGGCTCAACCACACTAGGGGCTTATTACCTTTATTATTCTATCCCTTTCAGGACTTTACTCTCTGGAAGACCCATCCGGCAGTATGATTGCCACACACATGATACAACATCCAAGGAGGCAGGAAGCTACGTCGTACAATGGAATCCCCAGGTGGTCTCTGATAACGAAATACCTGCTTTAAGATACCAGTCCGCAGCTTGCCCTTGGATGGGACATGTCAAATAGTCCTATTTTTTGCTTACCGCACTGCTTGTATCCGTATGCTTTGACCCATTTTTTGAATAAACAATGCATAGCACTAGTCTATTTTTTGCATTCTATATTCTTCTTTATATATATGTTCATTTATGACAATCAGCACCCGTACACTCTGGTACGGCCAGTACGCCAGGGGCTTCCGTATACCCCATAATACGGCGTGAGAAGTCCGAACACATTCGACAGTGCGGCACCCTGAACTTATAGCATTATATGCATCAGCTCCGAATCATGTCTTGGGTCAATAGTTGGGTTTGCCCAACTCCCATGTTTTGGTACCATACGTTCCGCTATATCAGCTAAGGTAGCACTGGGAGAACTACTGCGATTGTGTCTCGGTTCTTCCGGATTAGCACCTCAGTAGAGAAAGCTAAAACTGACTGTCATGATAAGGCGAGAGCTGGTCGCTGTTCGAGAGGTCTCAAGTCCCTAAAGACTTTTTCCGCTTCGGGCAAGGAGTCAGCCTTGTACGACTTAGGCGTGTATAGCGCCCCAAATTCGGCCTTCCGAATACTAGAGGCTTCGCCAAAATTTAAAATTGTAGACTTCTATGGCTAAGTGAGAGTGATAAAGCATTATAGTGCAATTGCCTGGTTCGTTGTGCTGAGCACCTCCCTCGATGGACCCAAAAATGGGTAAAAGATTGCTCAGATTTATCCCGAACACCCTAGCACTAGTTGCATGGGGGCAGAAGCCGACGACTGGCCAACTCTCAGATTTTATAAACGGCCGCACAGAAGGTAATATTTTAAATACAAAAGCGTTGCACAGCGCACATGAACTAGTTTTCATCATACATGATCACATGAGCAAGTTCATTCAAAAATTACATCTTTGGAACACTCGTCCGCCACAAGACGGGCACCCTTCAGGACACCCTCATAATACATTTCGGGGTGGCGATGCTCCTTGCCCTGCGGCGGCCCCTCCTTCACCAGCTTCTCGGCGTCCATCTTGGCCCAGTGTACCTTCGCATGAGCAAAAGCCCTGCGTGCACCTTCGATGCAGACGGACCGCTTTATGACTTCCAGCTGTGGGCAGGCATCCAGAAGCCGCCTCACCAGGCCGAAGTAGCTGCCGGGAAGGGCATCGCCAGGCCACATCCGGACTATAAGGCCCTTCATGGCCTGTTCGGCCGCCTTGTGGAGCTCGACCAGTTGCTTCAGCTGGTCACTCAAGGGCATCGGGTGTTCGGTCCCAGTGTACTGAGACCAGAACACCTTCTCCGTCGAGCTCCCCTCCTCGGCCCGGTAGAAATCCGTGGCATCAGACACACTGCAGGGTAGATCTTCGAACGCCCCTGGAGAGCTCCGAACTCGGGTAAGTAAATAGAAATTTTCTTTCACATGCTTGCTTTGCATAATGAATGCCTTACCCGCTGCTATCTTCTTCGCCGCCTCAATCTCCTGGAGGGCCTTTTGGGCTTCGTCCTTGGCATGTTTTGCGCTTTCGAGGGCCTTGGCAAGCTCGGACTCTCGCGTCTTCGAGTCAAGCTCCAAGGACTCGCGTTTCTTCACAAGCGCCTGGACCTCTTGCTGCACCTCGCCTACTCGGGCTTATGGTTTTCCTCGTTCGATGCGCTCCTTGGCCGCTTTGTTTTCAGCCTCGGACAACGCCTGCTTCAGGGTTGCCACTTCAGTTGTGGTCCCTGGCACATTCATGATGATCCTATTATCTTGCAACCAAATATTTTTTTCTTTATATATATATAGACAAGGTATTGCTTACCTTTGTTCTCCTCGAGCTGCCTGTTGGCAAGGCCGAGTTCTTCCTTGGACCGCTCGAGGTTCTGCTTCAGTGTGGTGACCTCCGCGGTACGTGCGGCAGCGGCCAGTAGTGAAGCATGCATATGCATATGTACACATCTGGATTAGACTCCTACAGTTATTGTTTGATCCTCTATTCGGCTTTTCTTTTCGAACGCCGAACAGAGCATCAGGGGCTACTGTCTATGCGGTAATATTTTCCTACATTTCGATTACTCACCTCAAAGCCTGTTAAGAGGCTGGCACAGGCTTCAGTCAGTCCGCTTTTGGCGGACTGAACCTTCTTGATCACCGCACTCATGATAGTGCGGTGCTCTTTGTCGATGGAAGCGTCGCGAAGCACTTCTAGCAAGTTGTCTAGCGCCTCTGGATGGACAGAGGTTACCAGCACAGGCAGCTTGCCCTTCTTAACAGGGGGCTGCCTGCCAGAGTCTGGGACCACAGGTGGTTCCGGTGTGGTGTTCGGCTGAGGGCCGAACTTAGAGCCCGTGGGAGTCTTGCTCCCTTTGCGCCCAGGGTCCGGAAGGTCGCCTTGAGGCGCCTCCAGGACTACCTTCCCCGGCTTGGTGCCCTTCGGTACACCACCTCGATGTTGTCCGTAGGGCGAGGGGAGGAGACGGTCGGAAGTGAGCCGCTACTCATAGCCGACGGGTCCAAAGAACCGTCCGACGAAGATACGTCGATACGGGCTCGGGACGGACTGCATAATCATGTTCGACGTAAGGAGAAGCAGTGCGGTAAAAGCATACCATTAATTACTCTGGTATCCGAATACTTACGACTTCGCCAGGGGCTTGTCCCTGGGCAACCACTCGTCTTCACTATGAGCGGCGGTCGTAGAACAGTCCGAAAGGAGAGTCTTTCCCTTCTTGGACCCTTCGGCCTCCCCGGTTGGGGCGGCCTTCCTTTTCCTATCTCCCCCAGCTGGAGGGGGAGAACCTTCATCTTCCTCCTCCTCGTCTTCACGGGAGGAGTGCGTCTCGGAGTTATCGGACAATGAGTCCGATGTCACCTGGCGCCGGGAACTCTTTCGGGTCCCCGTGGCCTTCTTCTTGGTCTTCTTCTCCGGCACCTCGTAAAGTGCCGGAGTCAGCATCTCCGTCAGGAGAGCGTCGGCTGGGTCTTCGGGCAGGGGGGTTGGGCAGTCGATCTGCTCCGATGTCTCCACCCAGTCCTGTCAAAGGCATGGGAGCTCAGATCCCGCACATTATTAAACTGGGGAAAGTAAATACCCTATAAGATGTAAAGAACTTACCGGATTCGCAGGGCGCTTCACGCTAAGTCCGCAGTCCTCGTTAAGGGAAGGGGGGACCTCAGCGCCCTTGAACATCACCCTTCAGACATCTTTGTGCAACGTGTCAAAGAGCTCGCGTAGTGTTTGGTGCTGGGCCGGGTCGAACTCCCACAGATTAAATGCCCGTCGTTGACACGGGAGGATCCGGCGGAAGAGGATGAACTGGACCATGTTGACAAGCTTGATTTTCTTGCTTATCATGTTCCGGATACATTTCTGGAGTCCGGTCAGCTCCACCGATGGACCCCAGGACAGGCCCTTCTCCTTCCAGGAGGTAAGCCGCGTGGGGATTCCGGATCTGAACTCGGGGGCCGCCACCCAGTTGGTGTCGCGCGGCTCAGTGATGTAGAACCACCCCGATTGCCACCCCTTTATGGTCTCGACATAGGAGCCCTCGAGCCATGTGACATTGGGCATTTTGCCCACCATGGCGCCTCTGCATTCTGCTTGCTGACCGCCCACCACCTTCGGTTTAACATTGAAGGTCTTCAGCCACAGGCTGAAGTGGGGCCGGACGCGGAGGAAGGCCTCGCACACGACGATAAACACCGAGATGTTGAGGATGAATTTCGGGGCCAAATCATGGAAGTCCAGCCCGTAGTAGAACATGAGTCCGCGGACGAACGGGTGGAGAGGAAATCCCAGTCCGTGGATGAAGTGGGTGAGGGAAACTACCCTCTCATGAGGTTCCGGGGTAGGGACGATCTGCCCTGCGGCGGGCAGCCGGTGCGCGATATCCGTGGCTAAGTATCCGGCACCCCGCAGCTTCTTGATGTCCTCCTCCGTGATGGAGGATTTCATCCACTTGCCTCCCGCTCCAGACATGGTTGGAGCGGTGGGAGGAGAAATGTGCGAACTTGGGTGTTGGAGCTCGAGCGCGCGAGAATGGATAAGCAAGGAGGAAGAAGGCGTGGGTGAAAAAAGGTGAACTCTTATCCCTTTATAAAGGCGGACGAAACTATACGCCCCCACTAGCCTGGTAAACCCGCTTATTCCCCAAGCATCATAATTGATGGCGCGGTTGGGTTACCCACGCCCGTATTGATGAGAGTCCCGTGATGAGGGGACAGGATCTTTTCTTCGACAAGACGTGCCAAGGAAACCGCCTCGCAATATGCGCCAAGGATGGTTGAGAAAAATGGTTCAAATAATGACCGGGCCGTGGTATGATGTCATGATATCAAGCGTGTCAGCAGATTAGATTGATGGAAATATTATTCTCTCTACGGTGGTATGTGGAACTTGTGTTGCAGAGCCGGACACTATCCTTGTGTTCAAAATCTTCTATGGAGTATTCGGAGGAGGAACCCGCCTTGCAATGCCGAAGACAATCTGCACGCCGGACTCATCGTCATTGAAGCCTGGTTCAGGGGCTACTGAGGGAGTCCTGGATTAGGGGGTATCCGGACAGCCGGACTATATCCTTTGGCCGGACCAATGGACTATGAAGATACAAGATTGAAAACTTCGTCTCATGTCCAGATGAGACTCTCCTTGGCTTGGAAGGCAAGCTTGGCGATACGGATATGTAGATCTCCTCCTTTGTAACCGACTCTATGTAACCCTAGCCCCCACTGGTGTCTATATAAGCCGGAGGGTTTAGTCCGTAGGACAACAATAATCATACCATACGCTAGCTTCTAGGGTTTAGTGTAACGCCCCGGATTCGATGCGCCAGGTGTCTGCCAGTTATTCGCCGTCGTTGCCATGTGACGTGATTGTGTGTTGCATTTTGCCATTTCATCATCTACATTTCATATAATGTCATCATGTGCATCTCATTTTGCATACTGTTAGTCTCATCCATCCGAGCATTTTCCCCGTTGTCCGTTTTGCAATCCGGCAGTCCTATGTCCTCCGGCGCCCCCTTTTGCCTCTTTTCTTGTGTGGGTGTTAAACGTTCTCGGAATGGACCGAGGTTTGCCAAGTGGCCTTGGTATAGCACCGTTAGACCGCCTGTCAAGTTTCGTGCCATTTGGAGTTCGTTTGATACTCCAACGGTTAACCGGGTAGCCGAAAATCCCTCTTTTGTTGCAGCCCAACACCCCTCCAAAGTGGCCCAATAACCCATCCTAACCCCCTCCATGTTCTCGGTCATTCGATCACGATCGTGTGGGCGAAGAACGCACTCCATTTGGAGCCTCCTAGCTCTCTCTACCTATATATATGCCCTCTCCCCCGAAATTCTTGGTCTAACCCTAGCCTCCTTCTACATCGCGCCACCGGACAAAATCCCCCCGTCGCCAGATGTGTCCGCGTCACCGTCCCCGACGAATCCCGCGCCGCCACGTCACCCTCTCTCTCTCCCCCGCCGCCGTCTCCACCGCGCCGGCCCTCCCGGCCCAGATCGGGGCCCGCCGAGCCCATTGGGGCCCGGACGAGCCCGCGTGCGCCGCCGCCCGTATGCGAGCGCCCCGCCGCCGCCGCACGCCTCCAGCGCCGGCGCCCCCTCGCCGCCCCGGTCGCCTCTCGGACCCCCGCCGTCGCCAGCTCGCCGCCTGCCGCCCTCGTCGGCGCGCCCCGCGGCCGCCGCCTCCGCCGCCCTCCCGCGCATGCACCGCTGCCGCACACCGCGCAGCGCCCCGCCGCCCGAGTCCCTGCCGCCGCCTTCGTCCCGCGCCGGCCGGCGACCTCGCCGCCCGGTCGCCGCTCCGGCGCCGCGCGCCGCCCCTGAACCCCGCGCCGTGCCACCTCTTCTCGTCGCTGGGGCCGGAGCCCCTCGCTCCCCTGTGCGCCGCGCCCGCCGACCGCCGTCGCGTGCCCGCTTCCCGTCGCCGAAGTCCACGCTCGCCGGAGTTCGTCGTCGCCGGATCCGGTCGGGGTTGGATTAGATCCACCAACCCCGCCATCCAAACGCCCTGCCGTCCTGGATCCCTCCGTCCTGGGTCGAGCCCGTCCCGCGTTGACTCTTTCCCGAGGTCGAATTTCTTCCAAGTCCCCAGATCTGCTACATTCTGGTCCCCTGCCATCATGCCATAACTCTCTGCATACTGCTCCGAATCATGCATATAATATATCGAAATGTTCATATGGATGTGATCTTCATTTTGTTACATTGTTCCATGTTTGTTTGAGACCATCTTGATGCCCTAATCATCGTTGCAAAAGTGCTATATGATGTTAACTGCTGCCTGTTATCATAACATGCTCAATTGTCATTTTTGCATCTTTTTGTGTGATTTTCTTTTGAGCGTGATGTCTTCATGCGTTATGATCTACAACATGCCATATTTTCTGTGGTGCAATCCATTCTTCATGATATGCCATGTATTGATTGTTTCAAGCTTGCAAAGTAGCCTCCATGATGTTGCTGATTTCAGGGTCTTAGAATTTCACCAAGTCTGTCTGCTGTTATTTTTATGCCATGTATTCATGTTGCTACAATGAGATCCATGCCTGTTTTGAGTATGTTCAGTAAGGATATTTTGTTCATATGGTTATGCTCTATGCATCCATGCCTCTGTTTGCATTTATAGAGTGCTCTGGCATGTCTTAATCTTGCTCTACTTTTGCTAGAAAATGTTCCTGGCAGATTGTTTACATGTTATTCAATTTTGCCAAGGTTGTTGCTAGTGACCCATGCATGCTATGAACTTTATCTTGCCATTTTTAGCTTCATGAACATGTCATCTTGCTGTAGGTATGATTTTCTTGTTATGCATTGCCTTGTGGTGAGTGATTCAAGCTCACCAACATGCCTACTTATCGTTGTTCCTGCCATGTGCTGTTATTTTCACTGTCTGAATCTGTAACGAAACTTGCTATGTTTACATGGGTGCCATCATATCTTCTGATAATTTTTGGCTCATGGTCAGTAAGGGTATTTTGTTCTATGAAATTAGTTGATTAATTCCATGCCTTTGGTTGCCATGATAAGTTCCTGTATCATGTTGTTTTGTAGCTCTCAACATTGCAACCTGATGTTATTTCTGCCATGTCCTGAGAATTCTGCCAAGTCTGTGAACCTGTTATTATTTGCAATCTTGCCATGTCCTTTTGAGCATGTTCTAGTAGTTTCTGGAGATAGCTGAGTGTTCATGTTTTGTCATGCTTTACCTGTAAATCATGTCCATGCCATTTGTTTTCATGTTGAGATGCTGTAGCTTATTGTTTTGATGCTTGCAATATGCCTAGTTCCTGTTTTGGACAGTTTGTCCTTTAAACTTGTATGGTGTGTATGTGTTGAACCGTTGCTTCGTTTCGAGTGTGCTCTATATGAAACTTGCTTAGTTTTGCATATAGTTTCATGTTACCTTGTTGTATTCATGTTTGGAATGTGTTGCTTGATGTTTGTATGCATTTTGCGTCAATGCCATGTTTATCTTGTATTGCTCATATCTTCTAGGTCGTAGCTCCGAATCTAATAAACTTTATATGTAACTTGACTAGAATTTCGTGTAGATCATCATGGTGTATCTTAACTTGCTGTTTAACGAAGTGAACATAGGGTTTATTCAGATCTGGACCAATTTCGAAATTTGCATATGAGGACTTACCGGATTTGTTATATGTTGTTTCCGGCCTTATTTAAACTTGCGTTGATGTGTTGCTCTTGTATGCATCATCTCTTGCCATGAGTAGCTTCATGTAGCCTTGCCATGCATCATACTTGGTTGAGCATCATGCCTTGTTCATGTGTGGTGTGTTTACCGTGTTGTGTGCTTCTTCTCGATAGTTCCCGTTTCGTTGCGATCGTGAGGATTCGTTCGTCTACGTTTGGTTCGTCTTCGTGGCTTCATATTCTTCATGGACTCGTTCTTCTTCCTTGCGGGATTTCAGGCAAGATGACCGTCACCTTGGATCTCATTACTATCATTGCTATGCTAGTTGCTTCGTTCTATCGCTATGCCGCGTTTCCTACCACTTGCTTATCAAGCCTCCCAAATTGCCATGAACCCCTAACCTTGGTTACCCTTCCTAGCAAACCGTTGTTTGGCTATGTACCGCTTTTGCTCAGCCCCTCTTATAGCGTTGCTAGTTGCAGGTGAAGATGAAGATTGCTCCATGTTGGATTATGCTTATGTCGGGATGTCACAATATCTCTTATATTATTAATGCATCTATATACTTGGTAAAGGGTGGAAGGCTCAGCCTTATGCCTGGTGTTTTGTTCCACTCTTGCCACCCTAGTTTCTGTCATATTAGTTTTATGTTCCCGGATTTTGCATCCCTAACGCGGTTTGGTGATTTATGGGACCCCCTTGACAGTTCGCTTTGAATAAAGCTCTTCCAGCAAGGCCCAACCTTGGTTTTACCATTTGCCTCACCACCACCTACTTTTCCCTTGGGAGTCGCTCTCTCGAGGGTCATCTTTATTTAGCCCCCTCCCCCGGGCCAGTGCTTCTCTAAGTGCTGGTCCGAACCGACCAGCCTGCGGGGCCACCACGGGGAAACTCGAGGCCTGGTTTTGCTCGTAGCTTGACTTATCCGGTGTTGCCCTGAGAACGAGATATGTGCAGCTCCTATCGAGATTGTCGGCACATCGGGCGGCATTGCTGGTTTTGTTTTACCATTGTCAAAATGTCTTGTGAACGGGATTCCGAGACTGATCGGGTCTTCCCGGGAGAAGGAATATCCTTCATTGATCGCGAGAGCTTATAATGGGCTAAGTTGGGACACCCCTACAGGGTTTGAACTTTCAAAAGCCGTGCCCGCGGTTATGTGGCAGATGGGAATTTGTTAATGTCCGGTTGTAGTAAACTCGAAGTAAACTCTTCTAAAATACACCAACCGTGTGCGTAACCATGAGTGTATCTTTTCGGGGTTGATCGAGAGGAGAACACGGTTTCTGGGTTATGTCTGGTGTAAGTAGGGGTTCAGGATCACTTCTTGATCATTACTAGTTTACGACCGCTTGCTTTGCTTCTCTTCTCGCTCTTATTTGCGTAAGTTAGCCACCATGCTCATGCTTAGTCGCTGCTGCAACCTCACCACTTTACCCCTTCCTTTCCCATTAAGCTTTGCTTGTCTTGAAACCCATGGTAATGGGATTGCAGAGTCCTCATGGCTCACAGATTACTACACCAATAGTTGCAGGTACAGGTTATGCGATGATCTTGACGTGAGAGCGGTGATTACTTATGTTGGAGTTCTTCTTCTTCGTCGTCGATCTTGGGTTAGGTTCCTGGTCGGCAGCCTGGGCTAGCAGGTTGGATGTCGTTTGAGTTTCTGTTTATGCTTCATCCGTAGCTGGATGTTGTTTCTCTTGTATGATGTATTGTTGTGTTCATGTGACATTGTATGTCCTGGATGTATCCCCACTATTATGTAATGTTGATGTAATGATATCTACCTTGCAAAAGCGTCTTCAAGATGCGCTTCTATCCTTGGTGGGGACCTTTGAGTTCCTTCAGGATAGGGTCGCATCTTGAGCATGACAAGTTGGTATCAGAGCCTCGACCGACCCTAGGAGCCCCCTTGATTGATCGTATAGTTTGGCCGATGTTGAGTCTAGAACAAAACTTTTTCGGAGTCTAGTTATATCGGAGAGTAGGATTTCTCTTTATTCCTCTGCCCCTTCGTCACTCTGGTGAGAAATCTTGACGTAGGTGTTTTGAACTACTCCTCTTCCTGTTCAAATTTTTCTTTAGGATCACGCAGTCAGTTTTTGTTCATTGTCCTTCCTCTTGTGTCCGGTGCATTTCTCGTCAAGTCGACTTGAACCTCTTTGTCTTTTGGGAGATCAATCCTCAGCTCCTTTCAATCGATGTTGTTTCCCTGTCTGAAGTTGTCCTTGTTTTTCCCACCCGCCCACCCTTCGTCTTCTCGGAACCGGAGTCTGTAATTGAGTATCCATCCTACTCATGCGAAGCCTTTGCATTCTCTCCTTAATCATTTCAACCGGTGCCTCTCTCTTCAAGTTATTCGTCGATTCCCCGTTCCAAGTTGCCTTTGTTTTTCCCGCCCTCCCACCCCTTTTTATTCCTGGAGTCTGAGCCTCTATTCAAGCATCAATTTCTTTCGTGCGGAGTATCTTAGTCTTTCCTCAATTGTCTTCACCGGTGAAGTCTCGTCTAGTTCATCATTGTTCGTCGCATTTTCTTTCCGGTGGATCCAAATTCAAGTTTTCGTTGTCGATCGTATCCTTTCCCTCAACTCAAATATTTCCCTCTGATCGTTCGCCTCTCGTCAGTTTATCCTTCCGGAGTGATGAAGACATCTCAGAAGATTCGTGTTTGCTTTCAATTATTTCGAGGTTGTCACCTCATTCAAAGATCTTTCAATCGTTTCGGTGCATCATTTCTCATTCATCAATCCTTTCCAACGGTGTTTCTTTTCAGTGGGGCCTAACCCATAGGTCTTTTCCCAGGGTCTTACCTGACTCTTCTGATTCTCCCGGAGTTATTCTCAAATCATTTTCGAAGTTTGACGTACATATGAATTTCATCAATCAGGTGCCTTCTCCAATATCGCTTTCTAATTCCCGCATGTTCGGGTCAATCTTTCCTATTTTCATTCTCCCGGAGTATCTCAACAATTTTGATGGTGTTTCTCGTCGTCCTTCTCATCATTTGAAGACCAAAGAAGAGTTTTTCCTATAAATCTTGCCTGTTCTCTCGAGGGCGCGTGGTTCTACGTCTTGTTATCCTCGCAAATTACCCCGTTTGTCAAAAATTCTTTTCTTCCATCCGGAGTATTTCAGGAGTTGTTTTCCCTCTTGATCATCCGGAGGTCATCTTTTCGGAATATTTCTTCGTTCTAAGTTTTCAAATTAGTTCTCCAATTATTCTATATCCGTGCCCCTTCGTTCGTTTCAATATTCTTCCGGTGCTTCGTTCAAGTATTCTTCAATCAGTTCGTGATCTCTACATCCTCTTCTCTCTAAATTCCCTCAAGTATCTTCATGTTTTTCTAATTCTTTCCGATAATTCGTTCTCTTCTCTTTGTTCATTTCAATATTCTTCCGGTGGTTCGTTGAAGATTTCTTTTCTGTTGTTATCATATCTATTCATTCGTTCTTGTCAATCCTACCGGTGGCACATGAAGACCTTCCCAAATTTGGCGCTATATCTTCCCTTAATATTTTCCCAATGTGAATAAGTTGTATGCAATCCATTGCTTCTCATAAGGTTAATTGGTGGAGGATAAGCATAACATAATTCTTATTCTTCTTTCATCAAGTTGATTTATCTCTTCCTTTCGAAGATTGTTCTTGATGAATAATCTAGCGATTCTAAGTTGTTCATCTTTTCCTTTCCGGAGTTCCAAGTCTTCTTGCTTGTCTCGTCGTGAAGCTCCATCCGAATCATCGCAAGGCTTTAATCTTATCCCTTTCATCCTTCAATTTTATCTCGTCATTCTTTTGTTACCGGAGTTATTCACGGTGGATCGTCAGTATTTAATCCATTCTTCAAGTGTTCATCAAGATTCTTGTTGGAGGAGCTCAAGTATCTTCTTATTCTTCTTCTTGCTTCGCGAGGTGCAAGTAATTTCTTCGTATTCTTTTGAAGTGGAGTTTTGCATTTCTTTGTTCTCCTCAGCTATTCAATCTTTTTCGCTTGTGGTCAGTTAGCACCTCAAAATATTGAGACACTATCCATAAGTCCACAACAAGTTTATTCTTTTCGTTGTTGATTTTCTCAACAACTTCGTTAAATGCTTCCTTCTAAGGATGCTTTCTATTTCATTCGTGGTAGAAGATGTCATCTTCTTCTCCATTCTTTTCTTTCAACTCTTTCAATTCTTCAGGAGACATTGTGTTGCTCCTCTTGTCAACTATCATTCCATTTTGTCAATCTCAGTTCCAGCTCTTTCCTTATTCAGCCGGAGTGCTGCATAAATTCTTTCATTCTCATTCCGCTTCTATCTTGTTCTAACCGGAGTGGCTTCGAATTCATTTTTGCTTCGGAGCTTTGATTCTCGTCATATTCATCGTTTCTTTTCCTACTCGAGAGTTCTCGACTTTGTTCATCCTCTCTCTTTTGTTCTTTTCACCTCATCCATTTTCCTCCCCGTCTCGGTCCTAAGATCTCGGGACGAGATCTCTTGTTAGTAGAGGAGAATTGTAACGCCCCGGATTCGATGTGCCAGGTGTCTGCCAGTTATTCCCCGTCGTTGCCATGTCACGTGATTGCGTGTTGCATTTTGCCATGTCATCATCTACATTTCATATCATGTCATCATGTCCATCTCATTTTGCATACGTGTTCGTCTCATCCATCCGAGCATTTCCCTGTTGTCCATTTTGCAATCCGGCACTCCTATGTCCTCCGGCGCCCCCTTTTGCCTCTTTTCTTCTGCGGGTGTTAAACGTTCTCGGAATGGACCGAGGTTTGCCAAGTGGCCTTGGTATAGCACCGTTAGACCGCCCGTCAAGTTTCGTGCCATTTGGAGTTCGTTTGATACTCCAACGGTTAACCGGGTAGCCGCAAATCCCTCTTTTGTTGCAGCCCAACACCCCTACAAAGTGGCCCAATAACCCATCCTAACCCCCTCCATGTTCTCGATCGTTCGATCACGATCGTGTGGGCGAAAACCGCACTCCATTTGGAGCCTCCTAGCTCTCTCTACCTATATATATGCCCTCTCCCCCGAAATTCTTGGTCTAACCCTAGCCTCCTTCTACCTCGCGCTGCCGGACAAAATCCCCCCGTCGCCGGACGTGTCCGCGCCGCCGTCCCCGACGAATCCCGCGCCGCCACGTCACCCTCTCTCTCTCCCCTGCCGCCGTCTCCACCGCGCCGGCCCTCCCGGCCCAGATCGGGGCCCGGACGAGCCCGCGCGCGCCGCCGCCCGTCTGCGAGCGCCCCGCCGCCGCCGCGCGCCTCTAGCACCGGCGCCCTCTCGCCTTCCCGGTCGCCTCTCGGACCCCCGCCGTCGCCAGCTCGCCGCCTGCCGCCCTCGCCGGCGCGCCCCGCGGCCGCCGCCTCCGCCGCCCTCCCGCGCCTGCACCGCCGCCGCACACCTCGCAGCGCCCCGCCGCCCGGGTCCCTGCCGCCGCCTTCGTCCCGCGACAGCCGGCGACCTCGCCGCCCGGTCGCCGCTCCGGCGCCGCGCACCGCGCCACCTCTTCTCGTCGCCGGGGACCCGAGCCCCTCGCTCCCCTGCGCGCTGCGCCCGCCGGCCGCCGCCGCGTGCCCGCTTCCCGTCGCCGGAGTCCGCGCTCGCCGAATTTCGTCGTCGCCGGATCCGGCCGGGGTTGGATCAGATCCACCAACCCCGCCATCCAAACGCCCTGCTGTCCCAGGTCGAGCCCGTCCCTCGTTGACTTTTTCCCGAGGTCCAATTTCTTCCAAGTCCCCAGATCTGCTACATTCTGGTCCCCTGTTCATCATGCCATAACTCTCTGCATACTGCTCCGAATCATGCATATAATATATCGAAATGTTCATCTGGATGTGATCTTCATTTTGTTCCATTGCGCTCTGTTTGTTCGGGACCATCTTGATGCCCTAATCATCGTTGTAAGAGTGCTATATGATGTTAACTGCTGCCTGTTATCATAACATGCTCATTTGTCCTTTTTGCATCTTTTTGTGTGATTTTCTTTTGAGCATGATGTATTCACATGTTATGAGATATAACATGCCATCTATGCTGTGGTGCAATCCATTCTTCCTTATATTCCATGTATTGATTGTTTCAAGCTTGCAAAATAGCCTCCATGATGTTGCTGATTTCAGGGTCTTAGAATTTCACTAAGTCTGTCTACTGTTATTTTTATGCCATGTATTCATGTTGCTACAGTGATATCCATGCCTCTTTTGAGTATGTTAAGTAAGGATGTTTTGTTCATATGGTTATGATCTATCCATCCATGCCTCTGCTTTCATTTATAGAGTGCTCTAGCATGTCCTAATCTTGCTCTACTTTTGCTAGAAAATGTCCCTGGCAGATTGTTTACATGTTATTCAATTTTGCCAAGGTTGTTGCTAGTGACCCATGCATGCTATTAACTTTCTCTTGCCATGTTTAGCTTTATGAACATGTCATCTTCCTGCACGTATGCTTGTCTTGTCATGCAATGCCTTGTGTTGAGTGATTCAAGCTCACCAACATGCCTACTTATCGTTGTTCCTGCCATGTGCTGCTATTTTCAATAAGTCTGAATCTGTAACGAAACTTGCTATGTTTACATGGGTGCCATCATATCTTATGATACTTTTTGGCTCATGGTCAGTAAGGGTCTTTTGTTCTATGCGACTAGTTGATTCATTCCATGCCTTTGGTTGCCATGATAAGTTCCTGCATCATGTTGTTTTATAGCTCTAAACATTGCAACCTGATGTTCTTTCTGCCATGTCCTGAGAATTCTACCAAGTTTGTGAACCTGTTATTATTTGCAATTTTGCCATGTCCTTTTGAGCATGTTCTAATAGTTTGTGGAGATAGCTGAGTGTTCATGTTTTGTCATGATTTACCTGTACATCATGTCCATGCCATTTGTTTTCATGTTGAGATGCTGTAGCTTATTGTTTTGATGCTCTCAATATGCCTAGTTGCTGTTTTGGACAGTTTGTCCTTTAAACTTGTATGGTGTGTATGTGTTGAACCGTTGCTTCGTTTTGAGTGTGCTCTGTATGAAACTTGCTTAGTTTTGCATATAGTTTCATGTTACCTTGTTGTATCCATATTTGGAGTGTGTTGCTAGATGTTTGTATGCATTTTGCATCAATGCCATGCTTATCTTGTATTGCTCATATCTTCTAGGTCGTAGCTCCGAATCTAATGAACTTTATATGTAACTTGACTAGAATTTCATGTAGATCATAATGGTGCATCTTAACTTGCTGTTTAACAAATTGAACATAAGGTTTATTCAGATCTGGACCAATTTCAAAATTTGCATATGAGGACTTACCGGATTTGTTATATGTTGTTTCCGGCCTTATTTAAACTTGCTTTGATGTGTTGCTCTTGTATGCATCATCTCTTGCCATGAGTAGCTTCATGTAGCCTTGCCATGCATCATACTTGGTTGAGCATCATGCCTTGTTCATGTGTGGTGTGTTTACCGTGTTGTGTGCTTCTTCTCGATAGTTCCCGTTTCGTTGCGATCGTGAGGATTCGTTCGTCTACGTTTGGTTCGTCTTCGTGGCTTCATCTTCTTCATGGACTCGTTCTTCTTCCTTGCGGGATTTCAGGCAAGATGACCGTCACCTTGGATCTCATTACTATCATTGCTATGCTAGTTGCTTCGTTCTATCGCTATGTCGTGTTTCCTACCACTTGCTTATCAAGCCTCCCAAATTGCCATGAACCCCTAACCTTGGTTACCCTTCCTAGCAAACCGTTGTTTGGCTATGTTACCGCTTTTGCTCAGCCCCTCTTATAGTGTTGCTAGTTGCAGGTGAAGATGAAGATTGCTCCATGTTGGATTATGTTTATGTTGGGATATCACAATATCTCTTATATTATTAATGCATCTATATACTTGGTAAAGGGTGGAAGGATCGGCCTTATGCCTGGTGTTTTGTTCCACTCTTGCCGCCCTAGTTTTCGCCATATCGGTTTTATGTTCCCGGATTTTGCGTCCCTAACGCGGTTGGGTGATTTATGGGACCCCCTTGACAGTTCGCTCTGAATAAAGCTCTTCCAGCAAGGCCCAACCTTGGTTTTACCATTTGCCTCACCGCCACCTACTTTTCCCTTGGGAGTCGCTCTCTCGAGGGTCATCTTTATTTAGCACCCCCCCCCCAGGCCAGTGCTTCTCTAAGTGTTGGTCCGAGCCGAGCAGCCTGCGGGGACACCACTGGGAAACTCGAGGCCTGGTTTTACTCGTAGCTTGACTTATCCGGTGTTGCCCTGAGAACGAGATATGTGCAGCTCCTATCGGGATTGTCGGCACATCGGGCGGCATTGCTGGTTTTGTTTTACCATTGTCAAAATGTCTTGTGAACGGGATTCCGAGACTGATCGGGTCTTCCCGGGAGAAGGAATATCCTTCGTTGATCGCGAGAGCTTATAATGGGCTAAGTTGGGACACCCCTACAGGGTTTGAACTTTCGAAAGCCGTGCCCGCGGTTATGTGGCAGATGGGAATTTGTTAATGTCCGGTTGTAGTAAACTCGAAGTAAACTCTTCTAAAATACACCAACCGTGTGCGTAACCGTGAGTGTCTCTTTTCGGGGTTGATCGAGAGGAGAACACGGTTTCTGGGTTATGTCTGGTGTAAGTAGGGGTTCAGGATCACTTCTTGATCATTACTAGTTGACGACCGCTTGCTTTGCTTCTCTTCTCGCTCTTATTTGCGTAAGTTAGCCACCATGCTCATGCTTAGTCGCTGCTGCAACCTCACCACTGTGACGCGCTCGATTCAATCGTACACTAATCATACACGCACATGTGTACGATCAAGATCAAGGACTCACGGGAAGATATCACAACACAACTCTAGACACAAATTAAAATAATACAAGCTTTATATTACAAGCCAGGGGCCTCGATGGCTCAAATACATAAGCTCGAATACACAAGAGTCAGCGGAAGCAGGAATATCTGAGTACAGACATGAGTTAGACAAGTTAGCCTTAAGAAGGCTAGCACAAAAGTAGCAACGATCGAAAAGGCAAGGCCACCTGCCTGGGAGCCTCCTAACTACTCCTGGTCGTCGGTGGTCTTCACGTCGTAGTAGGCATCAACAGTGGCATCTGGCTCCTGGGCTCCGACATCTGGTTGCATCAACCGGAAAGAAGAAGAAAGGGGGAAAAGGGGGAGCAAAGCAACCGTGAGTACTCATCCAAAGTACTCGCAAGCAACGATCTACACTACATATGCATCGGTATCAATGTAAAGGGGTAGTATATGTGGACTGAACTGCAGAATGCCAGAAGAGAAGGGGAAAGCCTAGCCTATCGAAGACTAGCATCTTCTGGAAACCACCATCTTGCAGCAACCGGAGGGAGTAGAGTATCATAAAGTAAAGTAGTAGAAGTGTTATCAACATCGGCCGGAGATCCTTTCTCGACTCCCTGCGAGAAAGGCATCCCAGAGCCATACTATCCAGTTATCGTCACAAACCATTACTCATCACCATCCAGTTCTCATCACAAGTATCCAGTTCTAGTTGTATCGATCGGGATACAACTCCAAGTGTCTGTTACCGTAGGACAGGCTATCGATAGATGTTTTCTTCCCTGCAGGGGTGCACCAACTTACCCACCACGCTCGCTTAACTCCTGCCGGACACACTTTCCTGGGTCATGCCCGGCCTCGGCCAAGCAATACGCCGCAACCCGACCTAGGCTTAATAGAGAGGCCAGCACGCCGGACTAAACCTATGCCCCCAGGGGTCATGGGCCATCTCCCCGGGAACTCCTGCACGTTGCGTACGCGGCCGGTGAGCAGACCTAGCTACCTTCCTAAAAAGGAAGGAGCCTACCAGTCCAACCCGGCACGCGCCACTCAGTCGCTGACGTCTATTAAGCTTTGGGTGATGCATACGATGCAGAACGCCCATACTATGCCCACGTGATGGTTAGTGCTATCAGGCCAGAGGCCCCTCGGATCAAATATCCAAATCGTAGTGGATTAGGAACGCGCGGTAACAAGCAGAGACTCACGAAAGATGTGACCCCGTTGCCCCGTCTCGAGGACTTGTGGCAAGGGCTCGGATTGCCCGGCCACGCCTCGTAATTATCTCGCGGGCACCCGCCAGGTCAACCCGTCTCCACATCACTCGCAATTAAGCTCACGCGGGTACCCCTCAGGGTCGACCCGTCTTTAGTAACATGGTTCAGTGTAAAGTCATAGTAACCATAGTAACTGTGTGTCCAAACATCAAGGGGAAAACCCGAGGAATCACCCCTGGTGAATTCCACTAGATGTAATCATCAAGGTGAACGTAAGAGGAATCACCCTCGAAGTTCACACTTGAGGGGTTGCACGACAGAGCCATATCGGAAGTGGTTAAGGAGGAAATCACCCTCGATGACCACGAACGAATAGCTACACTACAGGTTAACATCAGAAGTGCTGTAGAGGGCTCACCCTCGGCACTCGATAGTAACTCAGTAGTGTCGAGCAACTAAGGGGAAAGTGATGTGCGGTGTCGGGGCCTGGTCTTCGATCCTGTTGATCGGGTCTTCAATGATGAAGCAGGGGCAACAAGGACAAGGTGGGGGTCACTGATGGATCACTAACCAACCTATACTAAGCAGGTAAGGTACAGCAACAGATACAAAAGCAGGCTATGCATCAGAATAGGAGCAAACAATAACAGTAGCAAAATCTAATGCAAGCATGAGAGAATGGAATGGGCGATATAGGGATGATCAAAGGGGGGGCTTGCCTGGTTGCTCAGACAAGAAGAAGGGGTCGTCGTCGACGTAGTTGAACACAGCGGCATCAGCGGCAGTCTCGAGGTCTACCGGAGAGAAGAGGGGGGAGAAACAGTAAATACATAGTAAGCAAGAGCATAACAGGACAACATGCAGAGCTAGACGTGTTCTAACGCGGTGCTACACGTTACCAGCGAAGGGGGATAACATCCGGGAATGTTTCCCCAGGTTTAGCATTTTCGGACAGATGAAACGGAGGGGAAAAGTTGCATGTTCAGGTAGTTAGGGGCATGTGGCAGATGAACGGATCGCGTATTCGCATTCGTGTCGTCGTTCTGAGCAACTTTCATGTAGAAAACATTTTCATCCGAGTTATGGATTAATTTCTAAAGTTTTAGCATTATTCTGAAATTATTATTAATTCGAAAATAAATGCAAAATTGCTGAGTGCACACAACACTATGTACACAGAAGTGTACACGGCATGGCATGTGGGTCCAGGGGGTCCCAGTTGACCCAGTCAACAGTGCAGTCAACAGTCAACTGTTGACTGGTCAAAACTGTAGATGGGGCCAGGTGTCACATATCTTGCATTTTCTTTTTTTTAAGTGGATATTTAAAGGGGGGGTCCACCTGTCATTTGCACTATACCTAACCACTGATTAGACTAACCCGTAGGAGTACAAATTAGCTAACGGAGATCCGGCCGTCCACAACATACAGAACATACACACGCACACACAATGGGTCAAGAGAAGATAGCATTTTGTGATTTTTGTAGGATTTAAACCATGCATCAAATGAATTTGGTCCAGTGGAGTAATATGAAGTTTGTGAAGTGTACATTCTACTCATATTTATTTTTGGCCAGTTAGTAGTTGTTTAACCGCTGATTAGAGGCTGCCTAGGGGGTTAGTCAATGTAGATATTGAAAAGCTAACTAGTAGTATAGTAAGCAGCAGCAGTTAGCGCAGGAGCAGGGAAGAGCTTCAGCAGAAGCAGCGCGGCCAGGCGCACGGGCGCGCGTGGGACGGCAAGCAGCGCCGGGCGCGGCGTCGGGCGAGCAGTAGGCGAAGGAGGCGGGCGCAGCCAGGCGGCGACTAGCGAGCGGGGCACGCGCAGCTGTAGGCGGGCACGGCAACAAGGTATATGGCAGGGGGTGCGGTGGTGGCAGGAGCGCGGGACCAGGCGGCTGCGGGGAGAAGGTGCAGGCGGGCGCATGCGCGGTCTGGTGTGGCCAGGCGCCGGCCAGGGAGCTCGCGAGCGCAGCGGCGTTTACGTGTCGGCGTGGGTTGGCGAAGGCGGAGCAGCTAGAGGGGCGCGCGGGAGCGCGAGCTGGACGGGGCGGCACGGCGACCTATGGTAGGGGGAATCAGAAGCGGGAAGGAGCTGCGGGAGGAGCTCACCTAGCAGGAACAAGGGGGCCCTGTGATCGCTTAGTAGCAGCAAAGGCGGACGGACTCGACGGGGCTCGGGGTGGCCGGAGACGACGACGAGGGAGGCGGCGTCCAACGAGGAAGTAGGGTCGGGGCGGCGTAGTGGTGCTCCTCGGCTCGGCTCGTAGTTGAAGGCGACGAGGCGGAGGGCGGCGAAGGCCCTGGCACGGTCCTAGGTGACGGGGACGGCGGAGAGCTCGTCGGCTTCGACGGTCATGGCGGCGGTGCGGTGGCGCGGTGGATCTGGAGAGCGAAAGCGGCACGAGGAGGGGGAATGGATGGGGACGCTAGGGGGAGTAGAGCGGGCATAGAGGAGTCGGGGCGTGGCGGCCTTATCCTCTCGCGGGGTTCACCGCCGGCGAGGTGGTTTGACTGGGACGAGCCCCTGTTGCGACCCGGAACAGAGGAACAGGGAGGGGAGGAGGACCGGTGCGGGGAGTGGGCTGGATGGGATGGGCCGGCTGGTGGGTGAAGGTCCGAGGAAACAAGAGGGAGGGCTTCTTTTCCTTTTACTGCTCCTTTGCATTTTCTTTTTAAAACTTTCTGTTTTCTATTTAGCTTTATTTTATTTTAGGTTTTATAAAATATGTTCTAAGCCCCAAAATTAGTATTGGTAGTTAGGTTACTGCCACAAATAACTTGGCACTTTGATAAAATAGTTTGCAATTATTCTTATTTAAAATGGATTTAAAATAATTGTTTTAGCCGTTGTTTTAATTACTTTAGGGCATTAAACCACTTTGCAAAGATGTTGGTTCACAACCATAACTAGTTAAGGAGTATTTGCCACACTTTGAACATTTTAGTTTGCATGTTTGAGAAATTAGAATTTTTGACTTTAAATTGGATTTGAATTTGAATTGTGATTTGGATCAAGTGAAGATTAGCAACAGTAATGTGATGACATGGCACCTTTAACAGGGGATTACTGTAACATGACACTGGGGGTGTTACAACCACTTTACCCCTTCCTTTTCCATTAAGCTTTGCTAGTCTTGATACCCATGGTAATGGGATTGCTGAGTCCTCGTGGCTCACAGATTACTACACCAATAGTTGCAGGTACAGGTTATGAGATGATTACTTGTGTTGGAGTTCTTCTTCTTCTTCTTCTTCGATCTTGGGTTAGGTTCCTGGTCGGCAGCCTGGGCTAGCAGGGTGGATGTCGTTTGAGTTTCTATTTATGCTTCATCCGTAGCTGGATGTTGTTTCTCTTGTATGATGTATTGTTGTATTCATGTGACATTGTATGTCTTGGATGTATCCCCACTATTATGTAATGTTGATGTAATGATATCCACCTTGCAAAAGTGTCTTCAAGATGCGCTTCTATCCTTGGTGGGGACCTTCGAGTTCCTTTAGGATAGGGTCGCATCTTGAGCGTGACAAGTTGGTATCAGAGCCTCGACCGACCCTAGGAGCCCCCTTGATTGATTGTATAGTTTGGCCGATGTTGAGTCTAGAACAAAACTTTTTCAGAGTCTAGTTATATCGGAGAGTAGGATTTCTTTTTATTCCTCTGCCCCTTCGTCGCTCTGGTGAGAAATCTTGACGTAGGTGTTTTGAACTACTCCTCTTCCCGTTCAAATTTTTCTTTAGGATCACGCGGTCAGTTTTCGTTCATTGTCCTTCCTCTTGTGTCCGGTGCATTTCTCTTCAAGTCGACTTGAACCTCTTTGTCTTTTGGGAGATCAATCCTCAGCTCCTTTCAATCGACGTTGTTTCCCTGTCCGAAGTTGTCCTTGTTTTTTCCACCCGCCCACCCTTCTTCTTCTCGGAACCGGAGTCTGTAATTGAGTATCCATCCTACTCGTGCGAAGCCTTTGCATTCCCTCCTTAATCATTTCAACCGGTGCCTCTCTCTTCAAGTTATTCGTCGATTCCCCGTTCCAAGTTGCCTTTGTTTTTCCTGCCCTCCCATCCCTTTTTATTCCCGGAGTCTGAGCCTCTATTCGAGCATCAATTTCTTTGGTGCGGAGTATCTTAGTCTTTCCTCAATTGTCTTCACCGGTGAAGTCTCGTCTAGTTCATCATTGTTCGTCGCATTTTCTTTCCGGTGGATCCAAATTCAAGTTTTCGTTGTCGATCGTATCCTTTCCCTCAACTCAAATATTTCCCTCTGATCGTTCGCCTCTCGTCAGTTTATCCTTCCGGAGTGATGAAGACATCTCAGAAGATTCGTGTTTGCTTTCAATTATTTCGAGGTTGTCACCTCATTCAAAAATCTTTCAATCGTTTCGGTGCATCATTTCTCATTCATCAATCCTTTCCAACGGTGTTTCTTTTCACTGGGGCCTAACCCATAGGTCTTTTCCCAGGGTCTTACCTGACTCTTCTGATTCTCCCGGAGTTATTCTCAAATCATTTTTGAAGTTTGACATAAGTATGAATTTCATAAATCAGGTGTCTTCTCCAATATCGCTTTCTAATTCCCGTATGTTCGGGTCAATCTTTCCTCTTTTCATTCTCCCGGAGTATCTCCACAATTTAAATGGTGTTTCTCGTCGTCCTTCTCATCATTTGAAGACCGAAGAAGAGTTTTTCCTCTAAATCTTGCATGTTCTCTCGAGGACGCGTGGTTCTACGTCTTGTTATCCTCGCAAATTACCCCGTTTGTCAAAAATTCTTTTCTTCCATCCGGAGTATTTCAGGAGTTGTTTTCCCTCTCGATCATCCGGAGGTCATTTTTTCGGAATATTTCTTTGTTCTAAGTTTTCAAATTAGTTCTCCAATTATTTTATATCTGTGCCCCTTCGTTCGTTTCAATATTCTTCCGGTGCTTCGTTCAAGTATTCTTCAATCAGTTCGTGATCTCTACATTCTCTTCTCTCTAAATTCCCTCAAGTATCTTCGTGTTCTTCTAATTCTTTCCGGCAATTCGTTCTCTTCTCTTCGTTTGTTTCAATATTCTTCCGGTGGTTCGTTGAAGATTTCTGTTCTGTTGTTATCATATCTATTCATTCGATCTTGTCAATCCTACCGGTGGCACATGAAGACCTTCCCAAATTTGGCACTATATCTTCCCTTAATATTTTCCCAATGTGAATAAGTTGTATGCAATCCATTGCTTCTCATCAAGTTAATTGGTGGAGGATAAGCATAACATAATTCTTATTCTTCTTTCATCAAGTTGATTTATCTCTTCCTTTCGAAGATTGTTCTTGATGAATAATCTAGCGATTCTAAGTTGTTCATCTTTTCCTTTCCGGAGTTCCAAGTCTTCTTGCTTGTCTCGTCGTGAAGCTCCATCCGAATCATCGCAAGGCTTTAATCTTATCCCTTTCATCCTTCAATTTTATCTCGTCATTCTTTTGTTACCGGAGTTATTCACGGTGGATCGTCAGTATTTAATCCATTCTTCAAGTGTTCATCAAGATTCTTGTTGGAGGAGCTCAAGTATCTTCTTATTCTTCTTCTTGCTTCGCGAGGTGCAAGTAATTTCTCCGTATTCTTTTGAAGTGGAGTTTTGCATTTCTTTGTTCTCCTCAGCTATTCAATCTTTTTCGCTTGTGGTCAGTTAGCACCTCAAAATATTGAGACGCTAACCATAAGTCCACAACCAGTTTATTCTTTTCGTTGTTGATTTTCTCAACAACTTCGTTAAATGCTTCCTTCTAAGGATGCTTTCTATTTCATTCGTGGTAGAAGATGTCATCTTCTTCTCCGTTCTTTTCTTTCAACTCTTTCAATTCTTCAGGATACATTGTGTTGCTCCTCTTGTCAACTATCGTTCCATTTTCTCAATCTCAGTTCCAGCTCTTCCCTTATTCAGCCGGAGTGCTGCATAAATTCTTTCATTCTCATTCCGCTTCTATCTTGTTCTAACCGGAGTGGCTTCGAATTCATTTTTGCTTCGGAGCTTTGATTCTCGTCATATTCATCGTTTCTTTTCCTACTCGAGAGTTCTCGACTTTGTTCATCCTCTCTCTTTTGTTCTTTTCACCTCATCCATTTTCCTCCCCGTCTCGGTCCTAAGATCTCGGGACGAGATCTCTTGTTAGTAGAGGAGAGTTGTAACGCCCCGGATTTGATGCGCCAGGTGTCTGCCAGTTATTCCCCGTCGTTGCCATGTCACGTGATTGCGTGTTGCATTTTGCCATGTAATCATCTACATTTCATATCATGTCATCATGTGCATCTCATTTTGCAGACGTGTTCGTCTCATCCATCCGAGCATTTTCCCCGTTGTCCGTTTTGCAATCCGGCACTCCTATGTCCTCCGGCGCCCCCTTTTGCCTCTTTTCTTGTGCGGGTGTTAAACGTTCTCGGAATGGACCGAGGTTTGCCAAGTGGCCTTGGTATAGCACCGTTAGACCGCCTGTCAAGTTTCGTGCCATTTGGAGTTCGTTTGATACTCCAACGGTTAACCGGGTAGCCGCAAATCCCTCTTTTCTTGCAGCCCAACACCCCTCCAAAGTGGCACAATAACCCATCCTAACCCCATCCATGTTCTCGGTCGTTCGATCACGATCGTGTGGGCGAAAACCGCACTCCATTTGGAGCCTCCTAGCTCTCTCTACCTATATATATGCCCTCTCCCCCGAAATTCTCGGTCTAACCCTAGCCTCCTTCTACCTCGCGCCGCCGGACAAAATCCCCCCGTCGTCGGACGTGTCCGCGCCGCCATCTCCGACGAATCCCGCGCCGCCACGTCATCCTCTCTCTCTCCCCCGCCGCCGTCTCCACCGCGCCGGCCCTCCCGGCCCAGATCGGGGCCCGCCGAGCCCATCGGGGCCCGGACGAGCCCGCGCGCGCCGCTACCCGTCTACGAGCGCCCCGCCGCCGCCGCGCGCCTCCAGCGCCGGCGCCCCCTCGCCGCCCCGGTCTCCTCTCGGACCCCCGCCGTCGCCAGCTCGCCGCCTGCCGCCCTCGCCGGCGCGCCCCGCGGCCGCCGCCTCCGCCACCCTCCCGCACCTGCACCGCCGCCGCACACCGCGCAGCGCCCCGCCGCCCGGGTCCCTGCCGCCGCCTTCGTCCCGCACCGGCTGGCGACCTCGCCGCCCGGTCGCCGCTCCGGCGCCGCGCGCCGCCCCCGAACGCCGCACCGCGCCACCTCTTCTCGTCGTCGGGGACCGGAGCCCCTCGCTCCCCTGCGCGCCGCGCCCGCCGGCCGCCGTCGCGTGCCCGCTTCCCGTCGCCGGAGTCCGCGCTTGCCGGAGTTCGTCGTCGCCGGATCCGGCCGGGGTTGGATCAGATCCACCAACCCCGCCATCCAAACGCCCTGTCGTCCCGGATCCCTCCGTCCCGGGTCGAGCCCGTCCCGCGTTGACTTTTTCCCGAGGTCGAATTTCTTCTAAGTCCCCAGATCTGCTACATTCTGGTCCCTAGTTAATCATGCCATAACTCTCTGTATACTGCTCCAAATCATGCATATAATATATCAAAATGTTCATCTGGATGTGATCTTCATTTTGTTCCATTGTTCCATATTTGTTTGAGACCATCTTGATGCCCTAATCATCGTTGCAAGAGTGCTATCTGATGTTAACTGCTGCCTGTTATCATAACATGCTCATTTGTCATTTTTGCATCTTTTTGTGTGATTTTCTTTTGAGCGTGATGTCTTCATGCGTTATGAGCTACAACTTGTCATCTTTGCTTTGGTGCAATCCATTCTTCATTATATGCCATGTATTGATTGTTTCAAGCTTGCAAAGTAGCCTCCATGATGTTGCTGATTTCAGGGTCTTAGAATTTCACCAAGTCTTTGTCTGTTGTTATTTTTATGCCATGTATTCATGTTGCTAGAGTGAGGTCCATGCCTCTTTTGAGTATGTTCAGTAAGGATGTTTTGTTCATATGGTTATGCTCTATCCATCCATGCCTTTGTTTGCATTTATAGAGTGCTCTAGAATGTCTTAATCTTGTTATATTTGTGTCGAATATTATGTACGCAAGGGGTTACGTGGACTTGGAGTTGTAATTGATGTGGTTAGGTACGAGTTGTGTAGGAGTCGGACACTTGTATCTTAGTCCTCTTACATACGGAGGGGCACCACACGTTGTAACCCATGACGACTTGATAGCAACAGGTACGCGGGGGAGCCGACGGCTTGTGTCGGCGCCCGGGCAGCCGGTGTTGTGGTATCTTGGGGAGGAGCGCCCGTAGTCATGCCCCGGGGATGTATCCATATCGGTGAACCTCGTTAACAAATATCGTGCCTTGGTGTGTCGTCTATGATCTTGCATTAGCATTTTATTCTAACAAGTGGTATGATGAGCAAGGTTGCGAGAAGGCTATGCGGAAGATCATCCGGAGGTACGAGGATCATGCTCGACGGGTGCCAGGGAACGTCCGATTGGTGCAAGGTGGAGCATGGCGGCGATCGCGGATGCGGTCGGTGGTGTCGGACACTTCGGGCAGGAGGCCTGGACCGTTCGATGGGCTGCGGCCGGTAAGGATCGGCTAGACGTGGCGATCGGACCGACGTAGTGGCTGTTGAAGACGTTGCGGAGGCGACGGATTCGGCTCGCGATCAGACCGGCGACCAGACGTGGGGGACGGCCGGATAGTTTGGAGTGTGAGAGCATCAAGATGATGCGCTCGGTGTTGTACAAGGGCGACGGCGCGATACTGAGGACGGATTATGCACGGGTGATGCAGGAGGTGGCAACTGTTTCGGCAGGGTTGACGTCAAATGAGTACGTGCGACAGGGCTGTTACAGATAGCTGGCGAGAACCAAGAAAAGAGACATGGCAGAAGTTGTCATCGAGATCAACGGCGAGTTTTTCCGAGGGACGCGGACAGAGGAAAGGTTGGATAGGCTTCGCTACCTGGCGTTGCGCGAGACGGCCGCTCGGAGCCTCGGAGGCGTGTGGCAATTGGTCTCGGCAGCGGCGTGACGTGCAAGACAAAGGAAGGCCAAAGCAGTAGGTTTCTCGGACGGAGTGCGGTGCACAAGGATAGAAAAATCGTATTGTGGCAGGAGTCAAGGGGACTAACATACATGCGGTGAACCTATCTGATGATACGTGCGTGCGTGTGCGTTTTGGGTCCAGGGGACAGGCCTGCTAATTTGTGATTCAAGGAGCCGTGTGCATGCATCTTTGGTCCGTTGGAGATTGGTACTGTATTGGATTGGATATATCTGCGTGGTATGTGATTTTGATTTCCGTGTCAGGGAAGGAAAAGGTAAGGCCGTGGGTTGTTTCAGCAGTAATAAAAGGCCGGCGACGCGAGGCAGCAAAGGCACGGAAAATTTGTCTGCAGGTTTAGGAAAAGGTGGAGCAGTCGAGTTTGGCAGAGAGCAAGTTGATCTGCGTTACGGTAAGGCTTCACGATGATTTTCTGAAGGGCGGACAGGGACGGTGCGGGTCAGATTTCTTGGTTAGATCGCGGACTGCGGCGTGGCTTCAGACAAGGAATACGGGATCAGTGATCTTTTTGTGAGGAAGTCGCAGAAGAAAACAAGGGCAGTCAGACCGGCGGCAACAGGTCAGTTAGATCGCGGCTCGGCATGGCGCCGGGATTCACCAGGTTTGATTTGGAGAAATTCGATGGCACGGGTAACTTCGGTCTATGGCAGACAAGAGTCAAGGATATTCTGGCGCAGCAGGGAATCTTGAAGGGTTTGCAGGAGACGAAGCCGGCCAAGGTTGACAACGATGCGTGGGAGGATATGCAAGTGCAGGCGGCCGCTACCATACGGCTTTGTCTTGCGGATCAGGTCATGTATCATGTCATGGACGAAGATACTCCTAAGGGAATTTGGGACAAGTTGGCAAATCGTTATATGTCCAAGTCAGCGACCAATAAGCTGTATTTGAAGCAGAAGTTCTATGGGCTGAAGATGTGGGAGGGGTCGGATCTTGTGGAGCATGTGAATGCCTTTAATCAGTTGGTCACGGATCTAGCGCGTCTGGATGTGAAGATTGAGGATGAGGATAAGGCACTACTTCTTCTTGTTTCGTTGCCACCGTCCTATGAGCATTTGGTCATTACATTGACACATGGAAAGACAACCGTCAATAATGAGGAAGTCACTGCAGCGTTGCTTGGGCATGAGTTGAGGAAGCAAAAGAATGCTATAGAGGAGAGTACTCAAGGTTTGGGGTTGGCAGTTAAAGGTTATCAGCTCAGAAAGGGACAAGAGGCGGAGAAGAAAAAGAAGAAAAAGGTGCAGTGCTACAGGTGCAAGGACTGGGGACATATAAAGAGGGAATGCCCAGAACTGAAGGGTGGGGCAAGTGCTAATGCGGCTACTCGTGGTGATGACTCGGACAGCAGTAGTGATGTTCTCGTAGTATCAAACATGCGGTCAACAAAACTGAAGTGTGGATGTTGGATTCAGCTTGCTCTTTTCATGCGACGCCCAACAGGGAGTGGTTCTCTTCGTACAAGTCTGGTGAGTTTGGTTTAGCCTATGTGGGCGATGATACAAGTTATCGTGTTGCTGGAGTAGGTGACATCAAAATCAAGATGTTTGACGGAGTTGAGCGGATGCTTCGGGGAGTCAGGCATGTGCCAGGGCTAAGGAGGAATCTAATTTCGCTTGATGTTCTTCATGATGGTGGTATGGAATTCCGTTGTGATCGGGATACGAAGACCATGGAAATCATGAAATATGGGGTGACTGTGATGATAGGAGAGAGGACGGCTTCGCATCTTTACAAGTTGCAAGGGAGCACTATTGCAGGTGGAGCCATGGGGAGTGGAGCTGCAAGAGTAGCAGTGGAGTCTCACGGTGGCGGCGGGTCTGGCCCGTCGGGTAGCTCTCAGTAAGCTACAAAGGAGACAACCCAAGTCCGGAGTACATGGAGGTTCGAGCATGGACGACTTCTAAGTGGTGGAGAATATTCGCCAAGGTGGAGTTTGTTATATTTGTGTCGAATATTATGTACGCAAGGGGTTACGTGGACTTGGAGTTGTAATTGATGTGGTTAGGTACGAGTTGTGTAGGAGTCGGACACTTGTATCTTAGGCCTCTTATATACGGAGGGGCACCACACGTTGTAACCCATGACGACTTGATAGCAAAACAGGTACGCGGGGGAGCCGACGGCTTGTGTCGGCGCCCGGGCGGCCGGTGTTGCGGTATCTTGGGGACGAGCGCCCGTAGTCATGCCCCGGGGATGTAGCCATATCGGTGAACCTCGTTAACAAATATCATGCCTTGGTGTGTCGTCTATGATCTTGCATTAGCGTTTTATTCTAACAAATCTTGCTCTACTTTTGCTAGAAAATGTTCCTCGCAGATTATTTACATGTTATTCAATTTTGCCAAGGTTGTTGCTAGTGACCCATGCATGCTATGAACTTTCTCTTGCCATTTTTAGCTTCATGAACATGTCATCTTGCTGTAGGTATGCTTTTCTTGTTATGCATTGCCTTGTGGTGAGTGATTCAAGCTCACCAACATGCCTACTTATCGTTGTTCCTGCCATGTGCTGTTATTTTCACTAAGTCTGAATTTGTAACGAAACTTGCTATGTTTACATGGGTGACATCATATCTTCTGATACTTTTTGGCTCATGGACGGTAAGGGTCTTTTGTTCTATGCAATTAGTTGATTCATTCCATGCCTTTGGTTGCCATGATAAGTTCCTGTATCATATTGTTTTATAGCTCTAAATATTGCAACCTGATGTTATTTCTGCCATGTCCTGAGAATTCTGCTAAGTCTGTGAACCTGTTATTATTTGCAATCTTGCCATGTCCTTTTGAGCATGTTCTAGTAGTTTCTGGAGATAGCTGAGTGTTCATGTTTTGTCATGATTTACCTGTACATCATGTCCATGCCATTTTTTTTTATGTTGAGATGTTGTAGCTTATTGTTTTGATGCTTGTAATATGCCTAGTTGTTGTTTTCGATAGTTTGTCCTTTAAACTTGTATGGTGTGTATGTGTTCAACCGCTGCTTCGTTTTGAGTGTGCTCTATATGAAACTTGCTTAGTTTTGCATATAGTTTCATGTTACCTTGTTGTATCCATGTTTGGAGTGTGTTGCTTGATATTTGTATGCATTTTGCATCAATGCCATGCTTATCTTGTATTGCTCATATCTTCTAGGCCGTAGCTCCGAATCTAATGAACTTTATATGTAACTTGACTAGAATTTCGTGTAGATCATCATGGTGCATCTTAACTTGTTGTTTAACAAATTGAACATAAGGTTTATTCAGATCTGGACCAATTTCGAAATTTGCATATGAGGACTTACCGGATTTGTTATATGTTGCTTCCGGCCTTATTTAAACTTGCTTTGATGTGTTGCTCTTGTATGCATCATCTCTTGCCATGAGTAGCTTCATGTAGCCTTGCCATGCATCATACTTGGTTGATCATCATGCCTTGTTCATGTGTCGTGTGTTTACCGTGTTGTGTGCTTTTTCTCGATAGTTCCCGTTTCGTTGCGATCGTGAGGATTCGTTCGTCTATGTTTGGTTCGTCTTCGTGGCTTCATCTTCTTCATGGACTCGTTCTTCTTCCTTGCGGGATTTCAGGCGAGATGACCGTCACCTTGGATCTCATTACTATCATTGCTATGCTAGTTGCTTCGTTCTATCGCTATGCCGCGTTTCCTACCACTTGTTTCTCAAGCCTCCCAAATTGCCATGAACCCCTAACCTTGGTTACCCTTCCTAGCAAACCGTTGTTTGGCTATGTTACCGCTTTTGCTCAGCCCCTTTTATAGCGTTGCTAGTTGTAGGTGAAGATGAAGATTGCTCCATGTTGGATTATGTTTATGTTGGGATATCACAATATCTCTTATATTATTAATGCATCTATATACTTGGTAAAGGATGGAAGGCTCGGCCTTATGCCTGGTGTTTTGTTCCACTCTTGTCGCCCTAGTTTCCGCCATATCGGTTTTATGTTCCCGGATTTTGCTTCCCTAACGCGGTTGGGTGATTTATGGGACCCCCTTGACAGTTCGCTTTGAATAAAGCTCTTCCAGCAAGGCCCAACCTTGGTTTTACCATTTGCCTCATCACCACCTACTTTTCCCTTGGGAGTCGCTCTCTCGAGGGTCGTCTTTATTTAGCGCCCCCCCCCCCCGGGCCAGTGCTTCTCTAAGTGCTGGTCCGAACCGAGCAGCCTGCGGGGCCACCACGGGGAAACTCGAGGCCTGGTTTTACTCGTAGCTTGACTTATCCGGTGTTGCCCTGAGAACAAGATATGTGCAGCTCATATCGGGATTGTCGGCACATCGGGCGGCTTTGCTGGTTTTGTTTTACCATTGTCGAAATGTCTTGTGAACGGGATTTCGAGACTGATCGGGTCTTCCCGGGAGAAGGAATATCCTTCGTTGATCGCGAGAGCTTATAATGGGCTAAGTTGGGACACCCCTGCAGGGTTTGAACTTTCGAAAGCCGTGCCTGCGGTTATGTGGCAGATGGGAATTTGTTAATGTCCGGTTGTAGTAAACTCAATGTAAACTCTTCTAAAATACACCAACCGTGTGCGTAACCGTGAGTGTCTCTTTTCGGGGTTGATCGAGAGGAGAACACGGTTTCTGGGTTATGTCTGACGTAAGTAGGAGTTCAGGATCACTTCTTGATCATTACTAGTTGACGACCGCTTGCTTTGCTTCTCTTCTCGCTCTTATTTGCGTAAGTTAGCCACCATGCTCATGCTTAGTCGCTGCTGCAACCTCACCACTTTACCCCTTCCTTTCCCATTAAGCTTTGCTAGTCTTGATACCCATGGTAATGGGATTGCTGAGTCCTCGTGGCTCACAGATTACTACACCAATAGTTGCAGGTACAGGTTATGCGATGATCTTGACGTGAGAGCGGTGATTACTTGTGTTGGAGTTCTTCTTCTTCTTGGTCGATCTTGGGTTAGGTTCCTGGTCGGCAGCCTGGGCTAGCAGGGTGGATGTCGTTTGAGTTTCTGTTTATGCTTCATCCGTAGCTGGATGTTGTTTCTCTTGTATGATGTATTGTTGTATTCATGTGACATTGTATGTCTTGGATGTATCCCCACTATTATGTAATGTTGATGTAATGATATCCACCTTGCAAAAGCGTCTTCAAGATGCACTTCTATCCTTGGTGGGGACCTTCGAGTTCCTTTAGGATAGGGTCGCATCTTGAGCGTGACATTTAGCCTCTACGATCTCGTGGTAGATCAACTCTTGTACTACTTATATCATCAAGATCAATCAAGCAGGGAGTAGGGTATTACCTCCACCGAGAGGGCCCGAACTTGGGTAAACATCGTGTCCCCTGCCTCATGTTACCATCCGCCTTAGACGCACAGTTCGGGACCCCCTACCCGAGATCCGCCGGTTTTGACACCGACAATGAGTGTCATCCCCTATGCTTCTACCATAGGCTCTATCATGTATGTGATGCTATGCACAAGACCGGATGTCAGCCTTGCCATAAGTATGGCCGGAAGGTTTCAAAGTAATCTAGGAGTGGATCACTAGACATCGGTGAAGAATATCCTTAAGTGCCTGAAAAGGACTAAGGAAATGTTTCTTGTTTATGGAGATGATCAAGAGCTCGTCGTAAAGGGTTACGTTGATGCAAGCTTTGACACTGATCCAGATGACTCTAAATCTCAAACCAGATACGTATATGTTCTGAACGGTGGAGCGGTAAGCTGATGCGGTTCCAAGCAGAGCATGGTTGCTGATTCTACATGTGAAGCGGAGTACATAGGTACCTCGGAGGCAGCGAAGGAAGGTGTCTGTATGAAGCAGTTCATGACAGATCTTGGAGTTGTGCCCGGTGCACTGGACTCAATGACTCTGTTCTGCGACAACACTGGTGCCATTGCTATAGCCAAGGAACCAATGTTTCACAAGAGGACCAGGCACATAAAGCGACGCTTCAATTCCATCCACAATTATGTCAAGGAGGAAGACATAAACATTTGCAAGATACATACGGATCTGAATGTTGCAGATCCATTGACTAAACCTCTTCCACGGGAAAAGCATGATCAACACCAGAACTCTATGGGTGTTAGATTCATTACCATGTAATGCTAGATTATTGACTCTAGTGCAAGTGGGAGACTGTTGAAAATATGCCCTAGAGGCAATAATAAAGTGGTTATTATTATATTTCCTTGTTCATGATAATCATTTATTATCAATGCTATAATTGTATTGATTGGAAACTCAAATACATGTGTGGGTACATAGATAACAACATGTCCCTAGTGAGCCTCTACCGGACTAGATCGTTGATCAAAGACGGCTATGGTTTCCTAGTCATAGACATGAGTTGTCATTTGATGACGGGGGATCACATCATTAGGAGAATGATGTGATGGACAAGACCCAAACTATGAATGTAGCATATGATCGTGTCAAGTTTATTGCTATCGTTTTCTGCATGTCAAGTATATGAGGCTGATTGGTTTGCAGCCAATTTTTGGCATGCCAATTGTTGGCAAGCCTATTTTTGGCAAAGCTGGAAGTTGCCAACATTTGGCAAGTTTGGCTACCAATTGGTTGGTTGCCAATGTTTTGCCAATATTTGGCAAAAAACAAGTGTCCATCAATTGGTTTGTTACCAAATATGCATAACTCGTCCCGACAAAGAATTTGTTACCTACGTAATCGAGTACATAATTTACACGCCATTGTTATACCATGGGCATAATTTACAAATTTAGAAGCACCATATCATACCACTGCAATATTGCAACGTAGCATGCACAAGGTCATCAAGCATCAGGAAATTTCTTACAAACTAGCTTAATTTAGATTTGTGCTAGACCAATGCATTACAAAAGGCAAGACCCTCTAAACACCATTACGACACAGGAATTCCACTTAGCATAAGTGCATGAAAAGCTAAGTAGACTACAAAAGCACTTGCCAAAAGAAAGCCACCAAACATGTCATTCAGATTGAAGGATCAGCAGCTGTGCGATCATTGCCGTCGTACTTGTGCGCGAAATAATCAAGGACCCAAGCATTAAAAGTCTGGACGCTTGCACAGTTCAGGAAACCATGGAAAATTTCTTGTTCTGGCTTAGCAAGATAGGCTGCTAACTCAATCTTCTCATTTGCTGGGATAGTTAGCGACTCAATGTGTTTCCAAAGATTGGCATTGGGGTCTGTAACTGCTATTGGCTGAATAGGGGCAGCAGATTTCACAGTTTCAGCAAGACTCACAATGCTCGCTGCCACATCATCATCTAACACGCTGGCTCGACGCGCCTTGACCTTTGGTTTCTTCTTATGTGGTGCTTTAACATGCTTGCGCTTCAGATTTGAGCTAGTGCCTTCTGCTGGACTGTTGGGCGCAATCATGTCGGAATCACTAAGACCTTGTTCGGCAGTGGATGTGTGGTTGCTCGTTTCACTACTACCATCAGATTCCACATTCTCACTTGCATCATTCACATCAATAGCTAGTGAGCCATCCGCATGAGACGAGTCACTAAACAGTTCTTCCAGGAGATGATAAAACTTGATGGAGTGAGTAAGGTAGTTAAATTTTATTTTCTGCAACATAAACCAAAGCATATCAATGCAATAAATTGTTTGAGTAGTCTGGTCAATCTAAAAGTGCACAACAATGATTATAAAACAAGTGTATAATTGGTGAGACCAGATAATCTATGTAAGTGAATATTTTGACAGTGGTAAATGCAAAAAAGGAATATCTATTAACACTAGCATGCCATTTTCAAAATAAAAACTAGATAATCAGTTTAGCAAAAACAAGAATGATCGCATAGAGAACTATAAATCATGCAAATAGAAAGGTGAGTTGGAGCGAACTTACACCAAGCTTGCTTGGTGATTTCTCTGACTTGTCAATGTTAAATTTGTTAAGTACTTTATCGAAACCATATCCGCTCCTCCCCTTTGCTAGCTTTATCCACTTCCATTTCTCCTTGAATGACCTAAAGTGTCGATCAACTTGTTTTGATGTAGCTGTAATTCCAAACTTGTCATTCAAATCATTAGCACATTGTAGATGGTGTTGTGCCTTCCACTTGAAGGTTGGTGGCTTGTCCCTTTGCTTCTCGATATACCACTCAAGCATATACTTGGTACAATCATCACTCCATGACATGTAATTATCACGAGAGCGAGCAACCTCAGTCTTGGCACCTTCTTTTTGCTCACCCATTCTATAAATGAAGGTCAGAAGTCAATATGCTATTATGTCAGCGAATATTCAAGGGTTTCAGCACAAACAAACAATCCATACATTACCCAACAGTGCATTCCAAAATAAAAGTACAGTTGCACAATACACGGAAAAGAAAATTACAGAGCTAGATTGGCACAAAATGTCTAAACATGGAACTGCTAAATAAGGAAAATGTACTACAGGAAAGTACTTTCAAATGGTACTAGCACTACTCCTGCTCTCTGAAGCATCCTTGTTCGCCAATCTCTCTCTATCATTCCACATCTGTTGGGCAATCAAATCACGCTTGGCTGCCCACTAGCGTACATCACTCTCTCGGTCGGAGACACGATTGCTACTCCTTGGCAGGTGGTGGTACCAAGTTGGTTCGTCATCTACAAACTCATCGGGTCCATTGTCTAAAATCCAGTTGTGAATGACGCAACAAGCAATAACCACCTTGGGTTGTGATTTCAAGGGTATGAAAGGTCTATTACTAAGAATCTTGAAACGATTCTTAATAGCTGCAAAGGCTCGCTCGACCGTTGTCCTTAGTGAGGAATGACGGTGGTTGAACAGCTCTTTTGGACATGTTGGACGATTCGGACCATGGAACTCCTGTAGATGATAGCGAACACCTCGATAGGGTGGCAATATGCCCGGCCTAGTGGCATACCCAGCATCAGCCAAATAAAATTTTCCTACATACATAGTTGAATACCACCTTAAGTTAATTTTCTATGTTTAAACTGAACAACATTTTTTAAAAATGTGCAATTACCTTCTGGAATTTTGAGACCGTTTGGACGAGATAGGGCATCATGCAATACAGCAGAATCATGAGCAGATCCCTCCCACCCTGCTAGAACATACGTGAATCTAAGATCGAAATCCACAGGAGCTAGGACATTTTGTGTGGGATATGGCTTGCGGCCCCTAAACCTGTCCACATATTTTGAAGGCACACGTGCCCTAATATGGGTGCCATCTACTGCCCCTATACATCCCTAGAAAAAAATTAAACTTGTGTGAATTAGAATGAACTTAGTTTGGAAATTAACTAGTATAACGCACTGGTAGAGTTACCTCAAAGTAGGGATGAAATCTGTTTGGGTTGGTAGTGATCTTAGCATGTGTATCTGTAGACCGAGTGCAGATTATTTCACGGGCTAACTTCACAAGTGCACGTAGGACGATGTTAAAATACCTACTCACTGTCTCCTCAGATCGCCACAATGCAAATCCTACAGAGGAATGAGTGTGATATTGCCCAACAATTTTCAAAAACATAGCTAGCTGCTCCTCTACGGACACATGAATTGTGTCAACCAAAAGCTTTTTGTCCCTAAGGTGAGCACACAACTTGTAGAAAACAGCCGGATACATCCTGAGCTGGCGCAAACACGTCCTTTCCGAGGTGTCGATCAGTCTAATTAGTTCAGTACTCCTCCAAATATCTCTCTTGACAAGTGGACCATACTTGACACGTTTAGCTCTATTCTTCCTCTCTTTTTTCTTGCTCCACCAAAGGACCAACATTACAAAAAGGACAAGTAGTGTGCGTTGCTTCCACATACAGTAATATAGATATTGTTGTTGAGAATTATCCATCTGAGTAAATATAAGATGCATAAGCATAAAAGAAAATGAAAAAGCAATGCAAAGCATGTACAAGCAGATAGTAAATAATTTGTCAATACATAAAAAATATTCAAATATGTGTATATATATAAGTTATTCAGAGGTGTGTGACTTCTATTGTCAAAAGCAAGATGATACTGCTCTGTCTTTCAGGCCCTCAAATATATTAGAAGAGAGTATTAGGTGTCAGCCCTCCCACCGTGGCAGTAGAAAAGTATGAGGGCACATGTTGTAGTGATATCCTAGCATCAATTAGTCCAGCATAATCTTTAAGCAAGGTATTTAGCTTCAGATTTATGCAGATGTAAGGTACTAAAACAACTCTGAACCGTTCCTGAATCCTGCACCAAGTACAAGACAGAGAAGATAAGAGCGCACTGCCTGTCCCGTCAGATGAGAGCGGACTGCAGATGCAAACTAAGAGAGACCAGTACCCCTGGCATCTAGAAACAATAATCATGTACATCTGCTTCTGGCGTCAGATGAGAGGGCACTGCAGGCGATTGGGTAAAGTGTACACAGGGAAAGAAGGAAAGACCCATCAGATTTGGGCACGAACTAACCTTGATTGCTCTGGTGGATCTGGTCTGGCTCGTTGACGATTTCCCACCGGTGCAGGAGATCGCCGAGGTCCTTGAGCGCTTCTGGTCGCTGGCGGCGGTACGGACGATGGAACGGAGGGGCTAGGGATTTGGGGCTGGGACGAAGGAGGATAAGGGGATACCCTGTTGGGGCGAACCGTGAGGGGAAAGTGAGCGGTGGGGGGAAGACACGCGGCCAATATTTGGCTAACCGCGTGTTGGCGCGCCCACGATTCGAGTCGAACCAATCGACCGCCAATTTTTGGCGCGTGCCAATAGTTGGCTTGCCAAAATTTGGCTGCAAACCAATTAGGCTCTATGTTCCTATGACCATGAGATCATGCAACTCACTGACACTAGAGGAGTACCTTGTGTACCAAACGTCGCAACGTAACTGGGTGACTATAAAGGTGCTCTACAGTTATCTCCGAGGGTGTCTGTTGAGTTGGCATGGATCAAGACTGGGATTTGTCACTCCGTATGACGGAGAGGTATCTCAGGGCCCATTCGGTAATATAGTATCACAATGAGCTTGCAAGCAATGTGACTAATGAGTTTGCCACGAGATCTTGTATTACGGAACGAGTAAAGAGACTTGCCAGTAACGAGATTGAACTAGGTATGGAGATATCGACGATCGAATCTCGGGCAAGTAACATACCGATAGACAAAGGGAATTACATACGGGATTAGCTGAATCCTTGATATCAGGATTCGACCGGTAAGATCTTCGTAGAATATGTGGGAACCAATATGGGCATCCAGGTCCCGCTATTGGTTATTGACCGTAGAGGTGTCTCGGTCATGTCTGCATAGTTCTCGAACCCGTAGGGTCTACACACTTAACGTTTGATGACGATATAAGTATAGTTGAGTCATTATGGTGGTTACCGAAGGTTGTTCGGAGTCCCGGATGAGATCCCAGACGTGACAAGGAACTCTGGAATGGTCCGGAGGTGAAGATCGATATATTGGACGAAGGGTATTGGAGTCCGGAATTGTTCTAGGGGTACCGGGTGATGACGGGCGTCACCGAAAGGGGTTTCGGGGGGCCCCGACAAGTGTTGGGGGGGCCCATGGGCCACGTGGAGGGGGCAAACCAGCCCACTAAGGGGTTGAGCGCCCCCCTCACCCCATCTCACGTAACCAGGAGGGTTGGGGGCATTCCCCTAGGGCTTCCCACCTCCCGGCTTGGGGGGCAAGTCACCCTCGGGGAGATCCCATCTGCCCTGGCCGCCGCCCCCTAGGGGAAACCCAAGGGGCGCAACCCCCTCCTCCCTTCCCCTATTTATAGAGAGGTAGAGAGAGGGCAGCCGCACCCGAAGAGCACATCTCCACGCAACGGCGCTGCCTCTCCTCTCCCTCGCATCCATCTTCCTCTCTGCAATGCTTAGCGAAGCTCTGCTGAGATTCCACCACCACGCCGTCGTGCTGCCGGAGGGCTCGAGCTACTACTTCACCATCGCTCACTGGATCGAGGAGGTGAAGGTGTCATCAAGCCGTACGTGTGTTGAACGCGGAGGTGCCGTCTGTTCGGCACTTGGATCGGGAGTTCGCGGGACGGATCGTGGATCGCAAAGACGTTCGACTACATCAACCGCGTTTCTTAACGCTTCCGCTTAGCGATCTACAAGGGTATATAGATGCAATCTCTCCTTTCGTAGATGGTCATCTCCTAGATTGATCTTGGTGAGCGTAGGAAAATTTGTGTTTCCCATGCAACGTTCCCCAACAACCAGTATCAGAGAAACTATTGCAGTTGGTTGTTGGTACTTATGGTGGCTAAGACACCAGGTAACGCACGAAGGAAAAGCCTTTCCAATATGGCGAAGCGCAGTTTCTACTCTAGCAAATACAGGAAATGCTGCAAATATAAAAGATTCTCAAGCAAATGTTGTTGATGGTCGCTGGGCAAAACCAGAGCATGGGTCACTAAAGCTAAATGTTGATCCGTTCTACTTTGCAGATGAAGCGACTGAGGCAACGGCCGCAGTTCTCAGAGAGATCGTAATAGCAATTTTTTTACGAGAAGAAAATATAGTCGGTGCCCTACTGAGAGCGATGAAATGGCTCCCGAGCTCATCTGCTCCCGCTCGTGAATAATAAAATAAAACAAATACTAGAAAAGTTCTTTACATGGAAGATATTTGAGTGTGTGAGATCCGTGCAAATTTCCAGCATGTTTGTACATCAGAGTAGCTCTGAGCAAAAAAATTTGAGGGTTTGTGTAAAAGTTTACTATTTATGCACTGTTCGGGCTGACTATTTTTTTTAGCTACTCAGATGTCCGAACGCGCTGAAATTGGCACGAAGCTCACACACTCAAACATCTCCCATGCAAAAAGATCAGATTTGTTTTTGATTTTTTTTCTACTATTTTTTTTAATTTACTGCTCACCAGATGCAGATAAGTCCGTGCTCAGAATTAGATATTCGGTGCCCTACTTTATGGCAGGGAAAAAATGGATGCCTTATTTTATATCATTTATTATGTTATCCGTCTTAAAATAAGTGTCTCAACTTTATACTAATTATAGTATAATGTTGTACTAAAGTTAAGGCACACTTATTTTGGGGCAGAGGGAGTATATGGAAGGGGGGAAAATTGGTGCCCTAAAACAGATTTTGAATACCCTATTTTACTATGTTGGAGATGCTCTTACATCCCTCGGTTTTGACCCTGATTAAGGTGGGTTGGACAGTGGATTTTCCTTTAGTGCGTCGAACTTGCCTTCGTTGGACTCTAGTTTTTTTGCTTCAAATTTTTTCTACAAGACCGGTGTGTTCTCGTCGTGAAACTATGAAAGTAATGGGAAATGGGGGAACCCGGATAACAGAAGTAAGCGTGAAATTCCTCAAGCTTCTCACCGGAACATTTCGATCGGGTTACATGCACAGCAGCACATGCATGGTACGTACTGTACTAGCGTACCGTTCCTCAACAAGACACGCGTTGGTACGTGCCGCCGTGCGTTCCTCGCCCAGAACCAGATCCAAGGGAGCACATGCACCAACTGTATTGACTATTGAGCATGGCAACTTTGCAAGTACAGAGTCGAGTTGCCCCGGACCCCCGGACCCCCGCACCGCACCGGCCGTGCCGTGCGTGCCACGGTGACGCCTCCGCGGAGGCGGAGCCATGCATGGGAGGCCAAGGTGTTGCAAGGCGACCTCTCTAGCCCGCCAGCCACCATGGCGGCGCATTGAATTTGGCGTGCGTGGAGCGGGGCCAGATCAATCCAATCTACGGGCTGGCTGGCTGGCTATAGTGCGGCGTGTGGGCGCTGCATGCGTACGACGGCGTGCACGATCGAGGGATCTATCCCCACTCGGCGACGCCGTTCATACGCCTATGCATGTGGAATGTCTTTGCGTGCCGGATGGGTCATTGGATGTTGATGATTGAGACCTATCTATCTGTTCCGGTTTTATGGCCAGCAGAGCTTTTCCAAGCTTCCAGTGTGCGCGTTCACAGTCTGTCTGCTAACCGGTACCCGGCCGGCCGGTGCGGTGCGATGCTTCCCGACGATGATGGATGGTCCGTAACTTGCTCAACGGGGCTGGAAATGTCGGCGAGTTATTAGCGGCTCAAGTACTGAACTGGTACGTGCTCCAGTAACTCGTTTGTTCAGCCGGTCGATCGAGTTTCCTTATTATGGGGGAAAAGACTGCATGCACTACATGTCGGCGTTGCTCAAAAGTCAAAACTAGCTGTAACCGCTCTACGTAACCGGCCATGTATCATGTACTCCCTCCGTTCCAAATTACTTGTCTTGAACTAAAACCACGACAAGTAATTTGGAACGGAGGGAGTATGTATATATCTGTGCTCACATAGTGTAGTATTGGAACACGCTTATGTTCACCCAATCAGAAAGTAACTGATGTGCAACTAACTATACTCGTCCTTCAGCAAAACACGTACCATACGTGCGTACTCCCTTTGTAAAAAAAATATAAAAGTGTTTAGATCACTAAAATGTTGAGCTAAGCTAGCTAGCTCGTGTTTCCGGCTTTCGATCGGCTACGCATAGCAATACATAAATGTACTAATTCACATCAAATGGCGCTAGCTGGACAGTACGGGTGCAAACGACCAGTGTGTATCCACGCCGATTCTCAACATCTTTTGTAGTATTGTACGTATGATTGTATTTGTATATGTCTCCAGAGTCCGTCCGGACCCCAGACTGTGTTTGTATAAATCCCTCGTGCCCGTGCCGGCCGGTCTTTCTTTACACCCGGTAGTGTCGTTCTTTACACTCGGTAGTGTCGTCGTCAATGCGGTGAACCAACATTGCCCGCCGCCTCGAAGTTAAATGCCGGACCTAACAGCGAGTGGCGAAAAGCCCAATCGGTTTTTGAATTAATCTCCACCCTCTAGTGTCCAATCCAGCACCGCCGCTGCCCAACTCACCAGTCCCTACAAATAACGCAAAAGCATGGTAGCAGTACGCATATCACCTGTGTGTTGTCGCGATCACAATCAATCTCGCTCGCTCGCTCCTTCTAGCAGCTCAGTCAGAGCGTCACTGAGAAGGCACTTGGTAGTGCAATGGCGGGGCGGGCGTGCTGGTGGCGGTCGCTGGCCGTGGTGCTGGCGGTGGTGGCCGCGGCGGCGACGACGGCCGGGGCGGCGCCGCAGGTGCCGTGCTACTTCGTGTTCGGGGACTCGCTGGTGGACAACGGCAACAACAACGGCATCGTCTCGCTCGCGCGCGCCAACTACCCGCCCTACGGCGTCGACTTCGCCGGCGGCCCCACCGGACGCTTCTCCAACGGGCTCACCACCGTCGACGTCATCTGTAAGCACCCAAAACTATATATGACACGTACGTACAGACACATTCCGAAACTACGTGCAGCTCAGCCTTGCCCTGCTTTTGCGTTGGGTGCAGCCAAGCTTCTGGGCTTCGACGACTTCATCCCCCCCTTCGCCGGCGCGACCAGCGACCAGCTCCTCACCGGCGTCAACTTCGCCTCCGCCGCCGCCGGCATCCGGGAAGAGACCGGGCAGCAGCTGGTACGTAGCACGCTACCACATTCCGTACCCTAGCCGTCGAAAATGCCATGCCGATTCCTGAAGAGAGCTGCTGCATGCAGGGCGGGCGCATCAGCTTCAGCGGGCAGGTGCAGAACTACCAGAGCGCGGTGGAGCAGCTGGTGAGCATCCTGGGGGACGAGGACGCGGCGGCGAGCCGCCTGAGCCGGTGCATCTTCACCGTCGGCATGGGCAGCAACGACTACCTCAACAACTACTTCATGCCGGCCTTCTACGACACCGGCAGCCGCTACACGCCGGCGCAGTACGCCGACGACCTGGCGGCGCGCTACACGCAGCTCCTGCGCGCGCTCTACAGCTACGGGGCGCGCAAGGTGGCGCTGATCGGCGTCGGGCAGGTCGGGTGCAGCCCCAACGAGCTGGCCACGCAGAGCGCCAACGGCGTGGCCTGCGTCGACCGGATCAACGTCGCCGTCCGCATGTTCAACCAGCGGCTCGTCGGCATGGTCGACCAGTTCAACCGCCTCCTCCCCGGCGCGCACTTCACCTACGTCAACATCGACGGCATCTTCTCCGACATCCTCCGGGCGCCCGGCGGCCATGGCCTGAAGGTGACCAACCGGGGCTGCTGCGGCGTGGGGCGGAACAACGGGCAGGTCACCTGCCTGCCGTTCCAGACGCCGTGCCCCAACCGCAACGAGTACCTCTTCTGGGACGCCTTCCACCCCACCGAGGCCGCCAACGTGCTCGTCGGCCAGCGGGCCTACGCCGCCCGGCTCACCTCCGACGTGCACCCCGTCGACCTCCGCACCCTCGCCCGCCTCTAGCTCGCTCGCTCGTCGGAGGGAGGGACGACGGAGGCCGCCGCCGTTGGTGTCGGTGAAACATATGCATAATTCTGATCCTGCGGTGTACCAACACATACAAGATGATACGTTTGCGTCTGAATTTTGCACCAACTGTACCCTCTTACTCAGTTCACAGTGCTTCAGATGGGCAACCAACCATGTACTACGATTGTGCAGCATTTAATATAATACTGTATAAACAACTGTCTTTGGCTGAGAAGAATAGCTTACAGTTCACAGAATTCATTAATTCGCTGGAAGAATTTAGTCTGCAGAAACATATGAAAAGGAATGCAACAGCATAAGAAAAAGCTTTGGGGCTTCATATCACCACCACAGCCAAAATCACATGAGGAAAACAACAGATTTCCCCTTCCAATACTAGAAAATTCCACCTATGGCAGCACTGAAACTACGATCTAACCAAGATGAAAAGGCAGGGCTCTCGACGATTGATCGCTCGAAAACAAACTAACGACAATGGTTTCAACATGAACAGTTGGAAAATAATAGAACTTCTCTTCCAATGCTGGAAAACTCCATCTATCCCAGCTGAAACTACCATCTAACCAAGATGAAAAGGCAGAGATGCTGCCGATTGCTCGAGGACAAATACAATCTAACCTAAATGGAGGAGCGTATTACAACAACAATAGGGAAGGGCTAGCGATATTACGGGAGAAACTGATGCAAGATGCCAGCTCCGTCCCATAAGATCATTTATCTGGTTTCAGGTTGGGCTTGGTACGAAGTTTCTTCAGGATTAGCTAGTCCGATGAGTGATGACGACGGAAAGACATTAACCCAGGGAATGTTAAACTCTGCAGCTTCAGCACAGGTCGGTCTTCTTCGATGCACCTACTGCGCGAGCATCATTCTCCACTTCAAGCTGTATGACCGACCGCGCAGGCCAGCAATCCACCTGGTCCAAGCTAGCACTAGCACATGGCTGGAGTATGTGCTTTGCTCCAGATTGCAACTTAACAGGTCTAGTACCCGCAGTACTGGAAGAATCGGTCAACGCCGAACGTGTATTTGCACCACTGGTTACAGCTCGGAGAATTGTTTCAGGTCCTCTGAGACGAACTGGCATATCTCGGGGTTGCCCACTGTTGAGACGAACTAGCATATCCCGGGGTTGCCCACTGTTGAGACGAACTGGCATATCTCGGGGTTGCCCACTGTTGAGACGAACTGGCATATCTCGGGGTTGCCCACTGTTGAGACGAACTGGCATATCTCGGGGCTGCCCACCTGGTCTGGATCCATAGATTTCTACCAGGAGTGGCGGCGGATTTAGGTCCTTTCGTACTGCTATGCAAGGTGTTTTTGGTGATGTCAATAACACATCATCCTTTTCTGCCGGTCCTTTGAAACTCTTGTTGATTTGCTTTGGACTCTCAAGACTCGATCTTGATGCTACTACGGTGGCCTGTTTCATGCTCCCCTTGTCTTCAAAGATCACACCACCTGGAGCATTACTTTTACCTGGTTCACGAGGCAGGGGAACTAGTGGCCGGGGTGCAGTAGATCCATGAGGCCGTGCAGCTTCACTGCTAAAAACATGAGAAGAGACCATTGAAGGGGGCAATGGACGGAGTGAGGTAAACTTTGTTTGAGTTGTTGATGATGCAGCAGTGCTCTGAACAGAGTAGCCAGACATACAGTTGGATATTGGGGTCATTTGTGTCATGCTGCTGCTGTTTTCAGGGAAAAGGCTGAACTGAGATGGCCCTGGTCTTGTTTCTGCAATGTTTTCGAACTTGTTCCATGGATCGTAAGATGGCTTTGTTGCAACACTAGCGGTACGTCCACGGTGCGCAGGACCAGGTTGTAGATGATTAGCAGTACTCTGAACTTGATTTGCCACAGCTGGTCGCTGATGCCCCAGTCTGACCTCATTGTACCTGCTCACCGGTTGCATAGACACCTTGTTTGGCACGGCTAGTTCAGGTTGACGACTCTGATTACTTTTGCTGAAACCGGGCCCTTGCTCAGCTGCTGGAACAGAAGAAAAACATGGTGCATATTCAGATGGTGGTCTTCCTCCATTCAAAATCCTAAATGTTGCAGCAGGATCAACCAAACCTTCATGAAACAATTGCGGAGAAACTTGTGTGCACATCCTCGGAAAGCAACGATCTTCAGCTCTGATTTGGTTACTGGAACATGGACCACAGTTTTCTAAACCCCCAATGCCGGTTCCAAGACTAACTGTTTTGCCCATTAGGCGCATCGTCGTTTCAGCAGCAGGTTGGATATTCTGCTTATAATTCTGTCTTGGGAAACAGCTTTGCATCTCAAGTGACTTCAGCAGTTGATCATCATGTCCCAGGAACCGATCGCCCAAACATTGCTCTGAACTCCCTTGCTGGTTCCTGCATGAATATATGCTGCTAGGAATTGCATTGTTATGAACTTCCACTCTTTCAAAGCTGGGACGCTGTCTGAAACCCATACTGAGTGCAGTTTGCACTGTGGGGATAAGACGAGGGTCTGGCTGAATACCAAAATTAGCAACTGTAAAAAATGGCGGAGCTTCATGGTTGATTCTTAAATGGGCATAATCCAAGGAAGTATTAGGTGTGAAGAAAGTTGGAGATGTTGAAGGATGCAAAGAATCCTTCCCCAAGCATTGTGTTTTAAGCAGCTGATCGGGATTAAGGGTACCACCAGTTTGAACCCTGACAAATTCACCATGCGAATTAATAGGAAGACCCATATAGCCGTCACTGTACATGTTCCTGCATGCAGATACACAGACTATAGGTTGTGCATTTGTTGATTTGTTTGATCCTGTTGAGGTGTTTACATTGCTCACCACGTCATTACCAGATCTAAGAACACTAGGACGAACTTCTGTCAAGTGGCAATTAGCAATCAACCTTTCCTGAAGAACTGTGCTTCTATTCCTATCCAATGCTTCTTTGAGAGAAGCAGCATAGCCAGAACTGTAAGGATGTGGCAACGGAGTTCTCATAAGATATTCTGGTCTTTTGTCGACTGCTAAACCAGCCGGAACAGATGGTCCTCTTGGCATCATCTGACAGTTTTCTTCAGCCTGACGCCCAATACCAAGACATGGGCCTTCTTGCAAACGGAAGTTAACGCCAGCAGACCTTTGAGCAAGCCCTTGACTAGGCAGGCCAGCTGAGCCCATGGAGCTCAAATGGTTGCCGTTGTCCCTCTTAGAAATCTCTATGCAATGATTCAGATACACAGGTTTGATAAGTGGAACAGTATGGGAGGCACCAGTTGAACCTACCTTCTCAGATAAAGAGCTGCTATCCTGCTCAATAGTCCCCGATAAAGCATCTATCCGCTGATGCACCAACTCTGGCTCTTCTGTATTGCGCTGATCATTGACTACCTGAGAATTGTCTCTCTGGGACGGTTGCTGGGATGCCTGCACCACCTGTGATTGCTCCGTGTTATCTTCAGTTTGCGAGGCAGTCAACCCACATATGTCAGCTGTGTCCGAAAAAGTAACATGTTTTGATTTGAGAGAAGACTTTGACGGACACATGACATCAGAGTTTTTCAGAAATGTGCCCTCTCCTGTTCCTAAGTGTTTCTTAAGAATGGTTTGAACTTCACAACCATTCTCCATAGCCTTCTGATTAGACAAAACTGACTTCTTGCTTCCATTTATTTTTTTCTTGTTCGGTAAAACTGAGACTTCTTGATTTTTCCTTTTCTTGCTAGGAGACTTTTTGAGCTTCCTCTTTCGTATGGCATCTTGAAATAATTGAGAAATGCTAAGTGAGTTAGCGTTCGCATTTTCACTTTTCTCCTGAAAAGGAAAAGATGACAGATCACCCTTCTAAGTGAGATAGCCTTCACATGTAAAAAAGCAGTATAGCACATACAGAGTCCAATTGCAACATAATTAAGATATCACCATGCAACTCAACTCAAAGTATATATATATATATATATATATATATATATATATATATATATATATATATATATATATATATATATATATATATATATATATATATTGATTGATTGCGTACTAATCATGTTTTACACTGTGACGTTTTGCGACACAGTTGAGTAGGTGGGTGTACCTACGAATGTGCATGATCCAAGATGAACTTTGTCAATCTACTGGTTTATCAGGAAGTAAGGGAGCAAGAACAGAAGACTGCACGAGCAAGCACTGACTGACATACTGCTTAACGAAGAGCACGTTAAACACAATCCACATATATCTTTACTTGCAAATCATCAATACAAGCTTGTTTTTTTAAAGGAAACACCCGAAGGCATGTCAGATCTGATTTATCTTAAGGGGACAATTACAAGGACGAGAGCAGCGAACGCTGCACAAATAAAAACAACCACCACAAGCACCTAATGAGCTCCAATTGCCTCATGGCAATTGAAACCCAAAACCCTAGCGACGGAACTAAGACAACGTCGATGGAACATCAGCAGGGCCACGCCCCAAGCTTGCTGGCGCTCCGACCCGGTGCCACCACTTGCGCATAGTCTGCATGACGAAAGCGAACCAACCATCCTGCACCAAGCAAAAGGAAGGTCCATCATCATCCTCAACCAGATCTGACAGAGCCACCACTGCTGCTAACACTTCTAGCACACCTCCACTGACCAACAGAACACTGTTGCAACGAGAAAGTTACTAGAAGATTACTGATGCTGCCGCCGCGCCACCCATAGATGCTGAAGCGACGAAAGGACAAACTCCAATAGATCTGGAGAAGAGAGGGGAAACCCTAGCCGCATTTGTGTGGCGAGGAGACAGAAACGATCTGACTGTTAGAGGTTAATAGAAGGTTAATCCGCTCAATACAATCTTCCTGGCGAGCCATTACGCTGGATCCACATTCTACTGCTTGCAAGATCACTTCTCCCATGGCCGGAAATCGCTTCACAGAGCTCGGACAAATTTTATAGATGCCGGAGAACCAGGCATACAATATCCCCAACAAACGCATTCCAATCCAAACCCAAGTAATGCGGATGCGAGCTTGGTAGAAGCAGAAGAAAAACCGCACCTTTTTCCTCGCGGCAATCTCAGCCGGGGCCTTGTCCTTCTTGGGCCCCTTCTTGGCCTGGGCCCCGGCCGGCTGCTTCCCCTTGTCGAGCTTCCTCTTCACCTTCCTCCCGTCGTCGCCGGCGACCCGCGGCACGGCGGCGAAGAGCTCGACGACGGAGCGCTTCCGGCGCATGGCCGCGTACCTCCGCTCCTCCTCCCCGTCGTCCATGTCGTCCGCCAGCGCCGCCTCGTCCGCCCACCACCGGAACCGCCGCACCTCCATGGGCGGCAGCGGCTCCGGCGGCCCGCCCAGCGGCCAGCACCTCCCGCCCTCGTCCGCCGCGCCGGCCCGCGCCCGCGCCGCGTACCCCCTGCCGTTCAGAACACACAGGCAAAACAGAAACAGCAGCGTCAGAGCTCCGCCCCGTGGGCGCGCGGCGGCGGCGCGCAATGCGGAGGAGGGGAGAAGAGCTCAGGCGGTACCGGATCGAGAAGCACGGGCCGCCGCCGCCGCCGCCTGCAGTGGCGGCCATCGCGGGAGTGCTCCCTCTCCCTGGTCCGCTCGCCCGCTTTCACCCGGCTCTGTTCACGACGAACGCGGCCATCGTCGGCGGCGGTGGCGAGGAGAGGAGTGGACTGGAGAGACCGCGGGGGGGAGACCCAAGAGAGGAGCCGTGCGGCGGCCCAGGCGCGGCGCGGGGTGCGGCGCGAGGGGGGTAGGCCTAGGGCGCGGCCCGCGTGGGTTTTTTGCCGCTTTTCCAGCTGCGACAGGTGACAGTGCGAGGGCGCCGCGCGCTCCGTGATTACTGTACGGCGCCGCGCCGGGCGGTGGGGATGGGTGCAAAGGCAACAAAACAAGGGAGTAAAAAAAGCTTCGTCCTCTGCCCTCTCGTGCTACTACTGTTTGCAGTCAGCTGCTTGCTTAGAGCATCTCCAGCCAGCCGTTGGCACTCAAGAACATCATCGGATCAAAAAAGTTGATGTCTTGGGGTCATCCGGCGAAATTCGATGAAATAAAGAGGGCATTTTTTTCAGTCATACCCCACACCAAGCAAAAGTTTATGAGGAAAATGATTAAGTGGGCCAAGAAAAAATGATATGTGGCGAGACACGGCTTGCCGAAACTTTCGTCGGCGCCCCCAGGAGATCCCCAACGCGTCGGATTTTGCCTGGGTTTGCCAGCGCTATTTCGACGAAAAGTGCCGTCCGAGCCTAAAACCGAGTCTAAAAAGATGTCCTGGGGGGCGTCTTGGGGAGGCTAGTGGAGATGCTCTTAGACCAACTTCGGGCAACCCATTTCGTCCGCTGGCGTCCGTTTGGCCGAAGCAAGCCAAGATACTAAAGATCGAGGCCGCCAACGCCAAGATCAAGGAAGTGGCTCTCGCAAGCATGATGACCGGGGTGGAGATCATGAAGGTGGATCTCAACATTGTGTCGCCAAGAAAGATGCCGTGGTTCGAGAAGATGCAGGTCGACATGCTCAAGTTTGACGACGAGTGATCTATGACGGTGAGCGTCATCTTTTTTTGTATGCCGGCAGGTGTGCTGGCATGACCATGGGGCCGCGATGGCGTGATCGAACTCTCAAGTCCCACACCTTTTTTGTGTGTTGGCATGTGTGCCGGCCGCTGACGAATGCGCCAGCATGAACTGGGTGATGATATTTTTTAAAGCCAGCATTGTATGCCGGCGCTGACATGGTGCCGACATGAGACATGGCCGCGGGTCTTTCTTAAAAAGAAAGTGCGGACATGAAATGGGTCGGCGTGTTGGGCGCACTGTTGACCAAATGTAAAACAGGGCGGACATCGGGCGGGTGACCGATCCAAACGGACGAAAGGTGAACAAAAACGACGTCCGTTTGGTCGGCCCGTTGGAGTTGCTCTTAGGTCTAGGCTATGATAATGGTGGTTTCGAACCCAGCAGACGCTGCAATGGAGCAAGATAATGCGGTGAAACTACACCCCGGCAGTGATCATGATGGCATCGGTGAGTATTTTGTGGAGTTTGGTGCGTGGTGTAGTGGTAGTAGCTGACTGGAAGTGCGCTGCACCGCGAGTTAATTACTCTGTGAACCCGGCTGGCCCCGCCCGTGTCGTAGTAATGACTCGGTGTGAGCCAGTGTTCGGTGGGAGGGCGGGCACTGCGTGGTTTATAGCGACTACTAAGGGGTTGTATGGATAGCAAGGCGTTGGTTTATAGAAAATAAGTTTTTACCTGATTTTTAGGAAAACCTGTTTTACTAATTTTTTTGTTGAGAACCAATTTATATAAGACTACGTTTGGGTTGGAAAGTGTGTTTGTTAGTTCCTCATTAGGATAACGATTCAGACTATTTATACTAATCTCTCCTGATCTTCTCATTCTCCCGTCTCATCAGTCGAGGTATATAAGTACAGGAGAGCAGGTCCATTGATCTCGCCGGACGGCCGCATACACGCGCCTGTAGAAGCTAGCTGCCGAGGCGAGCGCTGGATCAATTCGATCCGTCTGTTGCCGAACGCACGAAATTACGATTGTACGCGCACGCAGATGTAGAAGCTTGTTGCTGAGAGCAAGCTTCTGGATCGATTCCCTCGGCCGGCTGCAGAACGCACAAAACGACGGCCGTACATGTACATATAGCTACCCGCCGGCTGCAGATGCATGTACGAGAATGCTCAAGGAGCTGAACTCGCGGCCACAACAACCAAGACGGACGATGCGGTAGAAGCGACAGCCGACGGCTAGAGGAGTGAGAGCTTATCGCGGTTGTCGTCGGTGATCGGCGTCACAAATCGCAGGACGGGCCAGAGAGATATACAGATCGCGTTTTTAGAAAAACGACTACTAGTCGTTTTTCCACAAACCTAAAATTCCTGGTTTATAGGAATCCAGTTTTGCATATCCGTGGATTAGTTATGAGTGTCAAACGTGTTTTTAGTCTGTGAAATCGTTTTTCTGTTTTATATAGATCCGGTTCTCTATATTCCACCTATCCAAACAACCTCTAAATGCATGTGCACTGTGCAGTGCGCGCGATCTCTGACTCGGCTCGTGCAAGCGCATCTCAAATCACCAAATTTCTGCCAAAAATGTCTCCGAACACGTCTGGACATGGACACGTAGCCGAGTGTCGGTCATTCAACCGTGTCATCAAATATCCCCTGTTACAAATGGATCAAACATAAATACATTCGAACACGGACGGAATTTAAGCTAGCACGTTATAATACTTGCAAACACGGTCGGAACTTAACAGGTTCGACATAGATTACACTAAAACTAATCTAAACTAAGCCAAGTAGCCTACGGACCTCGTAGGCATGGCTTAGAGCATCTACAACCGGACGCCTCAAACCATCCCTTATATGCTCGCGGATGCGCCCGGTCACTGACCGGATTGGAGAGACAAGGAAAAACGTGACGCAACCGGACTCCTCATACCATCCCTATAAGGCCGGGCTGTCTGCGAACCCTCGTATCCATCTCAAATATGGGGAGGATATGAAGGCTCGTGGATGCGGTCGGGCATTCCATCGTGTAGGTCGCGGCCCTACCCAGACCACATTTTCTCTTTCTTTACTCATTCTTTTGTTTCTCTTTCTTAACTCATTTTTTTGTTTCTCTTTCTTCATCTCCATCAATCATGTGCAAATGATTGGACATATGAGAAGAAAAATGAGGAGTGTGCCTACCCGGACGCATAAATAGGGGCTCAAAACGGACACGCCCGGTCGCTGATTGAGCGTGTCTGCGGCCATTAAGGGGTCATATTTGCTATATCTGGTTGTAGATGTTACGTCGTTGTTCACCCCGTTGTCTGAGTTGGAGTCATCATCATTGTGCCATTGGCGGAAGGTCTTCACGCGTCACGACATCTTTCGCTGGCCGCACTGATGAGAACTCACTTGGAAGGTCTTTCTCAACTCATCGATGGGTATAGTGGACACTCGTGGAAAGAAATTGGGCTTAACTTTTTTTGAATGCACAAGCAGTATTTTCACTTAGTACAGAGTTTCAGACTGGCAAAGGATGAAATAAATAATTATGTTGAAGGATCCATAACAAATAAATAGAAAGATGCATAACTATGCATTCATTAGGTTGCCTTCCATGTCTAGCCAAAACACTTTGTTTAGGTTTGAAAATTTTCATTAAGAGTTCACAATCATAAAAAAATGTCCAAGATAATATATATTGCATGTGATACCTCTCTTCCTTGTACTAAGTTCCATTAAATTTCTTATGGGTCCAATGCTTGTCTGTCAATTCTTAGTAGGTTTTATTTGTTATACCCAGCATGCAAAGTCATGACTTCCACGAGATAATTTTAGAGTGAATTGCAGTGTTAGAATATATAATAATAAAAAAAGCAAAAGGAAGTCTTATGTCATGTCTTTATTATATAACCTCACACCAACTGTACATTGATAATTGCTCTAAAGGAGCTAGAACATATTCCAAACCACTATACCAAACAGTAATTTCTCGAAAATTATGATATAACATAAGGGATCGGGATAAAAAGCAAAAGAAGAACGATGTAAAATCTAGAATCTGGCCTTTGATGGTTAGATCCGGTGATGGGGATCTTGAGTGTCGACCCTTCCTCAAGGCGTTCCCATTGAAGAAACTTTATCATTGTCCTTTTGGTGTCAAGAGATTATGTCGCGAATACGTAAAGTTTGCGTATCATTCCATTGGTAGAAGAAGTTAGGGCGAGGACAAAGTATGGTACGACACATGATACGGACGCAAGAGACGTGAACATGGTGCCCGAAGCAGATAGACATGGGATGCTCGGCCCAAACAGGAGAAAATCAGAGCAAAACTCACCATCTTGAGAAGTAGCCCAGACCAACAAGACAATGACCAACATCTCCAGATCCAGAACCGAGGACGCCATAAGCAACCAAGAAAACGCCTTCATGAAGGAGTGCGAAGCCGATACGCCGTCGTCCTCCGATTCGGATAACCAGACCTAGGGTTTTCCCTGATGCTCGAAGAGGGGCATAGATAACGGTCGTGACATCGCCTCCAAAAAGGGGACGACACCCGCAAGTGTCACCGCTGCTAGCATAGCATGCACGGACTTCGCCCTACCCAAAGTCTGAGCAATCCTATGCCATCAGATCACAAACCAGAGAAGAGGAAGTCAAGCACATGTTGGAACCACTACCGCAGGAAAGGGAGCCACGCCCATCGCCGAATAGGCACCGGGAGCCGCCGGAAGCGCGAGCAACGAAGGAACAGATGGGGCGCAGAGGTGGGTGGAATAAGAAGCGGTGGGATGTGACGGTGGCCGAAGGCCCGTGCGAGCGGGGATCCGTATGTAGCGCATATCCGAGTCACTAGGATCGAAGTAGCAAGGACCCCAGCTAGCCTAAAAAGCTGGAAAGGGGGCGCGACTCCTTCTAGGGGGACACGTGCACCACTCCTGTTTGGAAGGATAAAATTATTGTACCAGTGTCAAGAGATGGTTGATGCGGACATGGCCGTTGGTGTAGTTTGTCGATCGCTGTTTTTTTCTTGCTTAGGCGTAGGTTTGGTATTGTGTGACTTTGCTCTTTTCGTCGTGTTTATTTGTGTGTGCAAATTAATATATTTTTTTGCGGCAAGTGTGCATTTAAAATATGCAGAAACTGGGTGTGCTCATCGTGCTTGTATATGGTTCAAATATGCATCTTTTGTCCGAAAAAGGAACACAGCCGGTCCTAATTGTGAAGGTGTTAACATATTTCTACAAGCGACTGTCATACTTGGACTGGTAATTTTTTTGTTTGTTTTGGAAACGGCACATTTGGAGTGGTAAAATGACATTGTGGCTGGCTGGGAGCCTATGTTGTTTGCGAGAGGGATAATGACGAATATCCAAAGGCATGCAAAAAGCACACCTAATCATCTTTTTATCAATCAATCAATTTAGTCTTCTACAGTACGTCCGTGACCGTCGACGACGACTTGATTCGTGTGGGTCGCCTTGTGAACTTGCCTTTCACTTTCCCCTCAGCTTCCTCCTCCATTCCTCCTTGCTGTGCGCGTGCGACGGCGAGCCAAGTAAACCCACACGGCGCGCGGTGGCGGACACGGTTTACCTGACCGCCTTCGGAGGCTGGATCTGGAAGCAGCACCGCCGCATTTGGCCTGCGTCGATCAAGCCATCACGTAAGCGCCACCTGAGCTCAGCTGCATTTTAGGCGTGTGCACTCTCTTGATTTCGGTTTCCCTTTTTTTAACGGATCGTTGTAGAGAGGGCATTGCGAGGCAGATCGGTTTACCACTTTACCCCGCCTGCCCTCTCCTCCTCCCCGGCGGCGCCGCCGCCTGGAGTGGGAATGGGAGGGGAGCTCGGGCCGATCTTGTATACAGTCGGTTTAGGTTTGTACTTGCGTTAGTGGCGCATGGCCTCGTGCCGTTGGAGGGAGCTTCTCACCGGAGCAGGCGAGCTGCTCCAGTGGCCGGCCTTCTCCTCCTCATACTGCCTCGTCGATAAGCTCGGTGGGTTAGGGTTTCTGTATATTATATACTGTATTATTTTAACTTTTTAAGCGCAGTCGACTCAGTCAACTCGACCTGTGCCATGGTCATGCCGAGCAAAAAGTTTGATTTATTCACAAGAATACGCTGAATTTTTTCTTCACAATGGTTTAGCAGGAACCCAGAGGTGTCCACATCATCCAGTCAAATCCAGTCAATCGCAATCGCAGTTCCCTCTTTCTCTTCCATCCATCACGAGTCGCCAATCACTTGCCTGGTACTGAAATACGGATTTTGAACAATTTGGCCTCACTTTCCTTCAAAATATCTGCGAGTAAATATCATTGATCATTATTTTTCAGGATCTACAATCTACATACTGGTGACTCTGAGTAGATCCGGCTGTGCAAGCTGTCATTCAGTTGATTCATCTGCAAATGATGATGGCCAACAGCGGAAAGGGATAGCAGCTTTTCTTTATCATGGGCATCCGAGACCCATAGGTGTGATCTTGGAAATCACCGTTCACCGTACCTCGAGTTCTACCTCCACGTATGTCGGGTCTTCCCTCTTCTACTCTATTTATGCGTTTTTTATTTGCACATTCTTTTAAATCTGAGGCTGAGCGCTGCCAAGCTTCATAAGGCAGGAGAACACACAAAGATTCAAACTGAATACATATGGAAATGATTAATGCCGTACAAAGTTAAAAGTTAGAGATGATGCAATTCTCTAAAAGTACAACACATGTTTCAGTCTTATCTTTTCTTGTCAGGCTATATAGCATTAGGTAGCCGTAAGAAATAGTCACAATACTTGTTTTCACTATCTGCATATTATGTTGTGTTTTTCCTGTGGTCACCTCTTTGTAGAAACAAAGTAAAAACTCTATTTAATTAGTTGCAAGGATGCGCTTAAACTTCCTTTCCATGTTTATGATTTACTCCTACTTGCTGATGAAACTATCCATGAAAATAACTTCAAGGGGAACTTCCTTCTGATGGAAACATATGTGGAGAAAATGATTACCACACCAGCTAGCTTGCGTATACCTGCTCTGTATTTTTAGTATTGCTCTGAACAAGTATGCTTCCAGAATGCTCAATGCATCCGTTTTTTGTCCACAGGACCAAAGAAATTGATATCCAGACTCCAATCTCTATGAGCATATCCCGGGCCATTGGGGTCATTAGTGGCCTCAATGAATGTGTCAATTTGTTTCAGTGGGTTGGATCTTCTATTTCGTATCTGCGCTCCCAGTGGTCTGCAACACAGGAGGAAAGCATCCATCATGAAGTATTGCACTTGCAGAGTGGCTTACAACGTCTTAGGGATACTCTTCCAGCAATGTACAGCCTTATTGACCAAGCAGAGTGGATGATCCACGAAGGCCGTGTCGCTGCGCTCCTTCCCAACCTCAAAGATGCAGTGAATGATTCTGATGATCTTCTTGATGAGTTCAGATGGCATGAGCTAAAGATGGAGGTGGAGGGCAATGCAAGTCATTCTGCTTTTATTGACTTCTACAAGACTACTGTACAAGGCAGCTTCAACAAAGTGAATGATATCCAAGGGAGGTTGAACAGTATTTCTGGTCAGCTAGAAAAAATGGGGCTGTATGGAGTGACACCAGGGTTCGACAAATCAGTCAGGCCAGACACTACCCCTTTCCCGAATGAAAAAAAAATATTTGGTCGTGACAAGGATCTGAAGGAGGTGATGAGATTTCTCGGAGTACCTCAAAGTAAAGGAAGGGCCTGTTCAAAACGCAAGAGAGCAAGTAGCGCAGTCAATGCATCAACAAGCACAACAACACAGAACCAAGTTAATAAATCAAGAATATCAGCTATTCCTGTTTTGCCAATAGTTGGAATGGGGGGAGTTGGAAAGACCACTTTGGCTCAACATATATGCAATCATCAAGAGGTGAAAGATTACTTTGAGTTAATAATCTGGATTTGTGCAGATGACTTTGATGTAAAGAGATTAATTAAAGATGCCATACAATCCGCTTCTGGAAAAAAGACAACACTTGATCATTTAGCTTCTCTTCAACATGCTCTTTCTAGCAGTGTGAGCAATAAAAGGTTCTTGATTGTTGTTGATGACGTGTGGGATGATGCCTTGATGGAAAATGAGCAGCGTTGGAAAGACTTTTATGATTCTTTGACAAACGTGGTACAGGGAAGTATGATGTTGGTCACAACAAGATTTCCAGATGTTGCTGATAGAGTGCACACAATGGATCCCTTTCCATTAGCTGGTTTGAAGGAGGATGTGTTTTGGGATTTCTTCAAACTTTGTGCATTTGGGTCTGAGAGTTCCGAGAATGATCCTGAGTTAGAGAGGATTGGAAAAAGCATACTTCCAAAGTTGAAGGGTTCTCCTTTGGCCGCTAAAACTCTTGGACGCCTATTAGGAATGAACCTTCATACGGCACATTGGAATAATATACTAGAGAGTGAACTCTGGAAGTTGAAACAAGAGAAGACTGATATTTTACCAGCCCTTCGATTGAGCTACATATATTTGCCATTTCACTTGAAGAGATGCTTCTCATTCTGTGCTGTGTACGCCAAAGATCACAAATTTGAAAAGGGCCGTTTAGCTGAAATTTGGGTGGCAGAAGGCTTTGTGGAACCTCAAGGCAACACTCCACTTGAAGATATTGGCCATCAATACTTTGAGGACCTTGTAAATAGGTCCTTCTTTCAAAAAGTTCGTGGTACATACGTAATCCATGACTTGCTGCATGACATGGCAAAACTAGTTTCAGACCATGACTGCTTCACCATAAAAAGTATGAGGGACTTCCAAATGGTTCCCCAGAATGTTCGTCATCTGTACATACTCCCAAGTAGAGACTTGAGCACTTCCAACTTGTTGAGCCTAAGCAAGCACACAAAGCTGCGTACGCTAATTTGTGACAAGTCTTTTGGGAATCAAGGTGCAGCTATAATGGACCGTTGGTGTAGTGAGCTTCAGCGTTTACGTGTGATTTTTTGGGCCTCTTCAAATGAGTTGCCAGAAAGTATTGGCAATTTGAAGCATCTTCGGTACCTTGAAATATCCAAGGCTTGTCCTTTCAAGGTTTCTCCAGCATTCTGTTCCCTCTATAATCTGCAGAGATTATATGCGGCGGAGTGCAACTTAGAAAGTTTGCCCGGTGACTTCAGTAAGTTGATAAGTTTACGGGGATTTAAATCACGAGGATTTCAATATTATGTAGGGTGTGAACAGAGGATTGATGCAACCAATCGTATCGAAATGAAGTTATTTAAGAATTTTGACCAATTTGATGGACATATGAACATATGGAATCTTGGTGGTTTGGGCAAGGATCATGCGGCAGAATTCAAACTAAAGGATAAGAAATATCTTCACAGACTGACACTGCAATGGTCTTCCCAGTGTTTTCCTGTGAATGGTGAGACAGAAGTGCTTCAAGTCCTACAGCCTCCCACCAGTCTTGAATCTCTGGTCCTCCAAAATTATCCGGATGAGTCTCTCCCAAACTGGTTTCAGCCACGTATAAACCTAAATGACGTGCCTGCTGTGCTAGCTGACAACAATAATGATGAGGTTAGTACTTCGTCGTCCTTGGAAGAGGTAATCATTCTTCAGTGTCGAAATCTACGAAGTGTCGAACAACTTCTGCGTCCAGCTTATGTGCCTGCCATCAAGAAATTAAGGATTGCTGATTGCAACCTGTTAGTATCATTACCAACTGAAACGTTTGGGGATTTTCATTCCCTTGAGACCTTAGAAGTGCATGGTTGTCCAAATATCCGCTCAAGAAGTTTGGTGGCGCACTCCCTCAAGAAGCTCTTATTGGTAAATTCTGGGAATCTCACAGACAATATCAAGTGCTGCTCACTCACCGAGTTCTATTTATCAAGTGACTATGTCACGACCATCCAACCCCAAATGTGGAATCTTCCAGCTCTACAAAAGTTGCATATTGCAAACTGCATGTCTCTTACATCTGTTGGACAACCACCCATTAGGGGATTCGAATCCCTTACATTGCTAATCATTGACAATTGTGAGAACCTGACAAGCCTTGATGGTCTCCTAACGGAACAATGTTTGCCTGCTATTCGAGGTGTTGATATTAGAAGTTGTGGTAAGCTGCGGTTCCTTTTTGGTGAAAGGCCTGGGAGTTTTCCTTCCCTGGAAGAACTGAAGCTTCATGATTGCCCTAGTCTCAAATGGCCAAGGGAATTAGTTTTACCATCAACCCTAGAAAGGCTCTGCTTAACTCAATGTGGGGATATCTCCGCCTGGTTTTCAAGCTGCCTACAACAACACCTCAAATCTCTGGTTAAACTGATTTTGATTGGATGTCCAGGTATAACATCCATTCCGCTCGGCGTTTGCAGAAGTAATCTCGCATCACTTCGTGGTTTGTGTATCATGGGTTGTCCAGACCTCGTATCAATTGGTGGAGCAAAGGCAGTTGCAAAAATAAAGTGTGTCCACATTAGTGGTTGCCCAGAGATGGAGGATCTCAAGCTGCCTGTGAATCGAGGCCTCGCAGAAATCGATCTGAGGTTACTTAGAACTGCACCTCACTATGCACATCTACTCATAGGTGGATCTTAAGCAGCCTGTATGTCTCTTTTTTCCACATGGTACGTGTGTTTACATCTCACAGAAGTTCACACTAGTTTGCAGATTTTATTCATCTGTTCATGTATTTTCTGATGTGCAATAATTTAACACGTCTGTAGCTGCATAAGTTGGGCGACCTACTCATGACATCTTTATTCAGTGCACTTTGCTGATCCATGGCCAATACTTTGTTTTCTGTGTTGCTTCTTCCTGGCTGAATTCACTTTGCACAGTAGCAATCACGCGAAGGAAAGTGGAGTGATAATTGCTTTCAATGTTTGTTTTTTTACATTAGTGTGAGCACATATATACTGAAGTTAACTTCCGCAGTAACGAATTGTCTTCCTGTGTTGCTAACAATTTATCACTACATATATCTAGGATCCAAGGGCATTGCAAATCGATGCAAGTTGGGCATGTGCATGCTTAATTAGCCAATATTCCCTCCGTCCGAATAAGCTTCTTCGGACGGAGAGAGTATGTCTGTCTGGTTATTTATTTTTCTAGCCGCCGCCCCCAGCCCCCACCCTTCTTCCCTCCCCTGCCGTCGGGCAAAGCCCTCGTGATGTTGGTGGCAGTGGGAGCGGGGCCGCGGGGGGCTTCTTCCTCGACCGATGGCGAAGCTCGGAGGCTAGCGCGTCGAACAGGGCGTGCAGGCAGGTGGCGGTGTAGTTGCTGGCCGGTGTCGGGGCGTCGGGCGGGGCGCGCAGGCAGGTAGCGGTGTGTGGCGGCGCAATTGCTGGCCGGTGCCGGCACGTCGAGCGGGGTGCGCTGGTAGGTGGCGGTGTGTGGTGCCGCAGTTGCTGGCCGGTGGCGGCGCGCCGCGGCGGAGCGCGTGGGCCGGTGGTGGCGTGGTGCTTTCTTCATGACGGGGTTGGGTCCGTCAGATTTGCGCGCGCCGGAGTGAGGGCTGGCAGCCGGAGCTCAACAGGAGGCCTAGTGGAGCCGCTAGCCTGGCAGGAGCAGGCAACGACGTGTTGGCGAGCGCAGGTGCTGGTGGCGCAGTCCGGAGGCAGCGGTACGAGTCCATGGCCAGACCGGTGACGGCGGCGCTGCGATGGCTCGGCCAAGATGAAGTCTTGGCGAGCAGCGAGCGGCCGGCCACCTTTGTGTGGTGTGGCGAGCGGCGATCTCTCTCGATGGTGCAGCTGGTTCTTCATGGAGATGCGGGTCCGTCCATTGCAAGGTTGTCCCTTGGAGAGGACGACGGCTGTTGCGGGTGGTCTTGGACCTTGCCTGAGGTGCGGGGTGGCTGCGGTTCCTTGTCCAGGCTGGGTGTCGGTGTGGCCGGTGTTCTCTTTGTCGTGCATCCGGTTGTAGACCCTCGGCTTGCAGCTGCGTTGGCGAAGTGTTGCGGTGGCGGCGGTGTGAAGCTTCTGGGACGGTGTTGCCCAATTCCAGGTGGTGTGGTAAGGTGCGACGCGCGGACGAAAATCTTGCTCGGTTTCCATCGGGCCGCCGACGATGGCACCCGTGGATGTCATCCCCCTCATTGGAGGCGCCGTCGAGGCATGTTCGTCATGTCTCTCGCTCACTTGGAGTTGTGCCTGTCTCCGGGCGAAAGCCTCGATTCGGTGTTGGATCGGCACAATGGCGACGTCGTTCCTCTGCTGGGAGCATTGTGTTTGGAGACATGGCTAGTTTCTTGATGCTCTCCTCCGGTGTTCTTCATTGTTCTCTTTGTTCCATGACGACGCTATGTATGCCCCTCGCCGGTGCGTCCAAGACGGTGTCTTTCTCGGATCGGATCAAGTGATGTCACCCACTTCCACTTCCTCTTAGGCGATAAGAGTGGATGGTGCGTCGACAAATGAAGTTCTACGAAAGTTGGTTGTCTTCGGAGGTGTTCGGCGTCGGTCGAGACGAAGTGCTTTGTTCCAAATTGGAGGCTATTTTGCGTTGTAGTTTGCTTTTGCGGTGTTGTTCGTCTTTGGTGTAGTGTTTGTAGTACTCTCGTTGTTTGCAGCGAGTGTAGTTTTTTTAACTGAAATTCTGCCTTCTATAAAGTTTTGGTAGGCCTAGACGCACTTTTGAAAAAAAAAGTTACTTGTGCATCTTGCTTGAACCTTCTAGATAAGCACCGAATGATTCTGTTCGCCGAAACACGTGCACTTTGAAACTCTGTGTATGATGTGAGGACAAGTTCCTAGAATCCTAGTTCTCATTGCTGCATGTAGTCTCATTCTCCTGCCGAGAAATGTATGGATTTTCGCTCGACGCACTTTACTGATACTGATCAATGCCTTCTTGCCTTGGTGTAGCTTATTAACGAGTGAGAGTTGTCTGGCATCAAGCCAAGGGAGGTGGGGAGGAAAAAGCACCCATCAGATCCTGATGACCGCCGGTTCCCGGAGAAGGCGCTTCTACAGCCATTTCATAACGTCCCGATGGCTTTCAAGGGAGTTTACTTGGTGCTTCTTTGCAATGCGCGATACAGAGGCCACGTCTGGTAATTTCTATTGCATTTCTCGCGTTCGAGAGAAAAAAAAAAGAGGATTCTGTTGTATCCTCAGTAAGTGAGGGTAAAACATTGTACTAGTACTACACTATTGTGCATTTGTGGCGTGTTTGTGGCATTTGCTTTTGGTCGGTTGATTTTTAAGCAGTTTGGTTGAATCCAAACTTGGCCGGTGCCGGCTTCGGTTGCTTCGCAGTGTTGTGCGGGGAGCTCCTGTGCCGTGTATGGCTGCCTCCTTTGCGCTTCCGGTTATTCCCAGTCCCAGCAGCGCAAGGGCCGGCGCTGCAGCTATCTATCGCCGTATCAGTAGGATCTGTCTGGTTATTTCTGGATTAGAATAAGCAAAAAATTGCTAAATTTACTCAACGCTGGCACGGCTGCACCCTGCCCGATGCACGCATGTCCCCCGGCGAGCGCGCACGAGGGGCGGCCCCCGCTCGCGCAGCCGACCAGGCCAGACACACGCCGCGGCGGGCGGCTGGAGCCGGGAGCCCAGCCCCCGCTCGCGCAGCCGACCAGGCCAGACACACGCCGCGGCGGGCGGGAGACGGCATCCGATGACCCGCCCGGTAGCTGATGCTGCCGCTATCGCAGTAGGGCCTCTCTCCTGCTCGCTCCGTTCCACGGTCAAGCGCGTGAGGTCACCGATCCCCGGCCGGGGCCCCATGCCAATCAGCCACCCGCCCCAGTCCACGCTCGCCGACGTCCACGTAACAACAACTCACTCACTCAACGGGAACGCGACAGGAAGAAGATGAAGAACGAACACCACGCACGCCACATCATCCCCCACCCAACCCAACTCCGATGAGCCACCATTCATCCATCCATCCACAAAAGAAAAAGAAAAAGGAGCTCCGATAACAAAGCTAGCGCCATCTCCCTTGGCAAGCGAACAAAGCCCGCCCCAAATAATTGTGTCGAGTGGGAGTAAACTTTTCAATTTTATGTAGCCCCAGTAGACGACCTCCCACTCACGCCGCCCGTCGTCCTCCTCCTCCTCGTCGCGGTCGTAGAGGAGGGCCCTCCGCACCGTACAGTTTCCAAGTGTACCCTCTCGTACTACGTACTTGTCTACCTTCCCGGCCACATCCGGACCAGAGCGACTCCCGACACTGACCACCACCGGCGAGGACGGACGGCGAGGCGCGTCTTCCCTGCACCCGCAGCGACGACGACGACGGCGACGGAGGCGTAGAAGCTCCTCTCCTGTCTCCTCTCCATACGGTACGCGCTCGTCCTTCTCCTCCAGCTCTTCACCGCGCACGCGAGCGTCGCCTTTCCCGTGCGCGCGCGCGCGTGCGACCCTCTTAACATTCTTCCCCCCACTTTTCGCCCCGCTTTTCCTCCGCTCCGCGTGATCCCGATTCGGCCCGACCGTCGCCTCCGCCAATCCGCTGCCTCCGGCGGTTGTTTCATTCCCTTTCGCCGGTCAGATTCGATCTGGGTGCGTCCTCCCATGGCGTCACAGGAGGCGTGAGACCAACGGCCTTTGAATCCCGCCACAAAAATAATACTCCTACTCCTGCTCCACTCGCCACCGTCTGCTTCGGGGCGACGCATCTCGTCGCTTTCCCTCCCCTTTCCTTCCCACCCTGTGAACGAGCGAGCGAGCGAGCGGCGTGTCCCGGTCCGCCGCCGCGCTCCCCTCATTCGCCCGCGCACGTACGGCCAACTGTTCGGTCCATGCCTCTGCCTTTCCCGAACCGACCGGTTGGCCCGCCGATTGATTGATTCCGTGGTGCCCAACGCCCCCGATACGCACCAGGAATCTGGTAGTGCCCCCGCCCCCGCCACGCACAAGGCCGGATTTTTTTCTCCTTCTTCTTGATTTGATTTGATGTCTTGTTTCTGAGCGTTTCAATCCAACAAACTGATTCAGGTTCGGGCCTAACGACGAGGAGGAGGCGGCGACTGGCGGTTGAATCTGGTGGAATGGCGCGCCGGAGTCGACCGCGATGGAGCAGCACGCACTCCGGGGTCTCGGCGCCGGCGGGGAGGGATCAAATGCAGATCCTCTTCTAGCGTCAGGTTCTCATCTGAGTCCTCTGATCCAGTTCTTGCTTGCAACTTCCCGGCCGCCCTACGGTATTCTCGGATCTGGTTTGCTTGAGATTTCGCGGAGATGGACGAGGACGAGTACTCGTGGGTGCGGCGCACCAAGTTCTCGCACTCCATCGTCAGGTCTAGCTCCGGCAGGTGCTCCTTCGACGAGCAGTTCAGCCGCCGCGCGGTGTCCATGCAGAAAGATTTTGATTCAGAGCTCAAGAGCCTGCAGCCGAGGGCCAAAGGGGCGGCGGTCTCAAACCCGGTGAGGCCGGCGATTCCCCGGGCCAAATCGGCGGCTGGCCAGGCAGACCGCAAGCCGAAAGATGTCGTGTTTTCAGATGTTCAGTTGAAACAGCGTGGTGCTATTGCTGATGCCTCACTGAAAGAAACATCGACGATGCATGATCTGCGCGAGGTTGGACCGAAGGGAAACGGCCTGAGCTTGAAATCACTGGATATTCCTAATCGGCGTATTGTCCAGGGTTTGAATGATGGAAGCTCAGACAACACGCTGGAGTTCTCTTTCCACTCAGAGGAGCAAAGCTCGAGGTTGCAGAGGGTGTGTTCTAGCCCAGGTCCTTACTTTGCACAGGATGCAGGGCTAGCCGGCGATTCCAATCCACGGAGTGCATCTTTCAAGGTCGCTGGAGATGGATCAAAGCCGAAGAAAAGAGCGAAATCCCCCATCCCAACACGCGTCATCTCTGACGTTTTCAGGGAGGCGAAAGCTGCCAGCAAGAGGTTCTCCTCACCACAGCGGCAAAGGAAATCTAGCTCTGTTCGGTTGCTGGATGATAGTCCCCCTTTCGCCTTCTCTTCGACAAGAGCAGCAAGCAAATTGGTAACTAAAAGGGCCTCTTCCTGGCCAAGGAACTCCGAAGCTAGAGTTGCAAAGGTCGCTGCACTGGATGTACTTGAGAAATGGACGGTCGACCGCTCACAGTTACTCATTGGCCATAGGTTTGCATCAGGAGCGTATAGTCGTCTGTTCCACGGAATCTACAAGGAGCAGCCTGTTGCTGTCAAGTTTATCAGGCTACCTGATGATGGTGATGACCCAGAACTGGCTGCCCGGCTTGAGAAGCAGTTCACCGTCGAAGTTACCATTTTGGCTAGGCTCCAGCATCGTAATGTCATTGAGGTAATGACATGAATTTCCATATAAATTTTCTTTTGATGTTTTCTAGCTATCCATTGCCCATGAGTAGCATTTATTTCTTTGTTAGAAAACAGTACAGTAACCACTATGTCATTTTGCCTCTCTATGTATTCATGGAACTGTCCATACTTGAATTTGGGTATTTTGTGTTTGAGTCAGTATGCACCACACCTCAAATCATTGATAGGTGCAACACGCATTATCTTCCGTAGGGCCTCAACTTTGCTGTTCTGTATTTTTTGTATTTCTTGTAGTAGTGTTTCTGCATGCATGACTTTGCTGGCAGTAGATAATCCAGGGTATTTCTCCCTGATGACATATACAAGGAATATGCTCACTGCATTGCCAAGTATCTTCCCCCCCTGCCACTAAAAAAAGAAGAAATATCTTCCCCTGGAGATGACAAGTACACGAGTAGGATACTAGTCAATGTCTTTGAATTGGACATAACTATCTACTAACTGCTCCCGTATCCATCAGTGTAATCAATGTTGTCATGGTTGTCAAGTTCATAGCCTGTGTAACAAAAACAATAAGGAAATTAATTTTCTTCGCTTGGTATTTGACTACCTGGACCACTGCAGCTGTATTTGTATTAGTTTTTTTTTAAACAGCACTTTTAGCATAAAAAGGCAGTATCATTGGACTGTGCTACATTTCATCATATTGGTTCTTTAGGTATCATCACATACTGTAACAAGGAGTTGTTTTTAATCCATTCACAATATTTTGTGCAGCTGGTTGGGGCATGTAGCTCTGCACCTGTCTTCTGTGTCATCACGGAGTTCCTGCCTGGGGGCTCTTTGAGAGCTTATCTGCGCAAGCTGGAGGGCAAGCAACTTCCTTTGGAGAAGATCATCTCCGTTGCCCTGGACATTTCACGTGGTTTGGAATACGTTCATTCGCAAGGAGTAATCCACCGCGACGTGAAGCCTGAGAACATTCTATTCGACGCAGAATGTTGCGCAAAGGTCGTTGATTTTGGAGTAGCTTTCGAAGACGTTTACTGCAACACGATGGAAGACGACCCAGGCACATATAGATGGATGGCGCCGGAGATGTGTAAGCGCAAGCCATATGGTCCGAAAGTCGATGTTTATAGTTTTGGGCTTGTCTTGTGGGAGCTGGTTAGTGGTTCAATTCCTTATGAAGAGATGACTCCGCTCCAAGCAGCCTATGCAGTTGTTAATAAGGTATTCGCTCTTCTAATTCACTTATCTTCCAATTTATTTCCGCCGCAGTAAGGAAATTTCCCAAAGAAACAATCAGATTACTCTCTTCACAATTCTGCACATCAACTGCTTGTTAACGAAATTCAAATTTCAGAACTTGAGACCGGTTGTTCCTTCGAGCTGCCCGACGCCATTGCAACAATTGATGGAGCAATGCTGGTCCGCTCAACCCGAGAAGAGGCCCGAGTTTACTCAGATAGTTAAAACCCTTGAAAATCTCAAGGCGGCTCTTGATAGAGATGGAACCATTGAGAAGACCAGCTGCCAGGAAGCAGCTCAGGAGCAAAACAAGAACAGGCTTGCCAACTGGATCCTGAAGCTCTCATATAGCCCACCGGATTTCTCAGGGCCCCCGCCGCCGAAGCTGCTGTGATTCTGTGTCCTCTTCCTCCCGAAACGCGTTATGTGGAGTAGATCACAACTCTGTAAATCAATTTTTCGTTGTATATAAACACAAACTACACGAGACACCTTTCTTTTTCTTTACAGATCACAATAAAATATTTTCTGGACTCTGCTTTTAGAAGAAAAACCATCTCAGAAGAATAGACGAAATCTTGATTGTATGGCATCAGCTAAAACTTGACTTCTGCCATCTACTGTTATATGCTGAAATCACAATACAGGAGAAAAGGATTATTATGCTATAAACTCTTACAAAAAATCTTATGATCAAGTAAGTTTGACGACTGTGATTAAACATCCTTCTGCTGGTCGAAGCCTCAAAATCTCAACAAGGCTCATATACTAAGGTTACCGTCTATCTTGGTAGAAATAGAATGCTCACAGCCCTTCAGTTTTTTTCTTTTGAAAGTCTCACAGCCCTTCAGTTGGTGGAAACACTTGTATGCCTGGCATGTGTGAGGTTCCCGTGCAGTAGTGGACCTAGAATCTTAACGCTGGGGCCTGGGATGCCACGGTTTATAGGCTAGATCAATGGTTTTCATCTTGAAGATCAAGTCCGAGCAAAGCCTCCAACAAGGTAACCACGCAACATCGTCATTCCTAAGCATAACCAATTAGTGTCAGACTTAGAATTTTCACCCTAGAGCTCGTGACATGGTACTCGAGAAGCACCAGCAAATCAAAGTCACCATGCGTTGTCGCCTCCACTTTCCACGGTCTCATGAGCTACATGTGAGCCGAGGAAGGAAGGCCACCGGTACCACCAAAATTGCCAGTTCGGGATGCTCTGGCAGCCATACCGTCCCCAGATGGCAGTTAGTAGATCTAAACGATCTTATATTTCTTTATAGAGGGAGTATCACACAACACCATCACAGACTGCCTGTTGCCCCGCCGTTCTCGCTTGTGACAGCAGATCGGGGCCATACATGGTGGAATGAGTCCGCAACGCAACGCAAGTACAGACCAGTTAAGCTAGTAGAGAAGTTGTCCGTGGCCACAAATCTCCCTACTAAAATTAGACTCATGCATACCCACTAACTAGCTCGAGATACTCTCCATAAGTACCGACCGCTCCTCTAATTCGCTGTATTAAGATACTCATATCGTAGTGCAGGGGTAGGTCGCTAGGGATCCAACCAAATATTGTTTCCAAATGATAAGTATCACACGTGTGGCACGAAGCACTTCGGTCCTGGCGATTTTTACAACTAATTTTGCCATCTGAAAAGAAAAAAACAACCAAAAAAACTAAAACTTGGAATCTAAAAAGAAAGTTATTCTCTCTGTTCACTTTTGTAAGTCGTCTCAGATAACTGAAAATGGACTGCTTTGCACGCTGTCTGAGATGGCTTCAACGCCTTATAAAAATGAACGGAGGGAGCATCATACTTGACAGCTAAACATCATCGCGTCATTAAATTTGCCGTAAAAAATATTTAAAGTTACCATGTGTTCGTGCCACACGTGTGACATTTATCAACGATTGATCACCTCGACCGTGGTCGATCGCTGCATAAGAGAATGCCAATGATGCAGCTGGGTGGGCGTGGGTTCGTTCACCTCACCGGAGCAAAGATCATTGAGGCCAACGCCCCTACCCGAAGCGCTCGGTAAATGAAGGAGCACCTGCATCCTGGCGGTTTTGATCACCCAGGGAGCAAGCAAACAGTGTATTCCCACACGAGAATTCAATTCATAGGTATGTATGTATTCGTGGTAATTTCGCAGGCCGGCAGTTCACAGGTTGCAGCCATCTCCAGGTGCGATCGACCACTCACGCGACCTCCACTGCGGTCCGGCCGCCGAATTCGAGCGTCAGCATGGAGGCCCTGAACCTGCGCTGATTCTCGCTCTCCGGGGACCCGGCCGCCACGGGGGCACCGGCGGCCGGCAGGAGGCGGTCCGGCGTGCCGAGCCACTTGGCCTCCATGTACCGGCGCTTCCTCCAGGGCGCCATGTGCAGGCTGCTCTCGCGCGCGCACCGCTTCGCGGCGGCGCACATGGCCCCGACCACGGCCCGCAGCGTCTCCGCCCTGCCCACGAACGCCTCCGGGAGCGCGGCCACCAGCGCGCCGTACCCGGCGCCGCCGCGCGCCATGGCGAACTCGGCCCGGAAGCTGGGCTCCACCACCACCCGCACCGCCCTGCCGCTCCGCGTTGGCACCAACACGTCCACGTAGCTGTGCTCCCCCGCGGGGAACTCCGGCGAGCGCGCCCACCTGGACCGGCACACGGCGCTGTCGTACCCGGCGTCGCGCAGCCGCGCCGCGACGGACCGGAGCGTGCAGCCCCGGCACCCGCCGCCGGCCGTCGCGCGGGTCGCGCAGGAGCAGACGCCGGCCGCCGCGGTGGCGGGGGAGCGCGCCTGCCTGACGGCCACCTCCGTGTCCGCCCGGATCCGGCTCTCCGCCGCGCTCGTCTTGCCCAGCACCTCCTGCACGCACGCATTTGTCACGGCGAGATCGATTTACATGCCCGCGCCCAACAACGGAACAACAACACGCCAACCAGTTCACGGCGACTCCATTAACTTACATGCAAATGCGAGAGCTGCTCCGCCCAGAACGCGCTGCTCTCGGCGGCGGCGCCGCCACCGGCCCTCTCGTCGTCGCTGCAGCTGCCGTCGCCGACGGTGGTTTCGTCGTCGGGCCACCGCTCCCGGTCGGCCTCCTCGTAGAACCCCAGCACCATGTTCGACAGGCTCATCTCGTCGCCGGCCTCCGCCACAACCATTTCCTTCTCTTGTGCTTGGTTGTAAATCTGGTGTGCGTGGCTCACGTTGCTCCGTGTGGTCAGCTGCAGGCTCCTTCCCGCCGGCTTATATACCCGGAGGCGCGGCGGACGTGGCGAGGCGGCAATGGATGGTACGGTGCTCGCGGGACCCGCGCGGAGTGGATGAGGCAGTTCCAGATGGCGTGGGCCCCACGGTCGGTAGGGATAATTGAACAGCACGATCACACGTCGGTTGATGGCCTTGATCCTCTGCGGAGGAGCGCGGAAGATTTTGTTACATGGAGTAGCAAATGAGATTTTGCAAAGAAGTGAAGAAAGCGATGTACATCTTTGGGTAGGCCTCAGGACTGAAAAACAATTACCAAAAGTCCTCGGCGGTACTGATTAGGCCGGGCTGAGGGGGATACAGAGAGGGTAGTCGCGGCCCTTCCCCGGAGGATTCAGAGTTTCCCGTGCAAGTACCTAGGGCCAATGGTGGATGCGGTGTTGAACTTCCTGCCGGGATGGACGAGAGGCATGATTACAAGGCCGAACAAGCTGATCTTGATCAACAGTGTGCTGAGGGCCAGGCCTACTCACCATCTTATCGTGGCTGATGCACCGAAGTGGGCGCTTGATAACATTGATCGAGAGTGCAAGGCATTCTTTTGGGCCGGAACAGAGGAGATCCACGACGGCAAGTGCCTAGTTGCTTGGAAACACGTATGTTGGCCGAAGGAACTTGGTGGACTTGGCGTGATCAATCTGCATACACAAGGAATCACCCTCCAGCTCAGATGGGAATGGTTAAGGCGTACTGATACATCCAAACCTTGGCATGACCTGGCCATGTCCGTGGACAAGGATATGCAGGCCGCGATTTGCCAGCTTAGCGCACTAGAAGCTCAGAGATGGAACCGCACGTTGTTCTGGAAGGATAGGTGGATCCAGGGGCTCCGAATTGCCGAGATTGCGCCGAGGGAGTCCTGGATTCGGGGGTCCTCAGGTGTCTGGCCTATTCGATATGGCCGGGCTGATGGGCCGTGAAGACGAAGCAGAGGACCACTCCCGTGTCCGGGTAGGACTCCTATGTGCGTAGAACGACAAGTTTGGTGTCCGGGTGTAATGTTTTCTTCCTCCGCAAGCCGACTCTGTACAACCCTACGGCCCTCTGATGTGTATATAAACCGAAGGGTTTAGTCGGTAGAGATCATCAGAACAATCATAGTCTAGACTACTAGGGTTTAGCCATTACGATCTCGAGGTATATCAACTCTTGTAACCCCTATACTCATCGAATACAATCAAGTAGGACATAGGGTTTTACCTCCTTTAAGAGGGCCCGAACCTGGGTAAAACACCGTTCCCCTATTGTCCCTTGTTACCATTGATCCCTCGACTCATAGCTTGGGCCCCCCTACCCGAGATCTGCCGGTTTTGACACCGACAATGGTGCTTTCATTGAGTGCTCCGTCGTGTAGTCGCGAAAAGTGATCTATGGCTCGCCTTGTCATCAACGACGATATCACCTCTGGAAGGAACCTAACTTCAGGACAGGTCCTCCATCTCGGCGGTTTTACTGTGGGTTCCCGCACGACCATCAAGCCGACAACGTCCCCCGTGAGACCAAACACCACCCTGCATCAGTCTCGAATACTCTGAAAAGATGGATCCGGGGGACCTCTCGTCCTTAAATGAGCCGCTAGATCGCATCGCCACCCTGGGGCTTTCAGCGGCCTATGATCGGACCGGGCTTAAACTTGACCAGAGGGAAATCAATCTCCCGTCGATCACCCACCTGGTAGCGGTCGTCGAAGAACGAGCCAAAAACACTTCTTCTCCTAAATTGAAGACCAGCTATGTTTGGATCTCCGAATCCCCTGAGTCGGGTACCCTTCCTTTAGATGGGACTCCGAGCCCCCCGAACTCAGGGTCGGCCATAGAGTCCGGGGAGCACTTGGATCTTCTCGGATCCGAACTGGTGACCTCGGAGATTTTACAAGCTCCGAACGCAATTGTGGGTCGGGATTCGAATTTTAGCCCACCTACTCACCACAATCAATACTCTCCAAGTAATTCAGGCCCTCCGGACATATATGACCTAATGTATGTACGGCAGCAACCTCAGGAAACGGTCCATCACTTTTGGGCCAGGTTCCTACTTGTTAAAAACAAGATTAAAGATTGTTGTGACGACGATGTAGTCCCGGTCTTTCATCGCAATTGTAACGACGAGGGAATTTGGAATGCCCTCGACCACCGTCTCATACAGAGTTTCACGAAACTATCACACGTAGTACGGAAGTACTGCACGATGGAAAGCACATGGAAGGCCCAGAAAACCCAATTGGAACCTGCTGCCCTCAAGTAGTGTACTGCCCGGGCAAAATGGATACACCGTTACGAGGCATCCGACCATAAGCGCGTTGGCAAGAAAAACAAACCCTTTATGGGATACATGTCCGTTCTTGACGAACTCCTTGACAAGCCCTGTCCGATACATGCGACTCCAAGCACAGACTCAACTCACAACCTCTGAGCATGTTGGGTACTCCGACAGGTAGCTAAAAGTGGGGAGGACATCCTCAGCACCGCCACTCCAGAGAAGCACTCTCCGGAGGTTGATGATTTTAATGACCTTACGGTCTTCGAGACTTTCTCTTTGAATAATCGGCGTAAGAGGGCACTTCGCGACCTTGCCGAAGTCCACCAAGTAATCGCAGCAAGCCCATGGAGCAACGTGGCAATAACCTTTACCGCTGACGATGAACCAAGGGCCCGACCAGTCCGAGCACCCGCCGCTTTAGTACTAAACCCCATTGTGGATGGCTTTCGACTTACCAAAGTGCTCATGGATGGCGGTAGTGGGCTAAACCTCATCTACGAGGAGACGCTCGACAAAATGCAGGTCGATAGAACCCGCATTGAGAAAAGCAATACCACCTTTCGAGACATTATCCCCAGTCGAGAAGCACGATGTTCGGGGAGAATTAAACTAGATGTAGTATTTGGCACGCCTGAAAATTACAGGTCAGAAGAGCTGCTCTTTCACATTGTTCCCTTCAATAGCGGATACCACGTCATTCTAGGGTGGGACGCTTTCTCACACTTCCAAGCCATACCCCATTATGGGTTGATGACCCACAAGTATAGGGATCTATCGTAGTCCTTTCGATAAGTAAGAGTGTCGAACCCAACGAGGAGCAGAAGGAAATGATAAGCGGTTTTCAGCAAGGTATTCTCTGCAAGTACTGAAACAAGTGGTAACAGATAGTTTTGTGATTGGATAATTTGTAACGAGCAACAAGTAACAAAAGTAAATAAAGTGCAGCAAGGTGGCCCAATCCTTTTTGTAGCAAAGGACAAGCCTGGACAAACTCTTATATAAGGAAAAGCGCTCCCGAGGACACATGGGAATTATCGTCAAGCTAGTTTTCATTATGTTCATATGATTCACGTTCGGTACTTTGATAATTTGATATGTGGGTGGACCGGTGCTTGGGTGATGTTCTTACTTGAACAAGCATCCCACTTATGATTAACCTCTATTGCAAGCATCCACAACTACAACAAAAGTATTAAGGTAAACCTAACCATATCATGAAACATATGGATCCAAATCAGCCGCTTACGAAGCAACACATAAACTAGGGTTTAAGCTTCTGTCACTCTAGCAACCCATCATCTACTTATTACTTCCCAATGCCTTCCTCTAGGCCCAAATAATGGTGAAGTGTTATGTAGTCGACGTTCACATAACACCACTAGAGGCTAGACAACATACATCTCATCAAAATATCGAACGAATACCAAATTCACATGACTACTAATAGCAAGACTTCTCCCTTGTCCTCAGGAACAAACGTAACTACTCACAAAGCATATTTATGTTCATAATCAAAGGGGTAATAATATGCATAAAGGATCTGAACATATGATCTTCCACCAAATAAACCAACTAGCATCAACTACAAGGAGTAATCAACACTACTAGCAACCTAGACTTGGAGACAAGAATTGGATACAAAAGATGAACTAGGGTTTGAAGATGAGATGGTGCTGATGAAGATGTTGATGGAGATTGCCCTCTCCCGATGAGAGGAGCGTTGGTGATGACGATGGCGATGATTTCCCCCTCCCGAAGGGAAGTGTCCCCGGCAGAACAGCTCTGCCGGAGCCCTAGATTGGTTCCGCCAAGGTTCCGCCTCGTGGCGGCGGAGTCTCGTCCCGAAAGGTTGCTTCTTGATTTTTCCTCGACGAAAGACCTCATATAGCAGAAGATGGGCATCAGAGGGCCAACAGGGGGCCCACGAGGTAGGGGGGCGCGCCCTAGGGGGGGGTGCCCCCCACCCTCGTGGATAGGGTGTGGGCCCCCTGGTCTTCATCTTTGGTGAGGATTTTCTATTATTTATTATAAGATATTCCGTGGAGTTTCAGGACTTTTGGAGTTGTGCAGAATAGGTCTCTAATATTTGCTCCTTTTCCAGCCCAGAATTCCAGCTGCCGGCATTCTCCCTCCTTATGTAAACCTTGTAAAATAAGAGAGAATAGCCATAAGTATTGTGACATAATTCATAATAACAACCCATAATGCAATAAATATCGATATAAAAGCATGATGCAAAATGGACGTATCAACTCCCCCAAGCTTAGACCTCGCTTGTCCTCAAGCGAAAGCTGATAACGATAAATATGTCTCCATGTTTAGAGGTAGAGGTGTCGATAAAAATAAAATACGGACATGAAGGCATCATGATTATTCTCATAACAACAACATAAATAGATATTGTCATATGATTACTTATATTCAAGTGATGATCTATTCACAATGAAAAAGTATGAATCAGAAACTTTATTGAGAACCAACAAACTATAATCTCAGTCATTGAAGCAATTGCAATTTATCATAACACTAGAAAGAGTCTATGTCAGAGCTTAAAAGCAAGTCCACATACTCAACTATCATCTAGTCCTTCATAATTGCTAACACTCACGCAATACTTGTGGTTACGGAGTTTTAATCAGACACAGAGAAAGATAGGGGCTTATAGTTTTGCCCCACAACCTTTTACCTCAAGGGTAATGTCAACAATAATAACTCATGCTCCCCTACATCCAATTAGGTACATACATCAGAATCTTTCCAACATACTGTGATTGCCAAAGGATAAAATGAAAAAGGAAAGGTGAAGATCACCATGACTCTTGCATAAGGTAGAAGATAATAATAAAAGATAGGCCCTTCGCAGAGGGAAACAGAGGTTGCCATGCGCTTTTATGGTTGGATGCACAAAATCTTAATGCGAAAGAACGTCACTTTATATTGCCCCTTGTGATATGAACCTTTATTATGCAGTCCGTCGCTTTTATTACTTCCACATCACAAGATCGTATAAAGCTTATTTCTCCCACACCAATCAATCATACATATTTAGAGCAATTTTTATTGCTTTGCACCGATGACAACTTACTTGAAGGATCTTACTCAATCCATAGGTAGATATGGTGGACTCTCATGGCAAAACTGGTTTAAGGGTATTTGGAAGCACAAGTAGTATCTCTACTTGGTGCTGAGAATTTGGCTAGCATGAGGGGGAAAGGCAAACTCAACATGTTGGAGGATCCGTGACAACATACTATATCTCAGATATAAGAAAACATAACTCATCACGTTGTCTTCCTTGTCCAACATCAACTCTTTAGCATGTCATATTTTAATGAGTGCTCCCAATCATAAAAGATGTCAATGATAATATATCTATATGTGTGAAACCTCTCTTTCCTTATTACTAACTATTAATTGCAACAATGACTAAAGTTATGTCTGCCAACTCCCAACAACTTTTAATCATCATACTCTTTCTATGTGAAGTCATTACTCTCAATAAGATCAATATGAACTTTTTGTTTCTTTTTATTCGTTTTATTTTCTTTTATTCACTCAAGATCATGGCAAAACAATCAAGCCCTTGACTCAACACTAATCTTTATTATATATAGCTCACGGACTCGATTACATAGAGAGATCATAAAGCAAAACTCAAAACTAGATCATGCCATCAACTTTATTCTACTAGTAATAGGATCGAACTAAGTTAAACGGTAAAGATAGGAGATGTGTTTGTGATACGATACCGGGGCACCTCCCCTAAGCTTGGCAGTTGCCAAGGGGAGTGCCCATACCCATGTGATTATGTCTCCTTCTTTGTTGTTGATGTAATATTCTTGGCGATGATTCCCCTCAGGATGCGGTTCTCCTCCTCGAGCTTATTGACTTGCTGCTTGAGGTCCATTATTTCCTTACGAAGCTTTCCTGTGACGACTAAAGCTCCTTGCACCCAAGGATGTTGCATAGTTGCGGGAGAACAAGTGACACTCCTCTTCATATTTTCATAAGAAAGAAATCTAACATTGGAAGGGATAATCGAGTTTGGAATAGCTGAGCTCTGTAGTTCCCCCATCGTGAACCTAGCTCGGAAGCGAGAGGTGACTTCTTGATCCTCCATGGCATCTACCCTCATCAAGTCAGCCTCCATCTCTTCCTCCGTTGCTGGCCCAAAGTGGTCAGCGTCGCTGTTTGCTCTTGGTTCCGATGCCGGATTAGACACCCGGCTTTCCCCGACTGACTCTTGAGAAGACATCTTGCTCTAATCTGCAGCCGCAACAGCTCGAAACAAAAACAGAGGAGATTTGCATGATACTGGAGTCAAAACCTTCGGGAGAATATATAATGAATTTTTACTGACCAAAATACGTATCTGTAACGCCCTCGATGCGGCTATATCTCCCACGTGTCGAAGCACGACTTAGAGGCATAACCGCATTGAAAGCAATGTCGCAAGTGAGGTAATCTTCACACAACCCATGTAATACATAAGGGAAAAGATACATAGTTGGCTTACAGTCGCCACTTCACACAATACATAAATAAACATTCATCATCCAGGTTACACTCAAGGTCCGACTACGGAACCAAAATGAAAGAAGACTACCCCAAAAGCTACACAGATCCCCGAATCACCCCAACTGGGCTCCACTACTGATCATCTGGAAAAGAAACATAGTAACGGCCACGTTCCTCGTCGAACTCCCACGTGAGCTCGGTCGCGTCATCTGCACTGGCATCGTTGGTACCTGCAACTGTTTTGGTAGAATCTGTGAGTCGCGGGGACTCAGCAATCTCACACCCGCGAGATCAAGACTATTTAAGCTTAAAGGTAGGATGGGGTAGTGAGGTGGAGCTGCAGCAAGCGACTAGCATATGTGGTGGCTAACAACGCAAAAGAGAGCGAGAAGAGAAGCAAAGCACGGTCGTGAAGCTAGAAGTGATCCTAGAACAACCTACGTCAAACATAACTCCAACACCGTGTTCACTTCCCGGACCCCGCCGAGAAGAGACCATCACGGTTACACACGCGGTTGATGTGTTTTAATTAAGGTCAACTTCGGGTTCTCTACAACCGGACATCAACAAATTCCCATCTGCCTCATAACCGCGGGCACGGCTTTCGAAAGATAATACCCTGCAGGGGTGTCCCAACTTAGCCCATTATAAGCTCTCACGGTCAACTAAGGATATTCCTTCTACCGGGAAGACCCGATCAGTCTCGGAATCCCGGACTACAAGACATCTCGACAGTAATAAAAAAAGTCCAGCAAAGCCGCCCGATTGTGCCGACAAATCCTGATAGGAGCTGCACATATCTCGGTCTCAGGGCACATCCGGATAAGTCAAGCTACGAGTAAAACCAGGCCTCGAGTTTCCCCGCAGTGGCCCCGCAGGCTGCTCGGTTCGGGCCAGCACCCAGAGGAGCACTGGTCCGGGGGGGCTAAAATAAAGATGACCCTTGGGCTCGCGAAAACCCAAGGGAAAAAGGTGGTAGGTGGTCAAATGGTAAAACCAATGTTGGGCCTTGCTGGAGGAGTCTTATTCAAAGCGAACTGTCAAGGGGGTCCCATAAATCACCCAACCGTGTAAGGAACGCAAAATCAAGGAACATAACACCGGTATGACGGAAACTAGGGTGGCAAGAGTGGAACAAAACACCAGGCATAAGGCCGAGCCTTCCACCCTTTACCAAGTATATAGATGCATTAATTAAATAAGAGGTATTGTGATATCCCAACAAGTAAACATGTTCCAACAAGGAACAACAAGTCCATGTTCCAACAAGGAACAAACTTCATCTTCACCTGCAACTAACAACGCTATAAGAGGGGCTGAGCAAAGCGGTAACATAGCCAATCAACGGTTTGCTAGGACATGGATGGTTAGGGTCTGACATGGCAATATGGGTGGCATGATATAGCAAGTGGTAGGTATCGCAGCATAGGCATAGCAAAAGAGCGAGCATCTAGCAAGCAAAGATAGAAGTGATTTCGAGGGTATGGTTATCTTGCCTGCAAGGTTCTCAGAGTTGTCGAAAGCTTGGTCCTCGAAAGCGTTCTCAACAGGTTCCTCGTTCACGTACTCGTCTCCCGGCTCTACCCAAGGCAAGAACACAAGCAAAGGGGACAAACATCAATCACGATGCAATGCGCAAGCAACATGATGCAAAACATGGCATGATATGCGAGATGTGATATGCAATGCATATGCGTGCTCCGGAAGGGAAAAAGATGAACAAGGCATAATCTTGGCAAACCAAGTATGCCACTAGATAGGTGAGGTGATTTCGGTTGAAATCGATATAAAGATCACCGGAATCGGATGCACGGTTTGCAAATGACAAGCAAAACAAGAATGACAATATTCTGTCATTAACAGCATGATGCTACTTAGCAAGCAACAAGAAATTAAGTTAGTGCACCCAAACATATCAAAAAAGCATATGACAAGATGCTTGACAAAAGATGAACACTGAGCTACGGCTAAATCACATCACAACAGGTTCAAACAAGCATGGCAAAAGTGCACGAGATAACAGGTTCACAGACTTGGTGAAAATAACAACATGCCAAAAATTAACATCAGGATGGCATGTTTAGAGCAATGAAAGAACATGCTACAGGATCAGGACATATCAAAATAAGGCATGGCATGAATCTACTCAAAGAACTTAACAAAAGTCCCTTACTGACCATAAGCCAAAAAGGATCAGAAAATATAATAACACCCATGTCAATTAAGCAAGTTTCGTTACAGGTTTCAGACTTCGCAGAAAACTGGACATGTCAAAAACAGATAACAAGTAGGCATGTTCGTGAGCTCGATGCACTCTCTACAGAGCATTGCATGATAAACTAAGCATACATCCATCACGAAGACATGGCAAGAACAACATCATAGAATGCAAGGATCAACTACAACAAGATTGGCAAAATCGAATAACATGTAAACAATCTGCCAGCAACATTTTATAGCAAAAGTAGAGCTCGATTGACTCAAGCTATGGCACTCCATAAATACAAACAAAGGCATGGATGGATAGATCAAAACCATATGCTCAAATCACCCTTACTGAACATGCTCAAAAGAGGCATAGATCTCTCGTAAACAACATGAACACATGGCATAAAAATAACAGCAGGCAGGGACAGTGAAATTACTAAGTCTCTGAAATCAGCAACATTATGTACCCTAGTTTGCATGCTTGTGCTAGTCACCAAAAAGATCACAAAAATACATGGCATACACCTATGAAAAGATAACATGGCATATTACAAAACTCATGTGGGACTCAACTTCATAGGATGCACACATCAATCATGGCAAAAATGACAAAAGTGCAAGTTCTGCTACAGATCTGAAACTAACATCACATAGCCATCTTCTAACAGCATTTCGGGCATCAAGATGACCTCAAATGAAAACGAAGCAATGAGATGAAATGATGTACTCTTCGAGGCGAACAATTTGACATATTATACGCACGAAACGGAGCAATATACAGAAAGTTATGATGCGATGAACATGCGACAATACTGCAAATATCATGGGACTTAGAATATTTTGGGGAAGAGGGAGAGAAGTCAACCGAGCGGCTCAGATCTGGATCGGGGCTCCTCCCGATCCCCTTGGCGGGCGGCGGCGGCAAGGGAGCTCCGCTCCGGCGGCTGGCGGCGGCAAGAGGCGAGGGCCGCGGGGCGCTGGGAGGAGGGAGGCGCGCAGGGCGGCGCGACGCTCCACGCGGCGGGCGACGGCAATGGGCCGCGGGGCAGATCCGGGCGGACGGCGGCGGGAGGCGCGCGCGGGCGGCGCCGGCGAGCTCCGGGCGGCGGCGCGGAGGCGGCGGAGACGAGGCGGCGCGCGGCCGCGGGCGGAGGCGGGCCCGGCGCGGCCCGGTTCGGCCCGGGGCGGGCCGGATCTGGGCCCCGGCGGCGGCGGCGAAGTGGGCGCGGGGGCGCGCCACGTGGCGGCCTCTGATTGGCCGGGCGGCGGCGGCGGACGTGTCCGGCGCGGCCCGGACACGTCCGGTGGCGGCGGAGGTGCGGGAAGCTAGGGTTAGGGTGAGTTGATCCGGGATTTTGGAGGGGGAGGTATATTTATAGGTAGAAGGAGCTAGGGAGCTCCAAATGGAGTGTGGTTTTCGGCCACGCGATCGTGATCGAACGACGATGGACATGAGAGTGTCTTAGATGGGTTATTGGGCTGTTTTGGAGGGGTTTTGGGCTGCAACACACACGAGGCCTTTACGGTTACCCGGTTAACCGTTGGAGTATCAAACGACCTCCGATTGACCCGAAACTTGACAGGCGGTCTACCGGTGCTATACCAAGGCCGCTTGACAAACCTCGGTCCATTCGGAGAAGGTCTAATACCCGCTCATGAAGAAATGTAAAAGGGGATGCCGGGGAACATAGGAGCGCCGGATTGCGAAACGGACAACGGGGAAAATGCTCGGATTTATGAGACGAACAGGTATGCAAATGCGATGCACAAGATGACATGATATGAAATGCATGACATGACCAAAATGCAAAAAGAAGGAAAACCCAACCACGGAGGAAATATTATATCACAATGCCGAAAATGGCAAGAGTTGGATTACAAATATGGCAAGTTACATCCGGGGTGTTACAACACTCCACCACTACGAGAGGATCTCGTCCCGAGATCTAGGACTGAAAGAACTCCGGATATTCGGAACGTAGGTGGTCCTCGCGCTCCCAGGTGGCTTCCCGGTATGAATGGTGTGACCACTTCACTTTCAGGAATTTGATTGACTTGTTGCGAGTCTTGCGCTCAGTTTCTTCAAGAATAGCAATGGGATGCTCATGATAGGACAAATCTTCTTGAAGATCAATCTCTTCGAAGTTGATGGTGCGCTCAGGCGTCTTGAAGCACTTGCGAAGCTGTGACACGTGGAGGACATCGTGCACATTTGCAAAGTTGGAGGGAAGCTCAAGTTGATAGGCGAGATCGCCTCGTTTGCCGATGATCTTGAAAGGACCCACGTATCTAGGGGCAAGTTTCCCCTTGATACCGAAGCGACGAGTCCCTTTCATTGGAGAGACGCGGAGGTAGACATGGTCTCCGATCTCGAATGCCAAATCCCGGTGTTTGCTATCGTAATAGCTCTTCTGGCGTGACTGCGCGGCTTTGAGGTTCTCACGAATGACCTTGCACATAGCCTCAGCCTCTGAGATCAAATCGTTGCCAAGCAATTGGCGTTCACCGGTTTCAGACCAGTTGAGAGGAGTACGACACTTTCTGCCATAGAGAATCTCGAATGGGGCTTTGCCCGAGCTGGCTTGAAAACTGTTGTTGTAAGAGAACTCAGCATAAGGAAGACAATCCTCCCACTTCATGCCGAAAGAGATAACACAAGCTCTGAGCATATCTTCGAGAATTTGGTTGACACGCTCGACTTGTCCACTAGTTTGAGGGTGGAAAGCTGTGCTGAAGCGAATATTGGTGCCCATGGCCTTCTGAAAAGAATCCCAAAACTTGGAGGTAAAGATGCTGCCACGGTCTGAAGAGATCAATTGCGGAATGCCATGCAAGGAGACAATTCTGGAGGTGTAGAGCTCTGCCAGCTGCGCTGCTGTGATGGACTCTTTGATAGGAAGAAAATGAGCCACTTTAGTGAGCTTGTCGATGACGACGAAGATAGCATCATTTCCACGCTTGGACTTTGGAAAACCAGTCACGAAGTCCATTTCGATATGATCAAACTTTCATTCTGGAATAGCAAGAGGTTGGATAAGGCCAGCTGGTCGTTGGTGTTCTGCTTTCACCCTTCTGCAGACATCACATTCATTCACGAATTGAGCAATTTCGCGCTTCATTCGAGTCCACCAATACGACTGCTTGAGGTCATGGTACATCTTCGTACTTCTAGGATGAATTGACAGAAGAGAGTTGTGCGCTTCGTTCATAATGACTTTACGAAGATTACCCTTTGGAACCACGATCCGGTCCTCGAAGAAAAGAGTATCTCTGTCATCAACTCGATAGCACTTGTATTTGGAAAAGCCCTTGTCAATACCACGTTTCACCTTCTTCACCATGGTATCCATCAGTTGTGCCTCACGAATCTGATCTTCCAAAGTAGGAGAGACGATGAGGTTGGCAAGAAAACCTTGAGGGACAACTTGGAGATTCAACTTGCGGAAAGCTTCACAAAGATCCGGTTGAAAGGGCTTGAGGATTAAGCTGTTGCAGTAAGCCTTCCTGCTCAAAGCGTCTGCAATCACATTAGCCTTGCCTGGAGTATATTCAATACTCGGATTATACTCTTGAATCATTTCGACCCATCGAGTTTGCCTGAGGTTGAGATTGGGCTGAGTGAAGATGTACTTGAGACTCTTGTGATCGGTGAAAATGTCCACTTTCCTTCCCAACAGGAGATGTCTCCATGTTATTAGTGCGTGGACAACTGCCGCCAACTCAAGATCGTGTGTGGGGTAGTTCTTTTCGTTGGGCTTCAACTGACGAGAGGTATAGGCCACAACCTTCTTCTCTTGCATTAAGACGGCACCGAGGCCCTGAAGAGAAGCATCACAGAAAACTTCATAAGGCTTGTCTTCGTCAGGAGGAGTCAAAACTGGAGCAGTGACGAGTTTCTCTTTGAGAGTGTTGAAAGCAACGTCACACTCAGGAGACCAGACATACTTCACATGCTTCGGGAGGAGGTTGGAAAGAGGCTTTGCAATCTTTGAGAAATTCTCAATGAATCTTCGGCAATAACTTGCAAGTCCAAGAAAACTGCGAAGCTGCTTGACATTCTGAGGAGGTTCCCAATTCACAACTGCAGACACCTTCTCAGGATTAACAGCGATGCCCTTGGCAGAGATGATATGGCCAAGATAAAGAACTTCATCAAGCCAAAATTCACATTTGGAGAACTTCACATATAATTTATACTCTCTGAGCTTGTCGAGCACCAATCGCAAATGTTTGGCATGATCCTCCTTATTCTTGGAGAAGACCAAAATATCATCGAGATAGACCAAGACAAATTCGTTGATGTAGGGGTTGAAGATGAAATTCATCAAGCGAGTGAATGCTGGAGGAGCATTGACAAGGCCGAAAGACATGACAGTATATTCATAAGAACCAAAACTTGTTCTGAATGCTGTCTTGGGAATATCTTCTTCACGAATGCGAATCTGATGATACCCCATACGAAGGTCAAGCTTGGAGAACACTTTAGCACCTTTAAGTTGCTCGAATAGCTCATTGATGTTGGGAAGTGGGTACTTGTTCTTGATTGTCTTCTTGTTCAATGGACGGTAATCGACGCAAAGTTGGCCCGTGCCATCCTTTTTCCGGACAAAAAGAACACCACAACCCCAAGGAGAAGAACTCGGTCTGATCAGACCCAGACGCTCTTGTTTATCGAGTTGTTTCTTCAATTACTTCAACTCATCTGGTCCAAGCTTGTAAGGACGCTTGCAAACGGGTTCCGTGCCAGGCTCAAGATCAATAACGAATTCAACTGGTCGGCGGGGAGGCATACCCGGAAGCCCTTCTGGAAAGACATCTTGGTACTCACAAACGACTGGAATCTGAGAGATAGCATCCAATTCACCATTCTCATTGAGAGAAAGCAACCGAATGGTATCATCACGAGAGGCATAGATGATCACATCGTTAGACGAGTGAGTCAATTGAATTTCCCTGGCAGCACAATCAAGCTGAGCCTTGTGCTTAGAAAGCCAGTCCATCCCAAGAATAAGATCAATATCAGAGTCACCAAGAACAATTGGTTTAGCCAGAAATCTATAATCACCCATCTTGATACCGACATTCGGAACGAACATGGTAGAACTCAAACGTTTAGCCGAGGAAACAACTTGCAAAGCTTTAGGTAAAACCTCTGTGTCAAAATTGTGCTTCGATGCATAAGGATATGACATGAAAGAATGCGATGCACCGGTATCAAATAAGACTTTTGCAGGAATGTCATTAATAGGAAGATTACCCATGATCACTTCAGAAGAATCCTCTGCTTGAGCTGCATTCATCATGTTCACCTTTGCAGACTTAGGATTATGCTTGACCACTGCATTGCTGGAAGATCTCACAGGAGGAGGAGGAGGAAGGCGCCTTTGATTGAAGCACTTGTTCGCATAGTGACCCTTCTGCTGACATTTGTTACAAGTCACCTCTGAGAGCGGACGATGGTAAGGAGCACTTGGCCTTGGAGCTTGATTCTGAGACTTGTTCTGATAGCCAGGGTTGGGTGGGTGGGAAGATCCACGACCACCTGAGTTCTTCTGCTGATAAGGCTGACGGAACGGAGGAGGAGGAGGCAACCAGAACTTCTGTTGCGTAGCTGCCACAAGTGAGGAAGAAGAAGACTGAACTGCGTCTCTGACTCTCTTCTTAGATGCCTCACACTTGAGCTGAGCAGCTTCTTGTTTTAGCGCCATGTTGTAGAATTCATCATACTTTAACGGCTCGAAAAGCACGAGAGCAAGTTGCAGATCTTCTCTGAGACCACGCCTGAATTGGTAGATCATACTCTTCTCATCAGGGATGTCTTGCCTCGCAAAACGAGAGAGCTTCTGGAACTGAGTGTTGTATTGATACACGGACATGGTGCCTTGCTTGAGATTGCGGAATTCCTCACGCTTACTCTCAACAACACTTTCTGGAATGTGGTGAGCTTTGAAGTCACGGCGGAAATCATCCCAGGTAATGACACGACCTCCTCTAGAATCTTTGTATTGCTAGAACCACTCAGTAGCTTGATCCTTGAGTTGAAAAGAGGCAAACTTGACAAAGTCCTCAGGTCTGACATTGCTACACTCGAAATGCTTGCTGATATCCACTAGCCAATCATCGGCGTCTGTGGCCTCGACACAGTAGCTGAAGGTCTTTGGCTGATTAGCAAGGAACTGATTGAGTGAAGCGAAGTGCGGCTGATTGTTGCCTTGGCCTTGATTCCCTTGATTACCTTGCCCTTGGTTGCGATCTTGCAAGAGCTGAATCAGAATCTGAGCGTTGGCATTTGTGGCAGTCATCAGGGCTTGCCATGCCTCCGGAGGCGGAGGTGGTGGCGGAGGGTTAGCCTGACTTCCTTCATTGCGTTCTGGATTCTGACGCGTTGGCGGAGCCATCCTGAAGAGGGTGACATCCATTAGCATCTTGAAAAAGATATATTCATGCTGAATCAAAGGATCGAAATTGCAACATATAGCCTTCACAATAAACATTCGAACGAGAATGAACGAATGAATTCCAAAGTAAAGCATCACACTTCCATAAGTTGAGAAGCCACTTAGAAAAAGATATGGAATAAAATCAACAAGGTATGGATGTGAACAAATACTTGGTAAGGATTACCCAATCACAAACCAAATATCTGCGGGAAGAAACACTAGAGCTACATGAATTCCCACTTATAAACTCCCGAAACTTTCTGGTTATGCAATCAGGTGTTGGGGATACAGGGGACACAAAATATATCACCCAAACTAACAATACCTAGATCCAGCTGTATCCATCCTTCAACACATAACCAAGAAATTCTCGGAAATCATCTACCTCAACCTTCGAAAAGCATCCGTTATACAAGTCATGGCAATACTCCCGCACTCGCCTCAGTACTGGGCTATCAGGGTTATCTCACCAACAACTGTACAAAAGAGATTTTCGATGTCGGCGTACTAAACTCAGGTATTCCAGAACTGCAACGATAAAATTATGACGACAACACCTCGGAGCTCAACTCCCCGGGACACCTCCTCTAAAACCCCTACTGACGGGAGGCAACCAAGACAATGTTGTCATCATAAAACCATCGGAACGATTCTAAGATACCCGCGTGATCCTAAATTTTTTTAGTGAAATTTGAGAAGAGAAGAGTCAAAACTCTACGTCAGGATGCCTTACCAGAGCGATGAGGAGACTGGGAAGTAAAAAGAATTCCTAAACTCTCCGATATATAATTCCTAGATGACTCAAAACATTTTTCTAGACACAACTCGGCCACTAAAAACGATCAATCAGTGGGGGCTCCTAAAGTCGGGGAAGGCTCTGATTACCAACTTGTAACGCCCTCGATGCGGCTATATCTCCCACGTGTCGAGGCACGACTTAGAGGCATAACCGCATTGAAAGCAATGTCGCAAGTGAGGTAATCTTCACACAACCCATGTAATACATAAGGGAAAAGATACATAAACAATATCTCGCCACTTCACACAATACATAAATAAACATTCATCATCCAGGTTACACTCAAGGTCCGACTACGGAACCAAAATGAAAGAAGACTACCCCAAAAGCTATACAGGTCCCTGAATCACCCCAACTGGGCTCCACTACTGATCATCTGGAAAAGAAACATAGTAACGGCCACGTTCCTCGTCGAACTCCCACGTGAGCTCGGTCGCGTCATCTGCACTGGCATCGTTGGTACCTGCAACTGTTTTGGTAGAATCTGTGAGTCGCGGGGACTCAGCAATCTCACACCCGCGAGATCAAGACTATTTAAGCTTAAAGGTAGGATGGGGTAGTGAGGTGGAGCTGCAGCAAGCGACTAGCATATGTGGTGGCTAACAACGCAAAAGAGAGCGAGAAGAGAAGCAAAGCACGGTCGTGAAGCTAGAAGTGATCCTAGAACAACCTACGTCAAACATAACTCCAACACCGTGTTCACTTCCCGGACCCCGCCGAGAAGAGACCATCACGGTTACACACGCGGTTGATGTGTTTTAATTAAGGTCAACTTCGGGTTCTCTACAACCGGACATCAACAAATTCCCATCTGCCTCATAACCGCGGGCACGACTTTCGAAAGATAATACCCTGCAGGGGTGTCCCAACTTAGCCCATTATAGTATCATGCAAGAAAGCGGAGTCCGGAGGGCACACGAGGTGCTCACGAGGCAGGGGGCGCGCCCTCCACCCTCGTGGGGCCCTCGTGTCCTTCCCGGACTGCTACTAATTTTTCTATGTTTCTAAATATTCCAAAACGGAGAAATATTGCCTTAAAAATTGTTTTGGAGCAGGTTTACTTACCGTACCACATACCTATTCCTTTTCGGAGTCTGCAACGTTCTGGAAAGTGTCCCTTATGTATTCCTCCGGGGTTACGGTTTCAATAATATTGGTTTCAACATTTATAGGATTACCTGAGATATAGTGTTTAATTCTTTGACCGTTTACCACCTTCGGATTTGTGCCTTCGAAGTTGTTGATTTTTATGGCACCGGAACGATAGACCTCCTCGATAACGTAGGGGCCTTCCCATTTGGAGAGAAGTTTTCCTGCAAAAAATCTTAAACGAGAGTTGTATAGCAATACATAATCACCTACGTTAAACTCACGCTTTTGTATCCTTTTGTCATGCCATCTTTTAACTTTTTCTTTAAACAACTTGGCATTTTCATAAGCTTGGGTTCTCCATTCATCGAGTGAGCTAATATCAAATAACCTCTTCTCACCGGCAAGTTTGAAATCATAGTTGAGCTCTTTAATAGCCCAATATGCCTTATGTTCTAATTCAAGAGGTAAGTGACATGCTTTTCCATAAACCATTTTATATGGAGACATACCCATAGGATTTTTATATGCAGTTCTATAGGCCCATAATGCATCATCAAGTTTCTTGGACCAATTCTTTCTAGACCTATTGACATTTTTTTGCAAAATTAATTTGAGTTCTCTATTACTCAATTCTACTTGACCACTAGACTATGGGTGATAAGGAGATGCAATTCTATGATTAACGTCATACTTAGCAAGCATTTTACGGAAAGCACCATGAATAAAATGTGAACCACCATCAGTCATTAAATATCTAGGGACTCCAAACCTCGGAAAAATAACTTCCTTAAGCATTTTAATAGAAGTGTTATGATCAGCACTACTAGTTGGAATAGCTTCTACCCACTTAGTAACGTAATCAACAACAACTAAAATATGTGCATATCCATTAGAGGCAGGAAAAGGTCCCATATAATCAAAGCCCCAAACATCAAATGGTTCAATAACAAGTGAATAATTCATAGGCATTTCTTGACATCTACTAATATTACCAATTCTTTGGCATTCTTCACAACACAAGACAAACTTACGGGCATCCTTGAAGAGAGTGGGCCAATAAAAACCTGATTGCAATACCTTATGCGCAGTTCTATCTCCCGCGTGGTGTCCTCTATAAGCTTCGGAGTGACACTTGCGTAGGATCTGTTCTTGTTCATGCTCAGGTACACAATGTCTAATAACACCATCTACTCCTTCTTTATAAAGATGTGGGTCATCCCAAAAGTAATGTCTCAAATCATAGAAAAACTTTTTCTTTTGCTGGTATGTGAAGATAGGTGGTATAAATTTAGCAACAATGTAATTAGCATAATCAGCATACCAAGGAGTACTACGAGAAGTACTTATAACATTTAATTGCTCATCAGGAAAGCTATCATCAGTAGGTGGTGGGTCATCAAGAACATTTTCTAACCTAGACAAGTTGTGTGCAACGGGGTTCTCAGCTCCTTTTCTATCAATAGTATGCAAATCAAATTCTTGTAGCAGGAGAACCCATCTAATATGTCTAGGTTTAGCATCTTTCTTTTCCATGAAGTATTTAATAGCAGCATGATCAGTGTGAATAGTTACTTTACAATCAACAATATAAGGTCTGAACTTATCACAAGCAAATACAACTGCTAAAAGTTCTTTTTCAGTAGTAGCATAATTTCTTTGAGCATTGTCTAGAGTCTTACTAGCATAGTGGATAACATTTAATTTCTTATCAACTCTTTTCCCTAGAACAACACCTACAACATAATCACTAGCATCACACATAATTTCAAAGGGTAAATTCCAATCAGGTGGCTGAACAACAGGTGCAGAGATCAATGCTTTCTTAAGTATTTCAAATGCTTCTACACAATAATCATCAAAGACAAATGGTATATCTTTTTGTAATAAATTAGTCAGAGGCCGAGAAATTTTTGAGAAGTCCTTAATGAACCTCCTATAAAATCCGGCGTGACCAAGAAAACTTCTTATACCTTTGATGTCCTTGGGACATGGCATCTTTTCAAGAGCATCAACCTTGGCTTTATCAACTTCAATACCTCTTTGAGAAACTTTATGCCCCAAGACAATACCTTCATTAACCATAAAGTGGCACTTTTCCCAATTCAAGACAAGATTAGTTTCTTCACATCTCTGCAAAACTCGATCAAGATTGCTCAAGCAATCATCAAAAGAAGATCCATAGACGGAAAAATCATCCATGAAAACCTCACAAATCTTTTCACAAAAGTCAGAGAATATAGCCATCATGCATCTTTGAAAGGTAGCAGGTGCATTACATAAACCAAAAGGCATACGTCTATAAGCAGAAGTACCAAAAGGGCATGTAAAAGTAGTCTTTGATTGATCTTTAGCCGACACAAGTATTTGAGAGAAACCAGAATAACCATCTAGAAAGCAATAGTGTGTATGTTTGCATAATCTTTCTAGCATTTGGTCGATAAAAGGTAAGGGGTAATGATCTTTCTTAGTAGCCTTATTTAATTTACAGAAATCAATTACCATCCTATAACCTGTAATAATTCTTTGCGGGATCAATTCATCTTTATCATTAGGAACAACAGTAATACCTCCCTTCTTAGGGACACAATGGACATGACTTACCCACTGACTATCAGAAACGGGATAAATTATACCTGCCTCCAGAAGCTTTAGTATTTATTTTCTTACCACTTCTTTCATTTTAGGATTCAGGCGTCTTTGAGGATCACGAACTGGTTTGGCGTCTGCTTCCAAATTTATTTTATGTTGACATAGAGTGGGACTAATGCCCTTAAGATCATCAAGAGTATATCCAATAGCAGCACTGTGCTTCTTCAGAGTTTTCAATAATCTTTCTTCTTCATGCTCTGAAAGGTTAGCACTAATATTAACAGGATATATCTTCTTTCCATCAAGATAAGCATATTTAAGATTATCAGGCAATGGTTTAAGCTCAAACACGGGATCACCCTTAGGTGGAGGAGGATCCCCTAGGATTTCAATAGGCAAATTGTGTTTCAGAATGGGTTCCTGTTTAAAGAATACTTCATCTATTTCCCTTCTTTCATTCATAAACATATCATTTTCATGGTCTAGCAAATATTGTTCTAAAGGATCACTAGGAGGTACGGCAATAGAAGCAAGACCAATAATTTCATCCTTACTAGGCAATTCTTCTTCACGATGTTGTTTACTAAATTTATAGAAATTAAAATCATGGATCATATCATCCAAGCCAATAGTAAGAACATTCTTTTCACAGTCTATCTTAGCATTAACAATGTTCAAGAAAGGTCTACCAAATATAATGGGACAAAATCTATCTTGTGGGGAACCAAGAACAAGAAAATCAGCAGGATATTTAGTTTTTCCACACAAGACTTCAACATCTCTAACAATTCCCATTGCTGATATAATATCTCTATTGGCAAGTTTAATTGTGACATCTATTCCTTCTAACTCAGCAAGTGCAATTTCATGCTTAATTTCTTCGTATAAAGTATGCGGTATAACTCTAGCACTAGCACCCATATCACATAAGCCATGATAACAATGATTTCCTATTTTAACAGAAATAACAGGCACGTCTACCACATGTCTATGTTTATCTTTAGCACAAAGTTTAGCAATTCTAGCAGTTTCACCGCAGAATTGAATCACATGCCCATCAATATTATCAGACAAGAGATCTTTAACAATAGCAATATTAGGTTCTACTTTAACTTGCTCAGGAGGTGTATAATTTCTAATATTGCTTTTACGAACCACAGTTGAAGCTTTAGCATGATCCTTTATTCTAACAGGGAAAGGTGGTTTCTCAATATAAGAAGTAGGAACAATAGGATCATTATAAGTGACAGTCTTTTCTTCAACTTTAATAGGTGCAGCTACTTTTACTTCTATGGGAGGATGATATTTAAACCACTTCTCCTTAGGGAGATCAACATAAGTAGCAAAAGATTCACAGAAAGAAGCTACTATCTCAGAGTCCAGTCCATATCTAGTGCTAAATTTACGGAAAATATCGGTATCCATAAAAGATTTAACACAATCAAACTTAGGTGTCATACCTGACTCCTTACCTTTGTCGAGATCCCAATCTTCAGAGTTGCATTTAATTCTATCCAATAAATCCCATTTAAATTCAATAGTCTTCATCATAAAAGAGCCAGCACAAGAAGTATCGAGCATGGTGCGAAAGCCGAGCATAAAAGTTTTGAATAATTGTTCCTCTTGGGAGCTCATGATTGGGGCATGAATATAACATTGATTTAAGCCTCCCCCAAGCTTGAGCGATGCTTTATCCTTCGTGAGGCCAAAAATTATATATATAATTGCGATCACGATGAACAAGATGCATAGGATAATACTTTTTATGAAATTCCAATTTCAATCTTCTATAGTTCCATGATCTCGTATCATCACATAGCCTATACCATGTCAATGCGTCTCCCTTGAAAGATAAAGGGAATACCTTCTTCTTAGAAACATCATCGGGTATACCTGCAAGCTTAAATTATCCACAAACTTCATCCATATATATTAAGTGCTCATCAGGATGCTTTGTTCCATCTCTTGTAAAAGGATTAGCTAGCAGTTTTTCTATCATACCCGAAGGAAATTCAAAGGGAGCAGTTTCATTTTCAGTAGGTTCAGTAGGTTGAGGAGCAACTCTTTGCTCTAATGTTCGGGGTGAAGATACCCCGAACAAGCCCCTCAGAGGATTACTTTCCATAGTAACAAGGGGCAGTAAATTTCAGCACACTATATAAATCTTTCCTTACCAAATTCCACCTACCAAAGTCGCTTCACTCCCCGGCAACGGCGCCAGAAAAGAGTCTTCATGACCCACAAGTATAGGGGATCTATCGTAGTCCTTTCGATAAGTAAGAGTGTCGAACTCAATGAGGAGCAGAAGAAAATGATAAGCGGTTTTCGGCAAGGTATTCTCTGCAAGTACTGAAACAAGTGGTAACAGATAGTTTTGTGATTGGATAATTTGTAACGAGCAACAAGTAACAAAAGTAAATAAAGTGCAGCAAGGTGGCCCAGTCCTTTTTGTAGCAAAGGACAAGCCTGGACAAACTCTTATATAAGGAAAAGCGCTCCCGAGGACACATGGGAATTATCGTCAAGCTAGTTTTCATCACGTTCATATGATTCGCTTTCGGTACTTTGATAATTTGATATGTGGGTGGACCGGTGCTTGGGTGCTGTTCTTACTTGAACAAGCATCCCACTTATGATTAACCTCTATTGCAAGCATCCGCAACTACAACAAAAGTATTAAGGTAAACCTAACCATAGCATGAAACATATGGATCCAAATCAGTCCCTTACGAAGCAACGCATAAACTAGGGTTTAAGCTTCTGTCACTCTAGCAACCCATCATCTACTTATTACTTCCCAATGCCTTCCTCTAGGCCCAAATAATGGTGAGTGTTCTGTAGTCGACGTTCACATAACACCACTAGAGGCTAGACAACATACATCTCGTCAAAATATCGAACGAATACCAAATTCACATGACTACTAATAGCAAGACTTGTCCCTTGTCCTCAGGAACAAACGTAACTACTCACAAAGCATATTTATGTTCATAATCAGAGGGGTAATAATATGCGTAAAGGATCTGAACATATGATCTTCCACCAAATAAACCAACTAGCATGAACTACAAGGAGTAATCAACACTACTAGCAACCTACTAGTACCAATCCCGGACTTGGAGACAAGAATTGGATACAAAAGATGAACTTGTTGGAAATATGCCCTAGAGGCAATATTAGATGGATTATTATATTTCCTTGTTCAGGATAATTGTCTATTGTTCATGCTATAATTGTATTGTTCGGAAATCATAATACATGTGTGAATACATAGACCACAATGTGTCCCTAGTAAGCCTCTAGTTGACTAGCTCGTTGATCAATAGATAGTCATGGTTTCCTGACTATGGACATGGGGATGTCATTGATAACGGGATCACATCATTAGGAGAATGATGTGATGGACAAGACCCAAACCTAAGCATAGCACAAAAGATCGTATAGTTCGTTTGCTAGAGCTTTTCTGAATGTCAAGTATCATTCCTTAGACCATGAGATTATGCAACTCCCGGATACCGTAGGAGTGCTTTGGGTGTATCAAACGTCACAACATAACTGGGTGACTATAAAGGTGCACTACAGGTATCTCCGAAAGTATCTGTTGGGTTGGCATGAATCGAGACTGGGATTTGTCACTCCGTGTGACGGAGAGGTATCTCTGGGCCCACTCGGTAAAACATCATCATAATGAGCTCAATGTGATCAAGGTGTTGTTCACGGGATGATGTATTACGGGAACGAGTAAAGAGACTTGCCGGTAATGATATTGAACAAGGTATTGGTATACCGACGATCGAATCTCGGGCAAGTATCGTACCGATGGACAAAGGGAATTGAGTACGGGATTGATTAAGTCCTCGACATCGTGGTTCATCCGATGAGATCATCGAGGAGCATGTGGGAGCCAACATGGGTATCCAGATCCCGCTGTTGGTTATTGACCGGAGATCGTCTCGGTCATGTCTGCTTGTCTCCCGAACCCGTAGGGTCTACACATTTAAGGTTCGGTGACGCTAGGGTTGTTAAAGATATTAATATGCAGCAAACAGAAGGTTGTTCGGAGTCCCGGATGAGATCCCAGACGTCACGAGAGGTTCCGGAGTGGTCCGGAGGTAAAGATTTATATATGGAAAGTTGTTGTACGGACACCGGAAAGTCTCGGGGGCATATCGGTATTGTACCGGGGCCACCAGAGAGGCACCGGGGGTCCACCTTGAGGGGCCGGCTCTCTCGGAGGGCCTCATGGGCCACAAGGGGCAGGGTACCAGCCCCTGGAGGGCTGGGCGCACCCCCTTCCCTTGGGCCCATGCGCCTAGGGTTGGGGGGAAACCCTAGTGGGGGCGCCCCCCTTGCTTGGGGGGCAAGCCCCCCACCCTTGGCCGCCGCCCCCTGGAGATCCATCTCCAGGGCTGCGCCCCCCTAGGGGGCCTATATAAAGGGGGGAGAGGGAGGGCAGCCGCACCCCTGCTGCATTGGCGCCTCCCTCTCCCCGTTACACCTCTCCCTCTCTCCACAGAAGCTTGGCGAAGCCCTGCTGGAATTCTGCTGCATCCACCACCACGCCGTCGTGCTGCTGGATCTTCATCAACCTCTCCTTCCCCCTTGCTGGATCAAGAAGGAGGAGACGTCATCCCGACCGTACGTGTGTTGAACACGGAGGTGCTGTCCGTTCGGCACTAGGTCATCGGTGATTCGGATCACGGCGAGTATGACTCCATCATCCACGTTCTCCTTGAACGCTTCCGTTGCGATCTACAAGTGGTATGTAGATGCTCTCCTATCCCCTCGTTGCTAGAATACTCCATGGATAGATCTTGGTGATGCGTAGGAAAATTTTAATTTCTGCTACGATCCCCAAACAGTGGCATCATGAGCTAGGTCTATGCGTAGTTTCTATGCACGAGTAGAACACAAAGTAGTTGTGGGCGTCGAATTGTCAATTCTTCTTGCCGTTACTAGTCCTATCTTGGTTCAGCGGTATTGTGGGATGAAGCGGCCCGGACCAACTTTACACGTACGCTTACGTGAGACCGGTTCCACCGACTGACATGCACTAGTTGCATAAGGTGGCTGGCGGGTGTCTGTCTCTCCCACTTTAGTTGGATCGGATTCAATGAACAGGGTCCTTATGAAGGGTAAATAGAGATTGACAATTCAGGTTGTGGTTTTAACGTAGGTAAGAAACGTTCTTGCTAGCAACGTATAACAGCCACGTAAAAACTTGCAACAACAATTATAGGACGTCTAACTTGTTTTTGCAGCAAGTGCTTTGTGATGTGATATGGCCAGAAGTTGTGATGAATCATGTATGTGATGTATGAGATGATCTTGTTATTGTAATAGGAATCATGACTTGCATGTTGATGAGTATGACAACCGGCAGGAGCCATAGGAGTTGTCTTTATTTATTTATGACCTGCGTGTCAACTTAAATCGTCATGTAATTACTTTACTTTATTGCTAAAGCGTTAGCCATAGTAGTAGAAGTAATAGTTGACGTGACAACTTCACGAAGACACAATGATGGAGATCATGATGATGGAGATCATGGTGTCATGCCGGTGACGACGATGAACATGGCGCCCCGAAGATGGAGATGAAAGGAGCGAAATGATGTTGGCCATATCATGTCACTATTTGATTGCATGTGATGTTTATCATGTTTTACATCTTATTTGCTCAGAACGACGGTAGCATAAATAAGATGATCCCTCATTAAAATATCAAAAATGTGTTCTCCCTAACTGTGCACCGTTGCTAAGGTTCGTCGTTCCGAAGCACCACGTGATGATCGAGTGTGATAGGTCCTTACGTTCGCATACAACGGGTGTAAGCCAGATTTACACACGCAATACACTTAGGTTGGATTGACGAGCCTAGCATGTACCGACATGGCCTCGGAACACGGAGGACCGAAAGGTCGAACATGAGTCGTATAGAAGATACGATCAACATGGAGATGTTCACCGATGATGACTAGTCCGTCTCACGTGATGATCGGACACGGCCTAGTTGACTCGGATCATGTATCACTTAGATGACTAGAGGGATGTCAAATCTGAGTGGGAGTTCATTCATTCATTTGATTAGATGAACTTAATTATCATGAACTTAGTCTAAATCTTTACAATATGTCTTGTAGATCAAATGGCCCACGCTAATGTCACCCTCAACTTCAACGCGTTCCTAGAGAAAACCAAGCTGAAAGATGATGGCAGCAACTATGCGTACTGGGTCCGGAACATGAGGATCATCCTCATAGCTGCCAAGAAAGATTATGTCCTAGAAGCACCGCTAGGTGATGCACCATTCCCAGCAAATCAGGACGTTATGAACGCCCATCAGTCTCGTGCTGATGATTACTCCCTCGTTCAGTGCGGCATGCTTTACAGCTTAGAACCGGGGCTCCAAAAGCGTTTTGAGCAACACGGAGCATATGAGATGTTCGAGGAGCTGAAATTGATTTTCCAAGCTCATGCCCGGGTCGAGAGATATGATGTCTCCGACAAGTTCTTTAGCTGTAAGATGGAGGAAAATAGCTCTGTCAGTGAACACATACTCAAGATGTCTGGGTTGCACAACCGCTTGACCCAGCTGGAAGTTAATCTCCCGGATGAGGCGGTCATTGACAGAATCCTTCAGTCGCTCCCACCTAGCTACAAGAGCTTCGTGATGAACTACAATATGCAGGGGATGGAAAAGACCATTCCCGAGTTGTATTCAATGCTGAAATCTGCAGAGGTGGAGATCAAAAAGGAACATCAAGTGTTGATGGTGAATAAAACCACTAAGTTCAAGAAAGGCAAGGGTAAGAAGCACTTCAAGAAGGACGGCAAGGAGGTTGCCGCGCCTGGTAAATCAGTTGCCAGGAAGAAGTCAAAGAATGGACCCAAACCTGAAACTGAGTGCTTTTATTGCAAGGGAACTGGTCACTGGAAGCGGAATTGCCCCAAGTACTTCGCAGACAAGAAGGCCGGCAACACTAAAGGTATATGTGATATACATGTAATTGATGTGTACCTTACCAGTGCTCGTAGTAGCTCCTGGGTATTTGATACCGGTGCCGTTGCTCATATTTGTAACTCAAAACAGGAGCTGCGGAATAAACGGAGACTGGCGAAGGACGAGGTGACGATGCGCGTCTGGAATGGTTCCAGGGTCGATGTGATCGCCGTCGGCACGCTACCTATACATTTACCTACGGGATTAGTTTTAAACCTCAATAATTGTTATTTAGTGCCAAGTTTGAGCATGAACATTGTATCTGGATCTCGTTTAATACGAGATGGCTACTCATTTAAATCCGAGAATAATGGTTGTTCTATTTATATGAGTGATATGTTTTATGGTCATGCTCCGATGGTTAATGGTTTATTCTTAATGAATCTCGTACGTGATGTTACACATATTCATAGTGTGAATACCAAAAGATGTAAAGTTAATAACGATAGTCCCACATACTTGTGGCACTGCCGCCTTGGTCACATTGGTGTCAAGCGCATGAAGAAGCTCCATGCTGATGGACTTTTAGAGTCTCTCGATTATGAATCATTTGACACGTGCGAACCATGCCTCATGGGCAAAATGACCAAGACTCCATTCTCAGGGACAATGGAGCGAGCAACCAACCTGTTGGAAATCATACATACAGATGTGTGTGGTCCAATGAGCGTTGAGGCTCGCGGAGGCTATCGTTATGTTCTCACTCGCACTGATGATTTGAGTAGATATGGGTATGTCTACTTAATGAAACACAAGTCTGAGACCTTTGAAAAGTTCAAGGAGTTTCAGAGTGAGGTTGAGAATCAACGTGACAGAAAAATAAAGTTCTTACGATCAGATCGTGGGGGAGAATATTTAAGTCACGAATTTGGCACACACTTAAGAAAATGTGGAATCGTTTCACAACTCAGGCCGCCTGGAACACCTCAGCGTAACGGTGTGTCCGAACGTCGTAATCGCACTCTATTGGATATGGTGCGGTCTATGATGTCTCTTACAGATCTACTGCTATCATTTTGGGGATACGCTCTAGAGACAGCCGCATTCACTTTAAATAGGGCTCCGTCAAAATCCGTTGAGACGACACCATATGAATTATGGTTTGGGAAGAAACCTAAGCTGTCGTTTCTGAAAGTTTGGGGTTGCGATGTTTATGTCAAGAAACTTCAACCTGAAAAACTCGAACCCAAATCGGAAAAATGCGTCTTCATAGGATATCCCAAGGAAACAGTTGGGTATACCTTCTACCTCAGATCCGAAGACAAGATCTTTGTTGCCAAGAACTGGTCCTTTCTAGAGAAAGAGTTTCTCGCGAAAGAAGTAAGTGGGAGGAAAGTAGAGCTTGATGAAGTACTACGTCTTGAAAATCAGAGTAGCGTAGCTCAAGAAAATGTTCCTGTGGTACCTGCACCGATTCAAGAGGAGGTTAATGATGATGATAAAGGTACTTCTGATCAAGTTCCTACTGTACTTCCTAGGTCCACAAGGACGCGTTCCGCACCAGAGTGGTACGGCAACCCTGTCCTGGAAATCATGTTGTTGGACAACGGTGAACCTTTGAACTATGAAGAAGCGATGGCGGGCCCAGATTCCGACAAATGGCTAGAAGCCATGAAATCCGAGATAGAATCCATGTATGAAAACAAAGTATGGACTTTGAATGACTTGCCCGATGATCGGCGAGCCATAGAAAATAAATGGATCTTTAAGAAGAAGACAGACGCGGATGGTAATGTGACCATCTATAAAGCTCGACTTGTCGCTAAGGGTTATCGGCAAGTTCAAGGGGTTGACTACGATGAGACTTTCTCTCCCGTAGCAAAGCTGAAGTCCGTCCGAATCATGTTAGCAATTGCCGCATACTATGATTATGAGATATGGCAAATGGACGTCAAAACGGCATTCCTTAACGGCTTCCTTAAGGAAGAATTGTATATGATGCAGCCGGAAGGTTTTGTCGATCCTAAGAATGCTAACAAAGTATGCAAGCTCCAGCGCTCTATCTATGGGCTGGTGCAAGCATCTCGGAGTTGGAACATTTGCTTTGATGAGATGATCAAAGCGTTTGGGTTTATGCAGACTTATGGAGAAGCCTGCGTTTACAAGAAAGTGAGTGGGAGCTTCGTAGCATTTTTCATATTATATGTGGATGACATACTATTGATGGGAAATGATATAGAATTGTTGGAAAGCATAAAGGCCTATTTGAACAAGTGTTTTTCAATGAAGGACCTTGGAGAAGCTGCTTATATATTAGGCATCAAGATCTATAGGGATAGATCGAGACGCCTCATCGGTCTTTCACAAAGTACGTACCTTGACAAGATTTTGAAGAAGTTCAAAATGGATTAGTCCAAGAAGGGGTTCTTGCCTGTATTGCAAGGTGTGCGATTGAGCACGGCTCAATGACCGACCACGACAAAAGATATAGAAGAGATGAGTGTCATCCCCTATGCCTCAGCTATAGGGTCTATTATGTATGCCATGCTGTGTACCAGACCCGATGTAAACCTTGCCGTAAGTTTGGTAGGTAGGTACCAAAGTAATCCCGGCAAGGAACACTGGACATCGGTCAAAAACATCCTGAAGTACCTGAAAAGGACTAAGGATATGTTTCTCGTTTATGGAGGTGCCGAAGAGCTCGTCGTAAAGGGTTACGTCGACGCTAGCTTCGACACAGATCTGGATGACTCCAAGTCACAAACCGGATACGTGTATATTTTGAATGGAGGGGCAGTAAGCTGGTGCAGTTGCAAGCAAAGCGTCGTGGCGGGATCTACATGTGAAGCAGAGTATATGGCAGCCTCGGAGGCAGCACAAGAAGCAGTCTGGGTGAAGGAGTTCATTACCGACCTAGGAGTCATACCCAATGCGTCGGACCCGATGACTCTCTTCTGTGACAACACTGGAGCAATTGCCCTTGCGAAGGAGCCCAGGTTTCACAGGAAGACCAGGCATATCAAGCGTCGCTTCAACTCCATTCGTGAAAGTGTTCAAAATGGAGACATAGAGATTTGTAAAGTACATACGGACCTGAATGTGGCGGATCCGTTGACTAAACCTCTCCCTAGAGCAAAACATGATCAACACCAAAATTCCATGGGTGTGCGATTCATCAGAATGTAACTAGACTATTGTCTCTAGTGCAAGTGGGAGACTGTTGGAAATATGCCCTAGAGGCAATAATAAATGGATTATTATATTTCCTTGTTCATGATAATTGTCTATTGTTCATGCTATAATTGTATTGTTCGGAAATCATAATACATGTGTGAATACATAGACCACAATGTGTCCCTAGTAAGCCTCTAGTTGACTAGCTCGTTGATCAATAGATAGTCATGGTTTCCTGACTATGGACATGGGGATGTCATTGATACCGGGATCACATCATTAGGAGAATGATGTGATGGACAAGACCCAAACCTAAGCATAGCACAAAAGATCGTATAGTTCGTTTGCTAGAGCTTTTCTGAATGTCAAGTATCATTCCTTAGACCATGAGATTATGCAACTCCCGGATACCGTAGGAGTGCTTTGGGTGTATCAAACGTCACAACGTAACTAGGTGACTATAAAGGTGCACTACAGGTATCTCCGAAAGTATCTGTTGGGGTGGCATGAATCGAGACTGGGATTTGTCACTCCGTGTGACGGAGAGGTATCTCTGGGCCCACTCGGTAAAACATCATCATAATGAGCTCAATGTGATCAAGGTGTTGTTATACCGACGAGATTGAACAAGGTATCGATATACCGACGATCGAATCTCGGGCAAGTATCGTACCGATGGACAAAGGGAATTGAGTACAGGATTGATTAAGTCCTCGACATCATGGTTCATCCGATGAGATCATCGAGGAGCATGTGGGAGCCAACATGGGTATCCAGATCCCGCTGTTGGTTATTGACCGGAGATCGTCTCGGTCATGTCTGCATGTCTCCCGAACCCGTAGGGTCTACACACTTAAGGTTCGGTGACGCTAGGGTTGTTAAAGATATTAATATGAAGCAAACCGAAGGTTGTTCGGAGTCCCGGATGAGATCCCGGACGACACGAGAGGTTCCGGAGTGGTCCGGAGGTAAAGATTTATATATGGGAAGTTGTTGTACGGACACCGGAAAGTCTCGGGGGCATATCGGTATTGTACTGGGGCCACCGGAGAGGTACCGGGGGTCCACCTTGAGGGGCGTGCTCTCTCGGAGGGCCTCATGGGCCACATGGGGCAGGGAACCAGCCCCTGGAGGGCTGGGCGCACCCCCTTCCCTTGGGCCCATGCGCCTAGGGTTGGGGGGAAACCCTAGTGGGGGCGCCCCCCTTGCTTGGGGGGCAAGCCCCCCACCCTTGGACGCCGCCCCCCTGGAGATCCATCTCCAAGGCTGCGCCCCCCCTAGGGGGCCTATATAAAGGGGGGAGAGGGAGGGCAGCCGCACCCCTGCTGCATTGGCGCCTCCCTCTCTCCGTTACACCTCTCCCTCTCTCCACAGAAGCTTGGCGAAGCCCTGCTGGAACTCTGCTGCATCCACCACCACACCGTCGTGCTGCTGGATCTTCATCAACCTCTCCTTCCCCCTTGCTGGATCAAGAAGGAGGAGACGTCATCCCGACCGTACGTGTGTTGAACGCGGAGGTGTTGTCCGTTCGGCACTAGGTCATCGGTGATTCGGATCACGGCGAGTACGACTCCATCATCCACGTTCTCCTTGAACGCTTCCGTTGCAATCTACAAGTGGTATGTAGATGCTCTCCTATCCCCTCGTTGCTAGAATACTCCATGGATAGATCTTGGTGATGCGTAGGAAAATTTTAATTTCTGCTACGATCCCCAACAGAACTAGGGTTTGGAGATGAGATGGTGCTGATGAAGATGTTGATGGAGATTGCCCTCTCCCGATGAGAGGAGCGTTGGTGATGACGATGGCGATGATTTCCCCCTCCCGGAGGGAAGTGTCCCCAGCAGAACAGCTCCGTCGGAGCCCTAGATTGGTTCCGCCAAGGTTCCACCTCGTGGCGGCGGAGCCTCGTCCCAAAAGGTTGCTTCTTGATTTTTCCTCGACGAAAGACCTCATATAGCAGAAGATGGGCATCGGAGGGCCAACAAGGGGCCCACGAGGTAGGGGGCGCGCCCTAGGGGGGGGCGCCCCCCACCCTCGTGGACAGGGTGTGGGCCCCTTGGTCTTCATCTTTGGCGAGGATTTTTTATTATTTATTATAAGATATTCCGTGGAGTTTCAGGACTTTTGGAGTTGTGCAGAATAGGTCTCTAATATTTGCTCCTTTTCCAGCCTAGAATTCCAGCTGCCGGCATTCTCCCTCCTTATGTAAACCTTGTAAAATAAGAGAGAATAGCCATAAGTATTGTGACATAATGCATAATAATAGCCCATAATGCAATAAATATCGATATAAAAGCATGATGCAAAATGGACGTATCATGGGTACATGAAGCTTAAAATGCCAGGGCCCAATGGAATAATCATAGTCAAAAGTGATCCGGATATAGCACCCCGTGCCGAAAACAAAACCGCATCCTTGGCTCTCGAGGCATTATCTGAAGCCTTTGCGGCCGAAGAACTAACCACCCTACGATCCACGGTGGACAAAGATGATGTGATCCTCGACAAGAGGCCTAAATCCACCTCTTTTAAGCCAGCGGATGAAATAGTTAAATTTCAAGTGCACCTGATGGATCCTAATAAAATAGCATCCATCGGAGCACAGCTGGACCTGACGGTAGACACCTCCCTACGTGCGTTCCTGCGCGAAAATTGGGATATCTTCGCATGGCACCCCTCGGATATGCCCGGGATCCCACGCAGACTGGCCGAACACAACCTCAACATAATCAAAGGGTTCAAACTAGTCAAGCAAATGCTGCGGTGATTTTCCGAACTCAAACAACAAGCTATGGGGGAGGAGCTAGCCAAACTACTTGAGGTCCGGTTCATCAGAGAAATCAAACACTTGGATTGGCTAGCAAACTTGGTCATGGTGTCGAAGAAGGATAAATCTTGGCGCCTTTGCATCGATTTCAAAGACCTCAATAAGGCATGCCCTAAAGACCCTTTCCTGTTGCCCCGCATTGACCAGATCATTGATGCGACCGCAGGACACGACTCACTGTGTTTCCTCCATGCTTATTCCGGATACCATCAGATTAAAACGAAGGAGTCTGACCAGGCCGCAACGGCGTTCATTACCCCGTACGGGCCTTTCTGTTTCAACAATATGCCTTTTGGGCTTGAAAACGCTGGTGCCACTTACCAACGCATGATTCAAACATTCTTGGGAAAACAACTCGGCAAGACAGTTGAAGCATATGTGGACAACGTAGTCATCAAGACTAAACACGTCGAATCATTGGTGGATGATCTCCGCCTCACATTTGACAACCTCCGAACATACGACATACGGCTCAATCCGAAAAAATGCGTCTTCATTGTCTCCCGTTGAGGAATTGAAGCAAACCCAGCTAAAATCCGAGCCTTGTCGCATTTGGCTACACCAACAGACTTAAAGCAGGTCCAAAAGCTAGCCAGGTGCGTGGCGGCTTTGAGCCGCTTCATCTCTAGATTAGGAGAAAAAGCATTACCACTTTATAGACTGCTTAGACGCACCGACAACTTCGAATGGACGAAAGCGGCCACGGTCGGATTGGAAGAAATAAAAACCTTATTAGCAGGCAACCCAATCCTAGCCGCCCCAAGTGTTGGCGAGCCTATGTTGCTTAATATCTCCGCAACTCACCAGGTAGTGAGGTTGTACTCATCGTCGAGTGAGGGGAAGAGGAACATAAATTCCCCATCCAAAATCCAGTCTATTACGTATCGGCGGTCCTTACACCATGCAAATCCCGATACCCTCACTACCAAAAGATAGCCTACGCAGTTTTTATGGCATCCCGAAAACTCTGGCACTATTTTCAAGAGTGTACGATCACGGTGGCATCCAAAGTACCACTTAATGATATTATAAATAATAGGGACGCCACCGGCCACATAGCTAAATGGGCCATTGAGATCTTACCGTTCGAAATAAGATACAAGCCACGCCAAGCTATCAAATCTCAGGTGTTGGCCGACTTCGTTGCAAAGTGGACGGAAGCCGAGCTCCCTAAAGAGTACAGTTCGTACTCCAACTGGACCATGTATTTCGACGGTTTCAAGATGCTAGCCGGACTGGGGGCTGGCATCATATTGGCATCCCCCATAGGGTACACAGTCCATTACGTATTGCAAATCATGTATACGGACTCCAACTACGTTGCCGAATGGTTGTCTCCATGGGCATACAATGCCTAGAGGTGCGCAATGATTCGAATCTCGCAATATCTCAAGTAAACGAAGAATTCGATGCAAAAGACCCAAAAATGGTGGCATATAGAAACGCCATATTAAAAATATCGGCTCGGCTTGAGGGGCTCGAATTTCATCATGTCGCTCGAGACAGTAATCAGGCAGTGGATATACTCTCTCGCATGGGCGCCAAGCGCGACCCCGTCCCACCTAACAACTTTGTGGAAAGGCTCTTCAAGCCATCCGTAGTATGACAGGACGAGAGCAAAGACACCGGTTCAGACCTGACAACACCCCATGCAACAATTGTGTACAACAATTGTGTGAGTAGTTGTGTAGTGTGGGCGTGGGAGTGTTAATTGGCATCACCAGTTGTGGTGAGAGCCAGGAAATCCTTCTTGTAACTATCTCTTTATTCTATAAAGCTTAGGTACGCTCTTGGCATGCTCTCGAATTTTCTTACAAAGAGCAAAGTACATAGGGTAGGTGGGGGGCATAGGCCCCCTTGCCCTAGTGAAGGTACTGCGTGTGTTGATTCAAGGCCTACATGATTTGAGTTCTTTTTTTATATATTTTTGAAAGAAAGGGGTCTCCCCCTGCCCCATTTTTATTGATGAAGCAGCAAAGAGAAACAGAAAACATGTTCTGGCATATCTGCCAACACACCCTCGCAAACTACCCAGACAACCAAATGGATTTCTAGAGGAAATACTTCAGTCGACCTCAAACTAGTACAGATAGTATGAAACTAGAACAACAACATCTTTTTCAAGCATTATTACAGACCCCAGAAGCAAGAGGTTGAGGACTGGGACGTCATCTCACAACGGGGCAGAGAGCATCTCCAAGCGATCCGAAGAAGTTCCCCACAGTGCTTGTCCAGTAGGGTCACATGTGTGCCGTCGCAGAGTACCAACCATCGAAGAAGAAAACCCCTTAGCTTGACAAGAACGCAGTTCAAACTTTTCCATGTACACCCCTGAAAACAAAATTCATTCCTCAATTTTCAAATGCTCCACAAGGAGGCAACAATAACAAGATTAAGCACACGTTTACTCCTGTGTAAACGCCAAACAGCAAAATATTCATCAAATGAATTTTTTATTGCATCACAAGACAAACAAATGATGTTTTTTCAAGAAGTTTGTGTGGATGATAGATCTTCTATGGAATGTAGTAATAAATCTAAAAGATTAATCATATGAATCAAACGATCTAATGGAAATATGCCCTAGTGACAATAATAAAATGGTTATAATTATATTTCCTTAGTCATGATAAAGGTTTATTATTCATGCTAGAATTGTCTTGATCAGAAACTTAAGTACATGTGTGAGTACATAAACAAATACCGTGTCCCTAGTAACCCTCTACTAGACTAGCTCATTGATCAAAGATGGTTAGGGTTTCCTAACCATAGACATGTGTTGTCATTTGATAATGGGATCACATCATTAGGAGAATGATGTGATGGACAAGACCCATCTGTTAGCTTAGCATAATGATCGTTCAGTTTATTGTCATGTCAACTACATATTCCTTCGACTATGAGATTATGCAACTCCCGGATACCTGAGGAATACCTTGTGTGCTATCAAACGTCACAACGTAACTGGGTGATCATAAATATGCTCTACAGGTATCTCCGAAGGTGTTTGTTGAGTTGGCATATATCGAGATTAGGATTTGCCACTCCGAGTATCGAAGAGGTATCTCTGGGCCCTCTCGGTAATACACATCATAATAAGCCTTGCAAGCAAAGTGACTAAGGAGTTAGTTGCAATATGATGTATTATCGAACGAGTAAAGAGACTTGCCGGTAACAAGATTGAACTAGGTATAGAGATACCGACGATCAAATCTCGGGCAAGTAACATATCGACAGACAAAGGGAGTTACGTATGTTGTCATAAAGGTTCAACCGATAAAAGATCTTCGTGGAATATGTAGGAATCAATATGGGCATCCAGGTTCCGCTATTGATTATTGACCGGAGAGTTGTCTCGGTCATGACTACATAATTCCCGAACCCGTAGGGTCACACGCTTAACGTTCGTTGACGCTAGAGTAGTATTGGGATATTTGATTAGTGGTAACCAAATGTTGTTCGGCGTCCCGGATGAGATACCGGACATCATCAGGAGTCTCTGAATGGTTCATAGGTAAAGATTTATATATGGGAAGTCATATTTTGGGTTCCGGAGAAAGGTGCAGTTTTTTCGGTATTGTATCGAGAAGCTTCTAGAAGGTTCCGGAGGATTCCAGAGGGGTCTGAAAGTCCACAAGGTGGTTCGCCGCGACCCAAGGGGTAGCATGGGCTACAGGGAGGTGCCCTGGCCTTATTGTTCTAGGCACACCATGTCCTCAAAAGCCCATGTGGCTAGGGAAGGCAAAAAAGGAAGGAGTCCTAGTAGGAATAGGATTGGACTTGGAGTCCAAGTCTCTCCCCCTTAGCTGCGCCCTAGGGCTTGGAGGGGCTATTTCCCACGCCCATCCACCTATATATAGAGGGGAGGGGCGCCCGAAGAGGATACACCAAGCCCTTGGCGCCCCTCTCTCTCTCTCTCTCTCTCTCTCTCTCTCTCTCTTGTTACTCCGTAGTTCCACCGCCTCGTCCCAGCGACGCTTAGCGAAGCGTTGTCGGTGCTCCACCACCATCATCACCACCACGCCATCGTGTTGGTTGTGATCCCATCTACTTCTCATCTCCCGCTTGCTCGATCAAGGAGGAGGCCTCATTGAGCCGCACATCTGCTAAACTCGGAGGTGACTTCGACATTAGATCGATTGGATTGTGATCGGATTGCGAAGAGTACGACTACATCAACCGCGTGATAAACGCTTACGCTTAACGGTCTACGAGGGTACATAGACACATTTTCCCACTACAAAAAAATACATATCCGTGACATTTTGGGCCGAACGAATTTTCTTTGTCATGCTTATGACACTTCTATGACGATAATTGTGACAAAACCGATATCATCTTAGATGTGCTGGGCTCCTACTTCTATGACAAAAAAATCATGACAGAAAATGGGCTTTTCGTCCTGGGCGGGCCGGAGATGCAGCTGCATGACATTATTTGGGCTATCCATGACGGAAAAAACCGTGGTAGAAGCAAGGGCGCGGAAAATATCGGGGAGTTCCCGGTTACGGTGGGTGGTCGGGGGCCGAGCGATGCACGTTTCTCTCGTACACGTACGTGCGTTGGTGCGGGGCGTTGGGCTCTAACTGAACCCGAGTGAGGCGTTCACCTACTAAACCTGAGCGATTGCACTGCAGGCTACGTGTTACTGAACTCGAACGATCAATCGATCTGGCTATTAACTGAACCCAATCGAGCGATTCCTTCGCTACGGCTGCTAACTGAAGCCGATCGAACCTGCTGCCTCTTGATGAACAATGAGTGTTATTGGGGGGTGGATGAACAGTTCCCGTTGGGGGGTTGGATGAACAGGACCCCGTGGTAGTAGAGGCTGTTACCGCTAGATGAACAGGACCCCGATCGATCGAGCCGGTTGGAGGTGGATGAACAGGACCCCGTGGAGGGCTGGATAAACAGGATGACCCCATGGAGGGTTGGTTGAACAGTAGCCGGTGGAGGGCTGGATGAACAGTAGCCCATGGAGGGGTGGTTGAACAGGACCCCGTGGAGAGGGCTGGTTGAACAGTAGTCGGTGGAGGAGCGGTGGAGGCTGGATGAACAGGAGCCCGTGGATGAATAGTGCAGGTGGAGGCTAGAGGAGGTCGACGGTGGATGAACAATAGCCTGTGGAGGCTAGAGGAGGTCGAAGGTGGAGATGAGCAGTAGCCCGTGGAGTCCCGTTTTGCGGTACGCCACACCCCTCCCGATCTACAGGACCCCGGTCTCGATCGTAGCGCTCCAACACAAGTCCGTTTCCTCTGTTTTGTGGTACGCCCCACCCCTCCCGATCAACAGGACCCCGTTTCGACCATAGGCACTCGAGCCCAAGTCCGTTTCCTCCGTTTTGCGGTACACCAGACCCCTCCCAATGAACATGATCCCGTTTCGACCGTGGCCGGTCAAACAAAAGGCCGTTTCCTTCGTTCTGCGGTACGCCAGGCCTCGTTTCGATCGGATGTTCCATCCAAGCCGGTTGGCTCCCAGCGAACACGACGCATTCTGTTCCAACCCAGCCGGTTGGCTGCCGATGAACAGGACGCCGTCGCTGCCTCTCCATGTACACGAGCCCTGGCCGTACGTATGCACAAGTAGGCATTCGAGACCTCACCCGTATGTACGTACGTGACTGTATTTACTTTGTTGCACCCTGGTTGTACGTACGTGTACACGATATTAACGGGACTGCGCGACATGCTACGTGCGCGCCTCTACTACGACACGTGTGCGCCTATACTACGACATGTGCCCTTCCTTACTCGGCCACGGTTCATTGTTGCAGCCTGTAGACAGACAGATCGTATGCACGTACACGTTCGTCACCAGAATGACAACGCTACGTACGCTTTGACCAGGTGGGTCCCGGCTCTCAAGGAGGATAAGGAGGCACTTCCTTGCATGCGAAGATGTAATTGGTGGGTCCCAACAATAAGGGGGAAACATTTTTTTCACCAAATACGGTGGCCCGTCCGGTAGGTCCCTGTTGTCAGGTGGAGGAATCATTATTTTCCATGTAATAAGGAGGCACTTCCTTGCTGCGGACGTGGACCCAGTTGTCAGCCTCTCCACGTACAGTACTCTTTCGATGGAAGTCGTTCCTTAACCACGTTGACCACTTCGCACCGAGAGCACCAGGGCGGTGGACGACTATGAGGCCTAGGAAGGGGACGACACGGAGCCGGGGAAGACGCATCAGTGGATGCCCATGCGGAGAGGAGTACGAGAGTTCACTGGTTTGGCTGCGGTGTGTGGTTGCCGTCGCTGCAGAATAACAGGGAGTGTGGGTGAATAGAGGGATGGCCTGGCCAGCGGTGGGAGTGGGGGGTGAGGCCTCCGCGGCAACACAGCCGGCCACGGGAGGCAGGAGCACGTGGCACGACCGGCGTTGGTTTGGGCGGCTGGAGCAAGAAGACCAGAGGTTGAAGAAGCACTACGGCCGTTGGATGGACATCGTACGGTCACTAGAGCTAGAATCGTTCATGTTGACTAAGTTGACAAAGCCCTCCGTCCCCGTCAACTTAGTAGGCCTACAAGTCAGCCTCCCACTATGGTGGGTCACAACTAGCAGGGGGTGTATTCATTTTTGTGTGCGTAATAAGGAGGCACTTCCTTGCGTGCGAAGATATAGCTAGTGAGTCCGAGCTGACAGCGGGGGTGGGGGGCATTTTTTCGCAAAATACAGAGGCCCTTCTGGTGGGTCCCAGTTGTCAAGTGGAGGAATCATTATTTTGCACGTAATAAGGAGACATTTCCTTTCGTGCGGCCGTGGACCCAGTTGTCAGCCTTTCCATGTACAGTCCACTTCCGATGGATGTTGTTCGTTCACCATGTTGACCACGCCGCGCCGAGAGCACCAGGGCGGTGGATGACAGCAAGGCCTTGGAAGGTAACGACACGGAGCCGGGGAAGACTCGTCTACCGTCGCCATAGAATAAGAACAGGTGCGGGTGAGCAGAGGGATGGCTAGGCCAACGATGGTAGTACGGTGGGGCTGTGAGGCCCGCGCGGCAGCACAGCCGGTCGCGGGAGGAGGGAGCAGGCAATCCCGCCGGCGCTTGTTTGAGCGGCTGGAGCAGGAAGAGCAGAGATTGAAGAAGCACGATAGCCATTGGATGGACATCTAACCGTCCCTGCTATCGTGTATTGACTAAGTTGACATGGCATTGCGTGTGCGTTAACCTTTTTTTAGGAAAGCGTACGCGTCAACCTATAGTAGGCGCACAAGTCAGCCTCAAATGTGTGAAAAACAGGATACAACCCATCTGCCATTATTTCTAATAATTTACAACCCATTCACTAATTCTTAAGGCTTTTTTTGAGCCCATCTTCTTTTTGTTAGCATTACAGCCCATATTGTGGCCACGGTTAAAAATTATATGAAATTTTGCATATTTTGGTGCGCTCAACTGTTTTTAAACCCGAAATCGAGTCACATTCAAACTATTTTGAAAAATAATTTATATAAATATAAAATCCAAATAATTGTCCACGCATAAAAATCAATGGAATTTAAAATCTTGTAATGAAAAAAAAATGAAACTAATTCCAGGTTTTTGATGTGTTATAAAAATGTACAACCCATTTCTCATTACTAATAAGCCATTTTCTGGGCAAACCGAATGAAACTCTCCTTGTCTTGAAAGATTTGCAACCCAGCAGGGCTGACAAAGCAAGTAGACCTCGTTTGGGTATTTCTTAAAAAAAGTAGAACAAGGCTAGCCATTTTCAGTAAGAAAAAAAGACAACTCGGCTCATGATGTGGTAAACATAAATAAAACCCTGGCTAGATGGGCCACAACCACCGCACAGCCCCGCTGTTACCTTGATCCATGAGACACCCCGACACCCAGGAGAGATTGTGAGCATGTGCGAAAGAGAAATGCCGATGTATATAAAGTGTGTGCACTTATAAGTTAGATAGAGAGATATATAGCACGTGTGTGAGAACGGGCCATGGCATAGTGCATCTACATTTAAAAGGCGGTTCTACGCATTAAATTAAAATATAAATGGCATTATTATTTTTGGATGTGATCATGAATTTTGCAATTTGCGTATGAACGAAAATCGGTCTATCAGATACCCATACTCTATTGAATTCTAGCATGTGCATGTGTTTATTTCATATTATCGATCCATAGAGTGAGAGCGGTTTGAAATACATGCAATGCATTGCTTTTGCAATTCATATATAAACATTAATTAGTGCACTCCATGTTGTTAGTGTGAAGCACTTTATACATTTGTCACTTACATGGATACATTCCAAATTGCTAGTACGAAATAGAATACATGTTGAATTCAACATAAAGGGGGTTTCGAAGATTCGAATTCATAGGAAGTGCATTCATCTATTTGAATCTGAGATAATGGCATTTGTAAATCAGATCTAAAAGGGGGCATCAATCTTTGTTGTGCGTTTGAACATACTCTATATTCATACGCATGTCTAACTATTTTTTTTTTGCAACCAAGGAGATTATATCTAGAACCATGCATGAACTGAGGTAAGTTGCATATTTTTTAATATATACTCGTGTACAATGTATATTCAAATGTACCCCCTCCATTCCAAAATAATCATAGTTTTAGGATTTTCAAGAGTCAAGATTTGTGAAGTTTGAAAAATCCTGAAAGTCCAATTCAAGAGAACCGAAACGTTAATGCTTCTGCTCCCAAATATTGAACGAATCGCCAAGTAAGCCTCTGGTCACCCGAAACCGTGCAAGACTAATGTTTGGGGGTAGGAAATTACTGTCCTGACTCTGGCCCGTGTAGCCTATCGGCCTGATGTCCAAAGGTCTAAACCGGGGTAGGTTTGTAACTTCACCAAGACGACAATCTCAACTGCCTCCAAGAAGCATTCATACGTTGTGGGCGCCTAAACACCCATGCACTCGGCCGAAATCTATCTCACCCACCATTTGGGACACCTGAGATTACTGTCCTACCCCCAACCTGCAATATGTCTGAAATTTTAGATGAGGGCAAAGTTTGCAATTTTCCCTAAATTTCAAACAAGCGCATACGAAACGAAAACATTGTTCCCCCTTAGTTCCCCTTCCCTCCGTTTCCCCATTCATACTCCGTGGGCGTCAAAACGCCCTCTCCACTAGCCGCGAAACCCCAGCCTCCTCTGTCCTCCACCCACTACAAAAAAATACACTTCCGTGATGATACGTGTTTGTCACAGTAGGTCACGTTTTCTGTCATGCATGTACATCCATGACAAATTTATGACAGAATCAAGATAGTCATACATGTGCTATCATAGAAGTGTTCCATGACATTGCCAAAATTATCATCACGGAAGTGTCCACTTCCATGACGATAAATCGCGCGTCACAGAAGTACTTTCGTCAAGGGTGACCGACACATGGCATCCACCGTAACGGAACGCCGTTAAGCTATCGGGTCGGATTTTGGATCCGATAACCCGTTAACAGCCACGACCAATGCCGATTTTCCACGTGTAAAATTCTCATTGGCTGACGGATCCAACGGGCGAGATGGGCCTATGATATGTTGACACGTGGACCGGCCCAAAAGTGGCCCACAAAGATTAAATGGGCTGGCCCAACCGAAGGCCCATAAGATTTAGCGGACCATAATGGGCCGGCCCAGCTAAAGGCCCACAAAATTTAGCGGACCATAATGGGCCGGCCCAGCTAAAGGCCCACACGATTTTGCAGACCATAATGGGCCGGCCCAGCTAAAGGCCCACAAGATGTTGCGGACCATAATGGGCCGGGCCAGCTAAAGGCCCACAAGATTCTGCCGACCATAATGGGCCGGCCCAGCTAAAGGCCAAACATTCTCTGTCAAATCGGCCCATCAACGGCCTGTCCTAAACTTGTCATCAACGCGGCCCATGGTCACTTCTGGCCCGTTAACAGTCCGCTAAGTAATTGGGCCGAATTACGGCCCGGTGTATTTCCGGCCTGTTAAAGGTCCGGCTTCATTTGGGCCCATTTACAGGCCATCAATACTTTCAACGCATAAACGACCGTGAAGGATTTGGGTCATATTCGACCATGTCTGACATTCGGCCTGTTAGAGGCACACTATAGCTTTGGGCCACTTTCGGCATGTTGTCATTTCCGGCCTGTTAAAGCCGGACGTAAACCATGGGCCATCTGTGGCCCAACGTCATATCGGGCCCATTAACGGCCCATATAGAAATGAAGATAATCTTGCCCGACCGAAGTTCCGGCCTGTTAAAGGCCCGTGTATTAGGTCGGCGCATTTACGGCCCGTTTGAATTTCGGCCTGTTAAAGTCCAGTGGGTTATTTGGCACAATCAGGGCCCAATCTCACTTTCGGTCTATTAAAGGCCCATGTATTTTATGGTCTCGAGATATTTACATCTGTAAACGGCCTATTTTTCCCAGATTATGTTTAGGCCTATTAAAGGCCCACTATGGGCACATGCCTACCAAACAAATATGAAAGTTTATGCTGATTTAGGCCCAGATATTTTTAGTGGGCTACATGCAAATTTTGGCCCGTAATCATTTTTAGCCCAATTGGAATGGGCCCGACGAATGTTGGCTTGTTGGGCTCCTATGAAGCTTTCGGCCGATTACATTACTAAGATAAACCTACACTATACAAAAATAGCGTCGTAATTACTGCAGCCTGAGGCAGCATCATAAATGTTGTATCACAACAAAATAAATTCCAACCATACAACAAAAGGCCTGTTGGCATAAAGTTTACAGTCCTTCCAGATAAAAGCACCATCAGATGTATAGAAGCACAGATCATTTGACCTGAGTGCTAATGTTTCGGGATGTAGAATCTGATGGAGCAACACGATCTCCACCTTTTTTCCGCCATTGCTCTTGAACAACGAAGCGAATGTCTGATAGTTTGGTTTCAAAACCATCCATATCTTGATGACATTTCTCAACCACTATTCTTGTTTCCGAAACAACGTCCATTAGGGATTGGACTTGTGTCTGGAGCATAGATATATCACTCTGTCTAGCAGGAATATTTTGTTTAGTAGGCGATTTGGACGGGGTTACCTTGACAACCAACCCAGAATTACGCAGGAAGGTGCTTTTTGCACTATTAGTGGAGAGATACCGACGCACTGCAGCAAGTGGTGACATTGTGCCTGTAGTAGCCTCGTCACCTTCAGGTGGTTGTGGCTGTTCAATCATTTGTTCCATAGCTTCCTGAAAGTTTGAACTTGTAGATTAGTGTACCAGATAAGTTACTAATGAGACAAAAACAAACAAAGTAGGTTAAACGTTTATACATAACTCATTTTGGTGAACTACTGTAATACATTAGCATGTATTGTAGTGCCAAGTATATAATAAAATCACTTTCGGAACATATGTCCATGTAGCATGCCTACTGTATTGTCTATTTCCTCACATTCATTGACATCTAAGGATAAAGAGACATGGTTTAAAGTAGGATGAACATAGTATGACATCATTCATATCATGGGCAAACAGATATAAAACAAACAGGCTATTTTATCATTGTGTGCGCACGTGAACATAACAACTAGATTACAGATCAAGACCAAAAGAATATCCTTCATCTCTTTTAAACCATGTAAGTTGAAATGATACGTTAAGACAACTGTGAATAAAAGTGAACAGAGTAATTGACATTGGTTGCAAACCAAGTAGTTAAGTGAACACATCACAGTACCAATCAGTTCAAGGCAGCAGGAGTAAGGACTTACAACAGCGGCTTGAACTGGTGTGCTCATGCCCTTCATCTTGCTGGTGTGGCAATCCTTGAAGATTTGCACTGCATTCGGTTCAGGTTCTTTTTGGTCCGCACAGGATTTCCTCTGTATTTGGAACAAGTCAATATAGATACGATAACATGGCACAAAAAAAAGAAGGAAGTAGAAGCTATTTACAAGAGCCTCACAGTGTGCAATATAGCTACGAGATCTTGTGGTCTGTTGGAATTTCACTTTAGAACGGTTGGTTTTGTTCTTCAAACAGTTAGCCTAGAAGAAGATACACTTGTAAGGCACATACATAAATACAAGTTCAATATGTGGTCTGATCAAATACATATAGCCTACCTGATACTTTGGATCAGACCAGTGTTTAACGAGGGCTGTCCAGTCTTCATCTGTAATATATTCCACTGGAGATGTTTGGGCGATTTCATTGTTAGCCTTGCCTTCAAAGTGAGATTTTCTAAGGTGGTACCGATATTGTCGCAGAGCAGACTGAAAAACATGAGTGAATGCTTGTCTAGTTGCATCATCTTTCGGATCCACCTTGAACCTCATCTGTTGGAAAAAGAATGTGAGTCTTATTAGGAGGAAGCTAGAAAGTATTGGACAGAGCAAGACAATATTACTAATTGCGATGAATAACATTACTTACAGATAAATGGTCAAGGAAGGTGTTAAACTGGGTATTGTCTTTCTCATTCCTGTACTGGATTCACGTTGGGAGGATACGTGCATGACGCCTAACGGTAACGGCTGCCTCTGATACTAACTTGGCTGACTCTGTAGCATCACGTGGCCTTTTTAAACCTGCCTCAAAATGGATCTCCATTCTTTCTCGTTTAGATTTTGTTAATCTGTCAAGCATTATACCTGATGTCTGTTTCCGCTTGCGCCGTGGTGCTAGTTCAACAACGAATATGGAAAGTGTTAGTGTACATCAAACTGTGAGAGTACTGAAGGAAATATGCCCTAGAGGCAATAATAAAGTTATTATTTATTTCCTTATTTCATGATAAATGTTTATTATTCATGCTTGAATTGTATTAACCGGAAACATAATACATGTGTGAATACATAGACAAACAGAGGGTCACTAGCATGCCTCTACTTGACTAGCTCGTTGATCAAAGATGGTTAAGTTTCCTAGCCATAGACATGAGTTGTCATTTGATTAACGGGATCACATCATTAGGAGAATGATGTGATTGAAATGACCCATTCCGTTAGCTTAGCACTCGATCGTTTAAGTATGTTGCTATTGCTTTCTTCATGACTTATACATGTTCCTATGACTATGAGATTACGCAACTCCCGTTTACCGGAGGAACACTTTGTGTGCTACCAAACGTCACAATGTAACTGGGTGATTATAAAGGTGCTCTACAGGTGTCTCCGAAGGTACTTGTTGGGTTGGCGTATTTCGAGATTAGGATTTGTCACTCCGAATGTCGGAGAGGTATCTCTGGGCCCTATCGGTAATGCACATCACTTAAGCCTTGCAAGAAATGCAACTAATGAGTTAGTTGCGAGATGATGTATTACGGAACGAGTAAAGAGACTTACCGGTAACGAGATTGAACTAGGTATTGGATACCGACGATCGAATCTCGGGCAAGTAACATACCGATGACAAAGGGAACACCGTATGTTGTTATGCGGTCTGACCGATAAAGATCTTCGTAGAATATGTAGGAGCCAATATGAGCATCTAGGTTCCGCTATTGGTTATTGACCGGAGACGTGTCTCGGTCATGTCTACATTGTTCTCGAACCCGTAGGGTCCGCACGCTTAAGGTTTCGATGACAGTTATATTATGAGTTTATGAGTTTTGATGTACCGAAGGAGTTCGAAGCCCCGGATGAGATCGGGGACATGACGAGGAGTCTCTAAATGGTCGAGACGTAAAGATCGATATATTGGACGACTATATTCGGACATCGGAAAGGTTCTGAGTGGTTCGGGTATTTTTCGGAGTACCGGGGAGTTACGGGAATACGGGAAAAAAGTAATGGGCCTTATTGGGCCATACGGGAAAGAGAGAAGGGCTGCCTAGGGCAGGCCGCGCCCCCCCCCAAGGCCTAGTCCGAATTGGACTAGGGGGAGGGGCTGCGCTCCCTCCTTCCTTTCCCTTCCTTTGCTCCTACTCCTACTACATGGAAGGACTCCTAGTTGGACTAGGAAAGGGGGAATCCTACTCCCGGTGGGAGTAGGACTCCCTAGGGCGCGCCATAGAGAGGGCCGGCCCTCCCCTCCTCCACTCCTTTATATACGAGGGCAGGGGGCACCCCATAGACACAAGTTGATCTTCGTGATCGTTCCTTAGTCGTGTGCGGTGCCCCCCTCGACCATATTCCACCTCGGTCATATTGTAGTGTTGCTTAGGCGAAGCCCTGCGACGGTAGAACATCAAGATCGTCACCACGCCGTCGTGCTGACGGAACTCCTCCCTGACGCTTTGCTGGATCGAAGCCCGGGGATCGTCATCGAGCTGAACGTGTGCTAAAACTCGGAGGTGCCGTAGTTTCGGTGCTTGGATCGGTCGGATCGGGAAGACGTACGACTACTTCCTCTATGTTGCATCAACGCTTCCGCTTCGGTCTACGAGGGTACGTAGACAACACTCTCCCCTCTCGTTGCTATGCATCACCATGATCTTGCGTGTGCGTAGGATTTTTTTTGAAATTACTACGTTCCCCAACAGTGGCATCCGAGCCAGGTTTTATGTGTTGATGTTATATGCACGAGTAGAACACAAGTGAGTCGTGGGTGATACAAGTCATACTGCTTACCAGCATGTCATACTTTGGTTCGGCGGTATTGTTGGATGAAGCGGCCCGGACCGACATTACGCGTATGCTTACGCGAGACTGGTTTTACCGCCGTGCTATGCACACAGGTGACTAGCGGGTGTCAGTTTCTCCAACTTTAGTTGAACCGAGTGTGGCTACGCCCGGTCCTTGCGAAGGTTAAAACATCACCAACTTGACAAACTATCGTTGTGGTTTTGATGCGTAGATAAGAACTGTTCTTGCTAAGCCCAGTAGAAGCCACGTAAAACTTGCAACAACAAAGTAGAGGACGTCTAACTTGTTTTTGCAGGGCATGTTGTGATGTGATATGGTCAAGACGTGATGAGATATAAGTTGTTGTATAATATGATCATGTTTTGTCGAGGTTATCGGCAACTGGCAGAAGCCTTATGGTTGTCTCTATTGCATAAGATGCAAGCGCCAAATAATTGCTTTACTTTATCGCTATGCGATAGCAATAGTTGCAAGAGCAATTGTTGGCGAGAAGACCATGTGACGACACATTGATATAGATCAAGATGATGGAGATCATGGTGTCATGCCGGTGACGATGGAAATCATGACGATGCTTTGGAGATGGAGATCAAAGGCACAAGATGATGATGGCCATATCATGTCACATATTATGATTACATGTGATGTTTATCTTTTATACATCTTATTTTGCTTGGTTCGACGGTAGCTTTCTAAGATGATCTCTCACTAAATTATCATAGTAAAAGTGTTCTCCCTGAGTATGCACCGTTGCGAAAGTTTTTCGTGCTGAGACACCACGTGATGATCGGGTGTGATAGGCTCTACGTTCAAATACAACGGGTGCAAAACAGTTGCACACGCGGAATACTCAGGTTTAACTTGATGAGCCTAGCATATAACAGATATGGCCTCGGAACACGGAGACCGAAAGGTCGAGCGTGAATCATATAGTAGATATGATCAACATAATGATGTTCACCATTGAAACTACTCCATCTCACGTGATGATCGGACATGGTTTAGTTGATATGGATCACGTGATCACTTAGAGGATTAGAGGGATGTCTTTCTAAGTGAGAGTTCTTAAGTATTATGATTAATTGAACTTTAATTTATCATGAACTTAGTCCTGGTAGTATTAGCATATCTATGTTGTAGATCAATAGCTCGCATGGTTGCTTTCATATGTTTATATGTTCCTAGAGAAAATTGTGTTGAAAGATGTTAGTATCAATGATGCGGATTGGATCCGTGATTTGAGGTTTATCCTCATTGCTGCACAGAAGTATTATATCCTTGATGCACCGCTAGGTGACAGGCCTATTGCAGGAGCAGATGGAGACGTTATGAACGTTTGGCTAGCTCAATATGATGACTACTTGATAGTTTAGTGCACCATGCTTAACATCTTAGAATCGGGACTTCAAAGACGTTTTGAAAGTCATGGACCATATGAGATGTTCCAGGAGTTGAAGTTAATATTTCAAGCAAATACCTGAGTTGAGAGATATGAAGTCTCCAACAAGTTCTATATCTAAAAGATGGAGGAGAATCGCTCAACTAGTGAGCATGTGCTCAGATTGTCTGGGTACTACAATCACTTGAATCAAGTGGGAGTTAATCTTCCAGATAAGATAGTGATTGTCAGAATTCTCTAGTCACCATCACCAAGTTAGTAGAACTTCGTGATGAACTATGATATGCAAGGGATAACGGAAACGATTCCCAAGCTCTTCGTAATGCTGAAATTGACGAAGGTAGAAATCGAGAAAAACATCAAGTGTTGATGGTTGACAAGATCACTAGTTTCAAGAAAAGGGCAAAGGGAAAAAGGGGAACTTAAAAAAGAACATCAAGCAAGTTGCTACTCAAGTGAAGAAGCCCAAGTCTGGTCCTAAGCCTGAGACTAAGTACTTCTACTGCTAAGGGACTGGTCACTGGAAGCGGAACTACCCCAAGTGATTGGTGGATAAGAAGGATGGCAAAGTGAACATTAGTATATTTGATATACATGTTATTGATGTGTACTTTACTAGTGTTTATAGCAACCCCTCAGTATTTGGTACTAGTTCAGTTGCTAAGATTAGTAACTCGAAACGGGAGTTGCAGAATGAACAGAGACTAGTTAAGGGTGAAGTGACGATGTGTGTTGGAAGTGGTTCCAAGATTGATATGATCATCATCGCACAGTCCCTATACTTTCGGGATTAGTGTAGAACCTAAATAAGTGTTATTTGGTGTTTGCGTTGAGCATAAATATGATTTGATCATGTTTATTGCAATACGATTATTCATTTAAGTTAGAGAACAATTGTTGTTCTGCTTACATGAATAGAACCTTCGATGGTCATACACCCAATGAAAATAGTTCGTTGGATCTCGATCGTAGTGATACACATATTCATAATATTGAAGCCAAAAGATGCAAAGTTAATAATGATAGTGCAACTTATTTGTGGCACTGCCGTTTAGGTCATATTGGTGTAAAGCGCATGAAGAAACTCCATGCTGATGGGATTTTGGAATCACTTGATTATGAATCACTTGATGCTTACATACCATGCCTTATGGGCAAGATGATTAAAACTCCATTCTCCGGAACAATGGAGCAAGAAACTGACTTGTTGGAAATAATACATACTGATGTATGCGATCCGATGAGTGTTAAGGCTCGCGGCAGGTATCATTATTTTCTGACCTTCACAGATGATTTGAGCAGATATGGGTATATCTACTTGATGAAACACTAGTCTGAAACATTTGAAAAGTTCAAAGAATTTCAGAGTGAAGTGGAGAATCATCGTAACAAAAATAAAAGTTTCTACGATATGATCGCAGAGGTAGAATATTTGAGTTACGAGTTTGGTCTTCAATTAAAACAATGTGGAATAGTTTCACAAACTCATGCCACCTGGAACACCACAGCATAATGGTGTGTCCGAACGTCATAACCGTACTTTATTTGATATAGTGCAATCTATGATGTTTCTTACCGATTTACCACTATCGTTTTGGGGTTATGCATTAGAGACAGCTGCATTCACGTTAAAAAAGGGCACCATCGAAATCCATTGAGACGACACCTTATGAACTACAGTTTGGCAAGAAACCAAAGTTGTCGTTTCTTAAAGTTTGGGGCTGCGATGCTTATGTGAAAAAGCTTCAACCTGATAAGCTCGAACCCAAATCGGAGAAATGTGTCTTCATAGGATATCCAAAGGAGACTGTTGGATACACCTTCTATCACAAATCCGAAGGCAATACTTTTGTTGCTAAATTCAGAAACTTTCTAGAGAAGGAGTTTCTCTCGAAAGAAGTGAGTGGGAGGAAAGTAGAACTTGATGAGGTAACTGTACCTGCTCCCTTATTGGAAAATAGCACATCACAGGAACCGGTTTCTGTGACGTCTGAACCAATTAGTGAGGAAGTTAATGATGATGATCATAGAACTTCAGATCAAGTTACTACCGAACCTCGTAGGTCAACCAGAGTGAGATCCGCACCAGAGTGGTACGGTAATCCTATTCTGGAGGTCATGTTACTTGACCATGACGAACCTACGAACTATGAGGAAGCGATGATGAGCCCAGATTCCACAAAATGGTTTGAGGCCATGAAATTTAAGATGGGATCCATGTATGAGAACAAAGTATGGACTTTGATGGATTTGCCCGATGATCGGCAAGCCATAGAAAATAAATGGATCTTCAAGAGGAAGATAGACGCTGATAGTAGTGTTACTATCTACAAAGCTAGAATTGTCACAAAAGGTTTTCGACAAGTTCAAGGTGTTGACTATGATGAGAGTTTCTCACTCGTATCTATGCTTAAGTCTCTCTGAATCATGTTAGCAATTGCCGCATTTTATGAAATCCGGCAAATGGATAAACAAAACCGCATTCCTTAATGGATTTATTAAAGAAGAGTTGTATATGATGCAACTAGAAGGTTTTGTCGATCCTAAAGGTGTTAACAAAATATGCAAGCTCCAGGGATCCATCTATGGACTGGTGCAAGCATCTCGGAGTTGGAATATACGCTTTGATAAGTTGATCAAAGCATATAGTTTTATACAGACTTGCGGTGAAGCCTGTATTTACAAGAAAGTGAGTGGGAGCACTACAACATTTCTGATAAGTATATGTAAATGACATATTATTGATCAGAAATAATGTAGAATTATTCTGCGAAGCATAAAGGAGTATTTGAAAGGAGTTTTTCGAAGAAGAACCTCGGTGAAGCTGCTTACATATTAAGCATCAAGATATATAGAGATAGAACAAGACACTTGATAAGTTTTCAATGAGTACATACCTTGACAAGATTTTGAAGTAGTTCAAAATGGAACAGTCAAAGAAAGAGTTCTTGCCTGTGTTACAAGGTGTGAAATTGAGTAAGACTCAAAACCCGACCACGGCAGAAGATAGAAAGAGAATGAAAATCATTCCCTATGCCTTGGCCATAGGTTCTATGAAGTATGCCATGCTGTGTACCAGATCTATTGTATACCCTACACTGTTTAGCAAGGGAGTACAATAGTGATCTAGGAGTAGATCACTAGACAACGGTCAAAATTATCCTTAGTGGAATAAGGATATGTTTCTCGATTATGGAGGTGACAAAAGGTTCGTCGTAAAGGGTTACGTCGATGCAAGTTTTGACACTAATCTAGATAACTCTAAGTCTCGGTCTAGATACATATTGAAAGTGGGAGCAATTAGCTAGAGTAGCTCCATGCAGAGTATTGTTGACATAGAAATTTGCAAAATACTTACGGATCTGAATATGACAGACCAGTTGACTAAAATTATCTCACAAGCAAAACATGATCACACCTTAGTACTCTTTGGGTGCTAATCACATAGCGATGTGAACTACATTACTGATTCTACTAAACCCTTTGGGTGTTGATCACATATCAATGTGAACTATGGGTGTTAATCACATGGTGATGTGAACTATTGCTGTTAAATCACATGGCGATGTGAACTAGATTATTGACTCTAGTGCAAGTGGGAGACTGAAGGAAATATGCCCTAGAGGCAATAATAAAGTTATTATTTATTTCCTTATTTCATGATAAATTTTTATTATTCATGCTAGAATTGTATTAACCGGAAACATAATACATGTGTGAATACATAGACAAACAGAGTGTCACTAGTATGCCTCTACTTGACTAGCTCGTTGATCAAAGATGGTTAAGTTTCCTAGCCATGGACATGAGTTGTCATTTGATTAACGGGATGACATCATTAGGAGAATGATGTGATTGACATGACCCATTCCGTTAGCTTAGCACTCGATCGTTTAAGTATGTTGCTATTGCTTTCTTCATGACTTATACATGTTCCTATGACTATGAGATTATGCAACTCCCGTTTACCGGAGGAATACTTTGTGTGCTACCAAACGTCACAACGTAACTGGGTGATTATAAAGGTGCTCTACAGGTGTCTCATAAGGTACTTGTTGGGTTGGCGTATTTTGAGATTAGGATTTGTCACTCCGAATGTCGGAGAGGTATCTCTGGGCCCTATCGGTAATGCACATCACTTAAGCCTTGCAAGCAATGCTACTAATGAGTTAGTTACGAGATGATGTATTACGGAACGAGTAAAGAGACTTACCGGTAACGAGATTGAACTAGGTATTGGATACCGACGATCGAATCTCGGGCAAGTAACATACCGATGACAAAGGGAACACCGTATGTTGTTATGCGGTCTGACCGATAAAGATCTTCGTAGAATATGTAGGAGCCAATATGAGCATCTAGGTTCCGCTATTGGTTATTGACCGGAGACGTGTCTCGGTCATGACTACATTGTTCTCGAACCCGTAGGGTCCGCACGCTTAAGGTTTCGATGACAGTTATATTACGAGTTTATGAGTTTTGATGTACCGAAGGAGTTCGGAGTCCCGGATGAGATCGGGGACATGACGAGGAGTCTCGAAATGGTCGAGACATAAAGATCGATATATTGGACGACTATATTCGGACATCGGAAAGGTTCTGAGTGGTTCGGGTATTTTTCGGAGTACCGGGGAGTTACGGGAATACGGGGGAAAAGTAATGGGCCTTATTGGGCCATACGGGAAAGAGAGAGGAGCTCCCTAGGCCAGGCCGCACGCCCCCCAAGGCCTAGTCCGAATTGGACTAGGGGGTGGGGCTGCGCCCCTCCTTCCTTCCCTTCTCCTTTCCCCTTCCTTGTCTCCTACTCCTACTACATGGAAGGACTCCTAGTTGGACTAGGAAAGGGGGAATCCTACTCCCGGTGGGAGTAGGACTCCCTAGGGCGCGCCATAGAGAGGGCCGGCCCTCCCCTCGTCCACTCCTTTATATACGGGGGCAGGGGGCACCCCATAGACACAAGTTGATCTTCATGATCGTTCCTTAATTAGCCGTGTGCGGTGCCCCCCTCCACCATATTCCACCTCGGTCATATCGTAGCGGTGCTTAGGCGAAGCCCTGCGATGGTAGAACATCAAGATCGTCACCACGCCGTCGTGCTGACGGAACTCCTCCCCGACGCTTTCCTGGATCGAAGCCCGGGGATCGTCATCGAGCTGAACGTGTGCTAAAACTCGGAGGTGCCATAGTTTCGGTGCTTGGATCGGTCGGATCGGGAAGACGTACGACTACTTCCTCTATGTTGCGTCAACGCTTCCGCTTCGGTCTACGAGGGTACGTAGACAACACTCTCCCCTCTCGTTGCTATGCATCACCATGATCTTGTGTGTGCGTAGGAATTTTTTTTGAAATTACTACGTTCCCCAACAAGTACATATAAAGGAGCATGCAACTGCAACTTGACTCGGTCAGGTACCGTCTTGGTGTTGATGCTTATGAGGTTCATCTGATCTTGCCAAGTCCTGTTGTGTCAGCAGTGCTTCGGAAGTAGTGTTAGGTGTGAAGGCAGCTTGGGAACTGGCTAGTTCTGGAGCAAACGAACGAGTAACTGGTTGAGATGCTGGTACAGTTGAAGCGGATGTTGCAGCCGGTGGAGCAGGTGATACTGTGTTTGTAGATTTAGCCAGTGGACTTGGACCTTCTACTGCACTATAAGTACCAGCAGAATCTCGACGGCAGAACCTTTTCCGTTTCGCCGGACAAGTAACAACACTCCCTACTATATTAATTTCCTTGCTCTTTTTTGACTTTGCCATGTCAAGCTGTACCCACAACACAAAGGAATAAAATAACTCTTCAGAACTCATTGATGCATGATACAGACAAGCAATACTTTGATGTAAGACAACCGTATGCGGATGGAATATGTAAGAAAAACAGGACGGCATGACATATTCACAGCTACGATGTGCAAACTAAGCAGAAGGATTTTCAAGAAAAATAGAAGTAATGCAAGCTAGACACCATATGAAAGATGCAACCAATATTACTCTGCCAAGTTAAAAGTGTCTTGTCATAAGTGGCAATTCGAAAAATTAGAAGCGGTACAACGTAGAAATCAATGCAAGATGCAACCACTATCAAACTACCATGTTAAAAGCGTCCAATCATGAGTGACTGATGCGGGATACACAACAGCAGTACTTTGATGTAAGAACATGGTATTATAGATAGATGCAGTGTATTCTAGACACAGAAAGCCATGTCATATGCACATGTATAACACATAAACTCAGCAGGTGCAATTTAATCAAAATAGAAGAAATACAGGCTAGACAACATATGCAACATGAAACCAATTATCACACTGTCAACTTAGAGCGAGCACCTGCGATGGTGGGGTACGGAAGATAAACTCATCATGTAGACTTGGGACTTCAACTTCATTAGCAGTAGCAGTGGCAAATCTAGAGAGTCTCTGTTTGCGTCGGTGCGGAGGACCACCAACATCCCCTAACTTACTCTTTTCCTTCCTATTTTCTGATATTGCCTTATGAAGTCAAAACCACAAGAAGATGAATAAAATTAGCTCTGCATAACTGGTTGATGCATGATACAGACGAACACTACTTTGATGTAAGGCAAGCGCAGGATAGGAGGATGGAATATATACAAAAAAGATAGTGTTTCATATTCACACGTACGATAGCGTGTCTTATGGGTAAGTAATCGTTGCAGGTATAAGTTGTAAGCTACGCAGATGCAATTCAACATAATCAGAAGCAATACAAACTAGACATCATACGGAAAACGCAACCACGTATAACAGTTCCAAGTAAGAGCAAGCACCGGTGATGGTGGAGTAGGGGAAATGTGCTCATCATGTATATGTATGTTCTAGAAACAGGAACACGCGTCATATTCATAGGCATTATGTGTAAAGTAAGCAGATGCAATTCAAGTTAGAAGCAATACAAGCTAGACATCATATGCAACATGCAACCACATATAATAGTGAAAAGTTAGAGCAAGCACCTGTGATGGTGGAGTAGGGGAGTCATCATCTACATAGCTACGTTGACTGTCCAGCCTTGTGTTGTCTTGTGAATCTTGTTGGGAGGATGGCGGAGTAGAATCTGTAGAGACCCCCTGTTTGAGTTGCTCCAAAGGACCACCATCATCCACTGCCGGACTAATTTCCTTCAGCTGTAATGATTTTGCATTGTGAAGTCAAACCGATAAGAAAAAGGGATTAGAAACACTGCAAGACACCATATGGAAGGTGCAATCAATATCACTCTGCCAAGTTAAAACTGTCTCGTCATAGGTGGCGTTCATCAAACTAGAAGCAATACATGCTAGAAATCATATTCAAGACGCAAACCAATATCACACTGCCAACTTAAAGGTGTCCCATCATAAGTGACTGATGCAGGATACACAAGAAGAGTAGTTTCATGTAAGAACATGGTGTGATAGACAGATATAGTATGTACCAAAAGCAGGAAAGCGTGTCATATTCACATGTATCATGTGTAAGCTAAGCAGATGCAGTTTACACTAATTAGGAGCAATACGAGCTAGACACCATATGCAACATGCAACCAGATATCACACTGCCAAGTTAGAGCAAGCACCTTGGATGGTGGAGTAGGGGAGCGGAGACTTGGACCTTGTAATGCACTATCAGTACAAGGAGAATCGGTACAGATGCTTCGTTTACGTTGCTGCAGAGGACCACCATCATCGCCTTCCTTACTCTTTTCCTTCCTCTTTCTTGATTTTGCCTTGTCAAGTCAAACCCACAACAAAAAGGAATAAAATTTGCTCTTCAGAACTCATTGATGCATGATACTGACGAACACTACTTTCATGTAAGGCATCCGCATGATAGGAGGATGGAATATGTATGAAAAACAGGACGGCATGACATATTGACATGTATGATGTAGAAAGTGTAAACTAAGCACAAGGTGCTTGAACTTGTTAGAATCGATGCAAGCTAGAAACCATATGAAAAATGAAACCAATATCACTCTGCCAAATTAAAAGGGTGCCCTAACAAATGTATTTGACCAAATTAGAAGCAATACATGGCAACATGCTAGAAATAATATGCAATATGCAACAAATAAAGGTGACTCATCGTAAGTGATTGATGCAGGATACAGAAGAGAGGTAGTTTCATGTAAGAACAAGGTTAACACATAGATGTAGTGTGTACCAAAAATAGTAAGGCATGTCATATTCACAGGTATAGTATGTAAACTAAGCAGATGCAATTTACCCTAATTAGAAGCATTACAAGCTAGACACCGTATGCAACATGCAACCACATATCACACTGCGAAGTTAGAGCAAGCACCTGTGATGGTGGTGTAGGGGAAGTGCGGTCTTCAGGTACAGAGCTATGTTCAGTATCTTCATTTAGGCTTGCTGTTTCTTGAGAATCATGTGGAGAGGATGAAATTGCATTCTTTATAAGAGTATTGCGTCTCATATTAACCAACACGCGTGACTGTCTCATCATAAGCGATAGACGCAGGATACACAAGAATAGTAGTTTGATGTAAGAACATGGTGTGATAGGCAGATGTAGTATGTACCAAAAACAGGAAGGTGTGTCATATTCACATGTATAATGTGTAAGCTAAGGAGATGCAATTTAACAAATTAGGAGCACTAGTCGCCAACCCGTGCATTCGCACGGGCTAGTTTCATAAGTTATTACATTAATTTGACCTATATTATAAAACATGCGATATTTTTAAACTATTTTTATTTACGGAGAGTAAGGAAAGTAAGAACTCCTGTATTTTCTGTTTGAAAACTTTCATCTGGTCTTGCCATTGGGTTCAATATCCATGTCATATCGTACTTAAAATGAAAAATGTATATGATATGAAGTATATTTTTTATCTCTTTTGATAAATAATCAAACTACTTAATGACTTACCGTCATGATATATGATTCCTTCACAATATATAGAAAATATTTTTTTCTTATTGTCCGTTCACCTTTCGCCTTTTGTGGCCAGTCTAGAAATCAAGCAACTTACTATAGATTATAATGAAAGAGCCTAATAGAATCAACAACAACAAAATCAATTTGATGTTTTATTTTTCATACTATATATATATATATATATATATATATATATATATATATATATATATATATAGGTAAAATGTTTGGGGCACCTAGGTGCATGGGCACCCAGGCCGTTTATGGTAAGCCATTTTTATTAGTGCATGGCATGCAATCAATGAGACAGTAGCTTTCCATTTTTCATTTGCATGTACTGCTAACAATAATTGCTTTTCAAAAAGATATTATGTTGATTTCCTAGCAATAATCCCTTTCCAAATATTATGTTAATGTATTATACCTGATGAAAATATATCCATACACGGGCTATTATATCTAATAAAAATATACACATACCATAAGTATTGTTTAATGAAAAATATACATATACCCGTGGTATTATATGTACTAAGAATATACACATACCCATTGTATTATACCAAATAAAAATTATATATGGACATACCTCAGATATCTCAAATACCTACTAAAAAGACGTAATGAATATTATGAGTATGTAGATACCTTGAAAATATTAGGAGTATGTAGATACCTCGAAAATATTATGAGTATGTATGTAAATCTGGTATGTATATACTTAAATAAATTAGTCGTGAGTATATCATGAGAAAAATTATGCTAGGTGACACTTTTTCACGGCTAATTTGAAAATATCACGAGTATGTATATACTTAAAAAAATAGGATTCTAGTTTTTTGTACTTTTATGAGGAATGTACGATGCAAGCTGATACCGACACATGATTTGTTACCTTTATTAGGGATATACAAAATACTCACAAACCTCCTTGTATATACCCAAGAAACTTAAAAATAAAACAGTATACCCAATGTGCATGCACGTGTATATACCTATGTGAAAAATGGTAGGAAAATATTGTAGGTATCCCATCAACATGTAGAAAGTAAAATCTGGTTGCGTATATACCTCGGTACGTGAAATATGGCATCCATAGGTATCTAATACCCGAAGTGATAAAATCATAGGAAAAAGAATACTATCTTAAAATAATAAAAGTGTTGTATGTGTCCAGCCAACCATGCAACAGACGTCAGATCATACAAATATGAAAAAATGTACGTATACCCTAGGACATTTTCTCTCTCCAATTTGTATTACTAACGTCTCTCAACAAGGAAGGATGCCATGCATGGGTATTTTTTTCTTGCTAAAAAATGTTAACATGCATGGCGTGTTGGACCATAATTAATGGTATCCATTTATGATTATCTTTATGACTATTTCCAAACTATCTAATTATTTCCAAATCAGTAATCTGTGATGGATTGACCTCTAGTGCAATCGAATGGTGGAAAAGCAAGGAGCCTGGGCACCTAGGTGTCCCAAATGGCCGTCCTATATATATATATATATATATATATATATATATATATATATATATATATATATATATATCGATGCAGATACCATATACATGCCTCATATCATTATCTACCACCCTATATATGTAGTTACTACAAATTAACATGCATATTAGCATAGTTTTTTTTACTTCTACTACCAAAATACACTCATACACATGTACCAAATCTAAAAAAACTAATTTGACTCGGATTATTATACACAATATTTAAGTTGGGCTTGTTTACATCCACCGACTCCAGGTCATTAAAACTTAATGGCATTCAGAAGTTCTGCTCCAACTCAGTGTCCAACTGTAAAAAAGGGTTAATTAGAATACTTGCTTGGATAAGTCCTTAGCCTTATTTTTAGAAGACTGCCTGAAACATGAGTACTTGGAGACAATAACCCATGTCCAACAATGATGCCAGCCCAGGGAAATATTATTTTTACCTGGAGAGAAACCATAGACAGACATTGGTGGCCTCGACCAATCGACTAATCACCATTGAAAGAAATAACTGGAAATATGGAAAACATACATAATTAAAATTATAAACCCTGGAGAGAAAAAAGCAACCGCTTATTCATGGTTAGAATGTGAACATAAAAATCAATCTGTTGAAATATATAAAAATCCACAAAATTATGAAAGATTTGGGTATAATAAAGAACATGAGAAACACAATCCACATATAAGTAGCATGTGAGAATCAGTCAAGGTCGAAGAGTTACTCAAACGAATTGCATTGCCTTAAAAACCAAACCAAAAATTCTGTTCACCTAAATTAACCCAATAATTACTTCGTAACAAATAAACTCAAAAGCAGTCAATGGGAAAACACCAAAAGAAAAAACGAACATTCAGAATAATAGACTCTGACCTCGAAACCATATGTACGTGATGCCCTAGAAAGCCATCACATGTACGCCTAGATCCAAAACTTCACAGATGGACTGCACCTGCGATGGCAAGCACCGGAATAAGGTAGTGCGTACACACACCTTTGCGTCGGCGCTCCATGTCGACCGGCCGTGTAGCAACGGCATTCAATCCAATAGCGGTAGTCTGATGAACCCACCATGACGACGGTGGCTAGTTGCAATGGCGGTCAAGCAAATTTTATATCGACTCATCCTTCCATGGATTAATAACATCGCAGAGATACACATGCAACTAAACCAACACATGGTGTCATATAATGTAGCGAGAAGATGCCTCTATAGTTATAATTCATACTATAACTCATAGTACCATGTTCCTGTTGGCGAATTATATACTTCGGACAATAACTGACTTCTTAATCTAGTATCATGGCAAGGCTAATAAGTTCATTTTTGTGGAGGTGAATGGCACCCCATAGCATACTTCAATGGTATAAATTGAACACCATTAAATTGTAGAGAACAATAGCAATACCAGAATGGGCAGGTTTGTATATAACAACAGGTTTTGAACCTTACTTTTCGCCTATGCTGATGACTATCACATGAACGTAACCTCTATACATGGAAGAGACATCAGTTAACTGTTTCTTCTGAAAATAAAAAAAGTATTCTTAAAACAAAATAACTTGGGTCAGAACGTGTGTCTATTATGATTACCGAGGCTACAAATCATACTAAGAGGGCATCATATCAAATAGTGGGAAAAGTTTAGTACATCTACACTGAGAACTAAAAAACTCATAGCTTAAGGCTCCAGCACATCACTATTTAAACCGGCAGCAACAAACAAAAAGTGCAAAACAACAGGGTATGATCATTGTGATAGCTATTGAGGTAGATAGTAAAAATATGCAAATAAGCTATTAAAGCTATGAAATTTTCTGACCTGCTATTAAGAAGTAGGAACTAACAGAGCTCGGCTATATGCATTGAAGTGTTAGCTATTGTTCTGGATGCATGCACAGCCAGAACTTGAGAAACAGTACTATGAGTGAACCCGATGAGAAAAGCAGCAGGAGATGGTCATATCCATGAGCAAAAGTGATACGCAGGTCCAGTCTGTTTTTCGAACCTATTAATGTAGCTTGCTTCTTCTGCTAGTCTTGTTTAACAAAACGGAGGACTAATTAAGAAGCTTTGGATCATACTAAGGGATGGAAGAAGAAATTGCCTCGTATGTGTTGCATGCGGAGGACCTTTTCTAGTCTCCTTTCGAACGCATCACCAGTCTATCTCTTTTGTGCGAGATTACTGACTGTTTGCATTATCGCAAAAGGATCCGCATAGAATTATTTCGAAGTTTCATTAATTAGTAAACAATTGTGATAGGACATTGAATTCAATATCATGGTAACTACTAAATAGAAATCATAAATTTACGATTACCTTTGTTAGGGATCCAAGACCAATTTTGGCGAACACATTAGTAAGCTACATGAGTTAACTAAGGATCATGTACACATGCATTAAAAGTATCATGTACGTACAGATGCATTAGCAAGCTACATGAGTTATTAAGGATCATGTACACACGCAATAGCAGGACAGATTGAAAAATATTGGCTCGCCTCATATCGGTTGAGTAGATGTGGACCTCGGGAGGCTGGGCAGATCAACATGGTGGCGGCGTTGATCAGCTCGGCACCGATGCGCAGCAGTATGATGGCTCTTCGAAGTCTTCAATGAAGGGAGCGTGCGGCCACCAGATGCGATAGGGCAGGGATGGACTTGGGGAGGCTGAGGGGCAGCGGGATTGATCAGCACGGCGCCAACACGCAGCAGGATCATGTCTCTTCCAAGTCTCCCATGAAAGGACCGTGCGGCCACCACATGCGATAGGTGATACGGCCAGAGCGAATGTGAGTGTTCTCAATGTTCTTGAAACTTTTCCACATGTCAATGGAGTAGAGGCCAGAGATGTTTACGTAGCAAAATACATTAGATTTGATGAGAACAACGAGGAGGAGGTTGCAACTCTAGCTAAAGATACGTGCATGCATGTTGATGCCTTGCATGGCTCAGGTTCAAATCGAGGAAAGAAGGATCAGCTGGATGTATGCTTGTTGGTTAGCCAGAGAAATAAATCACAAGACTCCCACACGTACAAATACTATTTTGGAGGGCTCAGTTTGCATGCTATTGGTGTACGTCAAGATTCCTATTTTTTATTAGATGATCAAGGAGTTAAGGGAAAGGGTGCAGATTTACTATTTCTGTTCTTGCCACGCAAAGAGATGTTCGTGGAAGGTGCATGCAGAACGTGGGATGCATGGAGTCTATTAACCTTGAAGGAAATTGGCTGGGGCCCACCTACCATGCAAGCAGAAAATATGGCACACCCAATTCTACGGAGACAATCGGTTTGTTAGTTATAGATAGAGGTAGAAGTAAATAAATTGCCGAGATGTAAAAGGCAAGTATTTTTTTTAGTTAGCAAAGTCCAGATTTCTTTCAACCGATTGTTTTATTTTATTTTATGCATGAGTTTGGTTACTTAACAGCCAAGTTTTAGGAGGCCGGCTAATATATAAAGCTAGGTGCACCGTTGTAAAAGATAGGTTATTTTTATATGAAATAGAGATGTGTTTTCGAGGGTCGAAACCCGTATCAAATTTTTGAGGTAACTTTAGAAAACCTCTTTGTTGCGATTTCTACAAGGAAATTGTTTTGCGCGTGAGGTGCCGTCGTACAGATTGTTTCTCTCGTGCTGAGCCGCAAGGTTCAAACCCTCTACTTCGTGTACATCGCGTGCGCGGGCGAGAGGTTACTACTGGTGGTGGTGGTGTGTCGTGAAAGATCGGACCGCAACAACAGATCGGATCTCGCCACGAGGTTCGGTCTTCATCAAGTGGTATCAGAGCCAGGTTCTCACGGCACTGTGCAGAAGATGACTGGATTATCATGGAAGCTAAGCTATGGATTTCAATTGGAGGAGGAAGGCCGATGGGATGGACTTTTTCATACTCGTGTCGTGGTACAAGAGAGATCATGTGCTATGACAATCGATCACATGAGTTTGATCAACGCCGCAAGCGTCGAGATGGTGGAGAAGTTGGAGCTACCGATGACACCACGTCCACAACCATACTCGTTCCGTTGGGGTCATGAAGAACTCACTGTCATGCACCAGACCAAGGTACCGTTTTTGTTGGGAAAATATTATTGCACGGTTTTGTGTGACGTGATTCCGGCTCCAATGGTTTCATGCCACTTATTGTTGGGCAAGCCATGGTACAAAGAACACGATGTTGCATATGATTGTCAAACACACGTATATACCGTCAATAAGGGTAAGAAGTACGACCTCGTGCCTATGGGCCAGGATCGTTTCATTGCTTGGAGGAGAGAACATCAGAAGAAGGTAAAAGAAGAAGAAGATGCTAAAAATAATATGGTCGGATCTACTGAAATTTTTGTGGTCGCTGTTCAATCCGTACATCAAAATATTGCTGCAGAGGTTGAGTCAAAACCGAGGACGGTTTCGTTTCAAGGGGGAGAGGATGATACGGCCAGAGCGAATGTGAGTGTTCTCAATGTTCTTGAAACTTTTCCACATGTCAATGGTTTAGAGGCCAGAGATGTTTACGTAGCAAAATACATTAGATTTGATGAGAACTACGAGGAGGAGGTTGCAACTCTAGCTGAAGATACGTGCATGCATGTTGATGCCTTGCATGGCTCAGGTTCAAATCGAGGAAAGAAGGATCAGCTGGATGTATGCTTGTTGGTTAGCCAGAGAAATAAATCACAGGACTCCCACACGTACAAATACTATTTTGGAGGGCTCAGTTTGCATGCTATTGGTGTACGTCAAGATTCCTATTTTTTATTAGATGATCAAGGAGTTAAGGGAAAGGGTGCAGATTTACTATTTCTGTTCTTGCCACGCAAAGAGATGTTCGTGGAAGGTGCATGCAGAACGTGGGATGCATGGAGTCTATTAACCTTGAAGGAAATTGGCTGGGGCCCACCTACCATGCAAGCAGAAAATATGGCGCACCCAATTCTACGGAGACAATCGGTTTGTTAGTTATAGATAGAGGTAGAAGTAAATAAATTGCCGAGATGTAAAAGGCAAGTATTTTTTTAGTTAGCAAAGTCCAGATTTCTTTCAACCGATTGTTTTTTTTAATTTTATGCATGAGTTTGGTTACTTAACAGCCAAGTTTTAGGAGGCCGGCTAATATATAAAGCTAGGTGCACCGTTGTAAAAGACAGGTTATTTTTATATGAAATAGAGATGTGTTTTCGAGGGTCGAAACCCGTATCAAATTTTTGAGGTAACTTTAGAAAACCTCTTTGTTGCGATTTCTACAAGGAAATTGTTTTGCGCGTGAGGTGCCGTCGTACAGATTGTTTCTCTCGTGCTGAGCCGCAAGGTTCAAACCCTCTACTTCGTGTACATCGCGTGCGTGGGCGAGAGGTTACTACTGGTGGTGGTGGTGTGTCGTGAAAGATCGGACCGCAACAACAGATCGGATCTCGCCACGAGGTTCGGTCTTCATCAATAGGTCAGCGATGGACTTCGGGAGGCTGTGGCAGATGGGCATGGCAGTGGGGCTGATCAGCTCGGCTCCGACGCGCGGCAGCCACTAGATGTGATAGGGCCGCGATGGATAGTGCCGGACGGCTGATATCTTGGCTAGTGTTTTTTTTCTTGGCTCGAGATTCCTAGCATGATACGTGTGCTTTTTGACTGCTTCAAGCTGTGAGATTGAAAAGCCATGAGATATCTCCATCACAGATTACGTGTGTAGATTCTCTTTTTTTTAAGCTGACATGTACAGGTTCACGTACATGGGATTCTTGTTTTCTAAGTTAACGTGTGCACGTACAGGTTGATCTAGATGGGATTTTTTTTGTTCCAACGTGTGCACGTACAGGTTGATATACATGGGATTTTTTTTGTTCCTAAATAAACATGAGATTTTTTTAATCCGTCGAAAGATCTACACCGTAATAACTCGGTCCCACCAAATTAACGGCTCGTAAATTCGAATTAATGTGATAATTTCTTGGGAGTCACAAATTAGTATAGGTATAGATAGATATAGATTGATGAGGGATACACAAGAAAAGTAGTTTGATGTAAGAACATGGTTAATAGAAAGACGTAGTATGTACCGAAAACAGGAAGGCATGTCATATTCACAGGTATAATGTGTTAACTAAGCAAATGCAATTTACCCTAATTAGAAGCATTACAAGGTACGACATCATATGCAACATACAACCACATATCACACTGCCAAGTAAGAGCAAGCTCATGTGATGGTGGTGTGGGGGAATTGCGGTGATCAATTAGAGAGCTACATTGACTATCTTCATTTAGCCTTGCTGTTTCTTGAGAATCATGTGGGGATGATGACACTGCACTCTTTAAACGAGTATGGGGTCTCATAGTAATCCACCCGGGTGACTGTCTCATCATAAGTGATTGACGAGGGATACAAAAGAGCATTAATTTGATGTACGAACATGGTTAATAGACATATGTAGTATGTATCAAAAACAGGAAGGCATGTCATTATCAAAGGTATAATGTGTAAAGTAAGCAGATGCAGTTTAACCAAATTGGAAGCAATACAAGCTAGATACCATATGCAACATGCAACCACATTTGACAACGCGAAGTTAAAGCAAGCACCTGGGATGGTTGTGTGTGGCAATTGAGATCATCAACTGCAGAGCTACGTTTACTGTCTCCAACTACTGAACTGCACCCGTTAGAGCGCTGGAACACTTAGTGCTTATCTTCAAATTACACTGGAGCGACTTCTGTCTTTTCTTTTCTGCATTCATCAACACTGCGTCAGAGTCTGAAATACCCATGCATAAAAAAACAATAGTGTGAGTATGGGTGAAGTGTGTGCACAATTAGTACAGTGTAAAGGTAGCAGATAGCAGGTCGGTGAGAAATAAATGACGGGAGACATATGATAGCTCTACAACATGCATGGCACACTAAATTACTACAAGATTCTATGAAAATAACAGTTGACTGAAAGCAAATAGGTCAGTCCATTTTTTCTGCACCGTCCGATGTACAAAGAACGGGCAGATCGCCTTCATCTACCTCCAGCCAGTCAGTGTTGACGATCTTTCTCGAAACGCCAGCGACCACTGGCCCAGTATTCCTCACCTGCCTGCGCCCTCCCCTCGACCTCACCGCACCGCTGTGCTTGGCATCACCCCCCATCCATCCATTCAAGCCCCGCCAACCTCCAGATCGGGCGCAAGCAGCTCCTGCGCCCCACACCCCGCTTCCCCGGGGAGCAGGCGGACTTGGTGCTCCGCGCGCCTAAGCGGGTGTTGCTTCTTTTAATTGCGATTCGACTGACCCTGAATTAAAATCTAGGCGGGCTACTGACCTCTAGCAAAGGTGAGATAGTAAAAGGGAGGAAACCTTGTGCATTTAGTATCATGAAGAAGATGCAGTAAGAAGCGCTCAACTAGTTTCTTTCGTGGGATGAATACGGTGTGAGCGGAGACATAAGATTTGCACGAATATGGGAAGAGGAGTACCTCTTTCTGCTGGCAGTGTTGTGTCCTCCTTCTGTTTTTCTGACGATCTTCTTGTTGTTCGCCGGAAACCAGAAGTTGTGGAGGACGATGCAGCCTTGGACGAACCCATGGCCAAGTTGTTGAGTGTGGTGCGATGGTCGTCTGTCCGCGGCGGGGAAGCAGATCCGAGGCGGCGAATGACGGCGTAGCGGGAACAGCTCCGGTGCGGTGGACGGTTGCGACAGTGGAGCCGCAGCAGTGAGGCGCAGGACGGCGTGGTCGGAGTGGTTCTGGTACGGCGCACGTCGGCGTCGGCATTGTGGAGGCAGCTCTGCCTCGGCTTCAGCTGCTAAGTCCTTGAGGGCGTTGCGGTTGCGGTTGTGTTGGACGACGACGTCGGGGTACCGGCTCCGGCATGATGGAGGAGGGCGGCGGTGGATTGGCCGCTATGGGGTGGAGGATGGAGGAGACTGGGGTTTCGCGGCTGGTGGAGAGGGCATTTTCGCGCCCACGGAGTATGTATGGGGAAACGGAGGGAGGCGGGGAACTAAGGGGGAACAATGTTTCGGTTTGAGACGCGCTTGTTTGAAATTTGGGGAAAGTTACAAACTTTCCCCCATCTAAAATTTCGGACATATTGCGGGTTGGGGATCGGACAGTCATGTCAGCTGTCCCAAATGTGGGCGGGATAGATTTCGGCCGAGCGCATGGGTAGGCGCCCACGGCGTATGAATGCTTCTCTGGCGTCTTGGTGAAGTTACAAACCTACCCCGGTTTAGACCTTTGGACATCGGGTCGATAGGCTACACGGGCCAGAGTCATGACAGTAATTTCCTATCACCAAAACATTAGTCTCGCGCGGTTTTGGGTGACTAGAGGCCTATTTGGCGCTTCGTTCAATATTTGGGAGCAGAAGCATTAACGTTTTCGGTTCTCTTGAATTGAACTTTCAGGATTTGTCAAACTTCACAAATCTTTACTCTTCAAAATCCTAAAGCTACGGTTATTTTGGAATGGAGGGGGTACATTTGAATATACATTGTACATGAGTATATATTAAAAAATATACAACTTACCTCAGTTCATGCATGGTTCCAGATATAATCTCCTTGGTTGCAAAAAAAGTTAGATATGCGTATATATATATATATATATATATATATATATATATATATATATATATATATATATATATATATATATATATATATATATATATAGCATGTTCAAGCTCACAACAAAGATTGATGCCCCCTTTTACATCTGATTTACAAATGCCATTATCTCGGGTTCAAATAGATGAATGCACTTCCTATGAATTCAAATCTTCGAAACCCCCTTTATGTTGAATTCGACATGTATTCTATTTCGTAGCTAGCAATTTGGAATGTATCCATGCAAGTGACAAATGTATAAAGTTCTTCACACTAACAACATGGAGTGCCTTAATTAATGTTTATATATGAATTGCAAAAGCATCCATTGCCTGTATTTCAAACCGCTCTCACCCTATGGATCGATAATATGAAATAAACACATGCACATGCTAGAATTCAATTGCAGTTGAAGAAAGAGCCTACTCCTGGTACTGTATATTAGTGATAGGGGTGTGTACAAAGTACACGTGAATACCAGGCATTGTGCGTGTGTGGATACTATGGACGAACTAGCCCCCAAGCTTGTATAACATACTAAGGGCCTAGGGTTACAAATCATATATAGTCAGCTTATCACCAGTGGGGATAGAGTCCTCCGCGACTCTGGTAGCTTCGTGTTGTATGCCGAGTCCTCCACATGGGTCTTCGTATAACACGTCTCGGTCCAACCTATATGTGGCGCAGGATGGAACCGACCCATGAGTCTTCATGTTGACCCACCACAACTAGAAATGATGTGCCCACCACACCACGCACGCAATCGGCCACTAAGAGAATAAGCGTATACAATAGTACAACGGTATCTAGCTCACGATACGTCTTCATATTTTGTTGATGACACTGACGGACTTTGCATTTGATGCGTGCTCCGTATTTTGTTGACGACACTTACGGTCATTGTATTTGAAGCGAAAGCACGACATGGTCACTGGACTTCAGAATAAGCTCATCACGGTCACCGCATACATTTTGTCGTGCTAACCAACATGTGGTTGGATGGTTAGAGGACAGTGGTTTCTCGAGCCCACCAAGGTTGAAGTCCCGGTGCTCGCATTTATCTTGTGTTAATTTCAGTATTTTCCGGCGACGTACGTTCAGTGGGAGGAGACGTTCCACTCGACTATGAGGCACCTATGGTGACTTCGTAAAATCTCAAGATCATATATGCTGGCCCACTCTCTCGAAGGTGCTCATAGGGGTCGGGTTCGCGTGTGTGCGCTTATAGCGGTGAGTGCTTGCGCGTATATATGAGCCCTTGCGTCTGTACCGTGTTAAACAAATACATATCATGATTATACGGTCACTGGCTCACCCGTACAACTCTGTAGTTTGTTGATGACACAATCAATTGACCAGTCAAACGTTCCACGCGGCGCAACTAGTGTTGCACCATCGGGGTGCGTAACCGTGGGGCCCACCTATTAGCCCGTATATGAAAGAAAGAAATGGTAGTTTTAGTCTGTACTGTGTTAATAAAATAGGAGTACATTTTAGGGTGATCGTACGGTCACTGGCTCACTATACAGCTCCGTAATTTGTTGATAACACGATCAATTGAGCAGTCAAACGGTCCACACTCAGCAGCGCACATTACCATAGGGCCCACCCGTCAGCGTGTATATGAAGCACAGAAATGGTAATAAATTAGTGGTCGGTGGGTATTTGAAGTCATGAGACCTCTGGTTGGCAGTCACCAGCGGTTGGGGGGCGTTCATTGGGTGGTGGGGTGGGGATCCCCGGAGAAAAAGCTTGGCGGGGGGGGGGGGGCTAGAGGGATGGCCGGTGCGGCGGCGGACCAGTGGTGGGGAGTGTTTTCGGGGAGGGCAGGCCGGCCGCGGGCGGCGGGGGCAGGCGGTTCGGCCAGTGGTGGCAGGCGGCTCCGCGGGGTGGAGTTTGATGATAAACTGGAGGCCCTTGATTTCGTATCCAACGACTGGAAAATCTAATGACCAGAGATGAAAAAGTCAGTCGACTGACGTGTAGCCTCACCCCGCACGTACACATGCACGCACGCAAGACATGCACGCATGTAGGCGTGCAACACTGACACGTACACACGCACGCATGCTGGCGTGCAACACTGACACGTACACATGCACTCACGAACACACGCACGTACGCACCCATGCATGCAACACTGAAACGTACCCTTGCACGCACACAACACCCGCACGCCTGCATGCACACAGCACACGACGCAAGACACACGTTCAACCTATACGTGCATGCACCCTTTGTTAAGGACATGGATTGTTACGGGTATTAATCAATCTTATCTGTGATAAGCAGAACATTGATGTTTGCAGCGGTCTTTATGAATCACAACGTATCGAACGGGCTATCAACATAGTAGGCTTATCTACATGAAAAAAGATGACATCACACTCAATGAACAATCATCGGTTTATGAAATGCCCGCTTCTGACCGCCCTGGCCCGCCAAAGGTTCCTCTGCTGTGCGCTGCCTGTGTTGGGTCACTGGCATGCAGGTCATGCACCCAAAGAGCCCACACGTCAGTGGAAGAACGGCGCGGTGTCCTAGGTCAGAGTCGAGGGTGCCACTCGCGGCACGACCGGCTGAACACGCCTCCGTGCCACATTCAAATGCCTCCATGAAACCCGCCCGTGTGGAAGCCGAGAAACCCACTCTAGACACACGTCCGTTCATGACCGGGCCGGCGTTAAATGCAACGCCAGCCAAGCTCCTCCCGTCCGCCGTCTATTTAATCTCCTATTTAAACGAGGCCAAACGCCGGCCAAGAATCGCACACCTCCGCCGCTCCCCTATCTCCTCCACCATTTTGTCCACTCTTACAATGGCTTACGAAGAGTAGTTATTCCGCATCCAAGCCGGCTGGGTAGCCCGCCGGATACGAGCTATGCAGCTCACTGATCCACCTCCCTCCCCTCGCCCGACGGAGCCAGTTGCTGCCCCAAGCTGGCGCGCGGTTCAGCAACTCGCCGCTCCAGGCCAGCTCGACGAGGAGCGGCGCACGGGCGTTGTTGCTGCCGTCCATGCCGCCGCCTCGTACCACGTCTCCCGTTTCTGTGGCCGAGACTCCCATGCCGGCGGCCGCGCCATGCAAGCAGCGACAGAAGCTGGGTGCACGGAGAGCGGCGAGTCGGTGGCCAGCGCCTCCGCGTCCACCGCCATCATCGAGGAGAAGTAGAACACGGGAGGCCGCCGCCGCTTGGTTCCCATGAAGGCCACTCCGGAGGCGACACCGGCGTGCACAGCAGGTGTCTTGCCGGATCCTTTTGTTGCGAGGACCTTCGTCGACCCCACATGGGCTCCACAGAAGAGGGCAATGTTAGGATGAACTCGAGCCGGTGCCGGCCATGGCGAAGTAGTCACCAATATTTTGCCTACCCCGGGCAAGATCCAAACAGCCCCTCCCAACAGATTCAAATCCCTCGTTTGCCGTGGAATTTTGCCATGTGTTGTTTTCATGGACTAGCAAGATGCCCGTGCATTGCACGGAACATCAAGATGCATTTTTTTTACAAACTCCCGCATGCATGCAAGGGATAATTAATGTCCTCCTTTGCTAGTACCACGAGGCAAACACCATTAATATTGCATCGATTAGTGTTAGTGGCCTTGTATATCTGCAAATTGTAATTTTGATAGTGGCCCCTTGTATATAAAAATGGAGGGAGAAAGATGATAGATAAGGCGAGGAGGAGTGGGGCGTGGTGGTGACTGGTGGTCGGACTAAGCGGAGGCATGGGGATGGACGGCGCATTATGTCTAGGTTTGTATCTCTCTCACACACACCCATGTAGGTGGGGGACGTGCACGAAGAGAAGAGGTGCACGCACGGTGCACGTACTCCCGTCTCTTTCCCAACCACACCCGCGCGGGTACATGGTGGAGCTCATTTCTGTACGAAAAAGGCAGCCCACGTGGTAATTTGGCACGTGTAATGGTTGTCCACTTGGTGGAGGGAGGATCGTCTACCACGGGTGAACAAACAAATTGTGACTTGACGCGTTATGTTAAATTAAAAAAAGAGACAAATCATGTGGGGCCTACCTTAGAGGCAAGGCTCTATACACTGGAGTACTTTTGATGTGTCCCGTCAACTCGTAGAACGAGGAGAAGCTTGCTTAGTATGCCGTCTCCCCCGCCCACGGGCGCGGTGGCTCGCAGGATGAGGTGAAGCTTGCTTACCACGCCTTACGCCCGCTCCCTCGCCCACGCGCGCGGTGGCTCGCAGCCCGAGGAGAAAATTTTACTACTCCATCCGTTTACTCCTTGTCCCTACTACGTACTTTGGTTAGTACTCCCTCCATTTACTTATACAAGGCCACTATAAAAAAATATTTGCATCTATACAAGGCCACAAATAGTAATGAAGACAAAAGTTACTACTCCCTCCTTTCCAGTTTATGGCTCAATTTCAAAATCTCTCCAACCAAGGTAGACGGTGAGTGGTTGAATTAATTTCGTAGTTTGCACACGTAATTAGTACACTCGTTTTTCTCAAGAAGTTGTGTTTACCGAGGCATTAATTAGAACGAATGCATGAATGACCACTAAATTTCCATGAACTTGTACATGCATTGGTTAGTTTCCTCTTGACACTGCTTGCGTCGGGTGATCTAACGCACCTCGAAATCCAACATGTAATGGTACTACTACTAGTATAGTAGAATTGAGACTTATCAAACGGAAAAACATATGTTTTTTAGATGAGCCCTATAAACCCTAGTGGGTACGTACTCCGTAAAAATAGATTTTTCCAAAACTAAGTCGCTCCCTTTCATGAATTCTGTAGTAGTATACTCCTCCGTCAACGCTCCCTTTCATGAATTCTGTACTTCCTGTCGCTGACATGTGGGACATATAGCAACCGGGTCAATGTGTCAAGCACCAAATAACAGTGAAGAACAGCAGGGGGGACGCACCCCACTCGTACCGGCCCAGTAGTAGTAATGAGCAATGAGACGTCAAATCACAATGCCGCACTTCCCCAGACGGACGAAGCAACCCTAATTTCACACTTCGGTTCGCCATCATCTCAAACCACGTACTAGTATAGCTTCTGCCTCAAGAGGGACACGCGCATCGCCTTGGTACATCATGACACGTGGGACCGCATGACAGGCCATGCTCCCCCGCCGATCGCTCGGTAAAATCACCTCATTTTTACTATACTTCCTCCGTATCGGTTTACTACATGGCATGCACGTCGTTCTAGGTTGAGATTTTAACTGGCTATATTTGTGATGAATAGTACTCTAGCCTTTTAAAAAATGTATACTTTTGTAAAGTAGTACTATGTCGGTGTACAAAAAGAGGGGCACACTTTTTGTACCCCTATAACTGTGCACGGGCAGTCTGAGCCACGGGCACCACCACACTGAGCAAGGCAAGGGAGGTGAGCCGAGGTAAGGCCGAAGCTCGAGAGAAGCAGAACGACGCCAAGACCAAGACCACAAGGAGCAAAGGGGACAGAGCGGACCCCCCGGCAAGATCCTTGCCGGGAGGCGGTTTTAGCCAACCCGGCAAGACCCTTGCCGTGGCAGCTCGCCCCACACCTACGGAGCGGGTCACCCTTGAGTCCACTTCCCCCATGGGGCAAGGATTCGGGAGGCATCCCCGTGGTGGCATGCAGATCTTTGTGAAGACATTCAAGATCAGATGCACACTTTAGAAGATGATGATCCCTTGCGGGATCCCAGCCAAGGAGGACCACAAGGCCCCCGGCAAGAGCCTTGCCGGGGATGACAACAGGCGCCACGGCAGGACCCTTGTCGGGGCCACGGCAAAGCCCTTGCCATGAACACCCGTGGGGCCACCATCAGACCTCCACCATCGTTCGCATGCAGCTGCCGACCCAACCAGCAGGGCAGGCACCTGCGTGGCGGCATGCAGATCTTTGTGAAGACCCACCACTGCTCCACCTCAGCTGCCTACCTGCCTACATGGCACCGCAGGCACCGCTGGCCAGGGCGCGTCTCGACGCAAGAGGGAGCGGCGACGGACGAGACAGGGCTCTCCCCCGTCCCCGGTAAAGCAAAGACACCTAAGTGAGACGCATTAAATGCGCCTTGTCATGTAATGCGGGGGATAACCTCGCATCACTGTACCCTTTCCACCTCCTGTGTGCCACTGTGGCGACCCCTTTCCCTATAAAAGGAGGCCCAAGGCGACCAGGAGGAGGATTCGGCTTTTTGGAGCTCCTCACGCCCCATAGCTAGCACAAGAACACAGATATACAATCCACCAAAGCAGGAGTAGGGTTTTACGCATCCTTGTGGCCCGAACCTGGGTAAAGGAACCGTGTGCTACCTGTTTGATCCGCTCTTCTCACGACCCCACGCCCCGCAACCGTAGTAGGGATTCTTGTGATCCCATAGGTGTCGTTCCCACCGACATCTTTGGCGCGCCAGGTAGGGGGCGCAGTTGTGAGAATCGGCTCTAGCAGTTAGTTCGACGCTTCTTCATCGTCATGGCGCCCAAGAAGAAGACGACGGTGGCGGTTGGCCCGTCGGAAGCCGGACATCCCGTCCCGACACAGGCGAGCAGCGGACCGGTCGCAGAAAGGACCCGGGGCCGTTCGCGAACACCAACACCGTCCCAGCAGTCGGAGTCTGGGAGGCGACGATGTTCGTGCGCCTGGTAACGGGCCGCACGCCGCCAAATCCAAAGACGGAGCCGGGCCCTCCGCGGGTGGCACGGGGCCTTCCAGGATCGCTGCCGCCCTGCCCGAGGGCGACGCGAGGGCTTCCAAGACTCCCACGCCGGCGCCGACGGCACGCTCCTCTCAAGCGGCGCGCGATGAACGGCGTAATCACACCAAAGACACCGGGCGTCGCCGCGGGAAGAGCCCCGAGCGCCACTCCCGGGATGTAGAAGACCTGCCCGCTCGCCGAGGCGCGGGTGAAGATGGCATGCGACCGCAGGGTCGTGATAGAGCTCCTTCTGACATGGTCAGAAGTCGAAGCGCGTCGCGATCCGTGCAGGTTTCGCTGCCACCGACGCCAGCGGAAGCCCTGGCGCGCGCGCAGTTGCTCCTCGATTTTCCTCCCACTACGGGGAAACTCGACGAATGGAGAGCCACTATCCGAAGCCTTGTTGCGGTGGCCAACAAAGACGAACCGAGTCCGGCGGAGCCCCCGGGTCGACGCTCCGATGGAGTCCCGCGTACCAGTGGCAGGAAGGCCGGCGGCGCCGCGACCACGGTGCACTCGCCTCCTCCTCGCCCGGTACCACGGACGCCAGCCCATCGCGACGTTACGGGCGATGAAATCTCCATAGCGTCGTCCGACCCGCGGACCCACTGTGACCAGCGCCAGGTCCTTCGGGATCGAGAACATGAAGACGCTCGAACCACTATCGAGCACCGGCGCGGAGCGCGCCACCAGTCAGACAGGCGAGCAGGGCCTGCTGTGAACCACCCGGCACCGGAGAGCCCTGGAGGCCTGCCTTACGAGGTAGGCTGTCCGGCTTTTACCCGTGAGCTACGGCAGTTCCAGTGGCCCACTCACCACACCTTCAAACCTGACGTGGGCGAAAAGTACGGCGGCAAGACCCACCCGTCCGAGTTCCTTAGCATCTACACCATCGTGATGCAAGCTGCCGGAGCCCGTGACGATAAGGTGCTTGCGAACTACTTTCCATTGGCTCTTAAACCCAACGCCATGTCATGGTTGATGCACTTGCCGGTAGACTCTATTTCCTCCTGCTCGGATTTGTGCCATGAGTTCCTGGGCGCCTTCACTGGAGGTCACCAAGCTCATGGCCAAGCAAGCGACCTGCACGTCATTCCCCAGAAGGGAGGCGAGAGTCTCCCCAAGTATATACAGAGGTTCAGCCGGTTACAGTACAACATCCCTGATGTTCACCCTACCACCATCATCAGCGCGTTCCATCAGAACGTGCGTAACCGCAAGATGCGCGAAGAGCTGGCAATGAACAAGGTGAAAGATGTGGCAGAACTCTATGTTCTTGCTGACAGATGTGCCCGAGCTGAAGAGGGAAGGAAGTACCCCGGTGAAGATGCCGGCATGGAAACCGACTCCTCAGATGAGGATACTGCCACTCTGGCGAAGGAAGGCCGGCGCCGCAACAGGAAGTGCAAAGGTAAAGCAGTGCTTGCCGTCGAGGGATCTGATGACACCGGCTCCACCAAGAAAACCAAGGCGGATGACCCCGGCAAGGAAATTGCCGAATGTGTCGCCTGCCGGGCCTTGGCGGCTGCCGAGAAGTTAGGAAACTCTGACAAGCGATACTGCAAGATCCATCGCACCAAAGGCCATGCTCTCCAAGACTGCCGACAAGTTGAGCTCCTCGCTGAGAAGCAGAGGGCTGAATATGAGAGGTGGGACAAGGAGAAGGGCCAAGACGGTGCTGAGGGGTCCGGCAAGAAGCGCGACGGCTAGGCGGGCCGTCGCGGCAAAGATAAACAACAGGAGAGGCCCGCCCGGGGCCGTGACAGAAAGCCAGAAGATGACGATCGCGAAGAGGACGACGAATCCGGCGACCAAGAGTTCCAGAAAGCTACAGAGGCCAGGTGCATCGACGGCGGCGCCTCGCTGCATACTTCTCACTGCCGGCTAAAACAGTGGGCGCGAGAGATTACAGCGGCAGAGCCGTCGTTTGATGCCCAAAGGCCGCTGAAGTGGTCCAGCACACCTATCATTTTTGACACTGAGGATCACCCTGATCGCACTACGGCGGTCGGGTGCTTGCCATTGTTGGTTTCACCAATAATACGCAACCTCAAGGTAACAAAGATGCTAGTCGATGGCGGGGCCGGTCTGGACCTGATCTCGCCTGCCGTGATCGAGAAACTGCAGATTCCCGATGGAGACCTTGAAGAGACGGGCACGTTTCAGGGGGTCAACCTGGGAAGAAGCCAACCCAAGGGAAAGGTCATGCTGCCCGTGACTTTCGGGAGCGACCTAAACTACAGGACAAAGAGGATCGTGTTTGATGTTGCCAAGATCCCCTTGCCCTACAACGGGATCCTTGGCCGCCCAGCGCTGGCCAAGTTCATGACGGCGTCACACTACGCCTACAATACCCTGAAGATGCCAGGACCTATGACGATCATCACCATCCCCTCCGATAAGAGAGATGTGCTGATTTGCGCTGATCAACTATACCAGCAAGCAGTTGCAGCATCTGCCGCCACTAGGGCACTTGCTCCTGCCGCTGAGACCCCGGGAGGGAAGAAGAAGAAGAAGACCGGTGAGACCTCGGACACCCACTCCGGCAAGTGCACTTCTTCGGAGTGTAGCGTTATCGTCGAGGACGTGCCAGAGAGCTCCACCGGCGGAAACAAGAAGCCCAGGGCCATACTGCCGGGAACCAAGAAGGTTTCTGTCAATGAGGACGGCACAGGAGGAGCTTTCACCATAAGCTCCACCCTTGACGACAAATAGGAAGACGCGATCGTCACCTTCCTGCGGGCGAATGTTGATGTGTTTTTATGGCAAGCTTCCGACATCCCCGGCGTTCCCAGGGAGGTGACTGAGCACCACCTTGCTGTCTGTCCTCATGTGCGGCCCGTCAAGCAGAAGGTCAGAAAGCAAGCTTTGGAACGACAAGAGTTCATCACAGAAGAGATCCGGAAACTGGAGGCAGTGGGTTTGGTAAGAGGAGTGCTCCATCCAACTTGGTTGGCCAATCCGGTCATAGTGTGCAAGGCAAATGAGAAGTGGAGGCTGTGTATTGATTACATAGATATCAATAAGGCTTGTCCTAAAGACCCCTTCCCGTTGCCGCGCATCGACCAGATTGTTGACTCCACGACTGGGTGTGATCTGTTGTCATTCCTCGATGCCTACTCCGGCTACCACCAGATCTTCATGACAAGAGAAGACAAAGAGAAGACAGCATTCATCACCCCATTGGTACGTATTGTTTCATACGGATGCCTTTCGGGTTGAAGAGTGCTGGTTCGACGTTTGCAAGGGCGGTCCAGATTGGTTTTGAACCCCAGCTCCATAGAAATATGGAAGCTTATATGGATGACATAGTGGTCAAAACCAAGGACAGGGCAACCCTCATCGCAGATTTGCAAGTTGCAAACCTGCGCAAGATCAATCTCAAGCTGAACCCTCAGAAGTGCGTCTTTGGCGTCCCGTCCGGCAAGCTTCTCGGGTTCTTTGTGTCACAGCATGGGATAGAGGCCAATCCGGACAAGATCAAAGCTATAGAGCAGATTGAAGCCCCCAAGCAAATCAAGGATGTGCGTCGGCTTGCTGGTTGTGTCGCCGCCATGGGCAGGTTCATTTCCAAATCTGTCGAGCGCACCCTTCCCTTTTTCAAGATCCTGAAAAAGGCGGGCCCGATGGAGTGGACGCCAGAAGCCGAAGCAGCATTGCAAGATTTGAAGAAGTACCTCTCCTCCGCGCCAATACTAGTTGCGCCTAGGCCACAGGAGCCGTTGCTGCTATACCTGGCGGCAACGAACCAGGTGGTCAGCGCCGCACTAGTGGTGCAGAGAGAGGTTGACGACGAGGTAATGGCAGCGACAGAGCCCGACACCACCAATGCAGAGACGACGCAGCCAGTTGAAGTGCCGCCGAAGAAGAAAATGATGCAGCACCCAGTCTACTTTGTTAGTTCCCTCCTGCAGGGGGCTAGATCAAGGTACTCCGGCGTGCAGAAACTGCTCTTCGGCCTTCTTATAGCCTCGAGGAAGCTGCGTCACTAGTTCCAGGCACACGAGATCACTGTCGTCACTCGCCTCCCTCTGCAACGGATATTGCACAATCCAGATGCCACGGGAAGAATTGTGGAATGGGCACTGGAGCTGTCCATCTTTGGCCTCAAGTTTGAAAGTACTTTGACGATTCAGAGCCGAGTCCTGGCGGATTTCATTGCAGAATGGGCCGCAACGCCTGACGAAGGAGCCCAAGAGACTGCTCTCCCCGGCAAGGAGGCAAGTTGCAATTGGATCATGTACTTTGATAGAGCTTTCTCCTTACAAGGCGCCGGAGCTGGCGTACTGCTTATCGCGCCCACTGGAGAGCACCTCAAGTACGTGATCTAGATGCACTTCCCCAGGGAGGTGTCAACAAACAATACAGCAGAGTACGAAGGGCTGCTTGCCGGTCTTAGGATCACGGCAGACCTCAGAATCAAGAAACTCATTGCCAGGGGTGACTCGTAGCTTGTCGTCAAGCAAGTCAACAATGATTACCAGAGCCCGTTGATGAAGGCCTACGTCGATGAAGTGAGAAAGCTGGAAGAGCGTTTTGACGGTATACAGGCTGAACACGTTCCCCGAGCGGAGAATGATATCGCCGATTACCTGTCAAAACGCGCTGCCCTCAAGCTACCTGTGGAACCAGGTACCTTTGTGCTTCAGCTAACTCAGCCATCTGTTGATCCATCAACAGAGCAGAACAAGAGGAGGAAATCAGGGCCCGACAAGTACTTTCCCGCCGAGCTCCCCGGAGCCGCCGGCAAGGATGCTGCCGGGGATACTGAGTCCGCCACAGGACGGCTAGCTCCGGCGGAGCGTCAAGCTCTTGCCGTCGAGACAGCCGCTCCTATGGCGGAGGAAATGCCTTTAGTCCTCGCCGTCGAGCCCCAGGCTCCAGCGTGGGCACGTCATACCATCTGATTCCTCCAAACAGGGGAACTTCCTGAGGAGCAGGAAGAAGCGGAAAAAGTAGCCCGTCGCTCTGCCATGTACCAGTTCGTCGATGACGTCCTGTACAGGAAGAGGCCGAACGGTGTGAAATTGAAGTGCATCCCTCAAGAGGAAGGACTGGAGCTGTTGGCGGAGATAAATGGAGGCGTATGTGGATCCCACATCGGCTCAAGGGCCCTTGCCGGCAAGGCATTCCGGCAAGGCTTCTTCTGGCCCACCGCCCTCCAGGATGCGACGACACTAGTCACCAGGTGTGAAGCATGTCAGTTCCATTCAAAGAAGCTTCATCAGCCAGCTCAAGCCCTTCAAACCATTCCTCTCTCCTGGCCCTTCTCGGTCTGGGGGCTCGACATACTGGGCCCTTTCCCCCGCGCTGTCGGGGGATTTGAGTACTTGTACGTTGCAATCGACAAGTTCACAAAGTGGCCGGAGGTGGAGGCAGTGAGGAAGGTAACAGCTCAGTCAGCCGTCAAGTTCTTCAAGGGACTAGTGTGCCGTTTTGGCGTACCCAACAGGGTTATCACCGACAACGGCACACAGTTCACAAGCCGCACCTTCATGCAATATACCCAAGACCTCGGCAGCAAAGTCTGTTTCGCTTCTGTTGCAAGGATTAAGGACCAAGACCTTTGACAAGCTGCACAAGAGCAGAAGGCGCTGGATTGATGAGTTGCCGGCGGTTCTTTGGTCGATCAGGACGACACCAAATCGAGCCACCGGCCAGACACCCTTTGCCCTGGTATACGGGGCAGAAGCAGTTCTCCCCACTGAACTCATATACGGGTCACCTCGAGTGCTCGCTTATGATGAGCTTGAGCAAGAGCAACTGCGGCAAGATGACGCAATGCTCCTTGAGGAAGATCGTCTTCGGGCGGCTGTGAGAGCAGCACGCTACCAGCAAGCCTTGCGCCGCTACCATAGCCGCAAGGTCCATGCCCGAAGCCTTGAGGAAGGCGACCTTGTCCTTCGGCGCGTTCAATCGGCCAAGAATTCCAACAAGTTGACGCCAAAGTGGGAAGGCCCTTATCGGGTAATACGAGTCACCAGGCCTGGCGCAGTCCGCCTGGAGAACGAATATGCCGTTCCGGTCAGTAACTCCTGGAACATTGAGCATCTTCACAAGTTTTACCCGTGAGGCGCGGCTTGCCGGGCCCCCCGGCAAGCCACCTTTTGTACAAGCATTGCCGATGATGCATGTAACCCTTGGTACAAAGCCAGGCGCAGACCCTGAGCATAAATAAATGAAGCACTGGCACCCCAAGTTATAGCATGCATGCTAGGTCGAGTCTCGTCCTTGGTTAGGGTTGATAGTGCTTAGCGGCGACTAACCCCTAGCTTAGAGGTCGAGTGTGCGTCTCTTTGTCGTTCTTTTGTCTTCCTTGGTTCGCAGGACTCACAGATATCCTTGCCGGATCACTTGAGGACGAAAAGGAGAAGAGGGACAGATCAACATCTAGACCCCGGCAAGCCAGTACTGCCGGGGGCTCCAAGAGCAAAGATTCACCCACGGCAAACCAGAGTTGCCGGGGGCTACAGCTTTAGATAAGTTCTTCATCCCTTATCATGCATTCCTTTATGGACTGAGGTATGTGAAACCTCGTTTCTTCCTAAAGCTACCGTGCTCCCCTAACTCTAGGCCCTAGGGCTCGTTCCTGGGGCCAGGTTTGGTCATAGTCGCGGCAGCGAAAGGATGAAACGAGGTGCCTGAACCCGTCTCATCCCTGCCTCCACCAAAAGCGTGCGAAAGGTCGAGCAACATGGGAAGACGGCAAGGCCTGCTGCCGGGCAAGGAAATGTTTATCTTAGAGATATCCCGGCGGCCACCTCCACGGGAAACTGGTGATGATGATGACGGCAGAAGAGCTGGAAGACGAGGCGGCAAGGCCGGCAATACGCGACAAAGGCATCAATGCCCGCGTACTCTGAGCTGATGGCCCGCCATCCGCCTTCTTCGCCTTCCCGCACTTCCTACGCCAGCCACCCAAGGAGACGACCATGAGGAGTTGGTGGGGGCTCGGTGCAGATGCTGCTGCTGCCAACATCGCCCCAGGACAACGGGACCGACGCCTAGTCGGACCCGTCATCCTGCCGCCTATCACCCTCGTCGCCGTTGTCGCTGTCCTCCTTGTCACTCTCGCCCGGGGAGGAATCTTCATCATCAGAGGAGCTCTCCACACAGCACTTCAGGCAAGTTCCAAAATCGCCGAAGACCTTGATGGAGAGAAGGCCGCCCTCCATCAGCTTAAAATGGAGAGTGAACCCCCCCCCCCCACCAGGCGGTGGACACGAGCGAACGTCTTCCATCCCCGACGAAGATACATCATGTGAGGGGCTGGGAAGTCGACGCAAACCCGCGTACCGCTGATCCCACAGCCCCTCATGTGCAGCCGCAATGACTCCGGCGGATCTAGCTCCATCTCTCGCGCGAATGGAGCCGGGAGACGAAGGCGACGGCGAGGCGGCCGGTGCAGCCTGATGAAGAACTCGCAAGGGTCATCTCCAACATGGCCCTCCATGGGGGGAGAAACTGCTGGCGGAGGCGAGGCCGACGCGCCGCCCCGTCCTCCTCTTCCCCGAGCGCCTCGGCCTCGCCCCCTCCCCCTTCCCCTCGCGGCTGGCTCTGCCACCGCAGGAGCAGGAGAAGGAGGGACGCATTGTCGAGCGGCGACCCTCGCCGCCACCTTTGAAGGACCAGGATTCCCTCTCTCCATGGCGGATGGAAGGGGAGCAGAAGCTGAAGGAAGGAGGAGATGAAAGAATGCGGGACGCCATCCCCCTCTCCCTCTCTTTATAAAGGAACGGGGTGGGGGCTCGGCCGCCTCGCTTAGCCAATCAAGACGCGGAAGGCACGGGGAACTGGGACCGACCCGCCGCCCCAGCCCACGGCGGCCCGGTTTCCCGCCTCCACCGTTCGCCACCCCAAGCGCATGAGAGCCGCGTGGCAGACGTGCAGGACCGAGGCGACGGGTGAGCCGACCTCTCCCCGCCCCGTGATCGTGGGGAGTGGACGCCTCGAAGACCACGCCTCGGCCCCGTCCAGCAAATGGGCCGCGCCTCCACGCCTCCCTCCGTTTATGGGGAAGGCGCGAACCGCCCCCTTTACTACGGCGTGACGCATGTGTGCCGAGCTTAGCCCCACGCATGTCGACCACGTCACGCACGCCTCCTGACGCCGCGCCACGCGCGGGAAGCATGGGAGGCACAGCGCGCGAAGGAACTTACCGCGGTAAAAAAACGTCACGCCTGCCCGTGCACCATTTTTGGGCCTAGCCCAACGACGCGATTGCGCTTACGTGTGGCCCAAGCCCAGGGGCTCCTGTCGGTGTACAAAAAGAGGTGTACACTTTTTGTACCCCTATAACTGTGCACGGGCAGTCTGAGCCACGGGCACCACCACACTGAGCAAGGCAAGGGAGGTGAGCCGAGGTAAGGCCGAAGCTCGAGAGAAGCAGAACGACGCCAAGACCAAGACCACAAGGAGCAAAGGGGACAAAGCAGACCCCCCCGGCAAGATCCTTGCTGGGAGGTGGTTTTAGCCAACCTGACAAGACCCTTGCCGTGGCAGCTCGCCCCACACCTACGGAGCGGGTCACCCTTGAGTCCACTGCCCCCATGGGGCAAGGATTCGGAAGGCATCCCCGTGGTGGCATGCAGATCTTTGTGAAGACATTCAAGATCAGATGCACACTTTAGAAGATGATGATCCTTGGCGGGATCCCAGCCAAGGAGGACCACAAGGCCCCCGGCAAGAGCCTTGCCGGGGATGACAGCAGGCACCACGGCAAGACCCTTGCCGGGGCCACGGCAAAGCCCTTGCCATGAACACCCGTGGGGCCACCATCAGACCTCCACCACCGTTCGCATGCAGCTGCCGACCCAATCAGCTGGGCAGGCACCTGCGTGGCGGCATGCAGATCTTCTGAAGACCCACCACTGCTCCACCCCAGCTGCCCACCTGCCTACATGGCACCGCAGGCACCGCTGGCCAGGGCGCGTGTCGACACAAGAGGGAGCGGCGACGGACAAGACAGGGCTCTCCCCCGTCCCCGGTAAAGCAAAGACACCTAAGCGAGACGCATTAAATGCGCCTTGTCATGTAATGCGGGGGATAACCTCGCATCACTGTACCCTTTCCACCTCCTGTGTGCCACTGTGGCGACCCCTTTCCCTATAAAAGGAGGCCCAAGGCGGCCAGGAGGAGGATTCGGCTTTTTGGAGCTCCTCACGCCCCATAGCTAGCTCAAGAACATAGATATACAATCCACCAAAGCAGGAGTAGGGTTTTACGCATCCTTGTGGCCCGAACCTGGGTAAAGGAACCGTGTGCTACCTGTTTGATCTGCTCTTCTCACGACCCCGCGCCCCGCAACCGTAGTAGGGATTCTTGAGATCCCATAGGTGTCGTTCCCACTGACATACTATCGATGGATTGCGCCATGGAGCAAAACTTGAAATTAAAAAAAAGGTGGTACATATAGAGAGCGCTCGTCGCCAAATTATGCATATAGTACTATTAAAAAAGCTAGTACGTGCTTAATTGGGGTGCTAAATTCAATTAAAGAAATACTAGTAGTATGTACATACTGAAGAGTTAAAGTAATGAGAAGAAACATAACATAGTTCTGTTGGGGGCTCAACACAACACACCCCTCAAATTAAACTAAGCACACCTGAAATTAAACTATGCAACTAATCCGGTAGACACTGCATTAGAAGTTTAGAACCACCATGAGCAACGACACTGCCACTTTACTTGGAGTCCTCGTCCACGTCCTCGACTTCGTCCTTGTCCCTATTCCTCTTGGCCGATACTTCTTTGCTTGAACCACACAATTGGTTGTTGCTCTTCATCCAACCCTTGTAGATATTGAAGCAAAGGTAGCCATCCATTGCAGCGTAGTGGATGTGGTCTATATCTAGTACATTCCGCTGCCATGCATGACGATGAAACGTGTATGGAGGTTTCACCAGTTTATCGTACGAAGGATGAACCATGGCTCCTGCCTGGGTTAGCATTGAAGGCTGACGAGAGGGCACCAGCCAATTCTTCTGGAGGTCAAAGGGGTTGCCTACAATGAGGCATATCCGACCCAGGATTTCTTTGTCGTTTCCAAAGTCTACAGTAACGAATTTGACTAGGTTGCTCCCGAGGAAGTCCTTAAAATCCTGGCACTCAACATCGGCATGGCATATGTGGTAGACCAAGCATAAGTCATGCACGCAAACCTAGATCATGGCGGGCTTCTTCCTCTCTTCGTCCTTTAGATCCTTCTCTCGTCCCACGATTGTGGTGTACTCAACATCTAGCCCAGCGACCCACTCATCATCTGAGTTTTGGAACATGCGTCTGAAGCGAGAAAGGCATCCTTTCACCGTCGCGGAAGAACGGGTGTAGATGACGTCGAACTCATTGCCGGTGATGGTTCTAACCTTGTACTCACCGCCGATCATGGAGATTTGGGACGCCATGGATTTGGGAGGAGGGTTAGGATTAGTGGAACTGTCGTAATGTGAATGGACGGGACGACTAGGAGCGAACCGCCGTAGTATTGAAGGATGTGCGGGGACGAGTAGGAGCGAACTGCCAGTGTGCGAACGGCAGGGTAGTGGCTTTCCATTCTCCCATGATACGGGCTTCCGAGAGCCCTTGGATCTGAGATCAAACGGTTGCATGGCGTGATTCTAGACCTATGGGTGAATATCCTACCCTGGAGGGTTATTCTGCAAATTTTCAGCAACTTAGCATGCGACCGTTTGATCTCAGATCCAAGGGCTGTCAGCGGCCCGTATCATGGTCGCGCCTACCACGACCGTCGCGCCGCTCGCGCGGTCGCGCCCTTGGAGATTTAACACGGTGCGTTAGGCTATCTGATGTTGGCATGTCATACATAGTCATCACTTAGTCACTCATACTACAACAAGGTTGGCTATAAGTGTATTTTTTGTTACTCCTCTCTATCTCTTTCTTCGTACTCAAGGAAGAAACTGTGCTAGTAAGCGCGTGTATTTATTGCATTTGCCAAGGAGTGACCTCTTCCAATGGAATGGTGTTGCTAATTTTGCTTCATTTAATTAGCTATAGACTCAAAATTGTCTTTTCACCTAGGTACACGCGCTTAGCACCGTTTCTTCCTTGGGTCACCACACTAGTCTCTCTCTTCTTGATTAACTTGCCACATAGACTTTATGCCTATGTGACAAGCTTAAGCACCTGTAGGAGCAAGTAAAAGTAAGTACAATAGTGCGCTTTACAAGGCATTTTTGCATATGTGGAGGAAAGAGAGGCAAGGAAAAAGTGCAGAAGTGGGCTCTCGTGCAAGAGCCAGCCTCTACTACATGGTGGAGCATTGGGAGAGGCACATGTATGGAGGTGGTCAGTAATCTGGGAGACTCACGCCGGTCATAGCGCCGCAGTTAAAATGATAATGGCAAGTCAAATCATGGGGCCCCACCTGTCCAGCAGTAACTCGCTGTCAAATCACACAACCCTACGTTTGCAGCAGCTACTCCCTCGTCTTCTCGCGTCTCTGTCGAACCGACTAGGAGGAACTGCCCCGCCGCCTACCACGCAGGAAAAGCCCCGCCCTCGACTTTTAAATACAACTACTCCGCTTAAGAATCCAATGATATACTTTTTGTGACATAATAACTCATATTTAGTTAGTCAAATGGATGACCTAGAACTATGTGCAGGCCCTAGAAACCGAGACGCCTAAAAATAAAAAAACCGAGACGGAGAGGGTAGTTCAGCACGTATCTTTTTAGATCAATATAGTCGGGATTCACCAAGGAGCAAAACCAAGTGGTAGGTTGCTCCTGTCGTGTTGGTGTAGCAACTCAAGCAGGGTCAGTCCGCACATGAAATGGCGACACACTTAACAGGACCCCTTTGGCCGACATGTGGCTCATCCACCGTCTTGTTCCACGTGCGATGCACCAAATTACAGTTCGAAGCAGCGGTTGGAATTGGAGGCACCCCGGTCGTAGCGCCGCAGTAGTAGAAAATGAGCGACGAGGGGTCAAATCACAAAGCCCCACCTTTCCCGCATTAAGCTGGACGGACGAAGCAACCATCATTTCACTCTAGGGTGCAAGAGCATAAAGAAAAGAGAAAACAATGATGCGTGCGGCAGCTACCTAGGGCACCCTAGGGTAGGGGTCTCCACTGCAGATCCTTTTTTTAAAAGCGCCTCCACTACAAATCGGCTTCTCCCTCGTCCTCTTGAATAAAACCGATGATGAGTGCGGCGGTAGGGTTTGTAGGAGTACTACGCCGTGCGGGGCCACGTCGTAGTAAACGGGTTCGAGCCGATGCCTTAAATATGTGTGGGCCGCTTGGTTTCATGGGAATGAAGCAACATTTTGGGTTCGGGGACCAGTGGAGATATAGTACGTACAAAAAATTGTGGACATAGGTTCGACCGAAAGGCAATGATGCATGGGCCCTGCATTTTGATATACCCGGGGTCACGTGAAATTTGCTACTCTACTCAAAAATACTAGTAAGGTACACATGTATTGAACGCATGAGATTTCGAAACCAAATTATGAATAAATACACACTATAGCATGTAAAGCTTTGAGTCATATATGCATGATGTAGATGTTCGTTTAGTTCTTATAGTTCATCTCATTCAAAATCAATAGGTTTTATAAATATGTTAAGATTCATGGGGTTGTGCATTGTACTCCCTCCATTCCAAAATAGATGACCCAACTTTGCACTAACTTTGAGTTAGTGCAAAGTTGGGTCATCTATTTTGGAACGGAGGGAGTAAATCATAAAGTAAAAAAACAAATAATGGCAATTCATTTAGAAAAAATAATCAATTATGATACAGAAGATTCTAGAACAAAGGAGAAGTGCTTGTGTTTCGAGGTTTGTGCATTATGCTTAAGTTCAACCATGGAGTCCTCTAAATTGTACATGTGGCAGATCTGGTGGAATGTTGATGATATCCAATGGCCAGTAGTGCTCGGATTTGCCTATCTTTGCACTGTTGGGTTAGCTTCATCCAGCGACCATCTTTCAAAGTTATTGGCACACTATATAGTTCTTGTGCCATAGTTGCATGTTTTGGAAAAAAGCTACTAGTGGGTTGTACTATCTATTTAGGAATAGAAGATGTATACATGGAAGTTGTAGGGAAAGAGATGACATGGAGCATCTCAATTCCTATGAGTAGGGATTGGAAAAGAGATGTCATTTGGTTCACATCATAGGAACTTTTCTATTGAATCTAGAGATGACATGTATCTCAATTCCTACGAGGAGGGATTAGAAAAGAGATGTAACTTGGTTCATATCATAGGAACTTTTCTATTGAATATACGTTAATGTTTATTTTCCTTTGAAATTAAGGGAGTATAGGAATCCATTCATATGAAGCAAGTGGCTCTAAAGATATAGAAATGATATCATGTTTATTTCCTTTGAAATGTGGAGTAGATGAATCTATTCCTATGAACCAATTGGCTCTAAAGGAAAAAATCCTATAAAAATCATATCATATAGAGTTCCTATGATATTCCTCGACACTAAAGGATGCTTGAAATTGCTGCGGGTGATACGATGGTCTTTCTTTGTAGACTCCTCACCCAACTTTATAGTTACCTCTCGAAGTTGAATGAAATGACATATACATGGTATTCTACATGTGTAATTTGGTACATGAAAACTCGGTAAAAGTTTGCAAGGTTCGAATTTTCAATAAAGCTATGTGCACTGCATTTCGGAACGGATGGAGCATACGGCAGTTGCTAACACTCACGTGGAAGATTTGTGTGTAGGAGGAGTGGCTGTTCTGTTAAATGACATGGCAAAACTGACACTGTCGGATGCCGATCTAACGGTTCTTACGGCGTTCGTCAGGAAAAGGCTTGTGGCGAACGTTTGTCGGATAATGATTTATGGACACATGCATTGCATTGATATGTGCCCCCTCTCTCTCACGCACACGCACCCTCACGAGTCACGACTCTCCCGAGTCCTCTCGCAGACTCGCACGTCGCACCCACCGTCTATCTGCAGGTAGACGTCACGCACATATGTGCTCTTCACACCCTACCCTCAGAACTTCTAAAAAACAAAAGATGGCGCGCACATTTTATTTTAGCTCACACATCACACACTTGTACTATTACTCTTGCGGCGAACGTTCTTTGGGCATAGTATATTGTACTCTCACGAAGAGAAGCAGTGCACGCACGCACTAGTTCTCTCACACCCACTCGCGGGTACACGCAGGAGCGCATTTTTTTGAAGCTGGTACAACAAAATCACTCCACTATATATAAAATCAGGAGCCTGAGCGCTTGCTTTACTAGGGTTCCTCTCGTTCACTCTCTCATGCTCTCCAGATCTAAGCAACACATAGGTGGCACACTCTCTCTCAGCTCACGGCTGGTCACAAATCCGGCCGGACAACCTCGATTAGGGCAGGGGTGTAGGTGCATCGTTCACGCTGTCGTCGGTGGCGAGGGAGGAGACCAACGGCTGCCCGCGTGTCCCGATCGGTGGCCATGTCGTTCTCTCCGAGAGAGCGCCGGCTCGGGAGGGCCTCCGACCCCTTCTTCCTCCCTGCGGTATTGTGGCCAAGATGCGGCCTCCCGACGCCGTCTTTGCGACATGCCGACGACCCTCAGGTATATATTCCTTCAAAACCTGCCTTGCTCTACTGCCCCAGCTCCCTTCGTGTGGATCCTTTTCTACTTCCGTCCGCTGTTCCAAAGCCACCTAGACTTCTACTATTATTAGAAGTAAAGCTATTTCATACAGTCGACTTCAAGCGTTGGTTCAAACAAGGAAGAAAGTGGGAAAGCTGTAGCATGAATCTAGGCCTTGGTTCTAAGAGGAAACAGGGGAAAGTAGTAATATTTGTCACTGTTTAAATAACCATAGTTCTTATTGTTGGGGAACGTTGCAGAAAATAAAAATTTTCCTACGGTTTCACCAAGATCCATCTATGAGTTCATCTAGCAACGAGTGATCGGATTGCATCTACATACCTTTGTAGATCGCGAGCGGAAGCGTTCAAGGACGTGGATGAGGGAGTCGTACTCGTCGTGATCCAAATCACCGGAGATCCTAGCGCCGAACGGACGGCACCTCCGCGTTCAACACACGCACGGTCAGCGTGACGTCTCCTCCTTCTTGATCCAGCAAGGTGCAAGGAGAGGTTGATGAAGATCCAGCAGCACAACGGCGTGGTGGTGGATGCAGCAGTCACCGCAGCAGGGCTTCGCCCAGCTTCTACGAGAGGGAGAGGTGTAGCAGGGGAGAGCGAGGCGCCAAGGCTTAAGGGTGCGGCTGCCCCTCCCTCCCCGCCCCCCTTTATATAGGCCCCCTAGGGGGGCACCGTCCCTGGAGATTGAATCTCCAAGGGGGGCGGCCAGGGGGGTGGAGTACCCCCCAAGGCAAGTGGGGCGCCCCCCCCCTCCCCCCCCACCCTAGGGTTTCAACCCTAGGCGCAGGGGGTGGGCCAAGGGGGGCGCAGCAGCCCACTATGGGCTGGTTCCCCTCCCCACTTTAGCCCATGGGGCCCTCCGGGATGGGTGGCCCCACCCGGTGGACCCCCGGGACCCATTCGGTGGTCCCGGTACAATACCGGTGACCCCCCGAATCCTCCCAATGGCCGAAACTGCACTTCCTATATATAATTCTTTACCTCCGGACAATTCCGGAGCTCCTCGTGACGTCCGGGATCTCATCCGGGACTCCGAACAACCTTCAGTTTGCTGCATATTAATATCTTTAACAACCCTAGCGTCACCGAACCTTAAGTGTGTAGACCCTACGGGTTCAGGAGACATGCAGACATGACCGAGATGCCTCTCCGGCCAATAACCAACAGCGGGATCTGGATACCCATGTTGGCTCCTACATACTCCTCGATGATCTCATCGGATGAACCACGATGTCGAGGATTCAATCAATCCCGTATACAATTCCCTTTGTCAACCGATATTTTACTTGCCCGAGATTCGATCGTCGGTATCCCAATACCTCGTTCAATCTCGTCACCGGCAAGTAACTTTACTCGTACCGTAATGCATGATCCCGTGATCAAACACTTTGATCACATTGAGCTCATTATGATGATGCATTACCAAGTGGGCCCCGTGATACCTCTCCGTCATACGGAGTGACAAATCCCAGTCTCGATCCATGTCAACCCAACAGACACTTTTGGAGATACCCGTAGTATACCTTTATAGTCACCCAGTTACGTTGTGTCGTTTGGCACACCCAAAGCACTCCTACGGTATCCGGGAGTTACACGATCTCATGGTCTAAGGAAAAGATACTTGACATTAGAAAAGCTCTAGCAAACAAACTATACGATCTTGTGCTATGCTTAGGATTGGGTCTTGTCCATCACATCATTCTCCTAATGATGTGATCTCGTTACCAATGACATCCAATGTCCATAGTCGGGAAATCATGACTATCTATTGATCAACGAGCTAGTCAACTAGAGGCTTACTAGGGACTTGTTGGTGTCTATTTATTCACACATGTATTACGATTTCCGGATAACACAATTATAGCATGAATAAAAGACAATTATCATGAACATGGAAATATAATAATAATCCTTTTATTATTGCCTCTAGGGCATATTTCCAACACTTATTTGAGCAAACCGGGATGTCTGTCTCCATATCGTTTCGGGATGTCTGTCTCTGTATTGTTTCTATCCGCGCAATCAAAAGCACACACCTCAGTTTTAGTACAACTGCGCAAAATGAGATGGCTATCCCTCGTTGCCGTCATCTAACCTCCCATCTTCAAGGTATCCCTACATTGGTAGTAACTAAGGTAGAATGACCAACACAATCTAAAAGAAGCTGATTCATACGTTTTACTTCCTGATTGTAGTGCAGGGACGAGCGAAAACAACTGCATCCTAGTCTGGAATGCACTTTCTACCAGTTCATCCATGGACCGAGGACTAGCTGGCACGGCTGCACGGTGGTTTTTGGGACAGGTGCGTGGACAAGAGGCATTGTGGTCTGCTTATTTCTGCAAATAGCGGTGCTTAAATTTAGTGGAATGCACAAGAATTTCACCTGGTCAGTACACTGCATGGTTCTGTTCAGCATTCCAGCTGAGACCACAATTATAATTGGTTATTCTGGAATGAGAGAACCTAACCCTGAATGGTGGCAACAAGAAAAAACCAGAGTGAACTCCAGGAAATTTAAGCCTGCCGGGAGGCCCTTTGCTCAGAGAGAAGCCTTGCTTGTTTTTTCCTGATTTGTAAACCTTCTCACAACTTTGTCTTTTGCTGTGAACTAGTATATGTTTGATATGTTCTATGAATCATTGAGATGTATAAAATTGCTCAACTTATGCTTTTCAAGTTTTTTATGAAGACGAGTTTAATGTGAGTGTTCCACATGAGCGCTGGACTAGCGTGTGAACGTTTGGAATTTATTATAGTGTGGCCTCAATTAACTGCATGAACCATTGTAACAAGATACATAGTTGCGTATATGTCAGAAAACAGATTGTTGATTGTTAGCTGGTCGATAGCCTAGTGTTGAAGCGAGCTGAGCCAATGTGCCGTGTTTTGCACAACTGCTTACAAGTGGGGTAGCACCAACAGTGTTTACAAGTACTTATGTATACGTCGGCGCACGGTTCTCGAATGAGTGCTCTATTTCATCAAAACACACACTGCTCGTATGATAAACCGTGACAACTTATGTCTTACCATGCCATATTCATGAAAAAACTAGTGAGGACGCATCTGTTTCGGCAAAAATTACGATGGTTCTCACATGATTCACGGGCACACAAAAGTAGCAGCAGTTCCCATAGATGGATTCAAACAGAGTACTAGCCCCAGAGGGGTCGATAACAGGCAAGGTTCGGATAATTAGACACAATCCAAACTACTATTAAACACTAGCTAGGGCAACTATTTCATGCCTCGATCTAATTTGGGCTGGACACAAGACGGACCTTTCCATGAACATCATCGAGGACGTCCCGCAGCAGCTCAATCCTGTGAACCTTCATGAAGACAACCTTGTGGCCTTGCCACTGATAAACTTGTTTGTGGAGGCATGCCACGTCATCTTCCTGCGTAAGCTTGACAAGAACAGTATTCCTCACAAACGAAGGAGTAGCTTTGAACTTCTTGTGCTTCAGTACACCCTGGACAACACGCCTGACAACAGTGAGGCTGGAATACAACTCTTCATTGGTATAACCGCAAATGGCTTCCAGGATCCAACGGCCTAAGAACTCTGTTTTCCCAGTGTGTATATTCTGGTCGTCCGCCTCATAGCGAGTGACATGTACAACCACACAATCCTTGTCTGCATCAGGGCTCTAATTGAAACAGAAACAAATTCTGAATTACTTTTCAGTATAAGAAACACAAGTTATTTAAACCACTACGTATACCATGGCATCGAAGCTAATAAAATTTTCCATTATTAATCACCACATACTTCCTTTTCTAAAAAATATCACCACATACTTAGATGAAAAACCACAATCGAGATCGGTAAAGAAGGAAATCACCTTGGGCAGCTCAGTGGGGGGGACACATCCTCCAAGGGGGAAAACTGCTCCTGCAGTGCCACGGGGGCTGTGACCTCAAATGGGGCGTTGACCATCTCAGTATCTGGGGTCGCCTCGGTGGTTGCCTCCATCTTCTTGGAGCTCTCTGTCTCGTGGGGATCAGCCTCCCGCGTCTGCTCCAATATCGGCAGATCTTTGCCTGGTTCTCCTTGGTCCATCATGAAACTGACGAATACTAGGAGACCACTAAAAGGAAAACACAATCGCAATGACAATGAAACAAAAAAGAGAGTGAGGATCGGTTACTGCTTTGCAGAAGTTCTTTTTTTCCTCTGAACGAAAATATACCAACATCACGAATCCGCTTACCTTCCCTTCGTTCGGAGAGAAGAACAGTGGCAAATGCAAGTGTTGCCTTTCTTGAAGACGGTGAGGGAGAAGGGGATTCAGCGAAGAGTGAAATGATGGTTGCTTCGTCCGTCAAACTTAGACTGCGGGGAGGTGGGGTTTTGTGATATGACGGCTCGTTACTGCCGTGCTACGACCGGGGTGACTCTCCGCCTGCATACTGCCTTCTAATTTGGTGGATGGCATTTGGGCCCGCGCGCTGCATGGCCCGCATGTCGGTGAACAAAAGTATAATGGCATTCAGTAGAGGGGGACGTTTCAATGACCTAGGAGGAGACAGAAGCGGTAGAGTGTCTCCACTGTACTAGTAGTAATAGTTTTTCTGGGTAGCTATAGAGTGTATCCACTGTACTAGTAGTAATGTTTCTCGGGTCCCAAGACAAAACAGCCCATCCACACTAGTAAATAGTAAAATCAATTCAAAAGCCCATATATTTACTGAATGAGATGCGCTACCCACACCCAGCACACTGTCGGCGTTCTGGGAACGGGGGTCCCTAGACTTGCCTGCCTGTGGCCCGCGGCGCGGCTCAAAGGAGGCCCAGCGGGGCCCAACTTCATCAACACAAGACCCAAGACCCTCGCGAGGGGCCAAGCCTCGCGGGGCGGACAACACAGCGCTTCCTCAGTCACGGCCTCGTCAGGCTGGCTCACGAGGAGGCGGAGAGATCAAGGCAGGGTACCTCGCGAGGTGCCCATGACGCAAGCCATGACGACCAAGGGCGCCAGGCGGGCGCCAGCCCGCGCAGTGTCCTCCCTTTCCTCTTTGGTGCAAAGGGGGCAAGCGCAGGCGAGAGGATCAAGCAAAGGCATCCATTTCGGTGCAACGAGACCAAGACCAGTCCAACGGTGGGAAGGAGGTCATCGTGGAGCCCAGAGCGGCGTCACCAGAGGGCCTTTGGCAGGCGAGGACCAACTTTAGTCAGGATAAGTGTACTAGATGTTCCCCTTCGAATCGGCCAATTGTTGGCGCCCTTCCCGCTCAATATTTGGGAAGAGGCCCAGGGCCTTTGCCTATAAATAGGACTAGCCACCCCCAGGCTAGAGGCATTGAGCGATCAGGCTAGCAGAACCTACCAATCAGAGCAAGCAAAGAGAGAGAGAGAGAGAGAGAGAGAGAAGGGCGGCCGAACTCCCCTAGCAGTTCATCCCCCAAGCCAAGGACAGACCCTCGCGAGGCTGTTCTTCCCTGTATTGTTCATCCTCATCAGCCCCAGAGGCAATCCACCACACCACACTGGAGTAGGGTATTACACCACATCGGTGGCCCGAACCAGTATAAACTCTGTGTCTTTTGTGTTGTTCCTTTGGTAGTTTAGATCCTTGCGAGACGGAGAGGTAGAGGGCATAATCTCCGCCCGCACCCTAGAGTTCGAACCTTAAGGGTCTGCCGGGACCCAAAATCCGACATTTGGCGCGCCAGGTAGGGGTGCGCCGGAGTCCACCTCTCTACCGCTCCGCGTCCCATCGCATCGTCATCACCATGTTCCGCGACCAGGCGGGCAACCAAGATCCATGGGCGGCGTGGCCCGCCCGCGCGGAGCCGCCCTCCTCAGGCGACCCCGCGCCCCAGGCAGCTCGCGGTCCGCAGGGCGCTGCGGGCCGCGGGCGGCGCGGACAGGCTTCAGCAACCCTTACGCCGCGGCAAGCGCGGTCGGCAGCAAGGGCCTCCAATCATGCCGCGGCCACGACACCGTACACCCGCCGGGAGCAAGCAAACTCAAGGGCCGTGCTCACGGTGGCCCGAGAGCTGCTGCAGTGTAGGCTGCTGGAAGGCGGCCGCGACGTGCTGCTGGAGCGGGTCGCCGAGCTCCTGGGCTTTGCCGCTTCGGGGGCTCACCCCTTCTGCATCCAGCTTCCGTCTCAAGCCCAGGGCGGCACGTGCGGGGGCCCCGCGCGCTCCCGCGGACCTCAGGGCTACCCCAACACCAGTGAATCCGTCGGCGCCGGATTAGAAGTGGCGCTACCCCCCACCCCCGGCGTGTGAGGGAGAAGGACTCGACGCAGCCCACGGCGCCGGCGGGCAGCCGCGCTACCACACCGCGGTGGGCACGTCAAGCAGTGCCGCATGGCGCACGGAGCACTACAGCACAGCTTTCGGGGTAGCGGTGCCAGAAGAATACGTGCCCCGCATGATGGACCAAGGGCACGCTCACGAGGGCGAACAAGGCTCGCTTCTCAGCCCAAGCTGGGGAGACGAGACGCCAGAAGCTGAGCTCTTCCAGGAGCCCCGGGACGGCCCCGTCGGCCACACTGGAGGCGATAATTATCGGGTACCACTAATTCCTCAGGAGCAGGCATACGCTAATCATGGATCGCAGGAGGTGCAGGTCACCGCAGCGAGCATCTGCCCCGCTCCCACAGTCTCCTACCCCTCGGGAGGAGGGCGCAGGGGGCTGCTGGAGAGGGGCAGGGACCCCACATCACCACCGCGGCGTTCGGAGCAAGGCGTTCTCAGGAGGTAGGCCCTCCGCTGGGGAGGCGCCTGAGGGCCTGCCCCTGGCGGAGGACCCGTGGTCGTCGGGGGAACAGCTGGCGACCGCTCTACCCCACCAGCGGCGTCCTGGTTTCCGGTCGTCGTTGGTGGCACTAGAGTGTGGCGCAAGGCGGGGCCCTCGTCTGGCGATATGAAGCAAGGCCAGTACGTGTGAAGAAGGCCCAGTGCCTGTGAAGCTCGCCGCCCCGTGACACTCTCACGTAATAATGAGTGGGGTTGTACACGCCCCGGAGTCTCAGGGGTGCCGGCCTCAGGCCCTGGGGCTCCCTCCCATGCCCAGTGGACAGCACTTAGCTCCGCGCTGGTGAGAAGACGTCCAAGACTAGATTAGGTGTCGGACGCGGCCTTTTGTCTGCTTTCATTGCCTTCTTCTTTTAGTTGTAACTTTTCCCCTGCTGGATTTAAGTTGTATTCTAATTTGAGATTTGCGTGCGTTCGGGGAAGGGGTGCTTAGTCTCATTCGAGCTATTTCTTGCGTTCTGGTCACCGCTTCACCACAGCTGCCTCCCCTTGCGAGCCCCTCGCGAGTCGGGCCGGGCCAAGCTCGTGCGTAGCCCAGACTGCCGCTATTGCTCCTTCTCGGGAGGACTTTCCGGTACCTGCGGAGGATCTCTCTTTGGGAAAAGGCCCGGAGCCTGTGAAGAAGGCGAATGCCTGTGAAGCTACCGCGTTTAGGAAAAGGCCCAGAGCCTGTGAAGAAGGCAAATGCCTGTGAAGCTACCGCGTTTAGGAAAAGGCCCGAAGCCTTTGAAGAAGGCGAATGCCTGTGAAGCTACCGCGTTTAGGAAAAGGCCCGGAGCCTGTGAAGAAGGCGAATGCCTGTGAAGCTACCGCGTTTAGGAAAAGGCCCGGAGCCTGTGAAGAAGGCGAATGCCTGTGAAGCTACCGCGTTTAGGAAAAGGCCCGGAGCCTGTGAAGAAGGCGAATGCCTGTGAAGCCATCACATGCGGGAAAAGGCCCGGAGCCTGTGAAGAAGGCGAATGCCTGTGAAGCTATTGCGTTTATGAAAAGGCCCGGAGCATGTGAAGAAGGCCAGCGCCTGTGAAGCCCCTCGCTAACAGCACTTGCGCGTCCTACGATTTCAACTAGAGAACACTCAGGACACCACGTCCTCCCACGAGCTGCCTCAGGGCCTGCGCGAAACAAAGGTAAACCAGCCAGCCGCCAGGCGCGGATGCTCGCGCAATATGATAGCTGCTAATACGATTTACACAAGTTTTACATGAGGGGCTTCCCCTCCCAAAATGCTCTCACGACCATCAGGCCAAACACCTGAGTTCTATCCATACAGGGCAAAAAGACAGGAGCAACACACAGTCAGTCTGACAAAGCCCCCAAGGCATCCTCGGGAGCCCCTCCCGAGCCGCCGCTGGTATCGCTGGATTCGCCACCGCTACCTGCATCGTCGCCAGCGGCATCAAGGCCATCCACCACACCGCCTTCGTCGGCAGCCACGATCACGTCGTCATCATCCGAAGTGAAGGCCTTCACAAGAGCGTCCATGTTGTTTTCCACCCAGTCCGCCAGGTTACCTCGGACGGCCTGGGGGACTGGGGCGATGGCGGCGTCGAAGTCGAAGTGGGGATCCATGTCCTGAAGATGGCTGAAGGCACGGGAAAAGGCGCGCCCGACAGGGCGCGGCTCCTCTCCTCCACCAACCTGTCGGCCCTGACCGACCGCACCTCCAACTGCGTCACCACGGCGGTGAAGAACTGCAGGTTGCCAGCATAGTTGATCGTGTGCGGCTCGCCGACGGTCGCCTCGCAGATGTTGCCCAAGGCTGCGTTAGCCCTCTCCCTAAACGTAGCCAGCATGGGGCCGTGCACGTGCTCCAGGACCTGCCGCTGGCGTATCTCGTCAGCGTTCTGGCGCTTGACGGCCTCGGCCTCTTCCACCCGCTGACGAAGACAGAGCACCTCGGCCTGGAGGGCAGCCGACTCCTTTTGCGCTACCTCAAGGGCGGCCCGGGAAGCGTCGGCCCACCGCGTCACCTCATCCCGTTGGGCCCTCAGGGCTGCGGTTCTTCCCTCAGCCTCGACCCGGATCAACTCCAGCTTCCTCTCGAACTCGCGCTCGAGGCCTTGGCGCGCTGTCGCCACCCGACGACCAACCTCCTCCAGGACACGTGCCTCCCGTGCAGCAACTTCATCTTCCGCCTGCATCACCAGGCGCTCCCTCGTCTCCAACCGCTCGTGCTCGCGGGTGCGTTCGGCGGCTTCCAGCGTCAACGCCTCCTCACCTCTCTGGAGCTCAGCTGGGTCGCCAGAGGCCAACTTCATCGACGCAAGAGCTGCCTCGCGCAGTTCCACTTGCTCCTCTAACGAGTAGCATCGGGCCAAGAGCTCCCGAGCCCGCTCCTCCGCTGCTTCTCGCCGTCGGTCGGCTCCCAGGGCCTCTTCAGCGGCCTGGGATCGGGCCACCCGGGAGGCCTCTAGCGACGCCTTCGCTTCTTCGTCTTCAAGGTCGCACTGGTGGCGCGCGAGGGCGACGGCGGCCTCCAGCTCGTGCCTCTCCGCGGCTAGGCGCAGGCCCTCGGCCTCCAGGCGTGCGTCTTCATCGGCGAGCTCCTCCCCAAGCAGGTCTACCGCGCCGCTCGCCCTTCGAAGGAATTCGTGGCGGCGAGCACGGCGCTCCCGAGCACGCACGAGCACGTCTTCCGCACCATCGTCTGCCCCAGGCAAGCGCCTGGGAGCACGAATCATCGCTCCCCCTCCGGGCAGGGGCTGGGGGCTGGCGCCCTCACAACGGCCGGGCGTGCCGCCTCAGAAGCTCGGCCTGGGGCCAGCACGTCTCCCGAAGAAGGGCACAGGGGGCGCCTCAGCCAGTCGCAGCCCGCGACCAGATGAGAAGCCCACAGCAGGCTGGCCATGCCAAGAGAGGGCCCGCAAAGGAAGATCGCAGGAAGAGAAGGACTGCGGGGCACCTCGGGACAGTCCACCCCTTCGTTCGTCCTCACCACAAGAGCTATGCTGCTCGGAACGCTTTGGGCCGATGGGGGAGGTGAAGCCAAAGGAGGCGGCACCTCAGCGGCTTCCACGACCTCGGCAGGAAGGGGCATGCATAGCAAGGATCAGTAGACACAACAAGGGGATCAGGAGCCAGGAAAGGAGAAGGCTTACTCGTCGGTGGCGAAGTACTTCCGGCGCTTCATCAAGCGACAAGGGAAGTCATCACCCAGGGCCTCCCTTTTCCTCCGAAGGGCCTCAAAGTCCACACGGAAGCGGCCCAAGAGAAGAGCGCAAGGATCAACCTGTGACGAAGATGAAGCAGCAACGCTATCCGCGTCAGGGGCGCCTGCCTGACGCGTGCTGCCAATCACCTCAGCAGAAGACGCGGCCGGGGCCTCAGGAGCCTCGGCCCCAGGCGCTGGGAGCGACTGCTTGCCACCCACAGCTTCTGCAGCACGAGCCACAGGATCAGCTTCCTCGAGGGTGTCGCCAGGCGCAGTCTCCTCATCGGGAGCCTTATCGGTCTCCGCCATCTCGCGCCTCCCTGCCCCGCCACTCGAGGAGGATTCGCCTTGACCGACCGGAAGGGCGGTCACCACCACAGGGTTCTCGCGAGGCCCTTGGAGGCCAACGGGGCGCAACCCCCATTCATCGAAGGAGGGCATCTGCTTCATGAAGTCGTCCCTGTTCTGGCAGAGGTATAGCAGGGCCCCTCCTCTCTGGATGCTACCCGGGTTGGGGTCACCAGTCAGGACCAAGAGCACTGTCCTTAGCGCCGCAGGCGTCAGGTCTTCTTCCTGGAGCCTCATGCGATCACCATGCCCGCTGAAAGCCCACATTCGGCGAGAGTGACGTTGGAGAGGGGCAATGCGGCGTAACAAGAACTCCTTCACCACCTTGGGCGCCGTCACGCCGAGCGACCTCAAGAACGTGAAGCGGCGCGAGACGAAGGCGAGCCGGGGGCTCACGAGCGTCTCCTGGCCCCAGCCCGAATTGGGTGCTGCAGGCGGAGTTGGCTTCGCCAGCAAGGGGCTGGGCACCCCGACATCAACGTACAACCACCGCTCGCGGAACCCAGCTGAAGGCGGAGGAAGCTTGAAGTCAATCCCCGAGGCCGCAGTCTCGGGCGCGGCAACGAAGCTCACACACGCTGAGCATTGAGTGGGTTCAGTAAGGCGCAAAGAGAAGAAGTGGCGCAGCAAGGCAACGGAAGGAGGGATGCCCATTATCGCCTCGCAAATGAAAGCAAAGACCGAAAGGAGGGTGATGGATTCGGGACCCAAATGCATCATATGGATCTGATAATGAGAGAGGACGGCCTTGAAGAAATCAGAAAAGGGGGGAACCAGACCCGCCCACAAGGCATCGGTGAAATAATGGACCTCAGTGATTATCCTGTCAGTGGGGAAGTGAGACGTAGACCAGGCCGTCGTCATCCCACACTCGTTGAAGGTGGTGGCCAGAGCCGGGCTAAGCTTATCCAGGCACTCTTGATTGAGTATGATCGATCTGCCGACGGCAGGGTTCACCAACGGCGGCGAGCGGGACGAAGTCATGGGTTTCTTCCCTTTCTCCTTCTTCGTCGGAGCCATGGCGATGGAAAGGAGGGGGAAGATGTGAGATGGGTCGGAGGTCGAAGGGAGGAAGGATAGGGGATGGACGAGCAACAGGAAGGGGAGCGGCTGTGTACAACAGCGAGTCCACATAGCAAGGCGCAAAATAAGGAAGCGTGGGGGAACAGTGCCGCCCACGTCCAATCAACCGCCACACGGCGCCCAAGGACACGGGCTGTTAGGGCCCGCGGCACTTCGCCCTTGCCCTTTCGCCTCTCGGCACGGCCAAGTCCGGGCGCGCCTTGGGCCCGGGGGCTACTGTCGGCGTTCTGGGAACGGGGGTCCCCAGACTTGCCTGCCTGCGGCCCGCGGCGCGGCTCAAAGGAGGCCCGGCGTGGCCCAACTTCATCAACACAAGACCCAATTCCCTCGCGAGGGGCCAAGCCTCGCGGGGCGGACAAGACATCGCTTCCTCAGGCACGGCCTCGTCAGGCTGGCTCACGAGGAGGCGGAGAGATCAAGGCGGGGTACCTCGCGAGGTGCCCATGACGCAAGCCATGACGACCAAGGGCGCCAGCCCGCGCAGTGTCCTCCCTTTCCTCTTTGGTGCAAAGGGGGCAAGCGCAGGCGAGAGGATCAAGCAAAGGCATCCATTTCGGTGCAACGAGACCAACACCAGTCCAACGGTGGGAAGGAGGTCATCGTGGAGCCCAGAGCGGCGTCACCAGAGGGCCTTTGGCAGGCGAGGACCAACTTTAGTCAGGATAAGTGTACTAGATGTTCCCCTTCGAATCGGCCAATTGTTGGCGCCCTTCCCGCTCAATATTTGGGAAGAGGCCCAGGGCCTTTGCCTATAAATAGGACTAGCCACCCCCAGGGTAGAGGCATTGAGCGATCAGGCCAGCAGAACCTAGCAATCAGAGCAAGCAAACAGAGAGAGAGAGAGAGAGAGAGAGAGAGAGAAGGGCGGCCAAACTCCCCTAGCAGTTCATCCCCCAAGCCAAGGACAGACCCTCACGAGGCTGTTCTTCCCTGTATTGTTCATCCTCATCAGCCCCAGAGGCAATCTACCACACCACACTAGAGTAGGGTATTACACCACATCGGTGGCCCGAACCAGTATAAACTCTGTGTCTTTTGTGTTGTTCCATTGGTCGTTTAGATTCTTGCGAGACGGAGAGGTAGAGGGCATAATCTCCGCGCGCACCCCAGAGTTCGAACCTTAAGGGTCTGCCGGAACCCGAAATCCGACACCCCCCCCCCAAAAAAAACCTGGGTGCTCTTCTTCCTCCTCGCTCCTACAGAAAACCCCAGCTCCCCTTCTTCCTCACTCCTACAGAAAACCCCCAACTCCCCTTCTTCTTCGCTCGCACTACAACTAGGCTCGTCATTCGTTACTCTGCTCAAATCCGTGAGCGCGACGCGACGCCCTCGAGGAAAATGGAGTCGGCTGGCCCCAGCACCAAGAAGATGAGGCTCCCGCCAGCAGCGACGCCTGTTGTAGATCGCACACCCGGCAGCGCGGGGAGAAGCGGTGACCCCGCCCCCACCGGATCCCAAGAACCCGTAGAATCCCAGGTGGACCGCATCAGCGATCTCCCAGACACCATCCTTGGGGAGATCATCTCGCTTCTCCCCACCAAGGATTGCTGCCGCACCCAAATCCTCTCAATTCGGTGGCACCCTCTATGGCGCGCCATTCCCCTTAATCTCGACTGTCGTCAGCTATCTCACTTCAATGATTTTGAAATCCCTAGAGCCATCATCTCCTCCCACCAGGGCTCCGTTCAAATCCTCTGCATCCCGTCATGCTACTTGAGCAAGCATACCATGCCCTGCACGGTGGACGCCTGGCTGGAATCCCCTGAATTCACAGAACTACAGCTGCTTGAGCTCTACTATTCCCCTAGAAATCACATACCACATACCGAACGCCATGAACTTGTGCCCTCAGCACCGATGTCCATCTCGGGGTTTTCGTCCTCTCTCCACACCGCCACCTTTGCGCAGTGCTACCTACCAGACAATCTGGTACTAAACCTTCAACTCCCATTTCTCAAGAAACTTTCACTTGTGCGGGTTCGTATATCGGAGGCCTCATTGCACAGCATCATCCACTCCAGTTGCCCTGCGCTGGAGTGCTTGGTGCTTGTTTTCACAGTTAGAATCGCTTATCTCCAAATAAAGTCGCCTAACCTTGTAAGAATTGGAATTTCTTTTGACGGAAGGTAGCTCATCATCCAAGATGCCCCTTCACTTCAAAGGTTGATCCTTGATTCTAGTTATTCACCGTTGCAAATAACCGTCCTCTCTGCGCCTAAACTGGAGACCTTGGGTGTAATACATGATCTCTGTGCTCATTTCAATATGGTGTTTGGCTCCACAGTTCTTCAGGTACTTTATATTATCATCTACACTTGCAACCATAAGCTGCATTTTAAATTTCTGCGCATAATTTATATATCATCTTGGAGTACATGTTTTGTACTAATATTATGTTCTATGCTCAATGAAGAGTTTCTCCATGGATGGCCTATCAATGGTGCTGGATTCTGTCAAGATCATATATATCCAAATGAATAGTTTTGATCTGAACAAGATTATTGGCTTGCTGCAATGCTTTCCATGTCTGGAGAAGTTGTATATAAAGGTGATAATTTCACGCACATTGGAAGCCCGCATATAGTAACCATTCAGCTGTTGCTCTTTCGGCACTCTTCTTTTAGACCTTAACTGTTTTCAATCTTCATGTCTATTTAGGCAACAGGACGGGGTAAGAAAGTTATAACCAATCGGTGGATTCGTAAGCATCGGGATTTTCTCACTTCTCATGAGATTCGATTGAAGACAATAACGCTAGAACGATATGTAGCCAACCATGCAAACACAAGATTTGTCACATTCTTCCTGCCGAATGCGAGGTTACTATTGTCCATCAGGCTTAAGTTTATCAGCAGCATGGTTTTGACGGATGGGTATGTCGAAGAGCAAAAAAAGGAGTTTCAGGTGGGCAAAAGAGCTTCTGAACGTGTCGGGCTTCTATTTACAACATATTGTGGTCATAATCCAGTAAATTTTACGACCCAGGATGTTCATTCTATGGACCTAACCGATCCATTTGACTGTGACTGCCGAAAACAGTGTTGGAGTTAGATGTTGTTGTCCTTTTCAATTTGTTTTTTTTTTGTAAACCTGATGAACAATTAACCGCCGTGCTTTTGTACAGTTTGTAAGCTGGAGTTAGATGTTCCTGCCCTTTTCAACTCGGTTGTGACTGTCATATTTTCTTTGAAACAAGGCAAATGGCTTGCCATTCGTTTAATTTAGAGTGAAATTTGTAACAAATCCAAACCAAGGGAAATAACATCACTCTCGCCGGCTGCTTGAGCTCACTGGCATTACATAAGCCAAGTGATTAGCCCCCACCAGCACCCACAAACTTATTTCGAACTAGCACATCAAATGGGCTCTAAAGTTTCATAGGAAAGGCTGGACATCTAGGGCTCACGCCATTGTCAACGTAGTCAATAAACGAGAGAATTACACTACAAGCGGCTGACACCAGGGACCCAGCAAGTCGCGCAGTTTTTTTTTAGGAACAAGCAGTTGTTATTTATACTAGTTTTAGCGACGGATCAGGGTAACAACGGGGCTGTGCGGGGGCTGTGGCCCGTCTAGCCAGGGTTTTATTTATGTTTACCACATCATGAGCCCAGTTGTGTTTTTTTTCTTGCTGAAAATGGCTAGCCCAGTTCTATTTTTTTTTAAGAATACCCAAACAAGGCCTACTTGCTTTATCGTCCCTGCTGGGCTACAAATCTTTCAAAACGAGGAGAGTTTCATTCGGTTTGCCCAGAAATGGGCTGTACATTTTTAAAACACATCAAACCGGGAATTAGCTTCAATTTTTTTTCATTACAAGATCTTAAATTCCATTGATTTTTATGCGTGGACAATTATTTGGATATTATATTTATATAAATTATTTTTCAAAATAGTTTGTATGTGAATCGATATTTCTGGATTAAAAATAGTTGACCGCACTGAAATATGCAAAATTTCGTATACTTTTTAACCTTGGCCAGAATATGGGGTGTGATGCTAACAAAAAGAAGATGGCCTCCAAAAAAATTCTTAAGAATTAGCAAATGGGATGTACATTATTAGAAATAATGGCAGATGGGTTGTATGTGTTTTCCACATATTTGAGGCTGACTTGTGCGCCTACTACAGGTTGACGCATATGCTTTCATAAAAAAAAGGTTGACGCGCACGCAACGCCCTGTCAACTTAGTCAACACACGAAAGCAGTGATTGTTGGATGTCCATCCAACGGCTGTCGTGCTTCTTCAATCTCTACTCTTCATGCTCAAGCCGCTCAAACAAGTGTCGGCGGGACTGCCTGCTCCCTCCTCCGCGCGGCCGGCTGTGCTGCCACGCAGGCCTCACCGCCCGACCGTACTCCCATCGCTGGCCTAGCCATCCCTCTACTCACCCACACATGTTGTTATTCTCCGGCGACGGCAGACGAACCAGTAAACCCTCGTACAGTCGTACTCCCCTCCGCGTGGGAAACAACTGTCGAGTATATCCTGGCTCCGTGTCGTTCCCTTCCTAGGCCTCGCCGTCGTCCACCACCCTGGTGCTCTCGGCGCGGCCTGGTCAACATCGTCAATGAATGACATCCATTGAAAGTGGATTGTACGTGGAGAGGCTGACAGCTGGGTCCACGGCCGCACGCAAGGAAATGCCTCCTTATTACACGCAAAATAATGATTCCTCCACCTGACAGCTAGGACCCACAGGAAGGGCCTCTGTATTTCGCGAAAAAAACGTTACTCCCGCTGACAGGTCGGACCCACCAGCTATATCTTCGCACGCAAGGAAGTGCCTCCTTATTATGCCCAAAAAAATGAATACCCCCTGCTAGCTGGGACCCACCATATTGTTGGGCTGACTTGTGGGCCTACTAAGTTGACAGGGACGGAGAGCTTTGTCAACTTAGTCAATACTCCAGTGATCGTATGTTGTCCATCCAATGGCCATAGTGCTTCTTCAACCTCTGGTCTTCTTGCTCCAGCCGCCTAAAGCAGCGCTGGTCGTGCCGCCTGCTCCTGCCTCCCGTGGACGGCTGTGCTACCACGGAGGCCTCACCGCCCCTATACTACTCCCACCACTGGCCAGGCCATCCCTCCACTCACCCACACCCCCTGTTATTTTGCGGCGACGACAGCCTCACACCGCAGCCGAACCAGTGAACGCTCGTACTCCTCTCCGCGTGGGCATCCACTGCCGCGTCTTGCACGGCCCCGCATCATCCCCTTCCTAGGCCTTGCCATCGTCCACCGCCGTGGTGCTCTCGGCGTGGCGTGGTCAATGTGGTCAACGACCGACTTCCATCGGAAGAGTACTGTACGTGGAGAGGCTGACAGCCGGGTCCACGGCAGCTGCAAGGAAGTGCCTCCTTATTATGCGGAAAATAATTATTCCTCCACCTGACAACGGGGACCCACCGGACAGGCCACCATTATTTTGCGAAAAAAATCATTTCCCCCTGACTGCTGGGACCCACCGGACGGGCCACCGTATTTAGCGAAACAAACGTCCCCCCCCCCCCCCCCCCGCTGTCAGCTTAGACCCACCAGAAGTGCCTCCTTATTACGCACAAAAAAAATGAATACTCCCCCAGCTAGCTGGGACCCACCTTGCTGGGAGGCTGACTTGTGGGCCTACTAAGTTGACGGGGACGAAGGGTTTTTCAACTTAGTCAATATGAACGATTCTAGCTCCAGTGACCGTACAATGTCCATCCAACGGCCATAGTGCTTCTTCAACCTCTGGTCTTCTTGCTCCAGCCGCCCAAAGCAGCGCCGGTCGTGCCGCATGCTCCTGCCTCCTGTGGCCGGCTGTGCTACCGCAGAGGCCTCACCGCCCCCTACTATTCCCACCGCCGGCCAGGCCCTGCAGCGACGACAGCCTCACACCGCAGCCGAACCAGTGAACCCTCGTAGTCCTCTTTGCACGGGCTTCCACTGCCGCGTCGTCCCCTTCCTAGGCCTTGCCGTCGTCCACCGCCGTGGTGCTCTCCGCGCGGCGTGGTCAAGGAACGACTTCCATCGGAAGAGTATTGTACGTGGAGAGGCTGACAGCTGGGTCCACGGCCACAGCCCAGTTTTTTGTGATTTGCCAAGTAAGTCGCTTTGTCAGGCCTATTGGGCTGCAAATCTTTCAAGATGAGGAGAGCTTTCATTCGGCTGGCCAAGAAAATGGCCCATCAGTAATGAGAAATGGGTTGTACATTTTTAAAACACATCAAACCGGAAATTAGTTTCAAATATCTTTTTTTCCATTTCAAGATTTTAAATGACATTAATTTTTATGCGTGGAGAATTTGTTGGATTTTATATTGATATACATTTATTTTTAAAATCAGTTTGAATGTGAGTCGAAATTTCGGGATTAAAAACAGTTCGGACCGCACCGAAATATGCAAAATTTCATATAATTTTTTAACCGTTGCCACAATATGGGTTGTAATGCTAACAAAAAGAATATGGGCTCCAAAAAACCTTAAGAATTAGCAAATGGGTTGTAAATTATTAGAAATAATGGCAGATGGGTTGTATGTTGTTTTCCACAGATTTGAGGCTTTCCTAAAAAAAGGTTGAGGCACAAGCACTGACTGTTGGATGTCCATCCAACGGCCGTCGTGCTTCTTCAATCTCTGCTCTTTCTGCTCCAGCAGCTCAAACAAGCGCCGGCGGGACTGCATGCTCCCTCCTCCGCGCGGCCGGCTGTGCTACCGCGCAGGCCTCACCGCCCGACCGTACTCCCATTGCTGGCGTAGCCATCCCTCTACTCACCCACACCTGCTGTTATTCTCCGGCGACGGCAGACGAACCAGTAAACCCTCGTACAATCGTACTCCCCTCCATGTGGGAAACAACTGTCGAGTCTTCCCTGCCTCCGTGTCGTCCCCTTCCTAGGCCTCACCGTCGTCCACCGCCCTGGTGCTCTCGGCACGGCGTGGTCAACATGGTCAAGGAACGACTTCCATCAGACGTGGACTGTACATGGAGAGGCTGACAGCTGGGTCCACGGCAGCAGCAAGGAAGTGCCTCCTTATTACGCTGAAAATAATGATTCCTCCACCTGACAGCAGGGCCCCACCGGACGGGCCACCATATTTCGCGAAAAAAAACGTTTCCCCCCTGACTGCTGGGACCCACCAGCTACACCTTCGCACGCAAGGAAGTGCCTGACAGTAGGGACTCACCTAGTCGAAGTGTACGTAGCGTTGTCATTCTGGTCGCGAACATGTACGTACATATATACTGGTGGATGTAGAGGCGCGCACATGTCGTAGTAGAGGCGGCCAGGGTGCAAGAAAGAAAATACGGCCACGTATGTGTACATACGGGCGGGGTCTCGAACGCCTACTCGCGCATACGTACGGCGAGGGCTCGTGTACATGGCTGGGTCAGAACAGAGAAACAGCGTCGTCGTCGTGTTCATGGGGAGGCAACGGAATGTGTCGTGTTCATCGGGAGGCAATGCGGCTGGGTCGGAACGGAATGTGTGGTCGTGTTCATCGGGAGGGCTTGGACGGAAGAGGCGATGGAAACGAGGCCTGGCGTACCGCACAATGGAGGAAATGGACCTCCTACGGTCGAAATGGGGGTCCTGTTGATTGGGAGGGGTGTGGCGTACCGCAAAACGGAGGAAACGGACCTCCTACGGTCGAAACGGGGGTCCTGTTAATCGGGAGGGGTGTGGCGTACCGCAAAACAGAGGAAACAGACCTCCTACGGTCGAAACGGGGGTCCTGTTGATCAGGAGGGATGTGGCGTACTGCAAAACGAAGGAAACGGGCTTGTGTTGGAGCGCTACGGTTGAAACGGGGGTCCTATTCATCGGGAGGGGTGTGGCGTACCGCAAAACGGGACTCCACGGGATACAGTTCATCTCCACCGTCGACCCCCTCCAGCCTCCACGAGCTACTGTTCATCCACCGTTGACCTCCTCCAGCCTCCACGGGCTCCTGTTCATCCAGCCTCCACCGTGCGCTACTCCACCGGCTACTGTTCAACCACCCCTCCACCGTCTACTATTCATACAGCCCTCCACACCACGGGGTCCTGTTCAACCACCCCTCCACGGGCACCCCTCCACCGTCTACTGTTCATCCTGCCCTCCACGGGGTGGTCCTGTTCATCCAGCCCTCCACGGGGTCCTCTTCTCCAGCCCCAACCGGCTCGATCGATCAGGGTCCTGTTCATCCAGAGCAACACCACGGGGTCCTGTTCATCCACCCCCACCGGGAACTGTTCATCCCCCCCCCCTCCCGCAACGCTCACTGTTCATCCAGAGGCAGGATCGATCGGCTTCAGTTAGCAGCAGTAGCCAAGGAATCGCTTGATCGGGTTCAGTTAACAGCCATCGATCGATCGCTCAGGTTCAGTAACGCGTAGCCTGCAGTGCAATCGCTCGGGTTCAGTTAGAGCCCAATGCCTCGCTCGAGTTCAGTTAGAGCCAACGCCTCGCACACATGCGCGTACGTGTACGAGAGAAACACGCATCGCTCGGCCCCCGACCTCCCACCGTAACCGGGAACTCCCCGAAATTTTCCTCCCCCTCGCTTCTACCACGGTTTTTTCTGTCATGGACGGCCCAAAGAATGTCATGCAGCTGCGTCTCCGGCCCGCCCAAGACGAAAAGCCCATTTTCTGTCATGATTGTTTGTCATAGAAGTAGGAGCCCACCACATCTCTGATGATACCGGGTTTTGTCACAATTATCGTCATAGAAGTTTCATATGTATGACAGAAAAAAAATTCGTTCAGCCCAAAATGTCACGGATGTGTCTTTTTTTTGTAGTGACCCCACCGCGCCCATTCCACCACCGCCCTCCTCCATCACACTGGAGCCGGTACCCCGGCGGCGTCGTCCGACCACAACTGCAACACCCTCAAGGACTTAGCAGCTGAAGCCGAGGCGGAGCTGCCTCCATGACGCCGATGCTGACATGCATCGTACCAGAACCACTTCGACCACGCTGTCCTGCGCCTGACCGCTGCCGCTGCCGCTCCTCGGGTGTCCGGCCTGTTATTCATTGGGCCGGACTGATGGGTTGTGAAGATACGAAGGCCGAAGACTATACCCGTGTCCGGATTGGACTTTCCTTGGCGTGGAAGGCAAGCTAGGCGACCAACTATGAAGATTCCTTCTTATGTAACCGACCTCATGTAACCCAAGATCTCTCTAATGTCTATATAAACCAGAGAGCATAGTCCGGATAGGGGAGACTCGTTACCATATTTACATAGGCTAGGCTCCTAGGGTTTAGCCATTACGATCTCGTGGTAGATCAACTCTTGTAACACTCATATTCATCAAGATTAATCAAGCAGGAAGTAGGGTATTACCTCCATAGAGAAGGCCCGAACCTGGGTAAACATCGTGTCCCCCTCTCCTGTTACCATCGATCCTAGACGCACAGTTCGGGACTCCCTACCCGAGATCCGCCAGTTTTGACACCGACACTCATATTTCAAAATCCTAGAATCTAGTAATTTGGTGTGCCATGCATGTTGTAGAGCTGTCATATGTCTCCCATCATTTATTTCTCACCGACCTGCTATCTGCTACTTTTACACTGTAGTACTTGTGCACACACTTCACCCATACTCACACTATTGTTTTTTGGGAAACGTTTGGGTTCGGTGCGCCGGCCGAACCCAACGCCGGTCACATGCGAGGCGTTGGATCTGACGCATCCATCGTTTTATATTGCGCCCCATTTGCCTTATCCCTTCCCCTCTGGGCCCGCCCACTCGTTCCTTTCCCCGCACACATTGTCTTCTACCTCGCGCAATGCAGCCATGGACGACCTCTCAGCCCACCATTTTCCATGCCCATCCACCTTTACCCCACCATGGAGTGTCGTGCTGCTTCCACCCTCCCCCCACGCATCTCTTCCTAGCAACTTTATACCGCAAGGAGGGAGGGGAGGGCTGGTCAATAGACGAATACGCGTGGACGTGGCCTGCTTTGAGCGACGAGGACGACATATTTTTTCTCCGACCATACAAGCCCATGCGTAGATGCTACAATTGGCGTAGCAATTTGCTACAACCGGCATCTCATGCTGCTACAAGGCATAGCCCGTGTCGTTTTTTTGCTACAACCATGCTAGCTTTTGCTACAATCGGCACTTCATTTTGCTACAACGCACCACCGGCGTCGGCGGTTTGAGGACGGCAGCGCTGCTTCGACCAGCACTTCCCTGCTACAGGCACTGTACGTGATGCTACAATCTACATCTCATTTTGCTACAACCACACCGGATTTTTGCTACAACGCATCATCGTCGTCGATTTTTTGCTACAACCACGCTCGCTTTTTGGTCCAACCCGCAATTTGTTTTGCTACCACACACCACGGGTATCTTTTTTTTGCTACAACCGGCGTTGCCATTTGCTACTACTGAAAGGATCGAGCTGGACCTAGAGGGGGGTGAATAGGTACAACTATAAATTTTAATTGTTACTTAGCAATTTTTAGGCAATAATGCGGAATATGAAAGTGATCCTAACAACTGCAAGTGAAGTACTAAGAGCTAAGCAAGAACACAAGTAGTAAGCAAGCAAACACAAAGTGATATAAGTAAGTTCTAAGAGACAAGTAACCACAAGTAGAGAGTTAGGGTTAGGGATAACCGCAACTCCGGGAGACGAGGATGTATGCCGATGTTCACTTCCTTGGAGGGAAGCTACATCACCATTAGAGAGGTGGATGTTACCACGAAGGCACACCAACGCCACGAAGGCTCACCCTATTCTCCCTTTGAGACAACACCACGGAGGCCTTTCTCAACCAGTAGTGGTAGACCTTGGGGTGGTCTCCAAACCCTCGCAAACTTTTCCGAGGGTAATCACAAAGGTCGATTCCTCTCCGAAAGACTCCTACCGCCTAGGAGTCTCCAACCTCCAAGAGTAACAAGAACAATGGGGAAAATCTCAAGACTTGCTCAAATCACGAATTACTTTGGTGCAAAGAAGGAGAAGGAGTGGATTTATCACTTGATCGGAGAACTTCTCTCGAATGCTCTCAAATCCCTTGGGGATCTAAGATTTTGTGTGGGGGAGTAGAGAGAGAGTGAAATGTGTTCTAGGGTTTGTTCAAAGTGAGTGGCCAGCCCTCTCCCGTGGGGAAGAAGGGCTATATATAGTGTGAGAACAAATATGGCCGTTGCAGTGTAAGTAAATGAGCAGGCCAGACATACGGGCTAGGAGCCAGACATCCGGCCTGGCAAGCTACGAGGAACAGAGTTGAAACATAACAGAAAACAGAGGGGGCTGGACATCCGGGGGCCAAGCCCGGACATCCGGCGCAACAGGAAGGCCCGGACATCCGGTAGACAGCTGGACATCCAGCGCGATTATGAACTAGTAACAGAACCTCAGTTGTTCCACGGTTAGCAGAGGTCGGACATCCGACGTATCAAGAAGTCCCGGACATCCGGGGAAAGCCCGGACATCCTGCGTGAAACCAGAAACCTTCTGGATATGAAGGAGGGTGAGCCCGGACATCTGGCGCAAGAGCCGGATATCCGGAGAGCAGCCCGGACATCCGGCATGAGGCCCGGACATCCGGCACTCCTAGAGGCAGAATAAACCAAAGAGGTGTGATAGATCAAACGAGACAAGTAGAAGAGATATCATGGCAAGAGCAAGTCTTGTACTAACCCTATCGATCCCCTCTTCATAGTGTGGGGTCCTATACTCAATAAAAAAATGTGAAATCAATTTTTATGCTCCATCCTTGAGTAAAATCACTTGTAAGCTCCTAATCCACACACATCGATGAATCGGGAACTAATACCTGAGATTTACTTGACAACCATTGTTAGTCCCCTACATGTATATTGTCATCAACATCAAAACATGATGTAAAGGCATGATTGCTCTTTCAACTACGCACCACCGGCGGCGAAGAAAAAGCTATGAATGGCGTGTATTTTTTGCTGGGACCGGGCGAGTTTCTTGGTGGGACGGTGATGGTTGCGCATCTTTTTGTTGGGATGGCGAAGCTACAACAGAGACGGACAGGAGGGCTGCGACGGCGAGTGTACAGTATGTTGCAACCGGCGATGGCAAGGGCCACGAAACGCGTGGTTTGATGCGTAGATCACGAACGGATGGTGAGACTATGGGCATGGTGAAGGCGACGGCCGCAAAGGCGCCAGTGATGCGTCGAGGGCCATGGCGAGATGGCGTGTCACCGCTGACGAGGCAGCCTGTGCGGGAGCAGTTTGTCTACAGAAGGTCAACGTTGTTCCCATCTCTCTCAATTTGATCTGAGATGAAGCGGTGGCGAGAGAAAAGATTGACATGGGATTCTGATCTAACAGCCACAGATGGAGTCATCCAGCGGTCCTGGTACGACCGGCGCAACGCTTCATCCGTTCGACCGGCGTAGATCAGTGCCCTTATTTTTTTTATGCATGGGTATTTCAGACTCTGACGCAGTGTTAATGAATACACAAAAGAAAAGTCAGAAGTTGCTCCAGTGTCATTCGAAGATAAGCACTAAGCGTTTCAGTGCTCTAAAGGGTGTAGTGTCATCAGATGGAGACAGTAAATGTAGCTCTGCAGTTGATGATCTCAATTTCCACACACAACCATCCCATGTGCTTGCTTTAACTTCGCACTGTCAAATGTGGTTGCATGTTGCATGTGGTGTCTAGCTTGTATTGCTTCCAATTTGGTTAAATTGCATCTGCTTACTTTACACATTATACCTTTGATAATGACATGCCTTCCTGTTTTTGATAAATACTACATATGTCTATTAACCATGTTCGTACATCAAACAAATGCTTTTTGTATCCCTCATCAATCACTTATGATGAGACTGTCACCCCAGTGGGTTACTGTGAAACGCGCTACTCGTTTAAAGAGTGCAGTGTCATCCTCCCCACATGATTCTCAAGAAACAACAAGGCTAAATGAAGATAGTCAACGTGGCTCTCTAGTTGATGAACGCAATCCTCCTACACCACCATCGCAGGTGCTTGCTCTTACTTGGCAGTGTGATATGTGATTGCATGTTGCATATGGTGTCTACCTTGTAATGCTTCTAATTAGGGTAAATTGCATCTACTTAGTTAACACATCATACCTATGAATATGACATGCATTCCTATTTTTGGTACATACTATGTCTTTCTATTAACCATGTTCTTACATCAAACTACTTTTCTTGTGTATCCCTCATCAATCACTTCCGACGAGACACCTTCAAGTTGACAGTGTAATATTGGTTGCATCTTGCATATCATTTCAAACATGTATTGCCTCTAATTTGTTGAAGTGCCACTTATAGTGCAGTAGAAGGTGAAACGAAAAAGGATATGCCCTCGAGATTTGCTGGTACTTATAGTGCAGTAGAAGGTCCAAGTCCACCAGCTAAATTTACAAACACAGTATCACCTGCTCCACCAGTTGCAGCATCCGCTTCAACTGTACCAGCATCTTAACAAGTTACTCGTTCGTTTGCTCCGGAACTGGCCAGTTCCCAAGCTGCCTTCACACCTAACACTACTTCCGAAGCACTGCTGACACAATAGGACTTGGCAAGATCAAATGAACCTCATGAGCATCAACACCAAGACGGTACATGACCGAGTCAAGTTGCAGTTGCATGCTCCTTTATATGTACTCTCACAGTTTGATGTGCACTAACACTTTCCATATTCGTTGTTCAACATGGCGCAAGCGGAAACAAACATCAGGGATAATGCTTGACAGATTAACAAAATCTAAAGGAGGAAGAATGGAGATCCATTTTGAGGCAGGTTTAAAAAGGCCGCGTGATGCTACAGAGTCAGCCAAGTTAGTATCAGAGGCAGCAGTTGCCGTTAGGTGTCATGCACGTATCCTCCCAACGTGGATCCAGTACAGGAATGAGAAAGACAATACCCACTTTAGCACCTTACTTGACCATTTATCCGTAAGTAATGTTATTCATCGCAATTTGTAATATTGTCTTGCTATGTTCCATACTTTATAGCTTCCTCCTAATAAGACTCACATTCTTTTTTCAACAGATGAGCTTCAAGTTGGATCCGAAAGATGATGCAACTAAACAAGCATGCACTCATGTTTTTTAGTCTATGATGACCCACAAGTATAGGGGATCTATCGCAGTCCTTTCGATAAGTAAGAGTGTCGAACCCAACGAGGAGCGGGAGGAAATGATAAGCGGTTTTCAGCAAGGTATTCTCTGCAAGTACTGAAACAAGTGGTAACATATAGTTTTGTGATAGGATAATTTGTAACGAGCAACAAGTAACAAAAGTAAATAAAGTGCAGAAAGGTGGCCCAATCCTTTTTGTAGCAAAGGACAAGCCTGGACAAACTCTTATAATGAGAAAAGCACTCCCGAGGACACATGGGAATACCGTCAAGCTAGTTTTCATCACGTTCATATGATTCGCGTTCAGTACTTTGATAATTTGATATGTGGGTGGACCGGTGCTTGGGTGTTGTTCTTACTTGAACAAGCATCCCACTTATGATTAACCTCTATTGCAAGCATCCGCAAATACAACAAAAGTATTAAGGTAAACCTAACCACAACATGAAACATATGGATCCAAATCAGCCCCTTACGAAGCAACGCACAAACTAGGGTTTAAGCTTCTGTCACTCTAGCAACCCATCATCTACTTATTACTTCCCAATGCCTTCCTCTAGGCCCAAATAATGGTGAAGTGTTATGTAGTCAACGTTCACATAACACCACTAGAGGCTAGACAACATACATCTCATCAAAATATCGAACGAGTACCAAATTCACATGACTACTAATAGCAAGACTTCTCCCATGTCCTCAGGAACAAACGTAACTACTCATAAAGCATATTCGTGTTCATAATCAGAGGGGTAATAATATGCATAAAGGATCTGAACATATGATCTTCCACCAAATAAACCAACTAGCATCAACTACAAGGAGTAATTAACACTACTAGCAACCTACTAGTACCAATCCCGGACTTGGAGACAAGAATTGGATACAAGAGATGAACTAGGGTTTTGAGAGGAGATGGTGCTGGTGAAGATGTTGATGGATATTGCCCTCTCCCGATGAGAGGAGCATTGGTGATGATGATGGCGATGATTCTCCCCTCCCGGAGGGAAGTTTCCCCGGCAGAACAGCTCTGCCGGAGCCCTAGATTGGTTCCGCCAAGGTTCCGCCTCGTGGCGGCGGAGTCTCGTCCCGAAAGGTTGCTTATCAATTTTTCCTCGACGAAAGACCTCATATAGCAGAAGATGGGCATCAGAGGGCCAACAGGGGGCCCACGAGGTAGGGGGGCGCACCCTGGGGGTAGGGCGCGCCCCCCACCCTCGTGGCCAGGTGGGTCCCCCTCTGGTGTATTTCTTCCGCTCAATGATTTTTATATATTCTGAAAATGACTTTTGTGGAGTTTCAGGACTTTTGGAGTTGCGCAGAATAGGTCTCTAATATTTGCTCCTTTTCCAGCCCAGAATTCCAGCATTCGACATTCTCCCTCCTTATGTAAACCTTGTAAAATAAGAGAGAATAGACATAAGTATTGTGACATAATGTGTAATAACAGCCCATAATGCAATAAATATCGATATAAAAGCATGATGCAAAATGGACGTATCAACTCCCCCAAGCTTAGACCTCGCTTGTCCTCAAGCGAAAGCCGATAACGATAAATATGTCCTCATGTTTAGAGGAAGAGGTGTCGATAAAAATAAAATACGGACATGACGACATCATGATTATTTTCATAATAGCAACATATATGGATACTGTCATATGATTTCTTATGTTCAAGTAATAATCCATTCACAATGCAGAAGTATGAATCAGAAACTTTATTGAGAACCAACAAACTATAATCTCAGTCATTGAAGCAATAGCAATTTATCATAACATCAGAAAGAGTCTATGTCAGAGCTTTGTAGCAAGTCCACATACTTAACTATCATTTAGTCTTTCATAATTGCTAACACTCACACAATACTTGTGGTTACGGAGTTTCAATCGGACACAAAGAAAGATAGGGGCTTATAGTTTCGCCTCCCAACCTTTTACCTCAAGGGTAATGTCAACAATAGTAACTCATGCTCCCCTACATCCAATTAGATATATCTATCAGGATCTTTCCAACATACTGTTCTTGCCAAAGGATAAAGTGTAAAAAGGAAAGGTGAAGATCACCATGACTCTTGCATAAGGTAGAAGATAATAGTAATAGATAGGCCCTTTGCGGAGGGAAGCAAAGGTAGCCATGCGCTTTCGTGTTGGATGCACAAAATCTTAATGCGAAAGAACGTCACTTTATATTGCCCCTTGTGATATGAACCTTTATTATGCAGTCCATCGCTTTTATTTCTTCCACATCACAAGATTGTATAAAGCTTATTTTCTCCCACACTAATAAGTCATACATATTTAGAGAGCAATTTTTTATTGCTTGCACCGATGACAACTTACTTGAAGGATCTTACTCAATCCATAGGTAGGTATGGTGGACTCTCATGGCAAAACTGGTTTAAGGGTTTTGGAAGCACAAGTAGTATCTCTACTTGGTGCTGAGAATTTGGCTAGCATGAGGGGGAAAGGAAAACTCAACATGTTGGATGATCCATGACAATATACTTTATCTCAGATATAAGGAAACATAACCCATTACGTTGTCTTCCTTGTCCAACATCAACTCTTTAGCATGTCATATTTTAATGAGTGCTCCCAATCATAAAAGATGTCCATGAAAATATATTTATATGTGAAACCTCTCTTTCTTTATTACTTCCTATTAATTGCAACGATGACCAAAGCTATGTTTGTCAACTCCCAACAACTTTTAATCATCATACTCCTTCTATGTGAAGTCATTACTCTCAATAAGATCAATATGAACTTTTTGTTTCTTTTTATTCTTTTCTCTTTTCTTTTATGCACTCAAGATCATGGCAAAATAATCAAGCCCTTGACTCAACACTAATCTTTATTATATAGCTCACGGACTCGATTACATAGAGGGATCATAAAGCAAACTCAAAACTAGATCATGCCAAAACTTTATTCTACTAGATCAAGATACTACTAATAGGATCGAACTAAGAAAAACGGTAAAGATAGGAGTGTGATGGTGATACGATACCGGGGCACCTCCCCCAAGCTTGGCAGTTGCCAAGGGGAGTGCCCATACCCATGTGATTATATCTCCTTTGCTGGTGAAGAGGGTGGCGGTGTTGTTGATGATGCGGGCTTGTCGTCCATCTTCCAAGGCATAGGCTCACCATCATAGAAGGATGATCGAGTCTCCGGGATCCTCAAACCTGCAGCCAAACTCAGCTTTTTGAATCTATATTCATACTCACAGTTTTGGTTTTGTAGGTCATAGATTTGGGCTTGAAGGTGTTCGATCTTCTCATGGAGCTTGAAGATGGCCTCCCCGATGTTGTCAGCATCCAGCTAGTGTTTTCTGGTGAACTCCGCGATCATCATGTGGTTGGAGTTGAGTCCATGTTCCACCATCCCCTGGCACTTGAAAACTTGTTGCTCCATTGCTTCGAGCCTCGTCTCCATGCTTTCGGTCCCCTTTGGTCCCTCAGCATCGCGGATGTGTGACAACCCATCACGCATCTCAATGGTTTGAGGGTGTCGCAGCACCTCCGCGAGGTAAGGGTTGATGACCTTCTCGAAGAACTTGTCGTTGGAGGAACTTGGAGACGTCATGATAATTAAGATCTGTCAGAAAAATAGATCGAAACAAAAACAGAGGATATTTGCGTGATACAAGGGTCAAAATCTTCGGGAGAATATATAATGAATTTTTACTGACCGAAATACATATCGTGCAAGAAAACGGAGTCCGGAAGGCACAGGAGGTGCCCACGAGGTAGGGGGCGCGCCCAGGGGGGTAGGGCGCGCCCTCCACCCTCGTGGGGCCCTCGTGTCCTTCCCGGACTGCTTCTTATTTTTCTATTTTTCTAGATATTCCAAAACGGAGAAATATTGCCTTAAAAACTGTTTTGGAGTCGGTTTACTTACCGTACCACATACCTATTCCTTTTCGGAGTCTGGAACATTCTGGAAAGTGTCTCTTATGTATTCCTCCGGGGTTACGGTTTCAATAACATTGGTTTCAACATTTATAGGATTACCTGAGATATAATGTTTGATTCTTTGACCGTTCACCACCTTTGGATTTGTGCCTTTGAAGTTGTTGATTTTTATGGCACCGGAACGATAGACCTCCTCGATAACGTAAGGACCTTCCCATTTAGAGAGAAGTTTTCCTGCAAAAAATCTTAAACGAGAGTTGTATAGCAATACATAATCACCTACATTAAACTCACGCTTTTGTATCCTTTTGTCATGCCATCTTTTAACTTTTTCTTTAAATAACTTGGCATTTTCATAAGCTTGGGTTCTCCATTCATCAAGTGAGATAATATCAAATAACCTCTTCTCACCGGCAAGTTTGAAATCATAGTTGAGCTCTTTAATAGCCCAATAAGCCTTATGTTCTAGTTCGAGAGGTAAGTGACATGCTTTTTCATAAACCATTTTATATGGAGACATACCCATAGGATTTTTATATGCAGTTCTATAGGCCCATAATGCATCATCAAGTTTCTTGGACCAATTCTTTCTAGACCTATTGACGGTCTTCTGGAAAATTAATTTGAGCTCTCTATTGCTCAATTCTACTTGACCACTAGACTATGGGTGATAAGGGGATGCAATTCTATGATTAACATCATATTTAGCAAGCATTTTACGGAAAACACCATGAATAAAATGTGAACCACCATCAGTCATTAAATATCTAGGGACTCCAAACCTCAGAAAAATGACTTCTTTAAGCATTTTAATAGAAGTGTTATGATCAGCACTACTAGTTGGAATAGCTTCTACCCACTTAGTAACATAATCAATAGCAACTAAAATATGTGTATATCCATTAGAGGCAGCAAAAGGTCCCATATAGTCAAAGCCCCAAACATCAAATGGTTCAATAACAAGTGAATAATTCATTGGCATTTCTTGACGTCTACTAATATTACCAACTCTTTGGCATTCATCACATGACAAGACAAACTTACGGGCATCCTTGAAGAGAGTAGGCCAGTAAAAACCAGATTGTAATACCTTGTGTGCAGTTCTATCTCCAGTGTGGTGTCCCCCATAAGCTTCAAAGTGACACTTGCGTAGGATTTGTTCCTGTTCATACTCAGGTACACAACATCTAATAACACCATCTACTCCTTCTTTATAAAGATGTGGGTCATCCCAAAAGTAATGCCTCAAATCATAGAACTTTTTCTTTTGTTGGTATGTGAAACTAGGTGGTATAAATTTTGCAACAATATAATTAGCACAATCAGCATACCATGGAGTACTACGAGAAGTATTTATGACATTTAATTGCTCATCAGGGAAGCTATCATCAATAGGTAGTGGGTCATCAAGAACATTTTCTAACCTAGACAAGTTGTCTGCAATGGGGTTCTCAGCTCCCTTTCTATCAACAATATGCAAGTCAAATTCTTGTAGCAAGAGAACCCATCTAATGAGTCTAGGTTTAGCATCTTTCTTTTCCATAAGATATTTAATAGCAGCATGATCAGTGTGAATAGTTACTTTAGAATCAACAATATAAGGTCTGAACTTATCACAAGCAAATACAACTGCTAAGAATTCCTTTTCAGTAGTAGCATAATTTCTTTGAGCATTGTCTAGAGTTTTACTAGCATATTGAATAACATTTAATTTCTTATCAACTCTTTGCCCTAGAACGACACCTACAGCATAATCACTAGCATCACACATAATTTAAAAAGGTAAGTTCCAATCAGGTGGCTGAACAATAGGTGCAGAGATCAATGCTTTCTTAAGTATTTCAAATGCTTCTACACAATCATCATCAAAGACAAATGGTATATCTTTTTGTAATAAATTGGTCAGAGGCCGAGAAATTTTTGAGAAGTCCTTAATGAACCTCCTATAAAATCCGGCGTGACCAAACTTGTTATACCTTTGATGTCCTTGGGACATGGCATCTTTTCAATAGCATCAACCTTGGCTTTATCAACTTCAATACCTATTTTAGAAACTTTATGCCCCAAGACATTACCTTCATTAACCATAAAGTGGCACTTCTCCCAATTCAAGACAAGGTTAGTTTCTTCACATCTCTGCAAAACTTGATCAAGATTGCTCAAGCAATCATCAAAAGAGGATCCATCCATGAAAACCTCACAATTCTTTTCACAAAAGTCAGAGAATATAGCCATCATGCATCTTTGAAAGGTAGCAGGTGCATTACATAAACCAAAAGCATACTTCTATAAGCAAAAGTACCAAAAGGGCAATTAAAAGTAGTCTTTGATTGATCTTTGGCTGACACAGCTATTTGAGAGAAACCAGAATAACCATCTAGAAAGCAAAAATGTGTATGTTTGGATAATCTTTCTAGCATTTGATCGATAAAAGGTAAGGGGTAACGATCTTTCTTAGTAGCTTTATTTAATTTGCGGAAATCAATTACCATCCTATACCATGTAATAATTCTTTGAGGAATCAATTCATCTTTATCATTAGGAACGACAGTAATACCTCCCTTCTTAGGGACACAATGGACAGGACTTACCCACTGACTATCAGCAACGGGATAAATTGTACCTGCCTCAAGGAGCTTTAGTATTTCCTTTCTTACTACTTCTTTCATTTCAGGATTCAGACGTCGTTGATGATCACGAACTGTTTTGGCATCTTCTTCCAAATTTATTTTATGTTGACATAGAGTGGGACTAATGCCCTTAAGATCATCAAGAGTATATCCAATAGCAGCACGGTGCTTCTTCAGAGTTTTCAATAATCTCTCTTCTTCATGCTCTGAAAGGTTAGCGCTAATAATAACAAGATATATCTTCTTTTCATCAAGATAAGCATATTTAAGAGTATCAGGCAACGTTTTAAGCTCAAAGACGAGATCACCCTTGGGTGGAGGAGGGTCCCCTAGGATTTCAACAGGCAAGTTGTGTTTCAGAATAGGTTCCTGCTTAAATAGTACTTCATCTATTTCCCTTCTTTCATTCATAAACATATCATTTTCATGGTTTAGCAAATATTGTTCTAAAGGATCACTAGGAGGTACAACAATAGAAGCAAGACAAATAATATCATCTTTACTAGGCAATTCTTTTTCACGGTGTTTTCTACTAAATGTAGACAAATTAAACTCATGAGACATATCACCTAAGCCAATAGTAACAACATTCTATTCGCAGTCTATCTTAGCATTAACGGTGTTCAAGAAGGGTCTACCAAAAATAATGGGACAAAAGCTATCTTGTGGAAAACCAAGAACAAGAAAATCAGCTGGATATTTAGTTTTCCCACACAAGACTTCAACATCTCTAACAATTCCCATTGGTGAAATAGTATGTCTATTGGCAAGTTTAATTGTGACATCAATATCTTCTATCTCAGCGGGTGCAATATCATGCATAATTTCTTTATATAAGTCATAAGGTATTGCACTAACACTAGCACCCATATCACATAAGCCATGATAACAATGATCTCCTATTTTAACAGAAATAACAGGCACGCCTACCACAGGTCTGTGTTTATCTTTAGCACAAGGTTTGGCAACTCTAGCAGTTTCGCCGCAGAAATGAATAGCGTGCCCATCAATATTTTCAGACAAGAGATCTTTAACATTAGTAATATTAGGATCAACTTTGACTTGCTCAGGAGGTTTATAAGTTCTAATATTGCTTTTACGAACCACAGTTGAAGCTTTAGCACGATCCTCTATCCTAACAGGGAAAGGTGGTTTCTCAATATAAGAAGCAGGAACAATAGGATCATTATAAGTGACAGTCTTTTCTTCAACTTTAATAGGTGCAGCTACTTTTACTTCTATGGGAGGATGATATTTAAACCACTTCTCCTTGGGGAGATCAACATAAGTAGCAAAAGATTCACAGAAAGAAGCTACTATCTCAGAGTTAGGTCCATATTTAGTGCTAAATTTACGGAAAACATCGGTATCCATAAAAGATTTAACACAATCAAACTTAGGTGTCATACCTGACTCCTTACCTTCATCGAGATCCCAATCTTCAGAGTTGCGTTTAATTATATACAATAAAATCCATTTGAATTCAATAGTCTTTGTCATAAAAGAGCCAGCACAAGAAGTATTGAGCATGGTGCGATTGTCATCATAAAGCCGAGCATAAAAACTTTGAATAATTATTTCTCTCGGGAGCTCATGATTGGGGCATGAATATAACACTGATTTAAGCCTCCCCCAAGCTTGAGCGATGATTTCTCCTTCGCGGGACCAAAAATTATATATATAATTGCGATCACGATGAACAAGATGCATAGGATAATACTTCTGATGAAATTCCAATTTCAATCGTTTGTAGTTCCATGACCCCGTATCATCACATAGCCTATACCATGTCAATGCATCTCCCTCCAAATATAAAGGGAAGACCTTCTTCTTAACAACATCATCGGGTATACCTGCAAGCTTAAATAATCCCCAAACTTCATCCACATAAATTAGGTGCTCATCAGGATGCTTTGTTCCATCTCCTGCAAAAGGATTATCTAGCAGTTTTTCTAACATACCCGAAGGAACTTCAAAGGGAACATTTTCATTTTTAGTTGGTTTAGTAGGTTGAGGAGCAACTCTTTGCTCTACTGGTCGGGGTGGAGATACCCCGAACAAGCCCCTCAGAGGATTAGTAACAAGTGACAGTAAATTTCAGCACACTATATAAATTTTTCCTTACCAAATTCCACCCACCAAAGGCGCTTCACTCCCCGGCAACGGCGCCAGAAAAGAGTCTTGATGACCCACAAGTATAGGGGATCTATCGTACTCCTTTTGATAAGTAAGAGTGTCAAACCCAACGAGGAGCAGAAGGAAATGATAAGTGGTTTTTAGCAAGGTATTCTCTGCAAGTACTGAAACAAGTGGTAACAGATAGTTTTGTGATAGGATAATTTGTAATGAGCAACAAGTAACAAAAGTAAATAAAGTGCAGCAAGGTGGCCCAATCCTTTTTGTAGCAAAGGACAAGCCTGGACAAACTCTTATAATGAGAAAAGCACTCCCGAGGACACATGGGAATATCGTCAAGCTAGTTTTCATCACGTTCATATGGTTCGCGTTCGGTACTTTGATAATTTGATATGTGGGTGGACCGGTTCTTGGGTGCCGTTCTTACTTGAACAAGCATCCCGCTTATGATTAACCTCTATTGCAAGCATCCGCAACTACAACAAAAGTATTAAGGTAAACTAACCATAGCATGAAACATATATGGATCCAAATCAGCCCCTTACGAAGCAACACATAAACTAGGGTTTAAGCTTCTGTCACTCTAGCAACCCATCATCTACTTATTACTTCCCAATGCCTTCCTCTAGGGCCAAATAATGGTGAAGTGTTATGTAGTCGACGTTCACATAACACCACTAGAGGCTAGACAACATACATCTCATCAAAATATCGAACGAGTACCAAATTCACATGACTACTAATAGCAAGACTTCTCCCATGTCCTCAGGAACAAACGTAACTACTCACAAAGCATATTCATGTTCATAATCAGAGGGGTAATAATATGCATAAAGGATCTGAACATATGATGTTCCACCAAATAAACCAACTAGCATCAACTACAAGGAGTAATTAACACTACTGGCAACCTACTAGTACCAATCCCGGACTTGGAGACAAGAATTGGATACAAGAGATGAACTAGGGTTTTGAGAGGAGATGGTACTGGTGAACATGTTGATGGAGATTTCCCTCTCCCGATGAGAGGAGCGTTGGTGAGGATGATGGCGATGATTTCCCCCTCCCGGAGGGAAGTTTCCCCGGCAGAACAGCTCTGTCGGAGCCCTAGATTGGTTCCGCCAAGGTTCCGCCTCGTGGCGGCGGAGTCTCGTCCCGAAAGGTTGCTTATCAATTTTTCCTCGACGAAAGACCTCATATAGTAGAAGATGGGCATCAGAGGGCCAACAAGAGGCCCTCGAGGTAGGGGGCGCGCCTTGGGGGTAGGGCGCGCCCCCCACCCTCGTGGCCAGGTGGGTCCCCCTCTGGTGTATTTCTTCCGCTCAATGATTTTTATATATTGTGAAAATGACTTCCGTGGGGTTTCAGGACTTTTGGAGTTGTGCAGAATAGGTCTCTAATATTTGCTCCTTTTCCAGCCCAAAATTCCAGCTGCCGGTATTCTCCCTCCTTATGTAAACCTTGTAAAATAAGAGAGAATAGGCATAAGTATTGTGACATAATGTGTAATAACAGCCCATAATGCAATAAATATCGATATAAAAGGATGATGCAAAATGGACGTATCAGTCTACTCTGCGATAGTATCGGTACCACCTTAGAAAATCTCACTTTGAAGGCAAGGCTAACAATGAAATCGCCCAAACGTCTGCAATGGAATATATTACAGATGAAGACTGGACAACCCTTGTTAAACACTGGTCTGATCCAAAGTATCAGGTAGGGTATATGTATTTGATCAGACCACATATTGAACTTGTATTTATGTATGTGCCTTACAAGTGTATCTTCTTTTAGGCTAACTGTTTGAAGAACTAGACCAACCGTTCTAAAGTGAAATTCCAACAGACAACAGGATCTCGTAGCTATATTGCACACTGCGAGGCTCTTGTAAATAGCTGCTAGTTCCTTCTTTTTACTGTGCCATATTATCGTATCTATATTGACTTGTTACAAATACAGAGGAAATCCTGTGTGGACCAAAAAGAACCTGAACCGAATGCAGTGCAAATCTTCAAGGATTGCCACACCAGCAAGATGAAGGGCATGAGCACACCAGTTCAAGCCGTTGTTTTAAGTCCTTGCCCCTCCTGCCTTTGAACTTACTGGTACTGTCATGTGTTCATTTAACTGCTTGGTTTTGCAGCCAATGTCAGTTACTCTGTTCACTTTTATCCACAGTTGTCTTAACGTATCATTTCACCTTACTTGGTTTAAAAGAGATGAAGGATAGTCTTTTGGTCTTCATCTGTATTCTAGTTGTGATGTTCATGTGCGCACACAATGATACAATAGCCTGTTTGTTTTATATCTGTTTTCCCATGATATGAATAATGTCATACTATGTTCATCCTACTTTAAACCATGTCTCTTTATCCTTATATGTCAACGAATGTGAGGAAATGGACAATACAGTAGGCATGCTACATGGGCATATGTTCCGAAAGTGATTTTATTATGTAGTTGGCACTACAATACATGCTAATATATTACAGTGGTTCACCAAAATAAGTTATGTATAAACATGAAACCTACTTTGTTTGTTTTTCTCTCATTAGTAACTTATCTGGTACACTAATCTACAAGTTCAAACTTTTAGCAAGCTATGGAACAAATGATTCAACAGCCACAACCACCTGAAGGTGACGAGGCTACCACAGGCACAATGTCACCTCTTGCTGCAGTGCGTCAGTATCTCTCCACTAACAGTGCAAAAAGTACCTTCCTGCATAATTCTCGTTTGGTTGTCAAGGTAACCTCGTCCAAATCGCCTACTGAACAAAATCTTCCGGCTAGACAGAGTGATATATCTATGCTCCAGACACAAGTCCAATCCCTAATGGACGTCGTTTCGGAAACAAGAATAGTGGTTGACAAGTGTCGTCAAGATATGAATGGTTTTGAAACCAGACTATCAGACATTTGTTTCGTTGTTCAAGAGCAATGGCGGAAAAAAGGGGAAGATCATGCTGCTCCATCTGATTCTACAGCCTGAAACATTAGCACGCAGGTCAAATGATCTGTGCTTCTATACATCTGATGGTGCTTTTATCTGCAAGGACTATAAACTTTATGCCAACAATCCTTTTGTTGTATGGTTGGAATTTATTTTTTTGTGATACAGCATTTATGATGCTGCCAAAGGCTGCAGTAATTACGACTCTATTTTTGTATAGTGCAGGTTTATCTTAGTATTGTATTCGGCCGAAAACTTCGTATGAGCCCAACATGCCATCATTCGTCGGGCCCATTCCAATTGGGCTAAAAAAGGTTATGGGTCGTAATTTGCATGTAGCCCACTAAAAATATATGGGCCTAAATCAACACAAGCTTCCATATTTTTCTGGTAGGCCTATGCCCATAGTGGGCCTTTAACAGGCCTAAACATAATTTGGGCCCTCAGTAACAATAGGTCGTTTACAGGTGTAAATATCTCAAGCCCATAAAGTACATGGGCCTTTAATAGGCCAAAAGTGATATTGGGCCTTGTTTGTGCCAAATAACCCACTGGTCATTAGCATGCCGAAATGGTGGCCCATTTACAATGCAGATCGTTCATAGGCCAAAATTCAGACGGGTCGTAAATGCGCCGACCTACTACACGGGCCTTTAACAGGCCGGAAGTTCGGTCGGGCTTGATTAGTGTCAGTTTTATATGGGTCGTTAATAGACCCGATGTGACGTTGGTCCACATGTGGCCCATGGATTTCGTCCGGCGTTAACAGGCCGAAAATCACAACAGACTGAAACTGGCCCAAATCTATAGTGGGCCTCAAACAGGCCGAATGTCAAACATGGCCGAATATGACCCAAATCCTTCACGGTCGTTTATGGGCCGAAAGTTTCAATGGCCTATAAATGGGCCCAAATGAAGCAGCACCTTTAACAGGCCGGAAACACATTGGGCCGTAATTCGGCCCAAATACTTATCGGACTATTAACGGGCAGAAGTGACCATGGGCCGCAATGATGACAAATTTAGGATAGGCCGTTGACGGGCCGATTTGACACTAGCTGTACGGGCCTTAACTGAGAAAGTTGGGCCTTTAGTTGGGCCTGCACAATATGGTCTGCAAAATTGTGGGCCTTTAGCTGGGCCGGCCCATTATGGTCCACAAAATCTTATGGGCCTTTATTTGGGCCGGCCCATTTAATCTTTATGGGACACTTTTGGGCCGGTCCATGTGTCAAAATATCATAGGCGCATCTCACCCATTGGATGAGTGACACCTGTGCCAACGTGGAGCTGACACGTGGTTCCGTCAGCTTACACGTGGAAAATCAGCATTGGTCGTGGCTGTTAGCAGGTTATCAGATACAAAACCGGACCCAATAGCTTAACGACGACCCGTTACGGTGGATGCCACGTGTCGGTCACCCTTGACGAAAGCACTTCCATGCATTCATCGTCATGGATGTGACACCCATGATTCAATCATACACTAATCATACACGCAAATGTGTATGATCAAGATCAAGGACTCACGGGAAGATATCACAACACAACTCTAGACACAAATTAAAATAATACAAGCTTTATATTACAAGCCAGGGGCCTCGAGGGCTCGATACATAAGCTCGAATACACAAGAGTAAGCGGAAGCAACAATATTTGAGTACAGACATAAGTTAGACAAGTTTGCCTTAAGAAGGCTAGCACAAAAGCAACATCGATCGAAAAGGCAAGGCCTCCTGCTTGGGAGTTTCCTAACTACTCCTAGTCGTCGACGGTCTCCACGTAGTAGTAGGCATCGATGGTGGCATCTGGTTGCTGACTCCGACATCTAGTTGCATCAACCAGAAAGAAGAAGAAAGGGGAAAAGGGGAAGCAAAGCAACCGTGAGTACTCATCCAAAGTACTCGCAAAGCAAGGATCTACACTACATATGCATCGATGTCAATGAAATGGGATGTATCTGTGGACTGAACTACAGAATGCCAAAAGAGAAGGGGGAAAGCCTAGCCTATCAAAGACTAGCATCTTCAAGCGTCTTGCAGCATCAGAAGAGATAAGAGTAGCATAAAGTAAAGTAGTAGTAGTGTTATCAACCTCGGCTAGAGATCCTTTCTCGACTCCCTGCGAGAAAGCAATCCCAGAGCCATACTATCCAATTATCACCTCAAGTATCCAGTTCTAGTTGTATCAATCAGGATACAACTCCAAGTGTCCGTTACCGTAGGACAGGCTATCGATAGATGTTTTCTTCCCTGCAAGGGTGCACCAACTTACCCACCACGCTCGATTAACCCCGGACGGACACACTTTCCTGGGTCATGCCTGGCCTCGGCCAAACAATACGCCGCAACCCGACCTAGGCTTAATAGAGAGGTCAGCACGCCAGACTATACCTATGCCCCCAGGGGTCATGGGCCATCGCCCCGGGAACTCCTGCATGTTGCGTACGCGGCCGGTGAGCAGACCTAGCAACCTCCTTCAAAAAGGCAGGTGCTTATGCAGTCCAACCCGGCGCGCGCCGCTCAGTCGCTGACGTCTATTAAGCTTCGGCTGATGTATACGATGCAGAACACCCATACTATGCCCACGTGATGGTTAATGCTATCAAACGAAAGGCCCCTCGGATCAAATATCCAAATCGTAGTGGATTAGGAGAACGCGGTAACAAGCAGAGACTCACGAAAGATGTGACCCCGTTGCCCCGTCTCGAGGACTTGCGGCAAGGGCTAGGAATGCCCAGCCACGCCTCGTAATTATCTCGCGGGCACCCTCCAGGTCAACCTGTCTCCACATCACTCGCGGGTACCCCTCAGGGTCGACCTGCCTTTCGAAGCAACAGTTGTAAAGTCCAAGTATCCGTGTGCCCAGACATCAAGGGGAAAACCCGAGGAATCACCCCCGGTGAATTCCACTCGATGTAATCATCAAGGTGAACGTAAGAGGATCCACCCTCGAGGTTCACACTTGAGGGGTTGCACGACAAAGTCGTATCGGAAGTGGTTAAGGAGGAAATCACCCTCGATGACCACGACCGAATAGCTACACTATAGGGTTAACATCAGAAGTGCTGATGAGGTCTCACCCTCGGTACTCGATAGTAACCCAGTAGTGTCAAGCAACTAAGGGGAAAGTGATGTGCGGTGCCGGGGCCTGGTCTTCGATCCTGTTGATCGGGTCTTCGATGATGAAGCAGGAGCAACAAGGACAAGGTGGGGTCACTGATGGATCACTAATCAACCTATACTAAGCATTTTAGGATAAGCATGTAGGTAAGAATAAGCAGGTTACAAAAGCAGGCTATGCATCGGAATAGGAGCAATCAATTGCAGTAGCAAAATCTAATGCAAGCATGAGAGAATGGAATGGGCGATATCGGGATGATCAAGGGGGGGTTTGCCTGGAAGCTCTGTTGAAAAGGAAGAAGTGTCGTCGGTGACGTAGTCGATCACAGGGGCATCATCAACGGTCTCGGGGTCTACCGAAGAGAAAAGGGGGAAGAAACAATAAATACAGAGCAAACAAGTGCAATACCATGCATGACATGATGAAACGCGGTGCTAGGGATGTTCTAACGCAGTGCTGGACGAGATAGGTGAAGGGGAAAACAACAGAGAAGGTATTCCCGGTTCCGGACCTCTGTCAGACATATGACCGGAGGGGGAATGTTCCATGTTTAGATAGTTAGAGGCATCTGACAGGTAAACGGACAGCGTATTCGGATTCGCCTCGTTTTTCTGAGAAACTTTCATGTAGAAAACTTTTTCATCTGAGCTACTGTTTAATTTCTATGAATTTTAAAAGATTTAAACATCTTCTTGATTTATTCTATTTAACAGAAAAGAATTATTGTGTACGCAATGCGCCAGCATGATGTTAGCAGTCGACCGGACTGCTGACTGGTCAAACTAATCTAATTAAGTTTTAATTAAAAGCCATTTAGTTAATTTTAATTAACTGGCTGGGCCCACATGTCAGTGCCTCATGGTGAATAAAGCCCCGCGTTGACTGGAGTCAACGTAGTCAAACGCGTCGCGGGGCCCGCTGGCAGTGACACTAGGTGGGACCTAGGCCACGCCAGGTCAGCGCCGGCACCAGAACGAGCTCCGCCGAGCTCCCCGCGGCGGCCAAACGCTGGAGCAGCTCAGAAAAACACCACGGTTCACCATTTCATGTGCCACGACTTGTGTTCGAAAGCTAGGCGGGAGCCGCGTCGAGTGGTGTTGCTAGATTACACCGGGGAGGCCGGAAACGTCGCCAGCGTCGATCTTGGCGGTGGTGGCTTTTGGGCGTGCTCGCGCTCATCGCTGCAGGGCATGGCAAGGACCATGGAAGGTGGCGTTGGACTGCTGGGAGCATGCTGAGCACGATGTCGTGCTCGTCCGAGCTGGACGAAGAGTGTGGGACGGCGACGAGTACGGCGGTGGAGGCGCGCTACGGCCAGGACGGTAGCTACGGCTAGGGGCGCGGTGAGGCGAGGAAGGAGAGGGGAGAGGACGGAATGGAGCTCACCGAGCGGCTACGGAAGGCCCTTGATGGCTTTGGAGCAGCAGGGGTGCTCGAGGTCGCCAGCGAGCATCGGAGACAGAGGCGAAAGGGGACAACGGCGATCAGAAGCTTCAGGGACCCTCGGCTCCAACGGAGGACCCCAGGCGACGTGGATGAGGACGGCGAAGCGGACGGACGGGACCGCCGGTGGCCGCGGGATCGACGGAGGTACGGCGGCGATGGCGCTTAGCAGAGGGGGAGAGGAGCGAGCGTGTGAGAGAGAGGGAGGAGAAATATCTACGAGGGGAGGAGGGGGATCTAACGAGGCCGAGAGGGGGAGTGGAGGTAGGTGTGGAGGAGGTCGAGGCGTCGAGGGGAGGGGTCGACCTTATCCTCTCCAGGGAGTCACCGTCGAGGCGGTCCGGCAGGGCTCGCCCCTATTGTGACCCCGGTCGGGGGAACAGGGTGAGAAGGCGACCCGGGGAGGGGGAATGGGCCGGCCTGCTGGGCCAGTTGGCTCGGGCCAGGCACTGTGCACTTGGCCCAGTGCACAGTGGCTTGTGCTCTTTCTCTTTTCTTTTTTTTTAAAGCATCAGTTTCAAATAGCTTAGGCCATTTAAACACTTTTAAAAAATAGGTTCACCACAAATATTCATTATGAATTATTTGGCACAAGATGAACATGTTAGTTTTCATGTTTGAGCAATTTTGAATTTCACTCAGAAATTGAAATTGAATTCAACTAGAATTTGAAAGAGATAAGATACAATGATGAACAAACACTTGTTAAGCAAAAGGATTAACTTAACCCCCGGGATTACTGTAGCATCATTACACCGGGGTGTTACAACTCTCCTCCTCTGAAAGAAATTCTCGTCCCGAGAATTAAGAGGTAGAAGGGAACAGGTCGGGGTATTCAGCTCGGAGGGTATATTCGCATTCCCAAGTGGCTTCATCTTTAGTATGATTCGACCATTGCACCTTGAGGAACTTGGTAACCTTCTGGCGGGTTCGACGTTCAGCTTCTTCAAGAATGCGGATAGGATGCTCTTTGCATGTGAGATCATCTTGAACTTCAATCAATTCCGGATCCACTTCACGTTCCGGATCCTTGAAGCATCGACAAAGTTGCGACACATGGAATACGTCATGGACGTGAGAGAACTGAGGTGGCAACTCCAATTGATAAGCCACCAGTCCACGATGGGTGAGGATGCGGAAGGGACCAATATAGCGCGGAGCTAGCTTGCCCTTGACTCCGAACCAATGAGTGCCTCTCAAAGGAGTGACTGTCCGTTCGGCACTAGGTCATCGGTGATTCGGATCACGGCGAGTACGACTCCATCATCCACGTTCTTCTTGAACGCTTCTGTTGCGATCTACAAGTGGTATGTAGATGCTCTCCTATCCCCTCGTTGCTAGAATACTCCATGGATAGATCTTGGTGATGCGTAGGAAAATTTTAATTTCTGCTACGATCCCCAACAGTGGTATCATGAGCTAGGTCTATGCGTAGTTTCTATGCATGAGTAGAACACAAAGTAGTTGTGGGCGTCGAATTGTCAATTCTTCTTGCCGTTACTAGTCCTATCTTGGTTCAGCGGTATTGTGGGATGAAGCGGCCCGGACCAACCTTACACGTACGCTTACGTGAGACCGGTTCCACCGACTAACATGCACTTGTTGCATAAGGTGGCTGGCGGGTGTCTGTCTCTCCCACTTTAGTTGGATCCGATTCGATGAACAGGGTCCTTATGAAGGGTAAATAGAGATTGACAATTCACGTTGTGGTTTTAACGTAGGTAAGAAACGTTCTTGCTAGCAACCTATAACAGCCACGTAAAAACTTGCAACAACAATTAGAGGACGTCTAACTTGTTTTTGCAGCAAGTGCTTTGTGATGTGATATGGCCAGAAGTCGTGATGAATCATGTAAGTGATGTATGAGATGATCTTGTTATTGTAATAGGAATCACGACTTGCATGTCGATGAGTATGACAACCGGCAGGAGCCATAGGAGTTGTCTATTTATTTATGACCTGCGTGTCAACTTAGATCGTCATGTAATTACTTTACTTTATTGCTAAAGCGTTAGCCATAGTAGTAGAAGTAATAATTGACGTGACAACTTCACGAAGACACGATGATGGAGATCATGATGATGGAGATCATGGTGTCATGCCGGTGACGACGATGAACATGGCGCCCCGAAGATGGAGATCAAAGGAGCGAAATGATGTTGGCCATATCATGTCACTATTTGATTGCATGTGATGTTTATCATGTTTTTACACCTTATTTGCTTAGAACGACGGTAGCATAAATAAGATGATCCCTCATTAAAATATCAAAAATGTGTTCTCCCTAACTGTGCACCGTTGCTAAGGTTCGTCGTTCTGAAGCACCACGTGATGATCGGGTGTGATAGGTTCTTACGTTCGCATACAACGGGTGTAAGCCAGATTTACACACGCAATACACTTATGTTGGATTGACGAGCCTAGCATGTACAGACATGGCCTCGGAACACGGAGGACCGAAAGGTCGAACATGAGTCGTATAGAAGATACAATCAACATGGAGATGTTCACCGATGATGACTAGTCCGTCTCACGTGATGATCAGACACGGCCTAGTTGACTCGGATCATGTATCACTTAGATGACTAGAGGGACGTCAAATATGAGTGGGAGTTCATTCATTAATTTGATTAGATGAACTTAATTATCATGAACTTAGTCTAAATCTTTACAATGTCTTGTAGATCAAATGGCCCATGGTAATGTCACCCTCAACTTCAACGCGTTCCTAGAGAAAACCAAGCTAAAAGATGATGGCAGCAACTATTCGGACTGGGTCCGGAACCTGAGGATCATCCTCATAGCAGCCAAGAAATATTATGTCCTAGAAGCACCGCTAGGTGAACCACCATTCCCAGAAAACCAGGACGTTATGAACGCCCATCAGTCACGTACTGATGATTACTCCCTCGTTCAGTGCGGCATGCTTTACAGCTTAGAACCGGGGCTCCAAAAGCGTTTTGAGCAACACGGAGCATATGAGATGTTCGAGGAGCTGAAATTGATTTTCCAAGCTCATGCCCGGGTCGAGAGATATGATGTCTCCGACAAGTTCTTTAGCTGCAAGATGGAGGAAAATAGCTCTGTCAGTGAACACATACTCAAGATGTCTGGGTTGCACAACCGCTTGACTCAGCTGGAAGTTAATCTCCCAGATGAGGCGGTCATTGACAGAATCCTTCAGTCGCTCCCACCTAGCTACAAAAGCTTCGTGATGAACTACAATATGCAGGGGATGGAAAAGACCATTCCCGAGTTGTATTCAATGCTGAAATCTGCGGAGGTGGAGATCAAAAAGGAACATCAAGTGTTGATGGTGAATAAAACCACTAAGTTCAAGAAAGGCAAGGGTAAGAAGAACTTCAAGAAGGACGGCAAGGAGGTAGCCGCGCCTGGTAAATCAGTTGCCAGGAAGAAGTCAAAGAATGGACCCAAACCTGAAACTGAGTGCTTTTATTGCAAGGGAACTGGTCACTGGAAGCGGAATTGCCCCAAGTACTTAGCGGATAAGAAGGCCGGCAACACTAAAGGTATATGTGATATACATGTAATTGATGTGTACCTTACCAGTGCTCGTAATAGCTCCTGGGTATTTGATACCGGTGTCGTTGCTCATATTTGTAACTCAAAACAGGAGCTGTGGAATAAACGGAGACTGGCGAAGGACGAGGTGACGATGCGCGTCGGGAATGGTTCCAGGGTCGATGTGATCGCCGTCGGCACGCTACCTCTACATTTACCTACGGGATTAGTTTTGAACCTCAATAATTGTTATTTAGTACCAAGTTTGAGCATGAACATTGTATCTGGATCTCGTTTAATGCGAGATGGCTACTCATTTAAATCCGAGAATAATGGTTGTTCTATTTATATGAGTGATATGTTTTATGGTCATGCTCCGATGGTCAATGGTTTATTCTTAATGAATCTCGTGCGTGATAATACACATATTCATAGTGTGAATACTAAAAGGTGTAAAGTTGATAACGATAGTCCCACATACTTGTGGCACTGCCGCCTTGGTCACATTGGTGTCAAGCGCATGAAGAAGCTCCATGCTAATGGACTTTTAGAGTCTCTCGATTATGAATCATTTGACACGTGCGAACCATGCCTCATGGGCAAAATGACCAAGACTCCATTCTCAGGGACAATGGAGCGAGCAACCAACTTGTTGGAAATCATACATACAGATGTGTGTGGTCCAATGAGCGTTGAGGCTCGCGGAGGCTATCGTTATGTTCTCACTCTCACTGATGATTTGAGTAGATATGGGTATGTCTACTTGATGAAACACAAGTCTGAGACCTTTGAAAAGTTCAAGGAGTTTCAGAGTGAGGCTGAGAATCAACGTGACTGAAAAATAAAGTTCTTACGATCAGATCGTGGGGGAGAATATTTAAGTCACGAATTTGGCACACACTTAAGAAAATGTGGAATCGTTTCACAACTCACGCCGCCTGGAACACCTCAGCGTAACGGTGTGTCTGAATGTCGTAATCGCACTCTATTGGATATGGTGCGGTCTATGATGTCTCTTACAGATCTACCGCTATCATTTTGGGGATACGCTCTAGAGACAGCCGCATTCACTTTAAATAGGGCACCGTCTAAATCCGTTGAGACGACACCGTATGAATTATGGTTTGGGAAGAAACCTAAGCTGTCGTTTCTGAAAGTTTGGGGTTGCGATGTTTATGTCAAGAAACTTCAACATCAAAAACTCGAACCCAAATCGGAAAAATGCGTCTTCATAGGATATCCCAAGGAAACAGTTGAGTATACCTTCTACCTCAGATCCGAAGGCAAGATCTTTGTTGCCAAGAACGGGTCCTTTCTAGAGAAAGAGTTTCTCGCGAAAGAAGTAAGTGGGAGGAAAGTAGAGCTTGATGAAGTACTACCTCTTGAAAATCAGAGTAGCGCAGCTCAGGAAAATGTTCCTGTGGTGCCTGCACCGATTAGAGAGGAGGTTAATGATGATGATCAAGATACTTCTGATCAAGCTCCTACTGAACTTCGTAGGTCCACAAGGACGCGTTCCGCACCAGAGTGGTACGGCAACCCTGTCCTAGAAATCATGTTGTTGGACAACGGTGAACCTTCGAACTATGAAGAAGCGATGGCGGGCCCAGATTCCGACAAATGGCTAGAAGCCATGAAATCCGAGATAGAATCCATGTATGAAAAGTATGGACTTTGAATGACTTGCCCGATGATCGGCGAGCCATAGAAAATAAATGGATCTTTAAGAAGAAGACAGACGCGGATGGTAATGTGACCATCTATAAAGCTCGACTTATCGCTAAGGGTTATCGGCAAGTTCAAGGGGTTGACTACAATGAGACTTTCTCTCCCGTAGCGAAGCTGAAGTCCGTCCGAATCATGTTAGCAATTGCCGCATACTATGATTATGAGATATGGCAAATGGACGTCAAAACGGCATTCCTTAACGGCTTTCTTAAGGAAGAATTGTATATGATGCAGCCGGAAGGTTTTGTCGATCCTAAGAATGCTAACAAAGTATGCAAGCTCCAGCGCTCTATCTATGGGCTGGTGCAAGCATCTCGGAGTTGGAACATTCACTTTGATGAGATGATCAAAGCGTTTGGGTTTATGCAGACTTATGGAGAAGCCTGCGTTTACAAGAAAGTGAGTGGGAGCTCCGTAGCATTTCTCATATTATATGTGGATGACATACTATTGATGGGAAATGATATAGAATTCTTGGAAAGCATAAAGGCCTATTTGAACAAATGTTTTTCAATGAAGGACCTTGGAGAAGCTGCTTATATATTAGGCATCAAGATCTATAGAGATAGATCGAGACGCCTCATCGGTCTTTCACAAAGTACGTACCTTGACAAGATTTTGAAGAAGTTCAAAATGGATCAGTCCAAGAAGGGGTTCTTGCCTGTATTGCAAGGTGTGCAATTGAGCACGGCTCAATGCCCGACCACGGCAAAAGATATAGAAGAGATGAGTGTCATCCCCTATGCCTCGGCCATAGGGTCTATTATGTATGCCATGCTGTGTACCAGACCCGATGTAAACCTTGCCGTAAGTTTGGTAGGTAGGTACCAAAGTAATCCCGGCAAGGAACACTGGACAGCGGTGAAAAACATCCTGAAGTACCTTAAAAGGACTAAGGATATGTTTCTCGTTTATGGAGGTGCCGAAGAGCTCGTCGTAAAGGGTTACGTCGACGCCAGCTTCGACACAGATCTGGATGACTCCAAGTCACAAACCGGATACGTGTATATTTTGAATGGAGGGGCAGTAAGCTGGTGCAGTTGCAAGCAAAGCGTCGTGGCGGGATCTACATGTGAAGCAGAGTATATGGCAGCCTCGGAGGCAGCACAAGAAGCAGTTTGGGTGAAGGAGTTCATTACCGACCTAGGAGTCATACCCAATGCGTCGGACCCGATGACTCTCTTCTGTGACAACACTGGAGCAATTGCCCTTGCGAAGGAGCCCAGGTTTCACAGGAAGACCAGGCATATCAAGCGTCGCTTCAACTCCATTCGTGAAAGTGTTAAAAATGGAGACATAGAGATTTGTAAAGTACATACGGACCTGAATGTGGCAGATCCGTTGACTAAACCTCTCCCTAGAGCAAAACATGATCAACACCAAAATTCCATGGGTGTGCGATTCATCACAATGTAACTAGACTATTGTCTCTAGTGCAAGTGGGAGACTGTTGGAAATATGCCCTAGAGGCAATAATAAAAGGATTATCATATTTCCTTGTTCATGATAATTGTCTATTGTTCATGCTATAATTGTATTGTTCGGAAATCATAATACATGTGTGAATACATAGACCACAATGTGTCCCTAGTCAGCCTCTAGTTGACTAGCTCGTTGATCAAAAGATAGTCATGGTTTCCTGACTATGGACATGGGGATGTCATTGATAACGGGATCACATCATTAGGAGAATGATGTGGTGGACAAGACCCAAACCTAAGCTTAGCACAAAAGATCGTGTAGTTCGTTTGCTAGAGCTTTTCTGAATGTCAAGTATCATTCCTTAGACCATGAGATTATGCAACTCCCGGATACCGTAGGAGTGCTTTGGGTGTATCAAACATCACAACGTAACTGGGTGACTATAAAGGTGCACTACAGGTATCTCCGAAAGTATCTGTTGGGTTGGCACGAATCGAGACTGGGATTTGTCACTCCGTGGGATGGAGAGGTATCTCTGGGCCCACTCGGTAAGACATCATCATAATGAGCTCAATGTGATCAAGGTGTTGTTCACGGGATGATGTGTTACGGGAACGAGTAAAGAGACTTGCCGGTAATGAGATTGAACAAGGTACCGGTATACCGACGATCGAATCTCGGGCAAGTATCGTACCGATAGACAAAGGGAATTGAGTACGGGATTGATTAAGTCCTCGACATCGTGGTTCATCCGATGAGATCATCGAGGAGCATGTGGGAGCCAGCATGGGTATCCAGATCCCGCTTTTGGTTATTAACCAGAGATCGTCTCAGGTCATGTCTGCATGTCTCCCGAACCCGTAGGGTCTACACACTTAAGGTTCGGTGACGCTAGGGTTGTTAAAGATATTAGTATGCAGCAAACCGAAGGTTTTTCGGAGTCCCGGATGAGATCCCGGACGTCACGAGAGGTTCCGGAGTGGCCCGGAGGTAAAGAATTATATATAGGAAGTGTCGTTTCGGCCATCGGGAATGATCTGGGGGTCGCCGGTATTGTACCGGGACCACCAGATGGGTCCCAGGGGTCCACCGGGTGGGGCCACCCATCCGGGAGGGCCCCGTGGGCTGAATTGGGGAGGGAACCAGCCCATAGTGGGCTGGTGCGCCCCCCCATGGGCCTCCCTCCTGCGCCTAGGGTTGGAAACCCTAGGGTAGGGGGCGCCCCACATGGCTTGGGGGGCAAGCATCCCCCCTGGCCGCCGCCCCCCTGGAGATGGATCTCCAGGGCCGGCGCCCCCCCTAGGGGGCCTATATAAAGGGGGGAGGGCAGCCGACCCTGCAGCCTTGGCGCCTCCCTCTCCCCGTTACACCTCTCCCTCTCTCCGTAGTTGCTTGGCGAAGCCCTGCTGGAACTCTGCTGCATCCACCACCACGCCGTCGTGCTGCTGGATCTTCATCAACCTCTCCTTCCCCCTTGCTGGATCAAGGAGGAGGAGACGTTATCCCGACCGTACGTGTGTTGAACGCGGAGGTGTTGTCCGTTCGGTACTAGGTCATCGGTGATTCGGATCACGGCGAGTACGACTCCATCATCCACGTTCTTCTTGAACGCTTCTGTTGCGATCTACAAGTGGTATGTAGATGCTCTCCTATCCCCTCATTGCTAGAATACTCCATGGATAGATCTTGGTGATGCGTAGGAAAATTTTAATTTCTGCTACGATCCCCAACAGTGACACGCAGATAAGCTTGTTCACCAGGTTGATAAGTTGAACCCCAGTGTTTCCAGTCATAGTTGCTCTTCTGGCGGGACTAGGCCGCCTTGAGATTATCCCGGACAATGCGAACCTGCTCTTCAGCTTGTTGAATAATGTCTGGACCAATGAGCGTCCGTTCCCCAGTTTCTGACCAATTCAGAGGGGTTCGGCATTTACGTCCATAAAGCACTTCGAAGGGTGCCTTTTCAAGCTGGCTTGATAGTTGTTGTTATAAGAGAACTCCGCATAAGGGAGAGATTCTTCCCACTTATTGCCGAAAGAAATAACACAAGCTCGAGGCATGTCTTCAAGAATTTGATTGACTTGCTCGACTTGTACTTGGGATTGGGGATGATAAGCAGTGCTCCGGGTAATATGAGTTCCCATTGCCTCTTGGAAACTATCCCAGAACTTCAAAGTGAATATACTGTCACGATATGAACTGATCTCCTTCGAAATGTCGTGGGGTAACACAATTCTGGAGATATACAAGTTTGCTAATTGACTAGCAGTGATAGTCTCCTTGACTGGCAGAAAGTGAGCAACCTTCGAGAATTGGTCGATGACGACAAAGATATCATCGTTACCTTTCTAAGACTTGGGAAGGCTAGTGACAAAGTCCATTTGGATCTTATCCCACTTCCATTCAGGAATTGGAAGTGGTTGTAGAAGTCCATCCGGTTTCTGATGTCCTGCTTTGACGCGACGACAAACGTCACATTCTTCAATATATCGAGCAATGTCTTGCTTCATCAGACCACCAGTACTTCTGACGGATGTCTAGATACATCTTGGTACTTCCCAGATGAATAGAGAGAGGGGTGCCATGTGCTTCTTTCATCACCTTCTCTGTCATAAGCTCGAATCGGGGTACTACAAGGCGATCTCTGAAGTATAAGGTTCCATCTTCACCAAGTGAGAAATCTCTGGATTTCTCTAAGGCAAGATCCTTTTTCATCAAATCCACGTGAGCATCTTTGGCTTGAGCAGACTTAATTGCTTTTAGCAGAGTTGGTTCCAGGACAAGGTTATTCAGAGAACCCTGTGGAACTAGTTGGAGGTTCAGCTTGCATAGCTCTTCATAAAGGCGGGGTTGAGCTTTGAAAACCATGTGATTGTTGCAATAAGACTTACGACTCAGGGCATCAGCCATTACATAGCCTTACCAGGGGTATAGGATATACCGTAGTTGTAGTCAGCAGTAGCTTCCATCCATCGCTGCTGACGGAGGTTCAGATCTGGCTGGGTAAATAGGTACTTGAGACTCTGATGATCGGTGAAGATCTCACAATGATTACCGAGAATGTGCTATCGCCATAGCTTTAGTGCAAAGATAACTGCAGCAAGCTCGAGGTCATGAACTGGGTAGTTCTCTTCATGAGGACGCACTTGACGGGAGGCATAAGAAATCACCCTGTGCTCTTGCATTAGGACGCAGCCTAATCCTTGTCATGAAGCATCGCAATAGATGACGAAGTCCTTGCGAGAATCAGGGGGAGCAAGCACTGGGGCAGATGTCAGCTTGTCCTTGAGTGCCTGGAAACTTTCCTGACACTTTTCAGTCCAAGCAAACTTAATGCCTTTGTGTAGCAGATTGGTCAGTGGCTTGGCGATCTAGGAGAAGTTCTTGACAAAGCGGCGACAATAGCTGGCTAGTCCGAGAAAGCTTCTGACTTGCTTGACAGTCTTCGGAGGGGTCCAGTCAAGAATAGCCTAAACACGCTCTGGGTTGACGGCAATACCATCCTTGGAGATGACATGACCAAGGTAGGTGACTTCGGGTAACCAGAATTCACACTTGGAATACTTGGCATAAAGTTGATGTTCTCGAAGCTTCTCTAGAACAAGTCGAAGATGTTTAGCATGTTCTTCAAATATACTAGGATATCATCCCGATAGACTATGACAAACTTGTTGAGGTAATCCATGAATATGTAGTTCATCAAACGAGAGAATGTGGCTGGAGCATTGGTCAAGCCGAAAGACATGATGGAGTACTCGTAAGAACCATAACGAGTGATGAAGGCGGTCTTTGGAATATCCTCTTCACGAACACGGATCTGGTGGTAACCCAACCTCAAGTTGAGTTTAGAGGATATCGATGAACCAGCCAGTTGATCATACAGATCATTGATCCGAGGAAGGGGATATTTGTTCTGAATTGTAGCTTGGTAATAGGACGGTAGTCTTGGACCAAAGGTTTGTTTCGTCCTTCTTCTTGACAAAGAGAGAAGGTGCTCCCCAAGCAGAGGAACTTGGACGAATGAAACCTTTGCGAAGAGATTTTTCGATTTCCTCCTTAAGTTCAAGGAGTTCATGAGGCGGCATCTTGTAGGGTCGTTTGGCGATAGGAACGGTGCCTGGTTTCAAGTCGATGACGAACTCGACAGCCCGGGCAGGGGGTATCCCTGGAAGTTCTTCTGGAAAGACGTCTTGGAAGTCATGAACGACTGGAATATTTTCAATTCCCTCAAGAGGTGCTGCGTTCAACGCATTCAAGACATAAAGTCGTGCTTCAGCATTTTGAACAAGCTGAGCATGGTAGCTTACTATCTCATCAGAAGGATGTAGGAGGTGAACGACCTTGGTGGCGCAAAAGATAGAGGTAGTATGTGACTTCAACCATTCCATTCCCAGAATGAGGTCAATATTGGAAGACTCCTGAATAATGGGAGAAACAAGGAATTCCAAGCCTTCAATCTCAACGGGAACATCGCGACCAATCATGGTAGATTGACATCGGCCCGCAGGGGTGCATACCACTATTGGAGTGTTCATGGGCTCGCATCGAATGTCGTGTGCGTATGCAAAATTTTGTGACATGAATGAATGTGATGCCCCTGAATCGAATAAAACTGAAGCTGGTACTGAATTAACAAGGAGAGTACCCATCACAGTAACAGGCTGGTCTTGAGCTTCATTCAGATCAATGTTGTTAGCCTGCCCACGACCATAAGGTCGGGCATTGTTGTTTCGGGGTTGATTGTTACCATGACCCGCAGCAGGAAGAGCCAGTTGGTTCTGATTCTGAGGACATTTCCTGGAGCGGTGACCTGGAAGGCCACACTTGAAGCATAGACCATCATTGGGATTGGGAGCAGGAGCTTGAGGTGGTGCAGTCTGAAGAGACTGCCTCGTTGGCGGAGGAGGCACACGCGGAGCAGCATAGGACTGTCTTGGAGCAGGTGCAGTTGGACGATACATGTTGTGGGGGATCCATATCCGACGCTTCTGCGCTGACGGGCCTGAAGATAAGCCAGTGTCACGGTTGCGCCTGAGGGATCCCTGGTGTTCCTGCAGACCCGTTTCGACATGAATGGCCTTGTTCACCAAGGTGGCGAAATCAGCAAAGTCATGCACTAGGAGCGCTAGCTTGATATCAGGTTGAAGTCCATCACGAAAATTCTCTTGCTTACGAGCATCAGTAGCAATGTCTTCTTCAGTATAACAAGACAAGTCCAAGAATTCCCGCTGATAAGCATCTACAGACTTGTTGCCTTGGGTGAGGTTGCGGAAATCTCGCTTCTTCCTGTCCATGATTCCCTGAGGAATGAAGCGGGCATGGAAAGCGGCTTGGAAATCCGGCCAAGTGATGACCACTCCAGCAGGTAGGGTATGCCTGTGGTTGTACCACCATTGAGCAGTGGGACCCTTTAGAAAGAATTATGCAAAGGTGACATAGCTAGCAGGGCCACACTAGCTGACTCCATTTCATATGTGACGTCGCGGAGCCAGTCATCAGCATCAAGAGGCTGAGTTGAGCTGCGGTAAATAGTTGGGTTGAGGCGCATGAAGTCCTGCAGAGTTACTGGGGTTGGCTGTTGATTCATGTTCGGATGAGGACATTGAGCCATCATTCCTTCCATGAACTGGCGGTTCAGCTCAAATTGTTGCATCATTCCAGCAAAGAATTCGGGTGGTGGTGGATCGTTGGCACCACGACCATGACCAGCAGGTCTAACCATCCTGCTAACATGTAACAGGGGGTAGTTCAGCATTGATCATTTGCAAAGACAAGGATCATTCATGATGAAACAAGCATAATGAAAGAGGTACGATGGATACCACTTAGTAGTCAACACGACAGTGTGTGCACTACTCAAAATACTATTCTAAGGAATAACTATGGCTTATCCAACTTTGGGGTGAATGTGGTCACGGGATCCTAATGTTAGAGTTAGTAAATTCGTTTAACCCGAATGGAAGAGAGATCAGAGTCCCAAAGTATAGACAATGAGTAAAAGATCCTAATACCACCCAATGGCGACGTGGGCCCGTAAGACACACAGCCAATGTTAGTAAAAGTTTTGTAGTGACTAGACTTGACTTCGGCCAAGGAGTTGGAAGGGGGGCTACCTACAGGCAGTCGGCTCTGATACCAACTTGTGACGCCCTCGATTCAATCGTACACTAATCATACACGCAAATGTGTACGATCAAGATCAAGGACTCACGAGAAGATATCACAACACAACTCTAGACACAAATTAAAATAATACAAGCTTTATATTACAAGCCAGGGGCCTCGAGGGCTCGAATACATAAGCTCCAATACACAAGAGTCAGCGAAAGCAACAATATCTAAGTACAGACATAAGTTACACAAGTTTTCCTTAAGAAGGCTAGCACAAAAGCAACATCGATCGAAAAGACAAGGCCTCTTGCCTGGGAGCCTCCTAACTACTCCTGGTCGTCGGCGGTCTCCACGTAGTAGTAGGCATCGGCGGTGGCATCTGGCTCCTGGGCTCCGACATCTGGTTGCATCAACCGGAAAGAAGAAGAAAGGGGAAAAGGGGAAGCAAAGCAACCATGAGTACTCATCCAAAGTACTCGCAAGCAAGGATCTACACTACAAATGCATCGGTGTCAATGAAATGGGTTGTATCTATGGACTGAACTGCAGAATGCCAGAAGAGAAGGGGGAAAGCCTAGCCTATCGAAGACTAGCATCTTCAAGCGTCTTGCGGGATCAGAAGAGATAAGAGTAGCATAAAGTAAAGTAGTAGTAGTGTTATCAACCTCGGCCAGAGATCCTTTCTCGAATCCCTGCGAGAAAGCAATCCTAGAGCCATACTATCCAGTTATCACCTCAAGTATCCAGTTCTAGTTGAATCGATTGGGATATAGCTCCAAGTGTCCGTTACCGTAGGACAGGCTACCGATAGATGTTTTCTTCCCTGCAGGGGTGCACAAACTTACCCACCATGCTCGATTAACACCGGTCGGACACACTTTCCTGGGTCATGCCCGGCCTCGGCCAAACAATACGCCGCAACCCGACCTAGGCTTAATAGAGAGGTCAGCACGCCGGACTAAACCTATGCCCCAAGGGGTCATGGGCCATCACCCCGGGAACTCTTGCACGTTGCGTACGCGACCGGTGAGCAGACCTAGCAACCTCCTTCAAAAAGGCAGGTGCTTACGCAGTCCAACCCGGCGCGCGTCGCTCAGTCGTTGATGTCTATTAAGCTTCGGCTGATGTATACGACGCAGAACGCTCATACTATGCCCACGTGATGGTTAGTTATATCAGGCCAAAGGCCCCTCGGATCAAATATCCAAATCTTAGTCCCCGTCTCGAGGACTTGCGGCAAGGGCTAGGAATGCCCAGCCACGCCTTGTAATTATCTCGCAGGCACCCTACAGGTCAACCAGTCTCCACATCACTCACGGGTACCCCTCAGGGTCGACCCACCTTTCCAAGCAACAGTTGTAAAGTCCAAGTATCCGTGTGTCCAAACATCAAGGGGAAACCCCGAGGAATCGCCCTCGGTGAATTCCACTCGATGTAATCATCAAGGTGAACGTAAGAGGATCCACCCTCGAGGTTCACACTTGAGGGGTTGCACGACAGAGTCGTATCGGAAGTGGTTAAGGAGGAAATCACCCTCGATGACCATGACCGAATAGCTACACTACAGGGTTAACATCAGAAGTGTTGATGAGATCTCACCCTCAGGACTCGATAGTAACCCAGTAGTGTCGAGCAACTAAGGGGAAAGTGATGTGCGGTGCCGGGGCCTGGTCTTCGATCCCGTTGATCGGGTCTTCGATGATGAAGCAGGGGCAACAAGGACAAGGTGGGGGTCACTGATGGATCACTAACCAACCTATACTAAGCAGTTTAGGATAAGTAGGTAGGTAACAATAAGCAGGTTACAAAAGCAGGCTATGCATCAGAATAGGAGCAATCAATTGCAGTAGCAAAATCTAATGCAAGCATGAGAGAATGGAATGGGCGATATCGGGATGATCAAAGGGAGGGGGCTTGCCTGGAAGCTCTGCTGAAAAGGAAGAAGTGTCGTCAGTGACGTAGTCGATCACAGGGGCATCATCAATGGTCTCTGGGTCTACCAAAGAGAAGAGGGGGAAGAAACAATAAATACAGAGCAAACAAGTGCAATAATATGCATGACATGATGAAACACGATACTAGGGTTGTTCTAACGCAGTGCTGGACGATATAGGTGAAGGGGGGAAACTACCGGGAAGGTATTCCCGGTGCCAGACCTGTGTCAGACAGATGACCGGAGGGGGAATGTTCCATGTTTATATAGTTAGAGGCATCTGACAGGTAAACGGACAGCGTATTCGGATTTGCCTCGTTTTTCTGAGCAACTTTCACGTAGAAAACATTTTCATCTGAGCTACGGTTTAATTTCTATGAATTTTAAAAGATTTAAACATTTTATGGATTTATTCTATTTAATATAAAAGAATTATTGCGTCCGCAATGCGTCAGCATGACGTCAGCAGTCGACTGGACTGCTGACTGGTCAAACTAATCTAATTAAGTTTTAATTAAAAGCCATTTAGTTAATTTTAATTAACTAGCTGGGCCCACATGTCAGTGCCTCAAGGTGAATAAAGCCTCGCGTTGACTAGAGTCAACGCAGTCAAACGCGTCGCGGGGCCCGCTGGCAGTGACACTGGGTGGGACCCAGGGCACGCCAGGTCAGCGCCGGCGCCGGAGCAGCTCGGAAAAACACCACGGTTCACCATTTCGTGTGCCACGACTTGCGTTCGAAAGTTAGGAGGGAGTCGCATCGAGTGGTGCTGCTAGACTACGCCGGGGAGGCCGGAAACGTCGTCGGCGTCGAGCTTGGCGGCGGTGGCCTTCAGGCGTGCTCGCGCTCGTCGCTACAGGGCACGGCAAGGACCGTGGAAGGTGGCGTTGGACTGCTGGGAGCGTGCTGAGCACGATGCCGTGCTCGTCCGAGCTGGACGGGGAGTGTGGACACGGCGACGAGTACGGCAGCGTAGGCACGCTATGGCCAGGACGGTAGCTACGGCTAGGGGCGTGATGAGGCGAGGAAGGAGAGGGGAGAGGACGGAGTGGAGCTCACCGAGCGGCCACGGAAGGCCCTTGACGGCTTAGGAGCAGCAAGGGTGCTCGAGGTCGCCGGCGAGCGTCAGAAACAGAGGCGAAAGGGGACGACGGCGATCGACAGCTGCAGGGGCCCTCGGCTCCAACAGAGGACCCCAGGCGACGTGGATGAGGACGGCGGAGCGTACGGACAGGGCCAGTGGCCTCGGGGCCGCCGGTGGCCGCGGGTTCGACAGAGGTACGGCGGCGATGGCGCTCGACAGAGGGGGAGAGGAGCGAGCGTGCGAGAGAGAGGGAGGAGAAATATCTGCGGAGGGAGGAGGGGGGTCTGACGAGGCCGAGAGGGGGGAGTGGAGGTAGGTGGGGAGGAGGTCGAGGCATCAAGGGGAGGGGTCGACCTTATCCTCTCCGGGGAGTCGTCGTCGAGGCGATCCGGCGGGGCTCGCCCCTGTTGCGACCCCGGTCGGGGGAACAGGGTGAGAAGGTGACCCGGGGAGGGGGAGGGGGCCTGTCTGCTGGGCCAGTTGGCTCGGGCCAGGCACTGTGCACTTGGCCCAGTGCACAGTGTCATGTGCTCTTTCTCTCTTTTTTTAAAGCATCAGTTTCAAATAGGTTAGGCCATTTAAACACTTTAAAAAATATGTTCATGATACGTCTCCAACGTATCTATAATTTTTTATTGTTCTATGCTATTATATTATCTGTTTTGGATGTTTATGGGCTTTGTTAAACACTTCTATATTATTTTTGGGACTAACCTATTAACCCAGAGCCCAGTGCCAGTTTCTGGTTTTTCCTTGTTTTAGAGTATCGCAGAAAAGGAAAATCAAACGGAGTCCAATTGACCTGAAACTTCATGAAACTTATTTTTGGACCAGAAGAAGCCCACGGAGTATCAGAGATGGACCAGGAGAGTCCCGGGCTGCCCACGAGGGTGGGGGGCGCGCCCCCCTGCCTCGTGGACAGCCCAGAGATCCACCGACGTACTTCTTCCTCCTATATATACCCATATACCCTAAAAACTTCGAGGAATAGAATAGATTGGGAGTTCCGCCGCCGCAAGCCTCTGTAGCCACCAAACCCAATCGGGGCCCTGTTCCGACACCCTGCCGGAGGGGGGAACCCTCACCGGTGGCCATCTTCATCATCCTGGCGCTCTCCATGACGAGGAGGGAGTAGTTCAACCTCGGGGCTGAGGCTATGTACCAGTAGCTATGTGTTTGATCTCTCTCTCTCTCTCTCTCGTTCTTGAGGTGATACGATCTTGATGTATCACGAGCTTTGCTATTATAGTTGGATCTTTATGATGCTTCTCCCCCTCTATTCTCTTGTAATGGATTGAGTTTTCCCTTTGAAGTAATCTTATCAGATTGAGTCTTTAATGATTTGAGAACACTTGATGTATGTCTTGCCGTGCATATCTGTGGTGAAAATGGGATATCACGTGATTCACTTGATGTATGTTTTGGTGATCAACTTGCGGGTTCCACCCATGAACCTATGCATAGGGGTTGGCACACGTTTTCGTCTTGACTCTCCGGTAGAAACTTTGGGGCACTCTTTGAAGTACTTTGTGTTGGTTTTGAATAGATGACTCTGAGATTGTGTGATGCATATCGTATAATCATACCCACAGATACTTGAGGTGATATTGGAGTATCTAGGTGACATTAGGGTTTTGGTTGATTTGTGTCTTAAGGTGTTATTCCAGTACGAACTCTAGGGTTGTTTGTGACACTTATAGGAATAGCCCAATGGATTGATTGGAAAGAATAACTTTGAGGTGGTTTCGTACCCTACCATAATCTCTTCGTTTGTTCTCCGCTATTAGTGTCTTTGGAGTGACTCTTTGTTGCATGTTGAGGGATAGTTATATGATCCAATTATGTTATTATTCTTGAGAGAACTTGCACTAGTGAAAGTATGAACCCTAGGCCTTATTTCCCATCATTGCAATACCGTTTGTGCTCACTTTTATCATTAGTTACCTTGCTGTTTTTATATTTTCAGATTACAAAAACCTATATCTACCATCCATATTGCACTTGTATCACCATCTCTTCGCCGAACTAGTGCACCTATACAATTTACCATTGTATTGGGTGTGTTGGGTGTTGGGGAACGTAGTAATTTCAAAAAAAATTCTACGCACACGCAAGATCATGGTGATGCATAGCAACGAGAGGGGAGAGTGTTGTCTACGTACCCTCGTAGACCGAAGCGAAAGCGTTGACACAACGTAGAGGAAGTAGTCGTACGTTCTCCTCGCGATCCAACCGATCACAGCACCGTTACTCCGGCACCTCCGAGTTCTTGGCACACGTTCAGCTCGATGACGATCCCCGGGCTCCGATCCAGCAAAGCGTCGGGGAAGAGTTCCGTCAGCACGACGGCGTGGTGACGATCTTGATGTGTTACCGGCGCAGGGCTTCGCCTAAGCACTGCAACGATATGACCGAGGTGGAATATGGTGGAGGGGGGCACCGCACACGGCTAAGGAACAATCACGTTGATCAATTGTGTGTCCAAGGGGTGCCCCTTGCCTCAGTATATAAAGGATGGAGGAGGAGGAGGCCGGCCAAGCCAATTAGTGCGGCCAAGATATGGAGTCCTACTAGGAATCCAAGTCCTAGTAGGAGTCCACCAAAAGGGGAGGAAGGGAGAAGGAATAGGAGGAGAAGGAGAGGTGGCCGGCCCCCTTTTCCCTAGTCCAATTCGGACTAGAGGGGAGGGGGGGCGCAGCAGCCTTTTTCCTTTTCCCACTAAAGCCCATCAAGGCCCATTACTTCTCCCGTAATCCCGTAACTCCCCGGTACCTCCGAAAATACCCGAACCACTCAGAACCCTTCCGATGTCCGAATATAGTCGTACAATATATCGATCTTTACGTCTCGACCATTTCGAGACTCCTCGTCATGTTCCTGATCTCATCCGGGACTCCAAACTCCTTCGGTACATCAAAACTCATAAACTCATAATATAACTGTCATCGAAACCTTAAGCGTGCGGACCCTACGGTTCGAGAACAATGTAGACATGACCGAGACACGTCTCCGGTCAATAACCAATAGCGGGACCTGGATGCCCATATTGGCTCCTACATATTCTACGAAGATCTTTATCGGTCAGACCGCATAACAACATACGTCGTTCCCTTTGTCATCGGTATGTTACTTGCCCGAGATTCGATCGTCGGTATCCAATACCTAGTTCAATCTCGTTACCGGCAAGTCTCTTTACTCGTTCCGTAATACATCATCTCACAACTAACACATTAGTTGCAATGCTTGCAAGGCTTATGTGATGTGCATTACCGAGAGGGCCCAGAGATACCTCTCCGACAATCGGAGTGACAAATCCTAATCTCGAAATACGCCAACCCAACATGTACCTTCGGAGACACCTGTAGAGCACCTTTATAATCACCCAGTTACGTTGTGACGTTTGGTAGCACACAAAGTGTTCCTACGGTAAACGGGAGTTTGCATAATCTCATAGTTAAAGGAACATGTATAAGTCATGGATAAAAGCAATAGCAACATACTAAACGATCGAGTGCTAAGCTAATGGAATGGGTCATGTCAATCAGATCATTCAACTAATGATGTGATCTCGTTAATCAAATAACAACTCTTTGTTCATGGTTAGGAAACATAACCATCTTTGATTAATGAGCTAGTCAAGTAGAGGCATACTAGTGACACTCTGTTTGTCTATGTATTCACACATGTATTATGTTTCCAATTAATACAATTCTAGCATGAATAATAAACATTTATCATGATATAAGGAAATAAATAATAACTTTATTATTGCCTCTAGGGCATATTTCCTTCAGTCTCCCACTTGCACTAGAGTCAATAATCTAGATCACATCACCATGTGATTAACATCAATAGTTCACATCATCATGTGATTAACACCCATAGTTCACATCGCTATGTGACCGACACCCAAAGGGTTTACTAGATTCAGTAATCTAGTTTACATCGCTATGTAATTAACACCCAAAGAGTACTAAGGTGTGATCATGTTTTGCTTGTGAGAGAAATTTAGTCAACGGGTCTGCCACATTTAGATCCGTTATGTATTTTGCAATTTTCTATGTCTACAATGCTCTACACGGAGCTACTTTAGCTAATTGCTCCCACTTTCAATATGTATCTAGATTGAGACTTAGAGTCATCTAGATTAGTGTCAAAACTTGCATCGACGTAACCTTTTACGACGAACCTTTTTGTCACCTCCATAATCGAGAAACATATCCTTATTCCACTAAGGATAATTTTGACCGCCGTCCAGTGATCTACTCCTAGATCACTATTGTACTCCCGTGCCAATCTCAGGGTAGGGTATACAATAGGTCTGGTACACAGCATGGCATACTTTATAGAACCTATGGCCAAAGCATAGGGAATGACTTTCATTCTCTTTCTATCTTCTGCCGTGGTCGGGTTTTGAGTCTTACTCAATTTCACACTTTGTAACACAGGCAAGAACTCTTTCTTTGACTGTTCCATTTTGAACTACTTCAAAATCTTGTCAAGGTATGTACTCATTGAAAAAACTTATCAAGCGTCTCGATCTATCTCTATAGATCTTGATGCTCGATATGTAAGTAGCTTCCCCGAGGTCTTTCTTTGAAAAACTCCTTTCAAATACTCCTTTATGCTTCACAGAATAATTCTACATTATTTCCGATCAATAATATGTCATTTACATATACTTATCAGAAATGCTGTAGTGCTCCCACTCACTTTCTTGTAAATACAGGCTTCACCGCAAGTCTGTATAAAACAATGTGCTTTGATCAACTTATCAAAGCGTATATTCCAACTCCGAGATGCTTGCACCAGTCCATAGATGGATCGCTGGAGCTTGCATATTTTGTTAGCACCTTTAGGATTGACAAAACCTTCTGGTTGCATCATATACAACTTTTCTTTAATAAATCCAATGCAGTTTTGTTTATCCATTTGCCAGATTTAAAAAAAATGCGGCAATTGCTAACATGATCGGACAGACTTAAGCATAGATACGAGTGAGAAACTCTCATCGTAGTCAACACCTTGAACTTGTCAAAAACCTTTTGCGACAATTCTAGCTTTGTAGATAGTAACGCTACTATCAGCGTCCGTCTTCCTCTTGAAGATCCATTTATATTCTATGGCTTGCCGATCATCGGGCAAATCCATCAAAGTCCATACTTTGTTCTCATACATGGATCATATCTCAGATTTCATGGCCTCTAACCATTTCGCGGAATATGGGCTCATCATCGCTTCCTCATAGTTCGCAAGTTCGTCATGGTCTAGTAACATGACTTCCAGAATAGGATTACCGTACCACTCTGGTGCGGATCTCACTCTGGTTTACTTACGAGATTCGGTAGTAACTTGATCTGAAGTTACATGATCATCATCATTAGCTTCCTCACTAATTGGTGTAGTAGTCACAAGAACAGATTTCTGTGATGAACTACTTTCCAATAAGGGAGAAGGTACAATTACCTTATCAAGTTTTCTACTTTCCTCCCACTCACTTCTTTCGAAAGAAACTCTTTCTCTAGAAAGTTTCCGAACTTAGCAACAAAAGTCTTGCCTTCGGATCTGTGATAGAAGGTGTATCCAACAGTTTCCTTTGGATATCCTATGAAGACACATTTCTCCGATTTGGGTTCGAGCTTATCAGGTTGAAGCTTTTTCACATAAGCATCGCAGCCCCAAACTTTAAGAAACGACAGCTTAGGTTTATTGCTAAACCATAGTTCATACGGTGTCATCTCAACGGATTTAGATGGTGCCCCTTTTAACGTGAATGCAGCTGTCTCTAATGCATGATCCCAAAACGATATTGGTAGATCGGTAAGATACATCATAGATTGTACTATATCTAATAAAGTACGGTTATGATGTTCGGACGCACCATTATGCTGTGGTGTTCCAGGTGGCATGAGTTTGTGAAACTATTCCACATTGTTTTAATTGAAGGCCAAACTCGTAACTTCAAATATTTGTCTCCGCGATCAGATCGTACAAACCTTATTTTCTTGTCACGATGATTTTCACTTCACTCTAAAATTCTTTCAACTTTTCAAACGTTTCAGACTTATGTTTCATCAAGTAGATATACCCATATCTGCTCAAATCATCTGTGAAGGTTAGAAAATAATGATACTTGTCGCGAGCCTTAATATTCATCGGACCACATACATCAGTATGTATGATTTCCAACAAATCTGTTGCTTGCTCCATTGTTCCGGAGAACGGTGTCTTAGTCATCTTGCCCATGAGGCACGGTTCGCAAGCATCAAGTGATTCATAATCAAGTGATTCCAAAAATCCATCAGCATGGAGTTTCTTCATGCGCTTTACACCAATATGACCTAAACGGCAGTGCCACAAATAGGTTGCACTATCATTATTAACTTCGCATCTTTTGGCTTCAATATCATGAATATGTGTATCACTGCGATCGAGATCCAATGAACTATTTTCATTGGTGTGTATGACCATAGAAGGTTTTATTCATGTAAACAGAACAACAATTGTTCTCTAATTTAAATGAATAACTGTATTGCAATTAACATGATCAAATCATATTCATGCTCAACGCAAACACCAAATAACACTTATTTAGTTTCAACACTAATCCCGAAAGTATAGGGAGTGTGTGATGATGATCATATCAATCTTGGAACCACTTCCAACACACATCGTCACCTTGCCCTTTAACTAGTCTTTGTTCATTCTGCAACTCCCGTTTCGAGTTACTAAATTTTAGCAACGGAACTAGTACCAAATACTAAGGGGTTGCTATGAACACTAGTAAAGTACACATCAATAACATGTATATCAAATATACTTATGTTCACTTTGCCATCCTTCTTATCTGCCAATCACTTGGGGTAGTTCCGCTTCCAGTGACCAGTCCCTTTGCAGTAGAAGCACTTAGTCTCAGGCTTAGGACCAGACTTGGGCTTTTTCACTTGAGCAGCAACTTGCTTGCCGTTCTTCTTGAAGTTCCCCTTCTTTCCTTTTGCCCTTTTCTTGAAACTAGTGATCTTGTCAACCATCAACACTTGATGTTTTTCTTTGATTTCTACCTTCGCCGATTTTAGCATCGCGAAGAGCTTGGGAATATTTTCCGTTATCCCTTGCATATTATAGTTCATCACGAAGTTCTACTAACTTGGTGATGGTGACTAGAGAATTCTGTCAATCACTATCTTATCTGGAAGATTAACTCCCACTTGATTCAAGCGATTGTAGTACCCAGACAATCTGAGCACATGCTCACTAGTTGAGCGATTCTCCTCCATCTTTTAGCTATAGAACTTGTTGGAGACTTCATATCTCTCAACTCGGGTATTTGCTTGAAATATTAACTTCAACTCCTGGAACATCTTGTATGGTCCATGACGTTCAAAACGTCTTTGAAGTCCCGATTCTTAAGCCATTAAGCATGGTGCACTAAACTATTAAGTAGTCATCATATTGAGCTAGCAAAACGTTCATAATGTCTGCATCTGCTCCTGCAATAGGTCCGTCACCTAGCGGTGCATCAAGGACATAATTCTTCTGTGCAGCAATGAGGATAAACCTCAGATCACGGATCCAATCCGCATCATTGCTACTAACATTTTTCAACACAATTTTCTCTAGGATCATATCAAAATAAACACAGGGAAGCAACAACGCGAGCTATTGATCTACAACATAGATATGCTAATACTACCAGGACTAAGTTCATGATAAATTTAAGTTCAATTAATCATATTGCTTAAGAACTCCCACTTAGATAGACATCCCTCTAATCCTCTAAGTGATCACGTGATCCAAATCAACTAAACCATGTCCGATCATCACGTGAGATGGAGTAGTTTCAATGGTGAACATCTTATGTTGATCATATCTACTATATGATTCACGCTCGACCTTTCGGTCTCTGTGTTCCGAGGCCATATCTGTTATATGCTAGGCTCGTCAAGTTAAACCTGAGTATTCCGCGTGTGCAACTGTTTTGCACCCGTTGTATTTGAACGTAGAGCCTATCACACCCGATCATCACGTGGTGTCTCAGCACGAAGAACTTTTGCAACGGTGCATACTCAGGGAGAACACTTCTTGATAATTTACTGAGAGATCATCTTATAATGCTACCGTCAATCAAAGCAAGATAAGATGCATAAAAAGATAAACATCACATGCAATCAATATAAGTGATATGATATGGTCATCATCATCTTGTGCTTGTGATCTCCATCTCTGAAGCACCGTCATGATCACCATCGTCACCGGCGCGACACCTTGATCTCCATCGTAGCATCGTTGTCGTCTCGCCAATCTTATGCTTCCACGACTATCACTACCGCTTAGTAATAAAGTAAAGCATTACATCGCGATTGCATTGCATACAATAAAGCGACAACCATATGGCTCCTGCCAGTTGCCGATAACTCGGTTACAAAACATGATCATCTCATACAATAAAATTTAGCATCATGTCTTGACCATATCACATCACAACATGCCCTGCAAAAACAAGTTAGACGTCCTCTACTTTGTTGTTGCAAGTTTTACGTGGCTGCTACGGGCTTAAGCAAGAACTCATCTTACCTACGCATCAAAACCACAACGATAGTTTGTCAAATAGACTCCGTTTTAACCTTCTCAAGGACCGGGCGTAGCCACACTCGGTTCAACTAAAGTTGGAGAGACAGTCTTCCGCAAGCCATCTATGTGCAAAGCACGTCGAGGGAACCGGTCTCGCGTAAGAGTACGCGTAAGGTTGGTCCGGATCGTCTCGTCCAACAATACCGCTGAACCAAAGTATGACATGCTGGTAGGCAGTATGACTTGTATCGTCCACAACTCACTTGTGATCTACTCGTGCAAATAACATCAAACCATAAAAACCTAGGCTCGGATGCCACTGTTGGGGAACGTAGTAATTTCAAAAAATTTCCTACGCACACGCAAGATCATGGTGATGCATAGCAACGAGAGGGGAGAGTGTTGTCTACGTACCCTCGTAGACCGAAGCGGAAGCGTTGACACAACGTAGAGGAAGTAGTCGTACGTTCTCCTCGCGATCCAACCGATCACAGCACCGTTACTCCGGCACCTCCGAGTTCTTGGCACACGTTCAGCTCGATGACGATCCCCGGGCTCCGATCCAGCAAAGCGTCGGGGAAGAGTTCCGTCAGCACGACGGCGTGGTGACGATCTTGATGTGTTACCGGCGCAGGGCTTCGCCTAAGCACTGCAACGATATGACCGAGGTGGAATATGGTGGAGGGGGGCACCGCACACGGCTAAGGAACGATCACGTTGATCAATTGTGTGTCCAAGGGGTGCCCCTTGCCTCAGTATATAAAGGATGGAGGAGAAGGAGGCCGGCCAAGCCAATTGGTGCGGCCAAGATATGGAGTCCTACTAGGAATCCAAGTCCTAGTAGGAGTCCACCAAGAGGGGAGGAAGGGAGAAGGAATAGGAGGAGAAGGAGAGGTGGCCGGCCCCCTTTTCCCTAGTCCAATTCGGACTAGAGGGGAGGGGGGGCGCAGCAGCCTTTTTCCTTTTCCCACTAAAGCCCATCAAGGCCCATTACTTCTCCCGTAATCCCGTAACTCCCCGGTACCTCCGAAAATACCCGAACCACTCAGAACCCTTCCGATGTCCGAATATAGTCGTCCAATATATCGATCTTTACGTCTCGACCATTTCGAGACTCCTCGTCATGTTCCTGATCTCATCCGGGACTCCAAACTCCTTCGGTACATCAAAACTCATAAACTCATAATATAACTGTCATCGAAACCTTAAGCGTGCGGACCCTACGGTTCGAGAACAATGTAGACATGACCGAGACACGTCTCCGGTCAATAACCAATAGCGGGACCTGGATGCCCATATTGGCTCCTACATATTCTACGAAGATCTTTATCGGTCAGACCGCATAACAACATACGTCGTTCCCTTTGTCATCGGTATGTTACTTGCCCGAGATTCGATCGTCGGTATCCAATACCTAGTTCAATCTCGTTACCGGCAAGTCTCTTTACTCGTTCCGTAATACATCATCTCACAACTAACACATTAGTTGCAATGCTTGCAAGGCTTATGTGATGTGCATTACCGAGAGGGCCCAGAGATACCTCTCCGACAATCGGAGTGACAAATCCTAATCTCGAAATACGCCAACCCAACATGTACCTTCGGAGACACCTGTAGAGCACCTTTATAATCACCCAGTTACGTTGTGACGTTTGGTAGCACACAAAGTGTTCCTACGGTAAACGGGAGTTTGCATAATCTCATAGTTAAAGGAACATGTATAAGTCATGGATAAAAGCAATAGCAACATACTAAACGATCGAGTGCTAAGCTAATGGAATGGGTCATGTCAATCAGATCATTCAACTAATGATGTGATCTCGTTAATCAAATAACAACTCTTTGTTCATGGTTAGGAAACATAACCATCTTTGATTAATGAGCTAATCAAGTAGAGGCATACTAGTGACACTCTGTTTGTCTATGTATTCACACATGTATTATGTTTCCAATTAATACAATTCTAGCATGAATAATAAACATTTATCATGATATAAGGAAATAAATAATAACTTTATTATTGCCTCTAGGGCATATTTCCTTCATTGGGGACACAAGAGACTCTTTGTTATTTGGTTGCAGGGTTGCTTGAGAGAGACCATCTTCATCCTACGCCTCCCACGGATTGATAAACCTTAGGTCATCCACTTGAGGGAAATTTGCTATTGTCCTACAAACCTCTGCACTTGGAGGCCCAACAACTTCTACAAGGAGAAGGTTGCGTAGTAGACATCAGTTCACCACAAATATTCATTATGGATTATTTGGCACAAGATGAACATTTTAGTTTTCATGTTTGAGCAATTTTGAATTTCACTCAGAAATTGAAATTGAATTCAACTGGTTGAAAGAGATAAGAGACAATGATGAACAAACACTTGTTAAGCAAAAGGATTAACTTAACCCTCAGGATTATTGTAGCATCATTACACCGGGGTGTTACAATGGAAGTGGACACTTCCGTGATGATAATTTTGGTATTGTCATGGAACACTTCTACGACAGCACAGGTATGACTATCTTGATTTTGTCATAAAATCGTCATGGATGCATATGCATGATAGAAAACGTGACCTACTGTGACAAACACGTATCATCACGGAAGTGTGTTTTTTTGTAGTGTCCCTTCTCGTAGCTATGCATCTCCATGGATAAATCTTGCGTGTCCGTAGAAAATTTTTGTTTTCCATGCAACGTTCCCCAACACGATCAAAACAGAAATTTTCCCTATGGATTATAATCCTCCAAAATCCATTTGAATCAAAGAGGCCCTAAACTTGGAAGCAGCTTTGTTGATACCAAAACTATCAAAATGGTTTGTTATCTTTTGTAATTATTTTTTCTGCTCTAGTTCAATTGCATTCATGATTTGCTGGAAATATGGCTTTGTTGGTTGTAGTTGCACTTTCACGCGCTTCGGAGCTTTTAATGTTGCTGTCGTTCCATATTTGAATGTGGCATAGAAGGCTTCATGCCTAATATATCATTCGCCGGCAGGAGGACTGCAATCAGTTGGTAAATGTGTGCATTCAGTTGGAGGTTGTCGCCAAGTTTTTTACCCAACATAGATGGTGACCTAGCCTTCATTGGAGTTCCGAGCTGAGTTTGTGTGCCTTTTGAGAGGAGAATTGTGTTTTCTTCACATGATATGGACTTTTAATCATGTGGCTTGTTCTTCATTTTATTTTTGTACTCTGGTTCATTGTGTGCATCTCGATGCAGTTGTTGGAAGTTTGAACTCTTTTATCAGTGTGGGTATCCATTGTAAAGAATCGATAAAAGGATGCCTTTAAAATAAAAAAAGAACGCATCGGTAGTTCTTGTATAGTGCTCCTTTACGATGCCATTTGTAAACACGAATCCCTCCTTTTGTTCACATGATTCTAGAAAAGCGGGAAAGAAAAAACTTCAGGAATTGGATATGAATGCATGTGTAATGAAAGGAATACAGAGGATTAGAAAATTTTGGAATTTTGCAGACTTGTGTGTTTGGTTAACAAAAATAGGAGAAACGTGGGAATCCTAATAAACATAGTCAAATCACATGGAAATTTATAATTAGCTTGTTATTATATCACTAGGTATCTTAGTCTCGTTCTTCATGTGTAGGAATTTGTATATGAGTTCCAAGTAGATTGTAAGATTCCTGTGTTTTTCCTCTGAAATTGAGATAAAGGGGGGGGGGGTATTTTCCATTTTTCCTTTGCGACATTCCTTTGAACCATAGGCTCGAATAATGCCATCACAGATTCTTTTTCCTATTCTTATGTATTCCCACCACTTTTCCTTTGAACCAGGAAGCCCAAGAGTTTTTTTTTTTTTTGATTAGTCATCTTCTTAGGGATTTCATATTAGTACTTGTACAAAGGTCGATCTTCAAGTATGTGCTCGATGAGTTTTCTTAGACTAGTAGCTTTTCTCTTTTGAGCAAAAGGGGTGTTCCACTGATTTTCATTAAGAAAACCATATATAGAGGCTCACATATGATCCACACACGTACTCCAAACTACACCATCTCTAAGTGCTCCATAGATGCAGCCTAGATCACTGGGTACAACTAGAGCCTAGACTGGAGAAGCTAGAAACCAGACCACAACCATAACATACATGGATAAAGCAAAGATATAAGTGCCAACATCACATTTCGCAACAACAAAAAATCACATTAAAGCAACATTTCCAAAAGAGCTACAAGTTTGATAACCAGCGCCACGAAATGAAAGTCTAGACCAGGGCATCAAGCATGTACTGCTCCGTCCGGAAATACTGTCGCTCAAACTATCCATTTGAGCGACAAGTATTTCTGGACGGAGGGGGTACATAAAACTAGAAGACAGATATGGAGTAAAAGTATTGAACTAGAGTTAGGAGACTAGCAGCAACAATGACGCAACAGAGTTTGCTTCATGTAGGCAAAAATTATCTTGAGAGCATCACTCCAGGACACCATCCCCTCGAAGCATTTGTGTGACCTCACTTGCTACTCGCTCTAGTAGCTTTATCCCCCCACACCAGCTCCCTATGTTTTTCCTTGCTTATTATCTCTAGAATTGACCAAGCATCGACAAAATTACAAGTTCAATGAAGAATCCCAAACGGATCGGTCGTCCTCTTGCGTTCAAAACAGATATCATTTCTGCAACTCTAGACGAACCACCCCAATGAGTGTGCAGGTTGATCGTTTCACACGTTAGGAAACGTTATCCTGCGCAAAGCCACAGCGACGCAGCGCGCTGGAGAGAATCCTCCGGCGCCGTGGGAAAGGAAAGGAAAGGAGAGGGAATCCGTCGCCCACGTTCGATTTCGGTCCCCCGCGTCCCGGCTGCCCTCGTGGCCCCGTCCGTCCAATAATGCCTCCTCGGCGGGGCCCGCCGTCCACGGTGTTTGCGTGCAGGCCCGGCGCCTCCAGCTGCGCACTCCATGATGATCCGTCCAGCCCCGGAGGAGACCGGTCGACCGCGGCGTGTGCGTGCACGCCGCGGTGCCGCACGCGATCGCGACGCCACGGCCCGTCGACGCACGAGACGAGAGGCTTCCACGGGCCTCCCCGCCCGTCGCGGCACGGCTCGCCGCCGGGCCCGCGGTCTGCTCGCGCGATCGACACGCACCGCGCCGTCGATCGAGCACGGCACGGCACGAGCATTCACGTGGAAAACGCGTCGCGTTCCTGTCGTTCGATCCCGACCGAGGACTGTGACTCCGGTGGACAGCGTGTAATCTCAGTGGAGGGGGTGCGCCGAGGGGAAGGGAAGGAAGGCCGGAGAATGCGTGTGATGTCGTCCCAAGAGAAGGAGGGCATGGGGGAACTATCACGGTCATGCCAAGCTCCTTGCGGTAGATTTTAGGCTTGGCATGGATGCAGGATGCTTACATTTCACTGAATTTATTATAGGATTTATTAATTAAACGGATTTATTTTGTAGTGGTAACCAAAGTGTCTGTAGCGACTTCGTCAATCTCAAGAGTCAAGACATGTCCGGCCTAGTCTCTTCGAGGCGTGCGTGTCTGCGTGATGTCCATATGGTTGAGTGTATGTACTTGTTTGTGAACATCTGCATCTGTATTGTGTTTCGAAAAGAACAAATGTCGGTGATGCGTGTCTTGCAGTACCCCGTGGACGTCATCCATGTTTAGTTGGAGCTTCTTGGGCGCGTTGTGAAGGCTTGTGGCTCGGTGTGTTTGTTTTTTGTCTGCGCGTGCCTTGAAAAATATTTGGCTTGCCAAATTTTGATCGAGGTTTTACTAGCCAATGATTTGGCCAACATTCGCAAGAATAGTGAATAGAGCGGGCAAAGAAGCATTGGTATTGCCAAAAAAATTGACCATGGTCTAAAAAAGGTCAGAGTTCACTCAAGTCCTTGGTCTTGACCAAAATATTGGCAAGGTAGTTTTTGGCCACATTTCAAACACACCTGAAGGCAGCTTTTGGCAGCAATCTAAAAACGCCCTCACGGCTACAGGCGCCAGATCAGATTTATTCTTTTAGGGGAAAAGCTAAGTTCAAAAACCCCAGAGCGTGGGGGTTCGCCACACCAGACGTGGCGTCCCAGATCTAGAGAAAGCGAAAACTTAGCTAGACTATGTGCTTCAGATTGACAGCACGACTCAGGTGAGCAGACCGGACAGCTCAACTGATGGGAGCTACATTACCCAAAGGGGTCTCTCCTGACGGATCCACACCAGCCTCTGATAGCTACCGGCCTTCTAATCTCTGAACCCGAAGGCCTCAAAGAACTGAACCCAAAAGGCCAGCTTGAAACCAACGACGACGAGCCCGTCCTAAACAAAAAGGATAGTACTATGCTGAACTGAACCGTATGCAAATTAAAGTAAACCCATCTTTATTTTAAAAATGTTTATTTACACCCCAAAAAATTGTTGTAATCCTCTATCAACAAGTCCTGACAAAATTTCCGAGCCTTTGGGAGGGGAACATGAATACAGGTTAAATAGGAGTTAACCAAACCAAGCCGATCTTCAGTTGTATGGGAGCAAAATTTCGCCTGGAGAGATTTACAGTCGAATGGGTTCCTTCCCGCTGGAGGCTTTTGTTCGATGGGACCGTTTCGAGCCTGATTTCCGTGAGCGCCTCCCTGCTGGCTTCTTGGAAGCTCTCCCGGGTTCCTTTGATGCGCTGTCTGGGAGCATCTTTCGAGGTTGCTGCACACGCACCACGGGAGGGGGCGGTGGAGGTGGAGGCGGAGGTGGAGGCGGCGGAGGCTGGCTCCGTAAGGCTGCCAGCCTTTGCTCCATGAGTTCTCTGTGGTATGCCTGCAAAGTAAGGATGACACACACAAGAAATAAGAGACAGATAACAGACGACAATGGTATTCTGAAATAAGTGCATTGCAGGTGATCCTATTTGTGCATTACTAGAAGCCAGACGGCAAAATGGCTTATTATCAATCATTTGTTTGGGTTCTACATTCCATTACAATTTCAGGCTATCAGTAATATATACCGTAACAACAGGGTGTGCAGAAAAAGTACATGTGCCACGCAAAGCATTAACTCAAAAGTACCTGAACAACAAAATCACGCCTTTCACAATCCAGGAACATGTCTGCAGTCCAATTAACTCTTGACCTTATTTTATCCCTCACTGTGCTGAAGCTTATCTGATCTCTTGAGGTGAAGCGGTCAACTTCATTAAACCAAAGGCATGTGAAGAGATTCGTGATGGGGATGTGCTCTCTTATTATTACACAGCCCTCAGGGACATCTGTTCAAGGTAGATGTATCCCTGTGTTATCACGAGAAATATTGCTATATCAGAATTCAGTGAGAAGAACCAATTACCGCTTGTAATAGGAAGCTTAGCTGATGAATAATGGGTTAAGCCCTCTCTCTTGTAGAACTCTATTTGGTCATCGATTGAAGCATTATCATACTTCCCACCAGCCTTGTTCGCCTCAGCTTCCTCAAAGACGTCAAAGCGTCTATAATGCCTGGAAATAGCGAAGCTCACATTTTTCCTCCATAAGAATCTGCAACATAACAGTGATACAGAATCAGAAAATAACATGTCACATTCCTGGTGAGAGTAGACTCTGAGAAAAAAATATTAGAGTAAGAAGAATATGGTGCAGCTTCGAACTTAATACAACATATAGAGCATAAGTGGCACTGAGTTATGTGCAGAGTAGATACAACAAGTAGCAGACAGAGCTCAGTGAGAAAACATGATGTTTACCTCTCTAATAGCTGATAAGGATCCTTCACAAGTTTAAGTTTCCCATCGATCCAGAGTGAATACCGCGCATTAGGAAAGAGCCGATGAAGTAATAGTTTTGGAATCTATTTGAGAAAAGTATCACAAGGGCAGTTAAAAAATCATCACAAGGGAAATAATCGATTAGAAAAACAAATCACGAATGCTGATTCACATTAAGCATGGCATCCCCCTCTCGTGGTTGTGCAATCCAAATTTTCACATACTCATCCAATGCAGAAAAGAATGAGAACATGTTCATCTCGGATGGATCAGTTATCTTGACAACATGTAGGTTTTAGCAGATTGCGTAGAATTATCTTTACAAGTAACTTGTAGTTTACATTGCCCGCTATGCTGAATTTTAACTTGTGCGCAACCTCCATGCCAGAAGTAACTGGCTCTCCAAAGATTCGATTAGGAAAATCAAATAACCAAATATACAGTACAGGTACCTTTCCATTCCGCCTTGCATCCGAATAAGGAAGGTTGTGGACAACAACCACCCGCCACAGCCCGATTTTTTTCGTATTATCAACAGCAGTGGTGTTCTTTATTGCAGCTTCTGTTTCTTCATCCAGAAACATGAAGAAGCAAACAGTATCTTTTGAAAATTCACTGATGTTTTCTGGTTGTTGCATTATATCATAATTCCCTGAGAAAAGTTCACACAAAATGTGCAATTAGCACCGACATGGAAAGATGATGACATGTAAATATAACTGGCATAGAAAGAGGACGCAGTTACCGAAAATAGCAGAAGCAACAACTGTCCCCTGGCACTGCCGCATCTCAGACAGATCAGCTTCATCTACATCGAATCCAGTATTGAGACCAGGTATCTTCCCTCTCACAAATCTTAGAATATAAAGAAAAGGTTAGTGATACAGCACACCGTCATCATATGAACGTACAAGAGTCAAAGCATTTGAGTCATACAAGGACATACCCACAATGTACTGTCATCGAGTCTTTTATGTCAAAAGACATATCTCGTTGTTCCAGAGATGGATAACCACCAAACAAAGAACCACTGTTGGACTCTTTGAGTACCAAATTGTCTTCAGACAAATAATTTAAACTTTGAAGGATAGGTGATGCTGTTGGAGCAGCTGGCATCAATGCCAGGGCCTGGTCAACAGGCACATAACAAACAGGACATGCTACACAAGTTTAAAATAATATAATCAGATTCAGAACTTTTTTCTAACTCTGAATTGGACTGGTGAGGAACTTACGCCGTGGTCCAGTACGTTTCCTATCAATAGGTGGAGGAGAAAATGAGAAATTTTCACAAGGATGGTGCTCCAGGTGAATAGCTGGCGGGAAACTCCGTGAAAGACCCTGAACCTTTTCATGACTGATGTCCGGCTGTTTTACTGTTGGTGACGTTGTATTCAAATCATTTCCACTCAAAGAAGATGTCCATACAGGATTTACAAAGCTCCGGACATGATCAGATAATCCCAGCATGGTCTCGGTACCAGGTGCTGCAACTTCATCTACAGCCAACCAAAGATACATAAGTAAAAACGTAGAGATAACACAACAGTTAAAGGTTATGCCTTACTTTGTTACAAACTAAAAAGTAGATTAGATCAGTTTAGCTATTACTCAAAACAAAACGTTTAGCAGACAACATTCCAGGCAAACAACATATAAAAAGAAATACCATGTTGACTTATCAGGGCTAGACAAATAGATATTCAGTAGAATCGCCAACAATATGCATATTGGTAAGAAGGCCTGCCAGCCCATGAAAAATTAGCACAAGCCAATGAAATCTTAATAATACACTGGAATGATTAGATCCAGAAGAACCTATTGTTATCAAAACCATGCTATTTGTACAAATTGACTACTAGAAGACGAATCTTATTAAAATTCATAAGGCATACATTAGCCTGTCAAAGTCAAACAATATGCATATTGGTAAGAATAAAAATGTAAAGGAGCAGCTGACTAAATGATAGCAGAAATAAACAATTCTAAGGTATACTAAGCCAAAGGCCTGCCTACAAGGTACCAGAAAGGCACAGATTTTGACAGCACTGTCAACATTAGCACTTTTCAATTTGTAAAGCATCGACTTGAGGAATACCTACATCATATTAACTGTATCACACAATAAAAATCCAGAACACAGTCTGCAGCTCAGTTCCAAAGAACTGACTGAAGTGACTTGGAAACTGAAGTGATTGTCTAGCAAACCAAAGATCATCCAACAATCTCTAATGCAGCCTTCTCCAGCTTAAATATAACAGAAATATCAACACTGCTCGCCTGATTTAAATTACTAAATAATACCATGCTAATCCATTTGCATCAAATCAGTCAGCTAGAGTCAAAGGTGACGCAAAGTGGTCAAATATTCAAATGCTTACACAATAACCAATCCAAAGGAAAACATGGTTGCCAGCCAGCACAGGAATATTCAAGCATCCATCCATATGCTATTTCTTTTCCATTACTCAAGGTCTTGCTGCATTTCCACTTCACTAAACCTTTTACAATTATAAAGTCAACTATGAGCTCACATCTTCCTGTGCACTTGAAGGCCGCCCACACTAATACGATAATACTCATGAACATCCTATAACTTGCGAATAAAAAAAGTGAAGTATGCACAGGAACCCTGATGTTTTGTACTCCTAGTGATTGGAAACACCTACATGAATCATACAATAATACTGTTTGCAAGTAGCATCATATCATTCCAACGAACTTGATGAACTCACTGATCAAATGATTGAAAAACAAGATAACAGTAACTGGTAAGCATTTCATCAAGTCACGGTAGCAGTCACAACAAGGTTTAGGAATGAAACATGAGGCTAAAGCAACACAACCACCACCTTTACTGACAAGTGATGAGAAGAGGAAGCAGACGACGAGAGCGACGGCGACGAGGAGGAGCAGGAGCATCCGGCGGCGACGGCCCGCGAACATGCAGATCCGGGCGAAGAGGAGGCGCTCGCCCCCGCGGCCGCCGGCGCCGGGGCCGCCGCCGCCGAGGGACATCTTCGCGGGCTTCCGGACCGCCACCGGCGGCGACGGGGAGGGGGACTGGCCGTTGGGCTGCTGCAGGGACCCATAGCTCCCGGACGTCCTGAGCCCCAGCGACGCCCCGCCGCTCATGCCTCCGCCGCCTTCGGGGCCACGGCGCCAGCTCTCATCGCCCCGCTACGCTGGGCCGGCGCAGCGGCGCGGATCACGGTCCGGACGCCCCCACCCACCGAACCACCGCCCACCAACCTCTCCTGCCCGGTCCGGCCCGATCCAATGCCGCGACGCGCCAACAGCACCCCAACCAACTGCAGCCGCGGCGCTTGTCTGATTCCGCCGCCGGGGCAGTCCAAGCTCGTCGCGGGGGCCGAAATCGCGCTGAGATCTCCGGCTCGGAGCAGAGAAAAAGAGCTCCAGACGGCAGGAAATCCCGTGACGGGCTCGACAGAGGGGAAAAGCCCCGAGATCCGCCGGGGACAGAGTGGAGCGAATGCGGGAGGGAATCTGCCGGCGGATCGAGGGGGATTGGGGATTCGGCGAGGGAGATCGGTGCGCGTGGCCGTAGTGGGAGAGATTTTTGAATTTATTTCGGGGAGGCGAGCTCCGGAAATGGAAGGAGGAGAGCGGTGACGTCAGGTTGGTTGGGTGTTTCGCATTATATTATACTCCCTCCGTTCCTAAATACTTCTCTTTCTAGAGATTTTAACAAGTAACCACATACGAAGCAAAATGAATGAACCTACACTCTAAAATATGTCTACATATATCTGTATGTTGTAACCATTTGAGATGGCTAGAAAGACAAGTATTTGGGAACGGAGGGAGTACGAAATATGTATTTGGCAACCTTGTGCCTGACTGCAAAACTGCCACACCACTCGGTGTCCCTTCGATCGGCATCGCACGCATAAGTCTTCCTCCAGTATTCCTCCCCCTCGCCAAGTCCCCAGCCGATGGTGTGGCCACCCCGCCGTCGCCTTGCGCCCCACCTTCTCCCCTGGCTCCGGCCACCGCCCCGTGTCCCACCTTCTACCCCCGACTCCGGCCGTCCCCCACGCCTCACCTTCTCCCTCGGCTCCGGTCGTCGCCCCACGCCCCACCTTCTCCCTCGGCTCCTGTCGCCGCCCAATCCCCCACCATCTCGTGCCCCTGGCCGCGCCCCATCCACCATCCCCATCGCCGGCCGTCCCCATCCCCAGCGCACCAAACCCCAGGTCGCCACCTGCCTTTTCGCGACGCCGCCCACTGCCCTTCCTCCTGGCTTCTCCTAGCCATGTCGAGCGCCGCCTCCCTGCTCCAAGCTCGCTGCGGACTACACAGAGCCGCCAGCCCCCGCCGCCTCCCGTGCTAGTACAAAGCCACCCCTGTACAAGGTTCAAAGAACTTGCAGTGAGAAGGAAGGGAGATGCTAAGGTCCGGCAGCTTCCTCGTTGCCATCCTGGCACAGTGTGTGTCCCTTGTTCATTCGCTGCCATTCATTTTACTAACTAGCAGCAGTATAACCTCCGACTGCACAATTTTTTATATTAGTTCTGAAATTTCTATAGCTTCAGTCCAACTATGTTGCTTGCGATTATCCGTACGCAGAAAAATCACACTGAAGATTGTTTTGTTCTCTGAACCTAAATGCATTTGTTGCTTCTACAAACATGACAGGCCCCTCAAGACAACCTCTGGTTCGGCCTTTGATCAACGGAGAAAAGAGGACAAATCCCATGGTAACTTTGGCCCGGAAAAAAATTATTAAAAAAGATAACGTCACTAACTTACGTGTAAATAACATCATAATTTACGCTCCGCAGACTTTATAACTTGCATATAAACATCATGGTAAGTTTAATAGCGTAGGGTGGAGGGAGTTATTGAAAACATACCCCGGTAATTTTTATATAAATAACACGGTAATATAAGTACCACATAACTGATATTTTACATACAAGCACCGTGGTAACTTTTGATCCGGCAAAAAAGTTACTGAAAACACAACCCTGATAACTTTTTATGTAAATACTATGGTAATATACATTTTATAGACATGATAACTTAAGTGCAAACACCGCGATAAAATTAAACAAGGAGGGGAGTTGTTAAAAAATAAACCCAGTAACTTTTACGTGAAAATAACATGATAATATATGAACCATGTACATGTTAATTTACGTAAAAACATCGCGGTAAAATTGACCAAGGGAAAAATGTTATTGACAATGTACTCCCAGTAACTTCTGTGTGAGTAGCTTGGTAAAATAGGAAACACCGATTGATAATTTGGGTGCAAACACCATGGTAACTTTGTCCAAAGAGGGGAAAATTGTTGAAAAATATACCTCGATAACTCACGTGAAAATAGAACGGTAATATACGAATCATATACCCGATAACTTACGTACAAACACCACGGTAACTTTGACTAAAGAGCAAAAAAGTTATCGAAAAACATGCCCGCGATAACTTAAGTGAAAATAGCACTGTTATATATGAACCGCAAAATCCAATAACTTACGTCCAAATACTATGATAAGTTTGATTTGAGTGGATGAAGTTGTTGAAAATATACCCCGGGACTTATGTGTAAATAGCACGGTAATAGTCTTGATTTGGGGAAAAGTAGTAAAAACTGGTCGAAAAATACACATGGTAACTTTTTGTATGTAAATAGCATAGAAATTACGCACCACAACCTTGATAATTTAGGTCCAAACACCACGGTAAATTTGATCTGGAGAAAAAAAATGTTAAAAAGATACCCCAATAACTTCTGTGTAAATAGCATAGTAATATACACACCGCATACCTGATAATTTACATACAAATATCATGGTAATATTTGACTCGGTGGGGAAATTGTTGAAAACATACCCCCGTAAAATTTGTGTAAATAGCATGGTTACATACGCATCACATACCTACGCACAAACACCACGGTAATCTTGATCAAGTAGAAAAAAATGTTAGAAACATACCCCCCGGTAACTTATATAAAAACACCATGGTAATATACGAACCGCAGACCTAAAAACAACATGGTAATATAATAACCGCAGGCCCGATAACTTATATGAATAAAGCATGGTAATATATGAACTGCAGGGTCGGTAAACCATTTTTATGCCTTCGATAACTTATGTGGAAATAACACGGTAACTTGCATATAATGGGCATGGTAACTTATGTAGCCTAGGTGTGATAATTTTTGGCTGAAAAAAAAGTCATCGGAACATGCCAACATGGGATCTAGTTTCGAAGATCTCGTCGCGACGAATCTTTTATGTAGAAACGGTTTTTACATCGGACCAATGGTTTGAGCTACAAAACATTTTAAAATTTTGGAATAAAGAGAATCTAGAATGACATCAGCTTTTTTGTCCTCTAGTGTATGCATATAATTAGAAAGAGAGATGCAGGTGAAAGAAGAAAGAATGCTAATGTATGCATGTATTTAAAGTGAATGAAGTAAAGGTGTGGCAGTTTTGCTTATATGGCACACATGTGCCAAATATCACAGTCTTATATTATACTATATATTTTTTAACACGGACGTTACATACGAGCATACACTCAACAAAGAAATTAAGACGCCTTTTCCTCTTGAGATTGACGAAGTCGTCGACCTTGGTAATGTCTCCTTCCATCGAATGGTCATCATCAATGGCCTGAAATAAATCCAAGAAAACATGACAATCAGTGACAAGTTTAGAATTTGAACCTTGGTGTGTTGATTCCCTCGCTGGGAACTTAATCATCTGAGGTACACTCAGTTCATATATACCTACACCTACGTTAGGCTAGCGTGCACCGGGGTACAAGAGGGTTAGGCGAGATTACATTCATCAATGTGGTATGGCATAGTTTATACGTATGTGGGCACGTTTGATATTCGTTTGCAGTCTGAGCATGCCCTTAGGCGTATGTTTTGTTCATTATCCTAGCTGAGATTTTCTTATATGAGATGAGCGTAGCTGAGATTAAGAAGGACCACCCTACTAAACATTCCAAAGTGAGATGGGTCGAGGAGAGAATATATGTACTTATGCATCCTACTCCCTTCATTCCAAAATAAGTGTCGTTGATTTAGTATAAAATTTATGGCATGCTATATTTTATTTAGCTACATCGTCTACGTCTCATAGGGTAATTTTTTTGTCAAATCTTCCCATGTGTGTGATGTCATTTTAGTCGTACTTTCTGTGTCAACCGTGGTTTGTCAGAGCCTAGTTGTGGCAAAGTTAGTCATGAATCAAAGATGCTCTATAACTTCAGTAAATTTTATGTAGTAATAATCATGATTTGTTCGACATACTAGAAGAAGTACACAAATGTCATGACCAGATTTTTTATAAGGTGCAATTCAAACATATCTATATACTATTTAAAAAATCTCAACATTGCTATTACGAGTCGACATGACAATTTTTTTGGATAAGGTGCAATTCAAACATATCTATATACTCGTTCCATTCCTATTTACTGCGCATATTAGCTTTCACCTAAGTCAAACTTTTTTAAATTTGACCAAGTTTATAGAAAATAATTTAAACTTTCACAATAACAAATATACATGATATAAAAATATATTCAATGATGATTCTAATCGTATTGATTGGTATTGTGGATGTTAATATTTTTTGTATAAACTTGGTCAAAATTTACAAAGTTTGACTTGAGACAAGGCTAATATGTGAAGTAAATAAAAACAGTTCAAGTACTACTAAGTTTAAAAAAAATCTCTACATCTCTACAAAACTTGGCATTTAGATACTAATCTAAATAAAATATATAGTTTTAAATCATTATTGCAGACGTCATGTAGTGCCAAGGGCTTTGCTAATGAACTAAGTAAAGTGTGTTAGAAAATCCGAGGTGCAACCAATCACACGAAAACAACAATCACACCAACAAAAGAGATAAGATTCATTTACGAGGTACAATGAATGCATCTACTCCTCGACGCATGTGTACGAGCACTACTCTCATGTACTAAACGGGCGACAAAAGTCGCTGACGCCATCAAACAACATCTCGACCGCTCGCCATGGCTAGTTCGGTCACCCTTGACATGGACGATTGAATTGTTTTCTCTTGTGATATGTGTTTATTATAGGCCGGATTACACATGTTTTTTTTAGAATTTACACATGTTTAACTTAAACACCTAGCAATCCACAAATTGCAGGTCCAATTATAACAGGGGACAGAATTATAACAGGAGTAACTTGCACGCATATTGGATACAGAATCAACCGATGTGAATGGACAGAAGAAATGAACGTGTCCACTTCAAGCTAGGGATGAAAATGAAGTGGAAACTTTCCTTTTTTCGGAGGAAAAATGGAAACGGAGAGGAAATATGAAAACGGAAACGAAAATTTGCAAAATGGAAGTGGAAATGGAATTTTTTATGCGAAAACGGAAACAAAAACGGAACGGTGTTTTCCGGTGGAACATGCATGGAAATGGAACTTTCCGTTTCCGTGAATATGGAATTTCTGTTTTTACTATAGACCTATAGCTGCTTTGTAGCCCAACCACCAAAGAGAACACAATGACACAATTAGTAGAATGGATCTAAGGCCCAACTTCTACTACCATAAATGTACTCAGCTTGACCCTATACACAATTGCCCGGTACTACTACAATACTATGCTAAGTTGCTAACATAATGATATTATTTTGTAGCCATGTTAACAACTCATTAAATTTGTTTGTTTTTGTGTGTATTTCTCTATGATTCAAGGGATTTTTAAGTTCCGATCAATGCCTATTTCTGTTTTCGTATCCGCTTTGTATTCGCTCCGTGTCCGTTTCCGGTAGTATCTGTTTCCGTATTCATTTCCGGGGTTTCTGTATTCGTTTCCGCTTCTGCAAAAAAATATGAAAACAAATATGATAGCACTCAGTTCCGTCCGTTTCCGCTTCGTTTTCATCCCTACTTCAAGCCTTTAACGCCTAATTCATGAACGTTGAAATGTGGAAGCTCTTAACGCGCTTTCCAATTACATGCTGATGGAGATCGGAAGCAAATCCGTGGAATTTGAGGACCTGGCCAGTGGATGGTTATTAGGGATGGAGATCGGAAGCAAATCCGTGGAATTTGCTATTACGGATGCTGTTTTGTGGCTCAAATCCTCATGGATGCTTGATTTAGTTTTGCTATTACATATGTGGTCTGAATCCTGAACAATGCACTTTTGTTTGTGTTTGTGGTATCAACATCAACAAACATGCAGTGTATCTTGTCAGAATAAACAAGCAAGCAACCCTTATAACAACTTCAAAGTTAGTATGGCAAGAAATTAACTGTCCAAAATATAGATGAAATTGCCAACTAATATCTATATCAACCAAACTCTAAAAGCACATCGTGGAGCTATTGGTATCCCTAGTAGTAATCAACAACACTATTCACCAAATAGCATGGCCAGGTAAATATTTCTCAGGCACGGCGCCAAGGTCTCAAACAAAACAAGCCCTCAGGCTTCAGATAACAGAATATTTATATCGACGGAAGCATAGCAAAGAGACAACTCTCGCCGAACCGTGACAATGAAAGGCCACTCGGGATCAAACCACTCTACCCTGTGAAGATAGCAAGCCGGGGAAACTGGAGTAAACAAATTCCTATAGTGGAGCCTAGGGTCCTCAGATGTATGTATGATCAGTAGCCGATGATGTCGCTCAAGATGCTAAAGAAATGGTTGAGGTCTATCTTTTCCTCTCCGGCATAGATGGCTTCCGCGCTTCCCCCTTGTGGCCCCTGCGCAGCCATCTCGACAAGCGTGTACAGCTTCTTGATCGGCATCTGCAATCGTTGGAGGATTGTAAGAATTTGGGCAAATATAGGCAACCATTTAAGTGGAGGGAAGACAAGAATGTTAGAAAGAAGATTACATCGTCCAGCGCTTCTGCTGCTGTCTCAACATCTCCTTCATCGAACACATTCAAATGTCGCAACACCTGCAGGGCGGTCATATAAGGTTGACACAGAGTAAAATTCCAAATTGCCAAGCCCATAGAATATGTATTACAGAGGACATGACAGAGTACTGTTCAAGAATATGCAGTGTGAAGCGGTTACAGTTTCTTGCATTTTAACCATAGACCTCAATGTATGTCTTTCGTAATTATCTTACCTTTGCAGCATCCTCCTTTGTCAGTTTGGGAACCTCGTAGGTCACCGAGAATACACCAGACATACCAATGGAGTCTAGAAATGTTGTCTCACTTGTTGTTCCAATAACAAGCAAGTTCTTGCCCTGCAAAAGATAGGCAAGATATGCGAGTCAAAGACAAAGTCAAGTCAAAGATGTCTTTGCAGCCAAGAAAAGACTGGGGCTCCAGGATACTACTGAAGAAATAAGTGTGATTGTGCAAACCTTAGGAGGAACCCTCTTGAGGAGGACCATAAGAGTTTGCGATATCAGATTTGAAAAACGTGGTCCGATGGCAACAAACTCCAGTAACCTAAATGGTCATAAAGGAGCACCAAATACTTCAATCAAAATGAAAGGACAAATGACAGCATACTTTTGTGGCATTGAGGTTCTAAATACCTTTCAATGTCGTCAAGAATTATGATGCTGAACTGAGATTTGTAAGCATCCTCAAAAACCTGTAACCGTCACAACAAAAGACACCTTATGTGTAAGCATACAGGAAGCAAACGGCATAACTAGAAAAGGCGTACACAGGAGCAATAAACAGGATACACGATTCAAATAGATTCTTCCATGTATCAACTAACTACCAAATTCATTATATTAAGAACATCCCTGACCTTGCAAATCTGTGCGCACTTGCTGCTTTCACTGAAACCAATCATTGTCTCCGCAGATATCTATGGTGAAAACCACAATTAGAGATATGCGACCCTATAGTTTGCAACTGAGGATGGAGGGAACCAGAAGTAAAGGAACTTACAATTTTGACATAAGCAAAATCACTGTCAATACCAACAGTAGCGGCCAAAGCTGATTTACCACTGAAAAGCAATTAATGTGAAATAAGCTTCCAGCAATATATTCAGACAACGATGATGTGTTTTAGAGACTGTACCTTCCAGCAGAACCTTGCAATAGACAGGTCACAAGTGGGCTACCTCTGCTAACTTTAACTTGTTCCACCAGAAGCATAGCTCTCTGAAAAATGTGCTGGTGTGCCTTGCCACAGTCAACAATACCATGTAACCTGTACAAAAAAACACATAAAGGTAACATTAAAATTGTAGCAACTGAGACAACTGAAGATAAAACAAGAGATGCATGAGGGTAAGGAATTTTAAAATCATATACGTGTTAAGCTCATCATTAAAAGATATTCTTATATGGCTGACAAGCTATAAGAATGTGGCTTGTTACAGTCAAATATCAAGTCTTATATTGCCTGAAGGAAATATTATTTTTCCTTCTAAACTCGCTAATGAATGTACTATAAAGCCCAACCCCTGAACTACTGCATTAAGTTAGAAGAGTGACAGCGCCCACTGGCCATAGCCAATGTTGAGCATATTACAAGGAAAAATTCCAAAGCACAAATAATAAGATACACTCCAGGAATACCCCAAGAAGAAACTAATGATCACCCTTTGAAATTTGTGCTGATGGAAATCATTTTGTTACAAAATTATTTAAGATATCAGAACACGCACCTGCATCTTTCAAGGTCATCAGTTGAAGCACCAAATGCGGGAGTAATTTCATGAAGTCCATTCACAAAATCTTCCATGGTAACCTTAATGCTTTCCTCGTCCAAAGGTTTAGTGAGATCATCCATGCTTATCTGCCGGTTCAAAGCAAATGAAACTGCACTTTTAACAACACCTTCCAACTCTGCTCCACTGTAGTTCTTTGTCCGTGCAGCTTCATTGAGAAGATCATGTGTCATTTGGATGTGATTTTCACAATTACCAATCATATATAGTAAAAAAGATATACTGACAAATTTCCCACGTCCCACAAACCCCTAGTTAGTCATACTAAAATGTCTGACTGCAAATAAATGGCAGTAAACATTGAAGGAAGCATCGCTATTTGCTAACAGCACTCACTTTATTAAGAAAAAAAGAATCAAAATCTTTGAAGTACGGATAATAGCACTAGCATGAAATGGCCAGCTAAAAACACAAATAAAAAATATTTGCTATAATAACACAAATGCCGCAGACAATATTACTTTGCAAAGAACATACCTAGCTCTTGAAGATTAACATCTGGAGAAAGGAAAGAGCTCTCCCTCATCTTGCTTGTGTGAATTTGAAGAATTTGCAAACGACCATTCTCGTCAGGCAAGTTTATCTCAATATGAACTTCCAGTCGTCCTGGTCTGCAACAGATGTATCAAAGGGCAATGAATATATGTGACTAGTGTCAAAAACGCTCTTATATTATGGGACGGAGGGAATAGAACAGAATGAACTAACAAAAGAGAATATGGTGTAGTCATCTATCTGCACAACCTGACTAGCAACCTTCTCTTTGTGAATTGCCCAGTAACATACATCACTAGGAGTGATGAAGGGTACTAGATGCATGGCAACCAATATAATTCCAATAATCAAAGGCCTCATATATGATTGAAAATTCAGCATGAATGCATTTATGATGAAAGACTTGCTACATTAGTTTGTCTCGTCGGGAAACTTATTTGTTTCAGTACCAGAGTTGGAGCTACCAACGACATGTTTGCTAGATCAGTTTGTCATCAGGCAACATGGGTCAGAGCATATACCTCAATAAAGCTTCATCAAGTAAATCCTTACGGTTGGTCATTCCAATAAGCAACACGTTATTCAACGCCTCAACACCATCTATCTGTAAAGTTGAGAGTTCGGACATAACTCAGTAATAGATATAAGCAAAGAACATAAAGTCTAAACTTCAAATTCTAGTAAAACATACCTTTGTAAGCAGCTGGTTTACAATGCTATCATGCACGCCTGTGCCATCTCTGCTAGATCCTCTAGACTGCACAACCAGAGTTTCATCAATACATGCAGGTTGGCAATTTTGAATAAAACTAAACCAACATTGTACATGATGTATATTATACAGTATGATGTCACATGCACAAAATAAAGTTGCAAGTTAAAGAGTTCTAGAATAGATATTTAATGTTGAATCCTAGGCATAACTGAAGAAAAAATAAAAAGGATATGAGCATATGATAGGTTTCATGTAAATCTCCGTGACACAGAAGTTATGAGATACTCCTTTGGCAGGGGCTAATACAGAATTACACACTGTCACAGCACACACTTCAGAACTATTCATGTTGACAGAACTCTCTTAAACTCCATTGAAACCCAAGTTGATAAGAGTAAACCTGTACTATCTAGTAGTAACTAGTGATAATCGCAAGCTAATTATTTTGTTCTGTCATATTGACAAAGCCTAAGCAAGAGAAAATATATATTATGGTGAGAGTTATAGTCAACAGAACCCACCTTGCAGATAGCATCAATTTCATCAAAAATGATAACATGGAGGTCACTGTGATCACCTGTGAGGAGGTACAAAAATCAAGTGTTGATAAGGATTCACCTCACACAGAAATATGAGAAGAATTCAGCTCATGAGATATCGGACCTTGCGCCTTCTGGTCATTTTCAGCATCAAGAAACAAATCTCTCACGTTCTTCTCTGTTTCTCCAACAAATTTGCTCAACACTTCAGGTCCATTGACAATCTGAGGTCAGGAAAAGGTATTTAACCTCAAGTAAACATAATGGACAGGCATCTGGCATTGTAGTGTTAGCAGACTATATGTCACTGACTACTGGTGCCTGTGCTACAATAAATTAAGTATGATGCATGAAAGTTTCTCAGTATAAAATGGACTATGATACACATTTCCTTTATTGAACTGAACTTAAAACAAGAGAAATGAGAACTGAAAATTTTAATTCAAATTTTTTTTTATCACTGCTGATAATAACAAAACTTCATCAAGCCCGCGTTTTAAATGTAATGTTCATAAATTCATACAGGATAAAGGGCCGTAAAAAGTAACAATGTATCTAAGAATGAACTAGATGATAGGCACTACACAAATGTTTAGAGAAGTAACAAAGCTATACTCCACGCCCAATACGGATATCCATACCTTCGGGTCCTTTCCATTCAACAGTTTTCCAATCTGACGGGCCATGAGGGTCTTGCCAGTACCAGGAGGCCCATATAGCAACATACCCTTTACGTGTTTAATGCCCAATCTAAAGTATTCAGTTGTGAGTAAAACATCATATGTTATGGATGGTACGAAAATAAAGAAGCAGGAATGATACTTACTTGCTGACAACGTGAGGAGGAAACACCCTTGAAGCAAATGCCCTACGGAAAATGTCTGTGAATTCAGAACTTAACCCACCTATCCCCAATTTTTCCAAGTTAAACTCTTTATCTTTGAAAAGCTTGCTGCTAGCTGCTTCCTTTTGGTTGATAACCTACAGCAGATTAACGGGTCTTATTGTGTTGCTTTCAGAAGCCATACAAAATGCTCTTTTCACATAAACTATTAATAGAACTGCTGATAACAACATAGAAGTTATTCAAAGGAACCTTGATTCCTGAATTAGGAGCCGCCTCAAATATGATGTATGTATCACTTGACAGGAATCCTCTGTCCAGCGGCGTGGAACCTTCTTGACCCTCTAGCAAAGCTTGATTGACACTGAATATGTAGTTTGTTCCATAAAATTCAAATGGCACTCGTTGCCCACTTGTCATGACCTGTAAACAACCCCACATGTCACCGTTATGTGCCCACAAGTGGAAGCAGTATTCTTATCAAACGGCAGACATTCTCAATCTAATCATGCATATGAGATTTTTCGTGGACAAGATAACATACATATGTTTATACCGATGAAAGAAATAAAGATAACCTCTACTCACAGACATAATGCTAACTGATTGTACCATACCTGATCCAGAAATCTCTTCCGGAGTTGTTGGGCAAGCAAGACGGCATCCAGCTGCAGAGCCAGGCTAATGCATGTCAAACCACAGTAAATGAAGCATAGCTAAAACTGTAGTCACAGGTAGACCAATGGGCTTACATCCTCAGCTCGGTTGGACCTTGCCTTAGTATACTCTAGCTCCAATGTGAGCAATGCCAGCTTGAAATCATCAGGAGGAGCAAAACTGGGCAGAAATATTATTCACCACAGCAGTAAGGCAACACAGAATCACATCCAACTAAAAGTATGATTCAGTCGACAGCCGATCATCCTACCTGCTAACGGTAATAGAATCCCCAGCCGAAACCTTCACCTGTCGACGCTGAATGGCATTCAAGGCGATGCTTCCAGTAGCAACAGCATCGTGGGCAGTGGATACTCATTAAGGATCAAACATGGAAGAAAGAATATACTATTCTAAAATAAAATCGGCACAGAATATCATCAAAGCTCCATAGATTCCACATGAAAGCCTCTCTCTTAAAGTTGAGACAACACAATGTGATTTTAACCAAGGTATAAACACTTCAGAACAATAACATCCGGCATGGTGATTCCAGTTGACAAAACCAAAATTAAACCCCTACACTGGGATGATGTTAAGTAATGATGCATGTTTAGGCTTAGTGGAATTACATAATTGCGTGCCTGTAATAAAAAACGAATGCCTACTGACAATCTGATTCATCAATCATCAAGGCCTCCACATCCTAATAAATGGCATCTACAGAGCACGCTGAACTCAGAATGTGATACTGTGCGTATCATTTATCCAAATTATTTGGCTTAACAGACAGCGCATGGATTAGAGAAGCACAATTTTGCAATGCGCACACAATAATCGTATGGTATTGGTACGAACTACCAGCTAGAGCAAGCAATGGTATCGTTCCACATACATAGATCCTAGGACGGCAAAAGTTTCAAAATACTAGCCAGCTTCACCAGCAGCCCGTCCCAGCGAGATCACCACGAATACGAAACCAAAGCGCTCCAGCGAGCAAGACAGATGCGCGTGGTGCTCTAGACCCTCCGGGATTTCGAACTGGACCGGCCAGCGGATCAGATCAGCGCGCCGGGCCACCTCAAAATTCAGAGAGATCTCAGGGGCAGCACAGGCGAGATCGCGGGAGGGAGGAAGGAAGAACAAAAGGATATCGCAGGGCGAAGACGAGGACGTCGCCGACGAGGGCGAGGGCGGTGGGGAAGCGGCGGATGTCGGCGGGGGAGACGTAGGCGCAGTTGGTGAGCGCCAGCTCCTGGCTGGGCGTGCTCACCACCGACATGGACACGCCGGCGCCGGCGCCGCCGGCCGCGCCGCGGCCCTGGTAGCCCCTCCCCGCCATGGCGGTCGCCGCGGCGGCAGAGAGATCTCGCGTGGGGCCGTGCGGGGGAGAGGAGGACTTCGTGGGTGCGAGCCGTGCGATGCGAAGGCGGAAACAGGGCGAGGAGGGAGGTGGTTATTTTCCCAGGCTGTCTAGCATCCCCTTTTGCTACCTTCCTTCGGCGTGAAGGTGTTCGCAGCGTGTTTGCTTCGAATTGGAAGTGGAATTTGAAATCCAGGAGAGATTGGACATGTGACTCTCACCTTTATTACACAGTACTTTATATAGTAGAGGCGAAAATGTACTCCCTCCGTCCAATAATGTAAGACGTTTTTTGACTCTAGTGTAGTGTCAAAAAAACGTCTTACATTATGGGACAGAGGGAGTATAAATTAAAAGGGAGTTATTTTTATAATTACTACTACATCATGTTGAGCTAGACTGTGCGGAGGTGGTGAACATGCTCAATGATGACACCAGAAACCTCTCGGCACTTGGCCCGATCGTGGAAGAGATGAAGGAATTACTGCGGACGAGGCAGGAGCACAAGGTTACATGGGTTCGTCGCTCGGCGAATACGGCGGCGCATTCTTTAGCTAAAAAGGATGTTAGCGACAAAACTTCGCTTTTTTTCCTAGATTTTTCTCCGGACTGCATCCTTAGTGTTGTAGCGAACGAGATCCCGAACCCTTCTTAAGGTTTAAATAAAGTTGCTTGCACCCCTAAAAAAAAGAATGATTTTCAAACTATGTTTAGCTTTAAAAACATTTTTATATTATGAGACGAAGGGAGTATATAGTGTTGCTAGTCAGGAGCTTGCCCCATGTTAGCTCCCGTCCATCTCTCCGCCTCGTTCCCCACCTCCCGACAACTGCGTCGCAGATCCACCACCACCGAGCCTCCCTTAATCACAGCCACATCTTCGGGTTCTCTCCAGGCTCGCGCTACATCGTCGCGCTCTAGCGAGAAGGGAGTGGGGTCGCGGAGACTACACAGGGAGCCAGAGTCACAATGAGCGTGGTGCACCAAAAGACATGTGACAATGTCTCGGGACATGTGGCTCTCTCATGATGTTGTGTTGAGGAGTTCTGTGAGGTGGCGCCCTGATGGTCATCTCGTAGTTTTGACATGCTCTTCAGTTGAGCCTATCTTAGTTTATTTGTCATTTTGTGGTAATCTTTAGTTGGTATGTGTCCTTGGGCCGGCTTGGCTTCGTTTCTAATGAAAGAAGCCAGGGGATTCTCTCCTCATATCTATTTTTTATCATTATTATAACTTATGTTATTATCCCTTGTCAATTCTCACCAATCAAATAGGAGAATATATATAACCAGTCGTCTGAAAGTGCGTTATATCGACTAGAGGGGGGGCGAATAGGCGATTTTTATGAAATTCTTCACCGACAGTTTGCTCGTGAGGAAATTCCTTAGCGAAGAACTACTAGCAGCGCAATAAGTACTCAGAGGTAAACATAGCAGATTACATGCATGTTCATCATGATAAAATGAAGACAAAGACAGAGTACAGAAAGCATAAACACATGATAGCACAAGATGAAGACAAACAGACTGAAGAAATTAAACTGAGGAAATTGAGAAAGTCTTCAGTCAAAGTCTTTAAACACAGATATGAACAAATACACAACACAGTAATGATGAAATGAAAGTGTTGAGAAAATAGAACCAGTAAGCTTGGTGAAGACAATGATTTGGTAGACCAGTTCCAATTGCTGTCTCAGTTGTACATCTGGTTGGAGCGGCTAAGTATTTAAACTCGAGGACACCTAGTCCCGGACACACAGTCCTCACCGTATTCTCCTTGAGCTAAGGACACCAGTCCTCGCCCAATCACTCGTGGTAAGTCTTCAGGTGACTTCCAAACCTTCACAGACTTGGTCACTCGGCGATCCACAATTCCTCTTGGATGCTCTAGACCTTGACGCCTAACCGTCTGGAAGAAGCACAGTCTTCAAAGGTAACAAACGTCGGATCCACGCAGGATCAATCTCTTCAGTGATGCTCAATCACTTTGGGTTTGTAGGTGTTTGGGTTTGGGTTTGGATTTTCCTCACTTGATGATTTTCGCTCAAAGTCCTCGGAGGATGGGTTGCTCTCAAATGGCAAGTGTCAAGTTCACGCGGAGCAGCCAACCAGCTAGTGGTTGTAGGGGGCGGCTATTTATAGCCTAGGGAGCAGCCCGACATGATAAGACATAAATGCCCTTCAATGATATGACCGTTAGGTGGACAAGATATTTTGGGACAGCTGGCGCGTAGCACAGCAACGGTCGGAAATTTGAGGTACAAATTCCTCAGGGCTATCATGTTCCTCACTGTGTAGGCAATTCGCACTGGCGAATTCCTGACTCCTCAGTCAGAGCAAAGTCCTCAGTGACCAGAAGAACTGCGTCTCTGACACTGAAGAATTTGACTGAACTGTATGAGATTTCCAATGGCTTCACTCGAAGGGATTGGTAGGTGTAGGATTTGAGATGAGCATCACATGGAAATTTTCTCCTTAGTATTTCCTCGACCCCCTTTAACAGTACGGTGTTTCCTATGACTCAAGAAAGAGAAAATGAAACTACGAAAACAGAAGTCTTCACGCTTCATGTTCCTCAAATGAATACCAAGTCTTCAAGGTCACACCAATTTCTTCACTTTCAAAGTCTTCAGAAAGTCTTCAAAATATCAAAGTCTTCAGTCGAAGAACTTCATTTTTAGGGGTGGACTTTCTCTGTAAATATCAAACTTCTCATAGACTTATAGACCTGTGTACACTCATAAACACATTAGATACTTAACCTATAAGTCTTCAATACACCAAAATCACTAAGGGACACTAGATGCACTTACAATCTCCCCCTTTTTGGTGATTGATGACAACATAGGTTAAGTTTTCAATGGGAATAAATATATGAAGTGTAAATACTGATATTGAGGAATTTGATTGCAAGATATAGAAGAACTCCCCCTGAAGATGTGCATAGTGAGGAATTTGCTTTTGAAGCAATGCACACTTGAAGAGTTGAATCATGGAGATCTCCCCCTATATCTTGTAATTCATACACGCATTTGATATATAATATGAAGAATTTGAAATGCATGATGAAATATGGTGCCTGATGTAATTCAGCATGCGTGCGATAATATTAACGAGGAATAAGCATGCAGAATAGCGCATCAAAGTATCAAAGCATAGTGCAACAAAAGTATTAGCGCACCATCGGACTTAAGATTACAACTCGATCCAATAAAAGTTTCGGAAGAGCGAGAGTTGTAACTTAAAAAACGCCCTTATTATAGACCCGCTTGAAGACTAACTCAGATTTCTCCCCCTTTGTCATCAAATGACCAAAAGGATCGAAACTGAGGACTAACGCCCCTGAAGATATTCAAGTTGATGAAGGAGCGCCAGCATTGTTGGGGTCGGTTGTTGAAGTAGGGCCTGCTGCAGTGTCGTCCAAGTCTTCATTTTCATCAGTCTCACGCGATGAAGAATATGAACTGGCCACCAAAGAAGGAACCTTGACCTTCTTGTATTTCTTCGGAGGAGGTGCAAACCAGTCAAAATCTTCGTTGAGACCCATTTTCTCCAAGTCTTCAGCACTGTACACTTTAGACAGAACAGCCCAGGTGCGGTTGAGGGTTTCATGAAGGTAGTAATGGTCTTTCTTCACTGCATTGTGTGTGGAAGTCATGTTGTGAAGAATTGAACCAAACTGACGCTTGACCCATTTGTGATTGCGATCAACCTTTTGATGAAGACTGAGGAATAACTCACGGTCAGTCATCACCCTGGGTGTTGTGGCTTGAGGATTTGGCTTGGCAGTGTTGGCAGCAGAGTCATATGTGGCAGAGTCATCATTGGTGGAATAAGAAGCAGCCTTCCGAAATTGACCATCCAATGGACGAATGCCTTCATCTATCACAGCAGTGGCCTTGCCCTTTTCTTCAGCTGAGGAAAATGTCTGTTTGAGGACTTCAATGGGAGGCAAGTAGCTGCAGTGGTTGAGAGTTTCAGCCTTGTAGTTGAGTGAAGACCTTGTCCTGATGAATTTCATTATCCAAGGTGCATAAGGCTTCAGCTCAAATGGTGACATAGCAATGTTGGCCAGAGTCCTCATGAAGAAATCATGGAAATTGACGGGAACGCCATGAATGATGTTGAAAAGCAGATTCTTCATGATGCCAACAACTTCTTCATCAGTCGAGTCGTGGCCTTTGATGGGACTCATTGTCTTCGTCAGAATGCGATAGACAGTCCTTGGCACATACATCAATTCCTTGACGAGGAATTTGGTTCTAGGAGCTTGCCCTGGCTTCAAAGGCTTCATCAGCACTTGCATATCGTGATTTGAAAGCTCAGATTCGTTGTACACACAACGTGCATCTTCAATGGGTGGACTCAGAGGAAGGACACGAAGCAATTCAGATGCTGGGGCCTTATGATGTGTGTTCTCAGTCATCCAGTCCAAAACCCATGAATTGACATCTTCAGAGTTGCCGGTGATGTGCAACGTTGCATAGAATTGAAGAATAAGCTCTTCATTCCAATCGCATATGTCTGTGCAGAAATTGAGCAGTCCAGCGTCGTGAAGAACACTGAGGACTGGCGTGAAGCACAGCAAAGACTCCATATCCACGTGAGGAATATGTGCATGGTCGAAGACTTTGTCTTTGTTGTAAAGCACTGAGGAATAGAAATTGGCTTGGCTGGCTGTCCAGAAACGCCTTTTCCTTATGCGAGCAGAGTCATATGGATTATATTCAGTGAAGAACACGTGCTCGCCATAGAAGTCTTCAGCCTTGAATTTCTGTTTGCGTGAGAACGGATCCTTTGGCCTTGGCAGAGGAGTGTCAGTGAGTTGCATCACGACCTCAGGAATCACAATCTCAGATTCTTCAGGCTGAGGAATTTCAGGATGTTCCTCAGGTGCAGTCATCTTGTCAGTTTCAGCAGCAGTTTCTTCAGCACTAGTGGCTGGAATTTCTTCATTCATAGATGCAGTGGGATGAGTTTCTTCAGAGCCCAATTTTACTGTTGGTGAAGGAGAGTGAGGAATTTGCTGCAGGGGAGTGAAGAGTGGGGAATTGGGATGCTGACTTTCCCAAAAGTCGTCATTCATTACTGGAGTTGTGCTTCCAATATCCACATCTTCATCAATTTCTTCAACACCAGCCTCTTCAGCATCAAACTGAGGCATTGGTGATGAGACCATTGGGGTTGAAGGGATTGCATCCGCTTCAATTTCTTCATCAATCTGCTCTGACGAAGCAGAAGATTGAGTTTCTTCATCTGATCCACTTGGGATCTCATAATCTTCACCAAAAGGAACAAGGTCCTTTGATGGCATGGAGGAGATAGGAATGGCATCAATGGGATTTGCAAACGAGCTTGTCATTGGCTTCATCTTCTTGGGAGCTGAAGATTCTAAAGCATTGGATGCCTTCCTTTTCTTCACATCAGCTCGCTCTGCAGCCTTGGTTTTCTTCACATCTAACGCAGATGGAAGAATTGGAGTAGGCGTAGGCGCAGGTGGAGCTAAGGAATCTGGTTGATTTTCCTCAGGCGCAACTGATGCAGTTGCCCTGGTTTCTTCATTTTCTTCAGGCACACCACTAGTGGATGCCCTGGCAATTTCTTCAGTGGCTGGAGCAGAGTCATTAGCCCTGGAACTGGCATTTTCTTCAGCAGCCTGAACTTCATCAGCGGTGCTGGCATGTTCTTCAGTTTGCTGAACAGATGCTTCAGCTTAAGGAATTTGTTGTGTTGAGGCTGCACCCTTGGTGAAGGTATCAGTCAGCCTCACAAATCTGACCTTGGCTCCTTGCCAATCAGCATAGTACGAGTCAAAGTTGTCGCTGAGGGCTTTGATCTCAGTCTACATCTTGACGAGTTCCTCAGGTGTCATCTTGACAACATTTTTCTTCAGCAACTTCTCTTTCCTGTACCACGATTTCTTGATCTCTCTGGCCCTATCATATTTCCACTTCTCCTCTTGGATGAAGTGAGTCAACATGTGACTTTGGCCAGGTGTCAGTTTGAAATCGGGCATAGGTGTGTTGGGGTCCTTATGCCAGAGATCAATATAATCTAGGATCGCCCTTGGATCCAATAGCAGGGGCACAGGTGTGCCTTTGGCTTTAGCAGCCCTTTCTTGGCGGTCTCTGACGATTTCAGCGAGTTCCTCTTCATCAGCTTCATCATCATCAGATGGCACAGTGAAGACTACTTGTTTCTTATGAGGACTTGGACGAGTGTCGCGTCCAGCAGTAGCCTTTTTCTTCAGCAGAGAGGGTCCAGCTGAGGAATTTGGTGCAGCTGAGGAACTTGCTGAGACACCAGAGGCAATTGAAGTGCCAGTAGTCCTTTGGCACGAGGCCAGATGCACAGGTGCTGAGGACTTTGTCGGGACAGCTGAGGACTGTGGAGGAGGTGCTGAGGACTTTGGTGGAGCAGGAGCAGCATGAGGAATTTGCTTTGATGATTTTGAAGATTCTGGCCGTGAGGGCGCAGCTGAGGAACTTGGCCGTGAGGGCATTGATGTTGAAGCACTTGGCTTGCGAGCGGGCTTCTTGAGCATCGCTTTCTTCGGCTTGACCGAGGCCTCATTGGCGGCAGCAGCAGCAGCAGAGTCTTCATTGAATTTCCTTACTGCTTCTCTGGCTTGCCTTGCCAGTTTAGCTTGGCGCTTGGCCCATTCCTCAGGAAAATCCTCACCGCGCTTGAGGCTAGTGGGATCAGCTTCTTGGCCAGGTGCCAATGGGGCTCTTGGGCATGGAGGGTTAAGTGCGAATTTCTTCATATACTTTGGAGTAACATATCTGTACTCCCTCCATTCATGTGCTCATCTCCGTGCAATCCTCTGGATTCGCACCTTGCGCTGATTTTTATCTTCTTTGCCAAACTTGGCTTCATCAAGCGTGCAGTACTCTTTATAAATATCCTCTGGGATCTCAAAAGCAGTCATGACCTCAGGCTTCTTTCCTCCTTTCTATGGCCTTTTACCTTCAGCCATTTTCTTCAGATGAGGAATTTGAACAATTGAATTCTCTGAAGAAGTATGCAACTTTTCTTCGAGGAACGCTGCAAATGAGTTAAGTTTATGAGAACCTAATGATTCAGCAGCGGACATGTGTACCTGTGAACAGAGTATAGTTGCGAGGAATTTGGAGAGGTCATATGCGTTCTCAGAGGGTTTTTCATAAAGAACAAGTTTGAGGAATTTGACCAGATTCGTCTTGAGGAATTTCACTAAGCGCTTTATATCTTAGGTTCCAGAGTTGTATAGATCGAGGATCCACACAATTGAGGAATCTTGAAGAAAATGAGGCTTAGGGAAATAAATCAAGAACAGATAACATGTGAGGTGTTTTGTGTGCGAGGATTTGAAGAATAAAAACACCTTTGAAGATTTTGTAGAAAAGTTTCGAATCAAAGAGGGCAGTAAAATTAGCTTTTAGTTACCCTGAACGAAGAACACGACGAACTGGGAGTTGGAACAGTGAAGTTCGTCGATGCAGATCTTCCACGCTCTAACTTGGCGGAGGAAGACGACTACGACGGCGGCGGAGGTGAAGATTTCCGCGGTCGGCGCGAGTACGACGGCGACGAGGTCGAGGCAGTGAAGCTCTTCCTCACCGGCGATGATGGAGTAGCGACGGCGCTAGGGTTTGGAAGCTCGAGCGGGAGTGTGAGATCGAGCGGGGTAAAAGAAGTGAGGACGGCGACAGGGGTATTTATAGCCGCAGTGAAAAACTGCTCGTCCGAAGATTTAGGATGAACGTGCCCCTGGCCGCTCTCCTTCTCGCGACATGTGTCACCCACGTACTGTGTAGTGGAGATCGTGTAAGATCGTGGGTGGATAAAATAATGCATCGTGGGATGCCGAACGGTTTGAGCGGCAAAACCGAAAGTTTGGATAAGATTAGTTTTAACGTTCCGTTCACAATTTCTTCAGCTGACAAGGACACAGTGAAGAATTTGAACGAGTTTCAAATAGAACGCACATGAAGAATTTATGAATAGATTGAATTGAGTATAGCATAGAGGGTAAGGGTCCGATCACATTCACTTAGCAGAAAAGATCCAACTTGAAGAAATAGCTATAAGTGAATGTTGTAGAGGACATAAACTCATATATATATATATATATATATATATATATATATATATATATATATATATATATATATATATATATATATATATATATATATATAAGTGAATGTTGTAGAGGACATAAACTCATATATATATATATATATATATATATATATATATATATATATATATATATATATATAGCCAATGAAGAAAAACGACGGCACAAGTGAAGATTTTGCAAAGTTGAAGAATTTGAAAAACTGAAGAATTTCAAAAGTTGAGGAAAAACTCAAATTGAAGATTTTCAACTTTTGTGGTGGCGTGACCCACCGTGTAAGAATGATGATTTCAGACACCGCGTACAATTGTCGTAGGGTTCTGAGAATCAAATTCTTCATTAATTTCTTCACACTTAGAGTGTTATTCTTCATTGATTGAAGAAAAACGTTTCTTCATGTGTTGCACATCTAAGTCATCAGTTATGCATAAGTGTTAGGATGAGTGCATTTTCAAAGTACATTCGAAGACTCTAAGATATTTAGCTCATACCGCAACTTGCTAAATCTCTTCTCATCCAAGGGCTTAGTGAAGATATCGGCTAGCTGTTCTTCAGTCTTGACATGCTCAATAGAAATGTCGCCCTTCAACACATGATCACGAAGAAAATGATGACGAATCTGAATGTGCTTTGTCTTCGAGTGATGAACTGGGTTGTGAGCAATCTTGATGGCATTCTCATTGTCACAGAGGAGAGGGACATTCTTCACGTTGATGCCATAGTCCTTGAGCGTTTGCTTCATCCATAGTAATTGAGCACAGCAAGAACCAGCAGCAATGTACTCAGCTTCAGCAGAAGACAGTGATACGCAGTTCTGTTTCTTCGAGGACCAACAGACCAAGGATCGTCCGAGGAAATGACAAGTACCAGATGTTGACTTGCGGTCCACACGGTCACCAGCATAGTCAGAGTCTGAGTATCCAATGAGATCAAAATCCGATCCCTTGGGATGCCATAACCCTAGTGTTGGTGTGTGAGCTAGATATCGAAGAATATGCTTCACAGCCTTATGGTGTGATTCCTTCGGTGCAGCTTGAAATCGTGCACACATGCAAACACTAAGCATTATATCTGGCCTAGATGCACATAAGTACAATAAAGAGCCAATCATGGAGCGGTATACCTTATGATCGAAGTCAGTACCATTTTCATCAGTGCATAAATGACCATTTGTGGGCATAGGAATTTTGATGCCTTTGCAATCTTGCATGCCGAATTTCTTTAGGACATCCTTGAGGTATTTCTTCTGAGATATGAATATACCATTGCGTTGTTGACGAATTTGAAGACCTAAGAAGAATTTCAACTCTCCCATCATAGACATTTGATATTCTTCACTCATCATATAGGCAAATTCATCACTATAATGTTGGTCAGTACAGCCAAAGATGATATCATCAACATATATTTGGCACACAAACAGTTCACCATCATAAGATTTAGTAAAGAGAGTGGGATCGAGTGAATCGGGTGTGAAGCCTTTCTTCATGAAGAATTCCTTCAATGTGTCATACCACGCCCGTGGGGCCTGCTTGAGGCCATAGAGGGCCTTGTTAAGTCTGAAGACTTTGTCAGGATGTTTTGGATCTTCAAAACCTGGGGGTTGAGCAACATATACTTCTTCCTCAAGCTTACCATTGAGGAATGCACTTTTCACATCCATTTGGTATAAGATGACATCATGATGGTTAGCATAAGCAAGTAATATGCGAATAGCCTCAAGTCTAGCAACAGGTGCAAAAGTTTCATCGAAATCAACTCCTTCAACCTGTGTGTAGCCTTGAGCTACTAGTCGTGCCTTATTCCTCACCACAACACCATTTTCATCTTGCTTGTTGCGGTAGATCCACTTTGTGCCAATGATGTTATGCTTGCGAGGATCGGGACGATTGACCAGTTCCCAGACGTTGTTGCGCTTGAACTGATGTAATTCTTCTTGCATGGCCTGAATCCACTCAGGCTCCAGAAATGCTTCATCTACCTTAGTGGGCTCTGTGATAGAGACAAAAGCAAAGTGCCCACAAAAGTTAGATAGATGTGAAGCTTTGAGCGTGTGAGAGGACCTGGTGCTCTAATGTCATCGATGATCTTCTCCACTTGCACTTCTTTTGCAACGCGAGGGTGAGCTGGTCGTCGTTGAGGAATTTGATCAGCATTTTCTTCAGCATCAATTTCCTCAGCATTTTCTTCAGGTCCATCAGCTCGACGTTCTTCACGTTCTGGAATGAATTCTTCAGCAGATTCTTCAGTTAGAATGACATTTTCAGTAGCCTTGTGCTTGATAGAATCCTCAGGTGCTGGTTCATCTAACACAGAAGGTAGGTGCTCTCTTTGCGAGCCATTAGTTTCATCGAACCGCACATCTACAGTTTCAACAATCTTGTGAAGAACATTGTTGAAGACTCTGTAGGTGTGCGAGTCCTTTCCGTAACCAAGCATAAAACCTTCATGTGCTTTCGGTGCAAATTTTAAGTTGTGATGAGGATCTCTAATCCAGCATTTAGCACCGAAGACTTTGAAATAACTCACATTGGGTTTCTTGTCAGTGAGGAGTTCATAGGCAGTCTTTTTGAAGAATTTGTGAAGATATACTCTGTTGATGATATGGCACGCAGTATCAATTGCATTAACCCAGAAACGACGAGGGGTTTTGTACTCATCGAGCATAGTGCGAGCCATCTCAGCAAGAGTCCTGTTCTTGCGCTCCACGACGCCATTCTGTTGAGGAGTATAAGGAGCAGATAACTCATGAGTAATACCAAGTTCAACAAGATAGTCATCGAGACCCGAATTCTTGAACTCAGTGCTGTTGTCACTTCTGATGTGCTTGATCTTCACACCAAAGTTGGTTGAAGCCCTCGAGGAAAATCGTTTGAAGACTTCCTGCACTTCAGTTTTGTAAGAGACAAGGTGTACCCATGTGTAACGAGAGTAATCATCAACAATAACAAAGCCATATTGAGATGCTTCATTTGAAACAGAGGAATAATGATTAGGACCGAAGAGATCCATGTGAAGCAATTCGAATGGACGAGTAGTGGTCATGATAGTCTTTGTTGGATGCTTGGCCTTTGTCATCTTTCCAGCTTCACAGGCACCGCACAGGTGATCCTTGAGGAATTTGACATTCTCAATGCCAATGACATGCTTCTTCTTCGCAAGCGTGTTCAAATTCCTCATGCCTGCATGACCGAGTCGTCGATGCCATAGCCATCCTTCTGAAGCTTTTGCAAGTAGGCACACGGCTGGTTGTGAATCTGCAGAGAAATCAACAATATACAAGTCTCCTCTCCTAAAGCCTTCGAAGACTTTGGAATTGTCAGCTTCCATAATCACAACACAACGATACTTGCCAAAGACAACTACCATATCAAGATCACAAAGCATTGAGACAGACATAAGATTGTATCCTAAGGACTCAACAAGCATGACTTTGTCCATGTGTCGATCCTTTGTGATAGCAACCTTACCTAGACCCAATACCTGACTTTTGCTTTTATCAACGAAGATGATATGCTTCATGTGTGACGCTGATAAGGGAGCATCCATCAACAGATTCCTGTCACCGGTCATGTGATTTGTACATCCACTATCAAGTACCCATTCAGTGGCTTTGGGTTGATCATCCTGCAGATGAATTAGTGCAACTTAAGACCTCATATACTTCAGCAGTGAAGAATATGATATCACAATTCATCAGATCAATTTCATCAAGCAGTAAGACAGATAAAACAGAGGGAGGACGTGTGAAATGAAAGTTCATTTCATCATGGTTAGCCTGCGTCCTTTTAGGCATTTTGTCAGGTCCCTAGCAAATTCTTCAGACGTTACAGCACGTCTGGAGACCTGACCCTGCAGAAGAGATTAGTTCTTTTTCTTCACCACCCATAGCTGAAGGGGTGGCAAAGAGTTCATCACTCTGCGAGCTCCATATGAGAATGGTGGCAAAGCAGCCAAACCATTTCGTTTCACATAAGAGGGGTTAGGGTAAGCATATGAATAAGCAGAGAAATTCTTCGAGGACTTATGAACATAATAATTTGAAGAATAATGCTCATATTCATAGCCCTTGTCTCTTCCCTGCGAAACAGAGTTGTTAGCACGATGATGTTCATATGAGGACTTTGATCCATGTGAGGAATTTGATCCCCTTGAGGAATTTGGTCTGTATGAGGACTTGGATCCATATGAAGAATTTGGTCCATATGAGGAATTTGATCTGGGGTTCCTTTTCTTCACAGGTGGTGTCATGAGGACATTCACCTGAAGACTTTCAAGGCAACTTTTGGGAACCCAGATTTTCTTTATAGGGGAACCGTTCCTGCAGTTAGTGCCAACATATCTAGCAAATACTTCACCATTCTGATTTTTGAACAGTTTATAGTTGGAGTCAAATGACTCATCAGAAGAATGAGAAGATTCACATGTATAGCCAGATAAATTAGATGGATCAACTGGAGGTCCCTTTGGAGCAACCCATGAGGTTTTGGGGTACTGCTCAGGCTTCCAATATGTACCATCAGCATTGAGTTTCCTCTCAAAGGCAATACCCTCTTTCTTAGGGTTCCTGTTGAGGATCTGCTTTTTAAGCACATCACAAAGAGTCTGATGCCCTTTGAGGCTTTTGTACATGCCTGTCATGTACAATTCCTTTAGTCCTGCACCGTCAGTAGTACTAGCAATGTCTTCAGATGAGGAATTAGTGATAGCAGAGATAGGTGAAGAATTTGTAACATTTGAAGCATTTGAACATTCAGGTGAAGAATTAGCAGATTCTCGTTCAATGCATTTTAAACATGGAGGAATAAATTCTTTCTGAGCAGCGCTGATTTGTTGAGCAAGTAATGAATCGCGCTCCTTCTAAAGATCTTCATAACTCATTCTTAGCTTCTCAAGATCTGACAAGAGAGAGTTATGCTGATCTTGAAGAGAGTCATGCTTAGAATGAAGTCTCTGAAGACTTTCAGCCAAGGCTTGTGACTGATCCATTTCTTCACTCAACATATCATTGCTCTTACTAAGCATATCATTAGCCTTTTGCAAAGCTCTTTGTTGTTTAGCGGCAAGGGAAGCAAGTTTGACATAACTGGGTCCAAATTTATCACCAGATTCTTCATCACTAGACTCAGATAGGTAGCATTCAGTTACCTCAGCACTTTTTGCCATAAGGCATGGAGTAGAGGATGATGATTCTGGTTCGAATGTCATCGATTTGAGCAATTCCTTGAAATCCTCAAACCAAGGATCATGACGGGTTCGATTGTAACACCCCGGATGTAACTTGCCATATTTGTAACTCCAACTCTTGCCATTTTCGGCAATGTGATATGATATTCCCTCCGTGGTTGGGTTTCCCTTCTTTTTGCATTTCGTTCTTTTCATGCATTTCATGTCATGTCATCATGTGCATCGCATTCGCATACGTGTTCGTCTTATGCATCCGAGCCTTTTCCCCGTTGTCCGTTTTGCAATCCGACGCTCCTACGTCCTCCGGCGCCCCCTGTTACCTATCTTCATGTGCGAGTGTTAAACGGTCTCGGAATGGACCGAGGTTTGCCAAGCGGCCTTGGTATAGCACCGGTAGACCGCTTGTCAAGTTTCGGGTCATTTGGAGGTTGTTTGATACTCCAACGGTTAACCGGGTAACCGCGAAGGCCTCTTGTGGGTTGCAGCCCAAAACCCCTCCAAAACAGCCCAATAACCCATCTAAGTCACTCCCATCCTCTAAGTCGTCCGATCACGATCGCGTGGCCGAAAACCGTGCTCAATTTGGAGCCTCCTAGCCCCTCCTACCTATAAATCTAGCCTCTCCCCGAAATTTTCGGATCAATTCCACCCTAACCCTAGCTCCCCGCTCCCTCCGCGCGCCGGACACGTCCGGTCCGCGCCGGACTAAACGCCGCCGCCGCCCCGGGCCAACCGGAGGCCTCCACATGGCCCCGGCCGCCGCGCGCCGCCCGCGGCCCGCCGAGCCCGCTGCCGGCCCCCGAGGCCCGCGCCGCCTCCGCCCGCTCGCCTCCCGCGCCCCGCCGCCCGAGCCGGCGCCGCCCCGGCGCGCCTCGCCGCCGCCTCCGCCCGCCGGTCGCCGGCTCCCGCCGAGCCACCGCGCCTCCTCGCGCGTCGGTCGCCGCGCCGCCCCCGCGCCCGTCTCCGCCGCCCTCCGGCCAGATCCGGAACCCGCGCCCGGATCCCGCCGCCCCTCGGCCTCCCCGACCTCTCCGGCGTCCTCCCCGTCCCCCACTCCGTCGAGCCGCGCTGCCGCCTCGGTTCGCGTGCCTCTGGTCAAACCCTAGATCTGTGTGGAGGTTGACCCCGAAATCCTCTAAGTCATTTTCTGGCAGTATTTTGTTGCATGTTCATCGCATCATAACTCTGCATCCGTAGCTCCGTTTTGGGTGTATAGCATATAGAATTGTTCGCCTCGATGAGTACATCATTTCATCTCATTGCGTCATTTTCATTTGAGCTCATCTTGGTGCCCGAAATGCTATTGAAAGAGGGATATGTGATGTTAGTTTCAGATCTGTTTCAGTAAATGCATTTTTGTCATTTTTGCCATGATTGATGTGTGCACCCTATGAACTGGAGTCCTACATATGTTTTGTAATATGCCATGCCATATTTATAGGGGTGTATGCCATGTATTTTTGTGATCTTTGTGGTGACTAGCACAAGCATGCAAACTAGGGATCATATTGTTGCTGATTTCAGGGACTTAGTAATAATTTCACTAAGTCATGTCCTGCTGTTATTTTTATGCTATGTGTTCATATTGTTACAGAGAGATCTATGCCCATTTTGAGCATGATCAGTAAGGGTGTTTTGAATATAAGGATCTGCTATATCCATCCATGCCTTTGTTTGTAATTATGGAGTGCCATAGCTTGTGTCAATCGAGCTCTACTTTTGCTATAAAATGTTACTGGAAGATTGTTTACATGTTATTCGATTTTGCCAAGCTTGTTGTAGTTGATCATTGCATGCTATGATGTTATTCTTGCCATGTCTAGCTTTTATGCCATGTCTTCTTGGTGGTTGTATGCTTAGTTTATCATGACATGCTCTGTAGTGAGTGCATCGAGCTCGTAAACATGCCTACTTGTTATCTGTTTTTGACATGTCCAGTTTTCTGCTAAGTCTGAAAACTGTAACGAAACTTGCTTATTTGACATGGGTGCTATTATATTTTCTGGTCCTTTTTGGCTCATGGTCAGTGAGGGACTTTTGTTCAATGCTTTGAGTATATTCATGCCATGCCATATTTTGCTATGTCCTGTTTCTGTAGCAGGTTGTTTCTTTGCTCTAAACATGGCTTCCTGATGTTAATTTCTGGCATGATAGTATTTTCACTAAGTCTGTGAAGCTGATATATTTTGCACTTTTGCCATGCTTGTTTGAACCTGTTATGGTGTGATTTAGCCGTAGCTCAGTGTTCATCTTTTGTCAAGAATCTTGAGTAGATCACTTTCATATGCTTTTCTGATATGTTTGGATGCAGTAGATTAATTTCTTGTTGCATGCTAAGTGGCATCATGCTGTTAATCGCAGAAATATGTCATCCTTGTTTTGCTTGTCATTTGCAAACCGTGCATCCGATTCCGGTGATCTTTATATCAATTTCAACCGAAATCACCTCACCTTTCCAGTGGCATACTTGGTTTTCCAAGATTATGCCTTGTTCATCTTTTTCCTTCCGGAGCACGCATATGCATTGCATATCACATCTCGCATATCATGCCATGTTCCGCATCTTGTTGTTTGTGCATTGCATCGTAGTTGATAGTTGTTCCTTTGCTTGTGTTCTTGTTTTGGGTAGAGCCGGGAGACGAGTACGTGTCCGAGGAACCTGTTGAGAACGCTTACGAGGACCAAGCTTTCGACAACTCTGAGAACCTTGCAGGCAAGATGACCATACCCTCGAAATCACTTCTATCTTTGCTTGCTAGATGCTCACTCTTTTGCTATGCCTATGCTGCGATACCTACCACTGCTATATCATGCCACCCATATTGCCATGTCAAACCCCTAACCATCCTTTTCCTAGCAAACCGTTGATTGGCTATGTTACCGCTTTGCTCAGCCCCTCTTATAGCGTTGCTAGTTGCAGGTGAAGATGAAGTTTGTTCCATGTTGGAACATGATTATTTTGAAATATCACAATATCTCTTATTTAATTAATGCATCTATATACTTGGTAAAGGGTGGAAGGCTCGGCCTTATGCCTGGTGTTTTGTTCCACTCTTGCCACCCTAGTTTCCGTCATACCGGTGTTATGTTCCTTGATTTTGCGTTCCTTACACGGTTGGGTGATTTATGGGACCCCCTTGACAGTTTGCTTTGAATAAGACTCCTCCAGCAAGGCCCAACTTTGGTTTTACCATTTGCCACCTAAGCCTTTTTCCCTTGGGTTTCGCAGACTCAAGGGTCATCTTTATTTTAACCCCCGGACCAGTGCTCCTCCGAGTGTTGGTCCAAACCGTCAGCCGCCGGTGGCTACCAGGGGCAACTCTGGGCTCGCCTACCAGAAGTTTGGACAATCCGTTGTGCCCTGAGAACGAGATATGTGCAGCTCCTATCGGGATTTGTCGGCACATCGGGCGGCTTTGCTGGTCTTGTTTTACCATTGTCGAAATGTCTTGTAGCCGGGATTCCGAGACTGATCGGGTCTTCCCGGTAGAAGGAATATCCTTCGTTGACCGTGAGAGTTTATAATGGGCTAAGTTGGGACACCCCTGCAGGGTATTATCTTTCGAAAGCCGTGCCCGCGGTTATGAGGCAGATGGGAATTTGTTGATATCCGGTGTAGAAAACCCGAAGTTGACCTTAATTAAAACACATCAACCGCGTGTGTAACCGTGATGGTCTCTTCTCGGCGGAGTCCGGGAAGTGAACACGGTGTTGGAGTTATGTCTGACGTAGGTTGTTCTAGGATCACTTCTTGATCACTTCTAGCTTCACGACCGTGCTTTGCTTCTCTTCTCGCTCTCTTTTGCGAATGTAGCCACCATATATGCTAGTCGCTTGCCGTAGATCCACCTCACAACCCTATCCTACCTTTAAGCTTAAATAGTCTTGATCTCGCGGGTGTGAGATTGCTGAGTCCCCGTGACTCACAGATTCTACCAAAACAGTTGCAGGTGCCAACGATGACGCAACCGAGCTCAAGTGGGAATTCGATGAGGAACGTGGTCGTTACTATGTGTCTTTTCCTGATGATCAGTAGTGGAGCCCAGTTGGAACGATCGGGGATCTGTGTAGCATTTGGGGTAGTCTTCTTTCATTTTGGTTCCGTAGTCGGACCTTGAGTGTAATCTGGATGATGGATGTTTAATTATGTATTGTGTGAAGTGGCGACTGTAAGCCAACTATGTATCTCTTTCCCTTATGTATTACATGGGTTGTGTGAAGATTACCTCACTTGCGACATTGCTTTCAATGCGGTTATGCCTCTAAGTCGTGCTTCGACACGTGGGAGATATAGCCGCATCGAGGGCGTTACATCGATGGCCTTCATAGACATCAGAGAGACGGTCCCAGACAAGCTTCGCATGATCGAGATGCATGATGTTTCTGAACTGTTTCGAGATAGACTAGAGCAGATGACGGCCTTTGCTGTGAGGTTGAGTTGAGTGTACTTTCGAATGTCATCAGCTTCCGCCATCTTGCACAGATCGGTCAGACCAATCTCAGTGACGGTCCATAGCTCGCTGTCCATCACCATGAGACGCTTCTTCATCATAGCCTTCCATTTGGGATACTCGTGACCGTCAAAGATGGGGCACGACACTTTCTTCATATCTGCGGTCGACATAACTAAAACTCCAGGCGATTAAACCAAAATCACACAGAACAAGGGAGTACCTTGCTCTGATACCAATTGAAAGTGCGTTATATCGACTAGAGGGGGGTGAATAGGCGATTTTTATGAAATTCTTCACCGAGGAATTTGCTCATGAGGAAATTCCTTAGCGAAGAACTACTAGCAGCGGAATAAGTACTCAGAGGTAAACATAGCAGATTACATGCATGGTCATCATGATGAAATGAAGACAAAGACAGAGTACAGAAAGCATAAACACAGGATAGCACAAGATGAAGACAAACAGACTGAAAAAATTAAACTGAGAAAATTGAGAAAGTCTTCAGTCAAAGTCTTCAAACACGGATATGAACAAATACACAACACAGTAATGATGAAACGAAAGTGTTGAGGAAATAGAACCAGTAAGCTTGGTGAAGACAATGATTTGGTAGACCAGTTCCAACTGCTGTCTCAGTTGTACATCTGGTTGGAGCGGCTGAGTATTTAAACTCGAGGACACCTAGTCCCGGACACACAGTCCTCACCGTATTCTCCTTGAGCTAAGGACACCAGTCCTCGCCCAATCACTCGTGGTAAGTCTTCAGGTGACTTCCAAACCTTCACAGACTTGGTCACTCGGCGATCCACAATTCCTCTTGGATGCTCTAGACCTTGACGCCTAACCGTCTGGAAGAAGTACAGTCTTCAAAAGTAACAAGAGTCGGATCCACGCAGGATCAATCTCTTCAGTGATGCTCAATCACTTTGGGTTTGTAGGTGCTTGGGTTTGGGTTTGGATTTTCCTCACTTGGTGATTTTCGCTCAAAGTCCTCGGAGGATGGGTTGCTCTCAAATGACAAGTGTCAAGTTCACGCGGAGCAGCCAACCAGCTAGTGGTTGTAGGGGGCGGCTATTTATAGCCTAGGGAGCAGCTCGACATGATAAGACATAAACGCCCTTCAATGATATGACCGTTAGGTGGACAAGATATTTTGGGACAGCTGACGCGTAGCACAACAACGGTCGGAAATTTGAGGTACAAATTCCTCAGGGCTATCATGTTCCTCACTGTGTAGGCAATTCACACTGGCGAATTCCTGACTCCTCAGTCAGAGCAAAGTCCTCAGTGACCAGAAGAACTGCGTCTCTGACACTGAAGAATTTGACTGAACTGTATGAGATTTCCAATGGCTTCACTCGAAGGGATTGGTAGGTGTAGGATTTGAGACGAGCATCACATGGAAATTTTTTCCTTAGTATTTCCTCGACCCCCTTTAACAGTACGGTGTTTCCTATGACTCAAGAAAGAGAAAATGAAACTACGAAAACAGAAGTCTTCACGCTTCATGTTCCTCAAATGAATACCAAGTCTTCAAGGTCACATCAATTTCTTCACTTTCAAAGTCTTCAGAAAGTCTTCAAAATATCAAAGTTTTCAATCGAAGAACTTCATTTTTAGGGGTCGACTTTCTCTGTAAATATCAAACTCCTCATAGACTTATAGACCTGTGTACACTCATAAACACATTAAATACTTAACCTATAAGTCTTCAATACACCAAAATCACTACGGGGCACTGGATGCACTTACATCGTCGCCTCCTGTCCTGCTTCCCAAGAAAATTAGGGTTCATCTGCCTTCCGTCGGTGTTGCCGCCGGTCCGCCTCATCTCCGTTGGCCTTAGGGACATGCAGGCATGGTAGATCCCAGCCCTTGACGGAGAGAGGGCTTCGTTTTTTAGTTATTCCTTTGAGTTTTGTTAGATTTGTGTCCTGCTCAGGAAGGCGAGACGACGACGGCTCCCTGAAGATGGAATAAGGTACTCACCGTCTAGCCCCTGTCCTGGTGGTGCATCTAGCATCGTCAATGGCGTGTGGAGGTGTGTCTCCGGCAAATCTGTCTTTAGTGGATCTGCTCGGATCCGGTCGTCGTTCGTCTACGTTCGTGTGTTTTCAGGTTGGATCCTTCTGATCTACGCTACTCTTCATCGGTCGTGGTTGCTGTTCTGGTGCGCTGATCCTATGGGGCCTTAGCATGATGACTTCCCAGTTGTCTACTACAACATGTTTTGCCCGGTTTCAACGAGGGAGGGGCGATGACGGCGGCGTGCCTTCGGCTCGCTCCAGTGCTTGTAGTCATCGTTAGGTGGTCTACGAATCTATATGTAATTTTTATTTTTTCTGGTGTTCGTTGTACTTCCATGGTTGAAGATGGATATATCAGAAGTTTTCTTGCAAAAAAAGGAGAATATAGCCCCCTGCCCCCCCCCCCACACACACAATCAAATGTTAGACATAATTTATTTCGAGGATTTTTCACATTTCGTTATAGAAATGTTAAACTACAAGAAATCGCATGGAAACTGTGAGAGACAATGATACATGTCTAGGAAAAATTGCAGGAGAACCACCCACAAAAGAAAACTACATTGAAGCTATCTGAGATTTATGTGACCGCCGTTCTCACCACTTACGTTGTTGGAGGCGAAGGCGCACCATTGCCCATGAGGGCTTTTGTGAGCCGATGATGAGGCCCGTCACCGATAAGGCCATTGTCCTTATGACACGTCGACGGAGGATCATCCTCATGCTCTTCGAAACCCCAATCTGACACACTGATGATGATGTCGTCTAGGCAGAACGCTGAATACGCCACCCTCAAGCCAGCGACCTTGTTCTTGGACCTTCGCCTTCCCCCAAACAAAAATCTGAATACGCCACCCTCGAGCCTGCGACCTTGTTCTTGGACCTTCGCCTTCCCCCAAACAAAAATGACACTGGCTATAGACACAACAAGCACAACTAGATCCATCACACCCAGGCAGTGACGGAGCTTAGTGGAGATCAACCTGGGCCATCGCCCCCCCCCCCCTACCCAGGAGATTTGTTCATATTATCATGAGTAAATTGCCCATAGATTCATAGAAATCTAGTCTAAACCTGATGTTGGTTGCCCCCCAGCCCATTTGCTCCTTCTAAGATGTGCCCCAAGCTCCGCCACTGCACCCAGGTGCTAAGTGTTAGTAGTAGGTACCAAAGTAATCCTGGATTGGCTTACTAGGCAGCTTTTAAAATATTCTTAAGTACTTCAGGAGGACAAAGGATATGCTCCTTGTCTATGGAGGAGATGAAGAGCTCGTTGTAAATGGTTACACCGGTGCTAACTTCATGACTGATATAGATGACTAAAAATCAATCGGGCTATGTCCCCTTAAAGCATCATAACTCAATTGCATCATTTCAAATACGAAGTTGCTTCTGCTCGCCTGGATTCTTGATGCAAGTAGTTGCTTGAAATTCTCATCCCCCTTTCCAATTATTTTCATTAGCCAAGCAAAAAAGACAATTATTGTCAAACGTGCCATTGTGGATGCACTCTATTGGCATGGTCCTCCTAGCCGGCTATGACATTGAGGACGAGGAGACCACACAGCATCGGAGGCTTCTTCAAATTAAACAGCTGTTAACAGTGATGTACCGAGTCCATCTTAAAACTAAGATTGATGCGTTTGTGCTGTCAAAAGAAAACATTGATTTGTGTGTTCAGTGTGTCCACGACTTAGTGCTGAGGTGGCAAATCGATCGGTCCTTGTCAAGCTGGCCGACTGGTCAATTTAGGGAATAAATTTTCAGAATTAAATTCACAGGCATCGACAACATCACGAATTGATCACATATCTCTGCTAGTTTGTAACAGCGTTTGAAAGACATTGTTCGTAACAAAATTTGGTCACACGAGTTCTACACACGGACGGGTACACAACACAACCCGAAGAGAGTAGCGGCTACCTACTTGGTGGTCAAGAGACGATCCTTGCTTTTCCCAGACAAAAATGCCAACCGACCACAAAAGGCCTGAGCTCAACTTGAGCCCTGAGCATCAAGCATATTGCTTAACCAGCATACAGCAACTGCCCATGTAAATAACGCAAGAGTGCAGATTCAGCCGTCCGCACACTGGTTGGCAGAAAAAATGAACTCGGCTGCTCATGTGTTCAGTGATCATGTTGGTGCTACAACAACCACTGCAGGAACAAGAGGATGACCTGTGTCAGTTCCGATTTTGCCAGACTTGAGAAACCTCTCATAAAATATGTTTGTGGCAATTGCAAACATAAAGATGAGTGAAGTACTCACGGAATATGTGCCGACCATGGCCTAACTCTTTGTCCCAGCAGAGCTCAGGTATTTGAGCATGTACTCGTTGGAGGAACAAGTGTCCGCCAGATCCTGGTGTAGTTTCGTTATAGACTTCTGCAACGACTTGAGAGCGGGAAGCAAGGTCCTGGAGTTCTGCTGGATGTAGCTTCCATCAACCTTGCAAAGCTCCTGTACCGAAAATATATATCAGGATAAGATATTCAGCGTTTCACCAAAATCAGCAGCTTCGATAGAAAAAAAAAGGAAGAGGAGAATGGTACCTGAGCCCAGAGCAGGATGAACTCCAGATGGGGGCAACTTTCCAGGAGGTCAGCAAATGCATCGATCAATCTCTGAAGATACTTAAAGGGCACTGATGAGCAGATCGCTCGTACGTTGGATGGATCCACAGCAAAGATGCATTTCTTAATCAAGGAGTCTTCGTTTAACCGGAGGCTCAGTACAAGGGCTCTCTGTTGTTGGTTTTCTGCAAGAGCTTCCTCCACTTTCTGTACAAACACGAAGCACAGGAATTTGTTACGGATTGATAAGCACCATTTTAAGACAAAAGTTCTCAAAAGGACATGAAGTAAATACCTCAGGAGTAACATCAATGTCAAGATCTGTTGGATCGAAGATAAATGATTCATCGACCGAGTACAACAGAACACCATCAGTGGTCGCTGCAGCAAAAGATCTTCCTGTTGGAGCAAATTTCACACATTTTGTCCGAGCTATGGGCCTTCCACGATTTGCCATGGATCCAGGTAAACCATGCCCCAGGCTACCTCTTGTTTGTTGATCAATTCCATCCTCAACATCACTATCTTCGTCGTCGATTAGATCTAGTGGACCAGCATCAGTCATATTTTTTGAGTTCAGAAAATCAAGAACTCCATCCAATGAAAGATTGCGAGTGATCTGGAATCTACGCAACAGCACCTGCACAGATGACATTGGCAAATACAGAAGACAATGAATAACTTCAATCATTAGTGCAAACAACAAAAGGCATTCTTACAAAGTTACAATCATGTCAATCACTGAAGATAATGTCAATGGACACCTAACCACATGCATCTTAGCTGTTACCACGACACAAAGGGCAACATTCAGATGTGACATTGGCAAATACAGAAGACAATGAATAACTTCAATCATTAATGTGGACAAAAGGCATTCTTACAAAGTTACAATCATGTCAATCACTGAAGATAATGTCAATGGACACCTAACCACATGCATCTTAGCTATTAGTATCTTTTTAGGTTCGTGAGGTTACCAGGAAAATATTTTTGGTGACCAAGTCAAGCAAACATTGGGTTACCAACTAATAATAGACAAAGTTTTTACCAAACTACAGTAATTGACACGAGTACATGACAATATGGCTTGATAACAAGATTCTAAAGAATGAGCATATATAAGATGAGAGGCGCCTCTAAGATAGTAAAAAGAAAAGAAATGAGGAATCGAGGATAATTGGTTTGATGCCAACATTTGGCATTACCAATACTTAGCTAGGCAACAATTGGCAATATCAAAAGTTGCCAAAAATTGGCAACTTCTTGTGAGGTTGGCAAGTAAAATGGTAGCCAACCAAGCACTAGCCAATATTTGGCATTTGCCAAATGTTGGCATGCCAATTTTTGGCATCAAAGCAATCATGCTCAAAATCTGTGTATGCTACAATGTTGTTTTATCACAAGAAATATTTCCTGACCTGTTCTCCAATATCGTACATGCAGATATATTTGCTGTTTCCTCCAGCTAAAATATAGCTTCCATCGGCAGAATAGCACAGCGTCGTGAAGTACTTTCCTATACTTGTATTAGCTGCAGATCTTCTATCTGTCATGAGGCGCCCACCAGAAATATCCCTGCGACCTTCAATTGTATACATCAACAAGCCATCAAAAGGATCCCAGAAATTGATTAGGCCATCTAGTGTGCTGCATGCAATCTGCCTTCCGTCAGGACGATAAGCCAAGGTAAGAACATCATGTGAGTGTTGAAACGTTTCCACAGCACCCTTGCTCTCAAATACATCCCAAAGACGAACGGTCTTGTCCCACGATGATGAAGCCAAAATAGCCTATCAAACATAAGCTAGTTACTCTTTCTGTGAATTTACAAAATACATAGAACCAATACAATAGAGCAGTTTCAGCACAATTTCCTTGTGCCCAATAACAAGGAATGAGAACCAAAAAACATTAAAACATGGACTTACACTGATTGGTGAAAACATTAGACCATGAACTGGTCCTTGGTGGCCACTGAGTACATCCAACAAACGACCAGTCTTCATTGACCAAACATAAATCTGCATGAAAAACGTTGTGGTTATCGAGGATCTAGAAGTAGAGCATAGGCAACAAAAGGATTGCCAGAAAAATGTTGACTGCATACACCCACCTCAAATGAATCAAGTGTTCCAGCACAAATTACTTCCCCACTCTGATCTGCCGTTAAAGAAACGAATTGTCTAGGTGAAGGGGTCGTAAATGTCTTGAAGTTACGATAACGGAACAGATCCCATGCTCGAATAGTCCCATCAAGGGAGGCACTGAGAAGAGAATGGTTATTGGCCATAAAATGAACTGCAGTAACAGCATTTGTATGCTCGGAAAATGTTATGAAACAGAACCCAGTGCCAGCCGTCCAGACCTACAGAGAGCCAGTCACGTGTATCAAACTCACAGTGCAGGATAATGATACTTGACAATTAAAACAATATGGTTCAAAACCTAGGAAGAACTTGTGATAGTTATCATTTCTGGTTTTCAATACATAGATGAATAGGCGCCATTTTCAATTCAAATGAATAATAAGATTGATGTAAGTAGTACTTCAAAGAGGTTAAAAAATCGATTACTTCATCTCAATAGCTCCCACTTCATCAAGTATCTCGACCTACTTTATGAGCACATAACTTGTATTACAGATAAAAAGGCTTCCAACCCAATTTCAAACAAGAAGTTTTTCCCCAAGACCCCAAGCAGAAAGGGGACATAATAGCGACTGAAACTAGCATTGCATACTTTATCTAAAAAATACCCTCCATCAAAGTATGCCAACCTACTGTATAAGCACTACTTGTAACATGGTTAAAAGGACATAAAAAAGATTGCAAATGACATTACTACTTCAAACACACCTTGACTTTGTTATCATCAGCTCCAGTAGCAATTAACTGAGAATCTGGTGAGTATGCAATGCAGTTCACATCGAAGTAGTGACCCTGCTGCTTCAAAATGTAGGTCTCTGACCGCCACTCCCACACCAGCAGTTGCCCAAGCTTGGCGCACCCAAAAACTAACCAATTCCCCAAGCTGTTGAAAATAGCAGTGGTGATCTTCTCCCTTGATATTGACAGCTGGCAATGGCACACAAAGTCCGGCATCTGGTACAGCCCAAATACCCCGTTAGAGAACCCAACCACCACCATGTCAAGATCCCGGTGGTAATCACAGGCTGTCAACTTAGCAGGTGCCTGCATGAAGAAGTTCTTCTTCTGCAACTCCCACTTTGCCAAATGCAGTGGAGTGGTGCTGGGCTCTTCGGGTTCTCCCAAACTCTTCCTCTTCCTGCTCCCAGCATCAATTTCCGGCTCACCATGCTGTTCTGATTCCTGCTCCGGTGTCCCGGGTGAAGCTGGAGATGCAGCATCATCGCCCTCCACCAAATTCCATGTAAAGATAGCTCCGTCCTTTGAAACCGTGTAAACACCGTGGACTCTGCCCGTCTTCTTATCGGTGGCGAAGAAGGCGCCGACGACAGCCGCGCGGTGGCCGAGGAAGAGAAAGGGCTTGTTCCCGGTGCCCCGCTTGACGGGCAAGAGGCGGGCGGTGAGGTCCTTGCAGGCGACGAGGAGGGTGGCGGAGTCAGGGGACCAGTCGAAGGAGGTGACCCCGGCGGCGAAGCCGGGGAAGGTGCGGAGTAGGTGGAAGGGGAAGAACTCCCTGCGGAAGGAGGGCGAGCGCCAGATCTGGACGAGCTTGCCGACGGCGACGGCGATGAGCTGGCCGTCGGGGCTGAAGCGGACGGCGGAGGGGGCGGCCTTGAAGGAGACGCGGTGGAGGACGGCGCGGCGGCGGAGGTTGGCGTAGAGCGCGCGGCCCTTGTCGTCGCAGGCGAGGAGGAAGTCGCCCGAGGGGGAGGTGGCGACGCGGGCGATGTTGGCGGAGGACTCGAAGGGGAGGGTGAGGGAGGAGGAGGCGGCGAGGTCGGTGGTCGCGACGCGGTTGCCCACCGCCGAGAGGAGCACGGAGGAGTCCCCCGCGAATACGGCGTCGCCGCCGCGGTACGGCGCGCCCAGGAGGTTCTGGAAGCGGTAGTTCATGGCGGGGGCGGCCGGGGGCGGGCGGGCTTGGGGGCTAGGGTTTTGGGGGAGGGGGAAGAGGAAGAGGAGGGGGATGTGTGTAGTTGACGACGAGAGGGTTTAGCTCTGGATTCGAACTTTTGGTGGGCCGAAATGGTTTGGCCCGAGACTGGATAGGGACAGTCTCTGGCCCAAGCCGTGGAACGGGCTAAGATGAAATTGAAACATGCTTCTCGAACTATTATTTTTTGAAATTGAGCATGCCCTGTCAGACCAAAAAAATTGAGGTAGTGAGCGAGAGTTTTGCTCAGCATAAAACTTGACGGTGATAGAAGTTCAGAAACAAAAACTGTGATAGCCAGTGGTATTTTCTGACGAGCTTTGCTAGACGTACGGGAGTTTTACAGGGGTTTACAGGTTGCTTAACGTTGATTGGCCGAGGATTGATTAGGACGCACGGGCCCATCGGTGGAAATCAGGGGGGCCAATTAGAAGAGCGCACGGTCCTTAACCTGTAAAAGCCTGTAGAATAAGTCTGTACGTGTAGCATTTTTGTTTTCTGACCCCCTGCGCGTCCAGATTGAACCACAAGTATAAGAACGTACATTTAGGTGAGATGGCAGGATCAATTCACAAATTTATACTTTCTTCGTTCCATAATATAGCGTGCACTGGTTTTCGTATAAGTAAAGTTTTGCAAACTTTGACTAAGCTTAAAAATAAAATTATATACACATCTACAATAACAAATGTATATCACACGAATTTATACACATCTACATTATGAGCAGGTTAGAACAGACTCCTCAATTAGCTTACTCCCATATTTCAAAGTTCTCATGCATTTTGCGTGCCATTGAAAATATCTTCATTTATTTCAAAACTAATTCAAAATTGAATTGTTTTATATTCTAAAATTTGATGACGCTGACTCGAATTCTTTTTTACAGAATGCACATTATCATTTTTTTTTCCTTTGGATGATTTGAAGATTGCTCACCACTCATGCACATTATCTTTGATATGAGACATCAGGGAGTTTTTGCTCTAAAGAATTGCTTAGGCGGAGAAGTTTATAGCTAGATAGGGAAGTTCCAAGTATATGATTGGTGCTCCTGGCCCTATAGGAAAAAAATAATATAGTAATTGTAAAGAAAAAAATGCCTTTTGTGAAATCAAGTGTTTTACTCTTGTAAAAAAATTGGCCAAATAATACTTCCATGATATTCTGGTCGAAGAAAACAAAGCTAATAGTACTATTCAAGTTACTTTGTCATCACTAATTTATCTATCTTTTGCCCTGAATTCAATGTGAAACAGTCCACGAAGCTTTCTATACTAATACAATACTTGATCATACTTGTTTACAAAAAATATATATTTTTGACTTTTTTTAGGTTATTAAATTATTTGATACATATAGGGTGCGCTCGCACCAAGTTTCCTTTGGGTATTTCCAAAGTTTCTTGACATGTCTGTTCATTGTTGGTTAAAATGGTCAGTGACTATTCCCAACGGATGGAATTGGACGTTGAATGAATAATAAACTCATATATACCTCGCACCAAGTTTCCTTTTAGAATTTTCAAAATTTCTTTGACATGTATGTTAATTATTGGCTAATATGGTTAGCGACTATTCCTCGACAGATGAGATTGGATGTTGAACGAATAACAAACTCATATATAATTAGGGGCTTGGCTATATGTCAGTTGCCTCCAAAAAAATGGTTAAGCCCACCGGGTAAATCCTTAACCCTTCCTCCTCTTACTAATACTACAGTCTGATGCATAATCACCGGCTGAAAACCCTATATGTCAGTTGCCTCGAAAAAAATGGTTGAGCCCACCGGGTAAATCCTTAACCCTTCCTCCTCTTACTAATACTACAGTCTGATGCATAATCACCGGCTGAAAACCCTTCTTCAACCTTCCGTCACCCTCCTCTTCTTCCTCGATCCAACCTTCCGTCACCCTCCTCTTCTTCCTCGATCCACCGCGCCTGCCGTGACCGCCTCGCCGCACCGCTCTCCCTTGAGCCGTCCCATCTTGCCGTCGGCCTCGGCCATCCCCTCTAAGGCCCCGCGACCACCCAAAATACTACCGCGAAACAACATTTCACCCACCGCCCTAAAATAAATAGTGGGGTGACATTTCACCCACCGCCCTAAAATAAATAGTGGGGTGCTTCTCTGACGAATCCACAACACCCCTGAGATAGATAGTGGAGGTGTTCTTCCCCGACGCCGGCGGCCTCGAAGTTACCCAAATTCAAATTTCAGTGACTGACATTTAGCTATTGTGCATTTGTGGCGATGATGATATAATAAGTGAGAGAAAATTGCTTAGGTACGATTTTTTTGGGGCAAGAAACGACTAATTCGAAGGCAATTCACAAGACACTCTTTCTCTTCGCTTTCAACAGTCACAAAAACACAGAGGAAAGATTATTCCAGAAGCCGTAACAGCTTCCGGCCACACGACACACGCGTCACAGAACATCTTCCCACAGCACCACGAAGCGACTGCCTGCCTCACCGCAACTCATCTACACACTTCATCCAACAGGCACTTCAGCAAGCTTCAGTTCAGAGTTCAGAGTTCAAACATCTTCGTCCATGCCGTCCTCGTCCCCGTCCTCCATGACCCTCATCTTCTTCACGGCCTTGGCCGCCTCGCCGCCGCCATTGGCGACGGCGCCGTTGGGCACCTGGATGAGGATGTCGGACCTCTGCCCCGTCTCGGCGTTCACCAGCCCGCCGCTGCGGTCCACCCGGTAGGCCAGCTCGTCCTTGTTGGCGGCGTCGATGTACACCGTGCAGTTCTCGTCGATCTCCTCCTGGATCAGCATCTTGGACAGCTGCGTCACCACCCTCTTCTCGATCCACCTCCTGATCGGCCGAGCACCATACACCTGCAAGCGAAATCAGAGTTAGCAATGGCGCGAAATGTTCAGAAACATGGTGACAGGGAGACGGGGTTGGGTCGCCGTGGCGTACCGGGTCGTAGGCCAGAGACAGGATGACGTCCAGCGCGGCGTCGGTGACGGCCAGGGCGACGCCGCGCTCGGCGAGCCGGACGGCCACGTCCTTCATCTGCAGGCGGGCGACCTTCCTCAGCTGCTCGTGGGACAGCGGGTCGAAGACGACGATCTCGTCCAGCCGGTTCAGCAGCTCCGGCCTGAAGTGCCTCCTCACCTGCACACACACATAAGCCACACCAAGTTCAGCATCACATTGCAGATCAGAGTGTTTCTGCAATGGGGATTGAACTGATCCGTACATACGTACCTCCTGCATGACGAGGTCGCGCGCGACCTTCATGGAGTTCTTGCCGACCATCCCGGCGAGGAGGTGCTCGGCGCCGAGGTTGGAGGTCATGATGATCACGGTGTTCCGGAAGTCCACCGTCCTGCCTTGCCCGTCGGTCAGCCGGCCGTCGTCCAGCACCTGGAGGAGCGTGTTGAACACCGCCACGTGCGCCTTCTCCACCTCGTCGAACAGGATCACGCTGTACGGCCGCCTCCTCACCTGTTCCGTCAGCTGCCCGCCCTCCTCGTGCCCAACATAGCTGCATTCAGAAGAACAATTCCCAAATCCAGTCTTTGTTTACAGGTAAACAAATGCAGCGATGAACAATTTTTAGTAGAAATCATCAGTGGCTCAGCGTGCTTACCCAGGTGGCGCGCCGATGAGGCGAGCGACGGAGTGCTGCTCCATGTACTCGGACATGTCGATGCGGACGAGCAGGTTCTCGTCGTCGAACAGCTGCTCGGCGAGGGCCTTGGCGAGCTCTGTCTTGCCCACGCCGGTCGGGCCCAGGAAGAGGAACGACCCGGTGGGCTGCTGCGGCCGCCCAAGCCCTGCCCTGGACCTCAGCACAGCCTCGGCGACGGCGTTCACGGCCTCCGTCTGCCCGACCACCCTCGTGTGCAGCCTGTCCGCCATGCCGACCAGCCGCTCCTTGTCGTTCTGCCCGAGCCGGGTCACCGGGATGCCGGTCCACCGGCTCACCACCTCCGCGATCTGCTCGGGGCCGACGGTCTCGGTGAGCATCAGGTTCTCCCCGGTCTCGCCCTCCAGCTTGGCGATGGCGGCGTCGATCTCCTGGAGCGCGCCGTACTTGAGGTCGGCGACGCGGGCCAGGTCCATGCGCCGCTCCGCCTCCTGCAGCGTGAACTGCAGCTCCTCGCGCCGCTGCTTCAGCTTCCGGATCTCGTCGATCCGCTCCTTCTCCTTCCTGTACTTCATCGTCAGCGGCTGCAGCTTGTCCCTCAGGTCGTCCAGCTCCTTCCTCACCTCCACCAGCCGGGCCTTGCTGACCTTGTCCTTCTCCTTCTCAAGCGCGTGCAGCTCCACCTCCAGCTGAATCCGCTTCCTCTCCAGGTTGTCGATCTCCTCCGGCTGGCTGTCCAGCTGCACCCTCACGTTGGCGCACGCCTCGTCCACCAGGTCGATGGCCTTGTCCGGCAGGTGGCGGCCCATGATGTACCTCGCCGAGAGCTGCGCCGCGACGACGATGGCGCGGTCCTGGATGCGCACGCCGTGGTGCCCCTCGTACTTCTCCTTGAGCCCTCGCAGGATGCTGATGGTGTCGGCGACGCTCGGCTCGGCCACGTACACCTGCTGGAACCGCCGCTCGAACGCGGCGTCCTTCTCGACGTACTTGCGGTACTCCTCCAGCGTGGTGGCGCCGATGCACCGGAGCTGGCCACGCGCGAGCATCGGCTTGAAGAGGTTGGCCGCGTCCATGGACCCCTCCGTCCTCCCGGCGCCGAGGACGAGGTGTATCTCGTCGATGAAGAGGATGACCTTGCCGTCGGCCTCCTCCACCTCCTTGAGCACGGCCTTGAGCCGCTCCTCGAACTCGCCGCGGTACTTGGCGCCGGCGACGAGCGCGCCCATGTCGAGCGCGACGAGGCGGACGTCGAGCAGGTTGCTGGGCACGTCCCCGCGCACGACGCGCTGCGCGAGGCCCTCCACGACGGCCGTCTTGCCGACGCCGGGCTCGCCGATGAGGACGGGGTTGTTCTTGGTGCGGCGCGAGAGGATGCGCACGACGCGGCGGATCTCCTCGTCGCGGCCGATGACGGGGTCGAGCTTGCCGGCCACCTCGACGAGGTCGCGGCCGTACGTCTTGAGCGCCTGGAAGTTGGTGTCGCCGGAGGCGGACTCGACCTTGCGCGTGTTGTCCCCGCCGCGGAGCTTCTCGAGCTCGGCGCGCACCCGGGAGGCGGACACGCCGGCCTCCTTGAGGCAGTCGGCGATCTGCGCGTCCTCGAGGAGGCCCATGAGCAGCTGGTCGACGGCGAGGTGCGAGTCGCCACGCTTCTTCTGCGCCGACTGCGCGCGGCGGATGGCCTTGATGAGCGCCGTGGAGGCCGGCACGGAGTCCGGCGGCGGCGACTGCGACGGCAGCTTCTTGAGCGCGCCGGTGAGCACGCGCTCGAACGAGTCCCCCGCGGACGCGTTCCCGCCGGACGCCCCCGCGACCGCCTGCCGCAGGATGCCCGACCTGTCCGCCGCCAGCGCCGCCGCCAGGTGCAGCGGCGTGATCTGCGCGTGGCCGGCCTCCGACGCCGCCTCGTGCGCCGCCACCAGCGCCTCGTTGGTCTTGTGCGTGAAGTTGTCCGGGTTCATGGCCGCTGCTGCTGCTTGCGCTCGCGCTCTACAATGGATCGAACAGACAGAATTTGGGTTGGGAGATTGATTGGGATCGCCAAGTGTTTGTGGGATTGCTTTGGTTCTGGATTCCGATGAGGTTTGGGGGCCGGAGGGCGGTGGGCATAAGAAGGAGGGAGCGGAGAGTTCGCCGGGAGTCTAGAAGGTAGTGGAAGCGGCCGGAAACGGAAGCGGCGAGATGACACGAGAGTGTTCATCTGACACTGTGGGGCTACGGGTTCTCCTGGCCGTTGGATTGGCAGGGGCAGGGCCTTCGATGTGCGACAATTGTATCTGCAGTGGATGCGGTGTGCTCGGTGTCGGCTTTCTCGGTGGCGGTAGCGTCTGACCTGTGGGCTAGGTGAGTCCACGCCCGGGTCCCGCGCACCATTTCTGGACTCTTTTGCCGTTCCATCCAACAAGTTCATGGCCGGATCGATCCAGTCACGAGGTTTTCTCCTGACTCATGGTACCTGGGGCAGTGACACGTCCGCGTTGCGAGCGCCAGGTGTCAAAATGCGCGGGGTCGCTCAATCCAAGTGTCAATGCCAAGGGCACACGCACGCTGTGTACGTGCTTCACTGGTGGCTGTTTGCATAAGTGGTAGTAGTACCTTCCTCATGGTTCACAGTAGCCTCGTTTGTATTTTAGGTCATATTTAAATCATAATTTTGACTAGCAAAATAAATTTATATATACTAGCAGAAATATTATTATTATTAAAAACTATATTAAAATATGAATTTAACAATATGTTATTCGGTGACATGCATTTATATTTTGCTAGTCAAATATGTGGTTAAATTTTAACTTGAAATACAATGGGACTCACGACATCTCCAACGTTATCCCCAAATCGAACATCCACGGATTGGTCGGACTAGTTTTCGGACAATGATGTGGTCTGAATAGGTTAATCAATTATTTGTCCTTGAGGGTCTGACATTAATCTTCTCATACCTACTAATTGATATACTTGATATGTGTTTCCTCTAGCTCTTGAAAAAGACATTAGATAGATTGGATTAGAAGTATCCGTTATCCGAAAATTTGAATTCATTTCTTGTTTCAAATATTCATTTGTCGCATACCATATCAAGCCCCTTCCAAAGCTTTCTGCATATATTTCAAATCAAAGTTGAATAGACTAGACGAATTATATCAAATGATGGCTCTTGAAAAAGACATTAGATAGATTGGATTAGAAGGATCCGTTATCCGAAAATTTGAATTCATTTCTTGTTTCAAATATTCATTTGTCGCATACCATATCAAGCCCCTTCCAAAGCTTTCTACATATATTTCAAATCAAAGTTGAATAGACTAGACGAATTATATCAAATGACGGCTCTTGAAAAAGACATTAGATAGATTGGATTAGAAGGATCCGTTATCCGAAAATTTGAATTCATTTCTTGTTTCAAATATTCATTTGTCGCATACCATATCAAGCCCCTTCCAAAGCTTTCTGCATATATTTCAAATCAAAGTTGAATAGACTAGACGAATTATATCAAATGACGGCTCTTGAAAAAGACATTAGATAGATTGGATTAGAAGGATCCGTTATCCGAAAATTTAAATTCATTTCTTGTTTCGAATATTCATTTGTCGCATACCATATCAAGCCCCTTCCAAAGCTTTCTGCATATATTTCAAATCAAAGTTGAATAGACTAGACGAATTATATCAAATGACGGCTCTTGAAAAAGACATTAGATAGATTGGATCAGAAGGATCCGTTATCCGAAAATTTAAATTCATTTCTTGTTTCAAATATTCATTTGTCGCATACCATATCAAGCCCCTTCCAAAGCTTTCTGCATATATTTCAAATCAAAGTTGAATAGACTAGACGAATTATATCAAATGACGACTTTTAACATAGTTCGGATATAATTTACATAAAACGAATGATATTTTGACATTTAACTAAAAACTAGATAAAAACTAGGAGGCTAACTTGTAGTGGACGACGACCTCGTACGCTTGGCCGCTCTGCCCCGCGGCACCTCCATTGTCATTCGTGTCATCGTCCCTCCAGCGGTGGTGGGGCGCCTGGCCGCCAAGGCAGCCTTGCCCAGCCACTGTCTGGTGAGTCGGTCCGCTTCCTCCTGCATCGTGCGGAGGACCGTCGGAGCCAATGTCAACCTCATTTGCGGTGCCCTGGCGGCGTCCTTGCCCATGCCAGCTTTGATAGAGGTGTCGCTTAGCAACCATTCCTCGCCAATCTTAGCGAGCTCCTTGTCGGGGTGGTAGAAGCGTCGCGTTGTCGTCTCCGCGGTAGTGACGGGCTAGTCGAGAGCAAGGTTGTCAGAATCGCGATTCTATTGTACGATTCTACGACTTTATGATCCAAACTAACCCCTTTGATTCTACGATTTTGGTTCATAAAATCTACGTTTCTACTATCCTAATAGTGAAGATTCAACGATTTGCGATCCTACCATCGGAGCTTCGATCCGATTCAGGATCACGATTCTGACAACCTTGGTCGAGAGCCTAGGCCGCCAGCAGGTCGGGGTCGTTGCGGACCCAGGCTGACGCCTCGTTTGACTTGGCGAACTTGAAGTGGTGGGCCACGTTGCGCCACTCCTGCCGTGCCGTCTAACTCATCGCCTTGTCCACAGTGGAGACGCTGGCCCGCGACAAAGAGGAGAAGCCACCGCTGCCACCGAGGTAGTGGACGATGCGTCCACATGCCTTCGTAATTGCGTGCAACAGCTCCTCCTGGCCGCGCCAGTTGCAGCACGGCGGCGATGCCAGCTCCTGCTTGACGTGGCGAAGAGTTGACGCCGGCTTGTACTTGACGCGGAAGTGCAGCAGGGAGTGCGGCTCCTGCTTCATGGCATGTGATACACGACAGAGAGGCGAGGTTGGCTCCTACTTCACGCGATGGAGAGGCGGCGCTGGCTCCTGCTTGACGCGGAAGCACGGAGAGTGTGACTCCTCCTTGACGGCGCCTAGCGGAGAGGGCGACGCCAGACCTCGCTCACGGACCGACCATTCTGTCAGCAGCTCGATCTGATGAACGAACTCCTGATCTGTCACTGCAGCCTATGAGAGGAGGCGCGACTGTTGAGAGAGCAGCTGCTGCCGTGGCGGCGCCTGGTTCTCCTTGTCGCCGAAGGAGATCACCCAGATAATCTAGTACAAAGGCAACGTGTTGTCGATGCAATGCGGATGATGTTGATACGTCTCCAACGTATCTACTTTTTCTCACGCTTTCCCTCTTGTTTTGGACTCTAATTTGCATGATTTGAATGAAACTAACCCCGGACTGACGTCGTTTTCAGCAGAACTACCATGGTGTTGTTTTTGTGCAGAAATAAAGGTTCTCGGAATGGAACGAAACTTTGCGAGAATTTTTTATATCAATAAAGAGAATTTCTGGAACCAAGACCTACTTGAGAGGGGCACCTGGGTGGGCACAACCCACCAGGGCGCGCCCCCTCTCCTGGCGCGCCCAGGTGGGTTGTACCCTCCTGGTGGCCCCGCACACCTCAACCCTGACACTATAAATTCCTATTTTCAGAGAGAAAAATCAGGGAGAAAGAATTATCACGATCCACTAGATGGATGTGACACCCGGATAATTAGGCTACAGTAATCCCACATTAACGATGCCACATCACCTCGGTTACTGTTGCTAACCTCGTGTTAGTTCGAAACCAATTCAAATTCAAATTCAAAATCAATCAAACAATTAAAGTTTTTAAATATTAAAACTACAATGTTCGAAGTGATCCAACTAATGCATAGGTAATTATGTTGGAGAAACCACACTTTTATAAAATGTCTAAATACTCTAAAATGATTTAAACAGTAGCAAAAACCACTATTTAAACGCCTTTGGTATTTTATAAAATACTAAACTATTTTATATCGGGCCAAAACTTATTACAGTAGTGGATTGTTCTGAAACGTTATTTTAGGGGCTATAGTCATATTTTACTAAACTAAAATTAATGTATAACTAAAATAAAACAGAAACGAAAAAAAATACAAAAGAGACAATCTAAACTAACAAAAACAAAGGAACCCCCCCCCACTGGGCCACAGCCCAGCTGGCCTCTGGGCCAACCAGGCCGGCCCAGCCGGCGCCTATAGCCCCCAGGGGCGACCGAACCCTAGCGACCCCGCCCCACTCCCGCACGATCCCCACCTCCCCCCTCGTCTCCCTCACCCGCCGCCTTCACACACACGCACGCACGCATCGTGCCGGGGCGAGGAGCTCCCCGCGCCCAATCCCCTCGCGTGGCGTCGGTGCCCTGCCCCCCTCCGTCACCGGCGACTGCCAGCAGGCCTCCGTCGTACGCCGTCACCTCGTCATCGTCCGCCGTCGACTGGAGCTCCTCCACCTCGCCGCCGCCCGTCATCGTCCCGCCTGGACCCCGCCGTTCGCCGGACTCCCTCGCCGGATCTCGACCTCGCCGTCGCCCGGGGCCGACTTGTCGGACCTTCTCCTCTTCGTCGGACGCCCCGTCCTCGTCCTCCTCCTCGAGCACGCTGCCGCTTCCCTGCATCGCAAGTGAGGCCCGGCCTCTCCTCCTCTCTCCCCCGCTGCCGCCCGAGCTCGCCGGAGCTCGTAACCCGCCTCGCACGCACTCCTGTCGCGCTCACCGCGTCCAGGCCTTGACCAAGCCCGGCCATGGCCTCGACCGTGCCCCCGCTCGCTGCTTCTTCCCCATGCCCGACCTCCCGGCCGCGTGCCCGCGTGCCCCCTGGCCCGCCCGCCTGCAGCTTCTCCGGCGGACGCCCGCTGCCTCTGGTGCCCCGACCCGGCCTCGCCCTACCCCGGCCGGCGCCCTGCCCACCGGCGCCCCTCTGGGTGCTGCGGTGCACGCAAACGTGCGCCCACGCCCGCGCCCGCCAACCGCCCCGCGGCGACCAGTCGGGTGCACACCCACGGCCCAGCGCCGCATCGGGCTGGCGCCCAGCGCCCGTCGCCCGCGCCCGTTTGGCCCCTAGGGCCAATGACATGGGGGCCCCACGCCCCCTGAGAACTGTAAAAATAAAATAAAATAAATAAATAGTAATAAATAAAGGAATAATAAGTAAATAAAAATGTTAATTAATTAATTAACTAATTAATCTGGTTTAATTAAACCTAATTAACTACTATGAATTAATTAAACTGTAATTAGATTAGTTAAATACTAATTAGAGAAAACACAGTATGACATGCGGGACCGACATGTGAGGTTGACCAGGTCAACTGCTGACGTCATGATGACGTCAGCAAGCACTATTCTGGATAATGTTAAATTTAAATAATTAATTAAATCCTAAAAATGATTTAAATCTTTTAAAATTAATAGAAAATAAACCGTAGCTCAGATGAAAATACTTTCTACATGAAAGTTGCTCAGAACGACGAGACGAACCCGGATACGCAGCCCGTTCATCCGCCGCACACTCCTAACATATCAAACTCGCAATTTCCCCCCTCCGGCTCCTCTGCCCGAAAACGCGGAACACCGGGGAAACTTTCCCGGATGATTCCCCCCTTCACCGGTATCATCCCATACCGCGTTAGGGCACCTCTAACGCCGTTACTTGTCATGTCATGCATCACTATGCAACTGCTTGCTTAAATATTTATTGTTCTCCCCCTCTTCTCTCGATAGACACCGAGACCGACGCTGCTGCTGCCCCGTTCGACTACGGTGTTGACGACCCCTCTCTCTTGCCAGAGCAACCAGGCAAGCCCCCCCCTTGATCACCAGATATCGCCTACTCTCCTCTATACTGCTTGCATTAGAGTAGTGTAGCATGTTACTACTTTCGTTATACCTATCCTGATGCATAGCCTGTCTTTGATACTGCTGTTGATACCTTTACCTGCAATCCTACTTGCTTAGTATAGGATGCTGGTGTTCCATCAGTGGCCCTACACTCTTGTCCGTCTGCCATGCTATACTACTGGGCCGTGATCACTTCGGGAAGTGATCGCGGGCATATACTATATACTTTACACTGTTACTTTACCTGTGATATTGTTCGGAGTTGGGGGCTGAAGGGGCAGGTGGCTCCATCCCGGTAGAGGTGGGCCTGGGTTCCCGACGGCCCCCGACTGTTACTTCGTGGCGGAGCGATAGGGCAGGTTCAGACCACCTAGGAGAGAGGTGGGCCTGGCCCTAGTCGGCGTTCGCGATACTTAACACGCTTAACGAGATCTGGGTATTTGATCTGAGTCTGGCCATTTGGTCTATACGCACTAACCACCTGACATCTCTGGGACCCTGACATCTCTTCTATTCGGGTTAAATGATTTTACTAAAATCTAACTCTAGGTTCTCGTTATCACTTTCACCCGGAGAGCACCTTATTGCCGATGATCGTCTGCAGCACCAGAAGACCCTGGAGCTACACTTCGTTGTTAACCCGAGAACTTGTGTTCATCGTGTTTGCAATTCCCCTTCCACCGTCAACCCTTATGGATAACTACATACGGTTGCCATCCTTACTTTTATTCTCCAATTGATCTTGTTATTACAAGATACCCCGAAACACTCGTCGTTGTTTTGATAATCCTTTAAGCTTACTGCCTTACTATTCTTTGTCACCTGAATACCCCTACGGATAATTCTCGCAATTATTGAGTATCCGCTTATCCCCAGTTGTTCATATGCTTTTCAAAATACTTGGAAATACTACCCGATCTTCCGAGTATCCTCCTCGAACTATTGCTTGGCAAATACTTGTCTGTTTGCAATATGGATGCTTTCCATATGTGTAGCAATATTCATTAGTATCCTTTGACACCATCATTTTGATCCTATCGATTCAACATGTGTGTGAAAGCACGCACTCATCAGTTGATTCTTTTAAATTATCTTCCCGGCTCAGACGTCATTCTAAGCATGAGCTGGTTCTTAACCAATCAATGCCTTGATCGTTTGTGCTTCTAAGTCTATTGAACTTATTCATTTTCGATCAAAACGATTTCTTCTGATCCCTTGATTTGGAAATCATAAAATTTCTTTGCATTATGCTTTGAATTAGTCAGTGGTTTCTATAATCCGATGCCTTGGCATTCCTTCTTCCTTTGATTGAGTACCGATACTCACATCAGCCCCGTTGTGGACCGCCATACCCGTTGCCAGGTTATTATCCGACAGTGTCCTTCACAACCAAAATTCTTGTGAGTTCTTTACCTGATACATAATGCCCTTGGTAAATTGTATCATCTGCTTGGCCAACCATGCCCTACTTTCGAGCTGGTGGTATTTACTATTGAAGCTTGTGGTATATGTTTCCACGATACCCCGACGGGTTGAACCTATGCCTTCCTTTTATATGAGTGAACTCGGGAGTTTTCACGAGTCATACTCTTCTGGTATTTTGCCAGATAAAATTTCAACAATACAACTTTATCGAACGCGAGAAGTGAATGAAAGATTATGCATTGGAGAAGTGGGAGTCGACCTTGAACTTTATGTTCATGCCCATGGACACGATGTACATCTTCTCATCGCTGCTTCTGATTAAAAATTAATTATTCCTTGATATAAGTCCATCTTATATCTGGGGTCTGGCCTTTTACAATCATGGTTCCGACCATATTTTCTCTTTGATCCCATTTCTCGGACAAGTTTAATCACTTGTCATCTATGGATCAATACACCAGTCCAACCTCTACTTTGATCTGTCGTCGAGTATTACCCCCTGGTATCTCGAGATTACCTTGGAACTACATAACTTCTTATGAGTTCTTCATCAAGTACTACATTCTCGCTGATTACAATTTTTCATGGACTCTGAGTTATTAAACACTCGAAGACACTGATAACTGAACCGAGTCCGCACTACGGTTCAACAACTTTTAGTAATCTTAATTAAGTACGATTTTGTACCCGATCAAGTCATTCCTAGCCTGATCAACTATATCGTTATCCTGCTATAGTTTAACTGTGCCACCCGGTCCTTCTTCCCGTAGCACAATTATTCGACGCTGAGCTAAGCTTACGTTGATTTCCTTGTCTTATCATTCCACCTCAGACAACAAGCTTGATTCCGAGTTTGTGTCTTACCCATGGTTCCAATAACCTCTTGCTTCATCATTCTTTTGACTTGATGTGATCACGGATCGATTACATCTTCAGGTAATCTCTCGACAAATGTGTCGTGATCATTATCAACTTTCTGAGCTATTCCAGGATAACAAACAAATTCATGATAATAATTACCATCCTTGCCCCTCGATGATTTGTGTGTCATCGACTACTTCCTTGCCTTCTTTCCAACACAAACTTGTTCGTGTTGTGGCTATACCTTGAGTTCCTTGTTAACCGACTTATGTTATGTTCTACCTTGAAGTATTACCATCTTCTATGTCAAAAATGTCGTGAGAAATTCACCACCTCTTAAGAATTCTTGGTATGGTGATACTTCTCACTCTCACCATTCTTTCTTGGTCCTCGTGTTGATTCCAACCGATGTACCAACAAGTGAACGGTGCTGTTTGGATTCTGCCCTTCTAGCAGTCCTATTGTTTTGAAGTTAATGGTCGGTCGTTCATTCTTAGACTATTGATTATTGAATCACCATTCCGACGTTGGTCGTGCAACCCAACCCATATTTCGGGTGCACCTATCAACCAATGCTTAAATTGGGTATGTTCTCCTCAAGCATATTCCCTTATATCATTTCATCTGATTAATGATATCTCTTTGTTCACATACTTGTGGAAACCCATCTTTTGGAAGTCTCGATGAATTGTCGCTGAATTCATCAGCTACCTCCTTATCCCATCATTGGTTTAATGATGAGCTTTTGTTTTGGAACTCGCTTCCGTAGTAAATTTCCCGAGAATCTTACAATGTCATCTCGACAATTTATGTTGCACCTTTCTTCTCAGGCATCCTGAGTCCGAGGTATCCTGACACCAATCAAATCTGAATCGCGGTCAGATATGATGGTTGGAACATATTTCCAAGAGTTATCACATTGGTCTTAATGTGACCCGGTAAGGTGTTGTCATGCCTAGCACACTTGGCCGGAGGCCCTATTGTTATAGTTCCCTTTTAGCAAAGTTATCCATTCCTCCATGAGGAAACTATAAGACTTATTCTATAAGTTGTTCCTGATGGATCCTTTGTGTTTCCAAAGTCTGATCTTTATCTGATGACCATGTCAATGCTATCTTGAAGCATGTTGGTTGTACTCTGATTTTCAACAAGAACATTTGTAGCCAATGCTAAATGTTTCCTGCTAAATTACCCAAACACCGTTGTATGGGTAATGTCATGATATTTCTCTCTCCCCTTACCTAAAGGGTTTTCTACATAATATCCTGTCATGGATATCATGCTCTGCTTGTCCTTGGGAAGGATATACCCCTGAATTATGTGTTTAAATTTCCTTTCCATTGTTCTGTTTAGCCTGATGATCACATTTTCCTTTCCATTGGTTTGTTTGACCTTTCTTGTGATCTATATAATCTAAGCGGTAATATTCTTCTGCTTATGTAAACACCTCGTTGTAGAACTCTGTCAGAAAGACCCTATTACTATTGTTGATGACATTCCGGTAACCACCGATGGGTGATAACTTTGCCGATTGGTCCGCCTCGTTCAACGAGCAGGAAAATGGTTCTCTTCGTCCCTCGCCCTTGGTACCGACATTGTTGCCGACATAACCAACATGCTACTCTTTGACATGCCTTGCTATCATGACCGTACAAGATGTCACTTCTCCTATTAAAAAAAACCACATGGTGGGCCCATAACCCACAGGTCCCAGGATCGAAACCTGACTCTCCTGTACACCCCCGGTTTCCAGAGTTATTCCTCGCACTTGACTTCTTATGTAACTCACGGGCCACCTGCCAAGTGATCTATTCGGGTATCAGATGCAATACTTATTCTCGTTGCTCTGAACCCCTTTCACCTTCTGATAGGCAACAAACGATTGCCTATGGGCTTGAAACTTCCATTTTGCACCTTCTTACGTTGCTCTCGATAATTTGTTAAGTATCTATTCAAGAGTTACTTCTCGCCACCTTTCCTGATGTTATCTACCAGATAAGCAACATTGTAGCAGTCCGTTCTTCCGAAGTTACCCCTTGACCTTCATACGTACGATGGAGTTCCCGAAGAAAGGATGATGACTTCATCATGATGACCTAAATCAGAGAAATGAAGACATCAACGTAATGGATCGACCTCTTTGAGAAGAGCAAGTATGACCGCGAGGGTTCATTAGAATTTCGTAACCAGACCTTACCCCCTAGTCCCCCTCTTAAATCTCGGGACGAGATTTCTTGTAGTGGAGGAGAATTGTGACACCCGGATAATTAGGCTACAGTAATCCCATGTTAACGATGCCACATCACCTCGGTTACTGTTGCTAACCTCGTGTTAGTTCGAAACCAATTCAAATTCAAATTCAAAATCAATCAAACAATTAAAGTTTTTAAATATTAAAACTACAATGTTCGAAGTGATCCAACTAATGCATAGGTAATTATGTTGGAGAAACCACACTTTTATAAAATGTCTAAATACTCTAAAATGATTTAAACAGTAGCAAAAACCACTATTTAAACGCCTTTGGTATTTTATAAAATACTAAACTATTTTATATCGGGCCAAAACTTATTACAGTAGTGGATTGTTCTGAAACGTTATTTTAGGGGCTATAGTCATATTTTACTAAACTAAAATTAATGTATAACTAAAATAAAACAGAAACGAAAAAAAAATACAAAAGAGACAATCTAAACTAACAAAAACAAAGGAACCCCCCCACTGGGCCACAGCCCAGCTGGCCTCTGGGCCAACCAGGCCGGCCCAGCCGGCGCCTATAGCCCCCAGGGGCGACCGAACCCTAGCGACCCCCGCCCCACTCCCGCACGATCCCCACCTCCCCCCTCGTCTCCCTCACCCGCCGCCTTCACACACACGCACGCACGCATCGTGCCGGGGCGAGGAGCTCCCCGCGCCCAATCCCCTCGCGTGGCGTCGGTGCCCTGCCCCCCTCCGTCACCGGCGACTGCCAGCAGGCCTCCGTCGTACGCCGTCACCTCGTCATCGTCCGCCGTCGACTGGAGCTCCTCCACCTCGCCGCCGCCCGTCATCGTCCCGCCTGGACCCCGCCGTTCGCCGGACTCCCTCGCCGGATCTCGACCTCGCCGTCGCCCGGGGCCGACTTGCCGGACCTTCTCCTCTTCGTCGGACGCCCCGTCCTCGTCCTCCTCCCCGAGCACGCTGCCGCTTCCCTGCATCGCAAGTGAGGCCCGGCCTCTCCTCCTCTCTCCCCCGCTGTCGCCCGAGCTCGCCGGAGCTCGTAACCCGCCTCGCACGCACTCCTGTCGCGCTCACCGCGTCCAGGCCTTGACCAAGCCCGGCCATGGCCTCGACCGCGCCCCCGCTCGCTGCTTCTTCCCCATGCCCGACCTCCCGGCCGCGTGCCCGCGTGCCCCCTGGCCCGCCCGCCTGCAGCTTCTCCGGCGGACGCCCGCTGCCTCTGGTGCCCCGACCCGGCCTCGCCCTACCCCGGCCGGCGCCCTGCCCACCGGCGCCCCTCTGGGTGCTGCGGTGCACGCAAACGTGCGCCCACGCCCGCGCCCGCCAACCGCCCCGCGGCGACCAGTCGGGTGCACACCCACGGCCCAGCGCCGTATCGGGCTGGCGCCCAGCGCCCGTCGCCCGCGCCCGTTTGGCCCCTAGGGCCAATGACATGGGGGCCCCACGCCCCCTGAGAACTGTAAAAATAAAATAAAATAAATAAATAGTAATAAATAAAATAAAATAATGAATTACAAATAAATAAAGGAATAATAAGTAAATAAAAATGTTAATTAATTAATTAACTAATTAATCTGGTTTAATTAAACCTAATTAACTACTATGAATTAATTAAACTGTAATTAGATTAGTTAAATACTAATTAGAGTAAACACAGTATGACATGCGGGACCGACATGTGAGGTTGACCAGGTCAACTGCTGACGTCATGATGACGTCAGCGAGCACTATTCTGGATAATGTTAAATTTAAATAATTAATTAAATCCTAAAAATGATTTAAATCTTTTAAAATTAATAGAAAATAAACCGCAGCTCAGATGAAACTACTTTCTACATGAAAGTTGCTCAGAACGACGAGACGAACCCGGATACGCAGCCCGTTCATCCGCCGCACACTCCTAACATATCAAACTTGCAATTTTCCCCCTCCGGCTCCTCTGCCCGAAAACGCGGAACACCGGGGAAACTTTCCCGGATGATTCCCCCCTTCACCGGTATCATCCCATACCGCGTTAGGGCACCTCTAACGCCGTTACTTGTCATGTCATGCATCACTATGCAACTGCTTGCTTAAATATTTATTGTTCTCCCCCTCTTCTCTCGATAGACACCGAGACCGATGCTGCTGCTGCCCCGTTCGACTACGGTGTTGACGACCCCTCTCTCTTGCCAGAGCAACCAGGCAAGCCCCCCCTTGATCACCAGATATCGCCTACTCTCCTCTATACTGCTTGCATTAGAGTAGTGTAGCATGTTACTGCTTTCGTTATACCTATCCTGATGCATAGCCTGTCTTTGATACTGCTGTTGATACCTTTACCTGCAATCCTACTTGCTTAGTATAGGATGCTGGTGTTCCATCAGTGGCCCTACACTCTTGTCCGTCTGCCATGCTATACTACTGGGCCGTGATCACTTCGGGAAGTGATCGCGGGCATATACTATATACTTTACACTGTTACTTTACCTGTGATATTGTTCAGAGTTGGGGGCTGAAGGGGCAGGTGGCTCCATCTCGGTAGAGGTGGGCCTGGGTTCCCGACGGCCCCCGACTGTTACTTCGTGGCGGAGCGATAGGGCAGGTTCAGACCACCTAGGAGAGAGGTGGGCCTGGCCCTAGTCGGCGTTCGCGATACTTAACACGCTTAACGAGATCTGGGTATTTGATCTGAGTCTGGCCATTTGGTCTATACGCACTAATCACCTACGCGGGAGTAGTTATGGGTATCCCGACGTCGTGGTATCAGCCGAAGCACTTCTTGACGTCAGCGACTGAGTGGCGCGCGCCGGATTGGACTGGAACGCCACTAGGCTAGGTCTGCTTCCGGCCGCGTTCGCAACGTGCAGGTGTGCTCAGGGCGATGGGCCCAGACCCCTGCGCGCTTAGGTTTAGACCGGTGTGCTGACCGCTCTGTTGTGCCTAGGTGGGGCTGCGACGTGTTGATCTTCCGAGGCCGGGCATGACCCAGGACAGTGTGTCCGGCCAAATGGGATCAAGCGTGTTGGGCTATGTGGTGCACCCCTGCAGGGAAGTTAATCTATTCGAATAGCCGTGTCCCTCGGTAAAAGGACGACCCGGAGTTGTACCTTGACCTTATGACAACTAGAACCGGATACTTAATAAAACACACCCTTCCAAGTGCCAGATACAACCCGATGATCGCTCTCTAACAGGGCATCGAGGAGGGGATCGCCGGGTAGGATTATGCTATGCGATGCTACTTGGAGGACTTCAGTCTACTCTCTTCTATATGCTGCAAGACGGAGGCGACCAGAAGCGTAGTCTTCGATAAGACTAGCTATCCCCCTCTTATTCTGGCATTCTGCAGTTCAGTCCACTGATATGGCCCTTTACACATATATCCATGCATATGTAGTGTAGCTCCTTGCTTGCGAGTACTTTGGATGAGTACTCACGGTTGCTTTCTTCCCCCTTTTCCCCCTTTCCTTTCTTCTGGTTGTCGCAACCAGATGTTGGAGCCCAGGATCCAGACGCCACCTTCGACGACGACTCCTACTACTCTGGAGGTGCCTACTACTACGTGCAGCCCGCTGACGACGACCAGGAGTAGTTAGGAGGATCCCAGGCAGGAGGCCTGCGCCTCGTTCGATCTGTATCCCAGTTTGTGCTAGCCTTCTTAAGGCAAAACTTGTTTAACTTATGTCTGTACTCAGATATTGTTGCTTCCGCTGACTCGTCTATGATCGAGCACTTGTATTCGAGCCCTCGAGGCCCCTGGCTTGTATTATGATGCTTGTATGACTTATTTTTATTTGTAGAGTTGTGTTGTGATATCTTCCCGTGAGTCCCTGATCTTGATCGTACACATTTGCGTGCATGATTAGTGTACGATTGAATCGGGGGCGTCACAATGGAGCTGCCGCCAAGCCCTGTTCTTCCTCGGGAGGGCAGATCTGGAGTCAGTTTGGGGCTCCAGAGAGGGGGATCTTCGTTCTTCGTCATCACCAACCCATCTCCATTGTCAATTTCATGATGCTCCCCACCGGGAGTGAGTAATTCTTCATAGGCTCGCTGGTCGGTGAGGATTTGGATGAGATTCATCATGTAATCGAGTTAGTTTTGTTAGGGCCTGATCCCTAGTATCCACTATGTTGTTAGATTGATGTTGCCATGACTTTGCTATGCTTAATTCTTGTCACTTTGGGCCCGGGTGTGATGTCTACTACTCAACCTTCTTCTTGTAGACGTTGTTGGGACTCCAAGTGCAGAGGTTTGTAGGACAATAGCAAATTTACCTCAAGTGGATGGCCTAAGGTTTATCAATCCGTGGGAGGCGTAGGATGAAGATGGTCTCTCTCAAACAACCCTGCAACCAAATAACAAAGAGTCTCTTGTGTCCCCAACACACCCAATACAATAGTAAATTGTATAGGTGCACTAGTTCGACGAAGAGATGGTGATACAAGTGCAATATGGATGGTAGATATAGGTTTTTGTAAACTAAGAATATAAAAACAGCAAGGTAACTAATGATAAAAGTGAGCACAAACGTTATTGCAATGCGTTGAAACAAGGCCTAAGGTTCATACTTTCACTAGTGCAAGTTCTCTCAATAATAATAACATAATTGGATCATATAGCTATCCCTCAACATGCAACAAAGAGTCACTCCAAAATCACTAATAGCGGAGAACAAACGAAGAGATTATGGTAGGTTACGAAACCACCTCAAAGTTATTCTTTCTGATCGATCTATTCAAGAGTCCGTAGTAAAATAACACAAAGCTATTCTTTCCGTTCAATCTATCCCAGAGTTCGTACTAGAATAACACCTTAAGACACAAATCAACCAAAACCCTAATGTCACCTAGATACTCCAATGTCACCACAAGTATCCGTGGGTATGATTATACGATATGCATCACACAATTTCAGATTCATCTATTCAACCAACACAAAGAACTTCAAAGAGTGCCCCAAAGTTTCTACCGAAGAGTCAAGACGAAAACGTGTGCCAACCCCTATGCATAAGTTCACAAGGTCACTGAACCCGCAAGTTGATCACCAAAACATACATCAAGTAGATCACGTGAATATCCCATTGTCACCACAGATAAGCACATGCAAGACATACATCAAGTGTTCTCAAATCCTTAAACACTCAATTCTATAAGATAACTTCAAAGGGGAAACTCAATCCACTACAGGAGAGTAGAGGGGGAGAAACATCATAAGATCCAACTATAATAGCAAAGCTCACGATACATCAAGATCGTGCCAAATCAAGAACACGAGAGTGAGAGAGATCAAACAAATAGCTACTGGTACATACCCTCAGCCCCGAGGGTGAACTACTCCCTCCTCGTCATGGAGAGCGCAGGGATGACGAAGATGGCCACCGGTGAGGGATCCCCCCTCCGGCAGGGTGCCGGAACAGGGTACCGATTGGTTTTTGCTGGCTACAGAGGCTTGCGGCGGCGGAACTCCCGATCTAGGTTTCTTTTCGGGGGTTTCTATATTTATAGGGATTTTTGGCGTCGGGAACAAGTCAGGGGGGGGGTCTCCGAGGTGGCCACGAGGTAGGGGGGCACGCCCCCACCCTCGTGGGTGCCTCGGGACTCTTCTGGTCCATCTCCGATACTCCGTGGGCTTCTTTTGGTCCAAAAATAATCTCCGTGAAATTTCAGGTCAATTGGACTCCGTTTGGTTTTCCTTTTCTGTGATACTCAAAACAAGGAAAAAATAGAAACTGGCACTGGGCTCTAGGTTAATATGTTAGTCCCAAATATCATATAAAATAGCATATAAATGCATATAAAACATCCTAGATGGATAATATAATAGCATGAAACAATCAACAATTATAGATATGTTGGAGAAGTATCAGGGTGCCATGAACTCAGATCTGAACCGTTTATGAATTCATCATTATATCCATGTTTTAGATTCGATCTTGCAAGTATAGTCACCTACTATGTGTTATGATCCGACAACCCCGGAGTGACAACAACCGGGCCCACTCCCGGTGATGACCGTAGTTTGAGGAGTTCATGTATTCACTATGTGTTAATGCTTTGTTACGGTTCTCTATTAAAAGGAGGCCTTAATATCCCTTAGTTTCCAATATGGACCCCACTGCCACGGGAGGGTAGGACAAAAGATGGCATGCAAGTTCTTTTAATAAAGCACGTATGACTATTTACGGAATACATGCCTACATTATATCGATGAATTGGAGCTAGTGCTGTATCGTTGCCCCAGGTTATAACTGTCACATGATGAATATCATCCAACAAGTCACCAATCCAATGCCTACGAATTTATCCTATATTGTTTCTGCTAAGTTACTACTACTATCATCACTGTTACACTTGCTACAAAATTACTGCTATCACTATTACTGTTACCGTTGCTACTGTAACTACTATCAAAACTATCAAACTACCGTGCTACTGATCACTTTGCTACAGATAATTAATATCCAAGTGTGGTTGAATTGACAACTCAGCTGCTAATACCTTCAAATATTCTTTGGCTCCCCTTGTGTCGAATCTATAAATTTGGGTTAAATACTTTACCCTCGAAAACTGTTGCGATCCCCTATACTTGTGGGTTATCAAGACCTTTTTCTGGCGCCATTGCCGGGGAGCATAGATATATTTGTTGAGTCACTTGGGATTATTATCATATTATCACTATGAAGAATCTGAAGGATCGAAAGACTAAGATTTATCCCTCTAAGACGAGGGGAGGTAAGGAACTGCCAACCAGTTCTGCTTTAGATTCACCTTCTATTATGAGTAAACTTGCAACACCACCACATGCTATCAATTCTAATGTGTCACAAGTTATTGGTGATGCTACTTCTACTATGAATGATGCTTACACTACAAAAAAAAATACACTTCCGTGATGATACGTGTTTGTCACAGTAGGTCGCATTTTTTGTCATGCATGTGTTGGAGAACGTTGCAGAAAACAAAAAAATTTCCTACGTTCCACCAAGATCAATCTATGGAGTCAACTAGCAACGAGAGGAGAGTGGATCTACATACCCTTGTAGATCGCGAGCGGAAGCGTTCAAGAGAACGGGGATGATGGAGTCGTACTCGCCGTGATCCAAATCACCGATGACCAAGTGCCGAACGGACGACACCTCCGCGTTCAACACACATACGGTTGGGGAAGACGTCTCCTCCTTCTTGATCCAGAAAGGGGAAGGAGAGGTTGATGGAGATCCAGCAGCACGACGGCGTGGTGGTGGATGCAGCAGTGATCGCAGCAGGGCTTCACCGAGCTTCTGCGAGAGGGAGAGGTGTAGCAGGGGAGAGGGAGGCGCCAAGACTTGGGTGCCGCTGCCCTCCCTTCCCCTTTATATAGGCCCCCTAGGGGGGGCGCCGGTGTTGGGGAACGTTGCAGAAAACAAAATTTTTTCCTACGGTTTCACCAAGATCCATCTATGAGTTCATCTAAGCAACGAGTCATGGGAGAGAGATTGCATCTACATACCACTTTGTAGATCACGAGCGGAAGCGTTCAACGAACGGGGATGAGGTAGTCCTACACGACGTGATCCAAATCACCGGAGATCCTAGCACCGAAAGCACGGCACCTCCGCGTTCAACACACGTACGGTCATCGTAACGTCTCCTTCTTCTTGATCCAACAAGGCAAAGGAGAGGTTGGGGAAGATGGCTCCAGTAGCAGCACGACGGCGTGGTGATGGTGGAGTTGCAGTACTCCGGCAGGGCTTCGTCGAGCTCTACGGAGGAGGAGGAGGAGGTGTTGGGGAGGGAGAGGGAGGCGCCAGGAGCAAGGGTGCGCAGCCCTCCCCTCACCCCTCTATTTATAGGGGAAGGGGCAAGGGGGGCTGGCCCCTCTAGATGGGATCTAGAGGGGGGGCGGCGGCCAGGGAGGGGGGACTTGCCCCCCAAGCAAGGGGGGCGCCCCCTTTAGGGTTCCCCCCCAACCCTAGGCGCATGGGCCCTTGGGGGGGAGGCGCACCAGCCCACTTTGGGCTGGTTCCCTTCCTCATACAGCCCATGAGGCCCTCCGGGAGAGGTGGCCCCTCCCGGTGGACCCCCAGAACCCCTCCGGTGGCCCCGGTACAATACCGATATGCCCCCGAAACTTCCCGGTGTCCGTATGACAACTTCCCATATATAAATCTTTACCTCCGGACCATTCCGAAACTCCTCGTGACGTCCAGGATCTCATCCGGGACTCCGAACAACATTCGGGTTACTGCATATACATATCTTCACAACCCTAGCATCACCGAACCTTAAGTGTGTAGACCCTACGGGTTCGGGAGACATGCAGACATGACCGAGACGGCTCTCGGGCAATAACCAACAGCGGGATCTGGATACCCATGTTGGCTCCCACATGCTCCACGATGATCTCATCGGATGAACCACGATGTCGAGGATTCAATTAATCCCCTATACGATTCCCTTTGTCAATCGGTATTTTACTTGCCCGAGATTCGATCGTCGGTATCCCAATACCTCGTTCAATCTCGTTACCGGCAAGTCACTTTTCTCGTACCGTAATGCATGATCCCGTGATCAAACACTTTGATCACATTGAGCCCAATATGATGATGCATTACCAAGAGGGCCCGGTGATACCTCTCCGTCAAGCGGAGTGACAAATCCCAGTCTCGATTCGTGTCAACCCAACAGACACTTTCGGAGATACCAGTAGTATACCTTTATAGTCACCCAGTTACGTTGTGACGTTTGGCACACCCAAAGCACTCCTACGGTATCCGGGAGTTACACGATCTCATGGTCTAAGGAAAGGATACTTGACATTGGAAAACTCTAGCAAACGAACTATGCGATCTTATGCCATGTTTAGGATTGGGTCTTGTCCATCACATCATTCTCCTAATGATGTGATCTCGTTATCATTGACATCTAATGCCCATAGTCAGGAAACCATGACTATCTGTTGATCAACGAGCTAGTCAACTAGAGGCTTACTAGGGACACGTTGTTGTCTGTTATTCACACATGTATTACGATTTCCGGATAACACAATTATAGCACGAATAAAGACAATTATCATGAACAAGGAAATATAATAATAATGCTCTTATTATTGCCTCTAGGGCATATTTCCAACAGCCGGCCCTAAGAGATGGGATCTCCTAGGGGGGGCGGCGGCCAAGGGGGAGGCTTGCCCCCCAAGGCAAGTGGAGGCGCCCCCCACCCTAGGGTTTCCAACCCTAGGCGCAGGGGGGCCAAGGGGGGCGCACCAGCCCACTAGGGGCTGGTTCCCCTCCCCACTTTAGCCCATAGGGCCCTCTGGGATGGGTGGCCCCACCCGGTGGACCCCCGGGACCCATCCGGTGGTCCCAGTACAATACCGGTGACCCCGAATCCTTCCCGATGGCCGAAACTACACTTCCTATATATAATTCTTCACCTCCGGACCATTCCGGAACACCTCATGACGTCCTGGATCTCATCCGAGACTCCGAACAACTTTCAGTTTACTGCATACTCATATCTCTACAACCCTAGCGTCACCGAACCTTAAGTGTGTAGACCCTACGGGTTCGAGAGACATACAGACATGACCGAGACGACTCTCCGGTCAATAACCAACAACGGGATCTGGATACCCATGTTGGCTCCCACATGCTCCACGATGATCTCATCGGATGAACCACGATGTCGAGGATTCAAGTAATCCCGTATACAATCCCCTTTGTCAATCGGTACGTTACTTGCCCGAGATTCGATCGTCGGTATCCCAATACCTCGTTCAATCTCGTTACCGGCAAGTCACTTTACTCGTACTGTAATGCATGATCCCATGACCAACCACTTGGTCACATTGAGCTCATTATGATGATGCATTACCGAGTGGGCCCAGAGATACCTCTCCGTCATACGGAGTGACAAATCCTAGTCTCGATCCGTGTTAACCCAACAGATGCTTTCAGGGATGCCTGTAGTATACCTTTATAGTCACCCAGTTACGTTGTGACGTTTGGCACACCCAAAGCACTCCTACGGCATCTGGGAGTTACACGATCTCATGGTCTAAGGAAATGATACTTAACATTGGAAAAGCTCTAGCAAACGAACTACACGATCTTGTGCTATGCTTAGGATTGGGTCTTGTCCATCACATCATTCTCCTAATGATGTGATCCCGTTATCAATGACATCCAATGTCCATAGTCAGGAAACCATGACTATCTGTTGATCAACGAGCTAGTCAACTAGAGGCTCACTAGGGACATGTTGTGGTCTATGTATTCACACATGCATTACGATTTCCGGATAACACAATTATAGCATGAACAATAGACAATTATCATGAACAAGGAAATATAATAATAATCCTTTTATTATTGCCTCTAGGGCATATTTCCAACAGTCTCCCACTTGCACTAGAGTCAATAATCTAGTTACATTATGATGAATCGAACACCCATAGAGTTCTGGTGTTGATCTTGTTTTGCTCGCGGAAGAGGTTTAGTCAATGGATCTGCTGCATTCAGATCTGTGTGCACTTTACAAATATCTATGTCTCCATCTTGAACATTTTCACGAATGGATTTGAAGCGACGCTTGATGTGCCTGGTCTTCTTGTGAAACCTGGGCTCCTTGGCAGGAGCAATAGCTCCAGTGTTGTCACAGAAGAGAGCGATTGGCCCCGACGCATTGGGTATGACTCCTAGGTCGGAGATGAACTCCTTCATCCATATTGCTTCATGCGCTGCCTCCGAGGCTGCCATGTACTCCGCTTCACATGTAGATCCCGCCACGATGCTTTGCTTGCAACTGCACCAGCTTACTGCCCCACCATTCAAAATAAACACGTATCCGGTTTGTGACTTGGAGTCATCCAGATCTGTGTCGAAGCTAGCGTCGACGTAACCCTTTACGACGAGCTCTTCGTCACCTCCATATACGAGAAACATGTCCTTAGTCCTTTTCAGGTACTTCAGGATATTCTTGACCGCTGTCCAGTGTTCCATGCCGGGATTACTTTGGTATCTTCCTACCAAACTTACGGCAAGGTTTACATCGGGTCTGGTACATAGCATGGCATACATGATAGACCCTATGGCTGAGGCATAGGGGACGACACTCATCTTTTGTCTATCTTCTGCCGTGGTCAGACACTGAGCTGAGCTCAATTTCACACCTTGCAACACAGGCAAGAACCCCTTCTTGGACTGATCCATATTGAACTTCTTCAATATCTTTTCAAGGTATGTGCTTTGTGAAAGACCTATGAGGCGTCATGATCTATCTCTATAGATCTTGATGCCTAGTATATAAGCAGCTTCTCCAAGGTCCTTCATTGAAAAACACTTATTCAAATAGGCCTTAATGATGTCCAAAAGTTCTATATCATTTCCCATCAAAAGTATGTCATCCACATATAATATGAGAAATGCTACTGAGCTCCCACTCACTTTCTTGTAAACGCAGGTTTCTCCATAAGTCTGCATAAACCCAAACGCTTTGATCATTTCATCAAAGCGAATGTTCCAACTCCGAGATGCTTGCACCAGCCCATAAATGGAGCGCTGGAGCTTGCATACCTTGTTAGCATTCTGAGGATCGACAAAACCTTCCAGCTGAATCATATACAATTCTTCCTTAAGAAAGCCGTTTAGGAATGTCGTTTTGACGTCCATTTGCCATATCTCATAATCATAGTATGCGGCAATTGCTAACAAGATTCGGATGGACTTCAGCTTCGCTACAGGTGAGAAGGTCTCATCGTAGTCAACCCCTTGAACTTGTCGATAACCCTTAGCGACAAGTCGAGCCTTATAGATGGTTACATTACCATCCGCGTCTGTCTTCTTCTTAAAGATCCATTTATTCTCTATCGCTCGCCGATCATCGGGCAAGTCTGTCAAAGTCCATACTTTGTTTTCATACATGGATCCTATCTCGGATTGCATGGCTTCAAGCCATTTGTTGGAATCTGGGCCCGCCATTGCTTCTTCATAGTTCGAAGGTTCACCGTTGTCTAACAACATGATTTCCAGGACAGGGTTGCCGTATCACTCTGGTGCGGAACGTGTCCTTGTGGACCTACGAAGTTCTGTAGCAACTTGATATGAAGTTTCATGATCATCATCATTGACCTCCTCTCTAGTCGGTGGAGGCACCGCAAAAACATTTTCTTGAGCTGCGCTACTCTCCAGTTCAAGAGGTAATACTTCATCAAGTTCCACTTTCCTCCCACTTACTTCTTTCGAGAGAAAATCTTTCTCTAGAAAGGACCCGTTATTGGCAACAAAGATCTTGCCTTCGGATCTTAGGTAGAAGGTATACCCAATGGTTTCCTTAGGGTATCCTATGAAGACGCATTTTTCCGACTTGGGTTCGAGCTTTTCAGGTTGAAGTTTCTTGACATAAGCATCGCATCCCCAAACTTTTAGAAATGACAGCTTAGGTTTCTTCCCAAACCATAATTCATACGGTGTCGTCTCAACGGATTTAGACGGTGCCCTATTTAAAGTGAATGTTGCTGTCTCTAGAGCGTATCCCCAAAATGATAGCGGTAAATCAGTGAGTGACATCATAGATCGCACCATATCCTATAGAGTGCGATTACGACGTTCGGACACACCGTTACGCTGAGGTGTTCTAGGCGGCGTGAGTTGTGAAACGATTCCACATTTCCTTAAGTGCGTACCAAATTCGTGACTTAAATATTCTCCCCCACGATCTGATCGTAAGAACTTGATTTTTCAGTCACGTTGATTCTCAACCTCACTCTGAAATTCCTTGAACTTTTCAAAGGTCTCAGACTTGTGTTTCATTAAGTAGACATACCCATATCTACTCAAGTCATCAGTGAGAGTGAGAACATAGCGATAGCCACCGCGAGCCTCAACACTCATTGGACCGCACACATCAGTATGTATGATTTCAAATAAGTTGGTTGCTCGCTCCATTGTTCCGGAGAACGGAGTCTTGGTCATCTTCCGCATGAGGGATGGTTCGCACGTGTCAAATGATTCGAAATCAAGAGACTCCAAAAGTCCATCTGTATGGAGCTTCTTCATGCGTTTGACACCTATGTGACCAAGGCGGCAGTGCCACAAGTATGTGGGACTATCATTATCAACCTTACATCTTTTGATATTCACACTATGAATATGTGTAACATTACGTTCGAGATTCATTAAGAATAAACCATTCACCAGCGGGGCATGGCCATAAAACATATCTCTCATATAAATAGAACAACCATTATTCTCGGATTTAAATGAGTAGACATCTTGCATTAAACGAGATCCAGATACAATGTTCATGCTCAAAGATGACACTAAATAACAATTATTGAGGTTTAAAACTAATCCCGTAGGTAGATGTAGAGGTAGCGTGCTGACGGCGATCACATCGACCTTGGAACCATTCCCGACACGCATCGTCACCTCGTCATTCGCCAGTCTCCGTTTATTCCGCAGCTCCTGTTTTGAGTTACAAATATGAGAAACCGCACCGGTATCAAATACCCAGGAGCTACTACGAGTACTGGTAATGTACACAACAATTACATGTATATCATATATACCTTTAGTGTTGCCGGCCTTCTTGTCTACTAAGTATTTGGGGCAGTTCCGCTTCCAGTGTCCCTTTCCCTTGCAATAAAAGCACTCAGTTTCAGACTTGGGTCCATTCTTTGACTTCTTCCCGGTAACTGGCTTACCGGGCGCGGCAACTTCCTTGCTGTCCTTCTTGAAGTTCTTCTTACCCTTGACTTTCTTGAACTTAGTGGTTTTATTCACCATCAACACTTGATGTTCCTTTTTGATTTCTACCTCTGCTGATTTCAGCACTGAATACACCTCAGGAATGGTCTTTTCCATCCCCTGCATATTGTAGTTCATCACAAAGCTCTTTTAGCTAGGTGGGAGCAACTGAAGGATTCTGTCAATGACCGCCTCGTCCGGGAGGTTAATGTCCAGCTAGGACAAGCGATTGTGCAACCCAGACATTTTGAGTATGTGCTCACTGACAGAACTATTTTCCTCCATTTTACAACTGTAGAACTTGTCGGATACTTCATATCTCTCGACCCGGGCATGAGCTTGGAAAACCATTTTCAGCTCTTCGAACATCTCATATGCTCCGTGTTGCTCAAAACGCTTTTGGAGCCCCGGTTCTAAGCTGTAACGCATGCCGCACTGAACGAGGGAGTAATCATCAGCACGCTGCTGCCAAGCGTTCATAACGTCTTGGTTCTCTGGGATGGGTGCTTCACCTAGCGGTGCTTCTAGGACATATTGTTTCCTGGCAGCTATGAGGATGATCCTCAGGTTCCGGACCCAGTCCGTATAGTTGCTGCCATCATCTTTCAGCTTGGTTTTCTCTAGGAACGCGTTGAAGTTGAGGTTGACATTAGCGTGGGCCATTTGATCTACAAGACATTTTGCAAAGTTTATTTAGACCAAGTTCATGATAATTAAGTTCATCTAATCAAATTATATAATGAACTCCCACTCAGATTAGACATCCCTCTCGTCATCTAAGTGATACATGATCCGACTTGACTAGACCGTGTCCGATCATCACGTGAGACGGACTAGTCATTATCGATGAACATCTCCATGTTGATCGTATCTTCCATACGACTCATGTTCGACCTTTCGGTCTCTTGTGTTCCGAGGCCATGTCTGTACATGCTAGGCTCGTCAAGTCAACCTAAGTGTTTTGCATGTGTAAATCTGGCTTACACCCGTTGTATGTGAACGTTGGAATCTATCACACCCGATCATCACGTGGTGCTTCGAGACAACGAAGTTTAGCAACGATGCACGGTTAGGGGGAACACTTTCTTGAAATTATTATGAGGGATCATCTTATTTACTACCGTCGTACTAAGCAAATAAGAAACAAAACATGATAAACATCACATGCAATCAAATAGTGACATGATATGGCCAATATCATATTGCTCCTTTGATCTCCATCTTCGGGGCGCCATGATCATCTTCGTCACCGGCATGACACCATGATCTCCATCATCATGATCTCCATCATCATGTCTTCATGAAGTTGTCACGTCAACTATTACTTCTACTACTATGGCTAACGCTTTAGCAATAAAGTAAAGTAATTACATGACGTTTATGTTGACACGCAGGTCATAAATAAATTAAGACAACTCCTATGGCTCCTGCCGGTTGTCATACTCATCGACATGCAAGTCGTGATTTCTATTACAATAACATGATCATCTCATACATCACATATATCATTCATCACAACTTTTGGCCATATCACATCACAAAGCACTTGCTGCAAAAACAAGTTAGACGTCCTCTAATTGTTGTTGCATGTTTTACGTGGCTGCAATAGGGTTCTAGCAAGAATGTTTTCTTACCTACGTAAAAGCCACAACGTGATTTGCCAACTTCTATTTACCCTTCATAAGGACCCTTTTCATCGAATCCGCTCCAACTAAAGTGGGAGAGACAGACACCCGCTAGCCACCTTATGCAACTAGTGCATGTCAGTCGGTGGAACCTGTCTCACGTAAGCGTATGTGTAAGGTCGGTCCGGGCCGCTTCATCCCACAATACTGCTGAAGCAAAATAAGACTAGTAGCGGCAAGAAAGTTGGCAACATCTACGCCCACAACAAATTTGTGTTCTACTCGTGCAAAGAGAACTACGCATAGACCTAGCTCATAATGCCACTGTTGGAGAACGTTGCAGAAAACAAATTTTTTTCCTACGTTCCACCAAGATCAATCTATGGAGTCAACTAGCAATGAGAGGAGAGTGCATCTACATACCCTTGTAGATCGCGAGCGGAAGCGTTCAAGAGAACGGGGATGATGGGGTCATACTCGCCGTGATCCAAATCACCGATGACCAAGTGCCGAACGACGGCACCTCCGCGTTCAACACACGTACGGTTGGGGAAGACATCTCCTCCTTCTTGATCCAGCAAGGGGAATGAGAGGTTGATGGAGATCCAGCAGCACGACGGCGTGGTGGTGGATGCTGCAATGATCGCAGCAGGGCTTCGCCGAGCTTCTGCGAGAGGGAGAGGTGTAGCAGGGGAGAGGGAGGCGCCAAGACTTGGGTGTCGCTGCCCTCCCTTCCCCCTTTATATAGGCCCCCTAGGGGGGCGCCGGCCCTAGGAGATGGGATCTCCTAGGGGGGCGGCGGCCAAGGGGGAGGCTTGCCCCCCAAGGCAAGTGGAGGCGCCCCCCACCCTAGGGTTTCCAACCCTAGGCGCAGGGGGGCCCAAGGGGGGGCGCACCAGCCCACCAGGGGTTGGTTCCCCTCCCCACTTCAGCCCATAGGGCCCTCCGGGATGGGTGGCCCCACCCGGTGGACCCCCGGGACCCATCCGGTGGTCCCAGTACAATACCGGTGACCCCGAATCCTTCCCGATGGCCGAAACTGCACTTCCTATATATAATTCTTCACCTCCGGACCATTCCGGAACTCCTCATGACGTCCTGGATCTCATCCAGGACTCCAAACAACTTTCGGATTACTGCATACTCATATCTCTACAACCCTAGCGTCACCGAACCTTAAGTGTGTAGACCCTACGGGTTCGAGAGACATGCAGACATGACCGAGACGACTCTCCGGTCAATAAACAACAGCGGGATCTGGATACCCATGTTGGCTCCCACATGCTCCACGATGATCTCATCGGATGAACCACGATGTCGAGGATTCAAGTAATCCCGTATACAATTCCCTTTGTCAATCGATACGTTACTTGCCCGAGATTCGATCGTCGGTATCCCAATACCTCGTTCAATCTCGTTACCGGCAAGTCACTTTACTCGTACTGTAATGCACGATCCCGTGACCAACCACTTGGTCACATTGAGCTCATTATGATGATGCATTACCGAGTGGGCCCAGAGATACCTCTCCGTCATACGGAGTGACAAATCCCAGTCTCGATCCGTGTTAACCCAACAGATGCTTTCAGGGATGCCTGTAGTATACCTTTATAGTCACCCAGTTACGTTGTGACGTTTGGCACACCCAAAGCACTCCTACAACATCCGGGAGTTACACGATCTCATGGTCTAAGGAAATGATACTTAACATTGGAAAAGCTCTAGCAAACGAACTACACGATCTTGTGCTATGCTTAGGATTGGGTCTTGTCCATCACATCATTCTCCTAATGATGTGATTCCGTTATCAATGGCATCCAATGTCCATAGTCAGGAAACCATGACTATCTGTTGATCAACGAGCTAGTCAACTAGAGGCTCACTAGGGACATGTTGTGGTCTATGTATTCACACATGTATTACGATTTCCGGATAACACAATTATAGCATGAACAATAGAAAATTATCATGAACAAGGAAATATAATAATAATCCTTTTATTATTGCCTCTAGGGCATATTTCCAACAGCATGTACATCCATCACAAATTTATGACAGAATCAAGATAGTCATACCTGTGCTGTCGTAGAAGTGTTCCATGACATTACCAAAATTATCATCACGGAAGTGTCCACTTCCATGATGATAAATCGCGCGTCACAGAAGTGCTTTCGTGAAGGGTGACCGACACGTGGGATCCACCGTAACGGAACACCGTTAAGCTATCGGGTCCGGTTTTGGATCCGATAACCCGTTAACAGCCCTGACCAATGGGGTTTTTCCACGTGTAAAATCATCATTGGCTGGAGGAAACACGTGTCGGCTCACCATTGGGACAGATGTCATCCACTCATTGGACCCAAAGCGCCTATGATATGCCGACACGTGGCACGGCCCAACAGAGGCCCATTCCTGTGAAAAGGCCGGCCCGTTTGACTTGGTCAAAAGGTGGCGGGCCGGCCCACGGCAAGCCTGTTAATGGCCTGTTCGCATATAGCCCATTTACAGCTCGCTATCCCAGGGCCCGTTTACAGCCTATCCGAATTAGGCCCAGTAGCGTCATCTGGGCCGTCTAATATAATTCCAGCCCGTTTTAACTTCTGGCCCATGTATGGCCATGACGTCTTTCGGCCCATATGAGGCCCTTAGTAACCCTCAGACCCTTAATGACCCGTGGTAAAACTGGCCCATAATGAACAGTGTATCACTTTATACCCATTAACGACCCATTATTCCGTTGGGCCGTTTCCAACCCATGATATCTTTCGGCCTTCTCAGGGCCCATTTATTCTTGGGCTCATTTCCAGCATTCGGTTACTTACGGCCCGTTACTGTCATTTTCTTCTTTTGGGCCAAATTCAGCCCGTGGTTATAGTCGGCCCGTTTGCAGCCCGTTAATACGTTGGGTCGTCTTCATGTCGAAAAAAACCCGTTGGGCTGTTTTCATAGAGTTATCAAATATGGCCAACAAACGGCCCGTTATTGTCCACGAATAGTACGGCCCATGATTGGCGAAATGATAATACACCCCGTAGAAGGCCCATGGATCCTACGACCCGTAAAAGGCCCATGGATCGTACGGCCCGTAGAAGGCCCATCGATCCTACAGCCCGTATAGAAGTCTAATGGATCCTACGGCCCATAGAAGGCCCATGGATACAACAGTCCGTGTGGTGCCATGATTATTTTGGCCTAGTTTCCAAAAATAGGTTATTGTGGCCACTAGAAAAACACAGAAAAAGAACCGCAGTGACTACAAGCAAACAAGTAAACAAGACAATAAGGAAATAAATAAGCAAGCAATTAACGCTAGCCTATTACCGCTATTACACATATTACATCCACTGGGCATCAAAGTTCGCCACCAGTGCAAATATAGGGAACAAAGCAGCATATTACATACACTGGCCGTCAAAATTGGCCACCAGTGCAAATAAACGCGGTAGCAAAACAAGAGCATAACTGAAACAACTTCATAAGAGCTCAACAAACGTGGTATCCACCATGCTGGCAATAAGCTTAGCAAGCTTATTAGCTTTGTCCTGTTTGGTGCTAAAATCCTCCAATGCTTGTTGTTGCACTAGAAAGTATGCATCTAAATGCTCCAGGGACTTCCGCAGTCCTTCCGCTTCTTGTTGCAGCACAACTGATCGATGTCTTTCAGCTTGTAGTTGAGACTCAAGAAACCGAACTAATTCAGACAGTGAGTTTGAATAGCTTGTGCAAGCGGTAGTGGCCAGTAACTCCAACACTAAACCAAGACAGGACTTTGGGGTTGTCTCACTGTCTTCGAGATAGTCTTCCTTAGCTGTTTTATCAGCTTTGTTGGAGACCAACAAGGATGTGTCACTATCCTGAACCTTATCTGCATTACTTCCTTTACCATTGCTTAATAAGGCACTCTTCCCCAATATTCTGTCAGCATTCTAAAAGAAGAAACAAGCAGACACATAACAATTTAGCATGTACTAGTATATGAAACTCATTTCGGTGAACCAGTTCATTAGTAAGGTGGGCAGGTGAGGGAGTCCTGGATTAGGGGGGTATCCGGACAGCCGGACTATAACCTTTGGCCGGACTGTTGGACTATGAATATACAAGATTGAAGACTTCGTCCCGTGTCCGGATGGGACTTTCCTTGGCGTGGAAGGCAAGCTTGGCAGTACGGATATGTAGATCTCCTTCCATGTAACCGACTCTGTGTAACCCTAGCCCCCTCCGGTGTCTATATAAACCAGAGGGTTTAGTCCGTAGGACATAACAACAACAATCATACCATAGGCTAGCTTCTAGGGTTTAGCCTCTGTGATCTCGTGGTAGATCCACTCTTGTACTACCCATATCATCAATATTAATCAAGCAGGAGTAGGGTTTTACCTCCATCGAGAGGACCCGAACCTGGGTAAAAACATCGTGTCCCTTGTCTCCTGTTACCATCCGCCTAGACGCACAGTTTGGGACCCCCTACCCGAGATCCGCCGGTTTTGACACCGACATTGGTGCTTTCATTGAGAGTTCCTCTATGCCGTCGCCATAAGGAAGGATGTCTCGTCTCATCTTTAAAGATGGCACGACCGCTGAGGGAGCTTTGGCTGTCGGCCAAACTCTCCGTCTAGGTGGTTTCATCATGACCGCCTGTTCGGCTGCTGCACCGACGATGACTTCTCGGGTCATCGAAAACAGTCTCCACGTCAACTCGGAACTCGCCGAGCAATTGGATCCAATGGAGCTCTCTTCCCTAAACGAGCTCTTGGATTGCATCGCCGCCCTGGGAGTCGCTACGGACTATGATCAGATGGGGCTTAAACCCGATCAGAGAGAAGTTAACTCTCCCCCGGTCACCCATCACGCTGCGGTGGTGGAAGAACAATGCAGCGACCTTTCCTCTATCTTGAGGACTAGATATGTCCGGATTCCTGAGCCCTCCGAGCCGGATACCCGTTTACGGGAGGACACCACCCAAGCCCTGAACCTAGAGTCAGGCAGTGGGCCAGACTTATCGGGCAACGTCCCAGAACCCGAACTTCCAAGATTGGAAACTCCTCGGCCCCTGGGTCTCAGATCGGGTGAGGTTTCGGATTCAATTCCACCCACCCACCCAAACATAAGTGATCTTTCCCACATCAGGTAAGAGCCCCAAGAAACAGTACATCATTATTGGGCCAGATTCCTCCTTGTAATGAACAAGGTTAAGGACTGTCGCGAGGAAGACGCAATCTCATTCTTCTGCAATAATTGCACGGACAAGGGTATCCTTAATGCCATAAGTCGCCGTGAAATTACACGCTTTGCCGACTTGGCGTCCATAGTATGAAAGTACTGTGCCATGGAAAGTGCCTGGAAAACCGAAATCAAATTTTGGGACAATCCGGCCATGAATTTGAACCCAGTCCGGAATAAAAGGGTGCATTATCACAAGACACCCGGGTTAACTACCAAAAAGCAAAAACCCTCTACAGGGCACGGAACCGTACTGGAGGGATGGCTCAATGGACCCTGTAAAATTCATAGTACAGAGGGCGCCATACCAACACACAACCTTAGAGCATGTTGGATACTCCGGCAGGTAGCCAAAAGTGGCGAGGATCTTCTCATTCCAGAAGCCACAGAGCACCATCCGAGGGATAACAATACGGTATTAACAGTCTTTGAGACCTTCGCATCAAATAATAGGCGAAAGAGAACACTCCGCAGCCTTGCCGAAATCCACCACGTGGCAACAATAAATCCATGGAGTGACATGACTATTACTTTCAGTGCCAGTGACGAACCTAAATTTCGAACAGCCCGAGCACCAGCCGCATTGGTCCTCAGTCCAATTGTGGACGGCTTTCGACTCACCAAGGTACTCATGGACGGCGGCAGCGGATTAAACCTCATCTATGAGGAAACCCTTAAAAAATTGGAAATAGACTGGAACCGCATCGAGCGAAGCAGCACAACCTTTAGAGGAATAATCCCTAGTCGGGAAGCGCGCTGTACAGGCAAAATCACACTAGATGTGGTGGTCGGCACACCGGAGAATTACAGGTCCGAAGAGATTACGTTCCAAGTGGCCCCGTTCAGTAGTGGATACCACGCCCTTCTAGGGCGGGAGGCATTCACGATCTTCCAAGCCATGCCCCATTACGGGTACATGAAGCTAAAAATGCCCGGGCCCAACGGAATCATCACTCTTGCTAGTGATCTAGACACAACACTCCGCGCTGAAAACAAGACAGCCGCACTGGCCCTCGAGGCATTATCCGAAGCCCTAGCGGCCGAGGAACTGACTACGCTGCGCTCCATGGTGAACAAGGATGATATGATACTCGATAAAGATATCCAAGACCACCTCCTTTAAACCAGCGGATGAAATAGTCAAATTCCAAGTCCATCCAACGGATCCTACAAAACAGCCTCCATCGAGGCACAATTAGACCCCGCCGTAGACGCCGCACTACGAGAGTTCCTGCGCGAAAACTGGGACATTTTTGCCTGGCATCCTTCAGATATGCCAGGAATCCCACGCAGGCTGGCCGAGCATAGCCTCAACATTCTAAAGGGATTCAAGCCTATCAAGCAGGCTCTTCGGCGTTTCTCCGAACCTAAGAGACAAGCTATGGGAGAGGAACTAGCCAAGTTATTGGAGGCCGGATTCATTAGAGAAATAAAACACCCGGACTGGCTAGCAAACCTGGTGATGGTACCAAAGAAGGATAAATCCTGGCGCCTGTGCGTCGATTTCAAGGACCTCAACAAGGCTTGCCCAAAGGATCCCTTCCCCCTCCCCCGCATCAATCAAATTATCGATGCTACCACAGGACACGACTCATTGTGTTTCCTCGACGCATATTCCGGCTACCACCAAATTAAGATGGCGGAGCCCGACCAAGCCGCAACGGCATTCATCACACCATACGGCCCCTTCTGCTTCAGCACAATGCCTTTTGGCCTAAAAAACGCCGGCGCAACATATCAGCGCATGATTCAGACATGTCTGGCGAACCAGATCGGCAAAACAGTGGAGGCGTACGTAGATGATGTGGTTGTTAAAACCAAACACGTCGACTCTCTAATAGACGACTTGAGGCTCACATTCGACAACCTCCGAACATACGACATCAAGCTCAACCCGGAAAAATGCGTTTTCGGTGTACCAGCCGGAAAGCTCCTAGGCTTCATTGTATCCAGCAGAGGAATTGAAGCAAATCCGGCCAAGATCCGAGCTCTGTCACAGTTGGATATCCCAACAGACCTCAAACAAATCCGGAAATTAACCGGATGCGTGGCGGCTCTAAGCCGCTTTATCTCCTGCCTAGGAGAAAAGGCATTACCCCTTTATCGCCTCCTAAGGCGCAACGAACACTTCGAGTGGACGGATGCTGCCACAGCCGAATTGGAAGAAATAAAAGCCATACTAGCAACCAACCCAATCCTGGCAGCGCCAAACATTGGCGAACCCATGCTGTTATATATTGCGGCAACCCATCAAGTTGTGAGCACAGTGCTCGTCGTCGAACGAGAAACAGACGGACATAAATTCCCCCTACAAAAGCCGGTCTATTATGTATCCCCTATCCTTACTCCATGCAAGTCACGGTATCCGCATTATCAAAAGATAGCATACGCGGTATTCATGGCATCCAGGAAACTGCGACACTACTTTCAAGAGTGTTCAATAACAGTAGCCTCGGAAGTACCACTTAATGATATTATAAACAACTGCGACGCCACGGGCCGGATTGCCAAATGGGCCATCGAGCTCCTCCCGTTCGACATAACTTACAAACCACGGCGAGCCATTAAGTCGCAAGTATTGGCCGACTTCGTCGCCGAATGGACGGAAGCCGAACTCCCTAAAGAGTACGGCGCATAATCTAACTGGATCATGCACTTCGACGGCTCCAAAAGGCTGGCTGGTCTGGGGGCTGGCATCGTTCTGACGTCCCCAACCGGAGATACAGTTCAATACGTACTCTAGATAATGTATACAGACTCCAACAACACAGCCGAATACGAGGCCCTTTTACATGGTCTCCGGATGGCAGTATCCATGGGCATTCAACGCCTGGAGGTACGGGGGGATTCGAATCTCGCAATATCCCAAATAAATGGAGACTTTGATGCCAAGGATCCGAAAATGGCGGCCTATCGCAACGCCGTCCTCGAAGTATCAGCTCGCTTCGAGGGGCTCGAATTCCACCATGTGGCTCGGGAAAACAATCAGGCGGCAGACGTCCTCGCACGCATCGGCGCAAAACGCGATGCGGTCCCCCCTAACATCTTTTTTGAGAGGCTGTTTAAGTCATGTGTGGTATGGGAAGGAGACACCGGTAACAATAGTCCGGACCCGGCCACAACGCCCGATACCGAACACTCTAACACAATCGGAGGCTCTGCCACCGAAATAACACCTTCAGCCCACGTAATAATGGCCATCATCGCCCCGTGGACAGAACCATTCCTGGCCTACTTAACTAGGAAGAAACTCCCCGAGGACCAAAATGAGGCACGCTGCATAGTGCGGCGATCTAAAGCCTATAGGGTCCATGAGGGAGAGCTTTATAAGAAAAGCACCACTGGAGTCCTTCAAAGGTGCATCTCCGAAGAAGAAGGGCGGAAGCTTCTGGCAGAAATTCATGCCGGACTCGGCGGCCACCATGCCGCAGCCCGACCCTTGTAAGCAAGGCCTTCTGTACATGCTTTTACTGGCCTACGGCCCGGGCAGATGCACAAGACTTTGTCCACCGCTGCGTTGGTTGTCAGCTCTTTGCAAATCAAAGCCATATGCCACCCACCGCCCTCCACACAATCCCCATTACCTGGCCCTTTGCGGGCTGGGGGATTGACATGGTTGGACCTCTTAAAGGCGGAACCCACAAGAAAAAATACTTGCTAGTCATGGTGGATAAATTCACCAAATGGATAGAAGCCAAACCTGTTAAAACGGCCGAATCCGGATCGGTGATAGACTTCATATCCGGGGTTGTACATCGTTATGGCGTCCCCCACAGCTTCATCACTGATAACGGCACGAACTTCACTGCCGACGAGGTAAAACTCTGCTGCAAAAACATGTGCATTAAGCTCGATTATGCTTCCGTCTATCACCCACAAACTAACGGTCAAGTCGAGCGAGCGAATGATCTTATCATGAGCGGCATCAAACCCAGATTAGTGCGGTCCCTAAAGGAATCTAACACACACTGGGTAGAGGAGCTCGACTCCGTACTACCAGAAACACACCCTTTTTTATGGTGTACGACGCAGAGGCGGTTCTGCCGTGCGACATAATTCATGACTCACCTCGAGTGCGCATGTACGAAGAAAGAGAAACTGAGCTCGATCAGCAGGACAATCTAGACACCCTGGAGGAGGAGCGCGACGTGGCAAAAGCCCGTTCCGCATTCTATCAGCAACAGGCTCGAAGATACCAAAGCAGAGAAGTACGGGCCAAAACTTATAACGTTGGTGAACTAGTTCTACGCCTGCCGGAGAAGAAAAAGACTAAACTCGAGCCCAAACAGGAGGGTCCATTCATCATTGACCAAGCTCTGACCGGCGGAGCGTACCGTCTGCGAGATGCATCTGATAATCGACTTGAGCCGAACCCATGGAACGCAGCAAGGCTTCGAAAATTCTACGCCTAGCGCCAGACTCTGTGTTCGTCTCCTTCCACTGTCCATTTTTTATATACATTATTTGTCCTTTATTTCCCTCCTTCTTCTTTTATTTTCCCCGATGCCTTCAAAGGCTAACTTGTGCCTTGCGTGCACACCATTTCCGCGCTAGCCGCGCTAATTATACCTGGGGGCTTCTTTCACAGAAGCTTACTTATTTATCCGGGCTTCATGCCCAGCACATGTGTCATCCTTCCGCATGTACCTTTTCTTTGCCATTATATGCATCAATATGACTTAAGTTTTGGCCAAGCTGGGTTGCCTGGCTCTTGTATTTATGCCCAACGTTCCCGTTAATTCGGCTAGGGCATAAGGGGAGCACCTCTGCGATTGTTACTGCCGGGTCAGCCAGATGTGTACCTCAGACTGGGTGAAGCTGAAAGCTAGCGTTCTTAAGGGAATATTCGGTCGGTGAACAAAAGATGATTCTTCACTTATTTATTTTCCATATATGCCCCCAGATGTTTTTTCTCTGCGAGTCTTTTCGCAGTCCGGACATGCACTTTAGGGCATGCATACCCAGGGAAAGGAACCCCTAACAGAACTATTCTCCCTAGAAGATGTTTCTTACTAACCATGTAATATAACATAACTAGTTGGGCACTTGTCTGTTCAAGCACTAATGACCCCTACGCCTGGTTTCCACGCATGCCCCGGTTCTTACATAACCGAAAGGGTATTCGGATACACTCCAGACTATCGGGTCTAGAGGTTGAAGCGAAAAGGTCCGCCATGACAAATGATCGACAATCCAGCTAGAAGGCATTATACATGTCACTTCAATTACATAGTCACTTTGACTGACTAAATTCTTCTTCTATACCATCCAACAGGCTGTCTAGCCTACAATACTGTTGGGAATACTTTGCGTCCAATTCTACTTGCCCGTACACTAGGCTAACATGGATCTCTTTCCCATCGAGCCCCACAGGTCCGACCTCGACCATGTGGTTTGGGTCAGCCTTGGTATACCACGTCTTCACCATGGCCCAAGCTTCCCTGGCACCTTGACGGCATGCCGATATCTTCCATAATCGGAAGCGCCTCCGCGCTCCCTTCAGCTTCTCCGCAAGCTCTCCAAGGCCTTCGGGCATGGAGACAGATGGCCATAAGGCCTGGGCAATGCCTTGCATCACCTGCTGAGCTCGTTCGTGCAGTTGTGAGAGCTCGGATTGAAGATCACACACAGACCCGGGCATTTCCTCCGCGGGACGACCTGTTAGCATACCTACAGACATAACTCTGTTAGTCGACTTCCTCGCCGAACTCTTCTTAGAAGTTTGTTCAAGCACTTACTGAAAATGCCGCGTCGAAGCCGCTGATTCTCCTTCACGGAGTCTGACAGTTGGGCACGAACATCCTTTAGTTCCACGCTCAACTAGGTGTTGGCATCCTGGAGATTATTCTTCTCCTGCCTAACCCTCGTAAGCACGCTCTCGCCAGCCTCTAGCCAGCATAGGAGATGTTGCTCATTCGGATTCCCTCTGACGTCATCTACAATTTTATTGTTAGATTTGCATATATGCCGCACTCTACATGATACCTATCATTTGAAACATGTATTACTAGAGGGGGTCTTCTTGGACTCCTCTTTCGCGGCTAGTGCGGCCCGCAGTTGGGCTTTACACTCTTCAAGCTCATGGGACAATTGGGTATTCTTTTCTGTAAGAACCTGCATAAACAAATGATCCTTAAATCAGTTATTCTAATTGTTTCAAGTCTCAGGGGCTACTACTATATATAATCATTAAATTTCCTCACCCGTATATCCTTTACATACTGGTCCGTGGCTCTGGCTAGACCATTTTGAGCAGCACGGAGGTACGCGTCTCCTGAGTTGAAGGCACCAAATGCCTCTTGGGAAAAACAAGTGTCCAGGAGAACGGCTCGGCGACTCCTATGGTTTAGGGCGCTCTCCACCTCGGAATTTGTGGCGGACGTTTTATCCGCATCCACTGTCGGAGGAGCCTCTGGCGTGCGCCCCGTGTTCGCTTCCGCTTCCATGTTCGGCCCTGGAGCCCGACTGGTTGAGGCGTGATTAGCGACCTCTCCGGATATAGTCCGGCGAGCGTTCTTCTTCCTAGAAAGCACGACCATTATTATGTCTTTAAAGACGATACCATGGAATAAGGTGGCACATCATACCTTTGCGCCGGCGTCTCAGTCCGGACCGCGTTCCTTTTTAGCCTGCCTGGCTTCGGATCCCCTTGTTGGCTAGTCGCCGCGGGCTCGGCATGGCGTCCCAAGGGCCTTCCTTGTGAAACACCGTTGGTATACGGTAAGCAAAGTACGCAAGGATGAATCCTTTTCAAAATGATTGGGACTTTGGTCTCAGTCACCTGCGAAGCTGGGAGCAGCCCGGGGTAATCGGCCGTAATGGCCACCAAGGCATCGTCGCTGCTTAATTGGTAAAACACCCTATCAATCAGCTCCACGGATATGTCCAGATCCTCTTTGAAGGCTGGGTCGAGGGACCGCTCAGGATCCTCTGGTTGTGGAGGTGGGCTATTGATCTCCCTTACAGCCCTACGCAGCTCCTGCGTTGAATTCGCAAGGTAAAATATTTAACTGTGGGAATATGGGATGGATGGGCATAAAAAGTGTTGACTTACCCAACTCGGAGGATCGTACATAGAAAATCCGCCCTGTGGATTGACGCGGAGGAATTTCTCCTCTTCTCCCTTGTACAAATCGGACAAGATTTTTTCTAGAGCAGCGGATGAGTCCGGCCCCTTGCGGCCACAGCGGGAGGCGTCATCCTCCCCGTTGAAATCCCACATGGGGTGGCCTCGATATTGAAGCGGCTGCACCCCCCGCATAATGCATGTGGCCATGACTTCGATCATGGTCAGTCCTGACGGGGCCAATACCTTTATCCGGCTCATCAGGTAAAGAACGTCTCTGTCATCTTCCTCCTGGGGGCTCCGTGGGCGCCAGCTCAGGCGCTTCTTCAAGGGAGCATTGTCAAAGTCGGGAAGGCTGATCTGAATAGGATCCGGAAGAGGGACGTCTTCTATATTAAACCACTCTGAAGGCCAGTCTTCGGACGCCTTCTTCGGGGTTCCGGATAGATATCCGGTCCCGACGATGCGTCATACTTCGGCTCCGCCCACTTGATATACTGACCCCCTCTGGGAGCGGGGCACAAGGCAGAACAACTTCTTCCACAATGCGAAATGAGCTTCGCAGCCCAAGAACAGCTCGCAAAGGGCTACATAGCCCGTGATATGTAGTATGGAGGCAGGGGTAAGGCTGTGCAACTGGAGGCCGTAGAACTCCAGGAGCCCCCGAAGAAACGGATGAATTGGAAATCCGAGTCCCCTTATCAAATAAGGGACGAGGCATACCCGATCTCCCTTAGAGGAGTTGGGAAAGCTCTCCGCTTGCTCTCCGCCATTGTAGGTGGCGAGCCCGACTCAAACCGGGACCATATACGCTGGGGGGAGAAATCCCTGGGTTTGAAGCTTCACTAGTTGGCTGTGCGGGACGGAACACCTCTCCCAATCTCCGGGCTTGGGGCTGGGGAACGAGAGGAGGAGCTGCGCTGACCGTACATGATGGAATGGATTTTTTCGGGTGCGCTCCGATGAATGCTCGCTGAGGGAGGATGGTGTGGTTTGGATTTGAATCCTCGTCTCTTTAATAGACAGCTCATTTGCATAGCTAGGGGGGTAAATGTAAAAACACCCTGGCTCCTCACATTCGCTTGACACGCGGAAGGTGGCCATTATTGGGCGTGGAAGCCAAGGAGCACAACATTTACAAGAAGTCAGACACTATTTAACAGGTATTCGGAATTTCGAGAAGAACCCGCCTTGCAATGCCGAAGACAATCTGCGCGTCGGACTCATCGTCATTGAAGCCTGGTTCGGGGACTACTGAGGGAGTCCTGGATTAGGGGGGTATCCGGACAGCCGGACTATAACCTTTGGCCGGACTATTGGACTATGAAGATACAAGATTGAAGATTTCGTCCCGTGTCCGGATGGGACTTTCCTTGGCATGGAAGGCAAGCTTGGCAGTACAGATATGTAGATCTCCTCCCATAGTAACCGACTCTGTGTAACCCTAGCCCCCTCCGGTGTCTATATAAACCGGAGGGTTTAGTCTGCAGAACAACAACAACAATTATACCATAGGCTAGCTTCTAGGGTTTAGCCTCTCTGATCTCATGGTAGATCCACTCTTGTACTACCCATATCATCAATATTAATCAAGCAGGAGTAGGTTTTGACCTCCATCGAGAGGGCCCGAACCTGGGTAAAAACATCGTGTCCCTTGTCTCCTGTTACCATCCGCCTAGACGCACAGTTCGGGGCCCCCTACCCGAGATCCACCGGTTTTGATACCGACAACAGGATTAAACTACCAAGTCTTCTATTGCCAAGTACTAGTACATAATAAAAGCATCAAACAAACATATATCTATGTCCTATGGTCACTGCATTGTCTTGCCAAATCAAAAAAGAGACATGGTTCAAATCATATCAGTTCAAGACAAAGCAGTAGTGAAAGAATACAAAGCGTGGGAAACTACACGACACAACAAGATTTCAGATGGGTACCACGGGTCTACATGTACAACAACACTATTGGCTCTGTTGTGATGCTAGTAATGTGCATGATATGAGAAGTCAACTGTATACACAATTGAAATTGAAATCAACAGAGCTATTAATAAGAGTAAGCCTGTTAAAGAAACACACGTGAACATACCTGCTGTGCCATTGAAGTTTCGATTGGATCCTTCAATTTAAAAATAAGTTTGTATGAGTAAATATAGTGATACAAGATCAAAGCAGTATGCACGATAGCAATCATAGTTAAAAAAGGCGCGCCTAAGCGAGCGTTTAAGCACGCCTAGGCTCTAGGCGTTGGCGAAACACATTGCGCATAACTACGCTTAATCTGTGCATAACTACGCATAAGCATGCGCTTTGGTCAGTAAAGCGCAAGGCGGTGGCAAAACGCACAATTAATGCCTAGCGCTTTTTTGAACTATGATAGCAATGGAATCTTAAATTAGAACAGTTGTTCTTCAGGTTTAGGAACTTGTTCTACATGAACAGAGTACAGTAAGATGCAAGAATATAGTACTTAAAAATAGAAAATGAGCTCATAGACCTTACCACATTCTTAGTTCGGGACTAGTAAAGAACAAGGCGTTCCCAGTCATCGTCCAGTAAATGTGTCTCAGAGAACGTAAGGGAATTTGATGAGTTTCTTTGCCGGTGAAGTATGTTTTCTTCAGGTAATTCCGATACTGCCACCAAGCATTCTTGAAGATAGCAGAGGTATTAGCACAGGTTACCTCATCCTGAGTTTCCAAATCGGTCCTTCTCTATAAAGAAAAATGGGAAAATTTGCTGTATTATAACCATCATGGAGGTAGGATGTATGGGACAAAGCAAAGTAATTGCCATGAATAACATTACTTACACATAACTCCTGGACAAACACCTACAACTGGCATTTTCCTTCATCTTCAGTATAATATTTCCAAGATGGAAAGATACGCATATACGATTTAACAACATCAAATGCGATAGATGCTAAACTACGACTAGCTGGTTGTGCTTCCTCCACAGGAATAGGCGTACTAACTGGTGGAGTTGGAGTTCGTCGTGGTACTACTGGCCCTTTGGGCACTGGATCTGCCTTACTAACTGCTCTTGTTTGGGAGCTATGTGGTGGAGATGGTGCTGTGTCAACAGGAACTGGGTTACTATCTGCTGGGGTTGGGTTAGATTGGGTGAAGCTGATTCTCTGTCCATCGCAGTAGGGGTACAATCTGCGAGAGTTTGGGTTATGTGTGGTAGGGCTGGTTCTCATGCATGTACAAGTGGGGTGCTATCTCCACCAAGAGGTAGCACTGTTTTATTTGAAGACCGTGTTTTCAGTCCGCTAGATGCTGGCATCACCCGCTCCAATTCAAATGGCTGATAAACAGGAAACATAGTTGAATGTACATACATTATATGAGAGACAGATGCAATAGATAGTGTGGAAAAAAGAGGGCATGAAATAGTTGACATGTATATTGTTTAACTAAAACAGATAGCATGACATAATTTCACATATATGATGTCTATCTAAACTGGATAGCATAGCATAACATAATTCAAAGATATGATGAATAACTAAACAGGATCGCATGACATAATTCACCTACATGTTATCTAAGTAATCAGGATCACATCATTTAATTCACATATGTGATTTATATGCTAAACAGAGGGCATTAGATATGATGTCTGAACTAAGAACATGGTGTTGAATATTGTGTATATGATGTATAATCTATGCAATGCAAGACACCATATGCATGATATGAGCAGTATAACCATGCCAAGTTAGAGCATACACCTCGGTGGGTAATAGGACTGGTCATCTGTCTCTGAATCCATCTCTGAGGAGCTATCGGGACCCAACAAGAGATCTGCTTCGACAGGTAGCACTGTGTGAGCTGAAGGCCTTGTTTTCACTCCAGATTTTTCAATCTCCCACCCAAATGGCTGATTCACAGGAAGAGTAGTTTAATGTACAAACATTGTCGACAAATGGAAATGTAATGAAGAAAAGGATGGGCAAGATATCATTCAAATATATGATGCCTGGTTAAACAGGATGGCATTGCACATCTGACGTATATTATGGCTGGTTAAAAGACATGAGACTGCACAATTCCCATATATGATATATGTCACGCCCTCGATGCAGCTATATCTCCTACGTGTCGAAGCACGACTTAGAGGCATAACCGCATTGAAAGCAATGTCGCAAGTGAGGAAATCTTCACACAACCCATGTAATACATAAGGGAAAGAGGTACATAGTTGGCTTACAATCGCCACTTCACACAATTACATGAATAAAACAATACATCATACAGTTACAAACAGGGCCCGACTACGGAGCCAAAATGAAAGAAGAAACCCCAAAAGCGACAAAGGACCAAGATCGACCCCAACTGGGCTCCACTACTGATCGACTAGAACGAAACAACAAAAGGACAAGATCTCCATCGAACTCCCCCTTGAGCTCGGGTGCAACACCTGCACGGTCTCATCGGCACCTGCAAACTGGTTTGGAAGTATCTGGTGAGTCACGAGGACTCAGCAATCTCACACCCGTGAGATCAAGACTATTTAAGCTTATAGGTAGGAAAGGATAGTGCGGTGGAGCTGCAGCAAGCGACTAGCACATATGGTGGCTAACATACGCAAAAGAGAGCGAGAAGAGAAGGCAAAGCACGGTCGAACAACTATGATCAATAAGTGATCCTGAACTACTTACGTCAAACATAACTCCAACAACCGTGTTCACTTCCTGGACCTCGCCGAGAAGAGACCATCACGGTTACACACGCGGTTGGTGTATTTTAGTTAAGATCAACTTTGGGTTTTCTACAACCGGACATTAACAAATTCCCATCTGCCACATAACCGTGGGCACGGCTTTCGAAAGTTCAAACCCTGCAGGGGTGTCCCAACTTAGCCCATGATAAGCTCTCGTGATCAACGAAGGATATTCCTTCTCCCCGGGAAGACCCGATCAGTCTCGGAATCCCGGCTACAAGACATTTCGACAGTAATAAAACAAGTCCAGCAAAACCGCCCGATGCGCCGACATCTTGATAGGAGCTGCACATATCTTGTTCTCAGGGCAACACCGGATGAACACTACGTACGGCAACCGACGATACCCCAAGTTGCCCCGGGGTGGCACCGCAAGTGGCTCTGGTTTGGACCAACACTTAGACAAGCATTGGCCCAGGGGGGCTAAATAAAGATGACCCTCGGGTTGATCAGACCCAAGAGAAAAAGGATAGGTGGTAGGCAAATGGTAAAACCAAGGTTGGGCCTTGCTGGAAAAGTCTTATTCAAAGCGAACTGTCAAGGGGGTCCCATAAATCACCCGACCGCGTTAGGGACGCAAAATCCGGGAACATAACACCGATATGACGGAAACTAGGGCGGCAAGAGTGGAACAAAACACCAGGCATAAGGCCGAGCCTTCCACCCTTTACCAAGTATATAGATGCATTAATTAAAGGGTTTTTATCATTTATGCCACTGGTTGTGTCACACTACTCAGTTTTGCCATTAGAAGTTATAACTGCTCAAAAATGCCATCGATCCGTGAGAGGCTTGCTCAAAAATGCCATTAGATATCTCAAAAATGCCATCATTATGTTAGATGTTTGCTCAAAAATGCCATTAGACATTGTTATTTTCATGTCAAACCCGTTGACCATGTTATATGACAAAAATAAGCCCAGAACCACATGTCAGTTCTCTCTATCTCACAATGATAAGTGTGGCCCCACTTGTCAGGAGTAACCAAGCGAATAATTTTATAGGAAAATAAGAACGTTGTTGGGATCAAGTGGGCCCCACACTTTATTGTAGTGAGATAGAGGAAAGCTGGCATGTTGATTCATAGGTATTTATGTCAGTATAACATGGCAAAAGAGATTTTAGATCAGAATAATGGTGTCCAATGGCATTTTTGAGCATGTGTCTAACGAAGCGATGGCATTTTTGAGTAGTTGAAATTCTTAGTGGCAAAACTGAGTAGTGGGACACAACCGATGGCATAACTGATAAAAACCCTTAATTAAATAAAAGGTATATTGTGATATCCCAACAAGTAAACATGTTCCAACAAGGAACAACATCTCCTGTTCCAACAAGGAACAAACTTCACCTTCACCTGCAACTAACAACGCTAAAAGAGGGGCTGAGCAAAGCGGAAACATAGCCAAACAACGGTTTGCTAGGACAAGGTGGGTTAGAGGCTTGGTTTAACAATATGGGAGGCATGACAAGCAAGTGGTAGGTATCACATCATAGGCATAGCAAAAGAGCGAGCAATCTAGCAAGCAAGATAGAAGTGATTTCGAGGGTATGGTCATCTTGCCTGAGATCCCGCAAGGAAGAAGAACGAGTCCATGAAGAAGACAAACGGACATAGACGAACGGGTCCTCACAAACGCGATGATAACGGAATCAACCCGAAGAAGCAACACCGGAAAGAAACACACAACATAGTAAACAACCATCACATGAATATGACATGATGCACAACCAAGTATGATGCATGTCCGGTTTAAAGATGCATGTCATGGCAAAGTGCAACAAATAACACTACAAATTAAGTGGAGCTCAATATGCAACAATTATTGACGAAACACCACAACAATTTATTTAGTTCTTTCTTGTTTATGTACCCAACAATATTAAATGTTTATTAACATGGCAAGGGGTGAAGCACAACAAAACTACCTATCTAGGCAATTTAAATGAGGCCGGAACAACAAACAACAATTCCGGAAAACCCCTCACTTGCATATATTGAATTTGGTTCTGTTCTGCCTAAAACATATTTTAAAGTTGTTAAACAGGAAAATAAAGTGCAACATGTTAAACTAGGCATTTTTCTACCCCATTTACATATATAATTTATTTAAAACCGAGTTGCGGTTAATTAGTTATGAATTAAATCATTTTAACATGGCATTTGAGCAAATTTAAACAAACAGCATTTTAAACATTTCAAACATAGGTGAAAGTGGCATATTATTAAACTAGACAAAATTCTGAGCAAGTTTCATATATAAAACATTTTAACATGATGCACCGTTTGTGAGTTATTAAATGCATGAAGTTTAGGGGTTTTTCTGCAAAACAGGTAATTCACTGGATATTAGACAAATTCGCAGCAGCAGAAAAAAACATGACACGGGCCGAAACAGAGGCTGCTGGGCACTCAGCACGGGCCTTGGCCTAGGCAAGAAGGAGGCCGCGGGGAAGCTGGACTGGGCCGCGGATCTGGGCCGGCTCGGGAAGCGGTGGCCCACGTGGGCGCGAGCGGGCTGGTGGCGCCGTGCTCCCTGTTCCCGAGCGGGTACGAGGCAGGGGCGGCGACGGCGGCTGGCGCCGGCGGCAAGCAGGCCGGCATGGACCGGGCGAGGCGAGAAGGGGCCCAGCCAGATCCGGGCAAATCCGGTGAGGCCGGATCCATTTCCGGCGGCGGTAGGACCGGGCGACGACGAGGAGCTCCGGGGCGGTGGCGAATCCTGGAGAGAGAGAGAGAGAGATCTGAGAGAGAGAGAGAGAAACAAGAGGAGAAAGAGAAGAGAGAGGAAGGAGCAGGGCGCGGGGGAGCCTGGCCTGGTCGGCGGCGAGGGAAAGCGGCGGCGCAGCGTGCTCCGGCGAGGCGCGGTCACCGGAGACGGACGGCGAGGACGTGAGGCGGCGGGGCTCTGGATCGAGGGGCTCCTCCCTTCGAGCGGCTGCGGGAGCGGGGTTCCTGGACCGGGCGCGGCGAACGGGCGCGGTCGGGCTCGTGCGGGCCCGCGATGGGCTCCGCGGGCCGCAGCGAAGTGGGGCGGTGGAGAGGGCGACGTGGCGCCCCGCGGGTGGCCAGGAGCGGCGGCGCAGGGGCTCAGGTGGCGGCGCGGCCAGTGGGGGCGCGCCACTTGGCGGCGGTGGCTTCGCCGGCGCGGAAAACGAGACCGAGGTGGGAGGTGGCGGCGGCTGATGATTGGGAGGGCGCTGATTTCGAGGAGGAGGGAAGAGAAGGCCAAAAATGGAAGGGGGGGCTTCCTTTTATAGGCAGAATTAGGGTTTGGGGGGTTAGGAGGGGTTTTCGAGGCCTCCGATCGCGATCCGACGGATCCGATCGAGAGAGAGGGGTTAGGGGACCTAGGTGGACTGAGGAGAGGGGGTTTTCGGACTGTGCTAGAGTGGTTGGGCTGAGAGGAGAGGAGAGGAGAGGAGTGCAGCCCGGCAACTGTTTCCGGAGACCGAAAACGTCCGACGTTAGACCGGCTATAATGCCGCTATAGTTATCCGTTGGGGCACCAAACGGACTCCGAATGCGATGAAACTTGGTAGGCGACCTACTAACAACAAAACAACACCGCATGCCAACTTTCAACCCATTCCGAGAACATTTCTCGGCCACTTATAAAATAATATCTCGGACATGCCGCAGGCGCGTGCAAGTGTGGTTGGTCTCAGAACGGACAAGGGAGAGAACTCGGAGAACCCGGACGGGTGCAAGTTTTTGAAAACATGATGATGCAATGCGGATGATGACATGGCAAGATGCGACACGCAAGCAAATGACATGTCAAGGACGGCGAATAACTGGCGGACACCTGGCGCATCGGATCCGGGGCGTTACAACACTCCACCACTACGAGAGGATCTCGTCCCGAGATCTAGAATGGCACCGGAGGGGAAAACGGAAGAGAAATTGAAGAGGTAAAACTAAGTTGCTTCTTTGACAAAAGAGTGAAACCAAAGGACCTTGAGAGGTTGAGCAAAAGGAAAGAAAGAATACCATGGAGAAGAGGAGAATTGCAAAACTATGAATGACGAGAACAATGGACGAGAAGTACATGCAAACACTCCGGTTGAAACGAGATGTACAAAGAACGATAATGATCAATTACGATACGCTCCGGTTGGAAAATGGAAGGGATCGAATATGAACTTGGCAAGATGCGAGGATACTTGATGAGATCAACAACACTCTGCCTCCGAAACTATTGAAAGAAAGGCACAATGGGTAAGAAAGATTTCAAACATCACTTAGGTTGAAAAGTGATACGAAACTTGATAAAATGAAAAGAACTTGAGCAGAGGGCACAACACTCCGGTTAAATGGATAAGCATGAAAAGAACATGGTCTTGGCAAAACGAGACTATTGGACGAAGGGAGCAACTTCACAATGCCTCCGGGACGGATGAATAGAAGATAGATCATCGGAATAAGAGAACGGAGAAGGAAATGATAACTTCTACCAAATAAAATTGAAAGAGAAAGCTTACGAAGAAAAGGTTGAACGGAGTTGTTGGAAAACCAACAACGAAAAGAATAAGCTTGATGTGGACTTATGGGAGACATCCCAAAATTATGAGGTGACCACCTGCCACTAACGAAAACCAAAGATTGGATTGATATCACCAAGGAGACGAGAGACTTATTTTGCCGGGAGGACAAACGAAGAATTTGGGTCATTTATAAGCACCATAAGTAGCAACAATCCTTAGGGAAGGCTATAGGTGAAACATGACACAAGATAAATCCAACGAAGAGATTGGTGGATTAAAAATATCTCATTCTTGACAACATGTGAATCATGGGACATGAACTCAAGTTATCAAGAATGACATAATACCACCTCGAATGATACGGTTGAAAGGATTGCACTTCAAATTGCAAGATGAAGAATACTTGAGCTCCTCTGAAAAGAATCTCGATGAACACTTCGAGAAGGAATTAAATCCTTGATGAACCATCATGTAGAGCCTCCATGAAGAACTCCGGTAATAAAAGAATGATCAAAAAGAATTGTAGGATGAAAAGAATAAGATTGAAGCCTTGCAATGATTTAGATGGATCTTCGTGATGATGAGAGCTTGGAACCCCGAGGAAGACAAGATGAAACAATTGAAATCAAGAATTTTGATGAATCTCCGGAATAAGGAATTGAATTTACTCGATGAAACAAGAATAAGGATTACAATATGCTCGTCTTTCACCAACTAAATTGATGACAAGCAAAGGATTTGGCATACTACTTATTCTCGTAGAAAGGATTAATATAGATATGGCACAAACTTGAGAAGGTCTTCGGCGAACCACCGGTAGGATTGAAACAACGTTTAAATTGATATGATAACAAAGGAAGAGAACTCTTGAACGAACCACCGTAAGAATTTAAAATGGACGAAGAAAAGATAAAGAAACACCGGGAAGAATTAGCAAATGAACGAAGATGCTTGCTAGGATTTAGATACATGAGAACGAAGAGATCATGAACTGATTAGAGTATACTTGAATGATGCACCGGTATGATTTGGAGAATGATAGACGAAGCTCAGAATGAATAATTCTGAGATGATGGGCTCCGAAGAATCAAACTGAAAAGACTCCTGAAATGCTCCGGATGGGTGAAAATTATTCTCACAATCGAAAACAATTATGAGAGAATGGCAACAAGCTAGAACCACACAACTTGGTAAGAACGGGTAAGGATTTAAGAGGAACTCTTCTTCGGTCTTCAAATGTTGAGAATGACGACAAGAAACAACAAGAATTTAGTTGAGACACTCCGGAATGAAAATTTGAAAGGTTGAACCAACGATGAAAATAATTTGAAGCGATTCTGGAGAAAGAATATGACTGATGATAATTCATTCTTACGTCAAGCTTTGAAAAGAATTTTTTTAGAAGCTCCGGGAAAATTAGAAGAGTCAGGTAAGATCCTGGTAAAAGACCTGTGGGTTAGGGCCCACTCAAAAGACACACCGTTGAAGTGATTGCTTGAAAGGGATATTGCACCGGTTGAATTAAATGGCTTGAATGAGATAGCATCCTCAAAAAAACTTGAGTGAAATGAGAATGAAAACTTGAATCTTCTGAGATATTTTCGTCACTCCGGAACAAATGAATAGCGAGAAGTGAATTATTGAGAAGTGCACCGGTACGAGAAAACATTAGAAACGAGGAAAAAGATATGATCGATAAAGCTTGAATTGGAACCACCGGAGAAGAAAAGAATGACGAATGATGAACTTGAGGCTCCGTTAGTATCTTCATAAGAAACACCGGGTAAGAACATGAAGGAGAAGAATGGAGAGGCTTCACAAGAATAAGATGGATACTTGATCAAGAAATCTGCGTCCTTGAAGAAATAAGGGTGGGAGGGCGGGAAAAACAAGACAACTTGGGTCGGATGAAATGAACACCGTTGAGAAGAACTGATAATTTATCTTGCGAATGTTGAAATGATCGAATCCACTTGAAGAGAAGCACACCGGTTGGAAAAGAATTGGCATGATAATCTTGATGATGAAGAAGGATTAGTATTCACATAGCAATATGAGAACACCGCTTGGAAAAGGTATGGAATCAACACTTGACATTGAAGCAACTCGAATACCACAAAACAAAACAAAAACAAAGGATTGGCTCGCAGAATAAGCCGGAAACAACCATATGATAGATCCCATATCGTATCATGTGTCTGTTGGAAAGATATCCTAAGAGATACTTGAATTCCCACTTATAAACTCCCGAAACTTTCTGGTTATGCAATCAGGTGTTGGGGATACAGGGGAAGCATAATATCTCACCCAAACTAGCAAATCCTACAACCAGCTGTATCCATCCTTCAACACATAACCAAGAAACCTTCGGAAATCGTCTACCTCAACCTTCTAAAAGCATCCGTTATACATGTCATGGCAATACTCCCGCACTCGCCACAGTACTGGGCTATCAGGGTTATCTCACCAACAACTGTACAAAAGAGATTTTCGATGTCGGCGTACTAAACTCAGGTATTCCAAAACCGCAACGATAAGATTATGACGACAACACCTCGGAGCTCAACTCCCGGGGACACTGCCACAACCCCTAAATGTCAGGAGGCAACCAAGACAATGTTGTCATCATAAAACCATCGGAACGATTGTAATATACCCGCGTGATCCTAAATTTTTTTTAGTGAAATTTGAGAAGAGAAGAGTCAAAACTCTACGTCAGGATGCCTTACCAGAAGGTCGAAGGGACTGGGGAGTAAAAAGAATTCCTAAACTCTCCGATATATAATTCCTAAATGACTCAAAACATTTTTCTAGACACAACTCGTCCACTAAAGACGATCAAACAGTGGGGGCTCCTAAGGTCGGGGAAGGCTCTGATTACCAAATTGTCACGCCCTCGATGCGGCTATATCTCCTACGTGTCGAAGCACGACTTAGAGGCATAACCGCATTGAAAGCAATGTCGCAAGTGAGGAAATCTTCACACAACCCATGTAATACATAAGGGAAAGAGGTACATAGTTGGCTTACAATCGCCACTTCACACAATTACATGAATAAAACAATACATCATACAGTTACAAACAGGGCCCGACTACGGAGCCAAAATGAAAGAAGAAACCCCAAAAGCGACAAAGGACCAAGATCGACCCCAACTGGGCTCCACTACTGATCGACTAGAACGAAACAACAAAAGGACAAGATCTCCATCGAACTCCCCCTTGAGCTCGGGTGCAACACCTGCACGGTCTCATCGGCACCTGCAAACTGGTTTGGAAGTATCTGGTGAGTCACGAGGACTCAGCAATCTCACACCCGTGAGATCAAGACTATTTAAGCTTATAGGTAGGAAAGGATAGTGCGGTGGAGCTGCAGCAAGCGACTAGCACATATGGTGGCTAACATACGCAAAAGAGAGCGAGAAGAGAAGGCAAAGCACGGTCGAACAACTATGATCAATAAGTGATCCTGAACTACTTACGTCAAACATAACTCCAACAACCGTGTTCACTTCCTGGACCTCGCCGAGAAGAGACCATCACGGTTACACACGCGGTTGGTGTATTTTAGTTAAGATCAACTTCGGGTTTTCTACAACCGGACATTAACAAATTCCCATCTGCCACATAACCGCGGGCACGGCTTTCAAAAGTTCAAACCCTGCAGGGGTGTCCCAACTTAGCCCATGATAAGCTCTCGCGATCAACGAAGGATATTCCTTCTCCCCGGGAAGACCCGATCAGTCTCAGAATCCCGGCTACAAGACATTTCGACAGTAATAAAACAAGTCCAGCAAAACCGCCCGATGCGCCGACATCCTGATAGGAGCTGCACATATCTCGTTCTCAGGGCAACACCGGATGAACACTACGTACGGCAACCGACGATACCCCAAGTTGCCCCGGGGTGGCACCGCAAGTGGCTCTGGTTTGGACCAACACTTAGACAAGCATTGGCCCAGGGGGGCTAAATAAAGATGACCCTCGGGTTGATCAGACCCAAGAGAAAAAGGATAGGTGGTAGGCAAATGGTAAAACCAAGGTTGGGCCTTGCTGGAAAAGTCTTATTCAAAGCGAACTGTCAAGGGGGTCCCATAAATCACCCGACCGCGTTAGGGACGCAAAATCTGGGAACATAACACCGATATGACGGAAACTAGGGCGGCAAGAGTGGAACAAAACACCAGGCATAAGGCCGATCCTTCCACCCTTTACCAAGTATATAGATGCATTAATTAAATAAAAGGTATATTGTGATATCCCAACAAGTAAACATGTTCTAACAAGGAACAACATCTCCGTGTTCCAACAAGGAACAAACTTCACCTTCACCTGCAACTAACAACGCTAAAAGAGGGGCTGAGCAAAGCGGAAACATAGCCAAACAACGGTTTGCTAGGACAAGGTGGGTTAGAGGCTTGGTTTAACAATATGGGAGGCATGACAAGCAAGTGGTAGGTATCGCAGCATAGGCATAGCAAAAGAGCGAGCAATCTAGCAAGCAAGATAGAAGTGATTTCGAGGGTATGGTCATCTTGCCTGAGATCCCGCAAGGAAGAAGAACGAGTCCATGAAGAAGACAAACGGACATAGACGAACGGGTCCTCACAAACGCGATGATAACGGAATCAACCCGAAGAAGCAACACCGGAAAGAAACACACAACATAGTAAACAACCAGCACATGAATATGACATGATGCACAACCAAGTATGATGCATGTCCGGTTTAAAGATGCATGTCATGGCAAAGTGCAACAAACAACACTACAAATTAAGTGGAGCTCAATATGCAACAATTATTGACGAAACACCACAACAATTTATTTAGTTCTTTCTTGTTTATGTACCCAACAATATTATGTTTATTAACATGGCAAGGGGTGAAGCACAACAAAACTACCTATCTAGGCAATTTAAATGAGGCCGGAACAACAAACAACAATTCCAGAAAACCCCTCACTTGCATATATTGAATTTGGTTCTGTTCTGCCTAAAAAATATTTTAAAGTTGTTAAACAGGAAAATAAAGTGCAACATGTTAAACTAGGCATTTTTCTACCCCATTTACATATATAATTTATTTAAAACCGAGTTGCGGTTAATTAGTTATGAATTAAATCATTTTAACATGGCATTTGAGCAAATTTAAACAAACAACATTTTAAACATTTCAAACATAGGTGAAAGTGGCATATTATTAAACTAGACAAAATTCTGAGCAAGTTTCATATATAAAACATTTTAACATGATGCACCGTTTGTGAGTTATTAAATGCATGAAGTTTAGGGGTTTTTCTGCAAAACAGGTAATTCACTGGATATTAGACAAATTCGCGGCAGCAGAAAAAAACATGACACGGGCCGAAACAGAGGCTGCTGGGCGCTCAGCACGGGCCTTGGCCCAGTCAAGAAGGAGGCCGCGGGGAAGCTGGACTGGGCCGCGGATCTGGGCCGGCTCGGGAAGCGGTGGCCCACGTGGGCGCGAGCGGGCTGGTGGCGCCGTGCTCCTTGTTCCCGAGCGGGTACGAGGCAGGGGCGGCGACGGCGGCTGGCGCCGGCGGCAAGCAGGCCGGCAAGGACCGGGCGAGGCGAGAAGGGGCCCAGCCAGATCCGGGCAAATTCGGTGAGGCTGGATCCATTTCCGGCGGCGGCAGGACCGGGCGACGACGAGGAGCTCCGGGGCGGTGGCGAATCCTGGAGAGAGAGAGAGAGATCTGAGAGAGAGAGAGAGAGAAACAAGAGGAGAAAGATAAGAGAGAGGAAGGAGCAGGGCGCGGGGGAGCCTGGCCTGGTCGGCGGCGAGGGAAAGCGGCGGCGCAGCGTGCTCCGGCGAGGCGCGGTCACCGGAGACGGACGGCTAGGACGTGAGGCGGCGGGGCTCTGGATCGAGGGGCTCCTCCCTTCGAGCGGCTGCGGGAGCGGGGTTCCTGGACCGGGCGCGGCGAACGGGCGCGGTCGGGCACGTGCGGGCCTGCGATGGGCTCCGCGGGCCGCGACGAAGTGGGGCGGTGGAGAGGGCGACGTGGCGCCCCGCGGGTGGCCACGAGCGGCGGCGCAGGGGCTCAGGTGGCGGCGCGGCCAGTGGGGGCGCGCCACTTGGCGGCGGTGGCTTCGCCGGCGCGGAAAACGAGGCCGAGGTGGGAGGTGGCGGCGGCTGATGATTGGGAGGGCGCTGATTTCAAGGAGGAGGGAAGAGAAGGCCAAAAATGGAAGGGGGGGCTTCCTTTTATAGGCAGAATTAGGGTTTGGGGGGTTAGGAGGGGTTTTCGAGGCCTCCGATCGCGATCCGACGGATCCGATCGAGAGAGCGGGGTTAGGGGACCTAGGTGGACTGAGGAGAGGGGGTTTTCGGACTGTGCTAGAGTGGTTGGGCTGAGAGGAGAGGAGAGGAGAGGAGAGGAGTGCATCCCGGCAACTGTTTCCGGAGACCAAAAACGTCCGACGTTAGACCGGCTATAATGCCGCTATAGTTATCCGTTGGGGCACCAAACGGACTCCGAATGCGATGAAACTTGGCAGGCGACCTACTAACAACAAAACAACGCCGCATGCCAACTTTCAACCCATTCCGAGAACATTTCTCGGCCACTTATAAAATAATATCTCGGACATGCCGCAGGCGCGTGCAAGTGTGGTTGGTCTCAGAACGGACAAGGGAGAGAACTCGGAGAACCCGGACGGGTGCAAGTTTTTGAAAACATGATGATGCAATGCGGATGATGACATGGCAAGATGCGACATGCAAGCAAATGACATGGCAAGGACGGCGAATAACTGGCGGACACCTGGCGCATCGGATCCGGGGCGTTACAATATAGAAACTAAACATGTGGCATTATAGAACATGTCTAAACTAAGCAGATGACATATATGATGTCAAAAGTAGGCACTGCAAGGCAACATATGCATGATATGACTAACATCATCATGCCAAGATAGAGCAAACACCTTGGAGGGTAAATAGGAGTGGTCAGCGGCGTCTGAATCCACCTCAGAACAGATATCTTCCTCTGGATTAAAATCTGGAGAGGGGTGGGGAGGGTTTGCCATTGAAACCACCATGGAGCGATGTCTGCACGACATTGTATTGCCGTGCAAAACTCTTCTCTTTTTCTCTACATGTTCAGCATGACTGTGTACAATATCTGACATGCATACGAAAAAAATATGGTGAGATTATGTAAGGAGAGCATGCAGAAATTTAGAGTGATGGTAACAGCCAGTGGATGGATCCAAAAATAATGATAGCAGGCTGATGATTGCTTTAATTTAATAAAAAGACAAATGATGGTTGCTTTACTATTTGTTTCCCACCCAAGATGAACAACATAGGCATATCCTAGGTGAACCAGATATTAGACAGAGATACTATTCATTTCTTCCTTGATATGTGCCCCACCACTAATGCCCCGCCACTAATTTAGAACTCAAGTTTGAACATTAATTTGGACCTGACTTGGAGTCCAAGAGGTGAACAGGACGAGAAAGTAGCAGGTAATTTTAAGCAATGCATAACATAAGCAGAAACAAAAGAGTGCGACCTCTCTTGTGGACCCGTGTACTCCTCAGGTTCATCTGCTGAGTCGATGATGGTGATGTCGTTGCGGTGGGTGTCGGCGGCTGGGAAGGAGATCTGAGGCAGCGAAAGACGGTCAGGAGTCATGATGTCTGGTTTGGTGGATGTTTCTGTCGATGGATCAGCTCAGTTGTGGTGGATGACGTCGCGGTAGGAGCAGGACAAACCACACAAAGTTCCCTTCGACACCTACTTGTAACTGAAGTAATTCTGTAAGGGCTCATTTGGCTTGCATGATTCTAAAAACGCAGGGATAGGAAAAACACCGGAATAGGATAGGAATTCACATGTTTAAACAGAGCATTTGTAAACACATGATTTCTGTCAACTTGAGTGTTTGGTTTACAGGAATTGGAAGGGCAGAGGAATGCAAAGAAACATGGCCAAAATAAAGTGAAACCATATGAAAGCGTGTACAGTTAGAATGTTATTCTGCCACTAATGCACTTGGTCTTGTTTTCATGCATAGGATTTTGAAAAGTAGGTCCAGGTGGATGTTTTGCTTCATTCCTTTCAACAAAATGCATGAATAATTGAATAGTAGAGTGCCATTGAAAAAATTCCCTATTGCTATGTTTTTCCGTTGAACCAAAATAGCCCTAATGGATCGACATGAATGTATAGTAATAAGTGATGCAACAAGTGTACAACCTCTTTGCCGTAGTCGTGTCAACCTCAGCATCATTGGGTTGGTCGCTGAAGCAGTTGAGGCAGAGGTGGCTGTCGGAGGTGTGGAGGAAGATCTAAGGAATCTATAGACGGCGTCCAGGGCACTGCTCTGTTGTGATGGATCGTTCTGTCGTTGGAGCAGCCCCGGTGAGTCGTAAGACGTCAAGGCTAAAGCAGCACAAGACAGACATCGTCAATCTCAAGTGGGATTCTAATAGCATCTCCAATAGTTGATGTAAAATAGATGTAAAATTTACATCACCAAAAACCATCTGACTACAACAGATGAGGCAAAAACTGTTGACTCTGAACTTAACTGTCGAAACTGAAATTTACTGTGGAATCTGAATGTTACTGTCGAAACTGAACACAATGGTAGCAGAGAGGCACTTGACATGTAGTTTAGGGAGGGCCTGCAGTTCATCTTCAACCTGCACCCCCCTGAGCCGCCAGCCACCACCGGCCGAACCACCGGCCCCAGCGCCGCCTCGCCGCCCCGAAACAACTCCCCACCGCCGGTCCGCCGCCACCCCGGCCAGCCCTATAGGCCCCCCGCCCCCACCCTGAACCCTAAGATAGATAGTGGGGTACCTCTCTAGCGAGCCCCTGTCCCCGCTGCGGGTGGTTCTTCCTTAACTCAGGCGAGCCCCCACCCCCTAAAAACCTTCTCCTTAGCTCGACCTCCCGGCGCCGATGGTATCTTTAAAAGAATTACAGCATGCATGTCATCACTTCTTTTAAAAGAATTACAGCATGCATGGCATCTTTTATATTGTTGGGACAGGTAGCACTGTGTGCGCTGAAGGCCTTGTTTTCACTCCAGATTTTTCAATCTCCCACCCAAATGGCTGATTCACAGGAAGAGTAGTTTAATGTACAAACATTGTCGACAAATGGAAATGTAATGAAGAAAAGGATGGGCAAGATATCATTCCAATATATGATGCCTGGTTAAACAGGATGGCATTGCACATCTCACATATATTATGGATGGCTAAAAGACATGAGACTGCACAATTCCCATATATGATATAGAAACTAAACATGTGGCATTACAGAACATGTCTAAACTAAGCAGATGACATATATGATGTCAAAAGTAGGCACTGCAAGGCAACATATGCATGATATGACTAACATCATCATGCCAAGATAGAGCAAACACCTTGGAGGGTAAATAGGAGTGGTCAGCGGCGTCTGAATCCACCTCAGAACAAATATCTTCCTCTGGATTAAAATCTGGAGAGGGGTGGGGAGGGTTTGCCATTGAAACCACCATGGAGCGATGTCTGCATGGCATTGTATTGCCGTGCAAAACTCTTCTCTTTTTCTCTACATGTTCAGCATGACTGTGTACAATATCTGACATGCATACGAAAAAAATATGGTGAGATTATGTAAGGAGAGCATGCAGAAATTTAGAGTGATGGTAACAGCCAGTGGATGGATCCAAAAATAATGATAGCAGGCTGATGATTGCTTTAATTTAATAAAAAGACAAATGATGGTTGCTTTACTATTTGTTTCCCACCCAAGATGAACAACATAAGCATATCCTAGGTGAACCAGGTATTAGACAGAGATACTATTCATTTCTTCCTTGATATGTGCCCCACCACTAATTTAGAACTCAAGTTTGAACATTAATTTGGACCTGACTTGGAGTCCAAGAGGTGAACAAGACGAGAAAGTAGCAGGTAATTTTAAGCAATGCATAACATAAGCAGAAACAAAAGAGTGCGACCTCTCTTGTGGACCCGTGTACTCCTGAGGTTCATCTGCTGAGTCGATGATGGTGATGTCGTTGCGGTGGGTGTCGGCGGCTGGGAAGGAGATCTGAGGCAGCGAAAGACATGGCATCTGCGAAGTGTCATCACTTCTGGAGCTCTCATATTTTCAGTAGTAGGCCACATTATATTAATGCACACAACAAATTACAGCATGCATGGCATCTTTTAAAAGAATTGCAGAGATAGCACAAAGGGGTTTACAGGGAGGCAGTATTGGGTTAGAATCACTTCTGCATTACAAAGAAAATCTCACTTGTTTTTATGTTTTCATGCATGTCGGATATTGAAGATTATCAAAATGAATATGAGAATGGGCGCACAAGAGGAATATTGCGGAACGATCCACTGGCTAACAAACTTGGCATGGTGGAGGATGGCCTATCTTATTCACCCATCAAGGTGCTTGCTCTAACTTTGTAAAGTTGTATTGGTCGCACATATTTTGCATCTGACCTCTTGCATTACTTCTACTTTGTTACACCATCTGCTTAGTTTAAGCATCATATATGAGTATATGCCATACCTATCCATTTTCTGTACCTATTCCATGTGTCGTCACACTATGTTTTTCCACTCAAATGTTCTTCTTTCGTAATAGATGTCCAAAAGGAAGAGGGTGAGTGCAGATCCTCAAGGAGTACAAACTAGGTATTTGGAAAAGGTAGTGATACATGTTAAATCAGATAGATCAGCAGCCACAGAAAACACATGCCCAACTGTACCACACTTTACCCCTACTCCAGTGGCCAAACCCCTATTAGAACTGCTGGGAGCCCAGCGTCAGGTACTGTCTATGATATCAATTCAAAATTTGAACTCCTAAATTTCTGCTTGTGCCTTAGCTTCTCTCTTGTATGAAAACTAATTTTAGATGAATCTCCTTGCTCAAAGGATCATATGATCTCAAAACAATAATGGGCTCTGCATTGCTCTTGTCAGTACCTCTCTCCCTTTTGCCTTGTAACGCTGTACTTAATTAATTGCTATTTGATTATGTATCATCAGTCTGCACCTGAGCTTCATTATCCTCTGTTTCTTACAATATTATTTGATCTATATTTACTCTTTGCACAATGTAGAATAATGGCAACGCTTATAAAGAATTTTCTTTGGGGAATTTATTGAATTATCCTTCCATCAACATGGAGAAGGGCTTTGTCCAGCCCGTGTTAACATGTAATGTAAGTTCATCCTTCTCAAGCCTTCAAACTTTGTTCTAGTATAGATTTGGATAGGCATCATTTCCTCCACTGTTGTTTGCTTTGCTGTTTACATCTGATTGGATGTTTGCAACAACTACCAGTTTCAAATTGTAGTTGTAAAAACATGTTCCTTATGCAGAACAGATCCATTTATTTGCTTATATAATTGTGAAACCTGTTACGCGTCTCCTTGTTTCTCTTTCAGACTCGTATCTCTTATGCCAGGCAGAACTTTAGGGAAGATAGTGAGCCAAACCATCTTGAGGACAACGAGGTGACCCCAAGGTCCTGTCTTGATGAAGACAGTGAGTTGAAGCTACTCACCAGCAGGTGTGAGACAACCTCTGTGCAGTCGCTGCCTCAATCAGTTCGACTTCTTCAGTCTCAACTTAAAGCGGAAAGGCTTGCTTCAGCTCAGCTCCGACTTGAAGTCAAAGATGCAATGAAGATGTCAGAGGACTGCCATGCGCACCATCATGCCTTAAATCTAGTGTTGATGCATCTATCATTGACACAATTGAGGTCTACTCAGCTTCTTCAACTGTTTGGGGGGCCCGACCTGGCCAGGCCTAGTGCCTTCTGAAGTGCTCTCAGTTTTGTATATTCTTTTGTCGGTGCGTTTATTTGCACTGCTTGCGAACTTTGATGCCCAGTGGATGTAATATGTGTGATAGCCGTGATAGCCTAGCGTAAGTTACTTGCTTATTTATTTCCTTGTTGTCTTGTTTATTTGTTTGCTTGTAGTCATTGCAGTTCTTTTTCCGCGGTTTGCTAGTGGCTGCAATAACCTATTTTTTAAAACTGGGCCACAATAACCATGGGCTAATATTTACTGTAGTGACACTGGGCCTCGTACGGGCCGTAGAAACAGTGGGCCTTCTACGGGCCGTAGAAACAGTGAGCCTTCTACGGGCCGTAGAAACAGTGGGCCTTCTACGGGTCGTAGAAACAATGGGCCTTCTACGGGCAGTATCATCAATGGGCCTTATACGGGCAGTATGATCGATTGGCCAAACATGGGCCAATAACAGGCTGCATTATGGCTGTAAACGGGCTAGTGTTGGAATCGTCCGTTCATGGGCCGACCATAATGGGCCATTGTTAATAGGCCGTATTTGATGACGCTATGAAAACGGCCCAACGTATTAACGGACCACAAACGGGCCGACTGTAACCACGGGCTGAATTTGTCCCACAAGCAGAAAATGACAGTAACGGGCTGTAAGTAAACGAATGCTAGAAATGAGCCCAAGAATAAATGGGCTCTGAGAAGGCCGAAAGATAACATGGGTTGGAAACGGCCAAACGGAATAACGGGCTGTTAATGAGTATAAAGTGATACACTGTTCATTACGGGCCAGTTTCACCACGGGCCGTTAATAGGCCACGAGTTACATAGGGCCTCATATGGGTCGAAAGACATCATGGGCCATACATGGGCCAGAAGTGAAAACAGGCTGGAATCATATTGGGTGGCCCAGATGACGCTACTGGGCCTAATTCAGATAGGGCATAACGGGCCTTGGGTTGGCGGGCTGTAAATGGGTATATGCGAACAAGCCGTTAACAGGCTTTACATGGGCCGGCCCACCACCTTTTGACCAAGTCAAACGGGACGGCCTTTTCGCAGGAATGGGCCTCTGTTGGGCCATGCCACGTGTCGACGTATCATAGGCGCCTTCTGTCCAATGAGTGGACGACATCTGTCCCAACGATGAGCTGACACGTGTTTCCTCCAGCCAATGATGATTTTACACGTGGAAAATCCCCATTGGTCGGGGCTGTTAACGGGTTATCGGATCCAAAACCCGACCTGATAGCTTAACGGCGTTCCGTTACGGTGGATGCCACGTGTCGGTCACCCTTGACGAAAGCACTTCTCTGACGCGCGATTTATCGTCATGGAAGTGGACACTTCCGTGATGATAATTTTCGTAATGTCATGGAACACTTCTACGACAGCACAGGTATGACTATCTTGATTCTGTCATAAATTTGTCATGGATGTACATGCATGACAAAAAATGCGACCTACTATGACAAACACGTATCATCACGGAAGTGTATTTTTTGTAGTGCCTCTCGACAAGCACTTCGACTGGCGCGCGCCTTGCCGGACCTCCGCCTGGTAAGAGCTCCATCTTTTCTTGCTGAGGGAGTCCTGGATTAGGGGGTATCCGGACAGCCGGACTATATCCTTTGGCCGGACTGTTGGACTATGAAGATACAAGATTGAAGACTTTGTCTCGTGTCCGGATGGGACTCTCCTTGGCGTAGAAGGCAAGCTTGGCGATACGGATATGAAGATCTCCTCCCGTGTAACCGACTCTGTGTAACCCTAGCCCCTACGGTGTCTATATAAACCGGAGGGTTTAGTCCATAGGACAACAACAATCATACCATAGGCTAGCTTCTAGGGTTTAGCCTCTACAATCTCATGGTAGATCAACTCTTGTACTACTCATATCATCAAGATCAATCAAGCGGGAAGTAGGGTCACTACAAAAAAAAAGACACATCCGTGACATTTTGGGCCGAACGAATTTTTTTTTCTATCATACATATGACACTTCTATGACGATAATTGTGACAAAACCCGGTATCAACATAGATGTGGTGGGCTCCTACTTCTATGACAAAAAATCATGACAGAAAATGGGCTTTTCGTCCTGGGCGGGCCGGAGACGCAGCTGCATGACATTCTTTGGGCCGTCCATGACGGAAAAAACCGTGGTAGAAGCGAGGGGGAGCAAAATTTTGGGGAGTTCCCGGTTACGGTGGGAGGTCGGGGGCCGAGCAATGCGCGTTTCTCTCGTACACGTACGCGCGTGTGTGCGAGGCGTTGGCTCTAACTGAACCCGAGCGAGGTGTTGGGCTCTAACTGAACCCGAGCGATTGCACTGCAGGCTACGCGTTACTGAACCCGAGCGATCAATCGATGGCTGTTAACTGAACCCGATCGAGCGATTCCTTGGCTACTGCTGCTAACTGAAGCCGATCGACGGGATGAACAGTGAGCGTTGCGGGGGGTTTGGATGAACAGTTAGCGGTGGCGTTGCCTCTGGATGAACAGGACTCCGTGATGTGGTGGAGGGCTGGATGAACAGTAGACGGTGGAGGGGTGCCCGTGGAGGGGTGGATGAACAGGACCCCGTGGTGTGGAGGGCAGGATGAACAGTAGATGGTGGAGCGGTGCCCGTGGAGGGGGTGGTTGAACAGGACCCCGTGGTGTGGAGGGCTGGATGAACAGTAGACGGTGGAAGGGTGGTTGAACAGTAGCCGGTGGAGTAGCGCGCGGTGGAGGTGGATGAACAGGAGCCCGTGGAGGCTGGAGGAGGTCGATGGTGGATGAACAGTAGCTCGTGGAGGCTGGAGGGGGTCGACGGTGGAGATGAACAGTATCCCGTGGAGTCCCGTTTTGCGGTACGTCACACCCCTCCCGATGAACAGGACCCCCGTTTCGACCATAGCGTTCCAACACAAGTCCGTTTCCTCCGTTTTGCGGTACGCCACACCCCTCCCGATCAACATGACCCCCGTTTCGACCGTAGGAGGTCTGTTTCCTCTGTTTTGCGGTACGCCACACCCCTCCCGATCAACAGGACACCCGTTTCGACCGTAGGAGGTCCGTTTCCTCAGTTTTGCGGTACGCTACACCCCTCCCGATCAACAGGACCCCCGTTTCGACCGTAGGAGGTCCGTTTCCTCCATTGTGCGGTACGCCAGGCCTCGTTTCCACCACCTCTTCCGTCCAAGCCCTCCTGATGAACATGACCACACATTCCGTTCCAACCCATGAACACGACGACGGTGCTGTTTCTCCGTTCCGACCCAGCCATGTACACGAGCCCTCGCCGTACGTATGCGCGAGTAGGCGTTCGAGACCCCGCCTGTATGTACACATACGTGGCCGTATTTTCTTTCTTGCACCCTGGCCGCCTCTACTACGACACATGCGCGCCTCTACATCCACCAGTATATATGTGCGTACATGTTCGCGACCAGAATGACAACGCTATGTACGCTTCGACCAGGTGGGTCCCGCCTGTCAGGCACTTCCTTGCATGCGAAGATGTAGCTGGTGGGTCCCAGCAGTCAGGGGGGCGAAATACGGTGGCCCGTCCGGTGGGTCCCCGCTGTCAGGTGGAGGAATAATTATTTTGCACGTAATAAGGAGGCACTTCCTTGCTGCGGTCGTGGACCCAGCTGTCAGCCTCTCCACGTACAGTCCACGTCCGATGGAAGTCGTTCCTTGACCACGTTGACCACGCCGCGCCGAGAGCACCAGGGCGGTGGACGACGGCGAGGCCTTGGAAGGGGACGACGGGGAGCCGGGGAAGATGCGGTAGTGGAAGCCCCCGCGCGCGTGGAGAGGAGTATGAGGGTTCACTAGTTCGGCTGCGGTGTGAGGCTGTCGTCGCCGCAGGGCCTGGGCAACGGTGGGAATAGTAGGGGGCGGTGAGGCCTCCGCGGAAGCACAGCCGGCCACGGGAGGCAGGAGCATGCGACACGACCGGCGCTGCTTTGGGCGGCTGGAGCAAGAAGACCAGAGGTTGAAGAAGCGCTACGACCGTTGGATGGACATCGTACGGTCACTGGAGCTAGAATCGTGCATTATTGACTAAGTAGACAAAGCCCTCCGGCCCCATCAACTTAGTAGGCCCACAAGTCAGCCTGCCACTATACTGGGTCCCAGCTAACAGGGGGAGTATTCACTTTTTTGTGCGTAATAAGGAGGCACTTCCTTGCGTGCGAAGATATAGCTGGTGGGTCTGAGCTGTCAGCGGCGGTAATGTTTTTTTCGCGAAATACAGAGGCCCTTTCGGTGGGTCCCTGATGTCAGGTGGAGGAATCATTATTTTGCGCGTAATAAGGAGGCATTTCCTTGCGTGCGGCCATGGACCCAGCTGTCGGCCTCTCCATGTACAGTCCACTTCAGATGCATGTCGGTCGTTGACCACGTTGACCAGGCCGCGCCAAGAGCACCAGGGCGGTGGACGATGGCGACGCCTAGGAAGGGAATGACACGGAGGCAGGGAAGACTCGGCAGTTGTTTCCCACGCGGAGGGGAGTACGACTGTACGAGGGTTTACTGGTTCGTCTGCCGTCGCCGGAGAATAACAGCAGGTGTGGGTGAGTAGAGGGATGGCTAGGCCAGCGATGGGAGTACGGTGGGGCGGTGAGGCCTGCGCGGCAGCAGAGCCGGCCGCGGGGAGGAGGGAGGAGGGAGAAGGCAGTCCCGTCGGCGCCTGTTTGAGCGGCTGGAGCAGGAAGAGCAGAGATTGAAGAAGCACGACGACCGTTGGATGGACATCCAACAGTCACTGCTTGTGCGTCAACCTTTTTTTAGGAAAGCCTCAAATCTGTGGAAAACAGCATACAGCCCATCTGCCATTATTTCTAATAATTTTCAGCCCATTTGCTAATTCTTAAGGTTTTTTTTGGAGCCCATATTCTTTTTGTTAGCATTACAGCCCAAATTGTGGCCACGGTTAAAAAATTATACGAAATTTTGCATATTTCAGTGCGGTCCGAACTGTTTTTAATCCCGAAATTTCGACTCACATTCAAACTGATTTTAAAAATAAATGTATATCAATATAAAATCCAACAAATTCTCCACGCATAAAAATTAATGTAATTTAAAATCTTGAAATGAAAAAAAGATATTTGAAACTAATTGCCGGTTTGATGTGTTTTAAAAATGTACAGCCCATTTCTCATTACCGATGGGCCATTTTCTCGGCCAGCCGAATGAAAGCTCTCCTCGTATTGAAAGATTTGCAGCCCAACAGGCCTGACAAAGCGACTTACTTGGCAAATCACAAAAAAACTGGGTTGTGGCCGTGGACCCAGCTGTCAGCCTCTTCATGTACAGTACTCTTCCGATGGAAGTCGTTCCTTGACCACGTTGACCATGCCGCGTGGAGAGCACCACGGCGGTGGACAACGGCGAGGCCTAGGAAGGGGACGACGCAGAGCCCGGGAAGACACGGCAGTGGAAGCCCGCGTGGAGAGGAGTACGAGGGTTCACTGGTTCAGCTGCGGTGTGAGGCTGCCGTCGCCGCAGGGCCTGGCCAGCGGTGGGAATAGTAGGGGGCGGTGAGGCCTCCGCGGCAGCACAGCCGGCCACGGGAGGCAGGAGCATGCGGCACGACCGGCGCTGCTTTGGGCGGCTGGAGCAAGAAGACCATAGGTTGAAGAAGCACTACGCCCGTTGGATGGACATCGTACGATCACTGGAGCTAGAATCGTTCATATTGACTAAGTTGACAAAGCCCTCCGTCCCCGTCAACTTTGTTGGCCCACAAGTCATCCTCCCACTATGGTGGGTCCCAGCTAGCAGGGGGTATTCATTTTTTTGTGCGTAATAAGGAGGCACTTCCTTGTGTGCGAAGATATAGCTGGTGGGTCCGACATGTCAGTGGGGGAAACGTTTTTTTCACGAAATACAGAGGCCCTTTCGGTGGGTCCCAGCTGTGAGGTCCTCGCAAAAAAAGGGAAAGAAAATCAAAGACTTGGGAAGGCGTACAGAACAAGCTAGTGTACCAGTAAAGAGACGTTGCCAAGTTTTAGAAAAAAGAAAGACGTGCTCCTGTAGCTGGTTCGAATCCAAACCTAGACTATGACTATATATGGTTCTATGCTACTCTGCAAGTAATGAAACTGACATATCCAACGTTCGCTTCTCCTCTTCTCTACTTACTCTGCCTAGCATCAAAAGCTCTGGCCGCAACAACCATGTCCGCTGGCTGCTCGTCCACCTACTCTTCAGCAGGCAACAACCAGATATGCGCCAAGTCGCAACCCGTACCATCGCCTGTGGGTCTCATCACACCCTCGCCGGCACGCGCACCGCAGCCGATTGCTCATTGCAACCCGCTGTCGTTGGTGTGTTGCCACTGCTGCAAATCACGTAGAGCCATCCATCGCGTCTCAACCACAATCCGCAACCCTGGACGAGTCTTCTACAAATGCCCGAATCATGGGGTAATAATATGTTTAAGTGTTGTTCTGCTGCTTTCAGTTGCTGATTTTTTTAATAGTTTGGTTGATGATCTACCAATTTGATTCGTGCAGAGAAGGGAAGATTCATGTGATTTGTATTTCTAGGAAGTTGCTGATGTGGGGGAATGCAACTACGCTGATTATTTGGTTAGCCGACGAATCCCAATACCAGCAGGTTGGGGTGTTGGACAAGTAACTGAAGGAACGGCAGAAGAGGAAGATGCAGAGCAGAAGGTTAAAGATGCAGTTCCTCTGATCATGGCCAAGCAACAGCTGCTGAACGGCCTTGACAACAATGAGGAGATGAAAGAGCTTGTGAAGATAATGGGCAAAATCGATGTGCTCTGTAGGATGATTGTCTCTTTATTTGCAGTGTATGTAGCACTTGTGATGTATTTAGTGGCTACGACATGAGCACTTTGCTGAAACTAGTAATGAATGAAACCTGTGTAGCAGGCTGGGCATAGTGTTTTGAACATCTAGTGGTTTCTATTAACGGAAATCAGGGGTATCCCCTTTTGCTCATATAAATAAATAAATAGCAGAGGCCCTGTCGGGACAGCTTTGTTCTAATTCGAAGACGTCGAGCAAATTGCAGTCCAACAGCAAACCATGTCATCAAATTCAAGTTTCATAGCCAAATATGAGTACAACTAAACAACAATGTCATCATGTTTTAGTTGCCATACAATCACCAAACACAAATCAGCATACATAACAAGTGATGTTCTCACAGCAAAATACTAAACAACAGGTTCATCAGGTTTCAGTTGTCATAGCAAACACAATTTCACATAGTAGATAAAAAAACGTCTTCTGACAGGCAAATACGACAAAAGCAATGTAATCATCATCCGCAGCAGCAGCGTCAACATCTTCGCCATGTGTATCAGTCTGAATCGTAATTCCCCACGGTGTCATCTTCTTCTTCGTCCTCAACGTCCTCGAACGTTGGCTTCTTCTTGATCAACTCTTGTATGTCCACAGCACGACAGGCTATCTTTTTGCCAGCGTCATTGATGTGATGGTTCTCAAAGATATTAGGAACATCTGTGTTATCTTGTACATCAGGAGCAGTGTAAGCATCATCTTGTTGTGCAACTTCATTAAACGAATTCCTCTGCTCAAACCTTTGCAATACTCTCCAGTCATCGCTACGTGCAAATGTGTCTTCCATGAAAAATATCTGTGTTTCTTGATTTGCCAAAATAAAAGGCTCGTTGGTCTGGTACGCCACCTTGACATTGATGGATTTGAAATAATCATTAGCTCTGGGTTTTGCGATCCTGGAAAATAGGTTATACCAACGACAGCACAACAGAACCACACACCGATGATCCTCAAAACTGGAGATATACTGCAACTGAACAATGTCTGTTATGTTAGCATACATTTTAGTTGTCTCTTTGTCATACGTATCCGTGCTCATGATGGCATTGTTTTGTGTCTTCCTGCCTTCGTCTCGTGCAAGGGTGTTGTAGCGCACATCTCCAACAACGCAAGATTCATAATGTCTTACCCGAGTATCAGGACCCATTGCTAGTGAGTAAAGGGCATCATCAACTGCCTGCCCACCTCCCGCATCTTCTTAACCTATGGTTAGAAAATAGACAAGCTGATCATCTTATGTACTCAATATATTAAAAAAACTGACAGTGCACTTCAAAAGCTTACATGGTTCTTGAACCATTTCGCAAATCCTGCCATAACCAGTTTGTCAATGTTTCTTGGATTTTGCGGCAGTAACTCCTCTTTGTAGATGCTGCACAACATAGTGATCGCGTCAAACATCTAAATATATAAGAATGTGCTGCAAGTTTGGTAGATTATGATGTATAAGTTGTAGTATTGCACTTACTTGATATAAGGTAGTATCTCAGGACAGTTATTCAACACATTCCAAACCATTTTGTCCAAATCTTTAGGTTTGTCCTCTTGTCGACTCTTCCCTGTAACTCGAACAGAATAATTGAAAACATTGAGCCCGGGATTGTCTTCACCCACCTCTTTGCTAAGCTGATCAGCTGTTTCAATGTATTTTGAGCAGAATGTCAATGCTTCTGTAGCAATGTAGGCCTCTGCAATGGAACCCTCGGGTCTAGCTCTGTTCCTAACATAGCCCTTGAAAGTGCCTAGCCGCCTTTCAATAGGGTACATCCAGCCATACTGTACTGGACCTCTAAGTAGTGCCTCATCAGGTAGATGAACATCCAAATGCACCATCGCATCAAAGAAGACTGGAGGATATATCTTCTCAAGGTCGCATAGGATAGTTGGTATCTTGTCTCTATGACGCTCCAAAGCATCTATCCTGATATTCCTACTGCAGAGTTCCCTGAAGAATTGTCCCAACTCTGCAACTGCTCTATATAAGTCAGGGCGGCCCAATCCTCTAAGGATAACAGGTAAAACCCTTTGAAGTAGGACGTGACAGTCATGAGTTTTCAACCCTTGTACCTTGTTTCCATCTACACTGACTCTCCTTTCAGGGTTGGAAGCAAATCCATGTGGGAATCTCACACGTGACAGGACCTCGCAGAATTCTTTTCTTTTTACCTTGTCCAAGACGTACACAACTGGTGCCATATCCCGTGGTTTACCTTCATCTTGCACCTGCAAATCCTGTCTGATACCCAGGTGTGTCAAATCAATCCTAGATTTTAAGGTATCTTTTGTCTTGAAGTGTGCCGATAATGCTGTCACATATATTTTTATCGATGTGCATCACATCAAGATTATGCCGCAGATCCAAATCTTTCCAATACTCCAAGTCCCACAAAGTGGACCTGCGGGTAAACAATAATCTCTCTTCTGCCCTGCCACGCTTCCTTTTCCTGCTACCATTATCAGGATGGTTTCCTGGTGTAATATGCCTGACCTTCTCTAATTCCACTTGCAACTCATCGGCAGTGAGCCTCTTTGGCGCATCACGGTTTTCATGCTTTGCATTGAACACATGTCTTCGGTATTTTCTAGGAAGCGGCTTGTCCTTGGCAAGGAAACATCGGTGTCCAATGTAACAGATTTTGCTAAGTATTGCATATGACAGCGGATTCCTGTCACAGCGAACACATGCATTGTAACCATGTGTCGTTCGCCCTGACATAGTGCCCAAAGCCGGATAATCATGGATGCACCAAATTATAACAGTACGCAGAAAGAAATCAGCTGGTGGGTCTCAAGTGAGAACACCCTTCCATAGCTGTTGAAGTTCCTCCACAAGAGGCTCCATGAACAAATCAAAATCCTTTCCAGGACTTTTTGGACCTGGGATGAGCAAGGCCATCATGTAGTTTGATTCTTTGGTGCAGACATTTGGAGGCATGTTGTAAGGGATAACAAGCACTGGCCACATGCTATATGTGGCACTCTGGTGGCCAAATGGGTTAAATCCATCTGAAGCTAAGCCAAGTCTAATGTTTCTCGGGTCAGCAACAAACATTTTGTGTTTATCATTGAAGCTTTTCCACTCACTACCATGATATGGATGGCTCATTACATTCTAATCTCTGTACTCCTGGTTCCTAGAATGCCACGGTACATCCTCTCTTGTTTCAGCATCATGAAACAACCTCTGCAATCTTGGTGTAATTGGAAAATGTCTCAGAACATTATGAGGAATCCTCTTCACAGCATCGCCAACTTTCCATCTTGATGATTTGCATTTTGAGCATTCACTTAAGTTGGCATAATCCTTCCGGAACAGAACACAATTATTCTTACAAACATGGATCATATCATATCCAATTCCAACTGCACAAAGGAAATTCTTCATTTTACTATAGGTGTGTGGCAGCTCAGACGCATCTGGGAAAGATTCGCGGAAAGCAGCCAACATCGCATCGAATGATTTGTTGGTCATCCGCTCAGATGTCTTCACCTGAGGAAAGGTGACCATAGCTGAGAATACTGACACCTTATTTCCTGGGGTGACAGCAAAGTTGCATTGTTCCAACATGCGGGCCCACCGTTTTTCTTCTGCAGGTGAAAGTTCACGGAATGCACGAGCATTTCGTAGCATTGTTTCAATGTTGGTCAAACTCACTAGCTCCGCCACCATCACCTCCTCCTCCTCTTCCACCTGAGCATCACGCAGATCAAGATGGTGATCTTCTGCTTCCACGTAGTCAATAACATTGACGTTCACAACTTCACCATGATGAACCCACCTAGTATATGTGACCGACATCCGATACAAGTGTAGATGATTTTGCATAGTTGATTGGGGTCTTGTAACTGAATTCATACAACTGCTACACGGGCAGAGCACATCTGATTTCGGACCACCGTACTCAGCTCTGATAAAGTTCATGAAGTTTTCAACCCCCTCGACATATGCAGCGGAGAATCTTCGAGCAGAAGTTATCCAAGTCCTGTCCATCTGTTAGACATACAAATTAGTTCTTCTACTAGATATTACAGGAAAAACATATATGCTTTTTTATGAAGTCCAGAAAAGAAATACCTAGGTCGATGTCTAAAGCTATGGCAAGATATTTGGACGAGCAGATCTAAGTAACGAAATATATGTAAAGCTAATTCAGCAAACTGATTTGAGTGCCAAATTATGGCAGGCTGTTTCAGCAGTCAATGAGGCCGAGCACACAGCCATCGAACTATCGAAGGCTATCGCAGCAACAAAGATCGAGTATAAAATGGTGTAGAGCTATTTCACCTAACAGATTGGCTACTAAACCATGGCAATCTATGTCACAATAAATATATGGCAGGATATTTTAGCAACTAATCGTCCTTGGCATGCCATCTCAGCTAAGCAGATTGAGTGCAGAACAGGGCAAGGAAGCTTCTTAGGCAGAGCATATTGACAGTAAACTACTTCGGCAAACAGTGAGATTAACAGCGTCTATTAGCTAACATTCAGCGCTACACCGACATGAACGGGGCCTCAGTCTAGAATGTGCGTGCCGTGGGAGAAGCTGACCGCCGTGCGTCTCCACATTAATGTCGCGAGCGGTGGCGGCGCTGACCGCCGTGCGCCTCCACAAGAACGTAGCCAGAGGTGGCGGCGCGGCTAGAGGACGGCAGTCTATGAGAGCGTACTGTGGGAGCGAGAGGATCGCCGAACCGCGGCACCGACGTATCGGCGCGGTGGGGAGGGCGGCTTTGGCGGAGCGAATGGAGTGGAGGGGGACAGGGGGGAGGGGGGTTGGGGAATATTATTGGCTAGTTGGTCGAAGGGTGGTTGAATCGGATTTGGGGGAAATTTTTGGGTGGGGGGGGGGAGGATTTTCGCGCGGTGGGCGGGGGGAGTTTGGCGCATGGTCGGTTTCTCCAAGTGCAGTCCCACGTGTCAGTGAAGAGGCAAGCCGAAGCACGTTCCGTTTGCGTGAGCCGTGTGCAGGACCGAACGTGTGTGGGGTGCAATGCGACCGCGACAGGAGTGTTGTGAGTGTACCGCATTTTTTCCTTTTAAACTAGGTGCTTCGCCCCCACAAAAAATATGTTGCTTCACGCGATCCATCGATACTACTACTAGTAATCCGGTAATCCCGACTAAAACGGCGCGGCCGGGTCTTTTCCTGCGCGATATGCTAGGAGGTTGGCTTAGTTGGGTTTTTTAGGACGAGTAATGCTACACCTACGTAATCCCAGTTACGTAATTAACGTAATGTGAAACATGTGAGCTGTTGATTGTAGATTGGGGGGATGGAGGGGCCCACCACCATGAAAATCTGGGGAGGAGAGAGAGAGGCAATTTACGTTAACCCTTTTGTAGGTTCCCATAGATGTAGAAGATGTGTCCGATCCTGCAATATAGGTCGTCCGATCTATATCTAACGGATAGGAAGGAAACTATGACAATTTACCCGCACTCCTCTCCACATTTGCAGATAAGGCTTTCCCTCGTTCATCCTTTTCTCCCACAAGATCTTGATCTTCCGTGCAACGCACGGGCATCTTGCTAGTACTCCTACAATATGTATATTATTGTGAAAGTTCATATACACCGGCCGAGATCAATGCAAACACGACAGATTTTCATTACATTTCGAACTTTTATAGGACAAAAAAATAAAAGAAACCCGACCCTAAACCTATTCTACGACGGCGACCGACATCCTCCATCTGTGATCTCCATGTACGGGGGCGGGGTTCAAGACCCGTGAAGTGAAGGTGCGGCCTCCGGCTAGGAAAAGTAGAACACGGAGACGGACCGGCCAGTTGGCACACCATGCCATGCCGCCTCCCATGCCCTACTCATCCTCGGAGGAGTCCCCGGCCTCGGCGGTGCCGGACGTTGGACGACAGCAAGTAGGACGCGTGGCTGACGGTGCTCCCGTCTCAGCCGCCAGCGTGGCCACCGCTTGTGCGGCGACTTCAGCGAGGGCGGCGACCTCGAGCTCCATCCCCGAAGACAAGCTCTCCCGCGGAGCGTTCGCGCTTGCGGTCATGGCGGATGTGGTTCCAGGTAGGAGGACGATGCGCTATGGTGTGGAGGTTAGCTAGGCGTTGCCGCTTTAAGTAGCGCATTCCGGTGAGGCCAAGCGTCCGGGTGCGTCATTAAGTCGCCGGAGTTGTTCCTCGGGCACCGAGCCTCTTAATGACGACATATGAACGGACGACATGAATGTGGGCAGCTGGTGCCGGCTGGGAACGCACCGCGCGACGGCGCGAGGGACGAGGGTTTTGGTGTGCCAGGGTAGTCAGCTGCGGTCGTGGCAACGTTGGAGATGCCCTTTGCTCACATGTGATCCCCGCATGTCATTGGAAAAGCAAGATGACCCGGCATGGTCTCAGGTCCAAAGGATGCAGTTGGCCGCGCTACACCACTCCGCGGACGCGTCGCGGCGCCCCGTGCATCCTCGACGAGTCGGGTGTTGGGGTGTGTTTGGATTGTGGCCAAAGTGCACCTTGCCAAAATTTTGGTCATGACCAAAAGATTAGTCTTTGTTTGGATGGTTGCCATTTTTTGGCATGCCAATGAACTCTAGCCAACTCTAGTTCATTTTTCTTGCCAATGTTGGCCAAATCATGGGCAACCAATACCTCAACCAAAATTTTGGTCATGACCCAAAGATTGGTCTTTGTTTGGATGGTTGCCATTTCTTTGGCATGCCAATGAACTCTAGCCAACTCAAGTTCATTTTTCTTGCCAATGTCGGCCAAATCATGGGCAACCAATACCTCAACCAAAATTTTGGCTACCCAATGCTTTGATGGGGCAACCTTGGGCACAAACCAAACATACCGTTGATCGTGCCACAGCACTAACGCCACCCTCAGCAAACTAAAACCGACCGTGTCTAGCGACGATATGAGCGTGTCGCTCACCGCGATCGTCGTGTCCAGAGGCGGTGCTGGAGCTGTGCCCCGTTGTTGGCCCCAACGACCCACATGAACGGTTGTCGGTGGCGAGGAGGTCGTGGGCCAGCTCCTCCATTGGACTAGTCTGCACTACGTCCAGTGGCGGCGCCAGGAAATGAAGGCTGGGTATTCATCCAAAAAAATATTTTGGCTCTAAATGTAGCATATGAACCAAACAAATGAATATGAATGCATTTCACAGCACAAGCAATTTGTCCTGACACAGAAAAATCATTCTACAACATCATGAACAGCAGAGGAGTTGTACTGAATTATTCAACCAATAATATTTTCGCGTACTCATTAGGCAGTAGCAGAGTGATGTGCATATTTGACAGCAACACAAGCAGCAATTTGTCCCCAAAACTTTAACCCGGAATACCCACCTTAAGACTAATCAAATTCAGCACTAGTAGGCAGTAGCTCGTTGCATTCAAATCCAGCACTAGCAACAATTTGTCCAATTTGACTGCACTACAAATCCACCTACAGATAATAGAACTAGGAATTAGGAATTAGGAATTAGGAGCATATGATTTGACCAGGAACTAGGAATTAGGAATTAGGAATTAGGACAGCACTAGCTCGCTCCGTGATGCTCCAGGCGCTGCTACAATTTGACCAGGCGCTGCCGCATGAGCCCATATGAATTAGGAAGTTAGAACTCAGAGAAGAGGAGAATAGAACCTGGTCCGCTGCCGGCCTACCGATGGTTGCCCGTTCAGTGGCTCCGCTTGCCGCTGCCTGCAATCAGTACTGGCCGCCGCCGCTGGCCGCTACTCACCGCCGCCGCTAGGTTAGGTTGGGGACTTGGGGAACGGCCGACTGGGGGCTGGATCGAGTGAACGGGGCGAGTGTAGCGGCCAGTATCCCGTGTGGGCTGTGGACTGTGGGCCGCTAAAAAAGACATGTATTAATTTTTTGGGGCCAAATCTTGGGTATTCATTTGAATACAGGTGAATACCCCTGGCGCCGCCGATGGCTACGTCATCCCGACGGGTGTGCCCCACATGTCTGTTTCCCTGTTTTCCCGGCCATATTCGAGCGTCAGTGCTCCGCGTTGCGCATTAGGACTTTCACTATGTAGGCCAAGCGAGACAACTTATTGTTTATTTGAGCCGTTCAATTATAATCATGTGGCGTTTGCTTATTTCTCATTCCTCTCCAACCCTCTTCTCCATCGATCATGTCGCCCTCCAGTCGAGTCCATCCTCCCGCATGCCTCATTTGAACATTCCGCCGAATATCATTCGCATGTACCCACCCTAGTCCTCTTTCAATAGATCTCCGGACCCCGAGATGAAATCGAGAGGGAACGAGTGGGGGCACGTGATACCTAAGGCGGATTCAAAATTTTGAACTGGTGACCATAGCATCTGCAAATCATATATAAAGGGTATTCAATGTTCGTTCCGTTTTTGAACGTACAATATACTCCCTCCTATCCTTTCTACTCCCTCCTTCCATCTATATTGGGCCTAATGCATTTTTCAAGACCGCCTTTGACTATTGACAAGATTAATAGTACATGACATGTATAATGCGAAAATTATATCATTGGAAGCTCCTTTCACATACGAATTTGATGGTATGCTTTATTTAAGTTGCATGTCATATATTATTGCTCTACCTTTTGGTCAAAGTTAGCCTCGAAAATGCATTAGGCCCTATACAGATGGAAGGAGGGAGTAGTTTACATATAAGTTTTATGTGTAGTCAAAGTATATCTACTTTGATAAAAAAAGGTATCAACATTCAACAACGCCCAATCAATATTGTTAGATTCGTACATACTCCTAGATTTGTACTCGAGATGGTTTCCAATTTGACTATTGACAAGATTAATAGTACATGAGATGTATAATGTGAAAATTATATCATTGGAAACTCCTTTCACATACGAATTTGACCGTATGCTTTATGTAAGTTGCATGTCATATATTATTACTCTAACATTTGGTCAAAGTTAGCCTCGAAAAACGCATTAGACCCTGTATGCTTTGTGTAAGTTGCATGTCATATATTATTACTCTAACATTTGTGTAAGTTGCATGTCATATATTATTACTCTAACAGTTGTGTAAGTTGCATGTCATATATTATTACTCTAACATTTGTGTAAGTTGCATGTCATATATTATTACTCTAACATTTGGTCAAAGTAGTATAGTGGAAGTGGATCCTCTGACGTAGGTATCCCTGCCTTACCCTCCCTTTCGGTCACTTACTGGCGGACCCCATGCTTGCTAGGCCCCGCATGTCAGTTACTCAATGGGTTCAGCCACGTCAGGGGATCCTCATCCGTAGTAATACTCACTCTGTTTTTATTTACTCCACATAAAACGGAGGGAGTGGTGGTATAATAAATGACGCGGGCGGGGGAGGGGGAGGGACGTCTGTTTGCTCTCAACTGCGGTCCCACAAGCGAGCGAAAACGCAAGACGAAGCGCGTTCCATTTGGTGGGCAACGTGGAGGGTCCAGCGTGCCGGGCTGCAACGCGAACGCGACAAGAGCGATGTACAGTCAAAACCGATTGACTGGTCGTCATCGGAACCACTATTCACACCAGAACCTTCGCTGCTCGGCCTACGCCAGCCACTGCCCTAATACCACACCAAATCTCCAGCCCATTCCCCCACCTTTCGATCCCCTAGCCTGCATCAAGCGTCCCCTAGTTTGCCGGAAAGCCATGGTGCGCCGCAAGATCACTTACTACAAGATGCTGACGCCGGAGTGCCGCGCAGAAATCACGGTGGCGGTCGGCGCCACAGACCTCCGTTCCTAAGCTCGCTTTGCGGCGGGCCAATCCCCGAGTTCTCTGGAGCCAAGCTACGAGGAGGAGGAAGCCGATCCAATGTTCATGGCGGAGGTCGCGGCGCAGAAGGCCCCCGATGGGTATGAGACGATGGACGTCGACTTCGTGCCGGCGTCCGAGTCCCGCATGGTGCAGGCGGACCAGCGGTTCAACATGGCGATACTAAAGGAGGACCGGGAGGCAGAGGCTCAACTCGACGCGGAGCGCGCGCATGCCGCTGCCATCGAGGCTCTCCTGCAGGCGGAACCGGATGTCATGGATGTGAACCGGGCGGCGGAGGCTCAACTTGAGGCGGAGTGCGCGGATGCCGCTGCCATCAAGGCCCTCCTGCAGGCAGAACCGGACATCCTGGACTTGAACCGGGCGGCAGAGGCTCGACTCGACGCAGAGCGCGCGGATGCCGCTCACATCGACGCCCTCCTGCAGGCGGAACCGGACGTCCTGGACTTGAACCGGGCGGCGGAGGCTTGACTCGACGCAGAGTGCGCGGATGCCGCTGCCATCGAGGCCCTCCTGCAGGCGGAACCGGACGTCCTCGACTTGAACCGGGTTGTGCTCTCGTCCGTGCAGAGCGCCCGCACGCTCCGCTTGAACGAGTAGGTGGAGGCCGAGGACAACCAAAGTGCGGAGACACACGTCGGCAGCGACGGCTGGTTCGCGCCGGCAGCCAAAGACGACGAGGCCGTCTCTTTCCACGAGCAGTGATAGTTTTTCTTTATGTTGTTGTTTTCATGGATCTTTTGCTGTGTAAAAACATATATTTGTTATGCAAGTCGCCTGACTTGGGTCAGCCTACCATTTCAGGCGATTGGATGAATATCCTACGTCTCCTAACCCTTCTTTCCTTCTTCCTCACCTCTTCTTCTTCCCCAACAGACCACCGCACGGGCCGTACGGATACTCCCCAACATGCGGTTGGACAAACATACTCTATGAACGAAAATTATGTGTCAGCGATAGGATGGCTGAGTTTGGTGTGTTCACATGCGATAGCACGTGTCAGTGAGGGTGCGTTCCCTTGGTTGGGTTTGCGGCGTACAGGAGCGACTGTGTGAGGGTGCGGTGCGACCGCGGCGTGCAGGAGCGACCGTGTGAGGGTGCGGTGCGACCGCGATAGCCGTGCGCAAGTGTACCTCCTTCTCATTTTGAAAACTTTAGGCAAGCTTGGCAAAAATGTGTGGCGAAGTTTGGCAATGCAAGCCCTAGACCCAAACAGGATAAGTACGTACGTACTAGGAGTACTAGTGTTAAAAAAGAAAGGCTGGGTTTTCCTTCGCGGGATTTAATCAATACAAATCCTCGTTTCACGTGTCAATTAATGCGTATTTTCTTCTCCAAAGACCAAAGAGCTAACCATCTCACTCCTCATCGCTTGATTAATGTAGCGCCATGCAAACCAACCTTCTCACTTCCGCATGCATGCAGGGGATATTAATGTCCTTGGTTGCTAACCCCATCAATTTTGCCTTGATTAGTGTTAGTGGCCCTTTCCAAATTGTAATTTTGATATACTGGCCTTGTGTACAAAAAAATGGAGGTAGTAACTATATTTGACTTCCTTCCCCATTGCGGTGACGTCGACGATATTTTTTTTTGTGGTGGTTTGGCGAAGTGCGTTCAACGGAGAACACCATTTGCATCCAGGAAGTCCTTTACTAGTACTACTAGGAGTAGCTAATGCGGTGACATGGCTTCTCGAATAAGACGATGGAGAAGCGGAGTCAGCGAAGAGTGAAATTATCGTTGCTTCGTCCGTGCTTTTGTGATTTGACGCCTCACTGCTTTGTGATTTGTGATAGAAGGGACAGGGGAGTAGACTCTGTGCTCTATATTGTAGTACTACATGCGTCCAAGCATGGGAGAAAGAGGAGAGACGTTGCATTTTTCTATTCCTACAATCAATCAATCACGGAGCTTCGGCTCCATCTTTTTCTCTTTGGAAACACCGTCCACAATGGTTCCCACGATGCCAAAAGCTATTTTCACATTTGGCTACACATTGTGGATGCCCTTAACCGTACCACTTGGTTTTGCTCCTGTGTGCTATCTATACAAATCTCAATTATATTGATCTAAAAAAATTATAGAATCAAGATTAGTAAAAAGGAGGTGATTTTGTCGCGCGGATGGCGGGGGAGGTTTCTTATTTGAGCAATGCTACATCCACGTAATGGTTTACGTAAAGTTACGAACTGATGTGATGTGGGACTATTTGATTGGATTAAAGGAGAGGATTAGGCCCACCCCACCTGAAAATCAGGGGGGCATATATAGATTAGATGGAAAGTACGTAGCAGCTACGTAGCCCTTTGTAAGTCTAGGATTAGGCTTCTTATTTTCCGAGGACGTTGTCCTGGCGGTTTGCTAACATGCGGTCCCACGTGTCAATGCTTTACCAAGCCGATCCGTGTCCCACATGAGGCAGAACAACGGCAGAAGCAACACGTGGTTAAGTTGAAGAAGATGAGGGAGAAGCGGATTCAGCAACAAGTGAAATGATGGTTGCTTCGTCCCTCCAACTTAACTGCGGGAAAGGTGCAACTTTGTGATTTGATGCCTCATTGCTCATTACTACGCTGGCGCCATGACTGGGGTGCTTCACCCCGGCTGCTCTGCACTGTATTCCGGTATGGCACGTGGACCCGGTAGCTTGATGTCCCACATGTCGGCGAAAGGGACTAGAAGATTTATGAAAGCGAGCGCTCCACTCTTACGACGGAGGAGTAGACGACACGACGGCCCAGTGAACTGTCACTTGTACTGTATAGTACTAGTATAGTTTTGTTGTTTCGCACGATCCATCGATACAAACCCGATTAAACAGGAAAGGGCGGGATTTTTCCCGCGCGGTAGATGATACTGGCCATACATTTCAAAGGCAATTTTAATGTATGCAAACTGAATAATTATAAGTAACAATATGATATCTAGTAAAACTAAAAACACATATGATTTATTGTGTTAGAGTGTAGTAGTAGTGCTGTATTGCATATTTGTTAGATGTAACATGCGAGAACATGTAGAGATGTAGTTTTGGAGGGCCTACAGAGAGAAAAGCGTAATACGGTCACCGAACTTCAGCATAAGCTGATTACGGTCACTATATACGTTTTGCGGTGATTATACGGTCACTTGCTCACAGCTCAGCATCGGATTGCACTCTGTTGACCGGCCAAATAGTCTGCATGGCGCCATGTTGACTAGTTAAATTGACGATGTACGTTGTGGGTCCCACCTGTCAGTTCGCATAGGCAAAAGGTCAGACAAACACAAATTTACGCAGGCGCGACAAGGCTCCAACCCGTGCGCGGGAATCACCTGGTTGTGTATGTGTCTGTCAAGGCCTGATGTGTGCGCATGCACGTGTAGGTTGAGCACTTGAGTGTGAGAGTGTGTGTTGGTCATGTGGTGTACTGGTGTGTGCATGCATGCGTGCGTGTGTGCGTGTGAGTGTTGCATGCGTGCATGTGAGTGTTGCGTGCGTGCGTGGCTGCGTGTGTACGTGTGAGTGTTGCGTGCGTGCATGGGTGCATGTGTTTGTGTGAGTGTTGCGTGGATGCAGTTCATGTGCATGCGTGCGTGTGTGTATAATCACCACACCAGCTCCTGTGTGTTAAAACAGACGGCTCAGCATACCAATACAAGGCCACCTTGTCCGCTGTGCCCGCGGTCATGACTTCAAACCACCGTCCAAATATTTTTTTGTCGTTTGTTTTCATTCTTACTAGCAAGATGCCCGTGCGTTGCACGTAACATCAAGATGCATTTGTATGACTTGTTTATCTTGTGAGAGAAAAGGATGAACGAGAGAAGGCCTTATTTGCAAATGTGGAGAGGTGTGTGGGTACCTTTTTGCAAAATTGCCATAGTTTCTTTCCTATTCATCAGATATAAATCAGACGGCCTATATTGCAGGATGGCAGACACACCATCATCACCAACTCTGTTTTTATAAGAGTGTATTTTATGTATTTTATAAGAGTGTAGATGTAGAGTAGATACAAGTCGACAGGTGGACACGATGGTAGTGAGATAATGTGATGCAACACTAGAGGTGCCACGTGGAGCGTTTAACTGGTCAACTAGTCATGTCATGAGCAAATACAGAGTTGTACGGTGAGCCCGTGACTGCATAATAACCACTAAACATAAATGGTGACCGTAATGAGTGGATTCTGAAGTCCAATGTACGTATCATGCTTTCGCTTCAAATACAATGATCGTCATTGCATATATCGCGAGAGAAAGATGAAACATGCCTGAATTTTCTGGGGGGCTTACTTTTAGAGGACCTGGAGATAGTTTTGTATGCATACGTGAAAGGGCGTACAGGGGGGTATGCGATGGAGAGAGAGAGATGCTCTTCGTTTCTCTTTATTATGACTAACTTTGTATATAGTATAAAAATATACAAATTCACAGTGCGGAATAAATATCATTATGGGCACCATGCAATGCAAATTAGCGTTCGTACTCCTCCATATAACTTTGTAATGTTGTATATATATGTAGAAACTCTAAAATATTTTTTTGGCCACACTTTATTCAAAAGGAATGTTGTATGCGAAATAAACGTGAAGAGAGGGCTTTTTAGATCAATGGGGTACGTGATGTAACATGTGTGAACGTGTAGTTGATGCATTTGGCGGGGCCTAGAGAGGTATGTGTGTGTATTACGTATTCGAGAGAGGCATGGATAGAGGGGCCGACGGGGGAGCGTGGGAGAGATAGCACGAGAAATGAGAGTGGTCTAGAGAGAGAGAGAGACGAATATGACGTCACGACAAGAGATTCCATTCCGTTGAGTGTGTATATGCAAGGGGGGAGGGAATAGAGGCACCAGGAGAAATTTTCTATGTGTGTGGTGTTTGTGTTGGTATGTGTGGGTGTGAGAAGATAATGAGACGTGGGGGCAGATGGTGTGTCACCGCGTGAGGTCCGGTGGGTCGAGGTGAGGCCCTTTGTTCTGTTCCGTCCTGCGCCACATTGGTCGGCCCGTGACGCATTTAGGAAGCCATGGACGACTAGTCGTAGAAGACAAAGATAGCAGAATTGTGAAGGGCTCTGTGTCCACTGACAAAGCCGGCTAGGATTTGTAACCCTAGGTTCTCGGACTAAGGTAACCCCTTTATCTCTGATATTACTATTCATCCAACCTAACTTTAAGGGGCATCCTACAGAATGCTCTGCTAGAATCATACTCGTCGATTAGGAAGAGAGGTGTGAGACAATGCGTGAGAGACAAGCGTAAAGATAATGTGCGTACATGAGACACGTAGGCAGGTCCATGTATACAGAAAGGGTCGATGAGGATTGTGCGTGTGTATGTTTGCGACAGGAAGAGTGCTTGTGATAAAGGTTTGTGAAAACAGTTGTAAATGGTTACGAGAGAGAGGGAGGGTTATATCTAGAGCATGTGTGCGAGAAAGACACCTCGGGAGAGAGTGTGTGAGCATGTGTGAGAGACCACCGATGGAGAGTGAAACTACACATAAAAGACTGCTCTACACATTGATTAAAGATATAAATTGTATCCAAATATTAGGATGGGATCATGATATTTGCAATTCGCGTAAGGAGCGGTCATTGATCCATCAGACATCTAGATTCTATCGAATTTGAGCATGTCTATGTTATTATTCGACACAATTGATCCACACATTAGTATTTTGAACTCCAGACAATGCATCGCTTTAGCAATCGAATATAAATGTGAGTATTGTTCATGTTGTGTGTGTAAAGCACATTATACATACGAAAGTTACACAATGGACATTATAAATAGCTACTACCTATGAACTAGCATACATTTGAATTCAACTTAAGGTGGTTTAAAAAAATCGAATTCAACATGAAGTCCATTCAATTATTTGAATTTGATATCATGGCATTTGTAAACCATAAAATTATGGGGGCACCAATCTTTGCTCTGATTTTGTACATAATAGCATATGTAGTCGTGTACAAAATAGATTCAAATTTAGCTCCTCCATTCCAAAATAATCGTAGTTATAGGATTTTCAAGTGTCAAAATTTGAAAAAGAAGCAGATAATTTAATGAGGTTTTCAAACATACAAGGTCAAATATAACGTTGTATATTTAGGTCAATCCTCATAGTTCAAGAGTACTCTAAACGTGAATGCTTGTGTTTCAAAATTTCGAACGAAGCGCCAAAAGAGCCTCTACTCGCCCGAAACCGCATGAGACCAATGTTTGGTAGTACAAGGAAATTACTTTTCTAATAACTCCGACCCGTGAAACCTACCAGCCCGACGTCCAAAGGTCTAAACCGGGGTAGGTTTGTAGCTTCATCTAGACGCCACGCAACCGCATCCGAAAAACATTCATACACAATGGCGCCTAAGCACACATGCGCGCGGCCGAAATCGCTCCCGCCCACTATTTGGGACACCTCGGATTACCATCCTACCCCCGACCCGCAGTAGGTCCCAAATTTAAGAGGGGGGCAAAGTTTGTACATTCCCCAAATTTCAAACAAGCGCGTCCCATCTTCTGTTCAAGAAAGCCAAAAACAAGTGCGTCCCAGACCGAAACATGGTTCCCCCCACCCGCCCGATTCCCCATTCGTACTCCGTGGGCGCCAAAACTACCTCTCCACCAGCCGCGAAACCCCGACGTCCTCCGTCTGCCACCCCATCCCACCCATCAACTGTCGCCCTCCTCCATCACGTTGGAGCCGATACCCCGACGTCGTCGTCCACCGCAACCTCAACCGCAATGCCCTCCACGGCTAGTAGTTGAAGCCGAGACTGAGCCATCCGTACCCGAGCTAGTTCAACCACGCCGTCCTGCGCCTCACCGCTACCGCTCCAACTTCGCCACCCTCCACCGCACCGGAGTTGTTCCTGCTACGCCGTCCTTCGCTGCCTCGGATCTGCTTCCCCTCTGCCGACATACGGCCATGGCAACACAGTCAACAATTTGGCCATGGGTTCGTCCAAGCATGCACCCTCCAGAACATCGGTTTCCCCGGTAAAAACAAGAAGATCGGCGCGACATGTGGGGGTGACCACACCCGCAACCGAAAAAGGTACTCCTCTTCCCTTATTCGTGCAAATCTTATGTCTCTGCTTGCACGGTATTCATCCCACAGAAGACACTAGTTGACCGCTTCTTCTTGATACTAGATGTTCCTACTAACTCGCGATGCACAAGGTTTCTCCTCATATACTATTTCACCTTAGCTAGAGGTCCGTCGCCCCCTGAATTTCAATTTCTGGCCAGTTGATTCCCTATTAACGGAAGCATTCCCCGGCATAACAGACGCTAGTACGCCTATTACGCCGGGGAAGCAGCGCCTTGGTGTTTATCTGTAACGCCCCGAGACCGATGTGCCAGCTGTCCTCCCGTTATTCGCTGTTGTTGCTTTGTCATTTGCTTGCGTGTCGCATCTTGCCATGTCATCATCCGCATTGCATCATCATGTTTTCGAAACTTGCATCCGTCCCGGTCTCTTTGTTCTCTCTGTTGTCCGTTCTGAGCCCACACGCACTTGCACGCGCCCGCGGCATGTCCGGAATATTATTTTATAAGTGGCATAAAAATGTTCTCGGAATGGGATGAAACTTGTCGAGCGGTCTTATTATAGTGTAGACAGACCGCCTGCCAAATTTCATCGCATTCGGAGTCCGTTTGATAGCCCAACCGTTAAACATATAGCGGTACCGTTGCCGGTACCTTCGTCGGACGTTTTCGGTCTTCGGAAACCATCTCGGGCCACACTTCTCCCCCTCTCTTCTCAGCCCGAGGCATTCTACACGGTCACTTGCAGCCCACCTAGGCCCAGCCTTCCCCTTCTCACGCCCGAAGCCGTCTGATGGCGATCGCACGGTCCGAAAACCTCTCCTAACCCCCCCAAACCCTAATCCTGCCTATAAAAGGAAGCGCCCCTTCCATTTTTGGCAGCAGACCACCCTCCTCCTCGAAATCAGCGCCTCCCCAGCCTCCCTCCGCCACTTGTCGCCGCCAGATCCGCTCCGCCGCTGCCACTTGGCCTCCTCCCGCGCCGCCACCTCGCCGTCGCCACGTGGCGCCACCCCAGTGGGCAGCGCCGCCGCCCCGTCCAACCAGAGGGCGCCACGTCGCACCCCTGCTTCCCCACTTGGCCGCGGGCCCGCCCGAGCCCGCACGCGGCCCGCGCAAGCCCATTGGAGCCCGGGGCAGCCCAGCCGCCGCGTCCCCGCTCTCCCGCAGCCCGAGCTCCTCCAGAGCTCAGAACCCCGCCGCCGACGACCGTCCCCGCCGCCGTGTGCGCCGTCGCCCGCCGCCTACTCCCTCGCCGGAGCCGCCGCTCTGAGTCGCCACCTCCCCATCGCCAAGCCGCGCCGCCCCGACCTTATCCTCCCTCTCCATTCGTTCTTCTCTCTCTCCCTCTCTCTCTCTCTCTCTCTGTGCAGTAGGAGGCCGCCGCCCTGGAGACCTCGTCGCCGGCCTCCTCGTCTTCAAGCCTCGCCGGATCTGGGGTCCCCAGGCCTGGATCTGCCCGTCCCCGTCCTCCCGGCGACCTCCTCGCCGGCCCTGCCGAAGCTTCTCGCCTTCGCCATGGATCCCGCCTCGCCCTGCCTCCCCGATCGGGTCGGGAGGAGCCGCCGCCGTTGACCCTCCGCGTGGGCCTCGCCTCTGGCCCAGCGCAGGCGCCAAGGCCCAACGCAGCCTTGGCCTCCCAGGCCGCCCCCTCGCCCTGGTGGGCCTCACTCAGCGCCAAGGCCCAGCGCGCCCAGCCGGCCTGCCCCGCCTCCTGCTCCACCGACTGGGCTTAGCCCATGGGTGAGCAGCCCAAATCCAGTGCCCCCTTTGTCCTGTGCATGTTGGGCCAGTAGATTCGGCCCATGTCATGTTTTTTTCTGCTGCTGCGATTTTAGCAATTATCCAGAGAATTACCGTTTTGCAGAATAGCCCCTAAACTTCATACATTTAATAACTCATCAACGGTGCATCATATTAAAATGTTTTATATATGAAACTCGCTCAGAATTTTGTGTAGATTAATAATTTGCAACTTTCACCCATGTTTAAAATGTTTAAAATGTTGTTTGGTTAAATTTGCTCCTATGCCATGTTAAAATGATTTATTTCATAACTAATTAACCGTAACTTAGATTTAAATAAACTTTATATGTAAATGGGGTGGAAAAATGCATAGATTAACATGTTACACTTTATTTTCCTGTTTAACAACTTTAAAATTGTGTTTAGGTCAGATCAGTACCGAATCTATTATATGCTCATGAGGAGTTTCCGGATTTGTTGTTCGTTGCTTCCGGCCTCATTTAAACTTGACTAGATAGGTAGTTTTACTTTGCTTCACCCTCTTGTCATGTTTAACAACATTTAATATTGTTGGGTACATAAACGAGATCGAACTAAATAACTTGTTGTGGTGTTTCTCCAATATGCAACCAGTTGCATATTGAGCTCCACTTAACTTGTAGTATTGCTTGTTGCACTTTGCCATGCCATGCTATTTAAACCGGACATGCATCATACTTGGTTGTGCATCATGCCATGTTTATGTGATGGTTGTTTACTATGTTGTTTGTTTGTTTCCGGGTTGCTTCTCTCGTTAGCTTCGGTTTCGTTCCGGAGTTGTGAGGATTCGTTCGACTTCGTCCGTTTGTCTTCTTCATGGACTCGTTCTTCTTCCTTGCGGGATCTCAGGCAAGATGACCATACCCTCGAAATCACTTCTATCTTTGCTTGCTAGTTGCTCGCTCTTTTACTATGCCTATGCTGCGATACCTACCACTTGCTTATCATGCCTCCCATATTGTCAAACCAAGCCTCTAACCCACCTTGTCCTAGCAAACCGTTGATTGGCTATGTTACCGCTTTTCTCAGCCCCTCTTATAGCGTTGTTAGTTGCAGGTGAAAATGAGGTTTGTTCCTTGTTGGAACATGGAGATGTTGTTCCTTGTTTGGAACATGTTTATTTGTTGGGATATCACAATATATCTTATTTAATTAATGCATCTATATACTTGGTAAAGGGTGGAAGGCTCGGCCTTATGCCTGGTGTTTTGTTCCACTCTTGCCGCCCTAGTTTCCGTCATATCGGTGTTATGTTCCCGGATTTTGCGTCCCTAACGCGGTCGGGTGATTTATGGGACCCCCTTGACAGTTCGCTTTGAATAAGACTTTTCCAGCAAGGCCCAACCTTGGTTTTACCATTTGCCTACCACCTATCCCTTTCCCTTGGGTCTGATCAACCCGAGGGTCATCTTTATTCAGCCCCCCCGGGCCAATGCTTGTCTAAGTGTTGGTCCGAACTAGAGCCCTTTGCAGCGCCACCTCAAGGAAACTTGAGGGCTGGTTTTAGTTGTACAGAGTGTTCATCCGGTGTTGCCCTGAGAACAAGATATGTGCAGCTCCTATCAGGATGTCGGTGCATCGGGCGGCTTTGCTGGACTTGTTTTATTGCTGTCGAAATGTCTTGTAGCCGGGATTCCGAGACTGATCTGGTCTTCCCGGGGAGAAGGAATATCCTTCGTTGATCGCGAGAGCTTATCATGGGCTAAGTTGGGACACCCCTGCAGGGTTTGAACTTTCGAAAGCCGTGCCCGCGGTTATGTGGCAGATGGGAATTTGTTAATGTCCGGTTGTAGAAAACCCGAAGTTGATCTTAACTAAAATACACCAACCGCGTGTGTAACCGCGATGGTCTCTTCTCGGCGGGGTCCGGGAAGTGAACACGGTTGTTGGAGTTATGTTTGACGTAAGTAGTTCAGGATCACTTATTGATCATAGTTGTTCGACCGTGCTTTGCCTTCTCTTCTCGCTCTCATTTGCGTATGTTAGCCACCATATATGCTAGTCGCTTGCTGCAGCTCCACCTCATACCTTTTACCTTACCTATAAGCTTAAATAGTCTTGATCTCGCGGGTGTGAGATTGCTGAGTCCCCGTGACTCACAGATACTTCCAAAACCAGTTTGCAGGTGCCGATGAAACCGTGCAGGTGACGCCCTCGAGCTCAAGGAGGAGCTCGTTGAAGATCTTGTTATTTTTGTCGCTTCGTTCAGTTGATCAGTAGAGGAGCCCAGTTGGGGTCGATCGGGGACCTTTGTCACTTTTGGGGTTTCTTCTTTTATTTTGGCTCCGTAGTCGGGCCCTGATTGTAACCGTATGATGTAATGTTTTATTCATGTATTTGGGTGAAGTGGCGATTGTAAGCCAACTATGTATCTCTTTTCCCCTTATGTATTACATGGGTTGTGTGAAGATTACCTCACTTGCGACATTGCTTTCAATGCGGTTATGCCTCTAAGTCGTGCTTCGACACGTGGGAGATATAGCCGCATCGAGGGCGTTATAAGTTGGTAATCAGAGCCTTCCCCGACCTTAGGAACCCCCACTGATTGATCGTTTTTAGCGGCCGAGTTGTGTCTAGAAAAATGTTTTGAGTCATTTAGGAATTATATATCGGAGAGTTTAGGAATTCTTTTTACTGCCCAGTCTCCTCATCGCTCTGGTAAGGCATCCTGACGTAGAGTTTTGACTCTTCTCTTCTCAAATTTCACAAAAAAAAAATTTTAGGATCATGCGGGTATCTTAGAATCGTTCCGATGGTTTTATGATGACAACATTGTCTTGGTTGCCTCCCATCAGCAGGGGTTTTAGTGGAGGTGTCCCGGGGAGTTGAGCTCCGAGGTGTTGTCGTCATAATTTTATCGTTGCAGTTCTGGAATACCTGAGTTTAGTACGCCGACGTCGAAAATCTCTTTTGTACAGTTGTTGGTGAGATAACCCTGATAGCCCAGTACTGAGGCGAGTGCGGGAGTATTGCCATGACTTGTATAACGGATGCTTTTCGAAGGTTGAGGTAGATGATTTCCGAAGGTTTCTTGGTTATGTGCTGAAGGATGGATACAGCTGGATCTAGGTATTGTTAGTTTGGGTGATATATTTTGTGTCCCCTGTATCCCCAACACCTGATTGCATAATCAGAAAGTTTCGGGAGTTTATAAGTGGGAATTCAAGTATCTCTTAGGATATCTTTTCAACAGACACATGATACGATATGGGATCTATCATATGTTTGTTTCCGGCTTATTCTACAAGCCAATCGTTTGTTTTGTTTTGTTTTGTGGTATTCGAGTTGCTTCGAAGTCAAATGTGGATTCCATACCTTCCCTAAACGGTGTTCTCATATTTCTATGTGAATACTAATCCTTCTTGATCATTGAGGTTGTCATGTCAATCCTTTTTCAACCGGTGTGCTTCCCTTCAAGTTCATCATATTCGTTCAATTTCTGCCAGATCATTTATCAGTTCTTCTCAACGGTGTTTGCTTCATCCGTTCCAAGTTGTCTTTGTTTTTCCCGCCCTCCCACCCTTTTCCTTCAAGGACGCAGATTTCTTAATCAAGTATCCTCTTTATTGATGGAAGTTTCTTCATTCTTTCCTCCAATGTTCTTATCCGGTGCTTTCCATGAAGATTCTAACGGAGCTTCAAGTTCATCATTCGTCATTCTTTTCTTCTCCGGTGGATTCAATTCAAGCTTTGTCGGTCATATCTTTTCCTTGTTTCAAATACCTTCTCATACCGGTGCACCTCATAATAATTCACTTCTCGCTATTCATTTGTTCGGGAGTGCTGAAGATATCTCAGAAGGCTCGTCTTGTCTTTCAAGATCAGTTCAAACTATTTCGAGGTTGTTATCTCATTCTAGCCATTTAATTCAACCGGTACAATATCCCTTCCAAGTAATCGTTCAGTGGTGTTTCTTTTGAGTGGGCCCTAACCCACAGGTCATTTTCCAGGATCTTACCTGACTCTTCTAATTTTTCCGGAGCTATTCTCAAATTCTTTTCAAAGTTTGACGTAAGAATGAATTTTCATCAGTCATATGTCTTTCTCCAAGATCTTTCAAATTCTTTTCATCGTTGGTTCAACCTTTTCCAATTCTCATTCCGGAGTGCCTCAACAATTCTTGGTGTTTCTCATCATCGTTCTCAACATTGGAAGACCGAAGAAGAGTTTCTCCTAAATCTTGCCTCATTCTCTTAAAGATTCATGGTTCTAGCTTTTTGTCATCCTCTCATAATTGTTTTCGATTGTGAGAATTCTTTGCACCCATCCGGAGCATTTCAGGAGTCTTTTCAGTTTGATTCTCCGGAGCCCATCATCTCAGATTTATTCGTTCTAAGTTTTCAGCTTCGTTCTTCAATTATTCTAAATTGATGTCTCTTCGTTCATTCTCCAAATCTTACCGGTGCATCGTTCAAGTATCCTCTAATCAGCTCGTGATCTATTCGTTCACTTGTTTCCAAAATCTCTCTAGTATCTTCATTCGTCTTCTAATTCTTCCCGGTGAATTGTGCCTTTGCTACTTTCTTTTTCAATTCTTACGGCGGTTTGTTCAAGATTCCTCTTCCTATGTTCTGATATTAATTCATTCGTTGTTTCCAAATTCCACCGGTGGTTCCATCAATACCGTCCCAAGTTTACGCTATATCTCTCTTAATCTTTTCTACGAGAATAAGTAGTATGCCAAATCCGTTGCTTGTCATCAATTTAAATTGGTGAAGGATAAGCATAATGTAATTCTTATTATTTTTCATCGAGTAAATTCTATTCCTTATTCCGGAGATTCATCAAAAATTTTGATTTCAATTGTTTCATCTTGTCTTCCTCGGAGTTCCAAACTCTCGCAATTATATCACCACGGAGGTCCATCTAATCATCTCAAAGCTTTACCTTCTGTTTTCAACTTCTCGTTATTTTTATCATCCTTTTATTACCAGAGTTCTTTATGGAGGCTACATGATGATTCACAAAGGATTTGATTCCTTCTCGAAGTGTTCATCGAGATTCTTTTCAGAGGAGCTCAAGTATTCTTTATCTTGCATTTTAAAGTGCAATCCTTTCAACCATATCATTCAAGGTGGTATTATGTCATTCTTAATAATTGGAGTTCATGTCTCATGACTCACATGTTGTCAAGAATGAGGTATTTTAAATCCATCAATCTCTTCATTGGAGTTATCTTGGGTTATATTTCACCTAAAGCCTTCCCTAAGGATTGCTGCTATTTATGGTGCTCATAAATGACCCAAGTTCTTCTTTTATCCTCCCGGTGATATAGTTTTTTCGTCTCCTTGTTGATATCAATCCAATCTATTGTTTTTGTTAGTGGCAGAATTTCATCTCGTAATTTTGAGACGTTTTCCATAAGCCCACTACAAGCTTATTCTTTTCGTTATTGGTTGTCCAACAACTCCGTTTTAACCTTCTTGGAAGGATTCTTTCCAAATTCAATTGTGGTTGAAGTTGTCATTATCTTCTCCGTTCTTTTCTCCCAACCATCTAACTTCCATTCTTTCGTTCCGGAGGCATTGTGATGCTACTCTCTTCGACTCATCCTCTCGTTTTGCCAAGTTCAAACGCTATTCCTCCATTTCCAACCGGAGTGTTGTATCATCTCTTCAAATTCTTTTCATCTTATCAAGTTTTTCCTTCTTCTTTCAATCGGAGTGCTGCCCAAATTATTTCATTATTATTCCTTCTCTATCTTGTTTCAACCGGAGTGGTTTCAATGTCTATCTTGTCACTTAAGCTCTTCTTCTCGCCGTATTTCTGTTTCCTTGTCTAACGGAGTGTTTTCCACTTCGTTCATCTTCATTGTATTCCTTTTTCTCTCAATTTGTTCAACCTCGCAAGGTTCTTTGGTTTCACTCGTTTGTCAAAGAAGCAACTTAGCTTTACCTCTTCTCTTTCTCTTCCGTTTTCCCCTCCGGTGCCATTCTAGATCTCGGGACGAGATCCTCTCGTAGTGGTGGAGTGTTGTAACGCCCCGAGACCGATGTGCCAGCTGTCCTCCCATTATTCGCTGTTGTTGCTTTGTCATTTGCTTGCGTGTCGCATCTTGCCATGTCATCATCCGCATTGCATCATCATGTTTTCGAAACTTGCATCCGTCCTGGTCTCTTTGTTCTCTCCGTTGTCCGTTCTGAGCCCACACGCACTTGCACGCGCCCGCGGCATGTCCGGAATATTATTTTACAAGTGGCATAAAAATGTTCTCGGAATGGGATGAAACTTGTCGAGCGGTCTTATTATAGTGTAGACAGACCGCCTGCCAAATTTCATCGCATTCGGAGTCCGTTTGATAGCCCAACCATTAAACATATAGCGGTACCGTTGCCGGTACCTTCGTCGGACGTTTTCGGTCTTCTGAAACCATCTCGGGCCGCACTTCTCCCCCTCTCTTCTCAGCCCGAGGCATTCTACACGGTCACTTGCAGCCCACCTAGGCCCAGCCTTCCCCTTCTCACGCCCGAAGCCGTCCGATGGCGATCGCACGGTCCGAAAACCTCTCCTAACCCCCCAAACCCTAATCCTGCCTATAAAAGGAAGCGCCCCTTCCATTTTTGGCAGAAGACCACCCTTCTCCTCGAAATCAGCGCCTCCCCAGCCTCCCTCCGCCACTTGTCGCCGCCAGATCCGCTCCGCCGCCGCCACTTGGCCTCCTCCCGCGCCGCCACCTCGCCGTCGACACGTGGCGCCACCCCAGTGGGCAGCGCCGCCGCCCCGTCCAACCAGAGGGCGCCACGTCGCGCCCCTGCTTCCCCACTTCGCCGCGGCCCGCCCGAGCCCGCGCGCGGCCCGCGCAAGCCCATCGGAGCCCGGGGCAGCCCAGCCGCCGCGTCCCCGCTCTCCCGCAGCCCGAGCTCCTCCCGAGCTCAGAACCCCGCCGCCGACGACCGTCCCCGCCACCATGTGCGCCGTCGCCCGCCGCCTACTCCCTCGCCGGAGCCGCCGCTCCGCGTCGCCGCCTCCCCGTCGCCAGGTCGCGCCGCCCCGGCCTTCTCCTTCCTCTCCATTCGTTCTTCTCTCTCCCTCACTCTCTCTCTCTCTGTGCAGTAGGAGGCCGCCGCCCTGGAGACCTCGTCGCCGGCCTCCTCGTCTTCAAGCCTCGCCGGATCCGGGGTCCCCAGGCCCGGATCTGCCCGTCCCCGTCCTCCCGGCGACCTCCTCGCCGGCCCTGCCAAAGCTTCTCGCCTTCGCCATGGATCCCGCCTCGCCCTGCCTCCCCGATCGGATCGGGAGGAGCCACCGCCGTTGACCCTCCGCGTGGGCCTCGCCTCCGGCCCAGCGCAGGCGCCAAGGCCCAACGTCGCCTTGGCCTCCCAGGCCGCCCCCTCGCCCTGGTGGGCCTTGCTCAGCGCCAAGGCCCAGCGCGCCCAGCAGGCCTGCCCCGCCTCCTGCTCCACCGACTGGGCTTAGCCCATGGGTGAGCAGCCCAGATCCAGTGCCCCCTCTGTCCTGTGCATGTTGGGCCAGTAGATTCGGCCCGCGTCATGTTTTTTTCTGCTGCTGCGATTTTAGCAATTATCCAGAGAATTACCGTTTTGCAGAATAGCCCCTAAACTTCATACATTTAATAACTCATCAACGATGCATCATATTAAAATGTTTTATATATGAAACTCGCTCAGAATTTTGTGTAGATTAATAATTTGCAACTTTCACCCATGTTTAAAATGTTTAAAATGCTGTTTGGTTAAATTTGCTCCTATGCCATGTTAAAATGATTTATTTCATAACTAATTAACCGTAACTCAGATTTAAATAAACTTTATATGTAAATGGGGTGGAAAAATGCATAGATTAACATGTTACACTTTATTTTCCTGTTTAACAACTTTAAAATTGTGTTTATGTCAGATCAGTACCGAATCTATTATATGCTCATGAGGAGTTTCCGGATTTGTTGTTCGTTGCTTCCGGCCTCATTTAAACTTGACTAGATAGGTAGTTTTACTTTGCTTCACCCTCTTGTCATGTTTAACAACATTTAATATTGTTGGGTACATAAACGAGATCAAACTAAATAACTTGTTGTGGTGTTTCTCCAATATGCAACCCGTTGCATATTGAGCTCCACTTAACTTGTAGTATTGCTTGTTGCACTTTGCCATGCCATGCTATTTAAACCGGACATGCATCATACTTGGTTGTGCATCATGCCATGTTTATGTGATGGTTGTTTACTATGTTGTTTGTTTGTTTCCGGGTTGCTTCTCTCGTTAGCTTCGGTTTCGCTCCGGAGTTGTGAGGATTCGTTCGACTTCGTCCGTTTGTCTTCTTCATGGACTCGTTCTTCTTCCTTGCGGGATCTCAGGCAAGATGACCATACCCTCAAAATCACTTCTATCTTTGCTTGCTAGTTGCTCGCTCTTTTACTATGCCTATGCTGCGATACCTACCACTTGCTTATCATGCCTCCCATATTGTCAAACCAAGCCTCTAACCCACCTTGTCCTAGCAAACCGTTGATTGTCTATGTTACCGCTTTGCTCAGCCCCTCTTATAGTGTTGTTAGTTGCAGGTGAAGATGAGGTTTGTTCCTTGTTGGAACATGGAGATGTTGTTCCTTGTTTGGAACATGTTTATTTGTTGGGATATCACAATATATCTTATTTAATTAATGCATCTATATACTTGGTAAAGGGTGGAAGGCTCGGCCTTATGCCTGGTGTTTTGTTCCACTCTTGTCGCCCTAGTTTCCGTCATATCGGTGTTATGTTCCCGGATTTTGCGTCCCTAACGCGGTCGGGTGATTTATGGGACCCCCTTGACAGTTTGCTTTGAATAAGACTTTTCCAGCAAGGCCCAACCTTGGTTTTACCATTTGCCTACCACCTATCCCTTTCCCTTGGGTCTGATCAACCCGAGGGTCATCTTTATTCAGCCCCCCGGGCCAATGCTTGTCTAAGTGTTGGTCCGAACTAGAGCCCTTTGCAGCGCCACCTCAAGGAAACTTGAGGGCTGGTTTTAGTTGTACGGAGTGTTCATCCGGTGTTGCCCTGAGAACGAGATATGTGCAGCTCCTATCAGGATGTCGGCGCATCGGGCGGCTTTGCTGGACTTGTTTTATTGCTGTCGAAATGTCTTGTAGCCGGGATTCCGAGACTGATCGGGTCTTCCCGGGGAGAAGGAATATCCTTCGTTGATCGCGAGAGCTTATCATGGGCTAAGTTGGGACACCCCTGCAGGGTTTGAACTTTCAAAAGCCGTGCCCACGGTTATGTGGCAGATGGGAATTTGTTAATGTCCAGTTGTAGAAAACCCGAAGTTGATCTTAACTAAAATACACCAACCGCGTGTGTAACCGTGATGGTCTCTTCTCGGCGGGGTCCAGGAAGTGAACACGGTTGTTGGAGTTATGTTTGACGTAAGTAGTTCAGGATCACTTATTGATCATAGTTGTTCGACCGTGCTTTGCCTTCTCTTCTCGCTCTCATTTGCGTATGTTAGCCACCATATATGCTAGTCGCTTGCTGCAGCTCCACCTCATACCTTTTACCTTACCTATAAGCTTAAATAGTCTTGATCTCGCGGGTGTGAGATTGCTGAGTCCCCGTGACTCACAGATACTTCCAAAACCAGTTTGCAGGTGCCGATGAAACCGTGCAGGTAACGCCCTCGAGCTCAAGGAGGAGCTCGTTGAAGATCTTGTTCTTTTTGTCGTTTCGTTCAGTTGATCAGTAGAGGAGCCCAGTTGGGGTCGATCGGGGACCTTTGTCGCTTTTGGGGTTTCTTCTTTTATTTTGGCTCCGTAGTCGGGCCCTGATTGTAACTGTATGATGTAATGTTTTATTCATGTATTTGGGTGAAGTGGCGATTGTAAGCCAACTATGTATCTCTTTTCCCCTTATGTATTACATGGGTTGTGTGAAGATTACCTCACTTGCGACATTGCTTTCAATGCGGTTATGCCTCTAAGTCGTGCTTCGACACGTGGGAGATATAGCCGCATCGAGGGCGTTATAAGTTGGTAATCAGAGCCTTCCCCGACCTTAGGAGGCCTCACTGATTGATCGTTTTTAGCGGCCGAGTTGTGTCTAGAAAAATGTTTTGAGTCATTTAGGAATTATATATCGGAGAGTTTAGGAATTCTTTTTACTGCCCAGTCTCCTCATCGCTCTGGTAAGGCATCCTGACATAGAGTTTTGACTCTTCTCTTCTCAAATTTCACTAAAATTTATTTTTTAGGATCACGCGGGTATCTTAGAATCGTTCCGATGGTTTTATGATGACAACATTGTCTTGGTTGCCTCCCGTCAGCAGGGGTTTTAGTGGAGGTGTCCCGGGGAGTTGAGCTCCGAGGTGTTGTCGTCATAATTTTATCGTTGCAGTTCTGGAATACCTGAGTTTAGTACGCCGACATCGAAAATCTCTTTTGTACAATTGTTGGTGAGATAACCCTGATAGCCCAGTACTGAGGCGAGTGCGGGAGTATTGCCATGACTTGTATAACGGATGCTTTTCGAAGGTTGAGGTAGATGATTTCCGAAGGTTTCTTGGTTATGTGCTGAAGGATGGATACAGCTGGATCTAGGTATTGTTAGTTTGGGTGATATATTTTGTGTCCCCTGTATCCCCAACACCTGATTGCATAACCAGAAAGTTTTGGGAGTTTATAAGTGGGAATTCAAGTATCTCTTAGGATATCTTTTCAACAGACACATGATACGATATGGGATCTATCATATGTTTGTTTCCGGCTTATTCTGCAAGCCAATCCTTTGTTTTGTTTTGTTTTGTGGTATTCGAGTTGCTTCGAAGTCAAATGTGGATTCCATACCTTCCCTAAACGGTGTTCTCATATTTCTATGTGAATACTAATCCTTCTTGATCATTGAGGTTGTCATGTCAATCCTTTTTCAACCGGTGTGCTTCCCTTCAACTTCATCATATTCGTTCAATTTCTGCCAGATCATTTATCAGTTCTTCTCAACGGTGTTTGCTTCATCCATTCCAAGTTGTCTTTGTTTTTCCCGCCCTCCCACACTTTTCCTTCAAGGACGCAGATTTCTTAATCAAGTATCCTTTTTATTGATGGAAGTTTCTTCATTCTTTCCTCCAATGTTCTTATCCGGTGGTTTCCATGAAGATTCTAACGGAGCTTCAAGTTCATCATTCGTCATTCTTTTCTTCTCCGGTGGATTCAATTCAAGCTTTGTCGGTCATATCTTTTCCTCGTTTCAAATACCTTCTCATACCGGTGCACCTCATAATAATTCACTTCTCGCTATTCATTTGTTCGGGAGTGCTGAAGATATCTCAGAAGGCTCGTCTTGTCTTTCAAGATCAGTTCAACCTATTTCGAGGTTGTTATCTCATTCTAGCCATTTAATTCAACCGGTACAATATCCCTTCCAAGTAATCGTTCAGTGGTGTTTCTTTTGAGTGGGCCCTAACCCACAGGTCTTTTTCCAGGATCTTACCTGACTCTTCTAATTTTTCCGGAGCTATTCTCAAATTCTTTTCAAAGTTTGACGTAAGAATGAATTTTCATCAGTCATATGTCTTTCTCCAAGATCTTTCAAATTCTTTTCATCGTTGGTTCAACCTTTTCCAATTCTCATTTCGGAGTGCCTCAACAATTCTTGGTGTTTCTCATCATCGTTCTCAACATTGGAAGACCGAAGAAGAGTTTCTCCTAAATCTTGCCTCATTCTCTTAAAGATTCATGGTTCTAGCTTTTTGTCATCCTCTCATAATTGTTTTCGATTGTGAGAATTCTTTGCACCCATCCGGAGCATTTCAGGAGTCTTTTCAGTTTGATTCTCCGGAGCCCATCATCTCAGATTTATTCGTTCTAAGTTTTCAGCTTCGTTCTTCAATTATTCTAAATTGATGTCTCTTCGTTCATTCTCCAAATCTTACCGGTGCATCGTTCAAGTATCCTCTAATCAGCTCGTGATCTATTCGTTCACTTGTTTCCAAAATCTCTCTAGTATCTTCATTCGTCTTCTAATTCTTCCCGGTGAATTGTGCCTTTGCTACTTTCTTTTTCAATTCTTATGGCGGTTTGTTCAAGATTCCTCTTCCTATGTTCTGATATTAATTCATTCGTTGTTTCCAAATTCCACCGGTGGTTCCATCAATACCGTCCCAAGTTTATGCTATATCTCTCTTAATCTTTTCTACGAGAATAAGTAGTATGCCAAATCCGTTGCTTGTCATCAATTTAAATTGGTGAAGGATAAGCATAATGTAATTCTTATTATTTTTCATCGAGTAAATTCTATTCCTTATTCCGGAGATTCATCAAAAATTTTGATTTCAATTGTTTCATCTTGTCTTCCTCGGAGTTCCAAGCTCTCGCAATTATATCACCACGAAGGTCCATCTAATCATCTCAAAGCTTTACCTTGTGTTTTCAACTTCTCGTTATTTTTATCATCCTTTTATTACCGGAGTTCTTTATGGAGGCTACATGATGATTCACAAAGGATTTAATTCCTTCTCGAAGTGTTCATCGAGATTCTTTTCAGAGGAGCTCAAGTATTCTTTATCTTGCATTTTAAAGTGCAATCCTTTCAACCGTATCATTCAAGGTGGTATTATGTCATTCTTAATAATTGGAGTTCATGTCTCATGACTCACATGTTGTCAAGAATGAGGTATTTTCAATCCATCAATCTCTTCATTGGAGTTATCTTGGGTTATATTTCACCTAAAGCCTTCCCTAAGGATTGCTGCTATTTATGGTGCTCATAAATGACCCAAGTTCTTATTTTATCCTCCCGGTGATATAGTTTTTTCGTCTCCTTGTTGATATCAATCCAATCTATTGTTTTCGTTAGTGGCAGAATTTCATCTCGTAATTTTGAGACGTTTTCCATAAGCCCACTACAAGCTTATTCTTTTCGTTATTGGTTGTCCAACAACTCCGTTTTAACCTTCTTGGAAGGATTCTTTCCAAATTCAATTGTGGTTGAAGTTGTCATTATCTTCTCCGTTCTTTTCTCCCAACCATCTAACTTCCATTCTTTCGTTCCGGAGGCATTGTGATGCTACTCTCTTCGACTCATCATCTCGTTTTGCCAAGTTCAAATGCTATTCCTCCATTTCCAACCGGAGTGTTGTATCATCTCTTCAAATTCTTTTCATCTTATCAAGTTTTTCCTTCTTCTTTCAATTGGAGTGCTGCCCAAATTATTTCATTATTATTCCTTCTCTATCTTGTTTCAACCGGAGTGGTTTCAATGTCTATCTTGTCACTTAAGCTCTTCTTCTCGCCGTATTTATGTTTCCTTGTCTAACGGAGTGTTTTCCACTTCGTTCATCTTCATTGTATTCCTTTTTCTCTCAATTTGTTCAACCTTGCAAGGTTCTTTGGTTTCACTCGTTTGTCAAAGAAGCAACTTAGCTTTACCTCTTCTCTTTCTCTTCCGTTTTCCCCTCCGGTGCCATTCTAGATCTCGGGACGAGATCCTCTCGTAGTGGTGGAGTGTTGTAACGCCCCGAGACCGATGTGCCAGCTGTCCTCCCGTTATTCGCTGTTGTTGCTTTGTCATTTGCTTGCGTGTCGCATCTTGCCATGTCATCATCCGCATTGCATCATCATGTTTTTGAAACTTGCATCCGTCCCAGTCTCTTTGTTCTCTCCGTTGTCCGTTCTGAGCCCAAACGCACTTGCACGCGCCCGCGGCATGTCCGGAATATTATTTTATAAGTGGCATAAAAATGTTCTCGGAATGGGATGAAACTTGTCGAGCGGTCTTATTATAGTGTAGACAGACCGCCTGCCAAATTTCATCGCATTCGGAGTCCGTTTGATAGCCCAACCGTTAAACATATAGCGGTACCGTTGCCGGTACCTTCGTCGGACGTTTTTGGTCTTCGGAAACCATCTCGGGCCGCACTTCTCCCCCTCTCTTCTCAGCCCGAGGCATTCTACACGGTTACTTGCAGCCCACCTAGGCCCAGCCTTCCCCTTCTCATGCCCAAAGCCGTCCGATGGCGATCGCACGGTCCGAAAACCTCTCCTAACCCCACCAAACCCTAATCCTGCCTATAAAAGGAAGCCCCCCCTTCCATTTTTGGCAGCAGACCACCCTCCTCCTCGAAATCAGCGCCTCCCCAGCCTCCCTCCACCACTTGTCGCCGCCACATCCGCTCCGCCGCCGCCACTTGGCCTCCTCCCGCGCCGCCACCTCGCCGTCGCCACGTGGCGCCACCCCAGTGGGCAACGCCGCCGCCCCGTCCAACCAGAGGGCGCCACGTCGCGCCCCTGCTTCCCCACTTCGCCGCGGCCCGCCCGAGCCCGCGTGCGGCCCGCGCAAGCCCATCGGAGCCCGGGGCAGCCCAGCCGCCGCGTCCCCGCTCTCCCGCAGCCCGAGCTCCTCCCGAGCTCAGAACCCCGCCGTCGACGATCGTCCCCGCCGCCGTGTGCGCCGTCGCTCACCGCCTACTCCCTCGCCGGAGCCGCCGCTCCGCGTCGCCGCCTCCCCGTCGCCAGGTCGCGCCGCCCCGGCCTTCTCCTCCCTCTGCATTCGTTCTTCTCTCTCCCTCCCTCTCTCTCTCTCTCTCTCTGTGCAGTAGGAGGCCGCCGCCCTGGAGACCTCGTCGCCGGCCTCCTCGTCTTCAAGCCTCGCCGGATCCGGGGTCCCCAGGCCCGGATCTGCCCGTCCCCGTCCTCCCGGCGACCTCCTCGCCGGCCCTGCCGAAGCTTCTCGCCTTCGCCATGGATCCCGCCTCGCCCTGCCTCCCCGATCGGATCGGGAGGAGCCGCCGCCGTTGACCCTCCGCGTGGGCCTCGCCTCCGGCCCAGCGCAGGCGCCAAGGCCCAATGCCGCCTTGGCCTCCCAGGCCGCCCCCTCGCCCTGGTGGGCCTCGCTCAGCGCCAAGGCCCAGCGCGCCCAGCCGGCCTGCCCCGCCTCCTGCTCCACCGACTGGGCTTAGCCCATGGGTGAGCAGCCCAGATCCAGTGCACCCTCTGTCCTGTGCATGTTGGGCCAGTAGATTCAGCCCGTGTCATGTTTCTTTCTGCTGCTGCGATTTTAGCAATTATCCAGAGAATTACCGTTTTGCAGAATAGCCCCTAAACTTCATACATTTAATAACTCATCAACGGTGCATCATATTAAAATGTTTTATATATGAAACTCGCTCAGAATTTTGTGTAGATTAATAATTTGCAACTTTCACCCATGTTTAAAATGTTTAAAATGATGTTTGGTTAAATTTGCTCCTATGCCATGTTAAAATGATTTATTTCATAACTAATTAACCGTAACTCAGATTTAAATAAACTTTATATGTAAATGGGGTGGAAAAATGCATAGATTAACATGTTACACTTTATTTTCCTGTTTAACAACTTTAAAATTGTGTTTAGGTCAGATCAGTACCGAATCTATTATATGCTCATGAGGAGTTTCCGGATTTGTTGTTCGTTGCTTCCGACCTCATTTAAACTTGACTAGATAGGTAGTTTTACTTTGCTTCACCCTCTTGTCATGTTTAACAACATTTAATATTGTTGGGTACATAAACGAGATCGAACTAAATAACTTGTTGTGGTGTTTCTCCAATATGCAACCCGTTGCATATTGAGCTCCACTTAACTTGTAGTATTGCTTGTTGCACTTTGCCATGCCATGCTATTTAAACCGGACATGCATCATACTTGGTTGTGCATCATTCCATGTTTATGTGATGGTTGTTTACTATGTTGTTTGTTTGTTTCCGGGTTGCTTCTCTCGTTAGCTTCGGTTTCGTTCCGGAGTTGTGAGGATTCGTTCGACTTCGTCCGTTTGTCTTCTTCATGGACTCGTTCTTCTTCCTTGCGGGATCTCAGGCAAGATGACCATACCCTCGAAATCACTTCTATCTTTGCTTGCTAGTTGCTCGCTCTTTTGCTATGCCTATGCTGCGATACCTACCACTTGCTTATCATGCCTCCCATATTGTCAAACCAAGCCTCTAACCCACCTTGTCCTAGCAAACCGTTGATTGGCTATGTTACCGCTTTGCTCAGCCCCTCTTATAGCGTTGTTAGTTGCAGGTGAAGATGAGGTTTGTTCCTTGTTGGAACATGGAGATGTTGTTCCTTGTTTGGAACATGTTTATTTGTTGGGATATCACAATATATCTTATTTAATTAATGCATCTATATACTTGGTAAAGGGTGGAAGGCTCGGCCTTATGCCTGGTGTTTTGTTCCACTCTTGCCTCCCTAGTTTCCGTCATATCGGTGTTATGTTCCCGGATTTTGCGTCCCTAACGCGGTCGGGTGATTTATGGGACCCCCTTGACAGTTCGCTTTGAATAAGACTTTTCCAGCAAGGCCCAACCTTGGTTTTACCATTTGCCTACCACCTATCCCTTTCCCTTGGGTCTGATCAACCCGAGGGTCATCTTTCTTCAGCCCCCCCGGGCCAATGCTTGTCTAAGTGTTGGTCCGAACTAGAGCCCTTTGCAGCGCCACCTCAAGGAAACTTGAGGGCTGGTTTTAGTTGTACGGAGTGTTCATCCGGTGTTGCCCTGAGAACGAGATATGTGCAGCTCCTATCAGGATGTCGGCGCATCAGGCGGCTTTGCTGGACTTGTTTTATTGCTGTCGAAATGTCTTGTAGCCGGGATTCCGAGACTGATCGGGTCTTCCCGGGGAGAAGGAATATCCTTCGTTGATCGCGAGAGCTTATCATGGGCTAAGTTGGGACACCCCTGCAGGGTTTGAACTTTCAAAAGCCGTGCCCGCGGTTATGTGGCAGATGGGAATTTGTTAATGTCCGGTTGTAGAAAACCCGAAGTTGATCTTAACTAAAATACACCAACCGCGTGTGTAACCGTGATGGTCTCTTCTCGGCGGGGTCCGGGAAGTGAACACGGTTGTTGGAGTTATGTTTGACGTAAGTAGTTCAGGATCACTTATTGATCATAGTTGTTCGACCGTGCTTTGCCTTCTCTTCTCGCTCTCATTTGCGTATGTTAGCCACCATATATGCTAGTCGCTTGCTGCAGCTCCACCTCATACCTTTTACCTTACCTATAAGCTTAAATAGTCTTGATCTCGCGGGTGTGAGATTGCTGAGTCCCCGTGACTCACAGATACTTCCAAAACCAGTTTGCAGGTGCCGATGAAACCGTGCAGGTGATGCCCCCGAGCTCAAAGAGGAGCTCGTTGAAGATCTTGTTCTTTTTGTCGCTTCGTTCAGTTGATCAGTAGAGGAGCCCAGTTGGGGTCGATCGGGGACCTTTGTCGCTTTTGGGGTTTCTTCTTTTATTTTGGCTCCGTAGTCGGGCCCTGATTGTAACTGTATGATGTAATGTTTTATTCATGTATTTGGGTGAAGTGGCGATTGTAAGCCAACTATGTATCTCTTTTCCCCTTATGTATTACATGGGTTGTGTGAAGATTACCTCACTTGCGACATTGCTTTCAATGCGGTTATGCCTCTAAGTCGTGCTTCGACACGTGGGAGATATAGCCGCATCGAGGGCGTTATATTATCTTAGGGGCGTGTGCGGCCTAGAGCTACTGGCGCCCGATCTGGAGGTCGGCCGGGATTAAAGGGATGGCCTAGGGGCGCTGCCAAGCACGGCGGTGGTGTGAGGTCGATGGGAGGGCGGGGCAGCGGAGGCAGGGGTCTGGGCCGGTGGTCGCTGGCGGTTCGAGAAAGATCGTCAACAGTGACTGGTGGGAGGTAGACAAAGGCCATCTGCCCGTTCCTTATAGATCGGACGGTTCATTAAAAAAATCGACTGACCTATTTATTTTCAGTCGACTGTTATCTTAGATATGACCACATGTGGTGGTGTGCTGGAGGAGTACCTGCATTTCCTGTGCTCATATATTACAAAATCATACGGAGTAGAATCTAATTCTGTTTGCCATGCAATGTTGTAGAGCTATCATATGTCTCATGTCATTTATTTTTCAGCCACCTGCTATCTGCTACTTTTACAGTGCACTAGTTCTGCACACACTTCACCCTTACTCTCACTGTTGTGTTTTTATGCAAGGGTATTTTAGACTCTGCTGCCATGAGAGAAGCCAAGAAGAAAAGAGATAAGTCGCTCCAGCTTGTTGTGCGGCTAGGCAAGACACGTTTCAACGCTTTAATGGGTGCAGTGTCAGCAGATGGAGACGGGGAACGTAGCTCTGGAGTTGATGACCTCGCTCGCAATGAACCACCATCCCAGGTGCTTGCTTTAACTTTGCGGTGTCATATGTGGTTGCATGTTCCATATGGTGTCTAGCTTGTATTCGAAAGGCCGAAGTCGATAAGATAAGGAAAGATATTTTTTTACATGAACCACCATCCCGTGAGCACCAGAACACAAATAGCTAGTCAGGGCACTGGCCAAGCCAGTGACAAGCCCAGCAAAGATAGGCATCACTTGGAAGCCAACTAAAAAGCTGCGATGGTGGCGAAGCAGCCCGCCTCCCACCAGGCTCTCAGGTCCTAGATGATCATGCTCACCACTCTAGTCGGATGTCTAGCTTGTATTGCTTCCAATTTGGTTAAATTGCATCTGCTTAGCTTACACATTATACCTTTGAATATGAAATGCCTTTCTGTTTTTGGTACATACTAGTACATCTGTGTATTAACCATGTTCTTACATCAAACTAATGTTCTTGTGTATCCCTCATCAATCACTTATGACGAGGCAGGCAGGCAAGGGGACTACTCCTCATTTAAAGAATGCAGCGTCAGCCTCCCGACATGATTCTTAAGAAATAGAAATGCTACATGAAGATAGTGAACGTAGCTCTATAGTTGATTACAGCATTTCCCCTACACTAGCATCGCAGGTGCTTGCTCTAACTTGGCAGCGTGATATGTGGTTGCATGTTGCATATGGTGTCTAGATTGTAATTCTTCCAATCTGGTTAAACTGCATGTGCTAGTCTGCTTAGCTTAGACATTATACCTGTTAATGTGACATGCCTTCCTGTATTTAGTACATAGTGCATCTGTCTATTAAGCATGTCCTTACATAAAACTATTTTTTTTGTATCCCGCAGCAATCAACATGACGAGACACCTTTAGTATATGCAGTGCGATATTAGTTGCATCTTTCATATGATTTATAGCATGCGTTGCTTCTAATTTGTTGAAATTCCATTTATGATGGGACGCTTTTAATTTGGCAGAGTCATATTGGTTGCATCTTTCATGTGGTGTCTAGCTTGCATTGCTTCTTATTTGTTGGAATGGTTTCTGCTTAGTTTACACAAACAGTTGTGAACATGCAATGTCGTCTTGTTTTTCGTACATATTCCATCCTGGTATCATGTGTTTGCCTTACATCAAAGTAGTGATTGTCAGTATCATGCATGAATGAGTTCTGAAGAGACAATTTTATTGCTTTTTCTTGTCGGTTTTACTTGACAATTCAAAATCAATAAAGCGGAAGGAAGTTAGCAAGGCAACAGATAAAGGTGCTCCTTCCGAACGGAGGGCCTCTACAGTTTCTACTCCTCCACACCCCCAAGATGATTTCCAAGACAACACATGCATAGACACTCAACAAAGCTGTGTTTATGATGAGCACGTCTCCCCTAGTGCAGCATCACCGGTGCTCCCTCTAACTTGGCACTGTTATATGTGGTTGCATGTTATGTGTGATGTCTAGCTTGTATTGCTTCTAATTTTGTTGAATTCCATCTGCTTACTTTACACATTATACTCGAGTAAGATGCGTGTTCCTGTTTCTAGAACATACAATATCTTTCTATCACACCATGTTCTTACATCATATTACTACTGTTGTGTAACCTGCAACAATCACTTATCATAAGACATGTTTGACTTCGGAGTGTGATATAGGTTACATCTCACATTCTTTTCTAGCTTGCACTACTAATTTGTTGAAATGGCACTTATGACGAGACACTTTTAACTTGGTAGAGTGATATTCGTTGCATCTTTCATATGGTGTCTAGCTTTCATTGCTTCTAATTTGTTGAAATGCCTTCTCCTTAGTTTACACATCATAAGCTGTGAATATGCAATGCTGTGAATATGCAATGGCACTAATGACGAGAGACCTCTAACATGGTAGTGTGATGTTGTTTGCATCTTGCATATGATTTATTTCTTGTACTGCTTCACATTTGTTTAAACGCCATTTATGATGCGACACTGTTAACTTGGCAGAGCAATATTTGTAGCATCTTTCATATGGTGTCTACCTTCCATTGCATTGCTTCTAATTTGGTGAAATGTCTTCTTCTTAGTTTACACATCATAGTTCTGGTTATCTCTTCCGTCCTGTTTTTCATACATATTACATCCTCCTATCATGTGGTTGTCTAACATCAAAGTTCAGTTCGTCTGCATCACGCATCAATTTGTTCTGAAGAACTAAATGGTTATTCGTTTTTCTTGTCGGCTTGACTTAACATGGCACAAAGAAAGAGGAAGAAACACATAATGGCAGGGAATGAGAAGCGGATGAATCCTGCAGATTCTGCTGGTACTGATGGTGCAATAGAAGGTCAAAGTCCAGCAGGAAATTCTACAAACATGGCATCCCATGCTACACGAGTTGCAAAAAAAGACAAACAGAAACAAATAGCTGCCACCAAACAAGCAGAGACATCCCTAGTTCTTGCAACACCTACCACAGTACTACCAGCTGCACGACGTACTCGTGCGTCAACTGAGCTAGCAGCACGTTCCCAAGCTCCCTTGCCACCTGACACTACTTCCCAAGCACTCTTGACACAAGACGAGTTGGCAATATCAGATGAACCTTGTGAGCTTCAACAGCAAGAAGGTAGTTGCTGGAGTCAAGTTACGGTTGCATGCTTCTTTATATGTAGTCTCACAGTTTGATGTACACTAACACTTCCTATGTTTGTTGTTGGACTAGCACCTAGGCGCAAGAGGAAACAAACATCAGGGATAATGCTTGATAGGTTAACTAAATCTAGAGGAGGAAGAATGGAGATCCGTTTTGAGGCAGGTTTAAAAAGGCCACATGATGCTACAGAGTCAGCCAAGTTAGTATCAGAGGCAGTGGTTGCTGTTAGGTGTCATGTATGTATCCTCCCAACATGGATTCAGTACAGGAATGACAAAGACGAAACCCAGTTCAACACCTTCCTTGACCATTTATCTGTAAGTATGGTTATGTATGGAAACTAGTAATATCGTCTTGCTCTGTCCAATACTTTCTAGGTTGCTGATAATGAGACTCCCATAATTTTCAACAGATGAGGTTCAAGTTGGATAGCCAAGATGATGCAACCAGACAAGCTTGCACCCATGTTTTCAAGTCTGCTCTGCGACAATATCGGTATAACTTGAGGAAAACTCACTTTGAAGGCAAGGCTAACAGTGAACTTGCCCAAACATCTCCAGTGGAAAATATATCTGATGAAGACTGGAGAGGCCTTGTTAAACACTGGTCCGATCCGAAGTATCAGGTACATTATATATATGTCATGAGATCACATGTTGAAGTCCTATTTACGCATGTGCCATACAAATCTATCTTCTTGTAGGTGAACTGTTCAAAGAACAAGGCCAACCGTACGAAAGTGAAATTCCAACAGACGACAGGATCTCGTAGCTATATTGCACACTGCGAGGCTCTTGTAATTAGCTGATGTTTCACTCTTTTCGCTGTACCATATTATCAGATCTATGTTGACTTGTTCCAAATGCAGAGGAAAGCCTGCAAGGACCAAAAAGTACCTGAACCAAATGCTGTGGAAATCTTCAAGGACTGTCACACCAGCAAGAAGAAGGGCATGACTACACCAGTCAAAGTCGCTGTTGTAAGTCCTTAATCCTCATGCCTTTTAACTACTACTTACTCTGACTTGTGCCTTGAACTGCATAGTTTGCAGCCAATGTCTATTACTCTTTTCAATTTTATATGCAATTGTCTTAGCGTATCAATGCACCTTACAAGGTTTAAAAGAGAGGAGTGATGTTCCTTTCATCTTGACCCGTAATCTAGTTCCGTGCTGGACTTGCCCACACAACGTTACAATTGCCTGTTTGTCTGTTCTCAGTTGTTTTGTGATATGAATGACGTCATACTATGCTTACCGTATTATAAACTTCGTCTCTTCATCCTTAGCCCTCAATACAATGTGAAGAAATAGACAATACATTAGCGATGGTACATGGTCATATGTTTGGAACCTGGTTTTATTATGTACTTTGCAATAAAATACAACTAATATTTTACATGGGTTCACCAGAATAAGTTCTGTATATAGACCAAAGCTATTTTGTTTGGTTTTGCTGCCTCCTTAATATCTTCTGTTCTGGTACTACTAATGTAAAACCTCAACTTTTCAGCGAGCTATGGAAAAAATGGTGGAACCGCCACCTTCTGAAGGTGGCGAGGCAACTATAACCGCAATGTCAGCTCTTGCTGCAGTGGGTCAGTACCTGTCCACTAACAGTGCCAAAAGCACGTTCCTGCGTAATACTGGGTTGGTTGTTAAGGCAATATCGTCCAAACTGCCTCATGATCAAGATATGCAAGCTCAAAGCAATGTTGTATCTGCGCTCCAGACACAAGTCCATTCCCTAACAGAGACCCTTTGTGAAACAAGGAGAAACGTTGCTCAATGTCGTCAAGATATGCATGGTTTTGAAACCAGAATGTCAGACATTTGCTATGTTGTTCAGGAGCCTAGGGGAAATGAAGGCGAGGTTTATGGTGCTCCATCGGACAATACAGCATGAAAACGTAACAGTCAGGTCAAATGAACTGAGCTTCTAAACTTCTGGTGGTGCATTTACCTGCTAGACTGTTAAGTTTTATGCCAACCTTCCTTTTGTTATATAGTTATAATTTGTATTGGTGCGATACAAAATGTATTCTTAACGTGCAGCCACCGCCTGAAGAAAACATCAAGCCATTTTTGTATAGTGTAGGGTGTTCCCTATATTTGCACTGGTGGCGATCTTTGATGCCGAGTGGATGTAATATGTGCAATCACCTTAATAGCCTAGCGTTAGTTTCGGCCTTATTTATTTCCTAGTCTTCTTTTTCCCTAGTTTGCTATTGGCCGCAACTACCATGGGCCATATACGGGCCGTAGGATCCATGGGTCACCTACGGGCCATCGATAAATGGGCCTGTAATCGGTGGGCCTCGAGCCGTCGGATAAATGTGTCTACATGGGCCATAATCGGGCGTAATTGGTATCGGCCCAGCACGGTAACAGGCCGTAGGACAGCAAAGGCTTAATTCTGTCACAGGCATAACGGGTCGTTAATGGGCCAGAATATTGGACGGGCTGGAAACGGGGCAACGGGTTAACGGGCCAAAAACGGGCCGACTCTTGCCATGGGCCGATTTTGGCCCATTAGGGTAACAGGCCAGTAACGGGCCAACTCTTGCCATGGGCCGAATTTGGCCCATTAGTGGAACAGGCCAGTAACGGGCTAGAAGTAATCGAGGGCCGAAAAGGAACCCAAGAACGTATGGGCCGTCAATAGGCCGAAAGCTAACACGGGCTGGAAACGGCCCATGTAAATCGCAGGCCGTTAACGGGTATAAAGAAAATTACTGTTCATTATGGGCTAGACTCACCGTGGGCCTGTAATGGGCCGAAAGATACGAAGGCCTCATATGGGCTGAAAGACGTGGTGGGTCATACATGGGCCGAAAGTGAAATGGGCTGGAATTATATTCGACGGCCCACATGACGTTGTTGGGCCGATTTCCTTTAGGGCCTAATGGGTCGTGAGTTAACGGGCCGTAAAATGGGCTATTTGCGAAGAGACCGTTAACATGCTTTTCATGGGCCAGCCCGTTAACTTTTGACCAAGTCAAACGGGCCGGCTTTATAAGCTAAATGGGCCACTGTTGGGCCGTGCCATGTGTCGACATATCATAGGCGCCTATCTGACCCACTGACGAGCTGACACGTGTTTCGTCCGGCCAATAAGAATTTTACACATGGAAATTTCCCATTGGTCGGGGCTGTTAACGGGTTATCGGATCAAAAACCCGACCCGATAGCTTAACGGCGTTCCGTTACGGTGGATGCTATGTGTCGGTCACCCTTGACGAAAGCACTTCTGTGACGCGCGATTTATCATCATGTAAGTGGACACTTCCGTGATGATAATTTTGGTAATGTCATGGAACACTTCTACGACAGCACAGATATGACTATCTTGATTCTGTCATAAATTTGTCATGGATGTGCATGCATGAAAAAAAAGCGACCTACTGTGACAAACACGTATCATCACGGAAGTGTATTTTTTTGTAGTGGGTATTACCTCCATCGAGAGGGCCCGAACCTGGGTAAACATCGTGTCCCCTGCCTCCTGTTACCATCCGCCTTAGACGCACAGTTCGGGACCCCCTACCCGAGATCCGCCGGTTTTGACACCGACATTGGTGCTTTCATTGAGAGTTCCACTATGTCGTCGCCGTAAGGCTTGATGGCCCCTTCGATCATCGGTAACGACGCGGTCCAGGGTGAGGTCTTCCTCCCCGGACAGATCTTTGTATTCGGCGGCTTCGCACTGCGGGCCAACTCGTTTGGCCATGTGGAGCAGATCGAGAGCTACGCCCTGGCCACCAGGTTAGGTTTCGAAACTTGAATTACACTGCCGATATCCGCGGAGACTTGATCTTCGATGGACTCGGGACCATGCCAGGTATGCCGCACGATCACGACGGGCATGATATAGCTCTGTCGTCGGACAGTGTTCCGGAAATCACACCAGCAACTACTCCGGCCTTCAATCTGGAACAGATTGCGCCATCCGAGGACGGGCGGATAGACCCCACCTTGGAGGCCGCACCCTCAATGGCGATAGAGCCAAATACTGACCTTACCCCTCACGAGAACCGTGACGCCAAACCAATGGACTCGTCTCCGACCATGGACTCTGAACCGCCTGCGCCCATGCCTATCGAATCCGATTGGGCACCGATCATGGACGTCACCTCCGCGGATATCTTTCAGCACTCGCCCTTCGGCGATGTACTAAACTCGCTAAGGTCTCTCTCCCTGTCAGGAGAACCTTGGTAGAACTATGTTCGGCTGGAATGGGATGCGGATGACGAAGAAATTCACTCCCCACCCACCACCCACTTAGTAGCCACTGTCGATGATTTAACTGACATGCTCGAGTTCGACTCCGAAGATATCGATGGTATGGACAACGATGCAGGAGACGAACAGGAACCACCGCCAACAGGGCGCTGGACCGCCACTTCATCACATGACATATACATGGTGGATACACCCAAAGAAAATGATGACGAGGAACGAAAGGATGCAGTGAAAGATAACTCCCTCGAGAAACAATCAAAGTGGCGCTGCAGGCGCCGCTCCAAATCTCGCCTCGGCAAAAACAGCGATAACAGCGCAAGAAAAAACAATACCCCGGTCGACTCCGGCGGAAACGATGACCGAATAGACCCAGTGATAGAGCAAGGCGAGCCAGTGGACGACGAACAAAGTACGGAGCCGCTGTCCGAACACGGCGACGCCGAGCGTCAAGCTAATCAGCCCGTCTCCGGAGAAGAGAACAGTCCAGATGATGATGAACACATCATCCTGGAAAGGCAGCTGGAGCAAGAGAACCTCCATAGAAGGCTTATCGCCACTGCGAGGAGTCTGAAGAAGCAGAAGCAAAAGCCCAAGGCCGCACAAAACACTCTCAATAGTAGATGGAACAAAGTGCTCGATACGGCAGAGAAGTATGGTCGCAGCCGCCACACGAAGAGCTACCCAAAGCAAAAGTTGCTGCCTGAATTCGACGATGAGGCCTTAGAGCCCCCACAGCCAAAAAATAAAACTGCCGACCGGTCGGATCAACGACCTCGTGGCCGCGACAGAGCGGCCAACGAGGCCGCACATAAGTCAGTACATGACCTACGCGAGGACTCGCATCAAAGGGCCGATGCAACCAGATCCATCTACGGATCAAGGAAACGCGCTCCAGCACCCAACCAAAACCAAGTATCACAACCGTTCGAACGCCATGGTACAGCTAAATACAGGGGTGCCGCACACCCCCTTTGTTTCACCGACGAAGTACTGGACCATGAATTTCCAGAAGGATTCAAACCAGTGAACATAGAGGCATATGACGGGACTACAGACCCAGGGATCTGGATTGAGGACTTTATCCTCCATATTCATATGGCTCGCGGAGACGATCTCCATGCCATCAAATACTTGCCCCTCAAGCTCAAAGGACCAGCTCGGCACTGGCTAAAAAGCCTCCCCGAAAACTCCATTGGAAGTTGGGAAGAGCTCGAGGATGATTTTCGGGCTAATTTTCAAGGGAATTATGTCCGACCTCCGGACGCAGACGATTTGAGTCATATAATTCAACAGCCTGCAGAGTCAGCCCGAAAGCTTTGGAACAAGTTTCTCACTAAGAAGAACCAAATTGTCGACTATCCGGACGCCGAAGCCTTAGCAGCTTTCAAGCACAGCATCCGAGACGAATGGCTTGCCAGACACCTCGGCCAAGAAAAACCAAGAACAATGGCAGCCCTAACAATCCTCATGACCCGCTTTTGCGTAGACGAGGACAGTTGGTTAGCCCGAAGTAGCACCAGCGACCCAAGCACATCCGAAGTTAGGGATGGCAATGGAAAACCACGACGCGGTAAAAACAAGTGCCGGAACAAAGAAGACAGCCCAGATAACACGGCGATAAATGCCGGATTCATGGGCTCTCGACCGGGTCAGCGGAAAAAGCCCTTTAAAGGCAACAGAGATGGACCGACCAGCCTAAACAAGATTCTAGACAAACTATGTCAGATCCACAGCACCCCCGATAAACCTGCAAATCATACCCACAGAGAATGCTGGGTCTTCAAGTAGGCCGGCAAGCTAAATGCCGAATACAAGGGGGAGGACACACCGAGTGAAGACGAGGATAAGCCTCGCCAACAGGGCACTGGGGAACAGAAAAAATTCCCACCACAAGTCAAAACAGTAAACGTGATCCATGTGAAAAAGAGGAGAAGCAAATATGCACTCCGAAATACACGAGCCGTAGAGCCCGTCACCCCTGAGTTCTACCCCTGGTCGGCCTGCCCGGTCACTTTTGATCGCAGGGATCACCTAATAAGCATCCGGCATGAAGGATCAGCTGCCTTGGTGTTGGACCCAATAATAAATGGATACCATCTCAAACGAGTCCTTATGGACGGCGGCAGTAGTCTAAATCTGATATATCAGGACACCATCCGCAAAATGGGGATAAACCCAACAAAAATCAGCCACAGTAATACTACCTTCAAGGGAGTAATAGCAGGCACAGAGGCCCGCTGCACGGGCTCTCTAGTACTAGAGGTTGTGTTCGGCTCGCCCGATAACTTCCGAAGCGAAAAGTTAACCTTCGACATTGCTCCATTCCGAAGTGGCTATCAAGCACTACTCGGAACAGCGGCTTTCGCTCGTTTTAATGCAATACTGCATTACGTTTTTCTCAAGCTTAAAATGCCCGGTCCGCGTGGCATCATCACAGTACATGGAAATGTTGAGCGCTCCTTACGAGCAGAAGAACGTACGGCTGCTTTAACAGCCGAACACTAGACGGCCTCACCAGAACAGATAAACCGGTCGTTAAGACCACGAACACAGTTATACGAGTCTGGCTAATGATTGGATAGAGATTGGTTTGATGGTTATACCCTTATAGACGGTACCGGGGGCTTCTTAGCGATAATTCGGCTCAACTTTACCCATCTTGACTTTTAAATGGTTTATTTATAATATCCAATTTTTTGCACGACAACTTTCAACTAAGTTCCTCTCTTTTACAGATGACAATCGTGCTACACCCGTCCAGGATACGGCACAACGGAGACACAGGCGCAGACGTGCAGCAGGGGCCCGTTCAAAGGTTTCTCTTTAGATTAAGACCCTGCGTAAATCTTTTTTACTCTCTTTTGTTGTTCACATCCTCCGGATTCTCAATACAACCGAGAAGGATGCTGACGTTCTTGGCATGTGGCCACGTCAGAATATTTTTCGTATTCGGACACTAGGGGCTCATTGTCCAAGGGCATCATTTAGCCTGGTATATATTTCAAAGACCGAATACCTTAGGGAGTGTTCGGCGTCGCGAGTTTGGCCTTATATGCATCAGCTCCGAATCATGTCTTTGGTCAAATGTTGGGTTTGCCCGGCTCCTGTGTTTTGCTACCTTACATTCTGCTCTATCGGCTAAGGCGGCACCAGGAGAACTACTGCGATTGTGCCCTGGTTCGGCCGGACGAGCACCTCAGTAGAGAAAGCCGAAAACTGACTATCATGATAAAGCGTGAGACTGGTCAACCACTCGATGACCTAGCGGAATCTTCGGGATTCCTCCGCATTAACGAAGGGCCGTTTCCCGGCCAGGCATGTACGCCCCCCGTATTCGGATGAGCGCGGAGCCACCAGGGGCTATATAGTAGCCCCACTGTCAAACTCCTATGGCTAAGTGAAAGTGTTAAAGCAATATAGTCCGATTGCCTAGTTTGCTGCGCTATCACCTCCATAATGGACCAAGACGTTGGATCAAGTGTGAACACGCGTCTTCTGCGAATACCCCCGCATTATATGCGTGGGGGCTGAAGCCGACGACTGCAAACTTTCAGGTTATATACATATATACATAAACGGCCGCACAGGAGGCATCATAATACTTTCAGGCAAAAGTATAAAAATAGCCTTTACAATTCAGTAAAACATTGTTTTTTCAATGGGAATACATGTCACTAAAACATAATATTCTTCGAGCACTAAGCTTCTATTGAATGAGCGCCTTCAAGGATTTCCTCAAAGTAGTGCTCGACGGCTACTCGGCTAACGGCCGAACTCGGGGTTGCAATTGTGGTGGCTTCCATCTCCGCCCAGTATGTCTTGACACGGGCAAGTGCCATCCGCGCACCCTTGATGCACACCGACCTCTTCATAGCGTCGATGCGCGGCACAACACCAAGGAACTGCTGCACCAAACTAAAATAACTGTTCGGCCTTGGCCCTTCAGGCCATAGATGATCCACAACAGACCTCATGGCGAGCCCAGACAACCTATGGAGCTCGGCCCATTTGGCCATCTGCTCATTCAAAGGAAGCGGACGTGCTGGAACGTTAAATAGTGACCAGAACAGCTTCTCCACTTCGCGATCTTTTTGATCTTTGAAGTATTCGGCCGCATCAGCGGCACTTGCTGCCAAATCCAGATAAGAGTCTGCAGAACTCCACAGCCGATCCAAAGGAGCGTACTTAGGATCTACGAACTTCATCCGCAGCATAAAGGGCTTCCCAGCCGCGATATCCCTGGCGTGACGCATCTCCTCCTTCATCGCTCTAATTATAGAGCGGGCGTCCTTGGCTGACACCGTGGCCTTCTCCAGATCCGTCATCTTCGCTCGATATTCCTTTTTGAGAAGCTCGTAACGGCCGGCGGCATCCTTCAACTCCACAGCCATCTTGGCTATCTCCTCCTTGCTTCGGCAATGAGCAACCTTTTCGGCTCTCAGCTCCTCGACCGCCTTCAGCGCGGCCGCATCACTTTTCCTGGCTTGTTCTTTGGCCCGGGCAAGTTCCGCTCGAAGGGTCTCCACAGCCGCAGCTCGATCTGCAAGCGCAACATATTAAAGATACTGGCATCATGCTCCTCTTACTACGTATCGATCACTAGAGAAATCACATACCCTGTGCCTCGTCAAGCCGCTTGTTGACAAGCACGATGTCGGCATCCGCCGCATCAAGTTGCCGCTTCAGCTCGGCAAACTCACCAGTCCGGCTAGCCATCGGACCTTCCGCCACCTGCATATGAGGGTGGCTGGATTGTTACCTGGGACTATGATCCTCTGTTTGTCACCGTTTGCGACAGCAACCAGAGTCTCAGGGGCTACTATCTGCATAGGACACACCTTAACGTGTGTGGTACTATCAAAAATACACACTATTTCACGTACCTCAAAACCTTTTAGCAGACTCATAAAGACTTCATGCAACCCGCTTTCGGCGGATGAAATCCTCTCAACCACCGTACCCATTAGCGTACGATGTGCTTCTGAGATAGCCGCTCGATCTAGCAGATCCTTCAGCGCGTCCGACCGCATAACAGACGGTGTCGGACTCTTGTGGTTGCTCTCTTCAAGAGCCGGACACTGAGGACTTCGGGCGGCCAACGGATTAACCTCTGGCCTTGCCGGATCAGGAGAAGCCCTCTGCAACGACACCTCGGGATCGCCTGCCTCGTAAGGCGGGAGGGCATGGGGAGGCATTTCGTTCTCCATCATCTCCGGAAGAAGATGTTGGGGAACGTTGCAGAAAATTAAAATTTTTCCTACGGTTTCACCAAGATCTATATATGAGTTCATCTAGCAACGAGTCAATGGAGAGAGATTGCATCTACATACCACTTTGTAGATCGCGAGCGGAAGCGTTCAACGAACGGGGATGAGGTAGTCGTACACGATGTGATCCAAATCACCGGAGATCCTAGCACCGAAAGCACGGCACCTCCGCGTTCAACACACGTACGGTCAGCGTAACGTCTCCTTCTTCTTGATCCAGCAAGGCAACGGAGAGGTTGGGGAAGATGGCTCCAGCAGCAGCACGACGGCGTGGTGATGGTGGAACTACAGTACTCCGGCAGGGCTTCGCCGTGCTCAACGGAGGAGGAGGAGGTGTTGGGGAGGGAGAGGGAGGCGCCAGGAGCAAGGGTTCGCAGCCCTCCCCTCACCCCTCTATTTATAGGGGAAGGGGCAAGGGGGGCCGGCCCCTCTAGATGGGATCTAGAGGGGGGCGGCGTCCAGGGAGGAGGGGAACTTGCCCCCCAAGCAAGGGGGGCGCCCCCTTTAGGGTTCCCCCCAACCCTAGGCGCATGGGCCCTTGGGGGGGAGGCGCACCAGCCCACTTTGGGCTGGTTCCCTTCCTCATACAGCCCGTGAGGCCCTCCGGGAGAGGTGGCCCCTCCCGGTGGACCCCCAGAACCCCTCCGGTGGCCCCGATACAATACCGATATGCCCCCGAAACTTCCCGGTGTCCGTATGACAACTTCCCATATATAAATCTTTACCTCCAGACCATTCCGAAAATCCTCGTGACGTCCGGGATCTCATTCGGGACTCCGAACAACATTCGGGTTACTGCATATACATATCTTCACAACCCTAGCGTCACCGAACCTTAAGTGTGTAGACCCTACGGGTTCGGGAGACATGCAGACATGACCGAGACGGCTCTCGGGAAATAACCAACAGCGGGATCTGGATACCCATGTTGGCTCCCACATGCTCCACGATGATCTCATCGGATGAACCACGATGTCGAGGATTCAATTAATCCCGTATACGATTCCCTTTGTCAATCGGTATTTTACTTGCCCGAGATTCGATCGTCGGCATCCCAATACCTCGTTCAATCTCGTTACCGGCAAGTCACTTTTCTCGTACCGTAATGCATGATCCCGTGATCAAACACTTTGATCACATTGAGCTCATTATGATGATGCATTACCGAGAGGGCCCGGTGATACCTCTCCATCAAGCGGAGTGACAAATCCCAGTCTCGATCCGTGTCAACCCAACAGACACTTTCGGAGCTACCCGTAGTATACGTTTATAGTCACCCAGTTACATTGTGACGTTTGGCATACCCAAAGCACTCCTAAGGTGTCCGGGAGTTACACGATCTCATGGTCTAAGGAAAGGATACTTGACACTGGAAAACTCTAGCAAACGAACTATGCGATCGTATGCTATGTTTAGGATTGGGTCTCGTCCATCACATCATTCTCCTAATGATGTGATCTCGTTATCAATGACATCCAATGTCCATAGTCAGGAAACCATGACTATCTATCGATCAACGAGCTAGTCAACTAGAGGCTTACTAGGGACACGTTGTTGTCTATTATTCACACATGTATTACGATTTCCGGATAACACAATTATAGCACGAATAAAGACAATTATCATGAACAAAAAAATATAATAATAATGCTTTTATTATTGCCTCTAGGGCATATTTCCAACAGTCTCCCACTTGCACTAGAGTCAATAATCTAGTTACATTGTGATGAATCGAACACCCATCGACTTCTGGTGCTGATCATGTTTTGCCTTAGGGAGAGGTTTAGTCAACGGATCTGCGACATTCAGATCTGTGTGCACTTTACAAATTTCTATGTCTCCATCTTGAACATTTTCACGAATGGAGTTGAAGCGACGCTTGATGTGCCTGGTCTTCTTGTGAAACCTAGGCTCCTTCGCAAGTGCAATAGCTCCAGTGTTGTCACAGAAGAGTTTGATTGGCCCCGATGCATTGGGTATGACTCCGAGGTCGGTGATGAACTCCTTCACCCAAATTGCTTCATGTGCTGCCTCCGAGGCTGCCATGTACTCCGCTTCACATGTAGATCCCGCCACAACGCTCTGCTTGCAACTGCACCAGCTTACTGCCCCACCATTCAAAATATACACGTATCCGGTTTGTGACTTAGAGTCATCCAGATCTGTGTCGAAGCTAGCGTCGACGTAACCCTTTACGACGAGCTCTTCGTCACCTCCATAAACGAGAAACATTTCCTTAGTCCTTTTCAGGTACTTCAGGATATTCTTGACCGCTGTCCAGTGTTCCTTGCCGGGATTACTTTGGTACCTTCCTACCAAACTTACGGCAAGGTTTACATCAGGTCTGGTACACAGCATGGCATACATAATGTAGGGGAACGTAGTAATTTCAAAAAAATTCCTACGCACACGCAAGATCATGGTGATGCATAGCAACGAGAGGGGAGAGTGTTGTCTACGTACCCTCGTAGACCAAAAGCGGAAGCGTTATATCAACGCGGTTGATGTAGTCGTACGTCTTCACGATCCGACCGATCCAAGCACCGTTACTCCGGCACCTCCGAGTTCTTGGCACACGTTCAGCTCGATGACGTTCCCCGGGCTCCGATCCAGCAAAGCTTCGGGGAAGAGTTCCGTCAGCACGACGGCGTGGTGACGATCTTGATGTTCTACTGTCGCAGGGCTTCGCCTAAGCACCGCTACAATATGACCGAGGTGGAATATGGTGGAGGGGGGCACCGCACACGACTAAGGAACGATCACGAAGATCAACTTGTGTGTCCATGGGGTGCCCCCTGCCCCCGTATATAAAGGAGCAAGGGACGGAGGAGGCCGGCCCTAGGTTTGGGCGCGCCAGGGGAGTCCTACTCCTACCGGGAGTAGGATTCCACCTTTCCTAGTCCAACTAGGTCAAGGGGGGAAAGAGGGGAAGAGGGGAAGGAAGGGAGAGAGGGGCCGCGCCCCAAACCCCTTGTCCAATTCGGACTGGGCTTGGGAGGGGCGCGCGCCACCTCCTGGTCCTTCCCACTAAGGCCCATCAAGGCCCATTGCTTCTTCCTCGTATTCCCGTAACTCCCCGGTACCTCCGAAAATACCCGAACCACTCAGAACCCTTCCGATGTCCGAATATAGTCGTCCAATATATCGATCTTTACGTCTCGACCATTTCGAGACTCCTCGTCATGTCCCCGATCTCATCCGGGACTCCAAACTCCTTCGGTACATCAAAACTCATAAACTCATTATATATCTGTCATCGAAACCTTAAGCGTGCGGACCCTACGGTTCGAGAACAATGTAGACATGACCGAGACACGTCTCCGGTCAATAACCAATAGCGGGACCTGGATGCCCATATTGGCTCCTACATATTCTACGAAGATCTTTATCGGTCAGACCGCATAACAACATACGTTGTTCCCTTTGTCATCGGTATGTTACTTACCCGAGATTCGATCGTCGGTATCCAATACCTAGTTCAATCTCGTTACCGGTAAGTCTCTTTACTCGTTCCATAATACATCATCTCACAACTAACACATTAGTTGCAATGCTTGCAAGGCTTATGTGATGAGCATTACCGAGAGGGCCCAGAGATACCTCTCCGACAATCGGAGTGACAAATCCTAATCTCGAAATACGCCAACCCAACATCTACCTTTGGAGACACCTGTAGTACTCCTTTATAATCACCCAGTTACGTTGTGACGTTTGGTAGTACCCAAAGTGTTCCTCCGGTAAACGGGAGTTGCATAGTCTCATAGTCAAAGGAACATGTATAAGTCATGAAGAAAGCAATAGCAACATACTAAACGATCGGGTGCTAAGCTAATAGAATGGGTCATGTCAATCAGATCATTCAACTAATGATGTGATCCCGTTAATCAAATAACAACTCTTTGTTCATGGTTAGGAAACATAACCATCTTTGATTAACGAGCTAGTCAAGTAGAGGCATACTAGTGACACTCTGTTTGTCTATGTATTCACACATGTATTATGTTTCCGGTTAATACAATTCTAGCATGAATAATAAACATTTATCATGAAATAAGGAAATAAATAATAACTTTATTATTGCCTCTAGGGCATATTTCCTTCAGTCTCCCACTTGCACTAGAGTCAATAATCTAGTTCACATCGCCATGTGATTTACCAGCAATAGTTCACATCACCATGTGATTAACACCCATAGTTCACATCGATATGTGACCAACACTCAAAGGGTTTACTAGAGTCACTAATCTAGTTCACATCGCTATGTGATTAACACCCAAAGAGTACTAAGGTGTGATCATGTTTTGCTTGTGAGATAATTTTAGTACACGGGTCTGTCACATTCAGATCCGTAAGTATTTTGCAAATTTCTATGTCAACAATACTCTGCACGGAGGTACTCTAGCTAATTGCTCCCACTTTCAATATGTATCCAGATTGAGACTTAGAGTCATCTAGATCAGTGTCAAAACTTGCATTGACGTAACCCTTTACGACGAACCTTTTGTCACCTCCATAATCGAGAAACATATCCTTATTCCACTAAGGATAATTTTGACCGCTGTCCAGTGATCTACTCCTAGATCACTATTGTACTCTCTTGCCAAACTCAGTGGTAGGGTATGCAATAGATCTGGTACACAGCATGGCATACTTTATAGAACCTATGGCTGAGGCATAGGGAATGACTTTCATTCTCTTTCTATCTTCTGCCGTGGTCGGGCTTTGAGTCTTACTCAATTTCACACCTTGTAACACAGGCAAGAACTCTTTCTTTGACTGTTCCATTTTGAACTACTTCAAAATCTTGTCAAGGTATGTACTCATTGAAAAAACTTATCAAGCGTCTTGATCTATCTCTATAGATTTTGATGCTCAATATGTAAGCAGCTTCATCGAGGTCTTTCTTTGAAAAACTCCTTTCAAACACTCCTTTATGCTTGGCAGAATAATTCTACATTATTTCCGATCAACAATATGTCATTCACATATACTTATCAGAAATGTTGTAGTGCTCCCACTCACTTTCTTGTAAATACAGGCTTCACCGCAAGTCTGTATAAAACTATATGCTTTGATCAACTTATCAAAGTGTATATTCCAACTCCGAGATGCTTGCACCAGTCCATAGATGGATCGCTGGAGCTTGCATATTTTGTTAGCACCTTTAGGATTGACAAAACCTTCTGGTTGCATCATATACAACTCTTCTTTAATAAATCTATTAAGGAATGCAGTTTTGTTTATCCATTTGCCAGATTTCATAAAATGCGGCAATTGCTAATATGATTCGGACAGACTTAAGCATAGATACGAGTGAGAAACTCTCATCGTAGTCAACACTTTGAACTTGTCGAAAACCTTTTGCGACAATTCTAGCTTTGTAGATAGTAACATTACTATAAGCGTCCGTCTTCCTCTTGAAGATCCATTTATTTTCTATGTCTTGCCGGTCATCGGGCAAGTCAACCAAAGTCCACACTTTGTTCTCATACATGGATCCCATCTCAGATTTTATGGCCTCAAACCATTTCGCGGAATCTGGGCTCACCATCGCTTCTTCATAGTTCGTAGGTTCGTCATGGTCAAGTAACATGACCTCCAGAACAGGATTACCGTACCACTCTGGTGCGGATCTCACTCTGGTTTACCTACGAGATTCGGTAGTAACTTGATCTGAAGTTACATGATCATCATCATTAGCTTCCTCACTAATTGGTGTAGTAGTCACAAGAACAGATTTCTGTGGTGAACTATTTTCCAATAAGGGAGATGGTACAATTACCTTATCAAGTTTTCTACTTTCCTCCCACTCACTTCTTTCGAGAGAAACTCCTTCTCTAGAAAGGATCCATTCTCAGCAACGAATGTCTTGCCTTTGGATCTGTGATAGAAGGTGTACCCAACTGTCTCCTTTGGGTATCCTATGAAGACACATTTCTCCGATTTGGGTTTGAGCTTATCATGTTGAAACTTTTTCACATAAGCATCGCAACCCCAAACTTTAAGAAACGACAACTTTGGTTTCTTGCCAAACCATAGTTTTGATTGTGTCGTCTCAACGGACTTAGATGGTGCCCTTTTTAACGTGAATGCAGCTGTCTCTAATGCATGATCCCAAAATGATATTGGTAAATCGGTAAGAAACATCATAGATTGTACTATATCCAATAAAGTACGGTTATGACGTTCGGACACACCATTATGCTGTGGTGTTCCAGGTGGCATGAGTTTGTGAAACTATTCCACATTGCTTTAACTGAAGACCAAACTCGTAACTCAAATACTCTTCTCCACGATCAGATCGTAGAAACTTTATTTTCTTGTTACGATGATTTTCCACTTCACTCTGAAATTATATGAACTTTTCAAATGTTTCAGACTTCTTATTTCATTAAGCAGATATACCCATATCTGCTCAAATCATCTGTGAAGGTCAGAAAATAATGATACTTGCCGCGAGCATCAGTACTCATCGGATTGCATACATCAGTATGTATTATTTCCAATAAGCCAGTTGCTCGCTCCATTGTTCCGGAGAACGGCGTTTTAGTCATCTTGCCTAAGAGGCATGGTTCGCAAGCATCAAGTGATTCATAATCAAGTGATTCCAAAAATTCCATCTGCATGGAGTTTCTTCATGCGCTTTACACCAATATGACTTAAACAGTAGTGCCACAAACAAGTTGCACTATCATTATTAACTTTGCATCCTTTTGGCTTCAATATTATGAATATGCGTATCACTACGATCGAGATCCAACAAACCATTTTCGTTGGTGTGTATGACCATAGAAGGTTTTATTCATGTAAACAGAACAACAATTGTTCTCTAACTTAAATGAATAACTGTATTGCAATTAACATGATCAAATCATATTCATGCTCAACGCAAACACCAAATAACACTTATTTAGTTTCAACACTAATCCCGAAAGTATAGGGAGTGTGTGATGATGATCATATCAATCTTGGAACCACTTCCAACACACATCGTCACCTTGCCCTTTAACTAGTCTTTGTTCATTCTGCAACTCCCGTTTCGAGTTACTAATCTTAGCAACTGAACTAGTACCAAATACTGAGGGGTTGCTATGAACACTAGTAAAGTATACATCAATAACATGTATATCAAATATACTTATGTTCACTTTGCCATCCTTCTTATCCGCCAATCACTTGGGGTAGTTCCGCTTCCAGTGACCAGTCCCTTTGCAGTAGAAGCACTTAGTCTCAGGCTTAGGACCAGACTTGGGATTTTTCACTTGAGCAGCAACTTGCTTGCCGTTCTTCTTGAAGTTCCCCTTCTTTCCTTTTGCCCTTTTCTTGAAACTAGTGATCTTGTCAACCATCAACACTTGATGTTTTTCTTTGATTTCTACCTTCGCCGATTTTAGCATCGCGAAGAGCTTGGGAATACTTTCCGTTATCCCTTGCATATTATAGTTCATCACGAAGTTCTACTAACTTGGTGATGGTGACTAGAGAATTCTGTCAATCAATATCTTATCTGGAAGATTAACTCCCACTTGATTCAAGCGATTGTAGTACCCAGACAATCTGAGCACATGCTCACTAGTTGAGCGATTCTCCTCCATCTTTTAGCTATAGAACTTGTTGGAGACTTCATATCTCTCAACTCGGGTATTTGCTTGAAATATTAACTTCAACTCCTGGAACATCTCATATGCTCCATGACGTTCAAAACGTCTTTGAAGTCCCGATTCTAAGTCGTTAAGCATGGTGCACTAAACTATTAAGTAGTCATCATATTGAGCTAGCAAAACGTTCATAACGTCTGCATCTGCTCCTGCAATAGGTCTGTCACCTAGCGGTGCATCAAGGACATAATTCTTCTGTGCAGCAATGAGGATAAACCTCAGATCACGGATCCAATCCGCATCATTGCTACTAACATCTTTCAACTCAATTTTCTCTAGGAACATATAAAAACATAGGGAAGCAACAACGCGAGCTATTGATCTACAACATAGATATGCTAATACTACCAGGACTAAGTTCATGATAAATTAAAGTTCAATTAATCATATTACTTAAGAACTCCCACTTAGATAGACATCCCTCTAATCTTCTAAGTGATCACGTGATCCAAATCAACTAAACCATAACCGATCATCACGTGAAATGGCTTAGTCTTCAATGGTGAACATCATTATGTTGATCATATCTACTATACGATTCACGCTCGACCTTTCGGTCTCCGTGTTCCGAGGTCATATCTTATATGCATAGCTCGTCAAGTATAACCTGAGTATTCCGCGTGTGCAACTGTTTTGCACCCGTTGTATTTGAACGTAGAGCCTATCACACCCGATCATCACGTGGTGTCTCAGCACGAAGAACTTTTGCAACGATGCATACTCAGGAGAACACTTCTTGATAATTAAGTGAGAGATCATCTTATAATGCTACCGTCAATCAAAGCAAGATAAGATGCATAAAAGATAAACATCACATGCAAATCAATATAAGTGATATGATATGGTCATCATCATCTTGTGCTTCGTGATCTCCATCTCTGCAGCACCATCATGATCACCATCGTCACCGGCGCGACACCTTGATCTCCATCGTAGCATCGTTGTCGTCTCGCCAATCTTATGCTTCCACGACTATCACTACCGCTTAGTAATAAAGTAAAGCATTACATCGCGATTGCATTGCATACAATAAAGCGACAACCATATGGCTCCTGCCAGTTGCCGATAACTCAGTTACAAAACATGATCATCTCATACAATAAAATTTAGCATCATGTCTTGACCATATCACATCACAACATGCCCTGCAAAAACAAGTTAGACGTCCTCTAATTTGTTGTTGCATGTTTTACGTGGCTGCTACGGGCTTAAGCAAGAACTCATCTTACCTACGCATCAAAACCACAACGATAGTTTGTCAAATAGACTCCGTTTTAACCTTCTCAAGGACCGGGCGTAGCCACACTCGGTTTAACTAAAGTTGGAGAGACAGTCTTCCGCAAGCCATCTATGTGCAAAGCACGTCGAGGGAACCGGTCTCGCGTAAGCGTACGCGTAAGGTTGGTCCGGATCGTCTCGTCCAACAATACCGCTGAACCAAAGTATGACATGCTGGTAGGCAGTATGACTTGTATCGTCCACAACTCACTTGTGTTCTACTCGTGCAAATAACATCAAACCATAAAAACCTAGGCTCGGATGCCACTGTAGGGGAAGGTAGTAATTTCAAAAAATTTCCTACGCACACGCAAGATCATGGTGATGCATAGCAACGAGAGGGGAGAGTGTTGTCTACGTACCCTCGTAGACCGAAAGCGGAAGCGTTATATCAACGCGGTTGATGTAGTCGTACGTCTTCACGATCCGACCGATCCAAGCACCGTTACTCCGGCACCTCCGAGTTCTTGGCACACGTTCAGCTCGATGACGTTCCCCGGGCTCCGATCCAGCAAAGCTTTGGGGAAGAGTTCCGTCAGCACGACGGCGTGGTGACGATCTTGATGTTCTACTGTCGCAGGGCTTCGCCTAAGCACCGCTACAATATGACCGAGATGGAATATGGTGGAGGGGGGCACCGCACACGGCTAAGGAACGATCACGAAGATCAACTTGTGTGTCCATGGGGTGCCCCTGCCCCCGTATATAAAGGAGCAAGGGAGGGAGGAGGCCGGCCCTAGGTTTGGGCGCGCCAGGGGAGTCCTACTCCCATCGGGAGTAGGATTCCACCTTTCCTAGGCCAACTAGGTCAAGGGGGGAAAGAGGGGAAGAGGGGAAGGAAGCGAGAGAGGGGCCGCGCCCCAAACCCCTTGTCCAATTCGGACTGGGCTTGGGAGGGGCGCGCGCCACCTCCTGGTCCTTCCCACTAAGGCCCATCAAGGCCCATTGCTTCTTCCTTGTATTCCCGTAACTCCCCGGTACCTCCGAAAATACCCGAACCACTCAGAACCCTTTCGATGTCCGAATATAGTCGTCCAATATATCGATCTTTACGTCTCGACCATTTCGAGACTCCTCGTCATGTCCCCAATCTCATCCGGGACTCCGAACTCCTTCGGTACATCAAAACTCATAAACTCATTATATATCTGTCATCGAAACCTTAAGCGTGCGGACCCTACGGTTCGAGAACAATGTAGACATGACCGAGACACGTCTCCGGTCAATAACCAATAGCGGGACCTGGATGCCCATATTGGCTCCTACATATTCTACGAAGATCTTTATCGGTCAGACCGCATAACAACATACGTTGTTCCCTTTGTCATCGGTATGTTACTTACCCGAGATTCGATCGTCGGTATCCAATACCTAGTTCAATCTCGTTACCGGTAAGTCTCTTTACTCGTTCCATAATACATCATCTCACAACTAACACATTAGTTGCAATGCTTGCAAGGCTTATGTGATGAGCATTACCGAGAGGGCCCAGAGATACCTCTCCGACAATCGGAGTGACAAATCCTAATCTCGAAATACGCCAACCCAACATCTACCTTTGGAGACACCTGTAGTACTCCTTTATAATCACCCAGTTACGTTGTGACGTTTGGTAGTACCCAAAGTGTTCCTCCGGTAAACGGGAGTTGCATAATCTCATAGTCAAAGGAACATGTATAAGTCATGAAGAAAGCAATAGCAACATACTAAACGGTCGGGTGCTAAGCTAATAGAATGGGTCATGTCAATCAGATCATTCAACTAATGATGTGATCCCGTTAATCAAATAACAACTCTTTGTTCATGGTTAGGAAACATAACCATCTTTGATTAACGAGCTAGTCAAGTAGAGGCATACTAGTGACACTCTGTTTGTCTATGTATTCACACATGTATTATGTTTCCGGTTAATACAATTCTAGCATGAATAATAAACATTTATCATGAAATAAGGAAATAAATAATAACTTTATTATTGCCTCTAGGGCATATTTCCTTCACATAATAGAACCTATGGCTGAGGCATAGGGGATGAGGCTCATCTCTTCTATATCTTCTGCCGTGGTCGGACATTGAGCTGAGCTCAATTTCACACCTTGTAACACAGGTAAGAACCCCTTCTTGGATTGATCCATATTGAACTTCTTCAATATCTTATCAAGGTATGTGCTTTGTGAAAGACCTATGAGGCGTCTTGATCTATCTCTATAGATCTTGATGCCTAATATATAAGCAGCTTCTCCAAGGTCCTTCATTGAAAAACTTTTATTCAAGTATGCCTTAATGCTGTCCAAGAGTTCTATATCATTTCCCATCAAAAGTATGTCATCTACATATAGTATGAGAAATGCTACAGAGCTCCCACTCACTTTCTTGTAAACGCAGGCTTCTCCATAAGTCTGCGTAAACCCAAACGCTTTGATCATCTCATCAAAGCAAATGTTCCAACTCCGAGATGCTTGCACCAGCCCATAAATCGAGCGTTGGAGCTTGCACACCTTGTCAGCATTCTTAGGATCGACAAAACCTTCCGGCTGCATCATATACAATTCTTCCTTAAGGAAACCATTAAGGAATGCCGTTTTGACGTCCATTTGCCGTATTTCATAATCGTAGAATGCGGCAATTGCTAACATGATTCGGACGGACTTCAGCTTCACTACCGGTGAGAAAGTCTCATCGTAGTCAATTCCTTGAACTTGTCGATAACCCTTAGCGACAAGCCGAGCTTTATAGATGGTCACATTACCATCCGCGTCTGTCTTCTTCTTAAAGATCCATTTATTTTCTATGGCTCGCCGCTCAACGGGCAAGTCAGTCAAAGTCCATACTTTGTTTTCATACATGGATCCTATCTCGAATTTCATGGCTTCCAGCCATTTGTCAGAATCCGGGCCTGCCATTGCTTCCTCATAGTTCGAAGGTTCACCGTTGTCTAACAACATGATTTCCAAGACAGGGTTGCCGTACCACTCTAGTGCGGAACGTGTCCTTGTGGACCTTCGAATTTCAGTAGGAGCTTGATTAGAAGTATCTTGATCATTATCATTAATTTCCTCTCTAGTCGGTGCAGGCACCTCAGGAACGTTTTCTTGAGTTTCGCCATTTTCCGGTTCAAGAGGTAACACTTCATCAAGTTCTACTTTCCTCCCACTTACTTCTTTCGAGAGAAACTCTTTCTCTAGAAAGGATCCATTCTTGGCAACAAAGATCTTGCCTTCGGATCTAAGGTAGAAGGTATACCCAATAGTTTCTTTAGGGTATCCTATGAAGACGCATTTTTCCGACTTGGGTTCGAGCTTTTTAGGTTGAAGTTTCTTCACATAAGCATCGCATCCCCAAACTTTTAGAAACGACAGCTTAGGTTTCTTCCCAAACCATAATTCATACGGTGTCGTCTCAACGGATTTCGACGGAGCCCTATTTAAAGTGAATGCGGCAGTCTCTAAAGCATAGCCCCAAAAAGATAGCGGTAAATCGGTAAGAGACATCATAGATCGCACCATATCTAATAGAGTGCGATTACGATGTTCGGACACACCATTACGCTGAGGTGTTCCAGGCGGCGTGAATTGTGAAACTATTCCACATTTTCTTAAGTGTGTGCCAAATTCGTGACTCAAGTATTCTCCTCCACGATCTGATCGTAAAAACTTGATTTTTCTGTCACGTTGATTTTCAACCTCACTCTGAAATTCCTTGAACTTTTCAAAGGTCTCGGACTTGTGTTTCATTAAGTAGATATACCCATATCTACTCAAGTCATCAGTGAGGGTGAGAACATAACGATAGCCACCGCGAGCCTCAACACTCATTGGACCGCACACATCGGTATGTATGATTTCCAATAAGCTGGTTGCTAGCTCCATTGTTCCTGAGAACGGAGTCTTGGTCATTTTACCCATGAGGCATGGTTCGCACGTGTCAAATGATTCATAATCAAGAGACTCTAAAAGTCCATCTGCATGGAGCTTCTTCATGCGTTTGACACCTATGTGACCAAGGCGGCAATGCCACAAATATGTGGGACTATTGTTATCAATTTTAACTCTTTTGGTATTCACACTATGAATATGTGTATCATCACGTACGAGATTCATTAAGAATAAACCATTAACCATCGGAGTGACCATAAAACATATCTCTCATATAAATAGAACAACCATTATTCTCGGATTTAAATGAGTAGCCATCTCAAATTAAACGAGATCCAGACACAATGTTCATGCTCAAACTTGGCACTAAATAACAATTATTGAGGTTTAAAACTAATCCCGTAGGTAAATGTAGAGGTAGCGTGCCGACGGCGATCACATCGACCTTGGAACCATTCCCGACGCGCATCGTCACCTTGTCCTTTGCCAGTCTCCGTTTATTCCGCAGCTCCTGTTTTGAGTTACAAATGTGAGCAACTGCACCGGTATCAAATACCCAAGAGCTACTACGAGTACTGGTAAGGTACACATCAATTACATGTATATCATATATACCTTTTGTTTTGCCGGCCTTCTTGTCCGCTAAGTACTTGGGGCAGTTCCGCTTCCAGTGACCACTTCCCTTGCAATAAAAGCACTCAGTCTCGGGCTTGGGTCCATTCTTTGGCTTCTTCCCGGCAACTTGCTTACCGGGCGCGGCAACTTCCTTGCCGTCCTTATTGAAGTTCTTTTTACCCTTGCCCTTCTTGAACTTAGTGGTTTTATTCACCATCAACACTTGATGCTCCTTCTTGATTTCTACCTCTGCCGATTTCAGCATAGCATATACCTCAGGAATGGTCTTTACCATCCCCTGCATATTGTAGTTCATCACAAAGCTCTTGTAGCTAGGTGGAAGCGACTGGAGGATTCTGTCAATGACCGCTTCATCCGGGAGATTAACTTCCAGTTGAGTCAAGCGGTTGTGCAACCCAGACATTTTGAGTATGTGTTCACTGACAGAGCTATTTTCCTCCATCTTACAGCTAAAGAATTTGTCGGAGACTTCATATCTCTCGACCCGGGCATGAGCTTGGAAAACCATTTCAGCTCTTCGAACATCTCATATGCTCCATGTCTCTCAAAACGCTTTTGGAGCCCCGGCTCTAAGCTGTAAAGCATGCCGCACTGAACGAGGGAGTAGTCATCGGAACGTGACTGCCAAGCGTTCATAACGTCTTGTTCTGCAGGGAGGACAGGTGCGTCACCTAGCGGTGCTCGTAGGACATAATCTTTCTTGGCAGCTATGAGGATGATCCTCAGGTTCCGGACCCAGTCCGTATAGTTGCTGCCATCGTCTTTCAGCTTGGTTTTCTCTAGGAACGCGTTGAAGTTGAGGACTACGTTGGCCATTTGATCTACAAGACATATTGTAAATATTTAGACTAAGTTCATGATAATAAAGTTCATCTAATCAAATTATTTAATGAACTCCCACTTAGATAGACATCCCTCTTCTAGTCATCTAAGTATTACATGATCCGAGTCAACTAGGTCGTGTCCGATCATCACGTGAGACGGACTAGTCAACATCGGTGAACATCTTCATGTTGATCGTATCTTCTATACGACTCATGCTCGACCTTTCGGTCTTCTGTGTTCCGAGGCCATGTCTGTACATGCTAGGCTCGTCAAGTCAACCTAAGTGTTTGCTTGTGTAAATCTGTCTTACACCCGTTGTATGTGAACGTTAGAATCTATCACACCCGATCATCACGTGGTGCTTCGAAACAACGAACTGTCGCAACGGTGCACGGTTAGGGGGAACACTTCTTGAAATTATTATGAGGGATCATCTTATTTACTACCGTCGTTCTAAGTAAACAAGATGCAAAACATGATAAACATCACATGCAATCAAATAATAAACGTGACATGATATGGCCAATATCACATAGCTCCTTTGATCTCCATCTTGGGGCTCCATGATCATCTTGTCACCGGCTTGACACCATGATCTCCATCATCATGATCTCCATCATCGTGTCTCCTTGAAGTTGCTCGCCAACTATTACTTCTACTACTATGGCTAACGCGTTTAGCAATAAAGTAAAGTAATTTACATGGCGTTTCTCAATGACACGCAGGTCATACAAAAAAATAAAGACAACTCCTATGGCTCCTGCCGGTTGTCATACTCATCGACATGCAAGTCGTGATTCCTATTACAATAGCATGAACATCTCATACATCACATATAGATCATTCATCATTCATCACAACTTTGGCCATATCATATCACAAAGCACTTGCTGCAAAAACAAGTTAGACGTCCTCTAATTGTTGTTGCAAGTTTTACGTGGCTGAATTAGGGTTCTAGCAAGAACGTTTTCTTACCTACGTGAAAGCCACAACGTGATTTGTCAACTTCTATTTACCCTTCATAAGGACCCTTTTCATCGAATCCGCTCCAACTAAAGTGGGAGAGACAGACACCCGCCAGCCACCTTATGCAACTAGTGCATGTTAGTCGGTGGAACCGGTCTCACGTAAGCGTACGTGTAAGGTTGGTCCGGGCCGCTTCATCCCACAATACCGCTGAAGCAAGATAAGACTAGTAGCGGCAAGAAAGTTGACAACATCTGCGCCCACAACAAATTGTGTTCTACTCGTGCAATAGAGAACTACGCATAGACCTAGCTCATGATGCCACTGTTGGGGAACGTTGCAGAAAATTAAAATTTTTCCTACGGTTTCACCAAGATCTATCTATGAGTTCATCTAGCAACGAGTCAATGGAGAGAGATTGCATCTACATACCACTTTGTAGATCGCGAGCGGAAGCGTTCAACGAACGGGGATGAGGTAGTCGTACACGACATGATCCAAATCACCGGAGATCCTAGCACCGAAAGCACGGCACCTCCGCGTTCAACACACGTACGGTCAGCGTAACGTCTCCTTCTTCTTGATCCAGCAAGGCAAAGGAGAGGTTGGGGAAGATGGCTCCAGCAGCAGCACGACGGCATGGTGATGGTGGAACTACAGTACTCTGGCAGGGCTTCGCCATGCTCAACGGAGGAGGAGGAGGTGTTGGGGAGGGAGAGGGAGGCGCCAGGAGCAAGGGTTCGCAGCCCTCCCCTCACCCCTCTATTTATAGGGGAAGGGGCAAGGGGGGCCGGCCCCTCTAGATGGGATCTAGAGGGGGGCGGCGTCCAGGGAGGAGGGGAACTTGCCCCCCAAGCAAGGGGGCGCCCCCTTTAGGGTTCCCCCCAACCCTAGGCGCATGGGCCCTTGGGGGGAGGCGCACCAGCCCACTTTGGGCTGGTTCCCTTCCTCATACAGCCCATGAGGCCCTCCGGGAGAGGTGGCCCCTCCCGGTGGACCCCCAGAACCCCTCCTGTGGCCCCGGTACAATACCGATATGCCCCCGAAACTTCCCGGTGTCCGTATGACAACTTCCCATATATAAATCTTTACCTCCGGACCATTCCGAAAATCCTCGTGACGTCCGGGATCTCATCCGGGACTCCGAACAACATTCGGTTTACTGCATATACATATCTTCACAACCCTAGCGTCACCGAACCTTAAGTGTGTAGACCCTACGGGTTCGGGAGACATGCAGACATGACCGAGACGGCTCTCGGGCAATAACCAACAGCGGGATCTGGATACCCATGTTGGCTCCCACATGCTCCACGATGATCTCATCGGATGAACCACGATGTCGAGGATTCAATTAATCCCGTATACGATTCCCTTTGTCAATCGGTATTTTACTTGCCCGAGATTCGATCGTCGGCATCCCAATACCTCGTTCAATCTCGTTACCGGCAAGTCACTTTTCTCGTACCGTAATGCATGATCCCGTGATCAAACACTTTGATCACATTGAGCTCATTATGATGATGCATTATCGAGAGGGCCCGGTGATACCTCTCCATCAAGCGGAGTGACAAATCCCAGTCTCGATCCGTGTCAACCCAACAGACACTTTCGGAGATACCCGTAGTATACGTTTATAGTCACCCAGTTACATTGTGACGTTTGGCATACCCAAAGCACTCCTGTGGTGTCCGGGAGTTACACGATCTCATGGTCTAAGGAAAGGATACTTGACACTGGAAAACTCTAGCAAACGAACTATGCGATCTTATGCTATGTTTAGGATTGGGTCTCGTCCATCACATCATTCTCCTAATGATGTGATCTCGTTATCAATGACATCCAATGTCCATAGTCAGGAAACCATGACTATCTATCGATCAACGAGCTAGTCAACTAGAGGCTTACTAGGGACACGTTGTTGTTTGTTATTCACACATGTATTACGATTTCCGGATAACACAATTATAGCACGAATAAAGACAATTATCATGAACAAGGAAATATAATAATAATGCTTTTATTATTGCCTCTAGGGCATATTTCCAACAGAAGATCCCCCGAAGACGAGCTCGGCCGAGAAAGGCTATGATCCGGACTACAATATAAATATTTCGGTTATTTTCCTCAAAAGCAAAGTAGGACCTTTTTACTATTAAAGTCCCCTTTCTACTTACAGCTCAGTCGAGGGCTGACCCCCTTGCGGGCATTGCGCGGCCGAGGTATCCCCTGGGGCAGGACCCTCTGGCGAAGATTTCTTCCCCCGTTTGGAGACCATTGTCTCCGGGTCTTTAGAGGCGGTCCTCTTCCTTCCTTGGGAAGGGGGAATTTTAGTTTCTTCCCCCCGGTTATCCTCCTTCGCGGAGGCGCTAGCCTCTTTCTTCCCCCCTTTGTCTTCCCCTAAGGGCGCTTGATAAGGCGCGATCTCTAGCATCCTGGCTAGTACAGGATCCGGTGAGACCTCGGGAGGGGGGGCCGGACACCTGATCATCTTCGCCTTTGTTACCCAGTCCTGGTCAAAGAGCGACTCTTCAGAATGATGTTGTGATAAATAAAGATACAGCGTGTTCGGTTACAGGACTACTTACTTGGGTATCTGGACGATTGCAGTTCAAACCTGCATTCTCGGGGGTGTCCGGACACATTATTTGTGGTCCAAAGAACAATTTGTACATCGCCTCGATCGTCATGCCGAGGAAATGATGGATAGCTCGCGGTCCCTCCGGGTTGAACTCCCACATATGGAGGGGACGACGTTTGCAGGGCAGGACTCGACGAATTAACATGACTTGCATTACCGTGAATAGTCTGGTGTCTCTCTCTAGGAGATCTTGGATGCGGCTCTGCAATATTGGCACATCCTTTACTGGCCCCCAGTCCAGCCCCTTGTTGACCCATGACGCCAGTTGTGGCGGAGGGCCCGAGCGAAAAGCAGGGGGAGCCACCCACTTGGTACCCCTGGGAGCTATGATGTAAAACCATTCTCGTTGCCATAAGTTGGACACCTCCTGGAAAGAACCCTCTGGCCATGGGGCATCGGTGCTTTTGCTTATTACGGCGCCTCCGCACTCTGCGTGCCGCCCCTCGATTATCTTCGGCTCCACCTTGAAAGTTTTGAGCCACAGGCCGAAGTGAGGGGTAATACGGAGGAAGGCTTCACACACGACGATGAAAGACGAGATGTGGAGGACAGAATCCGGAGCCAGATCATGGAAATACAGCCCATAGTAAAACATGACCCCCTCACGAAGGGATCTAGAGCAAGGCCTAGCCCTCAGAGGAAGTGAGATATGAACATGACGCTCTCGCCGGGTTTGGGAGTGGGAATGACCTGCCCTTGAGCAGGCAGCCGGTGCGGGATCTCGCCGGTCAGAAACCTGGCCTCTCTTAACTTTTTGGCGTCTTCCTCCGTGACGGAGGAAGGCATCCACCGACCTTGAAGGTTGGATCCGGACATGGTTGAAGGTCCGGAGCGCCTGACCTGAGCTTCGGGTGTTGGAACTCGAGGCGGGGGAAGGATTTAATTGAGTCCGAGGAGTAAAAAGGATAGGCCTTGGTCTCTTTATAAAGAGGGTGAATACCAAGCGTCCTCCTCGTGACCGTTTGGGACTTGCCTACGATCGAGGAGTCATACCAACAGGCACGATTGGGTTACCCATGTCCGTATTGATGAGAATCCCGTAATAAGGGGACACGATCTCTGCTTCGACAAGACGTGCCAAGGAAACCGCCTCGCGATATGCGCCAAGGCTGGTTGAGAATGACGGTTTGAATAAAGACCGGGCCGTGGTATGTTGTCATGATATCGAGTGTGTCAGTAGATTAGATTTATGGAAATATTATTCTCTCTACGGTGGTATGTGGAACTTGTTTTGCAGAGCCGGACACTATCCTTGTGTTTAAGATCTTCTATGGAGTATTCGGAGGAGGAACCCGCCTTGCAATGCCGAAGACAGTCTACGCGCCGGACTCGTCGTCATTGAAGCCTGGTTCAGGGGCTACTGAGGGAGTCCTGGATTAGGGGGTATCCGGACAGCCGGACTATATCCTTTGGCCGGACTGTTGGACTATGAAGATACAAGATTGAAGACTTCGTCTCGTGTCCGGATGGGACTCTCCTTGGCTTGGAAGGCAAGCTTGGCGATACGGATATGAAGATCTCCTCCCTTGTAACCGACTCTGTGTAACCCTAGCCCCCTCCGGTGTCTATATAAACCGGAGGGTTTAGTTCGTAGGGCAACAACAATCATACCATAGGCTAGCTTATAGGGTTTAGCCTCTACGATCACGTGGTAGATCAACTCTTGTACTACTCATATCATCAAGATCAATCAAGCAGGAAGTAGGGTATTACCTCCATCGAGAGGGCCCGAACCTGGGTAAACATCGTGTCCCCTGCCTCCTGTTACCATCCGCCTTAGACGCACAGTTCGGGACCCCCTACCCGAGATCCACCGGTTTTGACACTGACAGTTGCCTTTGCCTGTCCAAGCCCAAGCAACAAACGATGTCCTCGCGGCAGTTGAAGAAGGAGGCAAGGTGCAACACGTGCCTTCTGTGGTCATTCACCCTGTTTGATCCAAATATGGGGGGGGGGGCAGAAGGATGATGCAGAGATGGGCAATGACACTAGCGACGTGGGAGGGCTTCCAGGACTACGAGGAGCGGCCATACTAGCAGCCCCCTGCGTAGCCTTGCTAGTAGCGATGGTGCAGGGTCGGTGGCGAGTTCTGCAAGGTCAGCGGTGTCCTCCGAGGCCCCCTTCGTGGCGGTACGGTGGTCGGCGATGGTCGGGCGCGGGAGGGAAGGTCGCACGACAACGTCATGCGGGAAGAACACTGGCAGTTCTGCAACGTCATGCGGGAAGAACACCCAAAATATACATCACCCGTGTCCTATTTTTGGGCAGCTCAAAACATTTTTTTACTTTCCTTTTTGTTTTTGGGCGCAACTGTTGACGAGGGTTTTGGCCCCCGAAGCCCCCAAAAAGCAGTGTTGCCCTATAATAGGGCAGCTGTTGGAGATGCACTTACAAACATAGACCCATAGTCCCACACACACATACATCCATAGTCATGCAACATTCACTTAAGATTAAATTTGGGCTATGGAGATTTAAGATTGATAAAATCATCGTAGATGTTTCGGACGAAAACATCTCCTTTCATTGAAAGGAACAATTCACGTTAATGATATGACAAAGCATGTTTGATCTCTGATGGATTGGAATACCAACATCCTCCTAACCATTCAATTATTGGCCAGTTCTTGGTGTTCATTTTTTCTACAACACAATTCATATTCAACTTTATATTATTATGAAAAAAAACAACATACATACTGCTCTAACCCTGCTAAAATATCTTATCCCAATTTATCCCCCCCTTATGAACTATGGAAGATGTCCAAAATATTTAGCAAGCTCACAATAATATATTATTTCAAATCACCATAACATAGCCTAAAATACTGAATAAGAGTGAACATCACACACAAAGCAGTATGTATCACACCAATGATATGAAATAAAAACATTAAACACAATACATTCTCATACCTTTGCCAACCTCATCAGAATGATAGATGAGCCATCCCTGCTAATCAAAACATTGGCATTACACACCAAGGTAAGGAAACATCCGAACTTGAATGCTGAATATGGTCATAGTGCGTCTCTCCTCCTAAGAAAAGGCGACTAGGGTTTCTGCCTCCAGTCGGTGGCACCGCCGATCTGCCACGTCTATTGTGGCCTTATGACAATGGGTGCGTGACGGATCCCAGACCTTGCAGCGGGAGGGCTTCATTTTTAGGTGCTTCTTCAAGTTTTTTTAGGGTTTATGCCCTGCTTAGGAAGACGAGACAACAGCGGCTCCTTGAAGATGGAATAAGGTTCTCCCTACCTAGCCTCCGTCCCAGTGGCGCGTCTAGCATTATTGGAGGGCGTGTGGAGGTGTGTCTCCGGAGGATCTCACATGATTCGGTCGTTGTTTTTGGTGGATCTGCTCGGATCCGGTCTTTGTTCGTCTTTGTTCATCTGTCTTCAAGTTGGATCATTCCGACATAAGCTTTTCTTCATCGCGGCGGTTGTTGCTCTGGTGCATTGGTCCTATGAGGCCTTAGCATGACGACTTCCTGACTGTCTACTCCACAACAAGTTATGCCTGTCTTCGGCTAGGGAGGGAAGATGACGGCGGCGCCTTCGCTCGCTTCAGTGCTTGTAGTCGTCGCTAGGTGGTCTACGAATCTGGACGTAATTTTTATTCTTTCTGGGTTCACTGTACTGATATGATTAAAGATGAATAGATCAAAGTTTCCAAAAATAATAATATGGATATAAAAAGAATCGGCATCGGGCTGACTAGCGACTCGCGATCAACTGTTGCCATCCAAGCCACGCATTGAAGACATCTAGTCTTTGAACCCGCAACTCCGAGGTTGTCGATGTGCATACCATGAATTAAAAATCTTGATAGCCAGCTTGCTTGTCCCTTCATGTACCAAACCTAAATGAGCTCATATCATCATGTTCTCCACTCTCCTTCGGTCACCGCGCCAACAAAATTTGAGGGGAAAGATAGTGTCCGCCTCAGCCATATCCGACCACCAACAAGATTATTGAAGAAGTTGCCACGAGATCCATCTCTATCAACTCTCTTCCGTCAAGGAAATTGACTGAGAGAAGAGACGTATGGTTGTGAGACGTGGCTCGAAATCGATGAGGTTCAGAGAGATATGAAGGAACGCTATATACCCCTCCCTCCCAAGGGAACTTGTAACTAGAGATACTGCATAGGTCGACAACCCCGACCTCTCCTGCCATCCCGAATCCAGCCAGTGAAGCTGCTGGAGGAGGAGGAGGTGAGAGGAGCTAGTGAAAACTAGGTGACTCAATAAAAAAAGTAAAGAACATGTAAGAGACATAAACGAGAAACACCGAGTATAACATAGACGCAAACAAACATCCACACCACCACACTTGCGTGCCCACTTCGCGATCATAAATTTTGGATACAACCAATCTTTTGAAACCCATTAGAAACGTAAGATTTCAAGATGATCATAGGTGGAAGATATTTAGAACTTTTTCATATCAACATACACTGCGGAACATATTTGAAACGGTTTGGATTTTATAGAAACAAAGAAGAATGTTGAGATTCATGAGAAGTCGCTAGCTTCTTAGACAAATATACAACCCGTGTCTCAAAGCATGGCTGAGTGCTGCATGTTCCCCTTGCAAAAAAATAGTGCCGCGCACGTTCCCGTGTCTCAAAGCATGCCGTATACAGTAAATTAAAAACAAATAAGAAATAAATTTTAAATTTTTTGAATTTTTTTTAGATGTTTATGTTAGTGTAACAAATGTGCTTGCCAATTTTCATGCAAAAAGGGATATCAGTGATTCATCGGCCAAAAAAGCAAAACAAAATTAAGTATACCATTTGAAGGAAACATTTATCGTTCGGCTTGTTTTTTCTTTTTTCTTTTTGCACAGGTCAACATGCTCAACCTCTCCCCCTAAAAATTTAAAGGTATCATTTGAATGTGACAATGAATACATCTTTTTTTTTTACTTTTTAAATCTTAGTAAAATACATTTTTGACGTGTAGGAGCATATACTCTGCGAGCCAAAAACAATATCCAGAGTGCTGCACGTTACTGTAAAAAAAAGCTTCCGAGGGCGGAAGACCGAAGGTTGATCCGACGACTCAGGGTAGACCGGGACAAATCTGAACCGTGCCTTTCCAATCCCCCGGATCCAGTCTCGCTCGGTCGCTCCCAGCACAACTCCTCCCACCCAGCCGCTGCCCGGGGCGGCAATCCGTCGAGCACCAGCCGCGCGCGCTCCACTCCGCTGCTCCTGCGGCCGCCGCTGTCCATGGCGTCCGCCGCGCGGGCTCTGGGCGCTCTCCTCCACAGGGCCTCGTCGCTTTCGTCCTCCGCCTCTGCTCTCAGGAGCGCCTCCCTTGTACACAGTAAGCCACCGACCCTCTGCTTCCCTCGTCCGATCCAGCCCCTTGGAATTTGGTCCTTCTGACTATGTTTTCGGATGCCGCCAGGGAATGGCTCAACTGGTGGCGCCAGCTTGTTCCAGGGGCACGTGGCTAGGCGGAGGATTTGGACGTTCCAGCCGCTCTGTATGGGGCGGCGCTCCTGCAAGATCGCCGGGAGGAAGGTGACCTGTTCTTGGCACGCTCTTTTGCATCATGTCGCAGTAGTTCAGATTCAGGGCCAACCAGCTGTGCAAATTTTTGTTGTCTCTAGCTTCTACGGAAGTGCGTATACCGCGCCCGTGTTGTACTCCACAAAAGAATGCCATGTTTCAGTTGTCTCTGACTTAGCTCTGATGCTAATTTTCATGTTCATTGTGCATTGCACAAGGACAGATGTTGACGAGATTAACTGGAAAGAACAACATTTGATGCTTGCTAGCTAACTGTAGTTATCTTTTCTCACACAAAAAAGTGCAGTTATCTTTCGCCTCTTAATGCATATTCTTATACCAGCTGTTTCTTTGGCTCAGGGTGCCCAGAATTTGAAAAAGATGAAGCGCAACAGCAAAATTGGAAAAGAAATCGTTGCCGCGTAGGTGCTATGGTCCCTGTGAGCTTGTATTGCCCAAAAATGTATCTGTTGCAGCCTTTTTTTTTAACCACAAACTTGCCTATAGTTTGCTAATATGTCTACTAATATGTCCTTGTTGAGTAGCATAATGTGTTTTACTTGTGGATAACTTGTTAGGGTATATTGCCATCGTCTGTTGTGATTGGTCATTACCTCTATATTACCCATTGAATGTTACTAGTCCCTTAAAGATGAGCCTTCATATCCTTTAGACCCTAAAATCTTAAAATTATATTCGAAATGGCATGACAAGATCAGGCATTATAATATATTTTAATTAATTTGGTTCCTTATATATTCATATGGATATCATGCAGCATCAAGAAGGGTGGTCCAAGTCCTTCGTCCAACACAGCTTTAGCAGCGATACTAGAGAAAGTAAGAGAGCTTGATGTCCCCAAGGAAGTTGTTGAGCGAAACATCAAAAGAGCTTCAGAAAAGGGTCAGGATACTTACACAGAAAAGATTTATGAGGTACAATTGTCTATCACTAGTTTAATATGGACCTTATCATCAGGTTCTCATTTGGCAGTATGATATATGAAATTGTTAGAAAGTGTGCCTATCTCATTTGGTTGGGGAAATGGATGTACAACCCTACCAACTAGGTTTAAACCCTCATGGACCCAAATTTGGGTTCCTAATTATATATAGGGGTCACCCCTACAGTTTTCTTTCAAAATAAATGAATATATGATGTTGGTAGGCAATACTATTATAAGATCTGAGGTAAATTGTGTTCAGGAGTTAATAAGTATGCAGGTCATATTTTGAATCTTGTGAAAGTTTTTAAGTGCCTGAAACATTTCAACAGGTCTATGGTTTTGGTGGAGTAGGTATGGTCGTTGAGGTCCTTACAGACAAAATTACAAGATCTATCGCGGATATTAGAAATGTTGTAAAAGACTGTGGAGCAAAATTGGCTGATCCTGGGTCTGTTACATTCAGATTCAGACAAGCTCGAGTGGTTAACATAAAAGTTACAGATGCCGATAAGGACCAACTACTCTCTGTTGCTTTGGATGCTGGCGCCGATGATGTTATTGAACCAAATTTTGATGATGAAGATGACTCTGAAGAAGAGGTTCTAGAGAGGTACCCTACTGATATCAACCAAAAATGTTAAGATCCGACCCAGAGGATTTGATCTCCATTTTCGTAGTATCTTACAACTAGTAAATTAACACGAGTTAGATACTTTCTGCTGTTGTAACTTTCATAAAATACCGCATGCATACAGAGAAGTTATGTTTAAAGTCAGAGAACTGCACGTGATATTCCTGGTGCTTTTCTTTGTAGTTCACTACATTTAGCTACAAATATATCTCTTCAGAGCACAGACTACTCTAACAATTGCTCTGTTTCCTTCCAGGTTTTACAAGATAGTTACTACATCTGAAAACTATCCTGTTGTGCTATCAAAGCTACAAGAGGAAGGACTGAAATTTGAAACGGATAACGGTTATGAACTGCTGCCTCTCAATCCGATTGAGGTATTTGGTTTTCCTTTTATTGTGGTCAAGTCTGTACGAGTTGAAAATTAATGAACACATGCTACCACATGTTTCTCTGAAACTTTAATCTTCTATCCATATATTCAAGAAATTCATATATCGCTAGAGTTGGTTGGTTTATTTATGATGTACTGCGTGTGCTGCCAAGTTCCATATGGTGCAGCCGTTTGTTGTCTCAGACGATTTACGTAGGAAACAGGACCACTGCATCATCATGAGTTGCTTCAATCATTGGCAGGATGTGATAAAATTAGGACTGCGCACTTTAGGTTTACCTTATCGTCCAGTCGAGTTTCAGTATAACATACCCGAGTGAGATAAAACATGCCTGAAAGCAACTCGTATATCATTGCATCATGCTACCCATATTAGCAACATATTTTTTTTTCATGTATTCAACAACTAAATACTCCCTCCTTCCCATAATATAAGAGTGTTCTTGACACTACACTAGTAACTCTTATTTGAACGAAGTGCAAAAAATGCTATCTTTTTTGTCTAATAGAACAAACACTAATACCTTAATTGAGTCGGTAAAGATCAAATCTGTTTATCAAAGTGCTTCTCTGATTGCTCAAGACATCTCTTTTCAACTGAGGAACAATCCAATCTCATTTCGTTCCATTTTTAGTAAAATAGTGAAGGATATTCCATTAATAATGCCAAAAGGGGTGGAGGGGATACGTATTTATTGTTCTGGTCGATTAGGGGGTGCGGAAATAGCTAGAACTGAATGCGGAAAGTATGGAAAAACATCTTGTAATGTATTTAACCAGAAAATCGATTATGCTCTATTGTCAAAAATGCTCTTATATTATGGGACAGAGGGAGTAATTCCTAGGAGCTTCCTATATATCTGGAAATAAATCTGACAATACCCATTTTCACTTTTTATAACAGGTGGATGACGAGGCCATGGAACTTAACAAGGACCTTGTATTTAAGTTGCTTGAATTGGATGATGTTGATGCTGTCTACACAGACCAAAAGTGAGTCAATTTGGAACCTACAGGCTCTCTCAACTCCCAAGACGCTACTCGATGACTCCATTTGGGTAGGGCTTGTTTGCAACTTTGCGTCCATTAAGGATTTCTTATCAGCACTGTTTGCGCTGATTACGACGCCTGCACACATAAACATCATCAGCTTCAAGTGTCCAAAATGAAAATTGGTGAGCACAGCAGTTTCCGTTAGGGGGTACTTTTCCCCGCATTCTGCCGTCTCATACTCAGAGTTTTTACCTTAGGTTTGGTGTTCCTTGATATCTTCACCTTGACAGCATCTCAGTGAGCTGCTAGACGCTGCCCGCATTATGCATGGACCTTGGAAGCCTTTTCCCCCCTATATATTGTGTGTGTGTGCATTGGTGTAATCTTGGTTGTGTGCATCATACTCATACAGAGACGGGGTATGTACTCATGATGTTTGTATTGCCTTTGTTGCATTATCGATCAACAAAAGTTGGCCTTTACCAAAAAATGCATGTGTAGCTCCGTAGCTATTCGGCGGGACAAAATCAGAAGTATGACAACTGTATATCATTATAACAGAAAAAGCGACAGTAACAGATGTTCTATTCTAGAACAACACACATAAATACAAGCGAGTAATCCTCATTTTTTGCGAATAAGAAGCGAGTAATCTAGCTATAATGATTATGCAAGTGGTACAAAGCTGGCATCTCTACCGAGGGTACCTTGCAGACATCAATATTTCTTCTTCCATGCTATATCTTCTGCTGCATTCTGGCGGGCTTTTTCTGCCTTCTTTCAACGGGCAATTCATCACAGTAATGCCATTCTCTAAAATTTTCCCAACTTCCACATTGTTTTGGATAAATTTCTTGGATACAATAAGGCCTTCGAGTGTATGTTCCACCTGTCGCATTGTAGGCCGGTCCTCAGCATTTAACTTTATGCATGATGCTGCAAGTATGGAGAGTTCATGAACTTCTTTGCCTCCCTCCTCTATGACCTGCGGATCTAGTATTTGGACCAGCATTTGATCAGCAAGCAACTTGACAAAATGGGAAACAAGGCCATCTCCATCAAGGAAGAAATACGAAAATGGTTTCTTCCTTGTTAGCAGTTCGACGAGAATGACACCAAAGCTATACACATCACTTTTCTCCGTGAGGCGGCCTGTGTAGAAGTACATAGGATCCAAGTATCCAATTGTTCCTTGAACCATTGTTGTTAATCCCGTTTTATCCGTTGGAATGTATCTTGAAGCTCCAAAGTCTGACACCTTCGATGTCATAGATTCATTCAGAAGTATGTTACTAGACTTGATATCTCTATGGATAATTGGGATTGAAACTGACGAGTGAAGATAGGCAAGAGCACTTGCAATTTCAGTTGCAATCCTGAACCTAGTTACCCATGAAAGGGATTTTGGCCCTTCAACATGGAGATGGTCATAGAGGGTTCCGTTAGAAACAAACTCATAAACCAACAATGGTACCTCTGTCTCTAGGCAACATCCAATAAGCTTCACTACATTCCTGTGATTGATCTGTGAGAGGATGGCTACCTCATTTATGAACTCGTCTATCTCTTTTTGGACTGTGATCTTTGACTTCTTGATGGCCACAACGTGTAGGTCCGATAAGATCCCTTTGTAGACGGTACCATGGCCTCCACCGCCAAGCTCACGTGCTTTGTCAAAGTTGTTTGTTGCCTTTGCAAGTTCATCTATGGGAATGATCATCCTTTCTGCGATGTCTATCCTTGGGGACACTAATTGTTGCAACAACTGCCCACGGTTTTGCTTGAAAAACTTTTGTTTCAAAAGTATTTGTCTCTTATGTTTAAACCTTTGGGCCACGAAGATTGTCGCGAGAACCAAAAGCATAAATCCTACTGCACTGCCAACTCCTATACCGATGCTTGTTCCTGTATATGTGTGGGTTAATATTAGTATTACTCTCAATACCGAGAACTCGAAGTCAACATCAACAAGTACTTTTACCAAAACTCTATATTTATATCTTTAGAAGAAAATACATGAAATGAAATAAGCATAGCGAGTACAACCATGACCTTTTAAGTGACATACACGGTGTATGCACTGAACTAGATCCCGAGAAACTAAAAAAATTATGCTCTAGCCTACAAGGAATTTGTATATATTTCCCTAATACCTATAGATTTGATTGCAATACTTGCATGTAGTGTGCAGCAAGAATAAAAACCTTACCCACCTAATTTGAGCCTCAAATAACAAAGAACATTCATGATTGCAAGCTCATATAGTTAAAATATGTAACAAAAGTATTTTATATTAGAGCACGTACAAAGACAATGCTTTTACTGATGGAATCAATAGGGTGCAATGAGCAGGGCTATAAATCAATCTTTTATTAGATAATTCTTATTTGGAGTAGCAAGAGCTTCCCTATATATATGCCGAACCTTTTCTCATTAAGTTTGAGACTATATACCAAAGTTTCATATATGAAGCAAATTTTTAATAAGTTGCTCGCTCTTTAAAAAAATCTTCCCTACAAGGTTTTTGTTATAGTATATGTGGATTACACTAGCCCTTTCCATCAGTTCGGACTTTTGGTTGCGTTGGCTAGTGCATGAAGCTTAACATGGTATCGGAGCTTAGGTTAAAAGGTGTGAGAAAATGTAGTTCTATCGGATTATTCCTGATGACATTGGATTTTAAAATTTATGCAACTTTCCAAATATGACAATCACATTTGTTTTGAAATTCAAGAGGAGAATATATTCGCGCTGTAAAAAGGTCTTGTTTCTCACATGATACACATGTGCTTAGAAGGAGACATGCTTAACTTCACAACAGGTGTTGTAAGGTGTGCTAACAGGGAAAATGAGTATAGCTAACCACCAAATTACATTACAGAGATTAACTATTATGCATATGATTAATGATGTGGCAATATTGCCTCTCTTTATTTTAGACGCCCATGATTAATCGTCTTCATTGTGCATGCCCTTAAGGTGTAAGACCACTAGCTTCGTGCGCCACTCAGCCAGGTAATGTAAGAGTTGATGCAAAATCTAATTTCCATAGTAACTTTTTTCATAGAAATATCCCTTAATATATCGTGTAGCATATGAAACTATGCAATAGAAAAATCTTTGAGAACACAAGTTCCTGGAGAATTACATGGAAGATTAGCCTCACAACTGGTTCTATTTGTCTATGTGTTATGGAGACAAGTTAAATGCATAAAAAAGATCTATGTTTATCTATTTCATTAGAATCTGTTTAATAATCTAGATCCTCATTATGTATGTAAATTCTTGTAACCCTATTTTAATATGCTATTATATACTTTGACATGCCCCTAATGTATTTTGTACAAAAATATCAAATACCTAAAAGGACTAATACAAATGAAACAATACATATGTAATGATGGAACACTAAATTATCTAAGGCAACTAATGAAGTTGAAGAAGTTGAAACATACGTACTAACCTGTAGCCGCGGACTTGATGCAACCATCCTTGATGGTGTAGTTGCCGTGGGTTCCTTGTGGGCATTGACATTTGTACCCTCCAATTGTGTTGATGCATTTGCCGAAGCATCCATAGTCATGTGGCTGCTCACACTCATTGACATCTATGAAATATATATATTATTTAGTACATCATAAAGACCTTCCTGAAAACATACAAGCGCTAGTTTGTGGGCACGTGCATTACTGATTGATCAATTTATAACAATATAACTAGCGCTCATTTGTTTTACGTAACTTTGATCTCTGTAAAATATTGAATCCAGATTACATCTTTGAAAAAAAAATGATTTGTAGTTTGAATTTGGATGTGGACGGTGTAATTTCTTATTCTCCAACAAAACTTCCTCATTTCCCTTTTCATACCATAAAAAATGATGAATTGTTACAATGGCATTTAGTGAAAAACTCTCCCCTTTCCATGACACTTCCGTTAAATCATTGCTAGAATGCTTCAGTTAACTACAATTGCGCCAATACCTGCCACTCGACTAGTTAGTTTGACAGTTTGCCTTCTTCATCTATTATATACTTTTCATTGATGTATGGCATTACTACCTAGTCAAAAGTGTAGCGTGAGTACCCATTGGCACCACTGTTCAAGATATCTTCCGATATTCCGATAAATCGGCCGATTTATCGCTTACGTTTGTCTGACCGATAAGATCAATTGGCCGATAAATCAGCCGAGATGGCGATAAATCGGCCGATATGCCAATAAAATGGCCGATTTACCCCTTATCTTGGGTCAACCGATAAGTTCCCGATAAGCGATATCCCCAACATTGATTGGCACTAAATTAAGAGGTTGGGCAGCACACTACTTGGGTACGGTGGCGATAAGTCACTCTGTCAAAGTAATATTGTGTCGACTTCCTTAAAGTAGAATGTGAGATGGTCAAATCTGGCTTCAATTGTGTTTAATTGTGCTTCAATTGTGTCTAGTTAGGTTTTCTAATCGTGCTTCAATGGGGGCCGCGGAGCGGGCACTCCCACGCGTGGATTTATTCCATTGTTGTTGTCGAGCTGCACACTATTAAAAACCATGGTCACGATCAACAGGTAGAGAGAAGAGGATGGAGACGTTTGTTCATTCGATTTTTTCAAACCCATGCTTCATCATTTTCTGGTTTCTTTTGGGACCGATTGTTTTCGACCTTGGGGATTAGTTTTATTGAACTATAGTGTTTTTTTCCTCAGTTTGGTGCAATTTTATTTTATTTTACAATTTCTCTATTTTTTGCCCTCCTTTGTTTTTACTATTTTAAATAATAATAATATTTTCCATTTTATTTCTTTGCATGCTTTGTGTGTGTGTGTGTGTGTGTTTGTGCGTTTGTGTGTAATTTTACCTTTTTATGTGTTCTTACTTTTCTCTGTGTATTAAAAAAATATGTATTTTAGAAAAGAATCATCATGTACAAAAAAACCATGTATTAATTATTTTGTATTTTATAAATGTTCATAATGTACTTGAGAAATATAAATGTATATGTAAAAAATTGTGAGCATCGTGTATTTAAAAGTCTCCATCGTATATTTATAAAATGTTTACCATGTATTTCTAAAACTTCGACATGCATTTTTTTGAATAGTTTGGATTGCAACTTCAACATGTATTTGGAAAACGTTTATCATGTATTTCAAAAAAGATAGTCGAATATTTTAAAAAAAATTCCATCGTGTATTTACAAAAATGCAACCACTTTCTTGTTTCTTTTCCCTCTCTTTTTGTTCCTTATTTTCATTATTTTATTTTCTGTTTTTCCTTTTACTGTTCTGTTCTTATTTCTTCTTCATCATGCATTTAAAATGAACATCTTGCATTCAAAAGATATTCTTTGAATTCGAAAAAGATTAATCACGTATTTATAAATTACTCCTTGTGTATTAATATTTACTGCATATTAAATATGTCCATCGTCTAATTTAATTAAAATGACCTTCATTCATTTATAAAATGTTCATCCTGTATCTTAAAAGTTCGTATGTAAATTAATGTTTCATATTTAAAAAATGTTCATCTTGCAGCAAAAAATGTTCACTTTGTATTTTAGAAAAATCATCCCGTATTTTACTTTTTATCATGTGTATTTAGAAATTATTTATTCTGTATTTCAAAATTGGGAACTGAGTATTTTATTTTTGTGCGTATTTTATAAAGGTAAAAAAAGGAAAGAGAAAAGGAAAGAAAATGCCGACAATAGTGTGCAGCTCCTACAGAAGACGCTCCTTGCTTTGTTGGGAGATTGTATGGATTCCATTTTCTAGCTGAAGGTCACACACACATCTGAATCATTTTTAATATGCATCTATATAAGGTAGTTCTATTAGCACCGGGCGACAAACATAGTTTGAGAAACAAAACATTCAACCAATCCTGTGACTTTGTGAGGCTGCTAGTTCAGGTTCACCGATCGGAGTGCTGACTTATCGGTTCATTCGCGGTAATAACCGGGATATTTAAGATACTTTCAAAAACTGACCCAGATCAAATGAGTACACATAATATTGTATGTAATCCATTAATAAACCTTAAAGTGTTGCTATGGTCTCATTTAGTTGTCATCTCTTATCGACTTACCAAATGAAATTATGTTTTCATGACAAATCAGCAAATACTTATTAAATAAGTGTTTATCAGATAAAATTTATTTTTATATAATTATAGACAGATAAATCATGGTTGATTTTGGGATATCAAACCTGGTTTCCCAATCTACTTCCGTGTGAAATTTCGTGAAAAAATACCAAAAAACATATCCGTGGTGAAGGAATTACTGTCCGAACAAAAATCAACCCAAACAGTGTTTTGCTATACATAGGAAGTTTTTGTCTTTTTTGCCACGAATACGTTTCCTGGTATTTTTTCACAAAATTTCAGACGGGAGTACATCAGGAACCCACGTTTGATATCCCAAAATCCCAGATTCTTTTTCAAATTTCTTGGTATTTTTTTTGAACGAATTGTTCGTGTAGGGGTGCGGAGCACCAGAGAGCTACAAATCCTCATCCCTGTAACACTATGTAAAAGGCCCGTGCGTGTATCATTTTTGCCACCACCACGTGTTTCGTTCTGCCCTCCTATCTGAACACGTACTGTTAAAATTGTTATTTTAGTTGTTATAAACTTGGTTATTACTGCAATAGAGAACCTCATATATTATTAGTATTGTTTTTTGGGTATTATTGCTGTTAATCATGCATAAAAAATTCATTTAAACCCATTTGAGATGGTTTCCACTACCTCTGGCCGGATAAACTTGTCATTCCGACTGACAAACTATCCAAATGCCCATAGTACATACCCATACTCATGTTGTTTAGAACTCTAGATACATTCGTATCTAGACAAATCTAAGACAAGTACAATATGGATTAGAGGGAGAGTACTATCTACTGATCTACTGATATAAGTATAGGTAGAGAAAATTAAGGTCAACAGAATATAGTCTTATTTTACGCAACGAGATGGTAGGTGAACTATCCCTGGTTCATTTTCCTGCGAGGCACATGCGCGTTGCATGAATTGCGGCTTATTGTACGAGGTAGACGTTGAATCCAAAAGGTTCAGAAATTACAGGTGATGTGCAGACAGCTACTCTACACCAGAGTAGGAGCAACTAACCTTGGCACCCATGGGTGAGGTAGGGGTTGCCGTCGTAGCCGCCTTGACACTGGCACGTATAGCCAAGGTTTCCGACCGCGCACACGCTGTGGTCGCTCTTGCAGAGCCTGCGGTGCGCGTCGTCGGAGCAAGCGGTGGACGTGTTGGCCGTCAAGCTCGGCAGCGGCGGAAGGCCCTGCTTGACGCCCCACAGGAGGACAAGGGGAACCTCCAGCGCCGCCTTGGACGGGCTCTGCTTCACGCTCAGCAGCTCGTCGGCCAGCGGCCTCCGGTCGAACCACCCCTCCTCCGCCACGAACACGTAGGTGGGCAGGAACGTCAGCGCCTCCGTGTGGTTCCCGGCGTCCATCCACCGGAGGTGCACCCCGGTGGGCGAGCTGTGGTAGTTGATGGGCGCCTGGCAGCACGCCATGCCGGAGCAGTACTTGCCGGCGAGCTGGCCGACGCTGTCCACCTTCTTGTTGCGGAAGGAGCAGAAGGAGGCGCAGCCGCTGATGATGCCGGACCTGCCGGGCCCCACGCCGAGGTCCTCCACCAGCGTCGCCAGCAGGTTGCAGCCGGAGAGCACCAGCTCGTTGCCGTTGGACAGCATGTACCCGGCGTCCACGAAGCCGCCGCCGAAGGAGACGTTGCGGTCGGAGGTGACGCTGGCGCTGTCGACGATGGAGCCCGCGCGCACCACGCGGACGGTGGCGTTCCGGAGGGAGATCGCGGCGACCCGGAGCGTGCCGTCGCCGAGGAGCAGCCTCGGGGGCTGCGGGCCGCTCGTGTCGCAGGTGAGGTTGAGCCCCGGCCAGTGGCAGCGCGGCGGGCCGAAGCCGAAGGGGTACGGCACGCTCACGTCCCCGCAGCTGGTGGCGCAGCCGGCCAGCCCTATCGGCGGCGCTGGAGTCTCTGCCGCGGCCGAGGCCGCAGCCGCGATCGCTAGCACGAGCACTGCCGCTGCTGAGGCTATGGCCATCGAGCGAGTGTTGTTCTCTTGCCTACTGCTAGTATACTTCCCTAGTGCTCGGTCCTTCCTAGTACTACTGATCTACTCCCTGTATTTCAAGGCTGAAGTGATAGTGCTAGCGAGAGACTATGCACGGCAAGTCAACCCTGCGCGTCAAGAGTGATAAGTAGAGGAATTTGGTTTCATATTAAATCAGGCAAATTCCCGGAATTTCAGAATTAGGCACGTCATGCTGCTTTCGTAAGAAGTTACCTAACCCCGATTCCTAGGAAACTTTCCAGCCCCAGCAGTTACTCCACTAGCTTGACTTCCCCCCTAAAAATAACACTATTGTTATCAGGCGAACGTCTGATTTTTAGGGGTTCCCAGCGAAGGCCCTCAGGCTGGTCATAGTGGGAGTAACATACATGCCACATAAGAAAAAAAGATGATGTGTCAGGTAATTAATGAAGAGAAAAGCAAATAGAGTAACATAATATGTTACCATCGCATAGTGGTTCCCAATGCAAAATGAGTCTACAAAGTACTCCCTCCGTTTCTTTTTAGTCTGCATATAAGGTTTGGTCAAAGTCAAGCTTTGCAAAATTTGACTAACTTTATATTAAAAAATATAAACATTGACAATATGAAATCAATATTATCAGATGCACCACAAAATGGATTTTCATACTATATAGTTTTAATATTGTAGATGTTTATATATTTTTATATAAATTTAGTCAAACTTAGTATAGTTTGACTTTGACCAAATCTTATATGCGGAGTAAAAAGAAACGGAGGGAGTAATAAATGAGATGATGCATGACACTACACATATGTTACTACCCACTATAGAGGTAGTAACATAGACTAGTAACATATGCACTAGTCTAAGTTACTCCCCACTATGACCAGCCTCACAGCCATTGGATCATGATCAAGTGGTGGCATTTTCTTGTGAAAAATTACATTCTATACCAAAAACTGCTATGCTCTTCTGGAGATAATGTCATCCTCGGATAACTAAAATTGCCAAAAAAACGTTTGCAAATGACAACCTCTCCTGACAAACGTTTGTCAACTGTTAGGACATAAAAAAAGCCTCACTCTTGTTCTTTGTTTTTTTTGCGGGGTTGTTCTTTGTTTTTTTTGCATGGACCCTTGTCCTTTTTGAGCCGAGTCATCGACGTGCCTGACAACAAAATTCTCGGTGCTTGGGTGCTGCAAAAATATAGACCTTGTGTATTATGTCGTCTATCTTCGTCCATCACTCATGGCTCACATGACATGTCATTGCATCTGTCATCTGGGAGTTGAGCCCACCACACCAAAGCAAATTATTTGGTGAAAGTCCTTTTCTATGCCCGAGCTCAAACGGATCTCGGGATAAACAGTAAAATAAAAAACATTAAAAAATCTAAAATTGTATTGTGACAAATTATTGAGTGTTTGCATTGTATAGTTGATGCTGCAAACGTGGTATTTTTACCAACGGTACCCGTTTACCTTGTGGGGTGGCGGGTAAAATCTTTGTATTACTCAAATCTCAATGTCCTTACAATTAGCCTCGGCTAGCTTAGATTACAGATGGTGGGTAAGCTTAGATGGGATGGATAAGGGTATGAGTGGCTCTTCACCCGTCCCCTAATCCAACGGGTGCCATCCCTAATTCGGATGCATCAAAGGTCGGAGATGTTAATTAGCCGTCAGGATCTAAACTCCAAACAGTTTAGCTGGACGCTGCATTTTACAATTGACCGGGTTAAAAATTAACTTTCACAAGAGCGAGTTGTTCTGCTTTGGTAGAGCCAAGGATGAACAAGAGGCTTATAGGCAATTGTTTGGGTGCGATTTGGGGGCTTCACCTTTTTCTTACCTAGGTATACCAATCCACCACCGTAAGCCGACAAATAGAGAATGAAAGTGCATCAAAGACCGATTTAAAAAGAAACTGAGTTGCTGGAAGGGCAAGCTCATGTCATACGGAGGCCGATTAATTCTGATAAATTCGGTGCTCACGAGTATGCCTATGTTTCTCTTGTCGTTCTTTGAAGTCCCAGTTGGAGTCAGGAAAAGACTGGACTTTTATCGATCGCGTTTCTTTTGGCAGGGTGATGAACTAAAAAGAAAATACTGGCTAGCCAAATGGGATATCATCTGTAGACCGAAAGACCCATGGGGTCTTGGTATTGAGAATCTTGAAGTTAAGAACAGATGCCTTCTTAGTAAGTGGCTGTGGAAGCTGTCCAGTGAGACTGATGCCACGTGTGCGCAAATCCTTTATAGCAAGTACCTTCAGACCAAAACTTTGTCCCAGGTGACAGTCAGGCCGACCGACTCGCCTTTCTGGAAAGGACTGATGAAAGTCAAACAATCCTTATTTAATAGGACAAAGTTTATTATTGGCAACGGTGCTAGTACACGTTTCTGGAAGGATACTTGGCTCGGAGAGGCACCCTTGGCCATTCAATACCCGTCTTTATATCGTATTGTTCAACGACGTGAGGTGTTCGTTGCAACGGTATTTCAATCTATCCCCCTTAATATTCAGTTCAGACGGTCGCTAGCGGGCAATCGTTGGGAAGAATGGCTCCGTCTAGTTAGGAGACTGATCGAGGTTCAGCTTTCTCAACAACCCGATGAATTACGTTGGAAGCTTACTAGGTCTGGAGTATTCACAGTTAAATCAATGTATATTGATGTTATCAATTCGAGCTTCATTCCTACCTCCAAGCATGTTTGGGCTGTCAAAGTTCCATTGAAAATAAAAGTGTTTATGTGGTTTGTCCATAAATAAGTTATTTTAACCAAGGACAACCTGACAAAGCGTAATTGGACAAGACCTACTAGGTGTAGTTTCTGTGATCCGGATGAGACGATCAAGCACCTTTTTCTTGATTGCCCGCTAGCCAAAGTTCTTTGGCGGACGGTCCACATTGCTTTTAATATTAATCCACTGAATTATGTCAACACGTTATTTGGGACGTGGCTTAATGGGATTGACCCCGACTTAGCGAGACATATTCGTGTAGGAGTATGCGCTTTGTTGTGGACTATCTGGAATTGTAGAAATGATTTGGTTTTTAACAGAACATCACATATTCATTTTTGCAGGTTATTTTCCGAGCCACGGCATTGATCCGTTCGTGGTCGCTACTCACTCCGATGGAGGCCAGGGAGCATTTGGTTACTGGATCTATCTGTTGGGAGATGGTAGCTCGGGATATCTTCAATCGGTTTGGATGGCGATCATGTAATAGGATAGGCAATTACTTTACCTACCTCTCTTTAGCTAGCCGGTTGTGGCGTCCTTTATTTGGCTAGTTTGTGTTTCTAGCCCATTTTGGCTCTGTGTGAGCTTTTTTTCACCTTTTCCAGTTGGAGACTTTGAGACCTTATTGAAACTTATTTGTTCGGTTTAATAAGATGGCCATATGCATCGCTCTGAATAGAGGCCGGGGAGATGGAAAATTCGAGTCTGAGCCCAAGCTCATCTACATCTGCACTCACGAAATAAATCAAAATAAATACTAGAAAAAGTCAAAAAATTTCAAAAAATATTTGGGTGGTAGACAATTTGACGCGTGAGGTACGCTCCAATTTTCAAAATATTTGGACTTCTGTGCAGCTCTCAGCAAAAGAGACTAATCGGATCAGACCAGAACAGTATATGAACAGTACACATTTTTACAGACCTCCGATTTGTCTTTTTTACTGAGAGCTGCACAGAAATCCAAATGTTTTGAAAATCGGAGCGTACCTCACGCATCAAATTGTCTACCACCCTAATTTTTTTGAGAATTTTATGAATTTTTATGAATTTTTTACGATTTTTTTTTACCGGGTGCAGATGCACCCGGGCACCGAAACGCCGCTCTCCCGGGGAGATCCCCTTTTCAAAGAAAGAAGAAAAAAAGCCGTCAGCATTTTGCATATTATAGCTACCTGATTCCGGAATATTACCGGGGAGATATGACAAACTACATACTACAAACCAAGCACACCCATCATGCTAAGTCAACTGTGGCGTCACATCACGTTGAACTTTGTTAGCCCGTCCAAAAATACCGTATAAACCAACGACTTCCTATACAGCTAGTCCCTCCTTTGATGAAGATCTTATCAGCTGCTGCCAGTGTAGTGGAAGAGCACAGGGCTCTTGTTCAACCACGCTGCTAGTACGTACGCGACCAACGCGCGTCCATAAGCTTCGCCGACTCACCACTGTCGTGGACCGTGCATCCAACGCAAAGAGCCGCGGGAAACTCTGACCCGAACGTCTTTGTTCCCCGTCCAACGATTGGTCAACACGCCACGACACCGCACATGCGGTCACAGAAATCTCAATCGGTAGTCCATTCTACTAGTCTCTCTTTGATTCATTTTAATTGACGGAGATCTTCGATTCATATTAATTGATGTTGATCTTCTACAACTTTGTGCTAGACCAGCGTCAGTTAACATAACATGTATTGGAGGGAGTAAGAAACTTACCCTGCAGAAAAAAAGGAGAAAAAAACTTTTTTTCTGAAAGGAACCGATCGGGCTATTCAAAAGGAGCTGCTTGCCTTGCCCACATCAATAAGAAAAACTCCATCCATCTAATTGATATCCACTGGAATCAAAAGCGAATGGTAAAGTCACTGAACTCAGTTCTGAAGTAGAACGATGTTTAGATAGATGGATCGAAGGTTGCGAGGGTATAACGACAAGTCGTCCAACAAATGATAGTTAGGTGTGTAGCAACTAGCAACTTGATAAATCTGCGCATTGGCCAAGTACGGATAAAAACATTGTCGAGTAAACAGACCAGTAGGCGGAGGCGGTGCCAAAGGCTGGCAGAGGGCGATGGCAGAGGCGCGGATCTTGAAGATTATCATAGATATGGCGTTGACATCTACTCTCTCCGTTCGGAATTACTTGTCTTGGAAATGGATATATTTAGAACTAAAATACATCTAAGATACATCCATCCTCGAGACAAGTAAATCCGAACGGAGGGAGTACAACCTTAAGGCATCTCCAGCCGCGCCCCCAACAGGGCCCCCCAGGCCACTTTTTCGGCGCCGGCATCGAAAAAACGGCCCAGTCGCGTCCCCAGGACGCCGAAAATCGTCGCTTCAGACATTTTTTCCGCCCGGCGGTCACAGGCCGAACCCGGCGCGCTGGGGAGCAGTTGGGGGCTTCGGCGCTAGGGAAAAGCACGCCTGGCCCACACCGACAGGGGAAAAGTCAAGATTTTCTTCCCCCGACTCGCCTCGCACCCCCACGCCCTCGGCCAGCACTAGCTATATCCCGGCGACGGCCGCCGCCCTACTCCGCTAGATAGTCATTCCCCGCCTGAAAATAGCAGCGCTTCGCCGCGGCAGCCCCTCCCACAGCAGCTGGGCGTTTCCCGCCGCCGTTTCCGGCCGCGGAGACGCGGTTTAACGGCGGGTACACGCCCACCGAGCGCAAGGTGTTCGGCGTTTTGCCTGTCTCGGCGATGGACTCGGATGAGGAGGAAGCCGCGGCCGACGTCCAGGAAGAAGAGCATCTCATGGTGCTCGCCGCCCTCGCCCAGCTGCTGGCGAGCAATGAAAAGCCGCGGCGAGGTGGCTCGGCGCCGGGGCGGGTGAAAGCAAAGAACCGGCATCGTCTCCAAGGCTACTGCATGCTCTACTCCGACTACTTTGCCGATGCTCCACTTCATGGCGAGAGAACATTTCGGCGCCGTTATCGGATGAGCCAAAAGCTCTTCCTCAGGATTGTGAATTCCATCCGAGAGTTCGACAACTACTTCAAGTGCAAGATGGATTGCACTGGCGCTCTTGGATTCACCTCCATCCAGAAGTGCACGACAGCGATGAGGATGCTTGCATATGGAGCTCCCAGTGATTCACTCGACGACTATGGGCGCATGGCCGAGTCCACCAGCATAGAGTGTTTCTACAAGTTCTGTCGGGCAGTGGTGGCAGTGTTTGGGCCACAATACTTGAGAACACCCAATGTGGAAGACACTGCTCGGATCCTAGCCCAGAATGCAGCAAGAGGATTTCCTGGGATGCTTGGAAGCATCGACGACATGCATTGGAAATGGAAGAACTGCCCATTTGGTTGGCAGGGGATGTACAAAGGCGCCAAAAGCGGTTGCAGTGTGGTGCTTGAGGCGGTAGCCACACAGGACCTCTGGATTTGGCACTCCTTCTTTGGTATGCCAGGAACTCACAATGACATCAACGTGCTGCAGTGCTCTCCTGTTTTTGCCAAGCTCGTTGAGGGCCATTCTCCTCCGGTGAAGTTCGAGATCAATGGGCACCAATACAACAAGGGGTACTATCTAGCTGACGGCATCTATCCGAGATGGTCGACATTTGTGAAGACGATCTCAAACCCTGTGGCAGGAGGCAAGAACGCCTGGTTTGCAAAGCTTCAGGAGGCTTGCAGGAAGGATGTCGAGCGGGCATTTGGTGTGCTCCAATCTCGATTTGCTGTTGTTCGGTACCCCGCTCAGACCTGGTCCAAAGATCAAATGTGGGAGATTATGACTTGCTGTGTCATCTTGCACAACATGATCATCGAGAGCGAGCAAGAAGACCCAGTGTTTGACACTGAACCATACTACAGGCAGGGTCCTCTATCCGAAGTTGATCACCAGCTACCGGCAACTTGGACTGCCTATCTCAGTATGCGTCAGGAGATCCGAGACCCACAGGTGCATCATCAACTGCAGAAAGATTTGATTGAGCACCTATGGAGGCTCAAGGGGGACGCCGTGTGATGAAATACGAGTTTTTATTTGTTGAACTATATAATTTGTATTGAACTATTTATTGTTGTACTATTTTGTTGAAGTATTTCATTTTTCTGTGATGAAATATGTGATAAGAAATAATTGTGTTGATAATTGAACGCCGAGACACGGCGAAACCACGCGAAATATGGGCCTATTCTCGCCCATATGGGCCCTTTATTCGCCGAAATTGGGCTGCAAAGTGGGCCAATTTCGGCGCCTGGGGCCGACGACTGGGCGCAAAACCGCCCCCAGCGCCGAGTGTATCGCCGGCTCGACCCCAGGGGGCAGTTTTTATGCGTCCTGGGGGGCCAACGGCTAGAGATGCCCTTAGCATGTGGCTTCCATTGCTGCAAAAGGGCGGCCATTTTGAACAAACAATGGTTAGAAAACTAGAAGCACATATAATACTGCCGAAACATATGAGTTCATATTATACATGCACTGTCAATGTCGCAGACCTTACAATTTTATATATCACAACATTTCCACTATAGAAGACACAACATATATAGATATAAATAGGGCAATGCAAGTGTCAAGATTCAAATTTATTACACTCAGAGACCACTTGGTCCGACATTACATTACACAACGAAACATAGCAAAAGTCTAGATACAGACAAAATCCATATTTGCCTAAGAGGCTGGAAAGTAAAGCAGACGATCCCTCTCATTGGATCCAGACTGCCGACCAGGATCCACTATTCTACTGATCATCTTCATCGAACTCAACATAATAGCGACCGAATCAACATCTCAGTTGTAGAACATCCTGGAATTTGTTGTTTTTCTGTGAAGGGTGAGTAGGCGGGTACTCCACAAGTCTCATTACCAACTGTACTAGCACTAACAATACATTTGGGTATGGATTGGATATGTGATGAAGCTGCAAGCACTATGAATCAACTACAACTTACGCCTAAAGAGATATAAGATAAGCAGCGTAATCCAAACATCGGTAGCTCGTGTACTATTCATCATATTCACCTGCCTACACATGCTAACACTACCGTGTCCTCCCCTTCGTATAACCCCACGAAGAAGAGAAAGTCAAGGCATTCACATGTTGTCAAGTTTTAATTATTAGGTTGAAGTTGTTATACGAATTGTTACCAAGCTGCAAGTCATCCATAACCGTGGACACAGCTTTACGAAAAGATTTTACCCTGTAGGGTGGCACTATTGACCCATTATAGGTATCCATACATGTTCACTCTTCCCAACTAGATTGTGCCCATTGCGGGTGCCCATTTGATGGACTAGAGCCAAAAGGTCTGTAACGATGCAACTCGTTTTCATACATAACAAACAAGTTCAGGGGCACCCGATTAGGTGTAACCCAGATCGTAAGTCTGGCCATGACCCTGATCCAGTCCTAACCGTGGCGAGAGGTTGGTGACTAGCTCATGACCGGACTAGCCCCTTGATCAGCTTGCCCAGGCCACCTATAGGTGACGTTCCCCTCACTAACTGCATGCGGAAGAGCCAAACCAAGAAAACCAGGTTCTAGTCTGGACATAGTGTGTCATCTAGGGAAAAGGATGAGGAGGGCCTGATAAAACCTCCCATGAGTGGTTAGTGCGTTCATGAATATAAGAACAGATCCCACACTAGGGGGGTCGACTGGAACAAAACATCAAGGCCTAATGCCTGTCCTTCGACCGATGTCATTTTCCTACCAATTAATTACCTCCAAGAGCTTATCGTGTATATGTGCCCCATGCTAACATAAGCATAACGCAAGTAAGCATGATATAAGAGCTGAAACGACATCATCTGGCAAAATAACATAGCACGTATCATGGTTTGCTAGGAGGTGGAGTTAAGGCTTTATCATGGCATAATAAAGGCTTTGATAGTGGATAGGTAATGAAGTAATCACGAAAGCATCATATCAACTATTGCAAGTAAATCTAGTGTACAAGTATCCAAGATAATCATCATCCTTGCCTGGAAGACCTTCAGCTTGGTGATAGGCATGCTCCTCTGAAGTTTCCTTCAAGTAAGGCTCATACCCAACACCATTTCTGGACTCTAACGAAAGGAAGCAAGTACCCCTTGTGCTCTAGGGGGTAAACAAGGACACAAGGTGTGGACCTAGGGGCTAGTTAGTGTTCTATGTGGTGAGAAACAAAGCCTACCGAACATGCGCAAGTGATCGTATGTGGGATGTTGTCCGTGGAGAAGGTAGTAGGGGTGAGCTGATTGATGACATAGGAGGGACGCCTATTGATGAGATGGTTTGCCGTATGGAGGGCCTCGACCCAATACTCAGGTGGCATGTGGGCGTGGATGAGTAGGGTGCGAAGAACGTCATTGGTTGTGTTCAAGAGACACTCAGTTTTGCCATTTTGGGGAGAGGTGTGGGGGTACGAGAAGCGGAAGATCACACCATGGCGAGAGAAGCGGTCGCGGAGGAAGTAGGGGAGGAATGCCGCCATTGTCACATTCACAAATTTAATGGAGAGGTTATATTGTGTGTGAATGTAAGAGAAGAAGTTTAAGAGAGTTTCAGCAGTGTCAGACCAGAAAAGATGGTGCCACTTTGAGTAGTTGCCGGCTTCGAGGCAGAGCTTGAACGGGATGCACGAGGAGATGTTAATATGATGCATCAATGGGGCGGGGGCAGCATGCACCTGAAGTGGAGTGAGGGCAAGGGCCAGTCCGTGAGGGCGGACGACGCAGAGATGAGGCACCGTGGGGAAGGCACCCTCGTGACGTAAGACGCAACCGTTCGGCGAGATAGGCACCAGAACAGCGCGCGGGGGGGGGGGGGGGGGGACCGGTGCGGCCGGCATGGGTTCAAGCGCGATGCATGGCAAGATGAAGGGGGCGTCGGCTAGTAGCAGATTCTATGTCGTGTCAACTGACCCCACAACTTTCGAGGAAAACAGCCAAAAACACTGTACATTGTGAAGAAACTTTAAAAAAAATTGACAATGACCCCACAGATTCTTGAGGCTGACTTCGCCACCAGCATCGGTGTCTCCGAATGAGCGAGAGTGTGACTGAGCGGACGTCTGAAGTGAGGGAGGAAGCGAGAGACGTCTGATGCCAAGTTACATTGATGAACTCTGTCTATATTCCATAGATTGTACATGGGTGTTATATACACAAGAGATACACACACCGGAGTTGAGTTGCAACAAAAGAGGAGATACACACACCTGAAGCGTGAGCCTGTGTCGTCTTTCCAACACAGAGAAGAAGGTCAGAAAGCGTCAGTTCACCGGATCTGCTCAAGATCATTATATATATTCATAACATTTTTGCCTGTCCTGATAGTGGCGCCTCCCCTCTTTGGAAAGGAATACTTTGGGCTATTAAAGCAGCCAAGGTTGGCTTTTCCTGGAAGGTGGGCAATGGCAAGAGCGTTAGATTTTGGGAAGATCGTTGGACTGGCAATACTACACTTGCTATCAGTTATTGGGAGTTGTGCAATATTGCTAATTACACTAATGTCTCCATCAGTGAGATCTGGGATGGCACGACCCTGAAAATCAACTTTAGGAGGTGCCTTTCACCGGACATGCTTGCTGCTTGGAATGAGCTTTTTAGTGTAGTTAAGGGTCTGGTTTTGAATGATAGTGATGACACCATTATTTGGGACTTGGAGCCCAAGGGGGTTTACACAGTTAAATCCTTTTATAATTTTGTGAATTTCAGAGGAGTGATTCCAGATAATATTATGATGATTTGGAAAGCTAATGTCCCTCAAAGAATTCAGATTTTCCTTTGGTTGCTAGCTAAGAACAAGCTACTAACCAGGGACAATCTTCTGAAAAGACAACATGTAGCATATGCTACCTGTCTTTATTGTAATGAACTAGAATCTGTAAATCATCTATTTTTGATTGTGTGGTTTCGAGAGAACTTTGGAGAGAGATTTTTGGCTCCCTAGGGGACGACATCGAGCTTAACTCGCATGGGCTTTTGATTGGTGGGCTAGAAATTGCAATAAAATTGCGGATATTATGCTTCATGCAGCTGCTTTATGGACTCTGGAGATATCGAAACGATATTTGCTTTAATGCTGTGCCTTAGCTTGGGATGCAGATTCTGTGGCAAAGGACCGCTTCCTTTTTGGCCTTGTGGGAGATCAGGTGTGCGGACCCCGCCAAGAGGAGATGTCATCTCTTGGTGCAAAAACTGAAACAAATGGCACAAGCACCGCCCCTTCTTCTGTGGCCGGACCCTGGCTAGGCCTGAACCAATGCTCTGGAGCGACAAGACCTCGCCTCAGGACTGGAATCTCGCTGTGAAGATCTGGGTTTAAAAGATGCGCCTGGTGCATAATTTCCTGATGTCCAATTTAGCTTGCGCTGATGTATGATGTACTAGATACTCCCTCCGGTCCTTTTTACTCTGCATATTAGGTTTGTCTGAAGTCAATCTCATCCAACTTTGACCAAGTTTATATAAAAAATTATTGACATTTACGTAACAACACCAATATCATTAGATTCGTCTCGGAATATATTTTCATATTATATTTATTAGATATTATAGATGCTAATAATTTCTAATATAAATGTGGTCAAACTTAGCTAAGTTTGACTTTCAGCAAATCCAATGTGCAGAGTAAAAAGGACCGGAGGGAGTACTTTTCTTTCGTTCTCTTGCTCTCTTGCTCCTTCAGGAGTCTAGATTGTCTATGGTTTCCATGCTGGGGCAGCTTTTCTGCTGTTTTATTCCCCCTGCGTGCCTTGTAGCTCCAAACAAATGTTCTGTGGTTCCGTTATTGCAACGGAGCCGGGGCGTGAGCCCTTTTCCTCTAAAAAAATATCTTCGTATTCGGACACCTTGGAAAAAACTTCATGAGACTGCAAGTTCAAAGTGTAGATGGAGAGCAGCCGAATGATTCATTGTGGGCATACATTTTTGTTAAGAATACAAAATACAGACCTAACTTATACTACATGGAATTTTACTCGAAATGTGATGCATCCTAAGTTCAACGTTGGCATCGCTGTACGCAACAAATGGATAGCAACTTGTAAAAATTCACACGTTGTAAAGTTTGCAAATGGATAGCACAAGTCGCTGAAATTCTCCTCCTGAGAGGCCCGGATTCGTCATATATAAAGCTGAACAAAATATAAGGATACTAAACTGAATCAATCGTCCGAATCAGTATCCCCCTCCTGAGAGGCCCGGAGAAGAAGGTCCTCAAGCGACAGTTCACCAGAGCGGAGCTGCTCAAGAAGATGATCCTCGTACTCCAACACCTTGGACACTTGACCAGACAGGCGGTTGAAAGTGTAGACGGAGAGCAGCAGAATGATGGTTAAAGGATGCGCAGTCAAAGGATTACACAGGAAGGTTGGAAGGTTTGCAGAAGGTGCGGCTCCACGTTCTCCTTGTCCATCCTGGAGGTGATATATGTCGGTGCACGGCGAAGCCACACGTTCCGTGAAGTATATGCAGTTGGCTTGGATTGACGGAAACTTATCGGCGTCGAGAGAGAGGCACCTATGGCAGCCGCCCATAAAGATAGCACGATCGCCGATGCTTTTCACGCGCTCGAGGGTAGTTCCCTCCTTGTCCAACTTGAAAACCTCCACGCGATTCCCGAGCTTGAAGACGACCAGCGTTTCTCCAGCGGATTCCACCAGGAAACAGCGTTTCCAGAGAGCGATGTTGACTTCGTCCAAAGGCAAGTCCACGACGACCGGCGTCATCAGATCAGCGATCTTGGCGACCACCGCGGCTGGAAGCGGCGGCAGCACTCCCTCGTGGCCGTCGGCGGCGACGTAGCCCTGGACAGCCTTCCTGACCAGAGGGTACGCGTACTTTTTCTTGTACCTGATGAATTCGTCGCTGCCAGGGTTGGCCCTGTACAGCTTCCGAGAGTCATGGCAGTACAGAACGAGGTAGGGCGGCGAGGAGCCGGAGACGGCGGCGGCCATCACGTGGGGACGCATGCGCACCTTGAACCGGACCATGTGACCAGTGAACGGGTTGAGGACGCACGCGGCGTGAGGCGCCGCCTTGCCAGCCAGGACGAAAAGCCCGTCGACGGTTACGGAGACGACGTAGTAGTGGCAAAGCATCGGGATGCTCCTGCAGTGGTAGCGACCGGTCTCGGTGTTCACCAGAGACGCGCGTCCTCGCCGTGGGACGGGTAGTCCAGCATGACCCAGTTGTGCGGGCGGAAGCGGCGGTGCATGGTGTTGGTTGGGTCGGCGGTGGCGGCGCGCCAGTTGTGGCAGACGGAGCGGAGGGCCATGTAGCAGTCGAGGTCGGCGGTGTCCAGCAGGCGGCCGGCGACGCGGTGGATGAGCTCCGGCAGGAGGGCGGACCAGTCCATGGCGACGGGAGCGTGGGGGGCGTGCGTGGCTGACGGCTGACAAGGTTTCGCCCGTACTGGCTGGTGCTTTTATACACGACGGTCCTAGCTCAACGTCTCGGCTTCCCCGCCGGCCGGCGAGTTCCCAAGGCAGGCCGGCAACCCGAAGGGGCGGCACACGAGGATTTGCGATTGGCACGAAAGTCGAAAGGTCACGCACACGCACGAGAATCAAGGCGCCACATGAATGCACGAGAACCAAAGAGTCATCCTCGCCTCCCTCGGCTTGTTCTCTTTCCGCATTGCAACGGGTAGACCGGCCGGCGCCGGCGGTGAGACTAGTCCGGTACGTCTGCCATGGCGGCACCGGAATGGCATGCATGCACCGAGGCTGGTTCCAGGCTTCCATCGTGATGCATGTGCATCGAGGGCTGCCTTTTGGATCCATCGCTACATAAATTATCACAAAAGTTTGAAAGGAGTTTGACATATGTAGTACTCCATCCATCTAGGTGTATAAGAGCATCTCCAGCCGCGCCCCCAACAGTCCTCCCCCCTCCCCCCCCCCCCCCCCCCCCCCGCCACTTTTTCGGCGCCGGCGCCAAAAAAACGCCCCAGTCGCACCCCCAGGACGACGAAAAGCGCCGGTTCGGCCCTTTTTTCCGTCCGTCGGCCGCAGGCCGAACCCGGCGCACTGGGGGGGCGATCGAGGGCTCCAGCGCAAGGGAAAAATGCGGCTGGCCCACACCGTCAGGTGAAAAGTCAAGATTTTCTTCCCCGGCTCGCTTTCCACCCCCGCGCCCTCGGCCGCCACTAGCTATATCCCGGCACCGCCCGCCGCCCTTCACCGCTAGATAGCCATTCCCCGCCAGAAAAATAGCAGAGGTTCGCCGCGGCAGCCCCTCCAACAGCAGCTGGGCGTTTCTGGCCGCCGATTCCCGCCGCAGAGGGGCAGTTTAGCGGCGGGTGCACGCCCACCGGGCACAAGGTGTTCGGCGATTTGCCTGCCTCGGCGATGGACTCGGATGACGAGGAAGCGCTCGCCGCGCTGCTGGAGGAGGAAGCCGAGGCCGACGTCCATGAAGAAGAACATCTGATGGTGCTCGCCGCCCTCGCCCAGCTGCTGGTGAGCAATGAAAAGCCGCGGCGAGGTGGCTCGGCGTCGAGGCGGGTGAAAGCAAAAAACCGGCATCGTCTCGAAGGCTACTGCATGCTCTACTCCGACTACTTCGCCGATGCTCCACTTCATGGCGACAAAACATTTCGGCGCCGTTATCGGAGCCGAAAGCTCTTCCTCAAAATTGTGAATTCCATCCGGGAGTTCGACAACTACTTCAAGTGCAAGATGGATTGCACCGGCAAACTTGGATTCACCTCGATCCAGAAGCGCACGACAGCGATGAGGATGCTTGCATACGGAGCTCTCGGTGATTCACTCGATGACTATGGGCGCATGGCCGAGTCCACCTGCATAGAGTGTTTTTACAAGTTCTGTCGGCCAGTGGTGGCAGTGTTTGAACCGCAATACTTGAGAACACCCAATGCGGAAGACACTGCTCGGATCCTAGCACAGAATGCAGCAAGAGGATTTCCTGGGATGCTTGGAAGCATTGACTGCATGCATTGGAAATGGAAGAATTGCCCATTTGCTTGGCAAAGGATGTACAAAGGCGCAGGGTCCTCTAGCCGAAGTTGATCACCAGCTACCGGCAACCTGGACTGCCTATCTCAGTATGCGTCAGGAGATCCGAGACCCACAGGTGTATCATCAACTGCAGCAAGATCTGATAGAGCACCTATGGTGGCTCAAGGGCGACGCCGGGCGCGACGTGTGATGAAATATGAGTTTTTATTTGTTGAACTATATAATTTGTATTGAACTATTTGTTGTTGTACTATTTTGTTGAAGTATTTTATTTTTCTGTGATGAAATATGTGATAGAAAAATTATGTTGATAATTGAACGCCGAGCCACGGCGAACCATGCCGAATATGGGCCTATTCTCGCCCATATGGGCCCTTTATTCGCCGAAATGGGGCTGAAAAGTGGGGCCAATATCGGCGCCTGAGGGCGACGACTGGGCGCAAAACCGCCCCCAGCGCCGATTGTATCGCCGGCTCGCCCCTAGGGGGCGATTTTTATGCGTCCTGGGGGGGCCAACAACTGGAGATGCTCTAAGTCACCTTACGAAAATCAAATAATCCCAAAACACTTAGCCACAATACATTAACTCCCATCTCGTTTTTTGTTTCTTGACATAAATAAAAGAATTAACCAATAAGATATGTGGGAATGTATGCTTTCAATGACTTGAGACTATCAAACACAACATGCAGTGGTCAACTCATTGCATGTAATGCTATTAGTTAGCAAATAAGCGTTAAGTTCTCTTGTTTTTATCTCTGCCTTGATCGCGGTGCACAATCTAAGATTACTTATATTATGCACACGGAGGGAGTAGGATTTTTTGGCAGCTTTTTGTTCAAAACTTCTCAATAATTTCAGTGACATTTTAAATGATTGCACTCACTGACTATAGAACAGTTGTCCAACATGAAATGTATTTGACCTATGCGAAACAAGAGGTTAATCAACTTCATGCGTCTCTCCTCTTTGCAAGACAGCAGCAAAACAACATTCTTGCTTCTTTCATTTCCTTCCAATAGGTGGGTTTTGGGTGATATAAAGTAACCATTTTTTAGTTTCTACATATTTGTTTTCTTATGAGTTAGCAAACATGGTTTCAGACAAATGGTCCTAAAGAGCTTATTTCTTAATGACCCACTCCAACAATATCATTGGCCTCCATAGTCTGGAAATACTACGATGAACATGTTCAAGATCCTAGTTCAAAACATGTAAGAGCATCTACAGTCGGGCGCCTCAAACGATCTCTCATACGCCCGCGGACGCGCCCGGTCAGTGACCGAATAGGAGAGAAGGAAAACCGTCACCCAACTAGACCCCTCACATCTCTATACGTCCGGGCTGTCCGCGAACCCTCATATCCATCTCAAATATGGGGAGGATATGAGGGCTCGCGGGCGCGCCCAGTCAGTCTGCCACGTTGGATGCAGCCCCACCCCGGACCACCTTTTCTCTTTCTTTATTCATTCTTTTCTTTCTTCCTCTTCATCTCCACCAATCACAAGCACGTGACAGGACATATGAGGAAGGAAATGAGGAGTGTGGTTGTGCAGATGGACAAATAGGGGCTTAAAACAGACACGACCGGTCACTGACCGGGCGCGTCCACGGGCATTTGAGGGGTCGAATGAGAGGTACGTAATTGGAGATGCTCTAAGGATGATCTTCAAGAGATATCTGGATTGATGTGCTCGTATTTGATCCCCATTCATATCCCCGTTCAAAACTTAGGGATCAAATACGAGTAGTTCTATAGTATTCAGTTCTTTTGAGCTTGGTGCTATTGAGCTACAGTGTCAAGTTTGAAGTAAATGGAGCATGCTTTCCCTTCATTACCATCGATTCTCTTCTTTCGGCCCTCTACAATATCAAATCTTGTGCCATCAGTTTCAAAAAACCTGAGGGGAATGAAGGGGAAAAAATGCCAGAAGCACATGCATGGTGAAATCAACTGAACTTATCAGAAAATCAGTGCTAACAGTTCAACTTGTACTTTAGAAGTTTTTATTAATATGCTTAGCTAATCATATACTAGAAAGTAGTATTAAGATATTTATTTGATCGTATTATTTAAAGATCTCCTTACCTTTGTTAATATGCTTCTAAGATCTCCTTGCCTTTGTTAATATGCTTCTAAGATATTTATCTGATCGTATTATTTTGGTAGCTTTTAAGAATACTAAGATCCCCTTAACTTTGTTACCGTTGTAGCTGGAAACATCCACATGCATCTTAGCCATACTACCCCATGGAGATGTTAGTTTGTTTCTTAGCTACCAAAATAATACAAAGTGTTAAGCACAATTGATTACATAGATGATCGAGATTTGATGAGATTTGTGTAGATTTGAAAGTGCATCTTTGGCCCCTATTGAGTTTTGGCAATTAATGGCAAGAATTATGATTTATTTTGGCATATAGTCCTTATTGATGAGTGAAATGTCATTGGTGACTCTTACCTTTTGTTGATAACTAGTCGTCAGCCCCTTGAGCTCCTAGTGTGCAATCTATGCTTTTAGTTTATCCAAGATTCACATTTAGTTCAAGGACTATCGGGGAATAAGCAAAATAACTAGGGTTGAACTCCACATCAAGATCCTCATTCATATCCCTAAGTTTTCCACTCCCTCAAAAAAGAAAAGTTTTACACTCCCTCCATTCATCTACTTTCTCACTTCCGTAGTACTTCCGAGTATTCTCAACCTGGTACTATCGAGTCTGTGAGGAATGAGAGTTTTTGCTTAGCAAACCTAGTTCCTCGGTTTGCTTCAAAACTGCCTGGGTCTTTTCTTCGTCACTGTCGTGCTATGTTTCCACTGAGACCATCTCTGTTAGCTCAAGTACATCCAAGCCTAATGTTTTTTGGCACTTCCTTGCACCCCTCCATTTGCTTCAGCTCTCTGTCATATTATAGGTTGATACTCCCGAGAAAATCCTATTTGATACCTTCGAGCTCAGACATAGTCATTTCTGCACAAATTCCCCCTGAGACATGCTTTGTTGACCCCGGAACTTTCTGTGAGTTGGAAATAAACTACCTATATGTCTGGTACCTCCAAGCTTTTTGTTCCTAGTACCATCGGGTATTAGATTTCTAAGAGGCTTACTGGACAACCCAATACCTCCAAGTGACGCACGCATCCGGAAATGTTATTTCTCTCTGGTCATTCAAAAAGTGTGTGGTGGTAGTTTTTCTTTCAGGACTTCTAGGCTAGTTATGTTTTCAAAGTAACTTTCAACTCTCTTTGTTTGGAGAGACTTAGACACATATTTGAGAGAAGAACTTTGTAAGTTTTAAGGCCAAGCTCCTCCCTTTCTTGAACCCTTTCCTAGCAATCCATCTCTTTGCTTCAAGTCTATCTTTGTGTGTAAGAGAGATCCTATGGGTTCTTGACATAATTGACTGAAGATTTTTTTGAGGAGTACATCCAAAGTGACTTTGATTTGCTTGCTACACTTGAAGAGTGTGTGACTCCTAGATGATGATTAGCAATCACTTGAGAGCCCACGGTGTAAAGGAGTCAGTAGTTTGTACAAGCCCGATGATCGTCTTCTTCATGTTAGATCAACCCTGAGTGAAGCTTTGACCTTAATCGCATCAGTCGTGATGTAATAGATGGGCAATAACTTTGAAGGATTTTTGTGGAAGACCCTAGGGAAACTTTTGTGGTTTTAAAACTCTGTGTCCGAACATCTGCCAACAAGGAGTAGGATAGCATCAATAGTCCAAACCTTAGAAAAACATCGCCAAACCTCCACCAACCACAGGAAAACATCACCACCTCAAGCCCTCAACTGCGTTCGCATTCCCTTTCCCATGCTCTTAAGGATACTTAGCCTACGGTAGACCGACATGTTCAGCCTACGGTAGACCGACATGTTCGGTTCTTGTCTCCATAGATTGCTCCAATCCAATGAACAATATTCCTCAATAAAGCTCTCCAGATTTTTTTTCTTCTCGATAAAGAAAATAAGAAATTGTCTTTGGTTCTGCTTCCGATCTCAATTGTTCTTGTGCTTCTTGAGGCTGATTAAGGGCTTCTAGTGCTCCTCCCTATAAAGCATTAACAGCCATCCAGTTTCCAGATTTCGTGTACGGAAAAACTACTTGCAACAGGCATGTGTCATATAGACACCATTCCACTCTCTCCGTCCCATAATATAAGAGTGTTTTTGACATGAAAAACATTCTTATATTATGGGACAGAGGGAGTACATATGACAGTCCTAACATCTGTGGCGAAAGGTAGTGTCCCAACAAAGGGGGAGAAAAACATAACTCGTCTATCAAAAATTCTATCAGAACTTTGGCTGGTTCCAGGAAGAACACATTAGGGGGTCAAATACAAGCACAACAATGCAGATATCTCTAATCTAGTTCTGTAGTATTCTAGTTCTTTTGAGCTTGGTGCAGTTGAGCTACAATATCAAGCCTCAAGTAAATGGGAACACAGTTTCTCTTCATTGCCATGGGTTCTTCTTTCGCCCCGCTGCAAGCGTCGAACTAGTTTTGGAACTCTGCGGGCCAAACAAAATCATGAAGTGTGTTCAGGATGGGCTAAGAAAGAAAGCATAGACGTGAAAATTAGTACGCTGGCAGACTTACGGATTTCGACTTCTTCAACTTGCCCCGAATCCTGTTCTTCTGAGGTTTCAGTTTATAAATGCGCACCATCCAGTGGTGGGTTGTGAAAACCTTCATTTATCACCATGATAGGGAAGCACAAATCAGAAAACGGACAAAATCAACATCAGCTGATGGGAAGGAGAATAGTATCACAATACCTCCTCAAAATGTGTTAGCTTGAAATGCTTCTTTCCTATTTCATACCCTCTTACTCTGTCAAAGCCTTTGCCATCAGTCTCAACAAACCTGAGGGGAACAAAGGGAAACAAATGTCAAAAGGTTGAAGCCAACTGAATTTCTCCTATTGAATTCTACACGACATACCTGTAATAGCAAAGCTTGTACATGAGGCAATTCAACATAGTTGGAGTTGCTTGAGCATCAACACGGTACTGGCCATCTCTCTACCAAATATATAGGACACAAAAAAAATCAGAAAAAACATGAAATATGCAAAGTCACATATGTTTAACTATTCTTTTACTCCTTATGCTAACAAAAATACGTGGAGGGCACCATCTAAGAAAGGAATCCAGTACTCACAAGATAATCTGGCTCCTTGATGTGAGGGAATTCACCACCTCCTATGCGAACCATCCAAAGGAACTTGTTAATATCATCACTAGGGTAGCCAACCAGACCTGCAAAGGAAACTTCAAATGTTAAGAGATCTGTGATTTGCTGGTTCCAGGCCAGTCATTTCTTTTTCTCAAGTCCATAAAGCACCGACCTCCAAACACAACAAGCACATATTTAACATCTAAAGAATCAAAGATCTCCCATGCTGCCTTTTCTGGGGATGACATCGCTGTACCAACTGTTGCTATATGAGTGTTGTTCCAGGTATTGTTGTCTACAATCACAGTCCTGTTAGCCATAGCAGTTGTTTGATAACCATAGTCCCACCAGGATGCAACCTGCAACAGAGCACTGTAAGAACAGAAGACAGTTCACATAATAATAAAAGGCATGGGGCGATCATACCTTGTCATCCACATCTGTGTTATGGCTAAGCCATGCATAAGCTTCACGGAAATCATCAAAAACATGCAACCCCTCGCGTGAACGAGATGTCAACACAATTGAAGGTGCAGAGTACGCTTCAGCTGCAGCCCAAACACAATGGACCTGCAAAGGTGGCATTCTTAATGTATCCGTCTATGTATAGAGACATTCTTTCTGGCAAGACTAAGGGCAGTGAACTTACCACATAGAAACCACCTAACGCGATCAGTAAAAGAGTGCTCACAATAGATGCTTCCAAAGGCAGTACCAAAAGTCTCTTTTCCTTTTTAGGCTTCACAGAAACACTTTCTGTCACTTCTTTGTCCTTCCTCCTGTTCTTCTTTGATGGTTTTTCCTTTGGAGCTGCTTCAGATTTTTCAGTCTTCTCATTTTTGGATGAACTTGTATTGACTGTGCTAGCACTAGAACCATTTGGGCTACCATTCCCTGACTTTAGTTTCAGGAGAAAGAAGTATTCAATAACTTGTTCAACAAGGCATTTAGTGATTCAATTCAGACAGTGCAAAAGATAGAAATGAAACAACCGTACAATAGAAGGGCCATCATCAAATAGTTTTGATAGCTGAAATTTCATAGATCGTGTGAGGACATCGAAGGCTGAGGAAAGAGCAATCCCGGATAGAATGCACGCAGCAGGAGCAAGGACAAGCATAAGCCGAACCTAACAGACAGTGAACATGATGTTAATACATAGTAGATATATAAAAAATACATAAGACTACATAATATCTGTACAACATATACTTACCATCACTCCAGAAAAATATACCGCGGTGACCAAGTACAAGACCATGAATGAACTTGCATCGGACAAAGGCAAGAAGCATGACTGGATCATGTTAAAAAATGAATGGTTAGAATAAAGATTGATGCTAATTCACCCACAATTCAAATGGTGTATTGCTTACAATTATTCCAGCAGGAACCAAGAAGGCCAAAACATTGATATCCATAAAATAAGAGGGCCAGGTAGGGGGTTGATGTTCACTGACACTGGCAATGATGGGAATATACTTGCTTGCATAGGTTCTGTCAAAAAGGTAAAAATAATGGTCCAGCTTTTAGTACAAAAAGGAAACAGAGCAAATGCACTCTATCAGGACAGTATGAACAGAAGAAAGTACAATCAAAGAGATCGAAAGCAAGTACTAATTGGTGAAAGAAACAGCATTTCTTTGTCTAAATGAATGAGCATCAAAAGTACATTTCGTTAGCGACTCCAAAACCCAAGGATACAGCTGGACAAAACTAAGAATTATATCATGCTTCTCAGTTTGCTGACCCAGTTTCTTAACTGAAATCACAAGATAAGTATATTTGATAAGATCCATGAGAACTTACGGGTCCAGTAGACTCAAACTGCGCCCGCTCCAGCCTTTTGTTGGGCTAGATGCCACCAACGCTACGAGGATAGCTACCACTGCAAAACAAACAGCCCTGCAGGAAGGAATTCTCTATTAACATAAGGTGAATGAGAAGACATCGATTCAACAAAAACAAACGTTTATATTTGCGGGTTATTATTTGATAGTTCCTCATGACGTCAAGCTGATAGATAAGGTCAGAGACTTACAGGCCAACAGTTATAACAAGAGTCATAGCCATTTTGAACAGCCTGGGAGTCAAAAGTCCTTTGATGTAATACACAAAAGCAACCACATGAAGGATTATAAACACCTGCAATTCAAGTACACCGTTATCAATGAAATCAAGAGTGCAGTCATTGAATTTTCTTCACTTCTATTCAGTATTTGTGAAGTTCAGAGAGGGGCTGAGTGGTTAGACAATCTCTTTCAATAGGCTAGCATGATCTCGCGTTGTTACACTTTTTCGATTCGGCACCTCCTTAGTTTGTGTGCATAATGCACTTGCAGAAATATTGTACGTATTCATTGCACATAGATGTCAAGAAAAATGGAGACCATTATGTCAGGCCTCCCTATTGCCACTGATGGATAACTTTACTGGGATCATGGGGGTGAATGTGAAAGAGTTACAGGACCTCAGCTGGCCACTGTGGTCAATTTCCAGGAAAACTGTGGTTGCTACGCCCCAGAATTATGCAAAAGTGGCTTGTTGTGTCGTAGGTTTGCAGTATTTTGGGACTGCTCATCTAATCAAGAGGTGACTTAATTAACTTAGAAGAAGTACCATTAACTTGATATATCCTTTTATTGCGTGCATTTTATAGATGAACTGAAGAAAGGTAAATGTGTGTTTGCATTTGGACCAAAGGAAGGAACATCCAGTAAACACATTTCGTGACTGAAACTGATGTTTATGTTTTGCAACACATCTAGAATTCAACAATTCAAGAAACCTTCATTTTACAAGGACCGGTTTAAGAAAATTGTAAGAGTCAATTGATTCAATAATATTTTACTGAACAGAGAAACACAAGAGGAAGAGGAGTGCATAAGAACGTGAATGTAGTACCAGAAATGATGCAAAGTGCTCAGATGTCAATACAGCATTAAAACCAACGACAGGTACCAAAGCTGCCAGAAGTGTTCCCAGTATAACCTGCAAACAGATTAATTAATCACATATAAGATCATTTCCCAGACAAATGGTACTAGTGAGTAGTGATATGTTCAATTGATGTATTTTCATTTTTGGTGTTAAAACTCAAGAAACGGCATAAATGCATGCACTTACAAGGGGAGCATATGCAATGTACAGTCGTGAAGAATAACGACCTGTTACAATGCACAACAGCACATGCATCGGAATAAGGTTTATGATGAATGTGTAGCCTCCCCAAGAACAGACCTGGAAAAAGCTAGTGCATGATTATAATATTCATTTGAAAACCATAGATCAAAATCAACAAGCTTACCATGTAGAAATATGAGAGAGCATTGAGCGTTGCATAAAAGAGTGATCCTGTGTTCAGTGTCTGTATGTTATTCTTAAATAAGTCAGTACATAATGCTATGTAAAAAAGAAGGCAAATGAAGAAGCATCAGATGTACCATTACCTTTACATACAGATAAAATGTGAATACCAAGGCAAATATTGCTACAGCTTCATTATCATAGCTGCCAGCAACTGATCTTGAGATGTACGAAGGGACCTGTAACAATGTTAAGAGCAGTCTGATTAATGAATAATGATACATAAGATAACACATAAAGGTAATGCAGCATTCTAAGAAACAGCAATAAATTGGACGTCTTGCTTTTGTCTAAACCTGTCGTACATTGGGGGGGGGGGGGGTGTTTGGGGGGGGGGAGGGGGGGGGGGTCAGTGCAAAAATCAGATCCTGAAAGAGTTCTATGGGTTGTGAACTCCAGATAATTGAGGACATCAGCTAGGGTCCTTCTCAATAGTGTCAATGATGTTTGTATTATATCAAGATTTCCAAGTGTCATACAGTTTCATACATTCAGCTACTTGCAACTATTTTAGAAATACTGGTTCGGCCTAACAAAATCAATAAGCACTAATTGTATGGCGAATTGTTCCTCAATTGAAACTTTTATGTTCCCACCCAAAGACAGGTAAAGCTAAAGGTACCTAATGGCATCCCTAGCTTCATCCAAAAGTATTTGCATTTCCACTTCGACCATGGCATAAGAAAATGAAAACATCTATAAATCAAGTGCAATTTACCATTGCCAGAATGGCTGCTGCCATCAATCCAGCTCCAGTGCCCTTTGCCTCCTATAGAAAAGCAACATTAATGAGAACAGAATTACCAGATGTGTGCTACTGTGAGAATGCATGCTTCTGTGAAAAAACAACCTTTGTCAAGAGGTAAGTAGCCCAGGAAGCGATTGCTGAGAAAATTGGAGCAGTGAACACGCAGACAGTCTCCACCGACAACGGGATGTTCAGAGCATTTACGAACCTAGTAGACCGATCAAATATTTCAGGCACATTTTCAATAACTGGAAGGAGAGCGACGGTGGTGTGCTCCTACGATAACATACCACCAAATGCTTCCGGCTGTCAGAGTCAACCCAGGATACACGGTGCCACCGATCACACGACCAAGGGGATACCTGAAACAGAAGCAGCAGAAAAAAAAATCAGACATGTATCAGTACTGCGTGTTCCGCTTGACAAGTAACTCTCACAGTACTAAATGATTCAGCTGCCTGTGAGGCTCTTACCATGTCCTATCATCAAACCAGTTCCAGAACTCGTAGATTCCATTCTTCGACAAAAACTGCACAAACAAGGGGTAATTTAGAACAGATAAAATGCATAACTGCATCAAGCCAGCCTTCTCATGTTCCTACCGTAACCAACTGCTTGCCCTATACTCCCACTAATCATCCATAGCAAACGAAATCTACCAGACAGCAGTCAATTTCCAAAACCCAGAACCCTCCGCCCAGATTCACAAGCCACAACGAAACATTGCAGTCCCCTGAGAGCTGAGAACTCAATTCCGCGCGCTCCAGAACAGAGCTAGATAAAATGGAACCGGGCAATCGAACCTGGGTGACGCGGAAGTTGAAGTAGGGGTCGAACTCGTGGATCACGCTCTCGTACTTGATCACCTGCGGCACCGAAACGGCGAGACGCGTGAGAAAAAAAAAACGCGATTCCGGAACCTCTGCCCGAACACGGAACCGGATCTGGAGGCACGGGGGCGGGGGGCGGATCAGATCTTACGGAGAAGAGGCGGATCGAGAAGGCGAGGACGCCGATGAGGATGAGGGTGAAGGCGCAGAGCACGCCGCCGAAGGCGTTGCGGAGGCGCCCGGGCGCGGGGGCGGGCGCCGCCGCGTTGGCCACGGGCTCCGCCATTGCGGCCGAGTCGCGGCTGGGTGCGTGAGCGGGGGCAGAGGGGGGAGGGGGGAGAGGGACGGAGAAATCTCTGTAGCGTTCCCAGGCGGAGACGAAGACCTCCCGATCGCGAGGGCCACTGGAGCCCAGTGTCTGGGATTTATCGCGCTTTTGCGCGCAGCACCCTGCAGATAGTGGTTTTCGTAGCAACAGGCTCTTCCTCCTTTAGGGCATGATCAACGTGACGCGTCCAAACCGGCACAAGGATTGATAGATAACATTTTTAGCCGCGGCATGTTATCCCTACTCGCTTATCATGATGAACGTGAGGCGTCCAACTGGCATAAGGATTGATAGATAGCATTTTTAGCTGTGGCACGTAGTCTATGGTCGCATATCATGATCAATGTGAGGCGCCCAAACCGGTACAAGAATTGACATATAGCATTTTTAGCCGCGACATGTAGTCTCTGCTCACATATCATGATCTGCCTCACATTAATCAAAACATTAGTTATAATACTAAATAACATGGGATCTTTCCGGACTTTAACCTAAATTCTCCGTGTCTCTTTTCCTGGCTTGGACACGAAAATGTGACTCTATTTATATCGTCGGGCACCTTTGTTTGGTTTCGGTGTCAACCGTGTTGTCTTTGCCATGAATTTTCTAGCTTGATATCCTTTTAAATGGTTAAACCAAACTAGTATTGGCAACATGTTAACTTGACACCCAATTTTTAGCACGTCTCTCATGCTATTATCATCTTGTGAGTTTTCTCTTTCTATGTCCGCGATGGCCAAACTTAAGAATGAACATCCCTCCAAATCAACCATCTTGTTTGGCTTCTATTTCTTCCATTGAAATGTCCTTTTCATTCATTTATTTCCCTTCTTTGTCTCATCATCCTCCTTTCTATATTAGAAGGGTTGGGCACGCTTTGCTGCGTTGTCGGTGTTGTTGGGTTTCTTAAAAAATATACTCACTCTGTTTTCAAAATATAAGACGTATTACTTTCTTGAAAAGTCAAATCTTTTAAGTTTGATCAAATTTATAGAGAAATATATCAAAATTCACAATATCAAATCAGTATGATTAGAATCATCATGAAATGAATTTCGATACTTTTTTGTTTAATATAAGAACATAGGGATTTAAAAGAATTAAACGGGAGAGTTCTTCGGAAATTCTTGACACGGTTAATATCGGGCTGACCCAATTCTAAATTGAATACCTTAATTAATTGTGAGGCCTTAAAAATTAGGAAGCATGGTGTATAATATAAAAACATTGAATTAGATAGCTTTGATAAATTGTTGACCCGGTCAAAATCAGTGACCCAATTCCAATTGAAGGCCTCAATTAAATGTGGGCTCTTTAAAACTAGGGAGCATAGTGTTATAATTTTATTTGTTCATCCTCCCACTTTAATCTACACGAACTCCTCTTCACTAGTTCCTCCTAGCGCTCAGGGTGCACAATTAGTTGGTCCCAAGATAAAAAGATAAACTAGCCGGTGTCGGCTGTTATACTTTTCTTTAAAAAAAATACAGAGAATAGTCTGAAATCACATTTGTAGAATATTTTCACAGATTTCTCAAAGGTAGCGTTGCCTCTCTGCCTCTCTAGATTTTCAGTGGTAATGTGCAATAATACAAAAATGATAAGGTCTACTATGTTTGCTAAAATATAGAGCATGTTCCGAAAACATACTTAACACAAATCTTAGTCTAGGAAAAAGTATTTCTCTTTGCCTCAGTCTGTATTTTCGGTGACATTGTGCAATACTACGAAAAGGATAAGGTCTACTGTGTAAACATGAGGGAGCTTTACTTGTTCTGCTAAAAGATCCAAAGTGGCAATCAAGGCCGTCGGTGTCCTCCACTCTTCCATCGACGGCTAGTGCCACTTCCTCCCTCTGTTGACCAAGAAGACGCCTCCTGATTGGGCCCGATGACATATTTCCATGGAAACTAGCCAATCAGAAGGCCACAACTCACCACCACATGAAAATTCCAGTTTTTTAGCTAGAGCAAAAGGAAAAATATTGCTGTGCAAAAGAGCTAACAATCCAATTCAAGAGATGAAACGCTTTGCTTTTTTTTTTGTTAACCAACGTACACAAGATCCAGTATAAACATTTCAAACCCAATCCACCAGCCTAAATTACCGACCACCTAGACTTGTGCTTTCTCATCCGGCCTCAGGGCTTGGCTTCTGATTTCCAACCCGTTGCTCTTCTCGATGGTGTAGACCTGGGCTCTTAGTTCATCGAGAGCTTGATCAATTTCAGAGAACTCCTATGATCACACCTTCTGGAAGTACTAGTAGAGTGCTCCGGCCCAGGCCGTTAGAGCATTACTAGTAGAACCCTCAAACCCTTAAATCCTTAAAGCAATTTAAAAGGTTGAGGAGTGTCACTTTTTGGCACTTTTAAGGGTTGAAAAACAGAGACAAATACTAAAACCCTCAAACCCAATTAGTTAGTCCCAAGATAAAAAGATAAACTAGCCGGTGTTCGGCTGTTATACTTTTCTTTAAAAAAAATTACAGAAAATAGTCTGAAATCACACTTGTAGAAAAAAATTCATAGATTTCTCAAAGGTTTTTTTTATGAAAAGGCCTTCATGGCTAGCTTTATTAAAATTATGCAGCGCTTACATCGTTCGCTAAAAAACCAGTAATAAATTTCGGAGGTGAGTCCAACCACAAGCTTGGTGGACCAACACGTCCATTTTGAGCTAGTGCATGAGCTATCATATTAGATTCCCGGTTACAATGCTCTAATAAGGCCTTCCCGAAATCACTAAGAAGTGAGTGACAAACATCTAGTATAGGGTAGCATTGCCTCTCTGCCTCCCTAGGGTAATGTGCAATAATGCAAAAAATGATAAGGTCTATGATGTTTGCTAAAATACAGGGCATGTTCCGAAACCATACTTAACACAAATCTTCAGTCTAGGAAAAAGTATTTCTCTTTGCCTCAGTCTGGATTTTCGGCGACATTGTGCAATATCACGAAAAGGATAAGGTCCATTATGTGAACATGAGGGAGCTTTACTTGTCCTGCTAAAAGATCCGAAGTGGCAATCAAGGCCGTCGGTGTCCTCCACTCTTCCATCGACGGCTAGTGCCACTTCCTCCCTCTGTTGACTAAGAAGACGCCTCCTGATTGGGCCCAATGACATATTTTCAAGGGAACTAGCCAATCAGAAGGCCACAGCTCACCACCACAGGAAAAATCTAGCTTTTCAGCTAGAGCAAGAGGAAAAATATTGCTGTGCAAAAGAGCCAACAATCCAATTCAAGAGATGAAACGATTTGTTTTTTTTTAGTTAATAACCAACGTACACAAGATCCAGTATAAACATTTCAACCCCAATCCACCAGCCTGAATTACCGACCAACTAGACTTGTGCTTCCTCATCCGGCCTTCGGGCTATGGCTTCTGAGCCTGAGAGCTGAGCTAATATCGCTGCGTTTTCTGTCGCCACTTGCAAAGAAGACATCTCCAGACTTTTAAGTTCGTCGGTTAGGCCTTTGATTTCCAACTAGTTGCTCTTGTCGATGGCGTAGCCCTGGGCCCGTAGTTCATCCAGAACTTGCTCATTTTCAGAGAACTCCTGTCCTGTGATCCCGCCTTCCGGAAGTACTAGTAGAGTGCTCCAGCCCAGGCTGTTAGAACAGATACAAGCGCCAGTAGTGGATTTTTCCTCATCTTCAGCCATGGAAGAGATCCCTGCCCAGGCGAATGACAGAATAGAAGAAAACAAACACTATATATTAGCATTAAGGAAGGATGTGTTTGGTTCACAAATGCTAACGTAAACGCAGTGGGAGTGTATTGGGTGCAGAACAGACAGATCCATTTTTGTTTGGTTCAGATCTTTCTAAAATATAAGGTAGGTGCTCTTTCTTACGGTTTTCTGGACCTGTCACTGGGGTTAAATAGTATTTTGATTCTCCGTTGTAGCTTATTAGATAATAGCAAGATTGCTCGTTTCTCTCTATTTTCACAATTTTACTGCTGCTTATTCTGAAGTCTGAACTACAAACTGCTACGATGTTTGGGATTTTTGGATGATGAGATTAATAGCAACCGAAGGAACAGAAATGATTAAATGATTATTTAGAAGAGTCCTGCCAAAAAAAATTAAGGATTGACAATGATTAGCCAAAAGTTTCTGTTTAACCTTCGTCAGCTGCATTGGATTTCAGAGAATCGCTATAGGGTATTGCATTTGGATATGAAAATTTTGTCCTGCTGCATATAGGTTTCAGCAGTGTGTACAATTGAAAGGAAAAGCTGAATAGGAGCTATGTTCGTTAAGCGTTTCAAGTTTTTTTTGACACTATTTGATGTTATCTTGGCAGAAAAGTGGAGTAACTATCTGAAGATTTTGATACATAGAAGGAAACCATCAGCAAGCATTCTGTGCGTACTAATTTATTTTAGCAGCCATGGAGAATGATGTTGACTGCTGAATATTATTATTGCCAGTTTCAGTTTATCATCACTAAAATTGCATTCATCTGGTTCCAGAGTAATTCAAACTTGTGAAAGATGCAATGCTTATGGTGCAATTATGAGATGATGTACAATCCTACAAGTTGTTAAGAAACATTTAGAATCTCAGAGACAAAAGTGGATCCATCATTGCAAAGATTAGCAAGCATCTGAGTGTTTTGGAATGATCAAATCCCAGAACAACCCTCCCCCTCCCCCTCCCCCTAGGCGACGCCAGGGGCCCCCAAACCCTAGCGCCGTAGGCCTCCTCTCCCGCCTCCCTCTGCCGCCGCTACCGCCGGCGAGGGCCGCGGTGGCGGCGGGCCCGGCGCCGAAGGCACCTGGGCGGGTGGATGCGGCGAGATCTCATCTGAGGCGACAGGCCCTTCTTCTGAGATCCGAAGGCGGCGGTGGCCGAAGCGCCATAAGCCGGCGGAGCGGCGGCCCTGAGATGGACGGCGGCGGTGGCAGCACCCCGATATGCGCGGAGAAGGTGGCGGCGGCGGATCGGCGGCGCGTGGAGGGACCGGTGAGGAGACACTAGTAGAAAAGGGGGCAACGGTCCAGGCCGGGTCAGCCCATTAGTCCCGGTTCAATCTAGAACCGGGACCAATGGGGGCATTGGACCCGGTTCGTGAGCCCAGGGGCCGGCCGGGCCACGTGGGCCATTGGTCCCGGTCCGTCTGGACCTTTTGGTCCCGGTTGGTGGGACGAACCGGGACCAATGGGCCTGGCTCCTGGCCCACCACCATTGGTCCCGGTTGGTGGCCTGAACCGGGACCAAAGGCTGCCCTTTAGTCCCGGTTCATGCCACGAACCGGGACCAATGAGGTGCCTGTTGGAAATATGCCCTAGAGGCAATAATAAAAGCATTATTATTATATTTCCTTGTTCATGATAATTGTCTTTATTCGTGCTATAATTGTGTTATCCGGAAATCGTAATACATGTGTGAATAACAGACAACAGCGTGTCCCTAGTAAGCCTCTAGTTGACTAGCTCGTTGATCAATAGATAGTCATGGTTTCCTGACTATGGGCATTGGATGTCAATGATAGCGAGATCACATCATTAGGAGAATGATGTGATGGACGAGACCCAATCCTAAACATAGCATAAGATCGCATAGTTCGTTTGCTAGAGTTTTCCAATGTCAAGTATCCTTTCCTTAGACCATGAGATCGTGTAACTCCCGGATACTGTAGGAGTGCTTTGGGTGTGCCAAACGTCACAACGTAACTGGGTGACTATAAAGGTATACTACGGGTATCTCCGAAAGTGTCTGTTGGGTTGACACGGATCGAGACTGGGATTTGTCACTCCGCTTGACGGAGAGGTATCACCGGGCCCTCTCGGTAATGCATCATCATAATGAGCTCAATGTGATCAAAGTGTTTGATCACGGGATCATGCATTACTGTACGAGTAAAGTGACTTGCCGGTAACGAGATTGAACGAGGTATTGGGATACCGACGATCGAATCTCGGGAAAGTAAAATACCGATTGACAAAGGGAATCGTATACGGGATTAATTGAATCCTCGACATCGTGGTTCATCCGATGAGATCATCGTGGAGCATGTGGGAGCCAACATGGGTATCCAGATCCCGCTGTTGGTTATTTCCCGAGATCCGTCTCGGTCATGTCTGCATGTCTCCCGAACCCGTAGGGTCTACACACTTAAGGTTCGGTGACGCTAGGGTTGTGAAGATATGTATATGCAGTAACCCGAATGTTGTTCGGAGTCCCAGATGGGATCCCGGACGTCACGAGGAGTTCCGGATTGGTCCGGAGGTAAAGAATTATATATAGGAAGTGCTGTTTTGGCCGTCGGGACAAGTTTCGGGGTTATCGGTATTGTATCGGGACCACCGGAGGGTCCCGGGGGGTCCACCGGGTGGGGCCACCTGCCTCGGGGGGCCACATGGGCTCTAGGGGGTGCGCCTTGGCCTACATGGGCCAAGGGGAACCAGCCCCAAGAGGCCCATGCGTCTAGGGTTCCAAAGGGGAAGAGTCCCACTAGTGGAAGGCACCTCCTAGGTGCCTTGGGGGGGAGGAAATCCTCCCTGGCCGCCGCCCCCTTGGAGATCAGATCTCCCAGGGCCGGCGCCCCCCCCAAGAGGCCTATATAAAGGGGGGAGGGGAGGGGGGCAGCCGCAACCCTGGTCCTTGGCGCCTCCCTCTCCCTCTCCAACACCTCCTCCTCCTCCGTAGAGCTCGGCGAAGCCCTGCCGGAGTACTGCAGCTCCACCATCACCACGCCGTTGTGCTGCTGCTGGAGCCATCTTCCCCAACCTCTCCTTTGCCTTGCTGGATCAAGAAGAAGGAGACGTTACACTGACCGTACGTGTGTTGAACGCGGAGGTGCCGTCCGTTCGGTGCTAGGATCTCCGGTGATTTGGATCATGTCGTGTACGACTACCTCATCCCCGATCGTTGAACGCTTCCGCTCGCGATCTACAAAGTGGTATGTAGATGCAATCTCTCTCCCATGACTCGTTGCTTAGATGAACTCATAGATGGATCTTGGTGAAACCGTAGGAAAAATTTTAATTTTCTGCAACGTTCCCCAACAGTGGCATCATGAGCTAGGTCTATGCGTAGTTCTCTATTGCACGAGTAGAACACAATTTGTTGTGGGCATAGATGTTGTCAACTTTCTTGCCGCTACTAGTCTTATCTTGCTTCAGCGGTATTGTGGGATGAAGCGGCCCGGACCAACCTTACACGTACGCTTACGTGAGACCGGTTCCACCGACTAACATGCACTAGTTGCATAAGGTGGCTGGCGGGTGTCTGTCTCTCCCACTTTAGTTGGAGCGGATTCGATGAAAAGGGTCCTTATGAAGGGTAAATAGAAGTTGACAAATCACGTTGTGGCTTTCACGTAGGTAAGAAAACGTTCTTGCTAGAACCCTAATTCAGCCACGTAAAACTTGCAACAACAATTAGAGGACGTCTAACTTGTTTTTGCAGCAAGTGCTTTGTGATATGATATGGCCAAAGTTGTGATGAATGATGAATGATCTATATGTGATGTATGAGATGTTCATGCTATTGTAATAGGAATCACGACTTGCATGTCGATGAGTATGAGAACCGGCAGGAGCCATAGGAGTTGTCTTTATTTTTTGTATGACCTGCGTGTCATTGAGAAACGCCATGTAATTACTTTACTTTATTGCTAAACGCGTTAGCCATAGTAGTAGAAGTAATAGTTGGCGAGCAACTTCATGGAGACACGATGATGGAGATCATGATGATGGAGATCATGGTGTCAAGCCGGTGACAAGATGATCATGGAGCCCCAAGATGGAGATCAAAGGAGCTATGTGATATTGGCCATATCATGTCACGTTTATTATTTGATTGCATGTGATGTTTATCATGTTTTGCATCTTGTTTACTTAGAACGACGGTAGTAAATAAGATGACCCCTCATAATAATTTCAAGAAGTGTTCCCCCTAACTGTGCACCGTTGCGACAGTTCGTTGTTTCGAAGCACCACGTGATGATCGGGTGTGATAGATTCTAACGTTCACATACAACGGGTGTAAGACAGATTTACACATGCAAACACTTAGGTTGACTTGACGAGCCTAGCATGTACAGACATGGCCTCGGAACACAGAAGACCGAAAGGTCGAGCATGAGTCGTATAGAAGATATGATCAACATGAAGATGTTCACCGATGTTGACTAGTCCGTCTCACGTGATGATCGGACACGGCCTAGTTGACTCGGATCATGTTATACTTAGATGACTAGAAGAGGGATGTCCATCTAAGTGGGAGTTCATTAAATAATTTGATTAGATGAACTTTATTATCATGAAATTAGTCTAAAACATTTACAATATGTCTTGTAGATCAAATGGCCAACGTAGTCCTCAACTTCAACGCGTTCCTAGAGAAAACCAAGCTGAAAGACGATGGCAGCAACTATACGGACTGGGTCCGGAACCTGAGGATCATCCTCATAGCAGCCAAGAAAGATTATGTACTACGAGCACCGCTGGGTGACGCACCTGTTCTCCCTGCAGAACAAGATGTTATGAACGCTTGGCAGTCACGTTCCGATGATTACTCCCTCGTTCAGTGCGGCATGCTTTACAGCTTAGAGCCGGGGCTCCAAAAGCGTTTTGAGAGACATGGAGCATATGAGATGTTCGAAGAGCTGAAAATGGTTTTCCAAGCTCATGCCCGGGTCGAGAGATATGAAGTCTCCGACAAATTCTTTAGCTGTAAGATGGAGGAAAATAGCTCTGTCAGTGAACACATACTCAAAATGTCTGGGTTGCACAACCGCTTGACTCAACTGGAAGTTAATCTCCCGGATGAAGCGGTCATTGACAGAATCCTCCAGTCGCTTCCACCTAGCTACAAGAGCTTTGTGATGAACTACAACATGCAGGGGATGGTAAAGACCATTCCTGAGGTATATGCTATGCTGAAATCAGCAGAGGTAGAAATCAAGAAGGAACATCAAGTGTTGATGGTGAATAAAACCACTAAGTTCAAGAAGGGAAAGGGTAAAAAGAACTTCAAGAAGGACGGCAAGGAAGTTGCCGCGCCCGGTAAGCAAGTTGCCGGGAAGAAGCCAAAGAATGGACCCAAGCCCGAGACTGAGTGTTTTTATTGCAAGGGAAGTGGTCACTGGAAGCAGAACTGCCCCAAATACTTAGCGGACAAGAAGTCCGGCAAAACAAAAGGTATATGTAATATACATGTAATTGATGTGTACCTTACCAGTACTCGTAGTAGCTCTTGGGTATTTGATACCGGTGCAGTTGCTCACATTTGTAACTCAAAGCAGGAGCTGTGGAATAAACGGAGACTGGCGAAGGACGAGGTGACGATGCGCGTCGGGAATGGTTCCAAGGTCGATGTGATCGCCGTCGGCACGCTACCTCTACATTTACCTACGGGATTAGTTTTAAACCTCAATAATTGTTATTTAGTGCCAAGTTTGAGCATGAACATTGTGTCTGGATCTCGTTTAATTCGAGATGGCTACTCATTTAAATCCGAGAATAATGGTTGTTCTATGAGAGATATGTTTTATGGTCATGCTCCGATGGTTAATGGTTTATTCTTAATGAATCTCGTACGTGATGATACACATATTCATAGTGTGAATATCAAAAGAGTTAAAGTTGATAACAATAGTCCCACATATTTGTGGCACTGCCGCCTTGGTCACATAGGTGTCAAACGCATGAAGAAGCTCCATGCAGATGGACTTTTAGAGTCTCTTGATTATGAATCATTTGACACGTGCGAACCATGCCTCATGGGTAAAATGACCAAGACTCCGTTCTCAGGAACAATGGAGCGAGCAACCAACTTATTGGAAATCATACATACTGATGTGTGCGGTCCAATGAGTGTTGAGGCTCGCGGTGGCTATCGTTATGTTCTCACCCTCACTGATGACTTGAGTAGATATGGGTATATCTACTTAATGAAACACAAGTCTGAGACCTTTGAAAAGTTCAAGGAATTTCAGAGTGAGGTTGAAAATCAACGTGATAGAAAGATCAAGTTTCTACGATCAGATCGTGGAGGAGAATACTTGAGTCATGAATTTGGCACACACTTAAGAAAATGTGGAATAGTTTCACAACTCACGCCGCCTGGAACACCTCAGCGTAATGGTGTGTCCGAACGTCGTAATCGCACTCTATTAGATATGGTGCGATCTATGATGTCTCTTACCGATTTACCGCTATCTTTTTGGGGCTATGCTTTAGAGACTGCCGCATTCACTTTAAATAGGGCTCCGTCGAAATCCGTTGAGACGACACCGTATGAATTATGGTTTGGAAAGAAACCTAAGCTGTCGTTTCTAAAAGTTTGGGGATGCGATGCTTATGTCAAGAAACTTCAACCTGAAAAGCTCGAACCCAAGTCGGAAAAATGCGTCTTCATAGGATACCCTAAAGAAACTATTGGGTATACCTTCTACCTCAGATCCGAAGGCAAGATCTTTGTTGCCAAGAATGGATCCTTTCTAGAGAAAGAGTTTCTCTCGAAAGAAGTAAGTGGGAGGAAAGTAGAACTTGATGAAGTGTTACCTCTTGAACCGGAAAATGGCGAAACTCAAGAAAACGTTCCTGAGGTGCCTGCACCGACTAGAGAGGAAATTAATGATGATGATCAAGATACTTCTAATCAAGCTCCTACTAAAATTCGTAGGTCCACAAGGACACGTTCCGCACCAGAGTGGTACGGCAACCCTGTCTTGGAAATCATGTTGTTAGACAACGGTGAACCTTCGAACTATGAGGAAGCAATGGCGGGCCCGGATTCCGACAAATGGCTGGAAGCCATGAAATCCGAGATAGGATCCATGTATGAAAACGAAGTATGGACTTTGACTGACTTGCCCGTTGAACGGCGAGCCATAGAAAATAAATGGATCTTTAAGAAGAAGACAGACGCGGATGGTAATGTGACCATCTATAAAGCTCGGCTTGTCGCTAAGGGTTATCGACAAGTTCAAGGAATTGACTACGATGAGACTTTCTCACCGGTAGCGAAGCTAAAGTCCGTCCGAATCATGTTAGCAATTGCCGCATTCTACGATTATGAAATATGGCAAATGGACGTCAAAACGGCATTCCTTAATGGTTTCCTTAAGGAAGAATTGTATATGATGCAGCCGAAAGGTTTTGTCGATCCTAAGAATGCTGACAAGGTGTGCAAGCTCCAACGCTCGATTTATGGGCTGGTGCAAGCATCTCGGAGTTGGAACATTCGCTTTGATGAGATGATCAAAGCGTTTGGGGTTTACGCAGACTTATGGAGAAGCCTGTGTTTACAAGAAAGTGAGTGGGAGCTCTGTAGCATTTCTCATACTATATGTAGATGACATACTTTTGATGGGAAGTGATATAGAACTCTTGGACAGCATTAAGGCCTACTTGAATAAAAGTTTTTCAATGAAGGACCTTGGAGAAGCTGCTTATATATTAGGCATCAAAATCTATAGAGATAGATCAAGACGCTTCATAGGTCTTTCAAAAAGCACAATACCTTGATAAGATATTGAAGAAGTTCAATATGGATCAATCTAAGAAGGGGTTCTTACCTGTGTTACAAGGTGTGAAATTGAGCTCAACTCAATGTCCGACCACGGCAGAAGATATAGAAGAGATGAGTGTCATCCCCTATGCATCAGCCATAGGTTCTATTATGTATGCCATGCTGTGTACCAGACCTGATATAAACCTTGCCGTAAGTTTGGTAGGAAGGTACCAAAGTAATCCCGGCAAGGAACACTGGACAACAGTCAAGAATATCCTGAAGTACCTGAAAAGGACTAAGGAAATGTTTCTCGTTTATGGAGGTGACGAAGAGCTCGTCGTAAAGGGTTACGTTGACGCTAGCTTCGACACAGATCTGGATGACTCTAAGTCACAAACCGAATACGTGTATATTTTGAATGGCGGGGCAGTAAGCTGGTGCAGTTGCAAGCAAAGCGTCGTGGCGGGATCTACATGTGAAGCGGAGTACATGGCAGCCTCGGAGGCAGCACATGAAGCAATTTGGGTGAAGGAGTTCATCACCGACCTCGGAGTCATACCCAATGCGTCGGGGCCAATCAAACTCTTCTGCGACAACACTGGAGCTATTGCACTTGCCAAGGAGCCCAGGTTTCACAAGAAGACCAGGCACATCAAGCGTCGCTTCAACTCCATTCGTAAAAATGTTCAAGATGGAGACATAGAAATTTGTAAAGTGCACACGGATCTGAATGTCGCAGATCCGTTGACTAAACCTCTCCCTAAGGCAAAACATGATCAGCACCAGAACTCTATGGGTGTTCGATTCATCACAATGTAACTAGATTATTGACTCTAATGCAAGTGGGAGACTGTTGGAAATATGCCCTAGAGGCAATAATAAAAGCATTATTATTATATTTCCTTGTTCATGATAATTGTATTTATTCGTGCTATAATTGTGTTATTCGGAAATCGTAATACATGTGTGAATAACAGACAACAACGTGTCCCTAGTAAGCCTCTAGTTGACTAGCTCGTTGATCAATAGATAGTCATGGTTTCCTGACTATGGGCATTGGATGTCAATGATAGCGAGATCACATCATTAGGAGAATGATGTGATGGACGAGACCCAATCCTAAACATAGCATAAGATCGCATAGTTCGTTTGCTAGAGTTTTCCAATGTCAAGTATCCTTTCCTTAGACCATGAGATCGTGTAACTCCCGGACACCGTAGGAGTGCTTTGGGTGTGCCAAACGTCACAACGTAACTGGGTGACTATAAAGGTATACTACGGGTATCTCCGAAAGTGTCTGTTGGGTTGACACGGATCGAGACTGGGATTTGTCACTCCGCTTGACGGAGAGGTATCACCGGGCCCTCTCGGTAATGCATCATCATAATGAGCTCAATGTGATCAAAGTGTTTGATCACGGGATCATGCATTACGGTACGAGTAAAGTGACTTGCCGGTAACGATATTGAACGAGGTATTGGGATACCGACGATCGAATCTCGGGCAAGTAAAATACCGATTGACAAAGGGAATCGTATACGGGATTAATTGAATCCTCGACATCGTGGTTCATCCGATGAGATCATCGTGGAGCATGTGGGAGCCAACATGGGTATCCAGATCCTACTGTTGGTTATTGCCCGAGATCCGTCTCGGTCATGTCTGCATGTCTCCCGAACCCGTAGGGTCTACACACTTAAGGTTCGGTGACGCTAGGGTTGTGAAGATATGTATATGCAGTAACCCGAATGTTGTTCGGAGTCCCGGATGGGATCCCGGACGTCACGAGGAGTTCCGGATTGGTCCGGAGGTAAAGATTTATATATAGGAAGTGCTGTTTTGGCCGTCGGGACAAGTTTCGGGGTTATCGGTATTGTACCGGGACCACCGGAGGGTCCCGGGGGGTCCACCGGGTGGGGCCACCTGCCTCGGGGGGCCACATGGGCTCTAGGGGTGCGCCTTGGCCTACATGGGCCAAGGGGAACCAGCCCCAGGAGGCCCATGTGCCTAGGGTTCCAAAGGGGAAGAGTCCCACTAGTGGAAGGCACCTCCTAGGTGCCTTGGGGGGGAGGAAATCCTCCCTGGCCGCCGCCCCCTTGGAGATCAGATCTCCCAGGGCCGGCGCCCCCCCCAAGAGGCCTATATAAAGGGGGGAGGGGAGGGGGGCAGCCGCAACTCTGGTCCTTGGCGCCTCCCTCTCCCTCTCCAACACCTCCTCCTCCTCCGTAGAGCTCGGCGAAGCCCTGCCGGAGTACTGCAGCTCCACCATCACCACGCCGTTGTGCTGCTGCTGGAGCCATCTTCCCCAACCTCTCCTTTGCCTTGCTGGATCAAGAAGAAGAAGACGTTACGCTGACCGTACGTGTGTTGAACGCGGAGGTGCCGTCCGTTCGGTGCTAGGATCTCCGGTGATTTGGATCACGTCGTGTACGACTACCTCATCCCCGTTCGTTGAACGCTTCCGCTCGCGATCTACAAAGTGGTATGTAGATGCAATCTCTCTCCCATGACTCGTTGCTTAGATGAACTCATAGATGGATCTTGGTGAAACCGTAGGAAAATTTTTAATTTTCTGCAACGTTCCCCAACAGTGCCTATATATACCCTCGCCCGCGAGCAGAGCACTCCAGTGCTCTGTTTTTCTCTGGCCGGCGAGGGGAGGGGTTTGTGGTGCTCTAGCTCACCTCCTATGCACATGAGGTGTTCGATGAAATGCCCGAGCCACAGTAGTTAAGCTTTCTCCTCTCGAAGCTCGACCCCAAAGCTCCATTTTCCTCGATATTTGTCTAGATTTAGCGGTCCGTCACGCCCCACCCCCGTCTTCACCGCCGTCGATCACCCGCGCCGATCTCATCACCGACACCACCGTGGTGAGCCTCTTGTTCTTATCTTCTTTCTGAAAGGAAAAATATTGTTACTTGTATGTTTAGATAGATACTTGTATAATTTTCTTACTTTTATTATTGCATCTTATATAGTGCGATGGTTTTGGTATCCGCCCCCGTCGGCCCTCGTCCTGTCTATGATTCGGATGTGGTATATATATTATCTTTATAACTATTGGTTCATTTATTGTTTATGAAAATTATGCGGATCAACGTGACATAGATTTTATTTATCTAGGATGTATGTGAACCGGAAATTCCAACCGACCCTATTGTCGAGAGGTTAAATTTAGTTGAAGAAGAAAACAATTTCTTGAAGGAAAAAATAAAAAAAATTGAGGAGGAGAAGATGATATTGGAGTTGCATGTTGCGGATGTCGTCGATGATCACAAGATCAAGATGGATGCAATGCGCTTGAAGATTAGAAAGATTAGATAATATGCCATTCATACCGAGGCTTCGTATCATTATGTCGTTGGATCAATTGTTACCTTAGTTGCGATTATGATCGCCTTTGTTTTCACATTAAAATGTTTTACATAGTTTCAATGTATGGTTTAATTAATTAGATGCTCTAGAGAGAGATATGTTGTTAGATGAGAACTATGTATGTACTTTGGTTTTAATGTGATGATGAACTTCTATTAATTTGGACACTTAATTATATATAATGCACGCAGATGAACCGGCAATGGATGTACGGTGACAGACACACCTCCGAGTACATTAAGGGCGTGCATGAATTTCTCGATGCGGCTGAGGCAAACAAGAAGAATGGTTTTATGTGTTGTCCATGCCCTAATTGTAGGAATACGAAGTCTTACTCTGATCGAAAAATCCTTCACACCCACCTGCTTTACAATGGTTTCATGCCACACTATAATATTTGGACAAGGCACGGAGAAATAGGGGTTATGATGGAAGACGGCGAAGAAGAAGAGTACGATGACAACTATGTGCCCCCTGAATACGGTGATGCTGCAACGGGGGAGCTGGTGAAGATCAAGAGGAACCAGACGATGTGCCCAATGATGCTGCAACGGGTGAAGCTGCTGAAGATCAAGAGGAACCAGACGATGTGCCCGATGATGATGATCTCCGCCGGGTCATTGTCGATGCAAGGACGCAATGCGAAAGTCAAAAGGAGAAGCTAAAGTTCGATCGCATGTTAGAGGATCACAAAAAAGGGTTGTACCCCAATTGCGAAGATGGCAACACAAAGCTCGATACCGTACTGGAATTGCTGCAGTGGAAGGCAGAGAATGCTGTGCCTGACAAAGGATTTGAGAAGCTACTGAAAATATTGAAGAAGAAGCTTCCAAAGGATAATGAATTGCCCGACAGTACATACGCAGCAAAGAAGGTCGTATGCCCTCTAGGATTGGAGGTGGAGAAGATACATGCATGCCCTAATGACTGCATCCTATACCGTGGTGCATACAAGGATCTGAACGCATGCCCGGTATGTGGTGCATTGCGGTATAAGATCAGACGAGATGACCCTGGTGATGTTCACGGCGAGCCCCGCAGGAAGAGGGTTCCTGCAAAGGTGATGTGGTATGCTCCTATAATACCACGATTGAAACGTCTGTTCAGAAACGGAGAGCATGCCAAGTCGATGCGATGGCACAGTGAGGACCGTAAGAAAGACGGGAAGTTGAGAGCACCCGCTGACGGGTCGCAGTGGAGAAAAATCGTGAGAAAGTACTGGGATGAGTTTGCAAAGGACCCAAGGAACGTATGGTTTGCTTTAAGCGCGGATGGCATTAATCCTTTCGGGGAGCAGAGCAGCAATCACAACACCTGGCCTGTGACTCTATGTATGTATAACCTTCCTCCTTGGATGTGCATGAAGCGGAAGTTCATTATGATGCCAGTTCTCATCCAAGGCCCTAAGCAACCCGGCAACGACATTGATGTGTACCTAAGGCCATTAGTTGAAGAACTTTTACAACTGTGGAATGGAAACGGTGTACGTACGTGGGATGAGCATAGACAAGAGGAATTTAACCTAAAGGCGTTGCTGTTCGTGACCATCAACGATTGGCCCGCTCTCAGTAACCTTTCAGGACAGACAAACAAAGGATACCACGCATGCACACACTGTTTAGATGACACTGAAAGTATATACCTGGACAAATGCAGGAAGAATGTGTACCTGGGCCATCGTTATTTTTTTCCGACCAACCATCAATGTCGAAAGAAAGGCAAGTATTTCAAAGGCGAGGCAGATCACCGGAAGAAGCCCGCCATGCGTACCGGTGATCACGTACTTGCTATGGTCAATGATTTACACGTAATTTTTGAAAAGGGTCCCGACGCACTAGCTGTTCCGAATGACGTTGAGGGACATGCACCCATGTGGAAGAAGAAATCTATATTTTGGGACCTACCCTACTGGAAAGACCTAGAGGTCCGTTCTTCAATCGACGTGATGCACGTGACGAAGAACCTTTGCGTGAACCTGCTAGGCTTCTTGGGCGTGTATGGAAAGACAAAAGATACACCTGAGGCATGGGAGGACCTGCAACGTTTGCATGAAAAAGACGGCATGCCTCCGAAGCAGTATGAAGGTCCTACCAGCTACGCTCTTACGAAAGAAGAGAAAGAAATCTTCTTTGAATGCCTGCTCAGTATGAAGGTCCCGACTGGCTTCTCATCGAATATAAAGGGAATAATAAATATCCCAGAGAAAAAGTTCCAGAACCTAAAGTCTCATGACTGCCACGTGATTATGATGCAACTGCTTCCGATTGCATTGAGGGGGCTTCTACCGGAAAACGTCCTATTAGCCATTGTGAAGCTATGTGCATTCCTCAATGCAATCTCTCAGAAGGTGATCGATCCAGAAATCGTACCAAGGCTAAGGAGTGATGTGGCGCAATGTCTTATCAGTTTCGAGCTGGTGTTCCCACCATCCTTCTTCAATATCATGACGCATATCCTAGTTCATCTAGTCGACGAGATTGTCATTCTGGGGCCCGTATTTCTACACAATATGTTCCCCTTTGAGAGGTTCATGGGAGTCCTAAAGAAATATGTCCGTAACCGCGCTAAGCCAGAAGGAAGCATCTCCATGGGCCATCAAACAGAGGATGTCATCGGGTTTTGTGTTGACTTCATTCCTGGCCTTAAGAAGATAGGTCTCCCTAAATCGCGGTATGAGGGGAGACTGACTGGAAAAGGCACGCTAGGAGCGGACTCAATAATATGCAGGGACGGGCATTCTTGGTCTCAAGCACACTACACAGTTCTACAGAACTCTACCTTGGTGACCCCGTATGTCGATGAACACAAAAACAGTCTGCGCTCCAAACACCCGGAGCAGTGCGACGACTGGATTACATGTGAACACATTAGGACTTTCAGCAGTTGGTTGGAAGCACGTCTCAGAGGTGACAACACTGTTTGTGATGAGTTGTACTTGTTGTCCAGGGGACCATCTTTGACTGTATTGATTTACAAAGGATACGAGATAAATGGGAATACATTTTACACGATTGACCAAGATCAAAAGAGCACCAACCAAAACAGCGGTGTCCGCTTTGATGCAACAACCGAGAAGGGAAAGGACACATATTATGGTTACATAGTGGACATATGGGAACTTGACTACGGACAAGATTTTAAGGTTCCTTTGTTTAAGTGCAAATGGGTCAATCTGTCAGGAGGCGGGGTACATGTAGATCCACAGTACCGAATGACAACAGTCGATCTGAAAAAACTTGGGTACACTCATGAACCGTTCGTCCTAGCCAATGATGTGGCACATGTTATCTATGTGAAGGACATGTCTACCAGACCGAGAAAAAGAAAAGATAAGGAAACGAATACATCATACGATGAGCCAAAGCGCCACATAGTTCTTTCAGGAAAAAGGGTCATCCTGGGAGTGGAGGGCAAGACAGACATGTTTGAAGATTATGAAAAGTTTCATGAAATTCCTCCCTTCAATGTTAGGGCTGACCCAAGCATCCAGATAAACGATGAAGATTATCCATGGTTACGGCGCAATAAGCAAATGACACAAGCGAAGAAAAAGTGAAGACTTTCTCCCGCAACTATTATGATGATATCATGTCAAATTTGTAACAGACGAGTATGTTATGCCAACTTTTTCAGAGTTCATTTGAAAACTATGAATTTAGGTCGAATTTTCTCTATAGGTGCATCTATGTTCAAATTTTAACTATTCAAATTTGAAAACTAATGGCACTAACAGAAAGTTTATATTTTTTCTAAAACTAATGGCACTAACAGAAAGTTTATAATTTTGCTAACCTAAAAGCAAAAAGAATTAAAAAATAAAGCAAAAAACAAAATAAAATAAATAATACAGAAAACAAAACAAAAAAACTGGAAAAAAATAAAAATAGCAACAATAAGTATTTTGTTGTAAGTCGAAACAAAATAAAATAAATAAAGCAACAAAGAAAACAAAAAAACAAAAAAAGTGTTTTCAAATTTGAAAACTAATGGCAATAACAGAAAGTTTATGATTTTTCTAAAACTAAAAGCAAAAAGAATTAAAAAATAAAGCAAAAAACAAAAGCAGAAAACAATTTTTATAGTAAAGTTATTCATAAACTAGTGATTCACACAAATTTTAAAAAATTCAAATTTTAAAACTAATGGCACTAACAGAAAGTTTATAATTTTTGTGACCTAAAATAAAAAAGAAATCACTACAAAACTATAAGTATTTTGTTGTAACTAGAAACAAAAAAAACAAAAAAACAAAAAAAGTGCGAGCTACTGGGCACCCACGGCCTGAATACGACTAGAAACCCTACCATGGGCCAGGATTCAGGCCTGCGGGAGGCCCAGGAGGCCCACAGGCACACATTGCACGGTTAGGCCCGAAAGCCTGCTTTAGAGAGGAGCTCGAGAGGGAAGGCGCACCGCACCTTATAAACAGGTGCGGCTTCCTCTCAACTAGCGATGTGGGACTAAACATTTGGGCGCGGGGCAGCACAAGGCCTTTGCTCCCGGTTGGTGGGACGAACCGGGACCAAAGGGGGCCTTTGGTCCCGGTTTGTGGCACAAACCGAGACCAAAAGCCCCCCTGTAGTCCCGGTTGGTGCCACCAACCGGGACCAAAGGCCGCCGCTTCCCGCCCTTTGGGCTGCTGAAAAGAGGCCTTTGGTCCCGGTTGGTGGCACCAACCGGGACTAAAGGAGGCATTAGTCCCGGTTTGTGCCACAAACCGGGACTAAAGGCTTTGCTATATAAGTAGCACTTAGCAGTTTTCGACCAAATCACCCACTTCTCCCCCGACGCCCCCTGCTCCTCCTCATCGCCGTCGCCGCCCGACGCCCCTGCTCCTCCTCGTCGCCATCGCCACCGACGCCGTCAGGCTGCTCGCCTTCACCGTCGCTGCCGCCACCGACGCCGTCAGGCTGATCGCCTTCGCCGTCGCCGCCGACACCTGTGAGCACGCGCCCCTCCCGTCCCCCGCGCGCCCCTGCGCGGCCGCCGCACCGCCGCCCCTGCCCTGCGCGGCTGCCGTGCGCCACCGCGGCCGCCGTGTCGTGCCCCTGCCTTGCCTCGCTCCCGCGACCCTGCCCTGCCCCGCCAGCGCCACCGCTGCCGCCATGCCCCTCTGCCCCGCCGGCGCCACCACTTTTTTTATTAGTTTAATTTTTTTTCATATATATATAATGTATGTGTATGTATGTGGCTATATGTTTTTGTTCATATGTTGCAATATGTTTTTTTATTTTTATTAGTTTATTTTTTTGTTCATATGTGATGTATATATATATATATATGTGTGTGTGTGTGTGTATGTGGCTATAATGTATATGTGTATGTGATATATGTGGCTAGAATTTGCTAAATATATATGTTAAAAAAGTTTTTTTGTTCATAGAAAGTTTTTTGTTCATATATATAGAAAGTTACAATTTTAGAAAAGTTTTATATATGCAAAAGTTACAATTTTAGAAAAAGAAGGATAGGAAAGAAGAAAATAAGAAGAGGAAAGAAAGAAGAAGAGGAGAGGAAAAGAAGAGGAGAAATAAATAAGAAGAAGAAAAAAGAAGAAAAATAAGAGGAGAATATTCTATTTTCTCTTCCTCTCCACTATTCCTTTCTTCTTCTCCTCTTTTTTTTCTTCGATCTTCTCCTCTAGCTATCCCTTTCTTCTTCTCCTTTGACACTAGGCAACCTCCCGACCCCTCGGCGATCCTCTCGAACTTGAGAGGAAGAAGAGGATAAAAAAAGAAGAGGAAGAAGAAAAAAAAGAGGAGAAGAAAGAATAGAGGAGTTCTTCTCCTCTATTCTTTCTTCTCCTCTTTTTTTTCTTCTTCCTCTTTTTTTTATCGGGAACGAGGGTCGTCGAGGGACATAGATGTAGTGTCGTCGTTGTCGATATACCCGCCCCCTCCCGATAGCGTCAACACGTGGGGGGGGGTCGATATTACCCCCTCCTTGAAGCGTTCTCGAGGCCACCCCTAACCCTTGAAGCGTTGTCGAGGCCACCCGAAACCCTATAGAAGCAGCGTCGAGGCCACTAATTAATATGATTCCTTATTGTGATTAGCTAGCTAGATCTACGTTTGCCACTAATATATCCATCTGTCATGTTTGAATAATAATTGCCATGTTGTACATATTTGTAGAAACTATGGACACCGACCGAGACAAAGCAAAAGAAGCGTTGTTGAGGGACATAATCGCAGAAGGAAGTGATGTCGTCTCGTTGTTTCTCAACGACACCGATGGTCTGGAAGGAGAGGGTGAAGAAGCTGGCTCTGGTGACCTAATGCCGGTGGAAGAAGGAGACCGTGATGACGGCTCCGGTGACCGAACCGAGTCCGGCCAGGTATATATATTAGTTAAGCCTGTGCTGACTAGCTGATTGATGCATTCATTGTTTTGGTATGTACACATATTAATTAAGTCTTTGTTCTTTTTTCTAGCCCTCCGGATCGAGCACAACTGAGGTAAAGAGACGAGGCCCGAAGAAAAAGTTGAGCTCGGATGAAAGGCTTGAGATCATAGCAATCGCGTCCGACGGCCAACCTATTGAACCCATCCGAACAAAGAAGACATTTGTTGCTCAGTGCGGGGTTCTGGTTAGGGACAAGATCCCGACCAGCATCCAGCAATGGTTTAAGCCGGCTACAGAAGACCCTGAGGTGTCTTACGTCAATGATATGCAGAAAAATGATCTTTGGACTGAGCTGAAGACAAATTTCACCCTACCGCCAGAGGATGATCCGGAGAAGCCAGTTAAAGAGCAATTAATCAAGTTTTTTGCTCTTAAGAGGATGGCAGACCTATTCAGGAGGTGGAAGAAAGACCTGAATAGGTTTGTCGAGAAAAAAGAGACACCAGAATTCAAGGGCATATATGAGAAGATCAGAGATGACTGGCCTGCATTTGTGGCCCACAAGACATCAGAAAAGAGTAAGAAGATGTCGGCGATAAACAAGAAAAATGCTGCGAAGAAGAAGCTTCACCATCGCACGGGGTCAGGTGGCTACCTCATAGCCCAGCCTAAGTGGCCCAAGGCTGAGAATGATCTGGTTGAAAAAGGGATCGAACCAGAGACAATGAACTGGCCAGACCGTTGCCGGACTTGGTTCTTCGGGGCTGGCGGAACCTTGGACCCTGTAACAGGGAAGTGCATTTGGACGGACGAGCAACTTGACATATCCTTGAAGAAGCTTCGGTACTATCTCAATGCAGCGCAGCAAGGGACGTTCCTTCCAGACAGAGAGAACGACGAGCTCACAAAGGCCCTCGGGAATCCTGAGCACCCTGGACGGACACGAGGCACGCCGGGCTCCATTCCATGGAGGGCTGGGTTTCCGGACGCAGGCGGTTACAAAAGCCAAGAGAGAAGGAAGAAAGCGCAGCAGTCCGAACCGCAGGCGCTTAAAGCAAGGGTACTCGGGATAGAGGAACGAGAAGCAAATCACAGCAAAACGAACTGCCGAAGCTTCCCCTGAAGCTACCCCGCCATCTCAGCGGAGAAGCAGCGTGGCTTCCACCGAGATGCTTCAGCCGGAGCTTGTCTTGACGGCTCCTGCCAGCTATCCCGTGGATGCTATCACGGAGGCTCAAAATTGCCACCTTATGACACAATGGATGAATATGAAGGTCAAGGCGGCTGTTGGCTCTGTTTTTTCTAATGAACCCGGCGCAACTTTTCACTGCCAGCCGATTCCAGAAGGATATGCTAAAGGTGATGGTGGATGAAATAACGGAGGGATTTGAGGACCTCCCGCTTGACCACCCTACCGGAGAAGGGGAGACTCGGCTGGGTTCTGCTCTGAAGACTCCATGCCTATGGCGGAAGGAGCTCATCAACCTTCCAAACTGGATGCCTCCGCCTCCTCCTCCTCCGGCGAGTCAGGGCACTCCGCCTCCTCCACCGCCTCCTCCTCCGGCGAGTGACGATCAAGGCCCTTGGCCGGCTCCTTCTCCGGCGCGTGGCGGCACTCCGCCTCCTTCTCCGCCTGCGCTGGCGCGCCCGAGCAGCCAGCCTACTCCTTCTCCGCCTCGTCAGCAAGGGCGGAAGAGACCCGCCGCCGCTCCGGCAGCTGCTCCGGCGCGTCGTAGTCCTTCTCCTCTGCCTCGTAAGCAAGTCAAGAAGACTGCCGCTCCGTCTGCTCTGCCGGCGTCTAGCAGTACAGCCAGAGGCGGGAGGACATACAGATTCGGTCCTTCTCTGAAGACTCCAGAGAAGTTACCATACGAGATGAGCCCGGAGGAGAACGCGAAGATCGCGCGAACCGACGCGAAGGAATGGTTTCAAGGGTTGAAAGCAAAGAGACATCCACCTCCGGAGAAAAAGGTAGATCCAGTGAAAGCGAAGCGCACTCTGGCTGCCCTGGCAAAACCACCCAAGTCTCCGCCGAAAGACAACTATGAGCGCATTATTGCAAAGACATGGGCCGAAGCGGAGCGGTCGGGAAATAAGTCAGTGATCAAAGGTTGAAAGAACGACGAGCAGCTGGGAAAAAAATTGCCCAGCTCGGCGAACAAGGGAATCAATCGTGCCCCCCGCTCAAGGTGCCTAGCGTCGATCCGAGGATGGTGCCCGGTTATAACAATCTTGACGATTACCTGCCGACGATGTACATTATAATTTCCTGGACGTGCATATACACAGATACGAGTACGGGAAGCCTCTCGTCGAAGATGAAAGATCTCTATCAACGATGATGCGAAGATTGCATGATTGGTACTTGAAAATGTGCAGAGAGTCTGGGGGGAGGAGTACTTTGTATGCGAGAGTTAAGCCGGAGCATGACCTCGTTGGAATTGAACTGATGCCTATTCCATTTGAGGAGTTCTATCAGTTTTTCAATCAATTGGCCCTCGATAAAACAACGGCCACCTGCTACTGTCTGTAAGTACTACTACTTCTGTCATTATGTCTCTCTATATAGCTCAGCTCTTTCATTGCATGTATTTATAATTATCCTCACTATATTATGCAGATTGAAGATCGCCGAATTGAAGAAAAGACAAATCGGTGATATTGGGTTCGTTAACACATATCTCATAGATGCAGTTCAGGTTAAACATCATGCCGCAGAAACCGAGGCCAGCTTGCTACGATCATTCAAAATAAATGAACACAAAGATATAATACTCTTTTCTTACAACTTCAAGTGAGTGTTGTCTTGTGCATATTCGGTTTCCCTTATATATTAGTGCAGTTTCCACTATATTCTCCTGGAGATTAGGCTTGAGCAGGGAGTAGTAACTGTCTTGGACTTGAGACGAAAAGATCCCCAGGAGTATGCCGACATGACTACAATCCTCGAGAAGTAAGTTAAATCGATCATTATCCACCATATCAGCAAATTTGTTCATTTCCTGATACCAAGTAATTGTTTTCTTTTGTCTGGCAGGGTTTGGAGAAAATTCACCACAAAATCCCCCGGACTGCCGAAGGAGCTGGAATTTAGATACCCGAAAGTAAGTACTATAGTACCATGTTCCGCGCGTCTCCTAGCTATTGATTCAATCGCTAGTTTCATCAATACCATTTAGCATTCTTGCTTATCTGTTTGATTGACCTCTATTTCTTGTAAAGTGGTTGTGGCAGGAACAAGGGAATGATTTCTGTGGATACTACGTTTGTGAGTCCATCCGCCACATGACCTGTGAGCGGGGCGGGTACTCTGACCAACAATATGAAGTGCGTAAGAAATAATATTCACAATTTTTGTTTATTACCATCATTTGTGTTGAGTTTCATTCATTCATATATATATGTATTGACCCCCTTCTTCAAATTAGATGTTTCGGCAGCGGGATGAACTCCTAGAACTAGATCGCATGCGAGCAATTCAAGAGGAATTGGCGGCATTCTTTCTTGACCACGTGATCGCTGAAGACGGAGAATACTATGTGGACCATGCGTCCATAATTTAGGAGATTATATTTGTAAAAGATAATTATTGTATATATGTAGCCGGTAGTGTCGGACAATAGATATACGAGAACTTGTTGTTCGACCAATCTCTCGGAGAAGGAGAGGTGGTCGATATCACTTCTCTATGTATGCATATATGTTCATGACGATCTTCTGTTTCCTTCGTTTGCTTACTAGCTAGTTAGCGTGCCTAGTCCTCTCTATACGTATGTATAGTACGTAGCGTCGACCAAGCACGGACATAAGAGATGACACTTCTCTCTATTAATTAGCTATCTAACACAATATATGAAATACCTAAATTAACCCCCCAAAACCCCCAACCCCCCCCCCCTTTAAAAAAAACCAAAAACCCCAGCCACAGAAATGCTGACGCGTGGAGGTCTATTGGTCCCGGTTGGTGCCACCAACCGGGACCAAAGGCCCTCCTGCCTGGGCTCGGCGCACAGGCCACGTGGAGGCCCATCTGTCCCGGTTCTGGTTTGAACCGGGACTAAAGGGTGAGGGCATTAGTAACGACCCTTTAGTCCCGGTTCAAGAACCGGGAAAAAAGGCCCTTACGAATCGGGACAATAGGCCCGTTTTCTACTAGTGAGATGTCGGATCTCCACCGGTTTACCAACGATGGCGTTCGTCTTCGTGGCGAGACTCCGCTTGGTTCCAGCCTACCGCGAGATAGGGACGACGTGGCTTCCAGTGAAAATCGCGCCTGACTGCGGTCATGGCGGACAATGGCGGCGTCTCGGACGTCGTTCCCTTCTCGAGGCATCGTCGTTGCAGGTCACGTCAACCTGATCAGATGGTTCCGGGGGAAACCCTAGATCTGGGTCTACCGGATCGGACGATGGCGACGTTTCGATGTCGTTCTTCCTCCTAGGTGCATCGTTTTGGAGCAAGTGTTGGCTGGAGGGGACAAGAGGAGGAGCGGCGTGGTATCTGACTCGTCGACAACGGCGAGTCTCAGCGGGGTCTCGCCAGTGGGCGTGTGATATGGATGCGCGCGGGATGGTGGCATTGTCTGGCGTCCTGGTGGCGCCGACGGCAGCTAGACCGGGTACATGCAGCGGTACATCACTAAAGATGAATTGGTGGCAGGTGGCTACGGCGTCCTCATGCCCGACAACGTCTTGATTGAGGAGTGCGCCGGACTGGTGGGTGCCCTTACCCGGCAGGCGTCCTGGTTGGAACCTCAGGTCTTAGATGTTAGGTTTGGCTGCGAGGTCTGTTTGGTATTAGGCCTAGACTATCGGCATCTTTTCATCAACTGGATAGGAGTAGCGACAGATGTTGCCTAGACGGTGGCTTTAATCTTATTTTTGTATGACTTCGTAAGGTCTGCATGCATCGTCCAGATGCAGAGGCCGGGGTTCTCCTCCATTTCTAAAAACAAAACCCACAACAACAAAATGATGAGCTGGTTCAGGTATGTCACAGCTTTAATAATTACTAATAACCATATTAATACCTACATTTGGAGCTTCTAATGCTTATCTGAAATATCTGTAGCGGCAGATAGCTATTGGCGTTAGAATCGTATACTCTCACAAAGATGCCATCCGGTGAATATTGATCTTTTCTGCTTTAAGCGCGCGTTTGGGAATACCGTGGGCGGCGATTCAGATTACTGGGAGGGTTTGGGAGCATCAGCCATGCTGATGCTACTTGTTTCAAAATCGAGCGAGTTCAGAGCATAAAAGAACCTTCCGGCCGTCGTGGAGAGATCGGCGGTCACCGGCGATCCACGAGCTCTGCTCCCTTGGCAGCACCAGCACCCGACGAGCTCCAGGCCCGGCTCTCTCTCACTCTTTTTTTTTACTTTTACTAGGTACTATTCCCTCTCTAAATTTTTATAAGACGTTTTAGATCACTACTCTAAACCGCCTTATATTAGTTTACAGTGATAGTACTTGTCAGTGCATTGTTACGGGTATAAATATTGGTCCCTGATAAATTCTGAATGTTCGGGATTTGACCATAAAAATTCAAATGTTTTCGATGATAATTTTAGTGATGTGAGGATGACAAATTTAGTTGGCAAACACGGCAATTCTGTGCTCAGTGTATTTTTTGCCAGAAAAATGTGCATGTCAATTGAACTTGTCATCCTCGTGTCACTAAAATTGCCATTGAAAACATTCGATTTGCCATGGTCAAATCTTGAATGTTTGGGATTTATCATTTTTGAAAAAAATTAGTACCTTATTCCATACTTTACCTTTTGTATTATATAATTGTGTAAATAAATATTTATCAAATTCTGCCCATGATTTTATTTTGCAATCATTTATTGACTTACCAAAAAAATTATTTGGTAAGTAAAGATGGGACAATTAAGGCATTTCTAAGGAATGATCATCACATAAAAAAAATGAAATGTTCGACAAAGCACTCCATCTTTCAGAAAAATGAACACTATTCTTTTATTTAGGATCAACACTATTCTTTTTTTAGAATTAACACTATTCTTTTTCTAAGTAGTATATATAGAGATATTTTGAGCACAACTCTATCTCTCTGTGTTTTTTTAGCCGACTCTCTTCGTGGGTTGGGTTGGGCCGTTGCAGTTTCCCAGGGACAGAGACTATACCTAGAAAGAGGCTGCTCACTTGGGCCGCCCATCCCAGCTCGAGATTCCGATTGTGGGCGGTTTGACCCAATTTTTTAATTTATCCACTAAAATAATCAATTCATTCAAAAATGCTATGTGAACCAAAAAAATCTAATTCTAAAAAGAACTATACCAATAACCATCTCACTGCTTTTGAAGATGCCCTCTCAACAAAAAAAACTCTAACAATAACTATCTCACAACGAGGGCATCTCCAACCACAAACCTCGAAATTGGGCCCCCATTTGTCCGTAAACAACAAGTTTCGATCCCCATTTGTCTGCTCCTTGTTGAAGCACTAGATTGATATAGATTGGACGTAGAAATTAATAGTTCAAATTTAAAAGTATATATAACTCAACCATAAATATTATTCAAGGTAGATGGTTCAAGTGACATATGTTTTCTAACATGAATCCATACTTGCTCCACAAGATCATTGAAAAATTGTACATGTGCATGTTACCCTTAAAGTTTGTCAGTGCATCTATAGGAAATTGACAATATGTTATGCCTCTTGTTTCGGAGGCGGACATGTTCTCTACACTTATCAAAATCATGAGTATTGTAAACATCATAGCCCTCATCCTTCACAATCATGATGTATAAGAAAACACAATATGTTACGATAATTCAACCTGGAGCCCGGGCTCAAATGAGCCCGGTGAATAGCACCTCAATTTAAAATAGGAAAAAAGTTCAAAAAAATCCAAATCTTTTTGTGGTGCAAGATGCTCCTGTGTGGAAACCCGTACAAAATTTTGTGAAGTTTGGACAATCGAGGAGCTTTTGGCAAAAAAGACAAAATCAGGCGTGAACCGTGTGATTTTCCAAAGTTTCTTAGACATCCGAAATTTGCCTTTTTTGCCACGAGCTCCTCGAATGTCAAAACTTCAAAAACAATTGTACGGAGTTCACGCATAGGAGCATCTTGCACCACAAAATAAATTGATTTTTTTTGAATTTTTTCTATTTTAAATCACAGTACTGTTCATACCTGACCTCATATGAGCACGGGCACCGAATCGTTGCTCTCAACATGTTAACACTTTTCAGATTGTCACGTAATCCCACATACTTGCAGGTTCATGAAAAATAGCCCAGCGTGCTTAAAGCACTCCAAATACACAACCTTCGTAGCACCTTCTTGCATTTGGACTAATTTTTTTCTTGCTACCTTGGTGCTCGGAGATAGGCTTCACAATTGTCATCAATTAAGGATAAAATTCAGCGGCAAGTTAGTACCCCATGGTGTAGTTTTCCCCGTTGACAGCGTAGTTGCATGCTGGAGTATCCCCATCACAAAGTCTTTAAACAACGGAGATTGCTGAAGCACGTTGATGTTTTTGTGAGATCCTGGCATTGGCAGAGAAAGAGTGTCAAATTCACAGGTCTTTTGATGCCAATGTTTCAAGTATGATAATGGACTATTTTGTGTGACCTTGGTTGCCCTGCAAAACCAACTGGATAGTTCTTACATGGCAAATGAATGCAATCAACTGAATCAAGCATACTGGCAAAGCACATTGCTTCTCCAGTTGACAAAAGCTTTTCTATGGCCTCAACATTTGGTTCTCTCAAGTACCCGACCCAAATACCCCTTTTGTTCGGGTGCCCGAGGTTGCGGCTGTGCAACAGCCATTTTCCCCACGGGGGTATAAATACCCCTTCTTCTTCCTCCTAACCCTGATATGTGCCCAAGCTTTGTTCCACCATTTCCTAGCAGCAAAAAGATTGAGATCTCCTTCCCCAACCACCCAAACTCCACAATACTTTGGCGGTAGGAGGACCTGATCTACACTTCCATCAAACTGTTTTGTGTTCCCCGACTTCTACATCAACATAAACTTGTTACTCTTGGTGTTTGGGCACCTAGACACAAGAGGTCACCGCGGGAGCCGCAGTCCATTGTGGTGAAGTTTCTGTTGGAAATATGCCCTAGAGGCAATAATAAAATGGTTATTATTGTATTTCTTGTTCATGATAATTGTCTATTATTCATGCTATAATTGTATTAACCGAAAACCGTAATACATGTATGAATACATAGACCACAACATGTCCCTAGTAAGCCTCTAGTTGACTAGCTCGTGATCAATAGATGGTCATGGTTTCCTGACCATGGACATTGGATGTCATTGATAACGGGATCACATCATTAGGAGAATGATGTGATGGACAAGACCCAATCTTAAGCGTAGCACAAGATCGTGTAGTTCGTTTGCTAAAGCTTTTCTAATGTCAAGTATCATTTCCTTAGACCATGAGATTGTGCAACTCCCGGATACCGTCGGAATGCTTTGGGTGCACCAAACGTCACAACGTAACTAGGTGGCTATAAAGGTGCACTACAGGTATCTCTGAAAGTGTCTGTTGGGTTGGCACGAATCGAGACTGGGATTTGTCACTCCGTATGACGGAGAGGTATCTCTGGGCCCACTCGGTAATGCATCATCATAATGAGCTCAATGTGACCAAGTGGTTGATGACGGGATCATGCATTACGGTACGAGTAAAGTGACTTTCCGGTAACGAGATTGAACAAGGTATTGGATACCGACGATCGAATCTCGGGCAAGTAACGTACCGATTGAGAAAGGGAATTGTATACAGGATTGATTGAATCCCTGACATCGTGGTTCATCCGATAAGATCATCGTGGAACATGTGGGAGACAACATGGGTATCCAGATCCTGCTGTTGGTTATTGGCCAGAGAGTTGTCTCGGTCATGTCTGCATGATTCCCGAAGCCATAGGGTCTACACACTTAAGGTTCGGTGACGCTAGAGTTGTTACGGGAATTAGTGTGCAGTTACCGAATGTTGTTCGGAGTCCCGGATGAGATCCCGGACGTCACGAGGAGTTCCGGAATGGTCCGGAGGTAAAGATTTATATATGGGAAGTCCTATTTTGGCCACCGGAAAATGTTCAGGATTTTTCGGTATTGTACCGGGAAGGTTCTAGAAGGTTCCGGAGTGGGGCCCACCTGCATGGGGGACCCACATGAACGTGGGTAGTGGGGGCAAGGCCCCACACCCCTGGTCAAGGTGCACCAAGATCCCCCCTTAGAAGGAATAAGATCATATCCCGAAGGGATAAGATCAAGATCCATAAAAAGGGAGGATAACAATCGGTGAGGAAGGGAAATGATGGGATTTCTTTGCCCCACCTTTGCCAACGCCCCAATGGACTTGGAGGGCAAGAAACCAGCCCCCTCCACCCCTATATATAGTGGGTAGGCACATGGGAGCCGCACCCCTTCCCCTGGCGCAACCCTCTCCCTCCCCAACACCTCCTCCTCCTCCGTAGTGCTTGGCGAAGCCCTGCCGGAGAACTGCAAGCTCCACCACCACGCCGTCGTGCTGCCGGAGCTCTCCCTCAACTTCTCCTCTCCCCTTCTGGATCAAAAAGGAGGAGACGTCCCCGGGCTGTACGTGTGTTGAACGCGAAGGCGCCGTCCATTCGGCGCTAGATCGGATCTTCCGCGATTTGAATCGCCGCGAGTACGACTCCATCAACCGCGTTCGTGTAACGCTTCCGCTTAGCGATCTTCAAGGGTATGAAGATGCAATTCCTCTCTCTCATTGCTAGCATCTTCTAGATTGATCTTGGTGACACGTAGGAAAATTTTGAATTATTGCTACGTTCCCCAACAATGGTATCAGAGCCAGGTTTATGCGTAGATTCTATGCACGAGTAGAACACAAGTTGTTGTGGGTGTCGATTTTGTCAATTTACTTGCCGTTACTAGTCTTATCTTGATTCGGCGGCATCGTGGGATGAAGCGGCTCGGACCGACCTTACACGTACGCTTACTTGAGACAGGTTCCACCGACTGACATGCACTAGTTGCATAAGGTGGCTAGCGGGTGTCTGTCTCTCCCACTTTAATCGGATCGGATTCGATGAAAAGGGTCCTTATGAAGGGTAAATAGGAATTGACATATCACGTTGTGGTTTTGCGTAGGTAAGAAACGTTCTTGCTAGAAACCCATAGCAGCCACGTAAAACATGCAAACAACAATTAGAGGACGTCTAACTTGTTTTTGCAGGGTATGCCATGTGATGTGATATGGCCAAAAAGATGTGATGAATGATATATGTGATGTATGAGATTGATCATGTTCTTGTAATAGGAATCACGACTTGCATGTCGATGAGTATGACAACCGGCAGGAGCCATAGGAGTTGTCTTAATTTATTGTATGACCTGCGTGTCAAAGAAAAATGCCATGTAATTACTTTACTTTATTGCTAACCGTTAGCCATAGTAGTAGAAGTAATAGTTGGCGAGACAACTTCATGAAGACACGATGATGGAGATCATGGTGTCATGCCGGTAATGAAGGTGATCATGCCGCGCCTCGAAGATGGAGATCAAAAGGCGCAAGATGATATTGGCCATATCATGTCACTTTATGATTTTCATGTGATGTTTGTCATGTTTACATCTTATTTGCTTAGAACGACGGTAGCATAAATAAGATGATCCCTCGCTAAAATTTCAAGAAAGTGTTCCCCCTAACTGTGCACCGTTGCGAAGGTTCGTTTTTTTGAAGCACCACGTGATGATCGGGTGTGATAGATTCTAGCGTTCGCATACAACGGGTGTAAGCCAGATTTACACATGCGAAACACTTAGGTTGACTTGACGAGCCTAGCATGTACAGACATGGCCTCGGAACACGGAAGACCGAAAGGTCGAACATGAGTCGTATAGTGGATACGATCAACATGAAGATGTTCACCGATGATGACTAGTCCGTCTCACGTGATGATTGGACACGGCCTAGTTGACTCCGATCATGTATCACTTAGATGACTAGAGGGATGTCTATATAAGTGGGAGTTCATTGAATAATTTGATTAGATGAACTTAATTACCATGAACATAGTCAAAAGGTCTTTGCAAATTATGTCGTAGCTCACGCTTTGGTTCTACTGTTTTAGATATGTTCCTGAAGAAAATTTAGTTGAGAGTTGACAGTAGCAATTATGCGGACTGGGTTCGTGAACTGAGGATTGTCCTCACTGCTGCACAGAAGGGCTATGTCCTTAATGCACCGCTCAGTGTGTTGAACCTCGAGTGTCGTCTGTAGATGTTGGGAAACATCTGACATACACGTTTTGATGACTACGTGATAGTTCAGTGCGTAATACTAACGGTTTAGAATTGTGGCACCAAAAGACGTTTTTTGAAATGTCGCGGAACATATGAGATGTTCCAAAGACTGAAATTGGAATTTCAGACTAGTGCCACCGTCAAGAGGTATGAGACCTCTGACAAGTTTCTTAAGCCTGCAAACTAAGGGAGAAAAGCTCAATCGTTGAGCATGTGCTCAGATTGTCTGAGTACTACAATTGTTTGAATCGAGTGGGAGTTAATCTTCCAGATGAGATAGTGATGGTTCTCCATAGTCACTGCCACCAAGCTATTGAAGCTTCGTGATGAACTATAACATATCAGGGTTAGACATGATGATCCTTGAGAAACTCGTGATGTTTGACACCGCGAAAGTAGAAATCAAGAAGGATCATCAATTGTTGATGGTTAAACCACTAGTTTCAAGAAGGGCAAGGGAAAGAAGGGATACTTCATGAAATGGCAAATCAGTTGCTGCTCTAGTGAAGAAACCCAAGGTTGAACCCAAACCCGAGACTAAGTGCTTCTATAATGAGGGCAACGATCACTGAATCAGAACTACCATAGATACTCGATAAATGAGAAGGCTGGCAAGGTCGACAGAAGTATATTGGATATACATTATAATGTGTACTTCACTAGTACTCCTAGTAGCACCAGGGTATTAAAATACTGGTTCAGTTGCTAAGTGTTAGTAACTCGAAATAAAAGGCTACAGAATAAACGGAAACTAGGTGAAGGTGAGATGACGATATGTGTTGGAAGTGTTTCCAAGGTTGATGTGATCAAGCATGGCATGCTCCCTCTACCATCCATATTGGTGTTAAACCTAAATAATTGTTATTTGGTGTTTGCATAGACATGATTGGATTATGTTTATCGCAATACGGTTATTCATTTAAGGAGAATAATGGTTACTTTGTTTATTTGAATAATACCATCAATGGTATTGCACCTAAAATGAATGGTTTATTGAATCTCGATCGTAGTGATACACATGTTCATGCCAAAAGATATAAGATAGTGATGATAGTATCACATACTTGTGGCACTGCGATTTGAGTCATGTTGGTATAAAACGCATGAAGAAGCTCCATGTTGATGGATCTTTGGACTCACTCGTTTTTGAAAAGTTTGAGACATGCGAACCATGTCTATTGGTTTATACGCATGAAGAAACTCCATCGTTTGGACTCACTTGATTTTGTATCACTTGAGACATGCAAATCATACCACATGGACAAGATGACTGAAAGGCCTCATTTTCAGTAAGATGGGACAAGAAAGCAACTTGTTGGAAGTAATACATTTGATGTGTGCAATCCAATGAGTGTTGAGGCACGCAGTGGATATCCTTATGCTCTTACTTCACAGATGATTTGAGTAGATGCTGAGAATATTTACTTGATGAAACACAAGTCTGAATTATTGACAGGTTCAAGTAACTTCAGAGTGAAGTTGAAGATCGTCGTCACAAGAGGATAAAATGTCTATGATATGATCATAGAGATGAACATCTGAGTTACGAGTTTGGCACACAATTAAGACATTGTGGAAATTGTTTCACAACTAATACCGCCTGGAACACCATAGTGTGATGGTGTGTCCGAACATCATAGCTGCACCCTATTGGATGTGGTGCAAACCATGATGTCTCTTATCGAATTACCACTATCGTTTATGGGTTAGGCATTAGAGACAACCGCATTCACTTTAAATAGGGCACCACGTAATTCCGTTGAGATGACACCGTATGAACTATGGTTTAGAGAAACCTAAGCTGTCGTTTCTTAAATTTTGGGGCTGCGACGCTTATGCGAAAAAGTTTTAGGCTGATAAGCTCGAACCCAAAGCGGATAAATGCATCTTCATAGAATACACAAAACAGTTGGGTATACCTCCTGTCTCAGATCCGGAAGCAAAAGGGATTGTTTCTAGAATCGGGTCCTTTCTCGAGGAAAAAGTTTCTCTCGAAAGAATTGAGTGGGAGGATGGTGGAGACTTGATGAGGTTATTGAACCGTCACTTCAACTAGTGTGTATCAGGGCACAGGAAGTTGTTCATGTGGCACCTACACCAATTGAAGTGGAAGCTTATGATAGTGATCATGAAACTTCGGATCAAGTCACTACCAAACCTCGTAGGTCGACAAGGATGCGTACTACTTCAGAGCGGTACGTAATCCTGTCTTGGAAGTCATGTTGCTAGATAACAATGAACCTACGAGCTATGGAGAAGCAATGGTGGGCCCGGATTCCGACGAATGGCTCGAGGCCATAAAATCCGAGAGAGGATCCATGTATAAAAAACAAAGTATAGACTTTGGAAGAACTACTTAATGGTCGTAAGGCTGTTGGGTGCAGATGGATTTTAAAAGGAAGACGGACAATGATGGTAAGTGTCACCATTAAGAAAGCTCGACTTGTCGTTAAGATGTTTTCCGACAAGTTCAAGGAGTTGACTACGATGAGACTTTCTCACTCGTAGCGATGCTAAGAGTCTGTTGGAATTATATTAGCAGTTACTGCATTATTTATGAAATCTTGCAGATAGGATGTCAAAACATTGTTTCCTCAACTATTTTCTTAAGGAAAGGTTGTATACAACCAGAAGGTTTTGTCAATCCTGAAAGATGCTAACAAGTATGCAAAGCTCCAGCAATCCTTCTAAGGACTGGAGTAAGCATCTCGGAGTTGGAATGTACGCTTTGATGAGATGATCAAAGATTTTGGGTTTATACAAAGTTTATGAGAGACTTGTATTTCCAAAAAGTGAGTGGGAGCACTATAGAATTTTTGATGAGTATATGTTGTTAACATATTGTTGATCAGAAATGATGTAGAATTTCTGGAAAGCATGCAGGGTTATTTGAAAAAGTGTTTTTTCAATGGAGAACCTGGATTAAGCTACTTGAACATTGAGCATCAAGATCTATAAGGATAGATCAAAAAACGCTTAATAGTACTTTCAAATGAATACATACCGTGACAAGATTTTGAAGGAGTTCAAAATAGATCAGCAAAGAAGGAGTTCTTGGCTGTGTTACAAGGTGTGAGTATTGAGTAAGACTCAAGACCTGACCACGGCAGAAGAGAGAGAAAGGACGAAGATCGTCCCCTATGCTTTAGACGTAGGCTCTACAGTATGCTATGCTGTGTACCGCACCTGAAGTGTGCCTTGCCATGAGTCAGTCAAGGGGTACAAGAGTGATCCAGGAATGGATCACATGACAGCGGTCAAACTTATCCTTAGTAACTAATGGACTAAGGAATTTTCTCGATTATGGAGGTGGTAAAAGAGTTCGTCGTAAAGGGTTACGTCGATGCAAACTTTGACACTAATCCGGACGACTCTAAGTAGTAAACCGGATTCGTATAGTAGAGCAGTTATTTGGAATAGCTCAAAGTAGTGCGTGGTAGCTGCATCTACAAGATGACATAGAGATTTGCAAAGCACACATGGATCTGAAAGGTTCAGACCCATTGACTAATAAACCTCTCTCACAAGCAAGATATGAACAAACCCTATGGGTGTTGGATTCATTACAATCACATAGTGATGTGAACTAGATTATTGACTCTAGTGCAAGTGGGAGACTGTTGTAAATATGCCCTAGAGGCAATAATAAAATGGTTATTATTGTATTTCTTGTTCATGATAATTGTCTATTGTTCATGCTATAATTGTATTAACCGGAAACCGTAATACATGTATGAATACATAGACCACAACATGTCCCTAGTAAGCCTCTAGTTGACTAGCTCGTTGATCAATAGATGGTCTTGGTTTCCTGACCATGGACATTGGATGTCATTGATAACGGGATCACATCATTAGGAGAATGATGTGATGGACAAGACCCAATCTTAAGCGTAGCACAAGATCGTGTAGTTCATTTGCTAAAGCTTTTCTAATGTCAAGTATCATTTTTCTTAGACCATGAGATTGTGCAACTCCCGGATACCGTAGGAATGCTTTGGGTGCACCAAACGTCACAACGTAACTGAGTGGCTATAAAGGTGCACTACAGGTATCTCCGAAAGTGTCTGTTGGGTTGGCATGAATATAGACTGGGATTTGTCACTCCGTATGACGGAGAGGTATCTCTGGGCCCACTCAGGTATGCATCATCATAATGAGCTCAATGTGACCAAGTGGTTGATCACGGGATCATGCATTACGGTACGAGTAAAGTGACTTGCCGGTAACGAGATTGAACAAGGTATTGGGATACCGACGATCGAATCTCGGGCAAGTAACGTACCGATTGACAAAGGGAATTGTATACAGGATTGATTGAATCCATGACATCGTGGTTCATCCGATGAGATCATTGTGGAACATGTGGGAGCCAACATGGATATCCAGATCCCGCTGTTGGTTATTGGCCAGAGAGCTGTCTCGGTCATGTCTGCATGATTCCTGAACCCGTAGGGTCTACACACTTAAGGTTCTGTGACGCTAGAGTTGTTACAGGAATTAGTGTGCAGTTACCGAATGTTGTTCGGAGTCCCAGATGAGATCCCAGACGTCACGAGGAGTTTAGGAATGGTCCGGAGGTAAAGATTTATATATGGGAAGTCCTATTTTGGCCACCGGAAAATGTTCAGGATTTTTCGGTATTGTACCGGGAAGGTTCTAGAAGGTTCAGGAGTGGGGCCCACCTGCATGGGGGGACCCACATGAACGTGGGTAGTGGGGTCAATGCCCCACACCCCTGGTCAAGGCGCACCAAGATCCCCCCTTAGAAGGAATAAGATCATATCCCGAAGGGATAAGATCAAGATCCCTAAAAAGGGGGTATAACAATCGGTGGGGAAAGGAAATGATGGGATTTCTTTCCCCCACCTTTGCCAACGCCCCAATGGACTTGGAGGGCAAGAAACCAGCCCCCTCCACCCCTATATATAGTGGGGAGGCACATGGGAGCCGCACCCCTTCCCCTGGCGCAGCCCTCTCCCTCCCCAACACCTCCTCCTCCTCCGTAATGCTTGGCGAAGCCCTGCCGGAGAACTGCAAGCTCCACCACCATGCCGTCGTGCTGCCGGAGCTCTCCCTCAACTTCTCCTCTCCCCTTGCTGGATCAAGAAGGAGGAGACGTCCCCGGGCTGTACGTGTGTTGAACGCGGAGGCGCCGTCCGTTCGGCGCTAAATCGGATCTTCCGCGATTTGAATCGCCGCGAGTACGACTCCATCAACCGCGTTCGTGTAACGCTTCCGCTTAGCGATCTTCAAGGGTATGAAGATGCAGTCCCTCTCTCTCGTTGCTAGCATCTCCTAGATTGATCTTGGTGACACGTAGGAAAATTTTGAATTATTGCTACGTTCCCCAACAGTTTCGTGGTGGTGTTGGGAGCCTTCAATTAAGTTATAAAGAAAGCCCCAACCTTGTTTGTAAAGGTCTCAGTTGCCGCTTTCAATGGCATCGCCAGTGGATTCAGGACACCTTGTATTGTGCGTGGGCGTGAGGAGAATAAGGTGGTCATAGGGACGTTTGGGGAGCATTGTGTCTCCACACCCCTCCAACGGAGGTGTACCTCCCCAAAAGGATGAAACTTCCGCAACACACTCTCGTCTCCATCGAGTTCATGTGCCGTTATTTAGGTCATTTTACTTTGTGCTTTGTTATTACCTTGTTGTTGTTGTTGTTGTTGTTGTTGTTGTTGTTGTTGTTGTTGTTGTTGTTGTCGTCATATATGTTGTTCACCTAGTTGCATATCTAGAGGACCTTATTCTTTTGTTGAGCCAAAAGTTTGTCAAAAGAGTTAAAATTTTGTTAGTCACCTATTCACCCCCCTCTAGTCGACCATATCGATCCTTTAGACTTTTTTTATTGATGTTTTGAAGGGAACTCCCAATGATTCGTGGTTTGTGTAAGCGTTTAGGAATATTTTAGCAGCATCATTGGAAAAAAAATGAAAGAGAGAGTTGTGGTGAATTTAGTTATCATGATATGAACATGCTCCCTTTAATTATTATTTTTGAATTTTTGCTTCCTTAAATTTGAACTTGCCTATTACGGTGTTTATTGTCCTTCCTTGGTGCTTTGCTTCGACATTGCTATGCAGAATTGATGCTTATGTATCTTAATGTGACTCATGTTTGTAAGATCGGGTAGATTGTCTGGTAATCTCATAACACCGTGTATTTTTTTATGATACTCTTTTTTTCGTTGATTTTTTTTACTCCCGTAGCAAAAGGCAATTATTATTTATATATATGACAAAAAAAAACACATTCTGGACCCAAACGTGCACCGGTCATGTGTGTGTGGGGCAACGGGCGATAGATGGGTCTCATCGTTCAACGCCAGCAAACAGAGCAGCGGCAGAAGTCTCGAGAGTCTCGAGGACACCGCCCATTTCAAAATTCAAAATTCGAATCACCACCACGCCCACCACAACACCCGCCGCACCTTATAAACCCCAACCCCCAATCCTCCGTCCACCATCCGCCGCCCCCTTCCTTCCTTCCTCCAATACAACAGAGAGATCGCGCCGCCGGCGAGAGAGGGAGAGAGAGCCATGAGGAGCGGCGGCGACGTCAGGTCCTTCTTCCGGCAGCAGAAGGCCCACTCCGGCGCGGCGGCCACCAAGCCCACCGGCGGCGTCTCCAAGAAGGCGGCGCACCACGACCACCAGAAGCAAGCGGCGGCGCGCCCGACGCCAGGTACTCCGCCGCACGCCCAAATCCTAACTCCGCCGATTCGTACGCCCGGCGCGGATCGATTGAGCGCTCGATCGATAGATCTGGTGTTTGTTTTTTCAATCTGTTGTTGCTTCTGCGGCAGACCACGGCGGCGGCGCCGACGCGAGGAGGGAGGACGCGGAGGACGCGGAGAGGAAGGCCAGGGAGTTCGACATGGACATGCGCTACGGGCCCTGCCTCGGCCTCACCCGCGCCCAGCGCTGGCAGCGCGCCGCCGCGCTGGGCCTCGCCCCGCCGCCGTACGCGCTCTGCTCCGACGACCAGCCGTGCCTCTGGGAGGGCCGCGTCTAGACCGGAGCATCACCCCAGGGCCCCGTCGAGTCACCGATCCCCGCCGCTGTCTCCACCTGCCACCCCTCGTGGTTCTGCGTACTGCTGCTTCTGTAGCCTTGTGGCCTCTTCAGTCATCGTGCTGTCTTCAGTCGAGTTTCCTCTGTACTTAATCTTTGCTGTATGCCTTGTGATCCTGCTGGGTGCGTGCCATGCCTTGTGATCCGATGCGATGCTGTATTAATCTCCGTATTAATCTTAATCCTTGCTGCATCTGGTGTGTTGCAAATCTATCTATATCCCATTACAGTTGAGTTTTTTTGAGCAATATTAGTTGGGAATGCACGCGGATGACCCTGATTGAAAATTAGAATGAACGTTCTATTACTACACTAGATCTAATACGAACGCTCTCAAATTAAATCAGAAGAAAAATGCAGTTTTCTGCTACACTCAATACGATCAAGTCGGATTCGATTCAAATTATCAATGCCTGTGCAGGACCAGATATAGGATTTGGGGTGAAGCTTCGGCTATCTATGTGGAGAGTTTCATCTTGGCTGGGATGATAGATTGATAGGATCAGCTTACACTGTGTCTGTGAAACAAATGAGGTGACCCATTCTTTAGCGAAATTTGCATATGACAATAATGCTTCTTGCAATTGGGCCGATGAACCCCCAGTTTTCCTTGTGAATGCCATTGTAAATGATGTAACCATATTATCAATTCAATATAGTGGCCATGACGGCATTTCTTAAAAAAATATTGTCAAATACATCAGAGCTCATGTAGATTGCAACAGACAAAATAAATACATATTGAGATCTCAGTTTCGTCCTTCATCCAGAACCATTGCTCATGACAGCACCCACCAGAACACAAAGTTACAACAGCTGCCCACATCTTAGCAGATCATAACATAAACGTGAAAATTTTGCACATTCATAACTGTTACATCACCAAAGAAAAAAAAAACACTTCTCCGAATTCTCTTGAGTTTCGCTCCCGAACCCTTTGGCAGACAAACAAACTCGCTCGCTACCGCATCAACCACCGTGACAACACCAATCACACAACAGATGAGACATGGTAAGCTGAAGGTATATCATTGGTCCACAGGCTGGCGAACTAGATGCCGAATATCAAGTCCATCACATTCGTTACAATAGATTTCGCTGGAGCAGCGACACTGCCTGTTGTACGACGCCCTGCGTCTCTGATAACGTTTGTGGAAGACTTCGGATCATACGGGCGCGGCAAGGCTCCCAACTGGTTTGATGCTCCTGTGCTGCTCTTCAGGACAAGTGATTTCGAAGGCAGGGAGACCATGAAGCCTCCTTGATTGATTCCAGCGAGCCTATCATCCAGCTGCTGCCGGTGCACTGGATCAATATGCTTTACTCCAATTATGACGCCACTACATAGTTGGATACCATTCTTTTGAAGGGCTTTCCTTGCATCGTAAGAGTGCTGTAAAGACAATTGTGAGTTTAAGATGGAAGGCCAGAGGAATTAATAGTCACACCAATAATGCAGAAAATCTATCATGTGACGCATGGGCATAGCGGAACTGACATAAACGTTTGTTAAGAAAAGAGCTAGGTTCCAGTCACAAATCACTTTAAATAAATCTTATCCCAGCAATCGCAGGCCAGAGAAACCTATAAAAATTCACATCATGCATGAATGCACAAAGACAGATTATCCAGACTAGAACATGTGATGATGAAAAACATACTCAACAGGCCAAAACCAACTTCACTATGTGTTTCATGTTCAAAAGATAGCCAAATCATACACCACAGCATTTACACGCATGGGGATCCAACTTGATGTGCACGGTGGTGTAGCTAAGTAATAGTGACACTTTCACTGAAACTGGAATAAAGAGAATGCAACCTTTAGGCTAAATCCATCTTAAAATTGAACGAAAAGGCATCTCTTTAACTGAGTGCAGCCATACAACGTGTGAATTGAACAAGTAGACAATCGAAACAGTTCAAGTATAAAGGAGCTTATACTTAAGCTTATATCGAGTCACAGCTCATTAGCAACTACCCGTGAGTAACAAAGCAAATTAATACAACTGTTGGGAAAAAATAAAAACAGGGGAATCGAATGGTAGAACAGAAACGACGGTACTGAAGATATGATTACCTGGTATAATATGTGGATCCAATTACCCTCTCTTGGGCCAGAGTGATGTCTCAATATAACACCACATTTCTCGAACTCTCGGAGAACGAGGTTGGTATCTCTAAGCGAGAATCTGTAGAAGGGAAACATTAAACATCAATAAACCAATTCATCCTATATAAGGCACCCAACAAAAAGCCAAGTGACGGCTAGTGCTTTCTCGGGCAGGGTGTACAAACTTAACAAAAATGAAAGTGCACTAGAACGATAGAGTCCGGTATATCCAGTTGCTAGGACAAGCACTAAGGTCTAAGAGCGATATGCCACTAAATGATCGATTTTGCTGCTGCTCATGGACATAGACAGGAGCAAGCACACGGCAGGGCCATGAACCTACCTACGCGAAGCAGCAATTTTTCAGCTCCTTGGCTACATACATGTCCAGCGGTCACCAAGATACTACTACTTGCAGAACTGAATCTAGCATGCGCATGCGGCAGGCTATAGTTTTCTCACAAAACAAGTAAAGAAGAGCATCATGGTTTCCTCACCCGAATACAGTGACCCACTCCTCGCCATCTGCCTTCCCATCGCTCGCCGGGGCCGCCGGCTCCGTCCTGGCAGCCTCCGTCGCCGGGGTCACGGGCGACGGCGCCTCGGCCGTCGCCGTCGGGGGAGGAGGAGTGCAGGGGCTGGACGGCGGGGCCAGCGCGAGCAGCTCCTTGCAGGGCGGCGGCGGCTCGACGACCCCGTCCATGGGGGATCCGGGGGCGGAGGCCTTGCCGCGGGAGCGGTCCCATGAGGGCGAGCGGCTGCCGGCGCCGGCGCGGGGGGAGGGGGAGGAGGCGACGGGGAGCAGGTCGGAGGCGGTGGGGTCGGGCGAGAAGTCGGCGGCGGCGAAGCGGTCGTCGAGCGTGAAGAGGGGCGGCGGCGGCGGCGTGGCGGAGGGCGGGGCGGCGGCCGCGGGGGAGGAGGCGAAGCGGGAGCCGCCGCCGCGGTGGGACGGGATGGGGGACGCGAGGTCCCGGAAGAAGGGCGACTGGCGCGCCGCGCGGCCGCCCCGGCGCGCGGCGGCGGGGGTGCGGGAGGAGGAGGGGGACGGGGAGGAGGCCATGTGGGCGCGGCGCGGGCGGCGCGGGGGTTGAGGGTTTGGACTCGGACGGCCGGGCTGGGTGGGCGTCCGTTGCCGAGCGGATCGATCGGGTGGATGCCTGCCCCGTGGGTGGTGGCGGTCTGCTTTTATTGGGCCGCGCCCGTCCCGTTGCTTGCGAGGCTGGCAAAGGGCGAGGTCCGGCCCGGATCCATCCGAGTTTAATTTCGAGATCCTGCCAGAATACTTCACGCTCACGATTTTTTCCTTTTTAGCTTCATGCTCACGACTTCTGTCAGAACGAAAACCAAAAAACTTGATGTTCACGACGAAGGAAACGGAGAAGATCAAAGTTTACACGCACATTTGGAGCAGAGGTTGCAACACAAAACATTCCAGGAATCCCGCACACGGGATGCCACGAGTGCTTGAGAAGACAGGGCTACCATGGGAAGAGTATAAGCACATGCCCGACGTTTCCTCTTGGGCACACACGCACACGGTGCAAGCGATCCGTTACTTTTACTTGGGGGGGAGAAGATAACCTAGTCTGGGATGACAAGTGTTTGTTCGGTGTCGTGGAAAGGAAAAAAAAACAAAGCTGTGTTGCACTATCGTCATCATCAAAGTAGGTAACCAAGAAAGTAATCGCAGGTGGTGGCATTTTAAACCAAGCACCAGAGTCTGCAGAGCTGGGTCAGAAGAATCAAGCGATGCATGAGGTATGGGTACAGCAAAGGGATTCTGGCCTTCAACTGCGAGCCAACAAACATAGTCTTCCAGGATGGGACTACAGTGGATGTTCTGCAGTCAGATGAAGAGAAAAAACCCAAAGTTAGCCGACTAGTTATCAGAAGCAATACCAAGATGCAACTCGCATCACCAACACTCTGGCTACTACATGGTCTTGTAGGGACTCTAAAACTTGGTGAATATTCATGAATCACGAGCCTTCAAAATTCATGATATAAAAGGTCCTAAATGTTTGGAAGGGGAAAATCATCAGGAAGAAGTGAGGAATAGACTAACCATGCCTGAGATGCAGCTCACAGTAAGCGCAATTTCCCAGTAACTGAATCTATGTCTGCTTTCCTCCCTGCACCACAACAATATCATGCTACATTATGCTATGCCATTCTGCCAAATAGAAAAATGTTACCAGGTTTCACGGGATATCAGTTTGATAACTACTATCACTCTACCAGTAGCACATACTCCATAAAGAACCTAAGGACCATACTCTTGTAACAGAATTAGCACAAGGTGAGAAACTTTGGACTCGTGAAAAAGAAAATCTGAGTAGCTAAGAGAATAAAACAGCATACTTCTGATTGAGAAACTAACCTGGCCCTACTGCAAGAACTGTCTTAGACCCAGCCACTACCTACAAAAAGAATGAGAATTGGTAACGATCACTTGATCAGGGTAAATGAGATTAGAATCAAGAATGATAGTAGGTAATGATCAGGGTAAATGGGATCACAATCATTTGGTATATACTCCCTCCGTTCCGAATTACTTGTCGCAGGTATGGATGTATCTAGATGTATTTTAGTTCTAGATACATCCATTTCTGCGACGAGTAATTTGGAACGGACGGAGTACATAGAAAACTGCCATTTAAAAAAAACTTTAGTTAAGCAATAACTGCTACTCCATCGCAACTATTTATTTGTTACTTTAATACTTATGCTGTAGCATCTCTCATCTCAACTATTTATTTGTTTGGCGTTCAAAGCAGCATAAGTATTAACAAGAATCAAATCTATGAATTTGAATCGTTGGCTATAACATAAGCATCAATATTAACACCCTGAAGGATAACTCTGGCTAAAAATTTGGTCAACAAGGTGCATTATGTCAGTAAGAAAGTTATCCTAATCACAATTATTCATTGTTATTGAGATTCAGACATTCATTATCACTTTGATACGCTGAACGGTCAGAAGGACGTTTAGCAATTTGGTCTCAAAGGGCTCTTTTTACAGGCAGTAGATAAGCAACTTGTACTCCCAAAGAAACCCCAGCACAGATGAAATATATTCGTAGGCAAAAGCATAAAACAAACCTGTGTGCGGCCTGCATCTGCAACAACAAAAGTTGGGATACCTCGGTGTTCTGCAGTTTCCTTTATCCTGTTCCTGATAATACACAAGTGGGAAAAGAAAGTGCTACATCATAATCCAGCAAATATTGTTCAAAGAAATATACACCCTGGAAGAGATATGGCATACATTTCCTGTTGATTCTTGCATGTCAGAACAATCTTAGCTTGTCCAAACTGCTCCCATTGTCTCAAAAGAACCCGGTTGCTGCAAAGGGATATATCAGATGAATGATTAATGATTCTGGACAAACAGCTCCTTGACACTGACACCTCTAATCTTGCCAGAGCTTTAGGAGCCTAGTGCAATTTGAACTTCATGGACACTATGATCGTTCCTTGCTTTCATAAGAAAGTACTCAGTGATCTAAACGCTCTTATATTTCTTTAGGGAGGGAGTATATGACATAGTCCTGATAAAGAAGAGCACTATTTAAAGGCCATTCTATTGTGATTAATCAATCACTCCTCTTTTCAGTCCACTTAGACATCCTTTACTTAAGAAAAACTTTAACTTGTCTCTACTGCATCACTTGTTCTTAAAAAAGGCCCACTTTCACTGAAAACATAACCAACAACAAAAGTGAGACTTTCTTTAAAGATTATGCTCTGGGGACACGTCTGATGGATGATAGAATACTTAGGCTAGCATTTATAACTCAAAGTTAAATATAATAGCCACCCATGCAACATACTTCGGTTTACGAGCCTTTGATGCTAAATCAAGTGTGACACTGAATCCCGTGCAAAAATACAGACAGCGAACTCGCATAGTACTAATATAATGAATAAATTTCAACTTCATTCACTATGTACCAGAATTTCTAACAATGTCAAACCAACCCTACTTGTCCCTAGGCAGGCTAAAAGTCTGTGGGAAATATTTACATCCTTTAATTAGAACTACCTAATGAAGCAAGATGGCAAACCGCATTAGCACCTTGCCAACAGATCAGCGTACAAGCCAGTTGCTGCATCTGCAAAATAAATTGCAATGAATTAAAAGCATAACCGATGTACATTGGCTACAAATTGTACTGAGTAGTGAGTACACCAAAAAAATAACACAGCTATCTACAGAATTCTTTATTTACTTTAGTACACAGATGTCAAGAGAGGTCGGCGTAGACTGAATTTGACATGGGAGGAGTCCATAAAGAGAGATCTGAAGGATTGGAGTATCACCAAAGAACTAGCTATGGACAGGGGTGCGTGGAAGCTTGCTATCCATGTGCCCGAACCGTGAGTTGGTCGCGAGATCTTATGGGTTTCACCTCTAGCCTACCCCAACTTGTTTGGGACTAAAGGCTTTGTTGTTGTTGTACACAGACGGCTTAAACTAGAGTTGTTCTGGCTAGAAGTTGGTTGTTGCAGAATTGGACAAGCAATCAGTTTTATTTGAGCAAAGTACTACAGTCTTCTGGTTGGGATAAGTCAAACAGAACAGATGTACCAAGATACAAATGCTCACACTAAGAGCCCGGGAAATGGAACTTACGGGCACATTGAGACGCTATTTTCCCAGCCCCCATCTTAAGATCCTGACGCACTACTAAAACCTGCAAACAGCAGTGTAAAAACTCAGTGCAAGTTCAGACATAAAATCATGGTATTCCAACAGAAAACCAAGAGTATTTGTAAACACAGCCTAAGTGATCAGTATTATCCACTCCTGTAAATATGTTAATCGGCCATAAAGTCATGTTTACATCATCACTATTCATCATCATCCTTACATGTAAGACCATCTGAAATTTTTGGTAGAACCTATATCCTGTACTAGTCATTCACTGCCTCTAACTTCACAAATTTAAATGCGTGAGTACTACTCCCCCACAAACAACTCCCAGTTCTGCCTGAGGCAAAGCTCAGCCGAGAGCCAAGGCAGAGCAAAGGGTGTGACATGGAGCATGACAATTATGTTTCAACATGATGAGATAATCTAGTTTGTTGATCAGTGGCAATGGGCAGGTGTTTAGCTAGTATATCCTCACGTATGAATCCATGTAGAAAAATAACAAAGCACATGACAGCTGAGTGATAAGTCGTAACCCTTCAGGAGTCAATCAGTCAGATAACAAAGTGTGGACTGTACAAAATCGTCTCGGATCAGCGGATGAGATAAAATCATTTCGCACTGACAGTATAACACAGCGAGGTTCATCTGATCTTACCATCTTGAGCTCTTCGCCTGGTGCTGGGGCGGCGGAGGAACCGGCGGCCGCCCGCTTGGAGCCCCGTGGCGCCGGGGCAGACGGAAGGCTGAACCTCGGCCTCCAGGAGGAGGAGAGGTCGAGGAGGAGGCCGAGGAGGAACCCGATGGCCAGGCCCGGGAGGAAGTTGGCCGGGCGGATACCCGCCGCGAGCCACGGCTCCTCGTCCTGCCAAGGGGGAAACAGAAAAGAGGGTTAGGGTTCAGGAGCGGAGTCGCGGGGGCTGGTGGCAGCATCAGCGGGGGCGAACGCCGGAGTCCGGTGCGTGTGTGGCGCCCACCTTCCTCTTGCCGCCGTGGTTGGGGTTTCGCCGCGGCGGAGCAGCCATGGATTGGACTTGGAGGAGGCAGAGCGGAGAGGCAGTGCTGTGTTGAACCGAACTGTTTTTTTTAGGGGGTGTTGATAACGTCGTCGCGTTACTCGATACGTGGGCCAGCAGTTTGTTATTTCGTAATGGGCCGGCCCATCACACACGCCGTGGGCGAGCGCCCGGTCCGTCCGCCTCCGCCTCGCAGGAGGCGAGACATAAACGTGCCCGATTATCCCTCGTCTCTGGATCCGTCGCAGACTCGCAGCCGGAAAATTGCCCCGATCTTTATTTCACGCTCCTCGGCGGCGAAGCTCCTGTCGCCAGAGACACGGACGAACACGTCGCGCAGAGCAAGGCCAAGCCCCACGCCGGCTTGTGCTTCGCCCCCATGAACGCCGACCCAGCAGACGAGGAGAAGATGGCGGCCCTCTCTCTCGCCGTTCGGAGCGGGACAAAGGCCGGCATGGAGGTCGAGCAGATCCTCTCCTTCGCCGCAAACTATGTGAACAACAACGCCGATTTGGCCTGCCACGTCCTCGTGCAGAGCGGGATCCCAGCCGACGCGGTCCTCTCGGCGGCCATGAAAACAGGGCTGAAGGCCAGAGAGGAGGTGTATGCTACCCTGCTGGAGCAGCTACTCGCCTCCTTCGCTAATCCATTGGAGGACACCCAGCTGAGGGAGTGGGAGTGCCCCCCCAAACCCCAATATTCTGTCACCGAGAAGAGGAGCGGCCCAAGACAGGACCCCAAATGCCCCTTCTTTCTCATCAATGTGAAGGTATCGGCCAAGACGGCGCGGATATCGTGGTCGATGAAGAAGTATCCCCGCTTCCCCCGGGAGCGAGCGATGCACGATGCTTTACGTGTCGCATGCCTGGGCGCAGGAACTCAGGGATTTCATGTAGAGCAGGCAGGCGAAGGCGGGCAGCCAGGTGCCCTCTCCTACTTCATCGATGCCGCATACAGCGGGTGGCCGCGCCCCAAGGAGGGCATCTTCGAGGAAGGCTCTTCTGTGCCTCTCAGGGAGGTCGCTGTTATCAAGAGGTTGCCCGGCGGTGAGGGGATTTCTGTCATGTCCTATGTTCATGGACTTGGTGTTAAGCTTGATGACATCCTCTTTGTGTTGCACGTCCCGTCTGCCGCCATGCCTCTGAGATTTACCGAGCAGTCATTTTATGTCTCTGAAAACTTCGAGGAGATTCCACTGTACGCCCCGGCTGGTCTTGACTTCATAGACATCAATGTCCCCGTCAAGAATCTGATCAAGAAACTTTACCAGTTGTATTTACAAGAGGAGCAAGAGAAAAATAGTAAGCGTGAGAAACATGATCGTCGGGGGAGTGAAGAGGAGCTCATGCTCCAAAGACAGGAGCAAGAGGGGGAGAAGCTTGAGCGCCTGCGGAGGAGAAGGGAGGAGAGCAAGAAACATAGAGATCTACGCAAGGAAATGAAGGAAGCGGTTCATCGGATCAAGGATACAACAAAGACTTCAGAAGAAGAAGAAGAGCAGCATGATGAGGAGTATGACCCAATGCTTCTGCCGTTCCTGTTTCAGGAAGAATATGGTTTGGTGAAACCATTCAAAAGAGCTGTGCCAAAGTGAGAAGAGGCACGACGGATAGCTTGTATAGCTCTTAAGTTGCAGGCTTCGCATGATTGATGATTTAGTTATGTAAATTATGGCTTGTATTGTACTGCATAGGGTGTTATTGGATGCATTGGGGAAACTACATGCTGATTTACAATTTTTTTTAACGAGAAACATTCAATCTATTCATCTTCAATCATGGCAGTACAAAGAACAATAGAGGTAATAAAAATTACAACCATGTCCGTGAACACGCACTGGAGCGGGCCGAAGGCGCGCCGCCGTCATCGCCTCTCCCTCATCGGAGTCGGACAAACCTTGTTGTAGTAGACAGTCGGGAAGTCGTCGTGCTAAGGCCCCATAGGACCATCGCACCAGAGTATCAACCATCGCCGATGAAGAAAGTCGTAGATCAGAAGAACCAAACCTTTAAACGCCTAAACGAAGAAGAACGAAGAATGGATCCAAATAGATCCACCGAAGACCAACACCGACCGAATCCCGCAAGATCCGACAGAGACAAACTTTCACACGTCCTCCGGCGATGCTAGACGCACCATCGGGACGGGGATAGAACATGGGAGACATTATTCCAACTAAGGGACGTCGCCGCTGCCACACAGCCCCAACCAAGACGCTGACTCTAACAAGAACGAGAACGGGGTCCCTCCCGCCAGCGGGGGGCAGAGATCCTCCGCACCTCCCTGGCCTAGATGCCATCGGAGATGGGATGGACCGGCGGCGGCGCCGACGGGAGGACAAGAGCTTTTCTTGTGGAGGAGGAAAGAGATCTCTAAGAATACGTGTCCACTGATTTACATATTAGATAGTAAAAACTATTTGGATTACACCCAAATTAGAAATTATCGTATTTACTATAGAGAAATGTCTAACAGCTCCAGTGTGCCCCTACACCCTCATGAACAATAAATTCATATAAAATTGAAAACAGTCAAAAAAATCTGAAACTTTCAGGGATCAAAGATTATCAAAGGTTTAATGTTCCTGCAAAGTTTCAGCAACAAATAACCTTCATGGAGCCCTCACAAAAAAAACTACACTGCTCAAAAATGTACATAAACTTTGAAACACGATTTTGTTATTTTTTTATTTGAGTGCTCTTCGAATGTTATTTTTAGCTAAGACTTTGCAAGATCATCAAAAGTTTCATGATGTTCGATCTCCCAAAGTTTCAGATTTTTTTGAATTTGTTTTGAATTTACTGCTCATAGAGGGTGTAGGGCACCCGGGTGCTGAAAATCATATCTCTTATTATACATTTATTTTAATGTTAGGCTCTGTTTGGAGCTTTTAATGAAAAAAAAAACCCCACAACTTTTGAAGTTACTAAGACTACTTTCTTTCTGCAAAAACTTGCCAAACCATGGAGTGTTTTACACCGGCAGTATTTAGCAGATAACTTAGAGACATGCTATTAATGTTGATTACATTTTTTTAAAGGAACGGTATGCATGTTGAACACCCAAGTCAAAGTGTGTTGTTTGCTCATCTTCTTATGCATGTAAATACTTTGCAAGATAGTTTGCTTATTGATATGTATCTATACATCTGTAAGATGTTTTCTTTTTGTAGTACTGGCACCTCCCTTCTTCCTGCTGGTAAATCCCTTGTTTGCTCCTACCACTAAAATTACAATTCGTTGGCATGTTTCACAATCATTTACGAGTGCTAAACATCTCTTGTCGTCCAAGACCGCTGGTGCAAGCATGGTAGACCAATGCTTCAGTCATGTCCAGCCCAGATCAACCAGACGTAGATGGAACTGACGAGGAGGTGGATTTTTAAATACTCCAAAAAGACCCACAGAATTTAGAATGCCATGGCTTGCACAGTGAAAATGTGCCTTAAGCTGGTATTTCTTGTAAGCAAATACCTCAAATTATTTTAAACTATGTTTTTTCAGGAATCATAATATGTTAGAAAACTTCAAAAATACTTTGCATCCTAACAAGAATGTAGTTGCTTATTGTGAGCTTGCGATCGGTGCCTTTTTTCACTGTTTCTTGGCTGATTTTTTTTTCCAGTTTGGAGACCGTAGTAATTATGAGTTACATTTAAACCCTCGGTTGTAAGTGATTTAAATGTGCTTGATGCTGTGTGTTGAAATATATTGCCCACCTCCCTCCATCAGTTTGAACTTTTGAATGGGTTGGCTGTAGCATGAATTCAATATGGTATCCGAGCCAAGAAGTCTTGAGTTCAAGACCCTGCCAACGCAGTATTAAATAAAACGATCCTGCGGCCTACATCGACCCCACGTCTAAGGACTAAAATAGCCTAGACGTGATGGGGAGTGTTGAAATATATTGCCCACCTCCCTCCATCAGTTCGAACTTTTGGATGAGTTGGCTGGAGCATGAATTCAATACTTGTCACGCCCGAATAATTATGCTACAGTAAACCAATGCTAATGATGCCACGTCACCTCTGTTACTCTTGGTAAACCTCGTGTTAGATCAAAATGTTTCAAAATCAAATTTTAATTTTTGACAAACAATAAAAGTTTTCAAACATTAAAACAAAAATGTTCGGATTGTGCCAAATATTGCATAGGTGATTATAGTGAAGAAAACACATTTTTAGAAAATTCTAAGATGCTCTAAAATAAATAAAAGAAAAGAAAATGAAAAAAAAACAGGAAACAAAACTAAAAAAAGGGAAGAAATCCCCCCTAACCCCCTGGCCCAACCGGCCCAGCTGCCGGCCGGCCAGCCCAATTGGCCCATCCGGTCCACCCCACTCACCTTATCCCCCACGTCCTGAAACCCTAACCCCCCGTCGCCCCATTCCCCCCCCATGTCGCCACCCCTCCTCCCGATCCGATCTGGATCGGGATCGAACCCGACGCCCTTCGCCGTCCACCGCCGCCTGGAACGCCGCCTCGACCACGCCTCCCCGCCGGACTGCCTCCCCGTCTCCGACGCCGTCGTCCCCGTCCTCCTCCCCGCGCCCCACTGCCCATTCCCTACGCCACCAGTGAGCCCCGCCTGTCTTCCTCTCTGCTCCTCGCGCCGCCCCACAGTCATGCACGCGCGCACCCGCCATGAGCTCCAACAACACGTCGCTGTGGCCTTGCTGCGGCGCCACCGCGCCCCACCGCGAGCTGCAGCAGTTGCTGATGTGCTGCGGCGCTGCCGCCACCACCACTGCAGCCCCACTCTCGCCCGCTCGTGCGTGGCCGCGCCCGCGCCCTTCCGCCTGCTGCTGCGCCACGCCATCCCCCATGCATCGTTGCGCGAGCACGCTCGCCCATTCGGCCGCGCCTCCCGCCGCGGTGCCCCTCACAGCCGAACCGCCCCTGGCCGCCTCCCTGGCACCGGCTCTTCGCCCTGCTCACTTCTCCCCGCGGTTGCATGATACGTCTCCGTCGTATCTACTTTTCCAAACACTTTTGCCCTTGTTTTGGACTCTAACTTGTATGATTTGAATGGAACTAACCCGGACTGACATTGTTTTCAGCAGAATTGCCATGATGTTGTTTTATGTGCGGAAAACAAAAGTTCTCGGAATGACCTGAAACTCCATGGAACGTCAAGTTAAAAATAATAAAAAATCCTCGCCAAAGATGAAGACCAGGGGGCCCACACCCTGTCCATGAGGGTGGGCCCCCCTAGGGCGCGCCCCCTACCTCGTGGGCCCCCTGAAGCTCCTCCGACGCCAACTTCAACTCTATATATTTGCTTTCGGGGAGAAAAAATAAAGGAGAAGAAATCATCGCGTTTTATGATACGGAGCCGCCGCCAAGCCCTAAAACCTCTCGGGAGGGCTGATCTGGAGTCCGTTCGGGGCTCTGGAGAGGAGGATTCGTCACCGTCGTCATCATCAACCATCCTCCATCACCAATTTCATGATGCTCACCGCCGTGCGTGAGTAATTCCATCGTAGGCTTGCTGGACGGTGATGGGTTGGATGAGATCTATCATGTAATCAAGTTAGTTTTGTTAGGGTTTGATCCCTAGTATCCACTATATTCTGAGATTGATGTTGCTATGACTTTGCTATGCTTAATGCTTGTCACTAGGGCCCGAGTGCCATGATTTCAGATCTGAACCTAGTATGTTTTCATGAATATATGTGAGTTCTTGATCCTATCTTGCAAGTCTATAGTCACCTACTATGTGTTATGATCCGGCAACCCCGAAGTGACAATAATCGGGACCACTCCCGGTGATGACCTTAGTTTGAGGAGTTCATGTATTCACTATATGCTAATGATTTGTTCCGGTTCTCTATTAAAAGGAGGCCTTAATATCCCTTAGTTTCCATTAGGACCCTGTTGCCACGCAAGTTCTTTTCCATAAGCACGTATGACTATATTCGGAATACATGCCTACATTACATTGATGAATTGGAGCTAGTTCTGTGTCACCCTATGTTATGACTGTTACATGATGAACCGCATCCGGCATAATTATCCATCACCGGTCCAATGCCTACGAGCTTTCCATCTACTGGTTTATGCTTATTTACTTTCTCGTTGCTATTGTTATAATCACTACAAAACACCAAAAATATTACTTTTGCTTTCATTACTCTTTCGTTACCGTTACCACCACTATCATATTACTTTGCTACTAAATACTTTGCTGCAGATATTAAGTTATCCAGGTGTGGTTGAATTGACAACTCAGCTGCTAATACTTGAGAATATTCTTTGGCTCCCCTTGTGTCGAATCAATAAATTTGGGTTGAATACTCTACCCTCGAAAGCTGTTGCGATCCCCTATAATTGTGGGTTATCAAGACTAATTTATGGCGCCGTTGCCGGGGAGCATAGCTCTAGTCTTTGAGTCACTTGGGATTTATATCTGCTGGACACTATGAGGAACTTGAAAGACGCTAAGAAAACAATTTATCCCTCAACTACGAGGGGAGGTAAGGAACTGCCATCTAGCTCTGCACTTGATTCACCTTCTGTTATGAGTAAGCTTGCGAGGCCTAAACCTGCTTCTGCTATCGTTCTGATATGTCGCATGTTATTGATGATGCCACCTCTGCTATGCATGATACTTATGATGAAACTACTTCTATGCCTGATAATACTATGCCTGAGGGAGTCCTGGATTAGGGGGTGTCCGGGTAGCCGGACTATACCGTCAGCCGGACTCCTGGACTATGAAGATACAAGATTGAAGACTTCGTCCCGTGTCCGGATGGGACTTTCCTTGGCGTGGAAGGCAAACTTGGCGATGCAGATATTTAGATCTCCTACCATTGTAACCGACTTTGTGTAACCCTAACCCTATCCGGTGTCTATATAAACTGAAGGGTTTTAGTCCGTAGGACAACGCAACATACAACAATCATACAATAGGCTAGCTTCTAGGGTTTAGCCTCCTTGATCTCGTGGTAGATCTACTCTTGTACTACCCATATCATCAATATTAATCAAGCAGGACGTAGGGTTTTACCTCCATCGAGAGGGCCCGAACCTGGGTAAAACTTTGTGTCCCTTGTCTCCTGTTACCATCTGCCTAGACGCACAGTTCGGGACCACCTACCCGAGATCCGCCGGTTTTGACACCGACATTGGTGCTTTCATTAAGAGTTCCTCTGTGTCGTCGCTTTTAGGCCCGATGGCTCCTTCGATCATCAACAACGATGCAGTCCAGGGTGAGACTTTTCTCCCATGACAAATCTTCGTTTTCGGCGGCTTCGCACTGCGGACCAATTCGCTTGGCCATCTGGAGCAGATCAAAAGCTACGCCCCTGGCCATCAGGTCAGATTCGGAAGTTTAAACTACACGGCTGACATCCACGGGGACTTGATCTTCGACGTATTCAAGCCACAGCCAAGCGCGCCGCACTGTCTTGATGGGCATGATCTAGCTCTGCCGCCGAACATTGCCCTGGAGGCCGCACACGCTTCGGTTCCAACCCTTAATTCGGAGCCGACTGCGCCGATCGAGGATGAGCGGTTAGACGCCGCCTCGGGGGTTGCGATCTTAAGGGCGATTGAGACAAACACCAGCCCTGCACTTCGCAAGGCCCATGACTCCAAGGGGCCGGATTCCTCTCTGGACTCCAAGCCCTCCGCGCACCTGCCGATCGAATCCGATTGGGCGCCGATCATGGAGTTCACTGCTGCGGACATCTTCCAGCACTCGCCCTTCGGAGACACCCTGAAGTCACTAAAGTCTCTCTCTTTATCAGGAGAGCCCTGGTCGGACTACGGTCAGCAAGGTTGGGATACGGACGATGAAGAAATTCAAAGCCCACCCACCACCCACTTCATAGCCACTATCGACGACTTAACCGACATGCTCGACTTCGACTCCGAAGACATCGACGGTATGGACGACGATGCAGGAGACTACCAAGAACCAGCACCTATAGGGCACTGGAAGGCCACCTCGTCATACGACATATATATGGTGGACACTCCAAAAGATGGAGATGGCGATGGAATAGCGGGGGATGACACCTCCAAGAAACAACCCAAGCGCCGGCGTCAGCGGCGCCACTCTAAATCCCGCCAAAGCAAAAACGGTGATTCCGGCACGGGAGATAATAATACTCCGGATAGCGCCGAAGAACACCCCCTCCAGCAAGATTCAGCACAGGAGGATGGAGAAGCCAGCCCTCATGAGAGAGCGGCAGACAGAGAGGTTGAGGATGATAATTATATGCCTCCCTCCGAAGACGAGGCAAGCCTCGACGACGACGAATTCGTCGTGCCAGAGGATCCAGCCGAACAAGAGCGTTTTAAACGCAGGCTCATGGCCACGGCAAGCAGCCTCAAGAAAAAGCAGCAACAGCTTAGAGCTGATCAAGACTTGCTAGCCGACAGATGGACTGAAGTCCTTGCGGCCGAAGAGTATGAACTCGAACGCCCCTCCAAGATTTATCCAAAGCGCAGGCTGCTACCCCGATTAGAGGAGGAAGCACATAAACCTACATCACCAGCACATGACATGGCTGACCGGCCACCTCGTGGCCGTGACAGAGAGGCCTCTCGGCCCTCCACTCAAGCCGTGCCCCGGCGCTGCTCAAAATATACTAAGGCACGGGAAAATGCGCCAGACTTGCGAGAGATACTGGAGGACAAGGCAAGACAAACAAGATCGATCTACGGATCGCGTGGGCGCCCCACGGCACGTGACGAGGATCGTCACCCTGGATATAATAAATCCGGCCGGGCCGAACACAATAGACAAAGCTCATTCGAGCTGCGTCGTGATATAGCCCAATACAGAGGCGCCGCACACCCACTATGCTTCACAGATGAAGTAATGGATCATAAAATCCCTGAGGGTTTCAAACCCGTGAACATCGAATCATATGATGGCACAACAGACCCTGCGGTATGGATCGAGGATTATCTCCTTCATATCCACATGGCCCGCGGCGATGATCTACACGCCATCAAATACCTCCCGCTCAAACTTAAGGGACCGGCCCGGCATTGGCTTAACAGCTTGCCAGCAGATTCAATCGGTTCTTGGGAGGACCTGAAGCCGCATTCCTCGACAATTTCCAGGGTACCTATGTGCGACCACCAGACGCCGATGACCTAATCCACATAATTCAGCAGCCAGAGGAATCGGCTAGGCAATTCTGGACACGGTTCCTAACAAAGAAAAACCAAATAGTCGACTGTCCGGACGCAGAGGCTCTAGCAGCCTTCAAGCATAACATCCGCGACGAGTGGCTTGCCCGGCACCTTGGACAGGAAAAACCGAAATCTATGGCAGCCCTCACGACACTCATGACCCGCTTCTGCGCGGGAGAAGATAGCTGGCTAGCTTGCAGCAACAACTTACCCAAGAACCTTGGTAATTCGGATACCAAGGACAAAAGTGGCAGGTCGCGTCGGAACAAGCAAAAGCGCTGCGTTAACAGCGACAACAACGAGGAAACGGCAGTCAATGCCGGATTCAGAGGCTACAAATCCGGTCAGCGGAAAAAGACATTCAAAAGAAATATTCAGGGCCCGTCCAGTTTGGACCGAATACTCGACCGCTTGTGCCAGATACATGGAACCCCGAAAAGCCAGCCAATCACACCAACAGGGATTGTTGGGTGTTCAAGCAGGCAGGCAAGTTCAATGCCGAAAATAGAAACAAGGGTCTACGTAGCGACGACGAGGAGGAGCCCAGGCCGCCGAACAGCAGTGGACAAAAGGGCTTTCCCCCACAAGTGCGGACGGTGAACATGATATACGCAACCCACATCCCCAAGAAGGAACGGAAGCGTGCGTTACGAGACGTATACGCGATAGAGCCAGTCGCCCCAAAATTCAACCCATGGTCCTCCTGTCCGATCACTTTTGATCGAAGGGACCATCCCACTAGCATCCGTCATGGCGGGTTCGCCGCATTGGTTCTAGACCCAATTATTGACGGATTTCATCTTACAAGAGTCCTTATGGACGGCGGCAGCAGCCTGAACCTGCTTTACCAGGACACTGTGCGGAAATGGGCATAGATCCCTCGAGGATTAAGCCTACCAAAATGACCTTTAAAGGCGTCATACCAGGTGTAGAGGCCAACTGCACAGGCTCAGTCACACTTGAAGTGGTCTTCGGATCTCCGGATAATTTCCGAAGCGAAGAGTTAATCTTCGACATAGTCCCGTTCCGCAGTGCCTATCACGCACTGCTCGGGCGAACCGCATTCGCAAAGTTCAATGCGGTACCACACTACGCATACCTTTATCCCTCATCTGCCTCCTTGGGTTTTAACATACTTAACTATTGGCGAAGTTAACCCGACCCAGATAGGCCGGTTTACGCCCAGTAGTAATATCCCCAACATTAGGCCCCAGATTGATTTGAATAGGTTCATGTCAATCCTTAGCAAAAATGTTCATCTTCAACATCTTCTTGTAGTTTGTTGAACCGCCGTGATGTCATCTTCTCTGGTCATTGTAAACCGGCGTGATGTCTCCTATTATAAAGAAACTTATCCATAATACCTTTTTTGTTTAATAGGTCTGCGACAATCGAGGCGACAGCTCCGTTTCCAAACCCACGATCCCTTGATTTTCGCGCCTGACACATGTCCCTTGCCTTATAAATAGGACCGAAGGGTCATTTCTTTTTCCCCTTCGTGCCCTTCTGCTTCGTCTTCCTCGCGTCGTCCAACCTTGGAGCTCCGCCGCCGCCGACGACCTCTGCTCCAACCTTGGCCGCTGCATCACCCTGATTGTACCAGAGCATCGCGGCGATCTTCTGCCTCTTCCTTGACTCCGGTGAGTTCTTCACTATCCCCCCTGTAGATCCTGTTGAGGATATAACCGCTAAGGGTAAACCGACCAGGAGGGGCCGGTTTACCTTTAGCTATACCGAAGCCCAAGACAACTCGGAGGATGGCGCTTTACGGATGAAGCTTAGTGGCCCAGGGCCCACGGGCGATTTAGGGCCCATGATGATAAACCACCATGCTTGTATAAACTTGTATTATAAGAAAGAAAGGAAGAGACCAAGGCTGGCACTTGTATAAATCAGCCTAGGACTCTGTAGACCGGCCGGGGTCCTCCTGTGTATATAAAGGGGTGACCCGGCGGCGGTTTAGGGACAGACAACAACAACTCGAGGCTCAGGCTAGCGTATTCGCTCCCTGCGCATCCAAACCCAATCAATCCCATCACAACTAGACGTAGGCTTTTACCTTCATCGAAGGGGCCGAACTAGTATAAACTCCCGTGTCCCTTGTCCGGTTTATCCCCTTCAAGCTAACCCGTTGCGATGGCTCCACGACTAAGTCTTTCCAAGAAGACATCCGACGTGTTAATTCCACGACAGTTGGCGCCCACCGTGGGGCTATCGCACGATGGTTTCGAGTTCTTGAAGGGCAGCTTCGAAGGACTCAAAGGGTACGCAGTTGGCCGGATGACCAAGAGTCGTCGCGGCAAGCTCTACATCGACAACGAAGGGTGGGGCCCCGAGATCGGCTCAATTGAGTACGGATACCGGGTCCCCTTTGGAGGAATCCATGTCTTCATCGGCAAGATCGGCGAACCGGGTCCTGAGCTGGACATATGCACCGACCTCATCGAAACAGCTCAGCGTGCAAGCCCTACCCAGGTTAAACCTGCCGTGAAGCGGGCGTTCGTAGGATGCGTCCATGGGGCTGGATCTGAACCGGTGTCGGAAGGCGAGATAGTTGTGTATTCTGACAGCGAATCATCCACCGGTGAGACTGAGTCCCTGTACCAAGTCCATGACGATGGGTTCCAAGGATATTCCGACGGCGGCAGTATTCCGGATCTCCTTGAACCGCCAAGTCGGGTTACTGTTTACATGGCCGGAACACAACCTACTTTGCAATCTTCAAGAGCAGCCGCGGCAGGAGGCCCGGTGCGCCGGCCGGTTCAAGTTCTCTCTGATCTGATGGATGCTTGGGCGACCTTGCTAACCGCGGTGGTTACCTCGGAGACGCAGGACCAACATAATGCGGACGTTGCTAAACTGAAGGACCAGATAGTGCAGGCCAAGGAGGATCTGGCGGTTGAGGATGCAAGGATGGCCGAGGAACGGACCGCTTTGGATGCCCAGTCACAATTGATACAGGCACAGAATTACCGGCTGGCGTTGGATCAAAACGCATCGAACGAGGTAATGCGGCAGAAATATCGATCGCGCCTGCCGTCGGTCTTTGAAGGCTTGAACCTCTTTAATACACCGGGGGCTGGGACGAGCAATCCAGCAGCAGTAAACCGGACTAAAGCACCTAGGATGGCACCGGATCAGCCACACCTGACAGAACCACCTCGACGGACGGATTTTTTAAACTTAGGCGAGTACTGGACTTCAGCTAAGCCCCCGAATGGGAGGCTTGCTCATCGCTCGGTAGGATTTTTTAAACATAGGCGAGTACTGGACTACAGCTAAGCCCCAGAGTGGGAGGCTTGCTCACCACTCGGTAGGATTTTTCACACTTAGGCGAGTACTGCAGTGCAGCTAAGCCCCAGAGTGGGAGGCTTTCTCACCACTCGGTAGGATTTTTCACACTTAGGCGAGTACTGGACTACAGCTAAGCCCCCGAGTGGGAGGCTTGCTCACCACTCGGTAGAAGTTTTTAAACTTAGGCAAGTACTGGACTACAGCTAAGCCCCCGAGTGGGAGGCTTGCTCACCACTCGGTAGGATTTTTTAAACTTAGGCGAGTACTGGACTGCAGCTAAGCTCCCGAGTGGGAGGCTTGCTCACCACTCGGTAGGATTTTTTTAACTTAGGCGAGTACTGGACTGCAGCTAAGCCCCCGAGTGGGAGGCTTGCTCACCACTCGGTAGGATTTTTCACACTTAGGCGAGTACTGGACTGCAGCTAAGCCCCCGAGCGGGAGGCTTGCTCATCGCTCGGTAGGATTTTTTAAACTTAGGCGAGTACTGGACTACAGCTAAGCCCCAGAGTGGGAGGCTTGCTCACCACTCGGTAGGATTTTTCACACTTAGGCGAGTACTGGACTGCAGCTAAGCCCCCGAGTGGGAGGCTTGCTCACCACTTGGTAGGGTTTTTTCAACTTAGGCGAGTACTAGATTGCAGCTAAGCCACCGAGTGGGAGGCTTGCTCACCACTCGGTAAGATTTTTCACACTTAGGCGAGTTCTGGACTGCAGCTAAGCCACCGACTGGGAGGCTTGCTCACCACTCGGTAGGATTTGTCACACTTAGGCGAGTACTCGACTGCAGCTAAGCCCCCGAGCGGGAGGCTTGCTCACCGCTCGGTAGGATTTTTTAAACTTAGGCGAGTACTGGACTTCAGCTAAGCCCCCGAATGGGAGGCTTGCTCACCGCTCGGTAGGATTTTTTAAACTTAGGAGAGTACTGGACTGCAGCTAAGCCCCCGAGTGGGAGGCTTGCTCACCGCTCGGTAGGATTTTTTAAACTTAGGCGAGTACTGGACTGCAGCTAAGTCCCCGAGTGGGAGGCTTGCTCACCGCTCGGTAGGATTTTTTAAACTTAGGCGAGTACTGGACTGCAGCTAAGCCCCCAAGTGGGAGGCTTGCTCACCACTCGGTAGGATTTTTCACACTTAGGCGAGTACTGGACTGCAGCTAAGCCCCCGAGTGGGAGGCTTGCTCACCGCTCGGTAGGATTTTTTTAAACTTAGGCGAGTACTGGACTGCAGCTAAGCCCCAGAGTGGGAGGCTTTCTCACCACTCGGTAGGATTTTTCACACTTAGGCGAGTACTGGACTACAGCTAAGCCCCCGAGTGGGAGGCTTGCTCACCACTTGGTAGGAGTTTTTAAACTTAGGCAAGTACTGGACTACAGCTAAGCCCCCGAGTGGGAGGCTTGTTCACCACTCGGTAGGATTTTTCACACTTAGGCGAGTACTGGACTGCAGCTAAGCCCCCGAGTGGGAGGCTTGCTCACCACTCGGTAGGATTTTTTAAACTTAGGCGAGTACTGGATTGCAGCTAAGCCCCCGAGTGGGAGGCTGGCTCACCACTCGGTAGGATTTTTTAAACTTAGGCGAGTACTGGACTGCAGCTAAGCCCCCGAATGGGAGGCTTGCTCACCACTCGGTAGGATTTTTCACACTTAGGCGAGTACTAGACTGCAGCTAAGCCCCCGAGCAGGAGGTTTGCTCACCGCTGGGTAGGATTTTTTTAAACTTAGGCGACTACTGGACTGCAGCTAAGCACCCGAATGGGAGGCTTGCTCACCGCTAGGTAGGATTTTTTAAATCTAGGCGAGTACTGGACAGCAGCTTAGCCCCTGAGTGGGAGGCTTGTTCACTGCTCGGTAGGATTTTTTAAACTTAGGCGAGTACTGGACTACAGCTGAGCCCCCAAGTGGGAGGCTTGCTCAACACTCGGTAGGATTTTCACACTTAGGCGAGTACTGGACTACAGCAAAGCCCCCGAGTGGGAGGCTTGCTCACCACTCGGTAGGATTTTTTTAACTTAGGCAAGTACTGGACTGCAGCTAAGCCCCCGAGTGGGAGGCTTACTCACCGCTCGGTAGGAATTTTTAAACTTAGGCTAGTACTGGACTGCAGCTAAGCCCCCGAGTGGGAGGCTTGCTCACCACTCGGTAGGATTTGTCACACTTAGTCGAGTACTCGACTGCAGCTAAGCCCCCGAGCGGGAGGCTTGCTCATTGCTCGGTAGGATTTTTTAAACTTAGGCGAGTACTGGACTACAGCTAAGCCCCAGAGTGGGAGGCTTGCTCACCGCTCGGTAGGATTTTTTAAACTTAGGCGAGTACTGGACTGCAGCTAAGCCCCCGAGTGGGAGGCTTGCTCACCGCTCGGTAGGATTTTTTAAACTTAGGCGAGTACTGGACTGCAGCTAAGCCCCAGAGTGGGAGGCTTGCTCACCACTCGGTAGGATTTTTTAAACTTAGGCAAGTACTGGACTGCAGCTAAGCCCCCGAGCGGGAGGCTTGCTCATCGCTCGGTAGGATTTTTTAAACTTAGGCAAGTACAGGATTGCAGCTAAGCCCCCGAGTGGGAGGCTTGCTCACCACTCGGTAGGGTTTTTTCAACTTAGGCGAGTACTAGATTGCAGCTAAGCCCCCAAGTGGGAGGCTTCCTCACCACTCGGTAGGATTTTTCACACTTAGGCGAGTACTGGACTGCAGCTAAGCCCCCGAGTGGGAGGCTTGCTCACCACTCGGTAGGATTTGTCACACTTAGGCGAGTACTCGACTACAGCTAAGCCCCCGAGCGGGAGGCTTGCTCACCGCTCGGTAGGATTTTTTAAACTTAGGCGAGTACTGGACTGCAGCTAAGCCCCCAAATGGGAGGCTTGCTCACCGCTCGGTAGGATTTTTTAAACTTAGGCGAGTACTGGACTGCAGCTAAGCCCCCGAGTGGGAGGCTTGCTCACCGCTCGGTAGGATTTTTTAAACTTAGGCGAGTACTGGACTGCAGCTAAGCCCCAGAGTGGGAGGCTTGCTCACCACTCGATAGGATTTTTCACACTTAGGCGAGTACTGGACTTCAGCTAAGCCCCCGAGCGGGAGGCTTGCGCATCGCTCAGTAGGATATTTTGAACTTAGGCGAGTACTGGACTGCAGCTAAGCCCCCGAGTGGGAGGCTGGTTCACCACTCGGTAGGATTTTTCACACTTAGGCGAGTACTGGACTGCAGCTAAGCCCCCGAGCGGGAGGCTTGCTCATCGCTCGGTAGGATTTTTTAAACTTAGGCGAGTACTAGACTGCAGCTAAGCCCCAGAGTGGGAGGCTTGCTCACCACTTGGTAGGGTTTTTTCAACTTAGGCGAGTACTAGATTGCAGCTAAGCCCCCGAGTGGGAGGCTTGCTCACCACTCGGTAAGATTTTCACACTTAGGCGGGTACAGGACTGCAGCTAAGCCCCCGAGTGGGAGGCTTGCTCACCACTCGGTAGGATTTGTCACACTTAGGCGAGTACTCGACTGCAGCTAAGCCCCCGAGCGGGAGGCTTGCTCACCGCTCGGTAGGATTTTTTAAACTTAGGCGAGTACTGGACTTCAGCTAAGCCCCCGAATGGGAGGCTTGCTCACCGCTCGGTAGGATTTTTTAAACTTAGGCGAGTACTGGACTGCAGCTAAGCCCCCGAGTCGGAGGCTTGCTCACCGCTCGGTAGGATTTTTTAAACATAGGCGAGTACTGGACTGCAGCTAAGTCCCCGAGTGGGATGCTTTCTCAACGCTCGGTAGGATTTTTTAAACTTAGGCGAGTACTGGACTGCAGCTAAGCCCCCAAGTGGGAGGCTTGCTCACCACTCGGTAGGATTTTTCACACTTAGGCGAGTACTGGACTGCAGCTAAGCCCCCGAGTGGGAGGCTTGCTCACCGCTCGGTAGGATTTTTTAAACTTCGGCGAGTACTGGAGTGCAGCTAAGCCCCAGAGTGGGAGGCTTTCTCACCACTCGGTAGGATTTTTCACACTTAGGCGAGTACTGGACTACAGCTAAGCCCCCGAGTGGGAGGCTTGCTCACCACTCGGTAGGAGTTTTTAAACTTAGGCAAGTACTGGACTACAGCTAAGCCCCCGAGTGGGAGGCTTGCTCACCACTCGGTAGGATTTTTCAAACTTAGGCGAGTACTGGACTGCAGCTAAGCCCCAGAGTGGGAGGCTTGCTCACCACACGGTAGGATTTTTCACACTTAGGCGAGTACGGGACTGCAGCTAAGCCCCCGAGCGGGAGGCTTGCGATTCGCTCAGTAGGATATTTTGAACTTAGGTGAGTACTCGACTGCAGCTAAGCCCCCGAGTGGGAGGCTTGTTCAGCACTCGGTAGGTTTTTTCACACTTAGGCGAGTACTGGACTGCAGCTAAGCTGCCGAGCGGGAGGCTTGCTCATCGCTCGGTAGGATTTTTTAAACTTAGGCGAGTACTGGACTACACCTAAGCCCCAGAGTGGGAGGCTTGCTCACCACTCGGTAGGATTTTTCACCCTTTGGCGAGTACTGGGCTGCAGCTAAGCACCCGAGTGGGAGGCTTGCTCACCACTCGGTAAGATTTTTCACACTTAGGCGAGTACTGGACTGCAGCTAAGCCCCCGAGTGGGAGGCTTGCTCACAACTCGGTAGGATTTGTCACACTTAGGCGAGTACTCGACTGTAGCTAAGCCCCCGAGCGGGAGGCTTACTCACCGCTCGGTAGGATTTTTTAAACTTAGGCGAGTACTGGACTTCAGCTAAGCCCCCGAATGGGAGGCTTGCTCACCGCTCGGTAGGATTTTTTAAACTTAGGCGAGTACTGGACTACAGCTAAGCCCCCGAGTGGGAGGCTTGCTCACCGCTCGGTAGGATTTTTTAAACTTAGGCGAGTACTGGACTGCAGCTAAGCCCCCGAGTGGGAGGCTTGCTCACCGCTCGGTAGGATTTTTTAAACTTAGGCGAGTACTGGACTGCAGCTAAGCCCCCAAGTGGGAGGCTTGCTCACCACTCGGTAGGATTTTTCACACTTAGGCGAGTACTGGACTGCAGCTAAGCCCCCGAGTGGGAGGCTTGCTCACCGCTCGGTAGGATTTTTTTAAACTTAGGCGAGTACTGGACTGCAGCTAAGCCCCAGAGTGGGAGGCTTTCTCACCACTCGGTAGGATTTTTCACACTTAGGCGAGTACTGGACTACAGCTAAGCCCCCGAGTGGGAGGCTTGCTCACCACTTGGTAGGAGTTTTTAAACTTAGGCAAGTACTGGACTACAGCTAAGCCCCCGAGTGGGAGGCTTGCTCACCACTCTGTAGGATTTTTTAAACTTAGGTGAGTACTGGACTGCAGCTAAGCCCCAGAGTGGGAGGCTTGCTCACCACTCGGTAGGATTTTTCACACTTAGGCGAGTACTGGACTGCAGCTAAGCCCCCGAGCGAGAGGCTTGCGCATCGCTCAGTAGGATATTTTGAACTTAGGCGAGTACTGGACTGCAGCTAAGCCCCCGAGTGGGAGGCTTGTTCACCACTCGGTAGGATTTTTCACACTTAGGCGAGTACTGGACTGCAGCTAAGCCCCCGAGCGGGAGGCTTGCTCATCGCTCGGTAGGATTTTTTAAACTTAGGCGAGTACTGGACTGCAGCTAAGCCCCAGAGTGGGAGGCTTGCTCACCACTTGGTAGGGTTTTTTCAACTTAGGCGAGTACTAGATTGCAGCTAAGCCCCCGAGTGGGAGGCTTGCTCACCACTCGGTAAGATTTTCACACTTAGGCGGGTACAGGACTGCAGCTAAGCCCCCGAGTGGGAGGCTTGCTCACCACTCGGTAGGATTTGTCACACTTAGGCGAGTACTCGACTGCAGCTAAGCCCCCGAGCGGGAGGCTTGCTCACCGCTCGGTAGGATTTTTTAAACTTAGGCGAGTACTGGACTTCAGCTAAGCCCCCGAATGGGAGGCTTGCTCACCGCTCGGTAGGATTTTTTAAACTTAGGCGAGTACTGGACTGCAGCTAAGCCCCCGAGTCGGAGGCTTGCTCACTGCTCGGTAGGATTTTTTAAACATAGGCGAGTACTGGACTGCAGCTAAGTCCCCGAGTGGGATGCTTTCTCACCGCTCGGTAGGATTTTTTAAACTTAGGCGAGTACTGGACTGCAGCTAAGCCCCCAAGTGGGAGGCTTGCTCACCACTCGGTAGGATTTTTCACACTTAGGCGAGTACTGGACTGCAGCTAAGCCCCCGAGTGGGAGGCTTGCTCACCGCTCGGTAGGATTTATTAAACTTAGGCGAGTACTGGAGTGCAGCTAAGCCCCAGAGTGGGAGGCTTTCTCACCACTCGGTAGGATTTTTCACACTTAGGCGAGTTCTGGACTACAGCTAAGCCCCCGAGTGGGAGGCTTGCTCACCACTCGGTAGGAGTTTTTAAACTTAGGCAAGTACTGGACTACAGCTAAGCCCCCGAGTGGGAGGCTTGCTCACCACTCGGTAGGATTTTTCAAACTTAGGCGAGTACTGGACTGCAGCTAAGCCCAAGAGTGGGAGGCTTGCTCACCACTCGGTAGGATTTTTCACACTTAGGCGAGTACGGGACTGCAGCTAAGCCCCCGAGCAGGAGGCTTGCGATTCGCTCAGTAGGATATTTTGAACTTAGGTGAGTACTCGACTGCAGCTAAGCCCCCGAGTGGGAGGCTTGTTCAGCACTCGGTAGGTTTTTTCACACTTAGGCGAGTACTGGACTGCAGCTAAGCTCCCGAGCGGGAGGCTTGCTCATCGCTCGGTAGGATTTTTTAAACTTAGGCGAGTACTGGACTACAGCTAAGCCCCAGAGTGGGAGGCTTGCTCACCACTCGGTAGGATTTTTCACACTTTGGCGAGTACTGGGCTGCAGCTAAGCACCCGAGTGGGAGGCTTGCTCACCACTCGGTAAGATTTTTCACACTTAGGCGAGTACTGGACTGCAGCTAAGCCCCCGAGTGGGAGGCTTGCTCACAACTCGGTAGGATTTGTCACACTTAGGCGAGTACTCGACTGTAGCTAAGCCCCCGAGCGGGAGGCTTACTCACCGCTCGGTAGGATTTTTTAAACTTAGGCGAGTACTGGACTTCAGCTAAGCCCCCGAATGGGAGGCTTGCTCACCGCTCGGTAGGATTTTTTAAACTTAGGCGAGTACTGGACTACAGCTAAGCCCCCGAGTGGGAGGCTTGCTCACCGCTCGGTAGGATTTTTTAAACTTAGGCGAGTACTGGACTGCAGCTAAGCCCCCGAGTGGGAGGCTTGCTCACCGCTCGGTAGGATTTTTTAAACTTAGGCGAGTACTGGACTGCAGCTAAGCCCCCAAGTGGGAGGCTTGCTCACCACTCGGTAGGATTTTTCACACTTAGGCGAGTACTGGACTGCAGCTAAGCCCCCGAGTGGGCGGCTTGCTCACCACTCGGTAGGATTTTTTTAAACTTAGGCGAGTACTGGACTGCAGCTAAGCCCCAGAGTGGGAGGCTTTCTCTCCACTCGGTAGGATTTTTCACACTTAGGCGAGTACTGGACTACAGCTAAGCCCCCGAGTGGGAGGCTTGCTCACCACTCGGTAGGAGATTTTAAACTTAGGCAAGTACTGGACTACAGCTAAGCCCCCGAGTGGGAGGCTTGCTCACCACTCTGTAGGATTTTTTAAACTTAGGTGAGTACTGGACTGCAGCTAAGCCCCAGAGTGGGAGGCTTGCTCACCACTCGGTAGGATTTTTCACACTTAGGCGAGTACTGGACTGCAGCTAAGCCCCCGAGCGAGAGGCTTGCGCATCGCTCAGTAGGATATTTTGAACTTAGGCGAGTACTGGACTGCAGCTAAGCCCCCGAGTGGGAGGCTTGTTCACCACTCGGTAGGATTTTTCACACATAGGCGAGTACTGGACTGAAGCTAAGCCCCCGAGTGGGAGGCTTGCTCACCACTCGGTAGGAAATTTTTAAACTTAGGCGAGTACTGGACTGCAGCTAAGCCCCCGAGTGGGAGGCTTGCTCACCACTTGGTAGGATTTTTCACACTTAGGCGAGTACTAGACTGCAGCTAAGCCCCCGAGCGGGAGGTTTCCCCACCGCTCGGTAGGATTTTTTTAAACTTAGGCGAGTACTGGATTGCAGCTAAGCCCCCGAGTGGGAGGCTTGCTCACCGCTCGGTAGGATTTTTTAAACTTAGGCGAGTACTGGACTGCAGCTAAGCCCCCGAGTGGGAGGCTTGCTCACCACTCGGTAGGATTTTTCACACTTAGGCGAGTACTAGACTGCAGCTAAGCCCCCGAGCGGGAGGTTTCCCCACCGCTCGGTAGGATTTTTTTAAACTTAGGCGAGTACTGGACTGCAGCTAAGCACCCGAATGGGAGGCTAGCTCACCGCTCGGTAGGATTTTTTAAACTTAGGCGAGTACTGGACTGCAGCTAAGCCCCCGAGTGGGAGGCTTGCTCACCGCTCGGTAGGATTTTTTAAACTTAGGCAAGTACTGGACTGCAGCTAAGCCCCCGAGTGGGAGGCTTCCTCACCGCTCGGTAGGATTTTTTAAACTTAGGCTAGTACTGGACTGCAGCTAAGCCCCCGAGTGGGAGGCTTGCTCACCACTCGGTAGGATTTGTCACAGTTAGGCGAGTACTCGACTGCAGCTAAGCCCCCGAGCGGGAGGCTTGCTCACCGCTCGGTAGGATTTTTTAAACTTAGGCGAGTACTGGACTGCAGTGGTTGAGCTTTAAGTCTTAACTTCGTACCTTACAACTCAGGCAAGAACTTCCTTCTTTGACTGATCCATCTTGAACACCTTCAAGATCATGTCAAGGTATGTGCTCATTTGAAAGTACCATTAAGCGTTTTGATCTATCCCTATAGATCTTGATGCTCAATGTTTAAGCAGCTTAATCCAGGTTCTCCATTGAAAAACACCTTTCAAATAACTCTTTATGCTTTTCCGAAATTCTACATCATTTCTGATCAACAATATGTCATCCACATATACTTATCAGAAATTCTGTAGTGCTCCCACTCACTTCTTTGGAAATACAAGTTTCTCATGAACTTTGTATAAACCCAAAATCTATGATCATCTCATCAAAGTGTACATTCCAACTCCGAGATGCTTGCTCCAGTCCTCAGAAGGATAGCTGGAGCTTTGCATACTTGTTAGCATCTTTCAGGATCGACAAAGTCTTCTGGTTGTATCACATACAACCTTTCCTCAAGAACAAGGAAACAATATTTTGACATCCCATCTGCAAGGTTTTATAAATAATGCAGTACATGCTAATTCCAACAGACTCTTAGCATCGCTACGAGTGAGAAAAGTCTCATCGTAGTCAACTCCTTGAACTTGTCGGGAAACACCTTAACGACAAGTCGAGCTTTCTCAATGGTGACACTTTCCATCATTGTCTGTCTTCCTTTTAAAATCCATATGTACCCAACAGCCTTACGACCATCAAGTAGTTCTTTCAAAGTCTACACTTTGTTTTCATACATGGATCCTCTCTCGGATTTTATGGCCTTGAGCCATTTATTGGAATCCGGGCCCACCATCGCTTCTCCATAGCTTGTAGGTTCATTGTTGCCTAGCAACATGACTTCCAAGACAGGATTACGTACCACTCTGAAGTAGTACGCATCCTTGTCATCCTACGAGGTTTGGAAGTGACTTGATCCGAAGTCTCATGATCACTATCATAAGCTTCCACTTCAATTGGTGTAGGTGCCATAGGAACAATTCCTGTGCCCTGCTACACACTAGTTGAAGTGATGGTTCAATAACCTCATCAAGTCTCCACCATCCTCCCACTCAATTCTTTCGAGAGAAACTTTTCCTCGAGAAAGGACCCGATTTGAGAAACAATCCTTATTGCTTTCGGATCTGAGACAGGAGGTATACCCAACTGTTTTGGGTATCCTATGAAGATGCAGTTATCCGCTTTGGGTTCGAGCTTATCAGCTTGAAACTTTTTCATACAAGCGTCGCAGCCCCAAACTTTTAAGAAATGACAGCTCAGGTTTCTCTAAACCATAGTTCATACGGTGTCATCTCATCAGAATTACGTGGTGCCCTATTTAAAGTGAGTGTGGTTGTCTCTAATGCCTAACCCATGAACGATAGTGGTAATTCGATAAGAGACATCATGGTACGCACCATATCCAATAGGGTGCAACTATGATGTTCGGACACACCATCACACTATGGTGTTCCAGGCGGTACTAGTCGTGAAACAATTTCCACAATGTCTCAATTGTGTACCAAACTCGCAACCCAGATATTCATCTCTAAGATCATATCATAGATATTTTATCCTCCTGTCACGACGATATTCAACTTCACTCTGACATTACTTGAACCATTCAATAATTCAGACTTTGTGTTTCATCAAGTAAATATGCTCAGTATCTACTCAAATCAACTGTGAAGTAAGAGCATAACGATATCCACTATGTGCCTCAGCACTCATTGGACTGCACACATCAAAATGTGTTACTTCCAATAAGTTGCTTTCTTGTTCCATTTTACTGAAACCGAAGCTTTCAGTCATCTTGCCCATGTGGTATGATCTGCATTTCTCAAGTGATTCAAAATCAAGTGAGTCCAAACGGTCCATCTGCATGGAGTTTCTTCATGCGTATATACCAATAGACATGGTTCACATGTCTCAATCTTTTCAGAAATGAGTGAGTTCAAAGATCCATCAACATGGAGCTTCTTCATGTGTTTTATACCAATATGACTTGCATGGCAGTGCCACAAGTAGGTGGTACTATGATTACTATCTTATATCTTTTGGCATGAACATGTGTATCACTATGATCGAGATTCAATAAACCATTCATTTTAGGTGCAAGACCATTGAAGGTATTATTCAAATAAGTAGAGTAACCATTATTCTCCTTAAATGAATAACCGTATTGCGATAGACATAATCCAATCATGTCTATGCTCAACGCAAACACCAAACACCAATCTCGATGGTAGAGGGAGCGTGTGATGTTTGATCACATCAACCTTGGAAGCACTTCCAATCACATCTCGTCAGCTCACCTTTAGCTAGTCTCCGTTTATTCCGTAGCTTTTATTTCGAGTTACTAACATTTAGCAACCGAACCGGTATCTAATACCCTGATGCTACTAGGAGTACTAGTAAAGTACACATTCACATATTGTATATCCTATATACTTCTATCGACAGCCTTCTCATCTACCAAGTATCTAGGGTAATTCTGCTCCAGTAGCTGTTCCCCTCATTACAGAAGCACTTAGTCTCGGGTTTGGGTTCAATCTTGGGTTTCTCCACTAGAGCAGCAGCTGATTTGCTGTTTCATGAAGTATCCCTTCTTGCCCTTTCCCTTCTTGAAACTAGTGGTTTCACTAACCATCAACAATAGATGCTCCTTCTTGATTTCTACTTTCGCGGTGTCAAACATCGCGAATATTTCAAGGTTCATCATATCTATCCCTGATATGTTATAGTTCATCACGAAGCTCTAGCAGCTTGGTGGCAATGACTTTTGGAGAAACATCACTATCTTATCTGGAAGATAATTCCCACTCGATTTAAGTGATCGTCGTACCCAGTCAATCTGAGTACAAGCTCAACGATTGAGCTTTTCTCCCTTAGTATGCAGGCTAAGAAAATCGTCGGAGGTCTTATACCTCTTGACGTGGGCACGAGCGTGAAATCCCAATTTCAGCCCTCGAAACATCTCACATGCTCCGCGACATTTCAAAAAAAAACGTCTTTGGTGCCTCAACTCTAAACCATTCAACATTACCGAACTATCACGTAGTTATCCAGACGTGTATGTCCGATGTTCGTAACATCCACAAACGACGTTAGGGGTTCAGCATACTGAGCGGTGCATTAAGGACATAAGCCTTCTACTGTCCGCATAATTGCTACTGTCAACTTTCAACTATATTTTCTCCAGGAACGTATCTAACTAGTAGAACTAAAGCGCGAGCTTACGGCATAATTTGCAAAGATCTCTTGACTATGTTCAGGATAAACAAGTTCATCTTATGAACTCCCACTCAGATAGACATCCCTCTAGTCATCTAAGTGATCACATGATCCGAGTCAACTAGGCCGTGTCCGATCATCACGTGAGACGGACTAGTCATCATCGGTGAACATCTTCATGTTGATCGTATCTACCATACGACTCATGCTCGACCTTTCGGTCTCTGTGTTCCGAGGCCATGTCTGTACATGCTAGGCTCGTCAAGTTAACCCTAAGTGTTTTGCATGTGTAAAACTGTCTTACACCCGTTGTATGTGAACGTAAGGATCTATCACACCCGATCATCACGTGGTGCTTCGAAACGACGAACTTTAGCAACGGTGCACAGTTAGGGGATAACACTTCTTGAAATTTTAATGAGGGATCATCTTATTTACTACCGTTGTTCCAAGCAAATAAGATGTAATAACACGATAAACATCACATGCAATCAAATAGTTACATGATATGGCCATCATCACTTTGCTCCTTTTGATCTCCATCTTCGGGGCTCCATGATCACCATCGTCACCGGCATGACACCATGATCTCCATCATCATGATCTCCATCATCGTGTCTTTATGAAGTTGTCTCGCCAACTATTACTTCTACTACTATGGCTAACGGTTAGCAATAAAGTAAAGTAATTACATGACGTTTATGTTGACACGCAGGTCATAAATAAATTAAAGACAACTCCTATGGCTCCTGCCGGTTGTCATACTCATCGACATGCAAGTCATGATTCCTATTACAAGAACATGATCATCTCATACATCACATATATCATACATCACATCCTTTGGCCATATCACATCACATAGCATACCCTGCAAAAACAAGTTAGACGTCCTCTAATTGTTGTTTGCATGTTTTACGTGGCTGCTATGGGTTTCTAGCAAGAACGTTTCTTACCTACGCAAAACCACAACGTGATATGCCAATTGCTATTTACCCTTCATAAGGACCCTTTTCATCGAATCCGTTCCGACTAAAGTGGGAGAGACAGACACCCGCCAGCCACCTTATGCAACTAGTGCATGTCAGTCGGTGGAACCGGTCTCACGTAAGCGTACGTGTAAGGTTGGTCCGGGCCGCTTCATCCCACAATGCCGTCGAAACAAGATTGGACTAGTAACGGTAAGCATATTGAACAAAATCAACGCCCACAACTACTTTGTGTTCTACTCGTGCATAGAATCTACGCAATAGACCTAGCTCATGATGCCACTGTTGGGGAACGTAGCAGAAATTCAAAATTTTCCTACGTGTCACCAAGATCTATCTATGGAGAAACTAACAACGAAGGGAAGAAGAGTGCATCTACATACCCTTGTAGATCGCTAAGCGGAAGCGTTCAAGTGAACGGGGTTGATGGAGTCGTACTCGTCGTGATTCAAATCACCGATGACCAAGTGCCGAACGCACGGCACCTCCGCGTTCAACACACGTACAGCCCGGTAACGTCTCCCAAGCCTTGATCCAGCAAGGAGAGAGGGAGAGGTTGAGGAAGACTCCATCCAGCAGCAGCACAACGGCGTGGTGATGATGGAGGAGCGTGGCAATCCTGCAGGGCTTCGCCAAGCACTGCGGGAGAGGAGGAGGGAGAGAAGCAGGGCTGTGCCAAGAGAGATTGAATCGCGTCTTGTGGGCAGCCCCCTAGGCCTCATATATATAGGGGAAGGGGAGGGCTGCGCCCCCTCTAGGGTTTCCCACCCCTAGGGGGTGCGGCAGCCCTAGGATGGCCAAGGGGTGGCGGCCAAGGGAGGGGAGAAGGGGGAGGCGCCCCTAGGGTGGGCCTTAAGGCCCATCTGGACCTAGGGTTTGCCTCCTCCCACTTCCCCTGCGCCTTGGGCCTTGGTGGGAGGCGCACCAGCCCACTAAGGGGCTGGTCCCTCACCACTCTTGGCCCACGCAACCTTCTGGGGTTGGTGGCCCCACCTGGTGGACCCCGGGGACCCTCCCGGTGGTCCCGGTACATTACCGATAAAACCCGAAACTCTTTCGGTGACCAAAATAGGACTTCCCATATATAAATCTTTACCTCCGGACCATTCCGGAACTCCTCGTGACGTCCGGGATCTCATCCGGGACTCCGAACAACATTCGGTAACCACATACAAGCTTCCTTTATAACCCTAGCGTCATCGAACCTTAAGTGTGTAGACCCTACGGGTTCGGGAGACATGCAGACATGACCGAGACGTTCTCCGGTCAATAACCAACAGCGGGATCTGGATACCCATGTTGGCTCCCACACGTTCCACGATGATTTCATCGGATGAACCACGATGTCAAGGACTTAATCAATCCCGTATACAATTCCCTTTGTCTATCGGTACGATACTTGCCCGAGATTCGATCATCGGTATCCCAATACCTTGTTCAATCTCGTTACCGGCAAGTCTCTTTTACTCGTTCCGCAACACATCATCCCGTGATCAACTCCTTGATCACATTGTGCACATTATGATGATGTCCTACCCAGTGGGCCCAGAGATACCTCTCCGTCACACGGAGTGACAAATCCCAGTCTCGATTCGTGCCAACCCAACAGACACTTTCGGAGGTACCTGTAGTGTACCTTTATAGCCACCCAGTTACGTTGTGACGTTTGGCACACCCAAAGTATTCCTACGGTATCCGGGAGTTGCACAATCTCATGGTCTAAGGAAATGATACTTGACATTAGAAAAGCTTTAGCATACGAACTACATGATCTGGTGCTAGGCTTAGGATTGGGTCTTGTCCATCACATCATTCTCCTAATGATGTGATCCCGTTATCAACGACATCCAATGTCCATGGTCAGGAAACCGTAACCATCTATTGATCAACGAGCTAGTCAACTAGAGGCTTACTAGGGACATGGTGTTGTCTATGTATCCACACATGTATCTGAGTTTCCTATCAATACAATTCTAGCATGGATAATAAACGATTATCATGAACAAGGAAATATAATAATAACTAATTTATTATTGCCTCTAGGGCATATTTCCAACAGGATCTTGGTGAAAGCGTAGGAAAAATTTTAATTTTCTGCAACGTTCCCCAACAGTGGCATCATGAGCTAGGTCTATGCGTAGTTCTTCTTGCGCGAGTAGAACACAATTTGTTGTGGGCGTAGATGTTGTCAACTCTTCTTGCCGCTACTAGTCTTATCTTGCTTCAACGGTATTGTGGGATGAAGCGGCCCGGACCAACCTTACACGTACGCTTACGTGAGACCGGTTCCACCGACGAACATGCACTAGTTGCATAAGGTGGCTGGCGGGTGTCTGTCTCTCCTACTTTAGTTGGAGCGGATTCGATGAAAAGGGTCCTTATGAAGGGTAAATAGAAGTTGACAAATCACGTTGTGGTGGTTTTAACGTAGGTAAGAAAACGTTCTTGCTAGAACCCTAATTCAGCCACGTAAAACTTGCAACAACAATTAGAGGACGTCTAACTTGTTTTTGCAGCAAGTGCTTTGTGATATGATATGGCCAAAGTTGTGATGAATGATGATTGATCTATATGTGATGTATGAGATGTTCATGCTATTGTAATAGGAATCACGAGTTGCATGTCGATGAGTATGACAACCGGCAGGAGCCATAGGAGTTGTCTTTATTTTTGTATGACCTGCGTGTCATTGAGAATCGCCATGTAAGTTACTTTACTTTATTGCTAAACGCGTTAGCCATAGTAGTAGAAGTAATAGTTGGCGAGCAACTTCATGGAGACACGATGATGAAGATCATGATGATGAAGATCATGGTGTCAAGCCGGTGACAAGATGATCATGGAGCCCCAAGATGGAGATCAAAGGAGCAATGTGATATTGGCCATATCATGTCACGTTTATTATTTGATTGCATGTGATGTTTATCATGTTTTGCATCTTGTTTACTTAGAACGACGGTAGTAAATAAGATGATCCCTCATAATAATTTCAAGAAAGTGTTCACCCTAACTGTGCACCGTTGCTAAGGTTCGTCGTTCCGAAGCACCACGTGATGATCGGGTGTGATAGGTCCTTACGTTCGCATACAACGGGTGTAAGACAGATTTACACACGCAAAACACTTAGGTTGACTTGACGAGCCTAGCATGTACAGACATGGCCTCGGAACACAGAAGACCGAAAGGTCGAGCATGAGTCATATAGAAGATACGATCAACATGAAGATGTTCACCGATGTTGGCTAGTCCGTCTCACGTGATGATCGGACACGGCCTAGTTGACTCGGATCATGTAATACTTAGATGACTCTAAGAGGGATGTCTATCTAAGTGGGAGTTCATTAAATAATTTGATTAAATGAACTTTATTATCATGAACTTAGTCTAAATATTTACAATATGTCTTGTAGATCAAATGGCCAACGTAGTCCTCAACTTCAACGCGTTCCTAGAGAAAACCAAGCTGAAAGACGATGGTAGCAACTATACGGACTGGGTTCGGAACCTGAGGATCATCCTCATAGCTGCCAAGAAAGATTATGTCCTACGAGCACCGCTGGGTGACGCACCTGTTCTCCCTGCACAACAAGACGTTATGAACGCTTGGCAGTCGCGATGCGATGATTACTCCCTCGTTCAGTGCGGCATGCTTTACAGCTTAGAGCCGGGGCTCCAAAAGCGTTTTGAGAGACATGGAGCATATGAGATGTTCGAAGAGCTGAAAATGGTTTTCCAAGCTCATGCCCGGGTTGAGAGATATGAGATCTCCAACAAATTCTTTAGCTGTAAGATGGAGGAAAATAGCTCTGTCAGTGAGCACATACTCAGAATGTCTGGATTGCACAACCGCTTGACTCAACTGGAAGTTAATCTTCCGGAAGAAGTGGTCATTGACAGAATCCTCCAGTCGCTTCCACCTAGCTACAAGAGCTTTGTGATGAACTACAATATGCAGGGGATGGTAAAGACCATTCCTGAGGTATATGCTATGCTGAAATCAGCAGAGGTAGAAATCAAGAAGGAGCATCAAGTGTTGATGGTGAATAAAACCACTAAGTTCAAGAAGGGCAAGGGTAAAAAGAACTTCAAGAAGGATGGCAAGGAAGTTGCCGCACCCGGTAAGCAAGTTGCCGGGAAGAAGCCAAAGAATGGACCCAAGCCCGAGACTGAGTGTTTTTATTGCAAGGGAAGTGGTCACTGGAAGCGGAACTGCCCCAAATACTTAGCGGACAAGAAGGCCGGCAAAACCAAAGGTATATGTGATATACATGTAATTGATGTGTACCTTACCAGTACTCGTAGTAGCTCTTGGGTATTTGATACCGGTGCAGTTGCTCACATTTGTAACTCAAAGCAGGAGCTGCGGAATAAACGGAGACTGGCGAAGGACGAGGTGACGATGCGCGTCGGGAATGGTTCCAAGGTCGATGTGATCGCCGTCGGCACGCTGCCTCTACATTTACCTACGGGATTAGTTTTAAACCTCAATAATTGTTATTTAGTGCCAAGTTTGAGCATGAACATTGTATCTGGATCTCGCTTAATTCGAGATGGCTACTCATTTAAATCCGAGAATAATGGTTGTTCTATTTATATGAGAGATATGTTTTATGGTCATGCTCCGATGGTTAATGGTTTATTCTTAATGAATCTCGTACGTGATGACACACATATTCATAGTGTGAGTACCAAAAGAGTTAAAGTTGATAACAATAGTCCCACATATTTGTGGCACTGCCGCCTTGGTCACATAGGTGTCAAACGCATGAAGAAGCTCCATGCAGATGGACTTTTAGAGTCTCTTGATTATGAATCATTTGACACATGCGAACCATGCCTCGTGGGTAAAATGACCAAGACTCCGTTCTCAGGAACAATGGAGCGAGCAACCAATTTATTGGAAATCATACATACCGATGTGTGTGGTCCAATGAGTGTTGAGGCTCGCGGAGGCTATCATTATGTTCTCACCCTCACTGATGACTTGAGTAGATATGGGTATATCTACTTAATGAAACACAAGTCTGAGACCTTTGAAAAGTTCAAGGAATTTCAGAGTGAGGTTGAAAATCAACGCGATAGAAAGATCAAGTTTCTACGATCAGATCGTGGAGGAGAATACTTGAGTCACGAATTTGGCACACACTTAAGAAAATGTGGAATAGTTTCACAACTCACGCCGCCTGGAACACCTCAGCGTAATGGTGTGTCCGAACGTCGTAATCGCACTCTATTAGATATGGTGCGATCTATGATGTCTCTTACCGATTTACCGCTATCTTTTTGGGGCTATGCTTTAGAGACTGCTGCATTCACTTTAAATAGGGCACCGTCGAAATCCGTTGAGACGACACCGTATGAATTATGGTTTGGGAAGAAACCTAAGCTGTCGTTTCTAAAAGTTTGGGGATGCGATGCTTATGTGAAGAAACTTCAACCTGAAAAGCTCGAACCCAAATCGGAAAAATGCGTCTTCATAGGATACCCAAAAGAAACTGTTGGGTATACCTTCTACCTCAGATCCGAAGGCAAGATCTTTGTTGCCAAGAATGGATCCTTTCTAGAGAAAGAGTTTCTCTCGAAGGAAGTAAGTGGGAGGAAAGTAGAGCTTGATGAAGTGTTAACTCTTGAACCGGAAAATGGCGAAACTCAAGAAATCGTTCCTGAGGTGCCTGCACCGAATAGAGAGGAAATTAATGATTATGATCAAGATACTTCTGATCAAGCTCCTACTGAAATTCGAAGGTCCACAAGGACACGTTCCGCACCAGAGTGGTACGGCAACCCTGTCTTGGAAATCATGTTGTTAGACAACGGTGAACCTTCGAACTATGAGGAAGCAATGGCGGGCCCGGATTCCGACAAATGGCTGGAAGCCATGAAATCCGAGATAGGATCCATGTATGAAAACGAAGTATGGACTTTGACTGACTTGCCCGTTGAACGGCGAGCCATAGAAAATAAATGGATCTTTAAGAAGAAGACAGACGCGGATGGTAATGTGACCATCTATAAAGCTCGGCTTGTCGCTAAGGGTTATCGACAAGTTCAAGGGGTTGACTACGATGAGACTTTCTCACCGGTAGCGAAGCTGAAGTCCGTCCGAATCATGTTAGCAATTGCCGCATACTATGATTATGAGATATGGCAAATGGACGTCAAAACGGCATTCCTTAATGGTTTCCTTAAGGAAGAATTGTATATGATGCAGCCGGAAGGTTTTGTCGATCCTAAGAATGCTGACAAGGTATGCAAGCTCCAACGCTCGATTTATGGGCTGGTGCATGCATCTCGGAGTTGGAACATTCGCTTTGATGAGATGATCAAAGCGTTTGGGTTTACACAGACTTATGGAGAAGCCTGTGTTTACAAGAAAGTGAGTGGGAGCTCTGTAGCATTTCTCATATTATATGTAGACGACATACTTTTGATGGGAAATGATATAGAACTCTTGGACAGCATTAAGGCCTATTTGAATAAGAGTTTTTCAATGAAGGACCTTGGAGAAGCTGCTTATATATTAGGCATCAAGATCTATAGAGATAGATCGAGACGCCTCATAGGTCTTTCACAAAGCACATACCTTGATAAGATATTGAAGAAATTCAATATGGATCAATCTAAGAAAGGGTTCTTACCTGTGTTACAAGGTGTGAAATTTAGCTCAGCTCAATGTCCGACCACGACAGAAGATATAGAAGAGATGAGCGTCATCCCCTATGCCTCAGCCATAGGTTCTATTATGTATGCCATGCTGTGTACCAGACCTGATGTAAACCTTGCCGTAAGTTTGGTAGGTAGGTACCAAAGTAATCCCGGCAAGGAACACTGGACAGCGGTCAAGAATATCCTGAAGTACCTGAAAAGGACTAAGGAAATGTTTCTCGTTTATGGAGGTGACGAAGAGCTCATCGTAAAAGGTTACGTCGACGCTAGCTTCGACACAGATCTGGATGACTCTAAGTCACAAACCGGATACGTGTATATTTTGAATGGTGGGGCAGTAAGCTGGTGCAGTTGCAAGCAAAGCGTCGTGGCGGGATCTACATGTGAAGCAGAGTACATGGCAGCCTCGGAGGCAGCACATGAAGCAATTTGGGTGAAGGAGTTCATCACCGACCTCGGAGTCATACCCAATGCGTCGGGGCCAATCAAGCTCTTCTGTGACAACACTGGAGCTATTGCACTTGCAAAGGAGCCCAGGTTTCACAAGAAGACCAGGCACATCAAGCGTCGCTTCAACTCCATTCGTGAAAATGTTCAAGATGGAGACATAGGGATTTGTAAAGTGCACACGGATCTAAATGTCGCAGATCCGTTGACTAAACCTCTCCCTAAGGCAAAACATGATCAGCACCAGAACTCTATGGGTGTTCGATTCATCACAATGTAACTAGATTATTGACTCTAGTGCAAGTGGGAGACTGTTGGAAATATGCCCTAGAGGCAATAATAAAAGCATTATTATTATATTTCCTTATTCATGATAATTGTCTTTGTTCGTGCTATAATTGTGTTAACCGGAAATCGTAATACATGTGTGAATAACAGACAACAACATGTCCCTAGTGAGCCTCTAGTTGACTAGCTCGTTGATCGACAGATAGTCATGGTTTCCTGACTATGGACATTGGATGTCATCGATAACGGGATCACATCATTAGGAGAATGATGTGATGGACAAGACCCAATCCTAAACATAGCATAAGATCGCATAGTTCGTTTGCTAGAGTTTTCCAATGTCAAGTATCCTTTCCTTAGACCATGAGATCATGTAACTCCCGGATACCGTAGGAGTGCTTTGGGTGTGCCAAACGTCACAACGTAACTGGGTGACTATAAAGGTATGCTACGGGTGTCTCTGAAAGTGTCTGTTGGGTTGACATGGATCGAGACTGGGATTTGTCACTCCGCTTGACGGAGAGGTATCACCGGGCCCTCTCGGTAATGCATCATCACAATGAGCTCAATGTGACCAAAGTGTTTGATCACGGGATCATGCATTACGGAACGAGAAAAGTGACTTGCCGGTAACGAGATTGAACGAGGTATTGGTATACCGACGATCGAATCTCGGGCAAGTAAAATACCGATTGACAAAGGGAATCGTATACGGGATTAATTGAATCCTTGACATCGTGGTTCATCCGATGAGATCATCGTGGAGCATGTGGGAGCCAACATGGGTATCCAGATCCCGCTGTTGGTTATTGCCCGAGAGCCGTCTCGGTCATGTCTGCATGTCTCCCGAACCCGTAGGGTCTACACACTTAAGGTTCGGTGACGCTAGGGTTGTAGGGATATGTATGTGCAGTAACCCGAATGTTGTTCGGAGTCCCGGATGAGATCCCGGACGTCGCGAGGAGTTTCGGAATGGTCCGGAGGTAAAGATTTATATATGGAAAGTCATCATACGGACATCGGGACAAGTTTCGGGGTTATCGGTATTGTACCGGGACCACCGGAGGGTCCCGAGGGGTCCACCGGGTGGGGCCACCTATCCCGGAGGGCCCCATGGGCTGTATAAGGGAGGGAACCAGCCCATAGGGGGCTGGTGCGCCTCCCCCCCTCATGGGCCCATGCGCCTAGGGTTTGGGGGGAGGGAAACCCTAAAGGGGGCGCCCCCCTTGCTTGGGGGGCAAGCCCCCTTCCCTGGCCGCCGCCCCCCCTAGGAGATCTCATCTCCTAGGGCAGGCGCCCCCCCTTGGGGGTTATATAAAGGGGGGGGGGAGAGAGGGGGCTGATCACCCATTGCCCTGGCGCCTCCCTCTCCCTCTCCAACACCTCCTCCTCCTCCATTGAGCACGGCGAAGCCCTGCCGGAGTACTGCAGTTCCACCATCACCACGCCGTCGTGCTGCTGCTGGAGCCTTCATCCCCAACCTCTCCTTTGCCTTGCTGGATCAAGAAGGAGGAGACGTCACGCTTTCCGTACGTGTGTTGAACGCGGAGGTGCCGTCCGTTCGGCACTAGATCATCGGTGAATTGGATCACGGCAAGTACGACTACCTCATCCACGTTCACTCGAACGCTTCCATTGCGATCTACAAAGTGGTATGTAGATGCTATCTAATCTGAATACTCGTTGCTAGATGAACTCATAGATGGATCTTGGTGAAAGCGTAGGAAAAATTTTAATTTTCTGCAACGTTCCCCAACATCAGCAGCAGCAGACAGGCTACCAGAGTTATCCCAAGCAGTTGAATAGCGGACAATATCACGTGTTCACGACTAGCCTGTGGAAGCTGTTGGAGATATTACTACTGGGCGTAAACCGGCCTACCTGGGCCGGGTTAACTTCATCAGTAGTTCAAAGGTGTTAAAGCCCAAAGAAGCAGATAAGGGCCCAAGGCCTGTAGTCGGTTTAAGATCTGTAGCCGTAAACCGGCCTTACATGTAAACTTGTATTGTAAGTTAGGAATAGGAAGAGACCAACCCGGATACGAGTATGAACCGGAGATTGGGACTCTGTGAACCGACGGGCGTCACCCGTGTATATAAGGGGACGACCCGGCGGCGGTTCAAGGACAGACAACAACAACTCGAGACTTAGGCGAAGCTTGTTTGCTCCCTAGTCATCGAAACCCCATCAATTCCATCACAACTAGACGTAGGCTTTTACCTTCATCGAAGGGGCCGAACTAGTATAAAAACTCTCTGCGTCCCTGTGTCCGCTTTAACCCCTTCAAGCTAACCCGAGGCGATGGCTCCACGACTAAGTCCTTTCACTAGGACATCTGCCGTGACAAAACCACGACAGTTGGCGCCCACCGTGGGGCTATCGCACGATGGTTTCAAGTTCTTGGAGGGCCGCTTTGAAGGACTCGAGGGCTACGCTGTGGGCCGGATGACTAAGAGTCGTCGCGGCAAGCTCTACATCGACGATGCAGGCTGGGGCCCCGAGGCCGGCTCAATTGAATACGGGTACCGGGTCCCCTTTGGTGGCATACACGTCTTCATTGGCAAGATCGGTGAACCGGGCCCTGAGCCGGACATCTGCACCAACCTCGTCGAGACGGCTCAGCGTGCGCGATCTGCCCAGGTTAAACCGGCCGTGAAGCGTGCCTTCGTGGGAGTCATCGATGGAGGAAGTTATGAGGACGGATCAGAATCTGGTGGCGAGACCGTCGTTTACTCCGGCGACGACTCATCCACCGGAGAAACCGAATCTCTGTATCAACTGCAAGATGGCCGGATTGGGGGCTGTTCCGATGGCGACAGTATTCCGGACCCCTCTGATCTGCCCCACGGGTTGAGATATTCATGACCGGTACACAGGCCGCGCTTCACTCTTCGACCGCTGCGGCAATGATCTCCGGTTCGGTAGCGGCGACGGCTGCCGGGGCAGAAGGCTCTGTACGCCCGCCGGCTCAAGTTTTATCGGATCTGTTCGATGCGTTGGCGGCACTCATGGCAGAGGCTAACCCGGCGGATCAGGACGCTCACAACGCAGAGATTGCCAAAGTGAGGGAGCAAATCACTCAGGCTAAGGCGGACCTAGCAACTGAAGATGCCAGGATGGCTGCAGAGCGGGCCGCTTTAGATGCACAGGCCTACAGGCTCATGTTGGACCAGAACGCGTCACAGGAAGTCATGAGGAGGAAGTACCATCTCGTCTGCCTTCGGTCTTTGAAACCAGAGACCTCTTCAACACCCCCGGAGTAGGAGCCAGTAATCCGCCAGTGGTAAACCGGGCGGAAGCACCTGGGACGGGCACGCCGGTCCAGCCCCGTTTAATAGATCTACCCCATCATAATACTGGTGTACCTCAGGCTGTGCCAACACCTCCGGGTCACTACTCCAACCCGATGGACAACCTTGTTGCGGCTGCTGCACGGCTGGAGGCCATTCCAATTGAAGGTGATTTGCCGCAGGCGGTAGAGACGCGCCGGGTCAAGGAGCTCCTTAGGACAGCTTTGGTCCAACTAAAAGCATATTCGTACAACCGCGATCGGATCCACTCAACCCCTCACCCGAGCCGGAGCTACAACAAGCATATGGATGAACCGGCCGTGTCAAGTAATGCGCGGCGAGGAGCGCCCCATGGTAACAACCCCGCAGGTGGTGTCGAGAACGCTCAGGAGGTGGTGGACCGGGCCTGAGCGCGCAGGGAGGCCGAGTTAGCGGCACAGTATCAAGATCGTCAGCTCACGCCGGTTCGTCCGACCACCATGGTCGAGCCTGGAAGTACTTCTAGTGCTTTGGGGGTGCCCTGCCTTGTTCCCGCTTTACGCAATGTGCGCCTGTCCAAGGATTTTAAAGGCCCACGCAAGGTGCCGAATTATACGGCGGATCAACCTCCAGAGACATGGGTGGAGAGCTATGAGATGGCCATGGAGATGCTTGATGTGGACGAGGCGGCGTGTGCAAAGTATTTCACCATGATGCTTGAAGGAACGGCCCGTACGTGGTTAAAAAGCTTACCGGCCAATTCTATCAGTTCATGGGCCCAGTTACGAATCAGTAATTTCAAAGACACATGTAAGCAGCCAATGTCGATAGTGGATCTAGCTGCCTGTGTCCAGGAGGAAGGAGAATCAAGGACGCATTAGGTGCGCCGGGTCTCGCAAGTTCTGCATTCATCAGACCGCATCAACGCGGACACCGCAGTTATAACCCTGGAAGGCAATTGCCGGTTTGGGCCCTTAAAGCTGAAATTAGGGCGGATGAAGCACCACTGCACTGACATAGGGACTCTCATGGGCGCTTTGGTAAAGTATGCTGACTCTGATAGTACCAAGGATCCCGAGTCTGATGATGAGAAGACAGGGAAGGGAAAGAAGAGCAGCAACTCCAAAGGTCAGCAACATCACCCGGCAGGTAACAATGGCGGAGGCAAGCGCAAAGCGGATGGCAACATGGATTTCGTGGCTAATACCAACGCGCAGGACAAGGGCCAGCGGCGTAAGGGTAAACCGCAGAATCGTAGTGGAGCGCCTAACCCTAATCCGGACCGCTTAAACTATCTGTTGAACCAGCCCTGCCTGAAGCATGGGACGGAGGAAGTGCCAGCAAACCACCTTTGGAAGGATTGTTACATCATGCAGGAGTTCAAAAATTCTAATGCTTTTGAGTATAATCACGGTTCTGGCGGTGGCTCAGGGTCTGGGCCGGGTTACGGTGGAGGAAATTCCAGTTCAGGATTCAATGGTAGTCCGGGCGGACATAATAATCAGAATAATCAGAGCAGCCAGGGTGGTTACAACCAGCAGCAGCAACAGTCAGGTTACCAGAGCAACCCAAAGCAGCTGAACAGTGGGCAGTACCATGTCTTCACCACTAGCTTGGACAAGCGAGACCGGAAGGTTCAGAAGCGGGCAGTCAACTCTGTTGAACCGGCTGTGCCCCGTTACTTACGCTGGTCTGAGCAGCCAATCATATGGAGCAGGGAGGATCACTCGCCCCGGGTTGATAACCCGGGTCAGCTAGCGTTGGTAGTGGCACCTCAGGTGGGAGGTTATAAGTTCACCAAGGTACTCATGGATGGAGGGAGCAGCATTAATATCTTGTACTATGAGACCTTCCGTCGTATGGGATTGACGGATAAAAATCTCAAACCGTCCAATACAGTGTTCCATGGTGTGGTACCTGGCAAATCAGCATATCCTGTTGGTAAAATAGCTCTGGAAGTGGCCTTTGGAGATGATCATGATTCCAGGACGGAGACCCTGACGTTCGAAGTGGTAAAGATCCAAAGTCCGTATCACGCCCTGTTCGGGCGACCGGCCTACGCCAAGTTCATGGCACGACCTTGTTATGTGTACTTGCAGCTCAAGATGCCGGGTCACAAGCGGACCATTACGGTTCACGGAAGTCGTCGAGTCGCTTTGGAATGCGAGGAAGGAGATGCGGCCTACGCAGAGTCGGTTTGTGCCGCCGAGGAGGTGAAATTTTATAAAGACAATGTTGATCCGGCAGACATGACTCCGTTGAAGAAGCCAACTACGGAGCATGATCCGACCTTGAAGTTCAAATCGGCAGCTGAGACTAAGTTTGTTGACTTTGTACCTGGCGATTCGTCCAAGCAGTTCAACATCAGTGCCAATTTGGATTCGAAATAGGAAGGCACGCTCATCGAGTTCATCCGTGAAAATCGGGACATTTTCGCATGGAAGCCTTCTGACATGCCAAGTGTACCGAGGCAACTCGCTGAGCACACTCTTAATGTGGATCCTAAATACAAACCGGTGAAACAGTTCTTCCGCCGGTTTAACGAAGAAAGGCGCAAAGCTATTGGACAAGAGGTGGCCAGGCTTTTGGCAGCTGGTTTTATTGTTGAAGTTTTTCACCCTGAGTGGCTTGCTAATCCGGTGCTGGTCCTTAAGAAAAATGGCACCTGGCGTATGTGTGTGGATTACACAGACCTTAATAAAGCTTGTCCAGGGGATCCTTTTGCCCTCCCCCATATTGATCAAATCATTGATGCTACGGCGGGTTGCGAGCGTTTGAGTTTTCTGGATGCATATTCTGGTTATCATCAGATCAAAATGGCAGTTAAGGACCAGGAGAAGACGGCGTTCGTCAATCCCTTTGGAGCCTTCTGCTATGTGTCTATGCCCTTTGGGCTCAAGAGTGCCCGGGCAACCTATCAACGGTGTGTACAAAATTGCCTTCATAAGCAGATTGGTCGTAATGTGCATGCTTACGTGGGCGATATTGTGGTTAAGTCAAGGAAGAAGGAGACTGTGGTTGATGATTTGAAGGAAACCTTTGGCAACCTGAGGACATACAAGATGATGCTCAATCCGGCCAAATGTGTTTTTGGTGTACCAGCAGGCAAGTTGTTGGGTTTTCTGGTGTCCAACAGGGGAATTGAGGCTAATCCGGAGAAGATCACAGCTATCACCTCCCTGGCTAAACCGAAGTGTATCAATGACGTTCAACGTTTGGCTGGTCGGATTGCCGCGTTGAGCTGGTTTATCAGCCGCCTTGGTGAGAAGGCAATTCCTTTATATCAGATGTTGAAGAAGACGGATCAGTTCGTCTGGAGTTTTGCTTCTGACCAGGCATTTGAGGACTTAAAGCGGCAATTGGCCAACCCGCCTGTACTTGTCGCTCCTGTTGACAAGGAGCCGCTACTGCTGTATGTTGCTGCTAACGCGCGCACAGTCAGCGTGGCTATTGTGGTAGAGCGGAAGGAGGCAGGTAAAGAGCATCCGGTTCAGCATCTGGTTTATTATATCAGTGAGGTACTTATTGAATCCAAGCAAAGGTACCCGCATTGGCAGAAGCTGGTATATGGAGTTTTCATGGCAAGCCGAAAGCTGAAGCAATATTTTCAAGGGCACCCCATCACAGTGGTCAGTTCGGCCCCCTTAGGCGATATCATCCAGAACCGGGAAGCGACTGGCCGGATTGCCAAGTGGGCTATAGAGATTGGGCCGCACGGGTTGAAGTACGTGCCCCGAACGGCGGAGAAGTCTCAAGCACTTGTCGATTTCATCAATGATTGGACGGAGCTGCAAGCACCTGAAGAGAAGCCGGATCACACATATTGGACCATCCATTTTGACGGGTCCAGGCAATTGGAGGGCTCGGGGGCTGGAGTCGTATTAACTTCCCCACGAGGTGACAATTTCTGCTACGTTCTCCGCTTAATGTTCCCCTGTACTAACAATGCAGCTGAGTATGAAGCCTTGCTCCATGGTCTCCGGATGGCTAAAGAGATGAATTTAAGCCGGGTTAAGTGCTTCGGTGACTCGGACCTAGTGGCTCAGCAGGTGTCCGGCACTTGGGATTCCAAGGACCCACTCATGGCTGCATATCGTCGTGAGGTGGATAATGTTGCAGGTCACTTCAAGGGCTATCAGGTGGACCACGTGCACCGTCGGAAGAATGAAGCGGCTGATGCTTTAAGCCGGTTGGGTTCTCAACGTAAACCGGTCCCGCCTAATGTTTTTCTTGATGTGCTACACAACCCGTCGGTCAAGCTCCTTGGTGAAGCGGATTTGGCGATTCCTGATCCAGAGGCTCAACTGGTGGCAGCTCTACACGTCATTCCGGATTGGACGCTTCCTTATCTTGCGTACATGAACCGGGGCGAGTTACCAGAGGACGAAACCTTGGCACGGCAGATAATCAGGCGGTCCAAGTCTATGACTATTGTTAATGGTGAACTGCATCATTGCAGTGTGTCAGGGGCGTTTCAACGCTGCATGTCTCATGAAGAAGGTTGTGAAATTTTGCGTGAGATCCACGAAGGAGATTGCGGTCATCACGCCAGTTCAAAATCTTTGGTGGCTAAAGCGTTCCACCATGGTTTTTATTGGTTAACTGCTCATGCTGATGCGGAGGATCTGGTCAGACGATGTGACAGTTGCCAAAAGTTCTCAAGGCGCGCTCATGTGCCGGCTCAAGAATTGAGGATGATTCCGATTACTTGGCCGTTTGCAACTTGGGGGCTGGATATGGTTGGGCCTTTCAAAAGGTCCAAGGATAAGAAGACCCACCTCTTGGTGGCGGTTAACAAATTTACAAAGTGGGTGGAGGCAGAACCTGTTAGCAAGTGTGATGCAGCCATGGCGGTTCAGTTCATCAAAAAGGTGATTTTCCGGTTTGGCTTTCCACATAGTATCATCACAGATAATGGTACCAATTTGTCCAAGGGGGCTATGAAGGAGTTCTGTGAACGTGAGCATATCCGGCTTGATGTTTCATCAGTAGCCCACCCACAGTCCAATGGTCAAGCAGAAAGAGCTAATCAAGAGATCTTAAGAGGCATCAAACCACGGCTTATGGTTCCTTTGCAGAGGACACCGGGTTGTTGGGTAGAAGAACTACCATCGGTGTTATGGAGTATCAATACTACGCCCAACAGATCCACAGGATACACGTCGTTCTTCATGGTCTACGGAGCAGAGGCGGTTCTTCCCAGTGATATCCGTCATGACTCGCCTCGTGTAGCGGCTTATGTTGAAGCGGATAACGAGACGGCACGACAAGACGCTTTGGACCTGTTGGATGAGAAACGTGACATAGCAGCTGTCCGTTCTGCGATTTACCAACAGGATCTTCGTCGTTATCACAGTCGCCGGGTCAGAACCAAAACCTTTCAAGAAGGAGATTTGATGCTTCGGCTCATTCAAGATCAGACTGATATGCATAAGTTATCCCCACCTTGGGAGGGACCTTTCGTGGTCAGCAAGAATCTGCACAACGGGTCATACTATCTGATCGATATTCGAGAGCATAAAGACTCACCTACATCAGAGGAGGAGACCAACAGGCCATGGAACATAGCTCATCTTCGGCCTTACTATACCTGAGCCATCGGCTCTACTTATGTACATATTATGACAAGTGTATATATTATGATTAATATAAACCGGAGCCTCAGCTAAAGCGGGGTATCTGTTCTTTTACATCATGTGTGGTTACATGGAGCTGTTCTATCTTAAAGCGGCCTCCGGTTTACCCCTTCAATTTTTTATAAAAATCACTTGGGGGCTTGGTCGTGTCCGAACCAATGCAACACCTTTTGATAGGCGCAAGCCACCAGATCACTTGGGGACATGGTCAAGTCTGAACCAGTCACGACTCATGATCGGCCTAAGGCCATAGAATCACTTGGGGGCTTGGTCGAACCCGAACCATTGCCAAGCCTTTTGATCGGCATAATGCCACGGTTTCATTTGGGGACCTGGCTGACTTGAACCATAGCTACACCTACCGGGAGCTTGGTCGTGCCCGACCATGGTAACACCATCTGATCGGCTCAGTAAAGCCTCTATTTGCAAAGGTTTTTTATCATTGCCTTTTCTTCGACATTTTTTACTGTTGCTTTGCGTTTTTTAAACCGGCAACATTTTAAACCGGTTCAAAACTGTCAATTGACGGAACACGGTCTGTTTTGTTTAATACGGAGATTATTTGCCCGGTTTGATTTTTTCTGTTAAACTTCCATTATAGAGTAACAGGGTTGTTTTTCATAACCCGGCACGGTTTACATGGTAAACCGGCATTTTATACACAGGAGCTGTTTTCTCCATTGACGGTTTAGGTTTGTAAACCTCCGTTTCAAGAGTGGCTAAGCCGACTTCATGCCCAGCAATGGCAGGTATTTTGTATCACAAAACTTTGATAATATACCTCATTTTCATTACATATATGTATATTGTTGGAAATATGCCCTAGAGGCAATAATAAATGGATTATTATATTTCCTTGTTCATGATAATTGTCTATTGTTCATGCTATAATTGTATTGTTCGGAAATCATAATACATGTGTGAATACATAGACCACAATGTGTCCCTAGTAAGCCTCTAGTTGACTAGCTCGTTGATCAATAGATAGTCATGGTTTCCTGACTATGGACATGGGGATGTCATTGATAACGGGATCACATCATTAGGAGAATGATGTGATGGACAAGACCCAAACCTAAGCATAGCACAAAAGATCGTGTAGTTCGTTTGATAGAGCTTTTCTGAATGTCAAGTATCATTCCTTAGACCATGAGATTATGCAACTCCCGGATACCGTAGGAGTGCTTTGTGTGTATCAAACGTCACAACGTAACTGGGTGACTATAAAGGTGCACTACAGGTATCTCCGAAAGTATCTGTTGGGTTGGCATGAATCGAGACTGGGATTTGTCACTCCGTGTGACGGAGAGGTATCTCTGGGCCCACTCGGTAAGACATCATCATAATGAGCTCAAAGTGATCAAGGTGTTGTTCACGGGATGATGTATTACGGGAACGAGTAAAGAGACTTGCCGGTAACGAGATTGAACAAGGTATCGGTATACCGACGATCGAATCTCGGGCAAGTATCGTACCGATGGACAAAGGGAATTGAGTACGGGATTGATTAAGTCCTCGACATCGTGGTTTATCCGATGAGATCATCGAGGAGCATGTGGGAGCCAACATGGGTATCCAGATCCTGCTGTTGGTTATTGACCGGAGATCGTCTCGGTCATGTCTGCATGTCTCCCGAACCCGTAGGGTCTACACACTTAAGGTTCGGTGACGCTAGGGTTGTTAAAGATATTAGTATGCAGCAAACCGAAGGTTGTTCGGAGTCCCGGATGAGATCCCGGACGTCACGAGAGGTTCTAGAATGGTTCGGAGGTAAAGATTTATATATGGGAAGGTGTTGTACGGACACCGGAGAGTCTCGGGGGCATATCGGTATTGTACCGGGGCCACCGGAGAGGCACCGGGGGTCCACCTTAAGGGGCCAGCCCTCTCGGAGGGCCTCATGGGCCACAAGGGGCAGGGAACCAGCCCCTGGAGGGCTTGGCGCACCCCTTCCCTTGGGCCCATGCGCCTAGGGTTGGGGGGAAACCCTAGTGGGGGCGCCCCCCTTGCTTTGGGGGCAAGCCCCCCACCCTTGGCCGCTGCCCCCTGGAGATCCATCTCCAGGGCTGCGCCCCCCCTAGTGGGCCTATATAAAGGGGGGAGAGGGAGGGCAGCCGCACCCCTGCTGCATTGGCGCCTCCCTCTCCCCGTTACTCCTCTCCCTCTCTCCACAGAAGCTTGGCGAAGCCCTGCTGGAACTCTGCTGCATCCACCACCACGCCGTCGTGCTGCTGGATCTTCATCAACCTCTCCTTCCCCCTTGCTGGATCAAGAAGGAGGAGACGTCGATCGTCCCGTACGTGTGTTGAACGCGGAGGTGCCGTCCTTTCGGCGCTGGTCATCGGTGATTCGGATCACGGCGAGTACGACTCAATCATCCACGTTCTCCTTGAACGCTTCCGTTGCGATCTACAAGTGGTATGTAGATGCTCTCCTATCCCCTCATTGCTAGAATACTCCATGGATAGATCTTGGTGATGCGTAGGAAAATTTTAATTTCTGCTACGATCCCCAACATATATAAAGGTTATAAACCGGCTGGCTGTACAGCCGCCGCGCCAGTTTAAGACGTGTGATTGCAGGCCATATAGATAAGAGGTTTCGCCCATTCCAACAAAATTATTAATGCCTATGCACGAAGGCATCTCGGAAGCAAGAGTATTAACTATCCTATTACAAGGCAACATGGTGCCCAAACAAAGATCATTGTTTTCTTGACGGAAAATAACAAAGCAGCCCTTTAAACCGGCTTCCGGTTCAAACTTGGTCACCGCCCTAATCTGATGGTTGAGGGTCTTCCTGTGCCGCTTCAGCTTCTTCTTCCCTACCGAGTGGCTGGAAATCAACAGTGGTCCAGTCGATTCCCATTAGGGCTTGAAAGACAGCTTCATCATGGATTAGGGACGACGGGTCAATATCAAGAGCGTAAGTATGCTTACGGATTGGAGGGATCAGATTTTCCGCTTCGGGAATCGGTGTAGACACTCGTTTATTCTGGTTGTTATACTGAGCTTGATAGTGCGACAAGTCTGCCTCCTCCACCAATTGGCAAGCTAAAGGGCGCACCGCCCGGTTTATTGCTCTCAGATCATCCTCATTGAATTCAGAACCATCTTCTTTCAAACTGGGATAACCTTGAGCTGCCTCAACAGGATCGAAATCCGGTACCCAAGCCTTTGCCCGAATTAAGGCGTTGATGGCACCGGTTCGAGCAGCAGATTTCTTCAGTTCTACAATACTGGCAGGAAGCATTGACAACCTCTTAAGAGTATCTTGGATTAAAGAGGGCGCCGGATTGTTGTGTGACGCCGTAGAGATGATCCGTTGCGCTCCAGTGTACAGCTGTTCAATCAATGTATAGGCGGCCTTCAATTTCATCCGAACATCTGACCCCAAGTGACTAATGCGTGTACCTATAACATCACGAAGAGTTCACAAACCGGACCTATCATAGGAAGGTTAAATTATTACAGAAGTCACAGGAAGTTTACCAAAGATGGCAGCAGTCATGGCATGCACTTGCCGCTTTACGCTGGTTAGCTCATCTACCACCGGTTTAAGGGCAGCTTCGGCAGTTTCAATTTTCTTGGTCAAAGCGGCTTTTTCGGTGGACCAATCCGTTCGCTCTTTGTTGAAGCCCTCCTTCAGCTGTTCCATGACGCTTAAAGCGCTGGTCAACTCCTCTTTTGCCTTGGAGGTTTCAGCTTGTTGGGATTTCAAATTTTCTTGAAGATCGGCGAGTTGGCTCTCTTTGTTTTTCAGCTCAGCCTGCATACAGACAGTCATATAATTTAATGAAACGGTACAAGAATTGAAGTACCAACCACATAACAAGTTATGCACTTGGTACTTGGGGGCTAATGCATATTTGATCTTCATCTGTCAATTAATTGCAAAGTCCCAAGCTCAATACAAGTATTCAACTTGGCACTTGGGGGCTAATGCATATTTGATCCAGTACAGTTCTGATGCTGCCATATCAAGCTATTTAAGTACCCGGTTTAACTACATTAAGTTGAACCGGCCCTTGGGGGCTATATCAGTGAATTTCAAGGCATTCGGATTTATGTTAGCAAGTCCCGGTTCGGAAGAGGATTGCAAAGCCGGCCCTTGGGGGCTAGGGGAGTTAACAAAATTGAAGTATCCAAGCAGGAAACAGCACATAGAAGTTACCTCAAATTTTTCCTTCATCATATTCAGCAGGCCGGCTTCATAGTCACGGTTGGTATACAGCCGGTTTAAGTAGCCGGAATGGAGATCTTGAGTATTCAAAGCTGCGTAAGTGGCCAGATCAACATTCCACTTGCCCTTGCTCATAGTAGCGAATTCTTCTTTGGCAGTATGCCGGGATAAAGAGACCGGATTGCTCGGTTCAGTACGGCCAATGCCAATGATTATAACATCATCCTCCTTGGCGCCACCGGTTTGTCTTGGGGAAGTTGGTTTGCTAACAGGCCGGATTGGACTGGGGGATTTTTCAACCCGGATGGGGCTTCCGGGCTCATCAGCAGGCTTTTCTTCAGCAACAACATCATCACCTTGAAGTGGAGGGTCATTGGGTATATCTTCACAAACGACCGCTTCAGGATCCAGTGTTTTACCCGGTTCAGGAACGACATCTTCCTTGGCCGCTTTATCCAGGCGGGCCTTTTTGCTTGGCCTAGGTTTGGCCCTACAAGGAGTAATTCCAATCAAATACAGTACATGTTCTAATATGATGTATCAGAAATATTATGCTAAACATAGCTTACCCAAGCACTGTCTTGAGTGGCGGCAGTTGAGTAGCTGATGACTCTCTAGAGGATGAGTGGGAAGTAACCTGATAATCGGAGTCAGACGGATTAAGAGGTTGACGATAACAGCCCGCTGTAGGACAAGCACTGACAAGCAAATTAGAGACCTCTGAACGGCGTTTCCGAACCGTTCGGTAAACCGGCGGAGGTAACTACCTGGCCGCTGTGCCGGGTTGTGCGGCGAGCTTCGTGCTGTTGGGTCTTCATAAGAAATTTGGGATCCAAGTAAGCAAGAGGATGAGAAAATTTAACTTTCCGGTTTGCCTGGCGAGTTTTTAGTGAAGGCAAAAGTTTTGAATCAGAAGAGAGAGTAATTACCTCTACAATGTCAGCATTGCTAGCTTCGGCATCATCCTGACAAATATTATCGTCAATAAGGCGTGTGAAAAGTAAACCGAGTGAATCAAGTTCTACCTCAAGGTCCGGATTACCCACATCGTCATCAGTAGGTGGATCAGAGGAGGCAGTGGTTTTCCTCTTATGAGCAGGCCTCTTAATGACTTTGGTTTTTGGCCGGGTTGGTCTTTATGGTTTGTCTGCCTTCTCCTGTGGGAGCTTCTTGGTCCAAAACGGATCATTGCCCTGTTTCAACAGATATTGGTGTCAAATAATAAGAAGAAATAACAACATTAGGGTCAATGACAGGCGAAATTAAAAACTTACAGGTGGCGGTTTGTTGGTGGCGCAGAAAGGAAGCAGGCCGGCTCGGGCACAGATATATTCTGATTCATTCAAGATTTTCTTTACTGCTTCTGTGACTTCTTCGTCGGTGAGCTGGATATTCATGTGTCGCAGTGGGTCGTCAACACTGCTTGTGTATTCACACATCAAACCGGAACGTTGACTAAGGGGCAGTATGCTCCATGATATCCAGCAATGAGCGAGATCAACTCCTGTTAAACTATTGGCCATAAAGGCTCTGAGCTTGGACAGTTGAGGAGCGTATTTACTCCTTCCCTTGGTGGTTAATCTTTGTGGAAAGGGGTGGGTATTGCTAAGACGCTCCGGACGAAAGCCATGCAAGGGATTTTCATCAGCAGGGGAAGTGTCTTTGCAATAAAACCATGATTGATTCCATTCTTGGGGATGGCTGTGCAGTTTAGCGTGAGGATAAGTGACTTCTTTCCTCTTCTGAATCGCCATACCGCCCAATTCCATATTGGAACCATCAGTGAATTCTGTGCGGCGGTTTAGATGAAAACAATCTCTGAATAACTCAACTGTGGGTTCTTCTTGAAAGAACACCTCACAGAGTACTTGGAAATGGCATATGTTAGTGACATAATTGGGACCAGTATCCTGTGGACGGAGTTGGAAATTGGCCAAGACATCCCGGTAGAATTTTGAACCGGGCGGATTAAAACCTCGGGCTAAGTGGTCTGCGAAAACAACGACCTCTCCTTCTTGAGGTGTGGGAGGATATTCCTTGCCACGGACCCTCCAATGGATGGTGTTTCTGCTGCTTAAAGCGCCAGTCAAGACTAAGTTGTTCAGTTGAGTTTCTGTGACACGAGAAGGAGCCCAGTTGCATTCATATACTTGTTTGGCCATGGTGGAGTCTACAAAATTAGTGATTCCGGTTTAAGATTGTGTTGGATAAAAATACACACCGGTATGGACAATGTTAAACCGGAGGTAACTATATCTAAGCCGGAGTTTTATAAAGCGGCATCATATAACGAACGAGTTCTGGCGGTTCAACAAGGGGACTAATGGTATATACCGGTTTATGAATTTTTCTATACTAAGGTAAACCGCTTGATCTCAGCATTGAAAGCAATTGAGGTTGCGGATAGCTAAGTATGCAGAAACAGATTTCACAAGATTGCTCTACATCACTGGATCTAAAGCAAGTATAGAAAAGAAGGAAAATATTCAAAAGCTCAAAGTAGAACTGTATTGAATCAACAGGCAGAAGTATATGTAAGATCTATAGTTTTGGGCGTGAAACTAAAAGCAGATGCTAAAAGGTGGTTACTACACAGAGAAGGGGTCCGCAGATATATCCAGGAGTTAGCATATAAGGATGAACGGGCGTTGAACGCAGCAAGAACACGAAACCCTAGAATGGATCTAGGTTAAGAAAAGCAGAAGACTTACCAGAGTTGAGGAGGACGCGGAAGATCGCCGCAGTTTTCTGGTGCGCTCAGGTTGATGCAGCGGCCAAGGTCGGTGCAAAGACGACGACGGCGGCGGAGCTCCGAGACGGACGACGCGAGGAAGAAGAAGAGGAAGGGCACGAAGGGGAAGATAAGAAATGACCTTTCGGTCCTATTTATAAGGCAAAAAACATGTGCCAGGCACGTAAATCCAGGAACCGCAAATTTCGGAAGCGGAGCTGTCGCCTCGGTTGTTGCGAGTCTATTAAACAAGGAGATATCATAGATGCTTTCTTTATGAAGGATGACATCACCCCGGTTTACAACAATTGGAGAGGATGACATCATGGCAGTTCAGCAATTACAAGAAGATATAGAAGATGAAGATTTTTCGCTAAGGATTGACATGAACCTGTTCAAATCAATCTGGGGCCTAATGTTGGAGATATTACTACTGGGCGCAAACCGGCCTACCTGGGCCGGGTTAACTTCATCAGTAGTTCAAAGGTGTTAAAGCCCAAAGAAGCAGATAAGGGCCCAAGTCCTGTAGTCGATTTAAGACCTGTAGCCGTAAACCGGCCTTACATGTAAACTTGTATTGTAAGTTAGGAATAGGAAGAGACCAACCCGGATACGAGTATGAACCGGAGATTGGGACTCTGTGAACCGACAGGCGTCACCCATGTATATAAGGGGACGACCCGGCAGCGGTTCAAGGACAGACAACAACAACTCGAGACTTAGGCGAAGCTTGTTTGCTCCCTAGTCATCGAAACCCATTCAATTCCATCACAACTAGACGTAGGCTTTCACCTTCATTGAAGGGGCCGAACTAGTATAAAAACTCTCTGCGTCCCTGCGTCCGCTTTAACCCCTTCAAGCTAACCCGAGGCGATGGCTCCACGACTAAGTCCTTTCACTAGGACATCTGCCGTGACAAAACCACGACAGAAGCCTTCTGACATGCCAGGTGTACCGAGAGGACTCGCTGAGCACACCCTCAATATTGATCCCAAGTTCAAACCGGCCAAGCAGTTCCTTCGCCGTTTTAATGAAGAGAGACGCAAGGCCATTGGAGAAGAGGTAGCCCGGCTACTAGCAGCAGGGTTTATCATCGAAGTTTATCATCCCGAATGGTTGGCGAATCCGGTGCTTGTTCTTAAGAAAAACGGAACTTGGACTACACAGATTTGAACAAGGCATGCCCGGCCGATCCTTTTGCTCTCCCGCGTATTGATCAGATCATTGATGCGACGATGGGTTGTGATCGCTTGAGTTTCCTAGATGCTTATTCAGGTTATCATCAGATCAAAATGGCAGTTAAGGACCAGGAGAAGACAACCTTCATCACCCCCTTTGGAGCCTTCTGCTATATCTCCATGCCTTTTGGGCTCAAGAGTGCCGAAGCAACCTATCAGCGTTGTGTGCAGAATTGTCTTCACAAACAGATCGGGGCAATGTTCATGCTTACGTGGATGATATTGTGGTAAAGTCCAGGAAGCAGGAAACCTTGATAGACGATCTCAAGGAGACGTTCGACAATCTCCGGGTTTATAAAATGATGCTTAACCCGGAGAAGTGCGTTTTTGGTGTTCCGGCAGGCAAGCTTCTGGGCTTTCTCGTTTCCAACCGAGGCATTGAGGCCAATCCGGAAAAAATCAAAGCAATCACATCTTTGGCTAAACTGGCATGTATCAATGATGTTCAGCGTTTGGCGGGCCGAATTGCAGCCCTGAGCCGGTTTATCAGTCGTTTGGGAGAAAAGACAATTCCCTTATATCAGATGCTGAAGAAGACAGATAAATTCGTCTTGAGTGACGCCGCTAACGCAGCATTTGAGGATTTGAAGCGGCCGCTGGCTGAACCGCCCCTTCTTGCTGCTCCGGTTGATAAGGAGCCCTTGTTATTGTACGTGGCTGCCAATGCCTGTGCAGTCCGTGTAGCGATTGTGGTTGAACGTAAGGAGGCTGGAAAGGAATATCCGGTTCAACGGCCAGTTTACTATATTAGTGAAGTACTGATCGAATCCAGGCAACGATATCCGCACTGGCAGAAGCTTGTATATGGAGTCTTCATGGCAAGTAGGAAGCTCAAGCAATACTTTCAAGGCCATCCCATCACAGTGGTTAGCTCTGCTCCCTTGGGTGATATAATCCAAAATAGAGAGGCAACTGGCCAGGTTGCAAAGTGGGCAATTGAGCTTGGTCCCCATGGGTTGAAGTATATGCCCCGAACATCCGTCAAATCTCAGGCGCTGGTTGACTTCATTAATGACTGGACCGAGTTACAGGCACCAGAGGACAAACCGCATAACACATACTGGACTATTCACTTTGACGGGTCCAGGCAGTTGGAAGGCTCGGGGGCTGGAGTCGTCCTTACTTCCCCTCGAGGTGATAAAATTTGTTATGTTCTCCGCTTAATGTTTCCTTGTACTAACAATGCAACAGAGTACGAGGCCTTACTCCACGGCCTCCGTGTGGCTAAGGAAATGAACTTAAGCCGGGTTCGGTGCTTTGGAGACTTTGGTCTAGTGGCCCAGCAAGTTTCTGGCACTTGGGATTCAAAGGATCCACTCATGGCAGCTTATAGGCGAGAGGTGGATATGGTAGCAGGCCACTTTAAAGGTTATCAGGTGGAGCACATCGACCGACGCAAGAACGAAGCAGCTGATGCTCTAAGCCGGCTGGGATCTCAATGTAAACCGGTACCACCTAATACCTTTCTGGATATTTTACATAACCCGTCTGTGAAATTGCCTACAGAGGAGGATTTAGCTGTTCCTGATCCGGAGGCCCAATTGGTAGCTGCTTTACATGCCACTCCGGATTGGACTGTCCCATATTTGGCATACCTAAACCGGGGCGAGTTACCAGATGACGAGCTTTTCGCCAGACAGATAATCCGGCGGTCCAAGTCTATGGTCGTGCACAATGGTGAGCTACACCATTGCAGCGTTTCACGTGTGTTCCAATGTTGTGTTTCTCCTGAAGAAGGGCAGGAGATTTTGCGTCAAATCCATGAAGGGGATTGTGGTCACCATGCCGGTTCAAAATCCCTCGTGGCTAAAGCATTCCGTCATGGGTTCTACTGGTTAACAACCCATTCTGATGCGGAGGATCTGGTAAAGCGGTGTGATGCTTGTCAGAAATTTTCACGTCGAGCTCATGTTCCGGCTCAATAATTACGCATGATTCCTATTACTTGGCTGTTTGCTACTTGGGGGCTCGATATGGTGGGACCCTTTAAGCGTTCCAAGGACAAGAAGACCGACCTGTTGGTGGCGGTTGACAAATTCACTAAATGGGTTGAAGCGGAGCCCATCAGTAAGTGTGACGCAGCTATGGCGGTTCAATTCCTTAAAAAGATTATTTCCCGCTTTGGCTTTCCACATGGTATCATCACAGATAATGGTACGAACCTTTCTAAAGGGGAGATGGAGGAATTTTGCCAACGAGAGCACATCCGGCTTGATCTAGCATCTGTGGCTCACCCCCAGTCTAATGTTCAAGCGGAGAGGGCGAATCAAGAAATCCTGAAGGGTGTCAAGCCTCGGCTTATGGTCCCTCTGAAGCGGACCCCGGGTTGTTGGGTGGAAGAATTACCGTCAGTGTTATGGAGTATAAACACCACCCCAAACCGGTCTACAGGTTATACACCCTTTTTCATGGTTTACGGGGCAGAGGCTGTCCTTCCAAGCGATATTTGTCACGACTCGCCCCGAGTTGCGAATTATGTTGAAGCGGACAATGAGCAAGCACGCCAAGAGGCGCTGGACCTGTTAGATGAGAAACGGGACATGGCTTTGGCTCGGTCGGCGGTTTATCAACAAGACCTGCGGCGTTATCACAGCCGCCGGGTTAAATCAAGAACCTTTCAAGAAGGTGATCTGGTGCTCCGTCTCGTTCAAGACCAGACTGATATGCACAAGCTATCCCCGCCTTGGGAAGGACCCATTGTGGTCAACAAGAATCTGCACAACGGATCATACTACCTCATTGACGTTCGAGAAGACTCACGTAGCTCTGAGGAGGAGACCCGGCGGCCATGGAACATAGCTCTCCTACGGCCTTATCATACTTGAAGCCACTGGCTTTTCTTATGTATATATTTCGACAATGTGCATATTATGATCAATAAAATAAACCGACACCCTTGCTAAATCAAGCAGGATCTCCGCTGTTTTTCTTCCGATATCTATTAACTTGGGGGCTTCAACTAAGAAAAGCGGAGTACTACCTCTTAAACCGGCTATCACGCCACCACTTAGCTTGGGAGCTTCACACCCAAGGGGCCAAAGAGAGTCTGATTGCTCACAACACAGCTCAAACATAGGCACCCATTGAGCACAGCTCACAAAGTTACTTGGGGGCTCTTTGTGTCAAATACCAAAGAGCTTGAAAGGACCCTTGTAGCCGGGTATCGACCCACGGCTTGGAAGCCTGGTGTATTCACCTAAACCCCGGGTTAACCTGCCTTCATCAAGTAAGCCACTCCTATCCAGGTAATCCTGGCACGACCCATCGAACGTTTGACAGTTACTCTCTTTGAGACCCTGAACTCATCAAAGTTAAAACGATGATTGGTTAGTTGGAGGCCCATCTTAAAAGGCTTTGCTAAAATGGTTTAACTCAGTGGTCTGGCAGCCCATGAAAAGCCTCGATTTGGGCCTGGCAGCCCTTGAAAAGCCTTGCTATGTTTTCTTTGTTCATGCTAAGTCTTTATTCTTTCATCATGTTTACGATGAACCCGGTGTTTCTTAACCCGGTGTGGCTTACGGATTTTCTGTTTAAGCATTCAAATAAAGGTAATCCGGCATCCTTCAAACGGGTCTGGTTTGACACTGTCTCCAGCAATCGTCTGGTGTTTATCACAACCCAGTTCGATATCATATACCAACATGGCATAGTGGAAGTTGGATTTTCATCCTTCCTAATATCACAATTGGTAAAACTAACAGCAATGTTTCATATCACAGGTATGATTTATTATTGCTATGTTGTTAGCAACCATGGTTGCTTGCCAAGATATGTGGGGTACTTTTGACCCGTCCAGCGGTAAACCGTCTGGGCAGATTTTCTCTTATGCAGATACAGGGATTGCATGATATGGAGCAAACATAAGGCAGTATTAAAATTCTCATGACAGATCAAGGCAAAGTATATCCCAGTGCACGATGGCAGCCGGATCACAATATTTTTCTAGCCTATTACAAGGCGCTTTCAAGGCCCAAAATATGGTGTTGTGTCCCCCTGAACAAAGTTTGCGGAGCATCCAACAACTTGCCGGATTAAGTTTCGTTGCCGCGATGTTGCGAAGTGGACGGGTCATTTGGTGCCGGGTCAGCCTCTTCTTCACCTTGTGGTTGGAAATCCATGCTTGTCCAGTCAATCCGGGTTAAAGCCTGAAAGACAGCTTCTTCACTGATAAGTTCTGACGGATCAACATCAGGGGCATAAGTGTGCTTACGGATTGGCGGAATGAGATTTTGCACTTCCGGCAGATCAGCATTAATCCGTTTGTTATTTGCATCATAACGAGGCCGGTGAACAGTCAAGTTAGCATCTTCTGCCAGCGGACTCGCCAGAGGACGCATCTCCCTTGTCACCCTTTTCAAGGCTTCGTCATCAAAGTCCGCCCCATCTTGTGTGCTTGGAAAGCCTTTGGCAAGGTCAACCGGATCAAGGTCAGCTATCCACGCTTTGGCTCGGGTAAGGGCCAGCAAAGCGCCTGCCCTGGCAGCAGATCGCTTCACCTCTTCTATCTGTGCTGGTACCATAGATAGCCTTGCTAGCGTTTCCTTGATCAGGGTTGGGGCCGGGTTGTCATAGGAGGCTGCACAAATAACCCGTTGGGCACCAGCATACAGTTGTTCAATAAAAGTATATGCTGCTTTCAAATTCACCCGTGCATCTGAGCCCAGATGAGTAATACGGCTTCCTGCAACGGTTTAAGGATTATTAACGGCTGCCTTCCAACAAGGAATATTTCATGGCTTAGTGAGAGTACTCACCAAAAATGGCAGAGGTCATAGCATTCACTTGGCGCTTCAATCCGGAAAGCTCCTCTTCCACCGGTTTAAGAGCTGATTCGGCGTCTTTAGCTCGTTTTCGTAATGCATCCTTCTCAGTTTCCCACTTGGCACGTTCAGTCTTGAAGTCTTCTTTAAGTTGTTCCAGGGAAGTTAAAGCGGCTTTTAGTTCATCTTTGGACTTTGGAAGATTCCTCTTGCTGAGATTTGATGCTTTCTTGAAGGTTAGCAATTTGAGTGCGTTGACCATTTATCTCCGCCTGTCAGTCACAGATGCATATCAATATAATATCAAAGTCCCAAGTATACAACTAGTTATACACTTGGCACTTGGGGGCTAATGCGGATTGCTTCTTTCCTGCTGCTGGTTCAAAGTCCCCAGGATCAATACAAGTTTTAATCCGGGCACTTGGGGGCTAATGTATATTTATTCAAAAGAAAATCAATAAGGAGCAGTACAGAATGAGAGGGATCACAAGTCCCGGTTCAATTTTACAAATTAACCCGGTCCTTGGGGGTTACAGGATACAAGATTGAGATGAGAAGGAATACCTCATAGCGTTCTTTCATCAGGTTCACCAAATCAGCTTCAGAGTCCCGGCTTGCATAAAGCCGGTTCAAGAATCCAGAATGAAGCTCCTGGACAAAAAGATGAGCGTATTTTGACAAATCAATTTCTATTTTTCCTTTGCCCGGGAAAGCAAATTCATCTTTGGCCTTATGCTTTGCCAGTGACGCCAACTTCATCATCCTTTCATGGGATTGAAGCGGTAGGAGGAGTTGGCGGATTGGCTGTGGAGTTCAGAGGATCAACAACTGGACTGGCAGGTGTGGCATGTGGACTGGAGGTGCCCTCGTGAGTGGACGGGTCAGCTTCTGGCGGATCAGCGTTTACAATTGGTTCTGGCGGGACAAAATCGTCCATGGTATTATCAAAGTTCTCACGGGCATCTTCAGGAATCTCTGCCGGTTCAACTTCGCCAGAAGGGGTACTGGTCTTAGCCTTCTTACTCAGACGAGCTTTGCCGCTAATATCAAAACAAGGATTAGCCGGGTCAATATAAGGATAAGGGAAAAATGAAAGGTTGTATGCTTACCCAGGGACGGTTTTCAATGGAGGCAGTTGAGTGGTGGATGAACCGCCCGACGAGTTTGAAGATACCTGATAGTTTGAGTCAGATGGATTGAGAGGGCATCGGAAAAAACCCTTCAAAGGATAACGTTTTTCAGGAGAACAAGCAACCTCTGGATGGCGTTTCTGGGTTGGTGTCAGAGGTAAACCAGAGGAAGTGACCTGTTGGACACTGTGCCGAGTTGTGCGACGACCTTCGGTTTGCTGTGTCTTCAAAGAAAGTCTTTGACCCACATAAGCAAGAGGGTGAGAGCATTTCACTTTCCGAACTGCACGGCGAAGCCTTTGAGCTGGCACAAGTTCTGAGTCAGAAAGATAAATTACCTCAACGTGATCTGCACGGCTGGCCTCTGCATCATCCTGGGAGTAATCATTGTCAATAAGATGTATGAAATAAAAGCCAAGGGAGTCAAGTTCTACCTCTTCAGTTGATTCATGGACATCTTCTGGCGGTGCAGAAGTCTCGGCGGCTTTCTTCTTGCCAGCTCTCTTGGTGACCTTGCTCTTAACCTGAGGAGCCTTGGCTGGTTTGTCTTGAAGTTTCTTTTTCCAGAAGGAGCTGTCTCCCTGGGAGGTTGTGCAAAGGACTATTACAATAGAGCTATAAGCGCAGCAGAGTCAGGAAGATACAAAGTTAAAATGCTTACTGCTGGCAGTTTGTTGGAGGCATAATAAGAAGGCAGACCGACCTGAGTGCACAAAGTGAGATTTTCATCAAGTATTTTCTTCACACTTTCAGTGATCTCATCCTCAGTCATCTCTATTTGGTTAAACCGTTGCGGGTCATATGTCTGGCCAGTATATTCACACATTAACCCGGGGCGGCGGCTTAAGGGCAAAATACACCATGAAAGCCAGCAGCGGACAAGATCAACGCCAGTTAAACCATTGGCCATGAAAGCCCGGAGTCTAACAAGTTGGGATGCATAGGCTTGACGTTCTTTTGCTGTTAGTCGTGGAGGTAAAGGGTGGCTATTGCTAAGCCGGTATGGCCGGTAACCCGGCAGAGGATTTTCGTCAGTAGGAGCAGTGTTTTGACAGTAGAACCACGTTTGGTTCCAGTCCTTTGGGTGGCTATGAAGTTTGGCATGAGGAAATTCAACTTCTTTCCTCTTCTGAATTGAAAAGCCGCCAAGTTCAGTGTTGGGGCCGTCAGCGAATTCGGTCCGGCGGTTTAAGTGAAAGAGATCCCGGAATAAATCAACAGTTGGTTCTTCCTGCAGATAAACTTCGCAGAAAACCTGGAAATCACATATATTGGACACTGAGTTTGGTCCTATATCTTGAGGATGGAGTTGGAAGCTGGCAAGCACATCCCGGAAATTTTTTGATCCGGGGGGACTGAAGCCCCGGCCCAGATGTTGCAAGAACACAATCACCTCTCCCTCTTTGGGTTCAGGAGGGCATTCAGGACCAGGAACTCGCCACTGAAGAACATTCTGTGGAGCTAAAGCGCCTGTAACGACAAAGTTGTTGATCTGTGTCTCGGTAATCCAGGATGGGACCCAGTTACAGGCAGCAAATTGTGGTGCCATCACAGTCTGCAGAAGGAAAATGGGAAGTTTACGATTGCTGATCGAAGTGAATTCATCAATATTAAATTGGCATATAATGCTAAACCGGAAATTTAATCAAAGTGTACGTAAGAGGAGCCAAGCATTGCTATTCAAAATTATACGGCGGTTTAAGTGAGGGCTAATGGCATATGAGGAATTATCAACTATCGCAGGTTAAACCGCCCTTCGGTGAAAGGGTTAGATCTGAAAATTTACTAAGTGTTGCAGAAACAAGTTTCACAAGATGGTGATATAATTTTGGATCTACCGTCGGTCAATGAAGAAATTTTTCTGAGCCCTACAATGGCATTAAGCGGAACAGAGAAGGTTCAGATAAGAATTTATCCAGGAATAGCAAGATGTTGTGGTACGGTACAGTAAAAACTAAAGATCCAGCCGCAAAAAGAAACTATCAGGCATTACTAGATTCAGTGAGATGCTAAAGGGAATGCAGGTAAACGCTGACGAACGCTGATGAACACCGACGAACACCAAAGAAACTTTGAAACCCTAATACAGATCTGATAAGTGAGAAAAAGGAGCATTTACCAGAGTCACACAGCGGAGGAGGAGTATCGCAGGAGCTCTGGCGCAAACAGGGTGATGTGGCGGCCTGAGATGAGGCAGAGCTTCAAGGTCGACGACGACGGCGATGCTTGAGTTCTTCGGGTCGCGAGGAGGAAGACGAGGCGAAGAGGCAAGGGGGAAAACTGAAGGAGCCTCGGTCTTATTTATAATGGAAAGGGGATAAAATGGCAGGCGCGAAAATCGAGGGGTCTGAAGCGGTAGGAAAGGATGCAGTTGTCGCCTTGGTCTTCGGGAATTAATTGAAGAGAAGGGAATCTTCATAAATCTTTTTATGCAGAGATGACATCACCATAACTTACTGCAGTGACAGAAGATGACGTCACGGCGGTTCACTAAAGTTCACAGGGAAACGCAATATGGCGGTTTATGAGGGTGGTTATCAATTTTAATAATTTTCCTAAGGATTGAAGATTGACATGAACAGGTCCAAATCAATCTGGGGCCTAATGTTGAGGATATAACCGCTAAGGGTAAACCGACCAGGAGGGGCCGGTTTACCTTTAGCTATACTGAAGCCCAAGACAACTCGGAGGATGGCGATTTACGGATGAAGCTTAGTGGCCCAGGGCCCACGGACGATTTAGGGCCCATGATGATAAACCGCCATGCTTGTATAAACTTGTATTATAATAAAGAAAGGAAGAGACCAAGGCTGACACTTGTATAAGTCAGCCTAGGACTCTGTAGACCGGCCGGGGTCCTCCTGTGTATATAAAGGGGTGACCCGGCGGCGGTTTAGGGACAGACAACAACAAATCGAGGCTCAGGCTAGCGTATTCGCTCCCTGCGCATCCAAACCCAATCAATCCCATCACAACTAGACGTAGGCTTTTACCTTCATCGAAGGGGCCGAACTAGTATAAACTCCCGTGTCCCTTGTCCGGTTTAACCCCTTCAAGCTAACCCGTTGCGATGGCTCCACGACTAAGTCTTTCCAAGAAGACATCTGACGTGTTAAATAGGACCGAAGGGTCATTTCTTTTTCCCCTTCATTCCCTTCTGCTTCGTCTTCCTCGCGTCGTCCAACCTTGGAGCTCCGCCGCCGCCGACGACCTCTGCTCCAACCTTGGCCGCTGCATCACCCTGATTGTACCAGAGCATCGCGGTGATCTTCTGCCTCTTCCTTGACTCCGGTGAGTTCTTCACTTTTCCCCCTATAGATCCGTTCTAGGGTTTCCAAGTTCTTCAGTGTTCATCGTCTGCTTCGTGCTCATATGATAGATCTTATATGAACCTATGAATCCTTACTCTGTATAGCGGTAGTTTTTAGCATCCGCCTCCACTTATATGCTTCAAGGCCATAGATCTGTCTGTATCTCTGCCCATTAATTCGGTATTGTTCCTCTCTGAACCTTGAATATTTTTCTTCTTTCTGAACATGTTCTAGATCTAAACTTGTAGCGCTATCTTGTGAAACCTGTTTTTGCGCACATAATCATCTGTGATCTAGATTTATCAATGTTTCTAGACCAGGCGGTTTAACCTTGTACAAAAATTGATAACCCGGTATATACCATTAGTCCCCTTGTTGAACCGCCGGAATTCCTTAACTAAGCACTGCCGCTTTGCCGAACTCCAGTTTATAAATAGCCGCCTCCGGTTTAGCAATATATGAACCCGTGTTTATTTTTCCAACATATTCTTGAACCGGAATTACTGCTTTGTAGATTGCACCATGGCCAAACAAGTGTATGAGTGCAACTGGGTTCCTTCTCGTGTGACTGAAACTCAACTGACCAATTTAGTCAAGACTGGCGCTTTAAGAAGACATGATGTTATCCATTGGAGGGTCCCAGGCACAGAATGTCCTCCCCAGCCTAAAGAGGGAGAGGTGGTTGTTTTTGCTGATCATCTAGCCCGGGGCTTCAATCCTCCCGGTTCAAAATTTTACCGGGACGTCCTAGCCAATTTCCATCTCCGTCCGCAAGATATAGGCCCAAACTCTATAACCAACATCTGTCACTTTCAAGTGCTCTGTGAGGTGTTCTTTCAAGAGGAGCCCATAGTTGAACTATTCAGAGACTGCTTCCATTTAAACCGTCGCACTGAATTCACCGACGGTCCCAACACAGAGTTAGGCGGTATGGCGATTCAAAAGAGAAAAGAGGCCACTTATCCTCACGCCAAGCTGCACAGCCATCCCAAAGAGTGGAATCAAACATGGTTCTACTACAAAGATACCTCTCCTTCTGACGAAAATCCTTTGCCGGGTTACCGTCCAGAGCGGCTTAGCAACACACATCCTTTCCCACAAAGACTGGCCGCTAAGGAGAGAAGCAAATATGCTCCTCAATTATCCAAACTCAGGGCCTTCATGGCTAATGGACTGACGGGGGTTGACCTTTCCCGCTGCTGGATATCATGGAGTATACTGCCCTTAAGTCAACGTTCCGGTTTGATGTGCGAGTACACAGGAAGTGAAAAAGACCCTCTTCAACACATTGACATCCAGCTCTCAGACGACGAAGTCACAGAAGCTGTGAAAAAAGATGCTGAATGAATTAGAAGCTGCCTGCGCCCAAACCGGCCTGGCTCCCTTCTGTGCCATCAACAAACCGCCAGCTGTAAGACTTATACCTTGCACTTTTCATTGAATCTGCCTGCTCAAAGTATCAGTTTGCTAATATCAACAATTTTCAAACAGGGCGATGATCGTTTTGGAGCAAGAAACCTCCGCAAGAGAAACCGGAGAAGCCAGAGAAACCGGAGAGACCAACCCGACCCAAGACCAGAGTTGTTAAGAGGCCAGCTAACAGGAAGAAAACCACCGCGTCTTCTGATACAATAGATCATGATGATGTGGGTAATCCGGACCTAGAAGTAGAACTTGATTCCCTTGGATTATTTTTCACACGCCTTATTGATAATGACCATTGTCAGGATGATGCAGAAGGCAGTCAGGTTGACGCTATAGAGGTAATCACTCTGTCCTCCGATTCAATCCCTTTACCTTCACAAAAAATCTGTCGGGCAAACCGGAAAATTAAATTTTCTCATCCTCTTGCTTATTTGGATCCAAATTTTCTTATGAAGACACAACAACATGAAACCCGTCGCACAACCCGACACAGCGGCAAGGTAGTCACCTCCGCCGGTTTACTGAACAGTCCGGTTTGGAAACGCCGTTCAGAGGTATCTAACTCTCTTGTCAATGCTTGTCCTAAATCGGGCTGTTTTCGTCAACCTCTTAATCCGTCTGACTCCGATTACCAGGGCACCTCCCATTCATCGTCTGGCGAGTCATCAGCCACCCAGCTGCCGCCACTCAAAACGGTGCTTGGGTGAGTTATATTTCTTACGATGTTTCAGATATATTACATTATAACATACGCTGTATTGATCCTCTTCATTTCTTTCAGGGCCAAACCTAGGCCAAGCAAGAAGGCTCGCTTGGACAAAGCGGCTGAAGAGGATATCGTTCCTGAACCGAACAGAACACCAGGTCCTGAAGCGGCTATCCGTGAGGATGTGCCAAATGATCCCCCACCGCAAGATGATGATTTTGTTGCTGAAGAACCACATGTTGACACCTCAGGTCCTGTTGATCAGCCCACAAGCCCAATCCGGATTGATAGAACAACCAGCCCGTCGAAGCAAGCTGATAAACCGGTGACTCCAATGCAAACCGGTGAAGCCAAGGATGATGATGTTATTATTACTGGCATTGGTCGTACCGAGCCCGGCAATCCTGTCGCTTTATCCAAACACACTGCCAAAGAAGAATTTGCTGCAATTGGTAAGGGCAAATGGAATGTCGACTTGTCAACCTATGCCGCTCTGTCTCCCCAAGATCTCCATTCCGGCTATTTGAACCGGTTATACACCAGCCGTGACTATGAAGCAGGTCTGGTTAATATGATGAAGGACAAATATGAGGTAATTTCCATATAGTCCTCTGCTTATAATCTGTCAACTCCAGTAGCCCCCAAGTGACGGTTTAAGATATCAACTTAAACCAGGACTTTTTCAATGTGAACTTCAACGTATCTGAATTTTGCTGATGTAGCCCCCAAGGGCCGGTTCAACTTAACATAGTTGAACCGGGACTTTAGGAAAAAAGTATCAATAATTATTGAGCAAATAACCATTAGCCCCCAAGTGCCAAGTTGAATACTTGTATTGAGCTTGGGACTTCCATAAAAATTGTAAGATGAAGATCAAATAGGCATTAGCCCCCAAGTACCAAGGACATAACTTGTTATGTGGTTGGTACTTCACTTATGTACTCTCATCTTAATTATATTATTGTATGTATGTAGGCCGAGATGAGCAAAAGAGAGAACCAAATCGCCGATCTGCAAGAAAATCTGAAGTCCCAGCAAGCTGAAACCTCCAAAGCCAAAGAGGAATTAACCAGCGCTTTAAGCGCCATGGAACAGCTGAAGGAGGGCTTCAAGAAGGAGCGGGCGGATTGGACCACTGAGAAATCCGCTTTAACCAAACGAGCAGAAAATGCTAAGGCTGCCCTGAAACCGGTAGTGGACGAACTGACCAGCATAAAGCGGCAAGTGCATGCCATGACCGCTGCTATCTTCGGTAAGCCGGTTTGATTTCTGGATTGACTTGGCTATCTTATAGAGCTGCCGGTTTGTAACCCTTTGTAATATTTCAAGAACACGCATTGGTCACTTGGGGTCGGACGTGCGGAAGAAATTGAAAGCCGCCTACACATTGATCGAACAATTGTATACTGGTGCGCAACGGATCATCTCTACTGCATCCCACAACAATCCGGCGCCCACCTTGATCCAAGACACCCTTAAAAGGTTGTCGATGCTTCCCGCCCGGGTTGAAGAGCTGAAAAAGTCTGCTGCTCGAACCGGTGCTATAAATGCCTTGATCCGGGAAAAAGCGTGGGTGCCAGATTTCGACCCTGTTGAAGCAGCTCAGGGCTATCCCAGCTTGAAGGAAGACGGGTCACAATTTAGTGAAGCGGATCTTCGAGCCATAAACCGGGAGGTGCGTCCTCTGGCTTGTCAATTGGTTGAAGAGGCAGACTTGTCTCATTATCAAGCCCAATATGATGACAATAACAAGCGAGTGGCTGCACCAATTCCTGAAGCGGAAAATCTTATCCCTCCAATCCGTAAGCATACTTACGCTCCTGATATTGAACCGTCGTTGTTGATCCATGATGAAGTTGTCTTTCAACCATTAATGGGAATCGACTGGACAACTGTTGATTTCCCAGCCGCTGGGTAGAGAAGCAGAGGTTGAAGCGGCGCGAGATGACCCGCAACCATCAGGCCAGGCTGGTGACCAAGCTTGAACTGGAAGCCGGTTTTATATTGCTGCTCCTTTCTGTTCTGCGGAAAAACAATGATCTTATTTGGGCACCGTGTTGCCTTGTAATAGGCTAGTCGATACTCTTGATTTTGATATGCCTTCGTGCATAATTACTGCAACTTGTGCTTCCTTTGGGTGATGAAATTTCCAAAGTATTTTCTGCAATCAAAAAAGCTTAAAGCACCGCCACGGTTGTACCGTCAGGCGGATTATGATTTCTGCATATACGAAATCAAATATCTTAATTTTAAGTACATGATCAAATGTTGTGATACATAATACCTGCCATCATTGGGCATGAAGTTGGCTTGGCCAATCTTAAAGCGGAGGTTTTATGAACCCATACCGTCGGGGGAGAAAACTGCTCCTGTTAACATTATGCCGGTTTACCATGTAAACTGTGCCGGGTTATGATAAACACCGTGTTACTCCATAATAGGATGTTAACAAAAAATCAAACCGGGCAAATAGTCTCTGGATTAAGAATGGACCGTGTTCCGTCAATTGACAGTTGAACCGGTTTAAGAATTGTCGGTTTAAAAACGCGACAAAAAAGAAATATTTATCAAAGAAAATTTCAAGCAAAGGCAATGATAAAACCACTTACAAAAAGAGGCTATTGAGCCAATCAAGTGGCATTACCATGGTCGGACCCGACCAAGCCCCCGATAGGTGTAGCTATGGTTCAAGTCAGCCAGGTCCCCAAACGATGCAGTGGCATTATGCCGATCAAGAGGTGTAGCGATGGTTCGGATTCAACCAAGCCCCCAAGTGATTCTGTGGCCTTAGGACGATCAAGAGGCGTGACTGATTCAGATGTGACCAAGTCCCCAAGTGATCTCATGGCTTTCGCCTATCAAAAGGTGTCGCATTGGTTCGGATACGACCAAGGCCCCAAGTGATATAACATGATGCTTTAAAAAGCTAACTCAAGGGGTAAACCGGAGGCCGCTTTAGGACAGATAAAACTCTGTGTAACCACGCATGATGTAAAAAGAATAGAGACCCGCTTTAGGTGAGGCTCCAGTTTATTATATTGATCATAATATATACATTGTCATAGTATGTAGATAAGTAGAGCCAATGGCTCAGGTATAGTAAGGCCAAAGATGAGCTATGTTCCACGGCCTGTTAGTCTCCTCCTCCGATGTACGTGAGTCTTTATGCTCTCGAATATCGATCAGATAGTATGACCCGTTGTGCAGATTCTTGCTGACCACGAAAGGTCCCTCCCAAGGTGGGGATAATTTGTGCATATCATTTTGGTCTTGGATGAGCCGAAGTACCAAATCCCCTTCTTGAAAGGTTTTGGTTCTGACTCGGCGACTGTGATAACGACGAAGATCATGTTGGTAAATAGCCGAGCGGGCAGCTGCTATGTCACGCTCTTCATCCAATAGGTCCAAAGCATCTTGTCGTGATGCCTCATTATCCACTTCAACATAAGCCGCTACACGAGGTGAATCATGACGGACATCACTGGGGAGAACCGCCTCCGCTTCGTAGACCATGAAGAACGGCGTGTATCCTGTTGATCTGTTGGGTGTGGTGTTAATGCTCCATAATACAGATGGTAATTCTTCAACCCAATAGCCCGGCGTTCGTTGCAAAGGAACCATAAGCCGGGGCTTGATACCTCGCAAGATCTCTTGATTAGCCCTCTCTGCTTGACCATTGGACTGGGGGTGAGCCACTGATGAAACATCAAGCCGGATGTGCTCTCGTTGACAGAATTCCTTCATAGCACCTTTGGACAAATTGGTACCATTATCAGTGATGATGCTGTGTGGAAAGCCAAACCAGAAAATCACCTTTTTGATGAATTGAACCGCCGTGGCCGCATCACACTTGCTAACGGGTTCTGCCTCCACCCACTTTGTAAACTTGTCAACCGCCACCAAAAGGTGGGTTTTCTTGTCCTTGGACCTTTTGAAAGGCCCAACCATATCCAGCCCCCAAGTTGCAAACGACCAAGTGATTGGAATCATCCTCAATTCTTGAGCCGGCACATGAGCACGTCTTGAGAACTTTTGGCAGTCGTCACATCGTCTGACCAGATCTTCCGCATCAGCATGAGCAGTCAACCAATAGAAGTCGTGACGAAACGCTTTCGCCACTAAAGATTTTGAACCGGTGTGGTGACCACAATTTCCTTCGTGGATCTCACGTAAGATTTCACAGCCCTCCTTAGGGGACACACAACATTGAAACCCCCCTGACACAGTGCAATGATGCAACTCGCCATTGACAATAGTCATGGACTTGGATCGCCGGATTATCTGCCGGGCCAGAATCTCATCTTCTGGTAACTCGCCCCGGTTGAAGTACGCAAGATAAGGAATCGTCCAATCCGGAATAACATGAAGGGCTGCCACCAATTGAGCCCCCGAATCAGGAATAGCCAAATCCTCTTCACCAGGGAGTTTGACCGACGGGTTATGCAGCACATCCAAGAAAACGTTAGGCGGGACCGATTTGCGTTGAGAGCCCAGCCGGCTTAAAGCGTCTGCCGCTTCATTCTTCCGGCGATCCACATGGTCCACCTGATAACCTTTGAAGTGACTTGCAACCACATCCACCTCATGACGATATGCTGCCATGAGTGGGTCCTTGGAATCCCAAGTGCCAGACACCTGCTGAGCCACCAAGTCCGAGTCACCAAAGCACTTAACTCGGCTTAGATTCATTTCCTTAGCCATCCGGAGACCATGGAGCAAAGCTTCATACTCAGCTGCATTGTTAGTACAAGGGAACATTAAGCGGAGAATGTAACAAAACTTATCACCTCGTGGGGAAGTTAATACGACTCCAGCCCCCGAGCCCTCCAATTTCCTGGACCCATCAAAATGGATAGTCCAATATGTGTGATCCGGCTTCTCTTCAGGTGCTTGCAGTTCTGTCCAGTCATTGATGAAATCACAAGTGCTTGAGACTTGACCGCCGCCCGAGGCACGTATTTCAATCCGTGCGGCCCAAGCTCTATAGCCCACTTGGCAATCCGGCCAGTTGCTTCCCGGTTCTGGATTATATCTCCCAAGGGAGCAGAACTGACCACTGTGATGGGATGTCCCTGGAAGTACTGTTTAAGCTTCCGGCTTGCCATAAAAACTCCATATACCAGCTTCTGCCAATGCGGATACCTCTGCTTGGATTCAATAAGCACCTCGCTGATATAGTAAATCGGACGCTGAACCGGATACTCCTTGCCTGCCTCCTTCCGCTCCACCACAATAGCCACACTGACTGCACGAGCATTAGAGGCAACATATAGCAGCAACGGCTCCTTGTCAGTTGGAGAACCGAGTACAGGCGGATTGGCCAACTGCCGCTTTAAATCCTGAAACGCGTTATCAGCAGCAGAACTCCAGACGAATTGATCCGTCTTCTTCAACATCTGATACAAAGGGATTGCCTTCTCACCAAGGCGGGTGATAAACCGGCTTAACGTGGCAATCCGGCCTGCCAAGCGTTGAACCTCGTTGATACACTTTGGTTTAGCCAGGGAAGTGATTGATGTGATCTTCTCCGGATTAGCCTCAATTCCCCTATTGGATACCAGAAAACCCAATAATTTACCTCCCAGTACACCAGAGACACACTTGGCCAGGTTGAGCATCATCTTGTACACCCTTAAGTTATCAAAGGTTTCCTTCAAATCGTCAACCAGAGTCTCCTTCTCCCTTGATTTAACCACAATATCATCCACATAGGCATGTACATTACGGCCAATCTGTTTATGAAGGCAATTCTGTACACACCGTTGATAAGTTGCCTGGGCACTCTTGAGCCCAAATGGCATAGATACATAGCAGAAGGCTCCAAAGGGAGTTATGAACGTCGTCTTCTCCTGGTCCTTAACTACCATTTTGATCTGATGATAGCCAGAATATGCATCCTGAAAACTTAAACGCTCGCAACCCGCCGCAGCATCAATAATTTGATCAATACGGGGGAGGGCAAAAGGATCTGCTGGACAAGCTTTATTAAGATCTGTGTAGTCCACACACATGCGCCAGGTGCCATTTTTCTTAAGTACCAGCACCGGATTAGCCAGCCACTCAGGATGGAAGACTTCAACAATAAAGCCAGCCGCTAAGAGCCTGGCCACTTCTTCCCCTATAGCTTTGCGTCTTTCTTCATTGAACCGGCGTAGGAACAGTTTCACCGGTTTGTACTTAGGATCCACCTTAAGAGTGTGCTCAGCGAGTTGCCTCGCTACACCTGGCATGTTAGAAGGCTTCCATGCAAAAATGTCCCGATTCTCACGAATGAACTCGATGAGCGCGCCTTCCTATTTCGGATCCAAGTTGGCACCGATACTGAACTGCTTGGATCGCCAGGTACGAAGTCAACAAGCTTAGTCTCAGCTGCCGATTTGAACTTCAAGGCCGGATCATGCTCCGTAGTTGGCTTCTTCAATGGAGTCATATCTGCCGGATCAACATTGTCCTTGTAATATCTCAGCTCCTCCGTGGCACAAACCGACTCTGCATAAGCCGCATCACCTTCTTCACACTCCAAAGCAATTTTGCGGCTTCTGTGAACCGTTATCGTTCCCTTGTGACCCGACATCTTAAGCTGTAAATACACATAACAGGGCCGTGCCATAAACTTGGCGTAAGCCGGCCGCCCAAACAGGGCGTGATATGGACTCTGGATTTTTACCACCTCAAAAGTCAGTGTCTCCGACCCGGAATCATGATCATCTCCAAAAGCTACTTCCAAAACTATCTTGCCAACACGATATGCTGACTTACTAGGCACCACACCATGGAACACCGTATTGGACGGTTTAAGATTTTTATCCGTTAACCCCATACGACGGAAGGTCTCATAATATAAGATATTAATGCTGCTTCCTCCATCCATGAGCACTTTGGTAAACTTATAACCTCCCACCTGAGGCGCTACCACCAACGCTAGCTGACCCGGATTATCAACCCGGGTGGGGTGATCCTCTCTGCTCCATATGATTGGCTGTTCAGACGAGCGTAGATAACGGGGCACGGCCGGTTCAACAGAGTTTACTACTCACTTATGAAGCTTCTGATCTCGCTTGTCCAAGCTAGTAGTGAAGACATGATATTTCCCACTATTCAACTGCTTTGGGTGACTCTGGTAACCCAACTACTGCTGCTGCTGATTGTAACCACCTTGACCATTCTGATTACCTTGATTGTCATGTCCGCCCTGATTACCATTAAACCCTGAACCGGAATTTCCTCCGCCGTAACCCGGCCCGGATCCTAAGCCACCACCAGATCCATGGTCATACCGGAAAGCGTTAGAGTTCTTGAACTCCTGCATGATGTAACAATCCTTCCAAAGATGATTGGCTGGCACCTCCTTCGGCCCATGCTTTGGACAGGGCTGGTTCAACAGATAAGATAGGCGGTCCGGGTTAGGATTAGGTGCTGCACTGCGATTCGGCGTTTTACCTTTACGCCGCTGGCCCTTGTCCTGTGCGTTGGTATTAGCCACAAAGTCCATGTTGTCATCCGCTTTGCGCTTGCCTCCGTTTCCATGACCTGCCGGGTTATGCTGCTGTCCTTTGGAGTTGATGTTCTTCTTTCCCTTCCCTGCCTTGTCGTCATCAGACTCGGGATCCTTGGTACTATCAGAATCAGCATACTTCACTAACGCAGCCATGAGGGTCCCTATATCGTTGCAATGGCGCTTCATTCGTCCCAATTTCAACTTTAGAGGCCCAAACCGGCAGTTGCCTTCCAAGGTTATAACCGCTGTGTCAGCATTGATACGGTCTGATAAATGCAAAATTTGTGAGACCCGGCGCACCCAACGAGTCGTTGACTCTCCTTCTTCCTAAACACAGGTTGCTAAATCCACTATAGACATGGGTTGTTTACACGTACCCTTGAAGTTCTGGATAAACCGGGCTCGCAATTGGGCCCATGAACTGATAGAGTTGGCCGGTAAACGTTTTAACCAAGTGCGGGTCGTTCCTTCGAGCATCATGGTGAAGTATTTTGCACACACCGCATCACCTACATCCAGCATCTCCATGGCCATCTCATAGCTCTCTATCCATGTCTCTGGAGGCTGATCGGCAGTGTAATTCGGCACCTTGCACGGGCCCTTGAAGTCCTTGGGCAGGCGCACGTTGCGTAAAGCGGGGACGAGACAAGGCACTCCCAAAGAGCTAGAAGAAACGCCAGGCTCAATCGAGGTAGTTGGACGAACCGGCGTAAGCTAGCGTGCCTCATACTGTGCTGCTAACTCGGCCTCCCTGCGCACTCGGGCCCGGTCCACCACTTCCTCAGCATCACCAACACCACCCGCCGGGTTGTTACCATGGGGTACTTCACGGTTTTGTGCATTACTCGACACTGCCGGTTCGTCCATCCGCCTGCTATAACTCCGGCTTGGACGAGGGTTGGAATGAATTCAATCACGACTGTATGAGTATGCTTCCTGTTGGATCAAGGCTGTCCGAAGAAGCTCCTTAACCCGGCGCGTTTCTACCGCCTGCGGCGAATCGCCTTCAATTGGGATGGCCTCCAGCCGTGCCGCCGCAGCAACAAGGTTATCCATCGGGTTGGAGTAGTGACCCAGAGGTGTCAGGACAGCCTGAGGTATGACAGCGTTTTGACGAGGTGGATCCATCAAGCGATGATGAACCGGCGCGCCCGTCCCTGGTGCTTCCACCCAGTTCACCACCGGCGGGTTGCTAGTTCCCGCTCCCGGGGTGTTGAAGAGATCTCTAGCTTCGAAAACCTGAGGCAAACGAGACCGATATTTCCGCTTCAGGACCTCATGCGACGCGTTCTGATCCAGCATAAGTCTGTAAGCTTGCGCATCCAACGCGGCCCACTCTGCAGTCATCCTGGCATCCTTAGCTGCTAGGTCGGTCGTGGCTTGAGTGATCTGCTCTCTCACCTTTGCATATTCCGCATCATGGCCCTCCTGATCCTCCGGGTTAGCCTCTGCCATAAGTGTAGCCAACGCATCAAACAGATCGGATAAAACTTGAGCCGGCGGGCGCACAGGGCCACCTGCCCCAGGAGTCGTCGCCGCTACTGATCCGGAGATCGTAGCTGCTGCAGTCGAAGAGTGAAGTGCTGCTTGTGTCCCGGCCATGAATATTCCGACCCGGTTTGGCAGATCGGAGGGGTCCGGAATACTGTCGCCATCGGAACAGCCCCCAATCCAGCCATCTTGTAGCTGATACAAAGATTAGGTTTCTCCAGTTGATGACTCGTCGCCGGAATAAACGACGGTCTCGCCACCAGATTCTGATCCATCCTCATGGCTTCCTCCATGGATGACTCCCACGAAGGCACGCTTCACGGCCGGTTTAACCTGGGCAGATCGCGTACGCTGAGCCGTCTCGACGAGGTCGGTGCAGATGTCCGGCTCAGGGCCCGGTTCACCGATCTTGCCGATGAAGACATGTATGCCACCAAAGGGGACTCGGTACCCGTACTCGATTGAGCCGGCCTCGGGGCCCCATCCTGCATCGTCGATGTAGAGCTTGCCACGATGACTCTTGGTCATCCGGCCCACAGTGTAGCCCTTGAGTCCTCCGAAGTTGCCCTCCAAGAACTTGAAACCATCGTGCGATAGCCCCACGGTGGGCGCTAACTGTCATGGTTTTGTCATGGTAGATGTCCTCATGAAAGGACTTAGTCATGGAGCCATCGTGACGGGTTAGCTTGAAGGGGTTAAAGCGGACACAGGGACGCAAGAGAGTTTATACTAGTTCGGCCCCTTCGATGAAGGTAAAAGCCTACGTCTAGTTGTGATGAAATTGATGGGGTTTGGATGACTAGGGATCAAACAAGCTTCGCCTAAGTCTCGAGTTGTTGTCTGTTGTCCTTGAAGCGCCGCCGGGTCGTCCCCTTATTTACATGGGTGACACCCATCGGTTTACAGAGTCCCAACACCGGCTCATAGACGTGTCCGGTGTGGTCTCTACTTATTCCTAACTTACAATACAAGTTACATACCAACGCCGGTTTACGGCTACAGGCCTTGAACCGACTATGGGCCTTTAGCCCTCATCTGCCTCCTTGGGCTTTAACATACTTAACTATTGGCGAAGTTAACCAGGCCCAGATAGGCCGGTTTACGCCCAGTAGTAATATCCCCAACAAAGGTAATGTCACTTTTCATGTTAATGGTAATGAGCATACGGTACACTTTCCGAGGAAACAACCTCAAGTTCATAGTATCAACTCTATTGGAAAAAGTCCATCGATTATATTTGGAGGTTTTGAATTTCCTCTTCCTACTATCAAAAAGAAATATGATATTCTTATTATTGGGGATGTGCATATCCCGTTGAGGTAACATAGTGTTATTCGAAATTTCTCCGGTTTCGTGTTATTTAGAATGAGTTCGTTAACAAGACTTGATCAACCTTGTTAGTGGATTCCTTTTGATGAGCATGAGATGGATGAAACTAGAAGGCCCAACCTTCTGTACCCTCTCTATACTTTCTATTATTTAGTTGAAATAAAGTAAAAATAGTATTTTTCTGTCTGTTTCCTGATTTATCCATGCAATATAAAAATACCCCGAAAATAAAAGTCCTCCAAATGCCATGCCAATTTAATATGATTTTTTCGGGAATATTTGAGGATTTATGGTACTGAAAGCACCGCGGGGGGAGCTGCCACCTGGCCACGAGGGTGGAGGGCGCGCCCCCCTGCCTCGTGGGCCCACGGTGGCCCTCCTCCACTTATTCCTGCACCCATCCTGTTCTTCTTCCTCCCACAAACACGAATATTTGGTTCAAGCACGAGTTCTAGCTCACTTTGCTGTGATTTTCGATCTCCTTGCTCAAAGCACCTCTCGCAAAACTGCTTGGGGAGATTGTTCCTTGGTATGTGACTCCTCCATTGGTCCAATTGTTGGAAATATGCTCTAGAGGCAATAATAAATTAGTTATTATTATATTTCCTTGTTCATGATAATCGTTTATTATCCATGCTATAATTGTATTGATAGGAAACTCAGATACATGTGTGGATACATAGACAACACCATGTCCCTAGTAAGCCTCTAGTTGACTAGCTCGTTGATCAATAGATGGTTACGGTTTCCTCACCATGGACATTGGATGTCATTGATAATGGGATCACATCATTAGAAGAATGATGTGATGGACAAGACCCAATCCTAAGCATAGCACAAGATCGTGTAGTTCGTATGCTAAAGCTTTTCTAATGTCAAGTATCATTTCCTTAGACCATGAGATTGTGCAACTCCCGGATACCGTAGGAATACTTTGGGTGCCAAACGTCACAATGTAACTGGATGGCTATAAAGGTGCACTACGGGTATCTCCGAAAGTATCTGTTGGGTTGGCACGAATCGAGACAGGGATTTGTCACTCCGTGTGACGGAGAGGTATCTCTGGGCCCACTCGGTAGGACATCATCATAATGTGCACAATGTGATCAAGAGTTGATCATGGGATGATGTGTTACGCAACGAGTAAAGAGACTTGCCGGTAACAAGATTGAACAAGGTATCGGGATACCGACGATCGAATCTCGGGCAAGTACAATACCGCTGGACAAAGGGAATTGTATACGGGATTGATCGAATCCTCGACATCGTGGTTCATCCGATGAGATCATCGTGGAACATGTGGGAATGAACATGGGTATCCAGATCCCGCTGTTGGTTATTGGCCGGAGAGTTGTCTCGGTCATGTCTACGTGGTTCCCGAACCCGTAGGGTCTACACACTTAAGGTTCGATGACGCTAGGGTTATAGGGAAGGTATGTATGCGGTTACCGAATGTTGTTCGGAGTCCCGGATGAGATCCCGGACGTTGCGAGGAGTTCCGGAATGGTCCGGAGGTAAAGATTTATATATAGGAAGTATGGTTTTGGCCACCGGAAGTGTTCTGGGCATCACCGGTAGTGTACCGGGACCACCGGAGGGGTCCGGGAGTCCACCGGGAGGGGCCACCAGCCCCGGAGGCCTACATGGGCCAATAGTGGGAAGGGAACAGCCCCTAGGTGGGCTGGGGCACCTCCCACCATGGCCCAGAGCGCCTCCAAGAGGGGAGGGGCAAACCCTAGGGCAGATGGGCCCTAAGGCCCACCCCAGGTGCGCCTCCCCTTCTCCCCCTTGTGGCCGCCACCCCAGATGGGATCTGGGGCTGCCGCACCCCTTGGGGTGGGAACCCTAGAGGGGGCGCAGCCCCCTCCCCTCCCCCTATATATACTTGAGGTTTGGGGGCTGCCCAACACACGATTTTGATCTCTCTCTTGGCGCAGCCCTGCTTCTCTCCCTCCTCCTCTCCCGCGGTGCTTGGCGAAGCCCTGCAGGATTGCCACGCTCCTCCACCACCACCACGCCGTTGTGTTGCTGCTGGACGGAGTCTTGCTCAACCTCTCCCTCTCTCCTTGCTGGATCAAGGCATGGGAGACGTCACCGGGCTATACGTGTGTTGAACGCGGAGGTGCCGTCCGTTCGGCACTTGGTCATCGGTGATTTGGATCACGGCGAGTACGACTCCATCAACCCCGTTCACTTGAACGCTTCCTCTTAGCAATCTACAAGGTTATGTAGATGCACTCTCCTTCCCCTCGTTGCTGGTTTCTCCATAGATAGATCTTGGTGATACGTAGGAAAATTTTGAATTTCTGCTACGTTCCCCAACAGTGGCATCATGAGCTAGGTCTATGCGTAGTTTCTATGCACGAGTAGAACACAAAGTAGTTGTGGGCGTCGATTTTGTCAATTTACTTGCCGTTACTAGTCTTATCTTGATTCGGCGGCATCATGGGATGAAGCAGCCCGGACCGACCATACACGTACTCTTACGTGAGACAGGTTTAACCGACTGACATGCACTAGTTGCATAAGGTGGCTAGCGGGTGTCTGTCTCTCCCACTTTAGTCGGATCGGATTCGATGAAAAGGGTCCTTATGAAGGGTAAATAGAAATTGGCATATCACGTTATGGTTTTGCGTAGGTAAGAAACGTTCTTGCTAGAAACCCATAGCAGCCACGTAAAAACATGCAACAACAATTAGAGGACGTCTAACTTGTTTTTGAAGGGTATGCTATGTGATGTGATGTGGCCAAAAAGAATGTGATGAATGATATGTGATGTATGAGATTGATAATGTTCTTGTAATAGGAATCACGACTTGCATGTCGATGAGTATGACAACCGGCAGGAGCCATAGGAGTTGTCTTTATTTATTGTATGACCTGTGTGTCATTGAACAACGCCATGTAATTACTTTACTTTATTGCTAACCGTTAGCTGTAGTAGTAGAAGTAATTGTTGGCGAGACAACTTCATGAAGACACGATGATGGAGATCATGATGATGGAGATCATGGTGTCATGCCGGTGACGGTGATGATCATGGAGCCCCGAAGATGGAGATCAAAAGGAGCAATATGATATTGGCCATATCATGTCACTATTTGATTACATGTGATGTTTATCATGTTTATACATCTTATTTGCTTAGAACGACGGTAGTAAATAAGATGATCCCTCATTAAAATTTCAATCAAGTGTTCCCCCTAACTGTGCACCGTTGCGAAAGTTCGTCGTTTCGAAGCACCACGTGATGATCGGGTGTGATAGATTCTAACGTTCACATACAACGGGTGTAAGAAAGATTTACACACGCGAAACACTTAGGTTGACTTGACGAGCCTAGCATGTACAGACATGGCCTCGGAACACAAGAGATCGAAAGGTCGAGCATGAGCCGTATGGTAGATACGATCAACATGAAGATGTTCACCGATGATGACTAGTCCGTCTCACGTGATGATCGGACACGGCCTAGTTGACTCGGATCATGTAATCACTTAGATGACTAGAGGGATGTCTATCTGTGTGGGAGTTCATAAGATGAACTTAATTATCCTGAACATAGTCAAAAGATCTTTGCAAATTATGTCGTAAGCTCGCACTTTAGTTCCACTGTTTTAGATATGTTCCTAGAAAAAATATAGTTGAAAGTTGATAGTAGCAATTATGCGGACAATAGAAGGCTTATGTCCTTAATGCAACGCTCGGTGTGCTGGACCTCGAACGTGGTCTGTGGATGTTGCGAACATCTGACATACACGTTTTGATGACTACTTGATAGTTCGGTAATGTTAAATGGTTTAGAATTGAGGCACCGAAGACATTTTTGAAATGTCGCGGAACATATGAGATGTTTCGAGGACTGAAATTGGTATTTCAGGCTCGTGCCCACGTCAAGAGGTATAAGACCTCCGACGATTTTCTTAGCCTGCAAACTAAGGGAGAAAAACTCAATCGTTGAGCTTGTGCTCAGAATGTCTGAGTACAACAGTCACTTGAATCGAGTGGGAGTTCATCGTCCAGATAAGATAGTGATGTTTTTCCAAAGTTATTGCCACCAAGCTACTAGAGCTTCGTGATGAACTATAACATATCAAGGATAGATATGATGATCCTTGAAATATTCACGATGTTTGACACCGCGAAAGTAGAAATCAAGAAGGAGCATCAATTGTTGATGGTTAGTGAAACCACTAGTTTCAAGAAGGGCAAGGGCAAGAAGGGATACTTCATGAAATGGCAAATCAGCTGGTGCTCTAATGGAGAAACCCAAGGTTGAACCCAAACCCGAGACTGAGTGCTTCTGTAATAAGGGGAACAGCCACTGGAGCAGAATTACCCTAGATACTTGGTAGATGAGAAGGTTGTCGATAGAAGTATATTGGATATACATTATGTGAATGTGGACTTTACTGGTACTCCTAGTAGCATCAGGGTATTAGATACCGGTTCGGTTGCTAAGTGTTAGTGACTCAAAATAAAAGCTACGGAATAAACGGAGACTAGCTAAAGGTGAGCTGACGAGATGTGTTGGAAGTGTTTCCAAGGTTGATATGATCAAGTATCGCACGCTCCCTCTACCATCGAGATTGGTGTTAAACCTAAATAATTGTTATTTGGTGTTTGCGTTGAGCATAGACATGATTGGATTATGTCTATCGCAATACGGTTATTCATTTAAGGAGAATAATGGTTACTCTATTTATTTGAATAATACCTTCAATGGTCTTGCACCTAAAATGAATGGTTTATTGAATCTCGATCATAGTGATACACATGTTCATGCCAAAAGATATAAGATAGTAACGATAGTACCACCTACTTGTGGCACTGCCATGTAAGTCATATTGGTATAAAATGCATGAAGAAGCTCCATGTTGATGGATCTTTGGACTCACTCATTTTTTTAAAGGATTGAGACATGTGAACCATGTCTATTGGCATATATGCATGAAGAAACTCCATGCAAATGGACCGTTTGGACTCACTTGATTTTGAATCACTTGAGACATGCAAATCATACCACATGGGCAAGATGACTGAAAGCTTCGGTTTCAGTAAAATGGAACAAGAAAGCAACTTGTTGGAAGTAACACATTTTGATGTGTGCAGTCCAATGAGTGCCGAGGCACGCAGTGGATGTCATTATGTTCTTGCTTCACAGATGATTTGAGTAGATACCTGAGCATATTTACTTGATGAATCATGAGTCTGAATTATTGAATGGTTCAAGTAATTTCAGAATGAAGCTGAAGATCGTCGTGAAAAGAGGATAAAATATCTATGATATGATCATAGAGATGAATATCTGAGTTGCGAGTTTGGTACACAATTGAGACATTGTGGAAATTGTTTCACGACTAGTACCGCCTGGAACACCATAGTGTGATGGTGTGTCCGAACATCATAACTGCACCCTATTGGATATGATGCATACCATGATGTCTCTTATCGAATTACCACTATCGTTCATGGGTTAGGTGTAACGCCCTCGATGCGGCTATATCTCCCACGTGTCGAGGCACGACTTAGAGGCATAACCGCATTGAAAGCAATGTCGCAAGTGAGGTAATCTTCACACAATCCATGTAATAAATAAAGGGGAAAGATACATAGTTGGCTTACAATCGCCACTTCACACAAGTACATAAATAACATCCATCATACAGATTACACTCAAGGTCCGACTACGGTACCAAAATGAAAGAAGACTACCCCAAATGCTAAACAGATCCCCGGATCACCCAACTGGGCTCCACTACTGATCGTCTGGAAAAGAAACATAGTAACGGCCACGTTCCTCATCGAACTCCCAAGTGAGCTCGGTCGCGTCATCTGCAATGACATCGTTGGTACCTGCAACTAAGGTGATAATATCTGTGAGTCACGGGGACTCAGCAATCTCACACCCGCGAGATCAAGACTATTTAAGCTTAAAGGTGGGAAAGGATAGTGAGGTGGAGCTGCAGCAAGCGACTAGCAAATGGTGGCTACAGCGCAAAAGAGAGCGAGAAGAGAAGGCAAAGCACGGTCGTGAAGCTAGAAATGATCAAGAAGTGATCCTGAACAACCTACGTCAGGCATAACTCCAACAACCGTGTTCACCTCCCGGACCCCGCCGAGAAGAGACCATCACGGTTACACACGCGGTTGATGTGTTTTAGTTAAGGTCAACTTCGGGTTTTCTACAACCGGACATCAACAAATTCCCATCTGCCTCATAACCGCGGGCATGGCTTTCGAAAGATAATACCCTGCAGGGGTGTCCCAACTTAGCCCATGATAAGCTCTCACGGTCAACGAAGGATATTCCTTCTACCGGGAAGACCCGATCAATCTTGGACTCCCGGACTACAAGACATTTCAACAGCAATAAAACAAATCCAGCAAAACCGCCCGATTGTGCCGACAAATCCTGATAGGAGCTGCACATATCTCGGTCTCAGGGCACATCCGGATAAGTCAAGCTACGAGTAAAACCAGCCCTCGAGTTGCCACGAGGTGGCCCCGCAGGCTGCTCGGTTCGAACCAGCACTTAGAGAAGCACTGGCCCGGGGGGGCTAAAATAAGGATGACCCTCGGGCTCGCGAAAACCCGGGGGAAAAAGGGTAGGTGGTGGCAAATGGTAAAACCAATGTTGGGCCTTGCTGGAAAAGTCTCATTCAAAGCGAACTGTCAAGGGGGTCCCATAAATCACCCAACCGTGTAAGGAACGCAAACTCCGGGAACATAACACCGGTATGACGGAAACTAGGGTGGCAAGAGTGGAACAAAACACCAGGCATAAGGCCGAGCCTTCCACCCTTTACCAAGTATATAGATGCATTAATTAAATAAGAGGTATTGTGATATCCCAACAAGTAAACATGTTCCAACAAGGAACAACAAGTCCATGTTCCAACAAGGAACAAACTTCATCTTCACCTGCAACTAGCAACGCTATAAGAGGGCTGAGCAAAGCAGTAACATAGCCAAACAACGGTTTGCTAGGACATGGATGGTTAGGGGCTGACATGGCAATATAGGAGGCATGATATAGCAAGTGGTAGGTATCGCAGCATAGGCATAGCAAAAGAGCGAGCAATCTAGCAAGCAAAGATAGAAGTGATATCGAGGGTATGGTCATCTTGCCTGCAAGGTTCTCAGAGTTGTCGAAAGCTTGGTCCTCGTAAGCGTTCTCAACATGTTCCTCGTTCACGTACTCGTCTCCCGGCTCTACCCAAGACAAGAAAACAAGCAAAGGGGACAAAATCAACCACGATGCAATGCGCAAGCAACATGATGCAAAACATGGCATGATATGCGAGAGGTGATATGCAATGCGAATGCATGCTCCGGAAGGACAAGGGGAAACAGGGCATAATCTTGGCAAACCAAGCATGCCACTGGATAGATGAGGTGATTTCGGTTGAAATCGATATAAAGATCACCGGAATCGGATGCACGGTTTGCAAATGGCAAGCAAAACAAGAATGACACGAAACTGCCATAAACAGCATGATGCTACTTAGCAAGCAACAAATAATTAAGCTACTGCACCCAAACATGGCAAAAAAGCATATGACAGTAATCTACACAAGATGCACGACAAAAGATGAACACTGAGCTACGGCTCAATCACCTCATAACAGGTTCAAACAATCATGGCAAAAGTGCAAACGATAACAAGTTCTCAGACTTAGTGAAAATATCAACAAGCAGAAACTGACATCAGGATGGCATGTTCAGAGCAATGAAACAACATGCTACAGGTTCAGAACATAGCAAAGTAAGGCATGGAATGAATCTACTCAAAGTACTTGACAAAAGTCCCTTACTGACCATAAGCCAAAAAGGATCATAAAATATGATTACACCCATGTCAAATAAGCAAGTTTCGTTACAGGTTTCAGACTTAGCAGAAAACTGGACATGGCAGAAAACTGTTAACGACTAGGCATGTTCGTGAGCTCGATGCACTCACTACAGAGCAATTCATGATAAACTAAGCATAGATACATCAATAAGACATGGCATATTAACAATACATGGCAATAAAACATCATATCATGCAAGGATCAACTACACCAAGCTTGGCAAAATCGAATAACACGTAAACAATCTGCCAGCAATATTTTGAAGCAAAAGTAGAGCTCGATTGACTCAATCTATGGCACTCCATAATTGCAAACAAAGGCATGGATGGATTAAGAAAATACTCAAGTTCAAAACTCCCTTACTGATCATGCTCAAATTATGCATAGATCACTCAGAAACAACATGAATACATGGCACGAAAATAACAGCAGTCAGGGACTTAGTGAAATCACTAAGTCTCTGAAATCAGCAACATCAAGATACCTAGTTTGCATGCTTGTGCAAGTCACCACATAGATCATAAAAATACATGGCAAAATCCTATGGATAGGTAACATGGCATATTACAAAACTCATGTAGGACTCAACTACATAGGAGGCACACATCAATCATGGCAAAAATGACAAAAGTGCATGTTCAGATAAGATCCAGCAACTAACATCAACTAGCCCTGTTCTAACAGCATTTCGGGCATCAATATGACTTCAAATGAAAATGACGCAATGGAACAAAATGATGTACTCTTCGAGACGAACAAAATGACATATTATACGCGCGAAACGGAGCTCTGGATGAGAAGACACAGCATGTTGAACAGAGGCATATGATACATGGCATGGGGACTTAGAGAAAATAAGGGTCGAAAGAAAAGAGGTCAACCGGTCGTCTCCCAGGCGGATCCGGCGACGAGCAGCGATGGGGAAGTCGGCGCCGGCGATGGGGAAGTCGCAGGGCTCCGGCGCCGTGCTCCGGCGACGAGCAGGCGGCGGCGGGCACTCCGGGCGGTGGCGAACGGTGACGAGACGGCGGATCCGGCGGAGGAGCTGCACCGGCGGGCGGGGTCGCGGTGGAGGTCGGCTCCGGCGGCGCGACGTGGAGACGGCGGCGGGGGAGAGGCGCCGGCGGAAGGAGGCAGGCGGCGGCGAGGTCGCGCGGGCGCGCGGGCGCCCCGCGGGCGGCGGCGCGGCGGATCCGGGCCCCGCGGGCCTGGCGCGGGCCCCGCGGGCCGGTGGAGGCGGACGGCGGCGCTGGACAGGTGGCGGCCCCTGGTTGGTCCGGGGCGCCGGCGGCGGGACAGGTGGCGGCGGCGGAGGGATCTGGCGCGGATTTCGAGGCGAGCTTAGGGTTAGGAGGTGGTTTTTGACCCGGATTTGGAGGGGAAGGCACATATTTATAGGTAGAAGGAGCTAGGAAGCTCCAAATGGAGTGCGGTTTTCGCCCACACGATCATGATCTAACGACGGAGACGATGGGACAGACTTAGGTGGGTTTTGGGCCACTTAGAGGGGGATGTTGGGCCGCACCAAACGAGGCCTTCACGGTTACCCGGTTAACCGTTGGAGTACCAAACGAACTACGATTGACCCGAAACTTGACAGGCGGTCTACCGGTGCTATACCGAGGCCACATGTCAAACCTCGGTCCATTCCGAGAATGTTTAATACCCGCTCACGAAGAAATGTAAAAGGGGACGCCGGGAGACATAGGAGCGCCGGATTGCAAAACGGACAACGGGAAAGATGCTCGGATTTATGAGACGAACGCGTATGCGAATGCGATGCACATGATGACATGATATGAAATGCATGACATTACCAAAATGCAAAACGGAGAGAACCCAACCACGGAGGGAATATCATAGCACATAGCCGTAAATGGCAAGAGTTGGATTACAATTATGGCAAGTTACATCGGGGGCGTTACAACACACCACCACTACGAGAGGATCTCGTCCCGAGATCTAGGACTGAAAGAACTCCGGATACTCGGAACGTAGGTGGTCTTCACGCTCCCAGGTGGCCTCTCGGTCTGAATGATGTGACCATATCACTTTGAGGAATTTGATTGACTTGTTGCGAGTCTTGCGCTCAGTTGTCTCAAGAATGGCAACTGGATGCTCATGATAGGACAAAACTTCTTGAAGATCAATCTCTTCGAAGTTGATGGTGCGCTCAGGCGTCTTGAAGCACTTGCGAAGCTGTGACACGTGGAAGACATCGTGCACATTTGCAAAGTTGGAGGGAAGCTCAAGTTGATAGGCAAGATCGCCACGTTTCCCGATGATCTTGAAGGGACCCACGTATCGCGGAGCAAGTTTCCCCTTGATACCGAAGCGACGAGCTCCTTTCATTGGCGAGACACGGAGGTAAACATGGTCTCCGATCTCGAATGCCACATCTCGGTGTTTGCTGTCGTAATAGCTCTTCTGGCGCGACTGCGCTGCTTTGAGGTTCTCACGAATCACCTTGCACATGGCCTCAGCCTCTAAGATCAAATCATTGCCGAGCAATTGACGTTCACCGGTTTCAGACCAGTTGAGAGGAGTACGGCACTTTCTGCCATAGAGAATCTCGAATGGGGCTTTGCCCGAGCTGGCTTGAAAACTGTTGTTGTAAGAGAACTCAGCATAAGGAAGACAATCCTCCCACTTCATGCCGAAAGAGATAACACAGGCTCTGAGCATATCTTCAAGAATTTGATTGACACGCTCGACTTGTCCACTAGCCTGAGGGTGGAAAGCTGTGCTGAAGCGAATGTTGGTGCCCATGGCCTTCTGAAAAGAATCCCAAAACTTGGAGGTAAAGATGCTGCCACGGTCTGAAGAGATCAATTGTGGAGTGCCATGCAACGAGACAATTCTGGAGGTGTAGAGCTCTGCCAGCTGCGCTGCTGTGATAGACTCTTTGATAGGAAGAAAATGAGCCACTTTGGTGAGCTTGTCGATGACGACGAAGATAGCATCATTTCCACGCTTGGACTTAGGAAAACCAGTCACGAAGTCCATTTCGATATGATCGAACTTCCATTCAGGAATAGCAAGAGGTTGGAGAAGACCAGCTGGTCGTTGGTGTTCTGCTTTCACCCTTCTGCAGACATCACACTCATTCACGAATTGAGCGATCTCACGCTTCATTAGAGTCCACCAATACGACTGCTTGAGGTCATGGTACATCTTCGAACTTCCAGGATGAATAGACAGAAGAGAATTGTGCGCTTCGTTCATAATGACTTTACGAAGATCACCCTTTGGAACCACGATCCGGTCCTCGAAGAAAAGAGTATCTCTGTCATCAACTCGATAGCACTTGTATTTGGAAATGCCCTTGTCAATACCACGTTTCACCTTCTTCACCATGGTATCCAACAATTGTGCCTCACGAATTTGATCTTCCAAGGTAGGAGAGACGATGAGGTTGGCAAGAACACCTTGAGGAACAACTTGGAGATTCAACTTGCGAAAAGCCTCACAGAGATCTGGTTGAAAAGGCTTGAGGATTAAGCTGTTGCAGTAAGCCTTTCTGCTCAAAGCGTCTGCAACCACATTAGCCTTGCCTGGGGTATATTCAATACTCGGATTATACTCTTGAATCATTTCGACCCATCGAGTTTGCCTGAGGTTGAGATGAGGCTGAGTGAAGATATACTTGAGACTCTTGTGATCGGTGAAAATGTCCACTTTCCTTCCCAACAGGAGATGTCTCCATGTTATTAGTGCGTGGACAACTGCCGCCAACTCAAGATCGTGAGTGGGGTAGTTCCTTTCATTGGGCTTCAACTGGCGAGAGGTATAGGCAACAACCTTCTTCTCTTGCATTAAGACAGCACCGAGGCCCTGGAGAGAAGCATCACAGAATACTTCATAAGGCTTGGATTCATCAGGAGGAGTCAGAACTGGAGCAGTGACAAGTTTCTCTTTGAGAATGTTGAAAGCAACGTCACACTCAGGAGACCAGACATATTTCACATGCTTCTGGAGGAGGTTGGAAAGAGGCTTTGCAATCTTTGAGAAATTCTCAACGAATCTTCTGCAATAGCTTGCAAGTCCAAGGAAACTGCGAAGCTGCTTGACATTCTGAGGAGGATTCCAATTCAAAACTGCAGACACCCTCTCTGGATTAACAGCGATGCCCTTGGCAGAGATGATATGACCAAGATAAAGAACTTCATCAAGCCAGAATTCACATTTGGAGAACTTCGCATATAATTGATACTCTCTGAGCTTGTCGAGTACCAATCGCAAATGTTCGGCATGATCCTTCTTATTCTTGGAGAAGACCAAAATATCATCGAGATAGACCAAGACAAATTCGTTGATGTAGGGGTTGAAGATGAAATTCATCAATCGAGTGAAATACGGAGGAGCATTGACAAGGCCGAAAGACATGACAGTATATTCATAAGAACCAAAGCTTGTTCTGAATGCTGTCTTGGGAATATCTTCTTCACGAATGCGAATCTGATGATAACCCATACGAAGGTCAAGCTTGGAGAACACCTTAGCACCTTTGAGTTGCTCAAAAAGCTCATTGATGTTAGGAAGTGGGTACTTGTTCTTGATAGTCTTCTTGTTCAATGGACGGTAATCGACGCAAAGTCGGTCCGTGCCATCCTTCTTCTTGACAAAAAGAACACCACAACCCCAAGGAGAAGAACTCGGTCTGATCAGACCCAGACGTTCTTGTTTATCGAGTTGAATTTTCAATTCCTTGAGCTCATCTGGTCCAAGCTTGTAAGGACGCTTGCAAACGGGTTCTATGCCAGGCTCAAGCTCAATAACGAATTCAACTGGCCGACGGGGAGGCATACCCGGAAGCTCTTCTGGAAAAACATCTTGGTACTCACAAACGACTGGAATATGAGAGATAGCCTCCATTTCACCCATCTCATTGAGAGAAAACAACCGAATGGTATCATCACGAGAAGCATAGATGATCACATCGTTCGAAGTGTGAGTCAATTTGATTTCCCTGGCAGCACACTCAAGCTGAGCCTTGTGCTTAGAAAGCCAGTCCATCCCGAGAATAAGATCAATATCAGAATCACCAAGCACCATTGGAGAAGATAGAAATTTATAGTCACCCATCTTGATAGAGACATTCGGAACCACCAAACTAGAGCTCAAACGCTTGTCCGGAGAAATGATATCCATGGGTTTACCCAAATTTGAAGAAGAGAACTCATGCTTGGCAAAGAATGGTCTTGACATGAAACAATGCGATGCACCAGTATCAAATAAGACTTTTGCAGGAATATCATTAACAGGAAGATTACCCATGATCACTTCAGAAGACTCCTCTGCTTGAGCTGCATTCAACATGTTCACCTTGACATGCTTAGGATTATGCTTGACCACTGCATTGCTGGAAGATTTCACAGGAGGAGGAGGCGGAAGGCGCCTCTGGTTGAAGCACTTGTTCGCATAGTGACCCTTCTGCTGGCATTTGTTACAAGTCACCTCTGAGAGCGGACGATGATAAGGAGCACTTGGCCTTGGAGCTTGGTTCTGAGACTTGTTCTGATAACCAGGGTTGGGTGGGTGGGAAGATCCACGACCACTTGAATTCTTCTGCTGATAAGGCTGACGGAACGGAGGAGGAGGAGGCAACCAGAACTTCTGTTGCTTAGCTGCCACAATTGAAGAAGAAGAAGACTGAACTGCGTCTCTGACTCTCTTCTTAGAAGCCTCACACTTGAGCTGAGCAGCTTCTTGTTTCAGTGCCATGTTGTAGAATTCATCATACTTCAATGGCTCGAAAAGCACGAGAGCAAGCTGCAGATCTTCTCTGAGACCACGCCTGAACTGGTAGATCATACTCTTCTCATCAGGAATGTCTTGCCTTGCAAAACGAGAGAGCTTCTGGAACTGAGTGTTGTATTGATAGACAGTCATGTTGCCTTGCTTGAGATTGCGGAATTCCTCACGCTTAAGCTCAACAACACTTTCTGGAATGTGGTGCGCTTTGAAGTCACGACGGAAATCATCCCAAGTTATCACACGACCTCCTCTGGAATCTTTGTATTGCTGGAACCACTCAGCAGCTTGATCTTTGAGTTGAAAAGAGGCAAACTTGACAAAGTCCTCAGGTCTCACATTGCTGCACTCGAAATGTTTGTTGATGTCCACGAGCCAATCATCAGCGTCAGTGGCCTCGACACAGTAGCTGAAGGTCTTTGGCTGATTAGCAAGGAACTGGTTCAGTGAAGCGAAATGCGGCTGATTGTTGCCTTGGCCTTGATTCTCTTGATTAGCTTGACCTTGGTTGCGATCTTACAAGAGCTGAATCAGAATCTGAGCATTGGCATTTGTGGCAGTCATCAAGGCTTGCCAAGCTTCCGGAGGCGGAGGTGGTGGCGGAGGGTTAGCCTGGTTCCCTTCATTGCGTTCCGGATTCTGACGCGTTGGTGGAGCCATCCTGAAGAGGGTGACATCCATTAGCATCTTGACAGAGATATATTGAAGCTGAATCAAAGGAACGAAATTGCAACATATAGTCTTCACAATTAACATTCGAACGAGAATGAACGAATGAATTCCAATGTAAAACATCACACTTCCAAAGCTGAGAAGCCACTTAGAACATGGTAAGAAATAAAATCAACAAGGTACGAAAGTGAACAAATACTTGGTAAGGATTACCCAATCACAAACCAAATATCTGTGGAAGAAATACTAGAGCTACAAGAATTCCCACTTATAAACTCCCGAAACTTTCTGGTTATGCAATCAGGTGTTGGGGATACAGGGGAAGCATAATATCTCACCCAAACTAGCAAATCCTACAACCAGCTGTATCCATCCTTCAACACATAACCAAGAAACCTTCGGAAATCGTCTACCTCAACCTTCGAAAACACATCCGTTATACAAGTCATGGCAATACCCCTGCACTCGCTACAGTACTGGGCTATCAGAGTTATCTCACCAACAACTGTACAAAAGAGATTTTCGATGTCAGTCGTACTAAACTCAGGTATTCCAAAACCGCAACGATAAGATTATGACGACAACACCTCGAAGCTCAACTCCCCGGGACACTGCCACAACCCCTAAATGTCAGGAGGCAACCAAGACAATGTTGTCATCATAAAACCATCGGAACGATTGTAATATACCCGCGTGATCCTAAAAAATTTTTTTAGTGAAATTGAGAAGAGAAGAGTCAAAACTCTACGTCAGGATGCCTCACCAGAAGGTCGAAGGGACTGGGGAGTAAAAAGAATTCCTAAACTCTCCGATATATAATTCCTAAAAGACTCAAAACATTTTTCTAGACACAACTCGGCCACTAAAGACGATCAAACAGTGGGGGCTCCTAAGGTTGGGAAAGGCTCTGATTACCAACTTGTAACACCCTCGATGCGGCTATATCTCCCACGTGTCGAGGCACGACTTAGAGGCATAACCGCATTGAAAGCAATGTCGCAAGTGAGGTAATCTTCACACAATCCATGTAATAAATAAAGGGGAAAGATACATAGTTGGCTTACAATCGCCACTTCACACAAGTACATAAATAACATCCATCATACAGATTACACTCAAGGTCCGACTACGGTACCAAAATGAAAGAAGACTACCCCAAATGCTAAACAGATCCCCGGATCACCCAACTGGGCTCCACTACTGATCGTCTGGAAAAGAAACATAGTAACGGCCACGTTCCTCATCGAACTCCCAAGTGAGCTCGGTCGCGTCATCTGCAATGACATCGTTGGTACCTGCAACTAAGGTGATAATATCTGTGAGTCACGGGGACTCAGCAATCTCACACCCGCGAGATCAAGACTATTTAAGCTTAAAGGTGGGAAAGGATAGTGAGGTGGAGCTGCAGCAAGCGACTAGCAAATGGTGGCTACAACGCAAAAGAGAGCGAGAAGAGAAGGCAAAGCACGGTCGTGAAGCTAGAAATGATCAAGAAGTGATCCTGAACAACCTACGTCAGGCATAACTCCAACAACCGTGTTCACCTCCCGGACCCCGCCGAGAAGAGACCATCACGGTTACACACGCGGTTGATGTGTTTTAGTTAAGGTCAACTTCGGGTTTTCTACAACCGGACATCAACAAATTCCCATCTGCCTCATAACCGCGGGCACGGCTTTCGAAAGATAATACCCTGCAGGGGTGTCCCAACTTAGCCCATGATAAGCTCTCACGGTCAACGAAGGATATTCCTTCTACTGGGAAGACCCGATCAATCTCGGACTCCCGGACTACAAGACATTTCAACAGCAATAAAACAAATCCAGCAAAACCGCCCGATTGTGCCGACAAATCCTGATAGGAGCTGCACATATCTCGGTCTCAGCGCACATCCGGATAAGTCAAGCTACGAGTAAAACCAGCCCTCGAGTTGCCACGAGGTGGCCCCGCAGGCTGCTCGGTTTGAACCAGCACTTAGAGAAGCACTGGCCCGGGGGGGCTAAAATAAGGATGACCCTCAGGCTCGCGAAAACCCGGGGGAAAAAGGGTAGGTGGTGGCAAATGGTAAAACCAATGTTGTGCCTTGCTGGAAAAGTCTCATTCAAAGCGAACTGTCAAGGGGGTCCCATAAATCACCCAACCGTGTAAGGAACGCAAACTCCGGGAACATAACACCGGTATGACGGAAACTAGGGTGGCAAGAGTGGAACAAAACACCAGGCATAAGGCCGAGCCTTCCACCCTTTACCAAGTATATAGATGCATTAATTAAATAAGAGGTATTGTGATATCCCAACAAGTAAACATGTTCCAACAAGGAACAACAAGTCCATGTTCCAACAAGGAACAAACTTCATCTTCACCTGCAACTAGCAACGCTATAAGAGGGCTGAGCAAAGCAGTAACATAGCCAAACAACGGTTTGCTAGGACATGGATGGTTAGGGGCTGACATGGCAATATAGGAGGCATGATATAGCAAGTGGTAGGTATCGCAGCATAGGCATAGCAAAAGAGCGAGCAATCTAGCAAGCAAAGATAGAAGTGATATCGAGGGTATGGTCATCTTGCCTGCAAGGTTCTCAGAGTTGTCGAAAGCTTGGTCCTCGTAAGCGTTCTCAACAGGTTCCTCGTTCACGTACTCGTCTCCCGGCTCTACCCAAGACAAGAAAACAAGCAAAGGGGACAAAATCAACCACGATGCAATGCGCAAGCAACATGATGCAAAACATGGCATGATATGCGAGAGGTGATATGCAATGCGAATGCATGCTCCGGAAGGACAAGGGGAAACAGGGCATAATCTTGGCAAACCAAGCATGCCACTGGATAGATGAGGTGATTTCGGTTGAAATCGATATAAAGATCACCGGAATCGGATGCACGGTTTGCAAATGGCAAGCAAAACAAGAATGACACGAAACTGCCATAAACAGCATGATGCTACTTAGCAAGCAACAAATAATTAAGCTACTGCACCCAAACATGGCAACAAAGAATATGACAGTAATCTAAACAAGATGCACGACAAAAGATGAACACTGAGCTACGGCTCAATCACCTCATAACAGGTTCAAACAATCATGGCAAAAGTGCAAACGATAACAAGTTCTCAGACTTAGTGAAAATATCAACAAGCAGAAACTGACATCAGGATGGCATGTTCAGAGCAATGAAACAACATGCTACAGGTTCAGAACATAGCAAAGTAAGGCACGGCATGAATCTACTCAAAGTACTTGACAAAAGTCCCTTACTGACCATAAGCCAAAAAGGATCATAAAATATGATTACACCCATGTCAAATAAGCAAGTTTCGTTACAGGTTTCAGACTTAGCAGAAAACTGGACATGGCAGAAAACTGTTAACGACTAGGCATGTTCGTGAGCTCGATGCACTCACTACAGAGCAATTCATGATAAACTAAGCATAGATACATCAATAAGACATGGCATAGTAAAAATACATGGCAATAAAACATCATATCATGCAAGGATCAACTACACCAAGCTTGGCAAAATCGAATAACACGTAAACAATCTACCAGCAATATTTTGAAGCAAAAGTAGAGCTCGATTGACTCAAGCTATGGCACTCCATAATTGCAAACAAAGGCATGGATGGATTAAGAAAATACTCAAGTTCAAAACTCCCTTACTGATCATGCTCAAATTATGCATAGATCACTCAGAAACAACATGAATACATGGCACGAAAATAACAGCAGTCAGGGACTTAGTGAAATCACTAAGTCTCTGAAATCAGCAACATCAAGATACCTAGTTTGCATGCTTGTGCAAGTCACCACATAGATCATAAAAATACATGGCAAAATCCTATGGATAGGTAACATGGCATATTACAAAACTCATGTAGGACTCAACTACATAGGAGGCACACATCAATCATGGCAAAAATGACAAAAGTGCATGTTCAGATAAGATCCAGCAACTAACATCAACTAGCCCTCTTCTAACAGCATTTCGGGCATCAAGATGACTTCAAATGAAAATGATGCAATGAAACAAAATGGTGTACTCTTCGAGACGAACAAAATGACATATTATACGCGCGAAACGGAGCTCTGGATGAGAATACACAGCATGTTGAACAGAGGCATATGATACATGGCATGGGGACTTGGAGAAAATAAGGGTCGAAAGAAAAGAGGTCAACCGGTCGTCTCCCAGGCGGATCCGGCGACGAGCAGCGATGGGGAAGTCGGCGCCGGCGATGGGGAAGTCGCAGGGCTCCGGCGCCGTGCTCCGGCGACGAGCAGGCGGCGGCGGGCACTCCGGGCGGTGGCGAACGGTGACGAGACGGCGGATCCGGCGGAGGAGCTGCACCGGCGGGCGGGGTCGCGGTGGAGGTCGGCTCCGGCGGCGCGACGTGGAGACGGCGGCGGGGGAGAGGCGCCGGCGGAAGGAGGCAGGCGGCGGCGAGGTCGCGCGCGGGGGCACGCGGGCGCGCGGGCGCCCCGCGGGCGGCGGCGCGGCGGATTCGGGCCCCGCGGGCCTGGCGCGGGCCCCGCGGGCCGGCGGAGGCGGACGGCGGCGCTGGACAGGTGGCGGCCCCTGGTTGGTCCGGGGCGCCGGCGGCGGGACAGGTGGCGGCGGCGGAGGGATCTGGCGCGGATTTCGAGGCGAGCTTAGGGTTAGGAGGTGGTTTTTGACCCGGATTTGGAGGGGAAGGCACATATTTATAGGTAGAAGGAGCTAGGAAGCTCCAAATGGAGTGCGGTTTTCGCCCACACGATCACGATCTAACGAACGAGACGATGGGACAGACTTAGGTGGGTTTTGTGCCACTTAGAGGGGGATGTTGGGCCGCACCAAACGAGGCCTTCACGGTTACCCGGTTAACCGTTGGAGTACCAAACGAACTCTGATTGACCCGAAACTTGACAGGCGGTCTACCGGTGCTATACCGAGGCCACATGTCAAACCTCGGTCCATTCCGAGAATGTTTAATACCCGCTCACGAAGAAATGTAAAAGGGGACGCCGGGAGACATAGGAGCGCCGGATTGCAAAACGGACAACGGGAAAGATGCTCGGATTTATGAGACGAACGCGTATGCGAATGTGATGCACATGATGACATGATATGAAATGCATGACATTACCAAAATGCAAAACGGAGAGAACCCAACCACGGAGGGAATATCATAGCACATAGCCGGAAATGGCAAGAGTTGGATTACAATTATGGCAAGTTACATCGGGGGCGTTACATTAGGCATTAGAGACAACCGCACTCACTTTAAATAGGGCACCACGTAATTCCGATGAGATGACACCGTATGAACTATGGTTTAGAGAAACCTAAGCTGTCATTTCTTAAAAGTTTGGGGCTGCGACGCTTATGTGAAAAAGTTTCAGGCTGATAAGCTCGGACCCAAAGCGGGTAAATGCATCTTCATAGGACACCCAAAACAGTTGGGTATACCTCCTGTCTCAGATCCGAAAGCAATAGGGATTGTTTCTCGAATCGGGTCCTTTCTCGAGGAAAAGTTTCTCTCGAAAGAATTGAGTGGGAGGATGGTGGAGACTTGATGAGGTTATTGAACCGTCACTTCAACTAGTGTGTAGCAGGGCACAGGAGTTGTTCCTATGGCACCTACACCAATTCAAGTGGAAGCTTATGATAGTGATCATGAGACTTCGGATCAAGTCACTCCCAAACCTCGTAGGACGACAAGGATGCGTACTACTTCAGAGTGGTACGTAATCCTATCTTGGAAGTCATGTTGCTAGAAAACAATGAACCTACGAGCTATGGAGAAGCGATGGTGGGCCCGGATTCCGATGAATGGCTCGAGGCCATAAAATCCGAGAGAGGATCCATGTATGAAAACAAAGTGTAGACTTTGGCAGAACGGCTCGATGGTCGTGAGGATGTTGAGTACAGGTGGTTTTTTTCAAGGAAGACAGACAATGATGGTAAGTGTCACCATTGAGAAAGCTCGACTTGTCGTTAAGAGGTTTCCCGACAAGTTCAAGGAGTTGACTACGATGAGACTTTCTCACTCGTAGCGATGCTAAGAGTCTGTTGGAATTAGCAGGTGCTGCATTATTTATGAAATCATGCAGATAGGATGTCAAAATATTGTTTCCTTGATGATTTTCTTGAGGAAAGGTTGTATGTGATACAACCAGAAGATTTTGTCGATCCTGAAAGATGCTAACAAGTATGCAAAGCTTCAGCAATCCTTCTAAGGACTGGAGTAAGCATCTCGGAGTCGGAATATACACTTTGATGGAGTAATCAAATTTTATGGGTTTATGCAAAGTTTGTTAGAAACTTGTATTTACAATAAAGTGAGTGGGAGCACTACGACATTTCTGATAAGTATATGTGGATGACATATTGTTGATCCGAAATGATGTGGAATTTCTGGAAAGCATATAGGGTTATTTGAAAAGTGTTTTTCAATGGAAAACCTGAATTAAGCTACTTGAACATTGAGCACCAAGATCTATAAGGATAGATCGAAACGCTTAATGGTACTTTCAAATGAGCACATACCTTGACATGATCTAGAAAGTGTTCAAGATGGATCAGTCAAAGAAGGAGTTCTTGCCTGAGTTGTAAGGTATGAAGTTAAGACTTAAGGCTCGACCACGGCAGGAGAAAGAGGAAGGACGAAGGTCGTCCCCTATGCTTTTGTCATAGGCTCTATACGGTATGCCATGCTGAGTACCGCACCTGATGTGTGCCTTGCCACATATCTGGCAAGAGGGTACAAAGGTGATCTAGGAGTAGATCACCAGATAGCGGTCAAAATTATCCTTAGAGGAATAAGGATATGTTTCTCGGTTATGGAGGTGATAAAGAGTTCGACGTAAAGAGTTACATCGATGCAAGCTTAACACCTATCTGGATAGCTCTGAGTAGAGTAAACCGGATTCGTATAGTAGAACAGTAGTTTGAAATATAGCGCAGTAGCGACATCTACGAGATGACATAGAGATTTGCTAAGTACATACGGATCTGAATGTTGCAGACCCGTTGACTAAAACCTCTCTCACAGGCATAACATGATCAAACCCAGAACTCATTGAGTGTTAATCACATAGTGATGTGAACTAGATTATTGACTCTAGTAAACTCTTTGGCTGTTGGTGACATGGCGATGTGACCTGTGAGTGTTAATCACATGGCGATGTGAACTAGATTATTGACTCTAGTGCAAGTGGGAGACTGTTGGAAATATGCTCTAGAGGCAATAAAAAATTAGTTATTATTATATTTCCTTGTTAATGATAATCGTTTATTATCCATGCTATAATTGTATTGATAGGAAACTCAGATACATGTGTGGATACATAGACAACACCATGTCCCTAGTAAGCCTCTAGTTGACTAGCTCGTTGATCAAGAGATGGTTACGGTTTCCTGACCATGGACATTGGATGGCATTGATAACGGGATCACATCATTAAAAGAATGATGTGATGGACAAGACCCAATCCTAAGCATAGCACAAGATCGTGTAGTTCGTATGCTAAAGCTTTTCTAATGTCAAGTATCATTTCCTTAGACCATGAGATTGTGCAACTCCCGGATACCGTAGGAATACTTTGGGTGTGCCAAACGTCACAACGTAACTGGATGGCTATAAAGGTGCACTACGGGTATCTCCGAAAGTATCTGTTGGGTTGGCACAAATCGAGACTGGGATTTGTCACTCCGTGTGACGGAGAGGTATCTCTGGGCCCACTCGATAGGACATCATCATAATGTGCACAATGTGATCAAGAGTTGATCACGGGATGATGTGTTACGGAACGAGTAAAGAGACTTGCCGGTAACGAGATTGAACAAGGTATCGGGATACCGATGATCGAATCTCGGGCAAGTACAATACCGCTGGACAAAGGGAATTGTATACGGGATTGATCGAATCCTCGACATCGTGGTTCATCCGATGAGATCATCGTGGAACATGTGGGAACCAACATGGGTATCTAGATCCCGCTGTTGGTTATTGGCCGGAGAGTTGTCTCGGTCATGTCTACATGGTTCCCGAACCCGTAGGGTCTACACACTTAAGGTTCGATGACGCTAGGGTTATAGGGAAGGTATGTATGCGGTTACCGAATGTTTTTTGGAGTCCCGGATGAGATCCCGGACGTCACGAGGAGTTCCGGAATGGTCCGGAGTTAAAGATTTATATATAGGAAGTATGGTTTTGGCCACCGGAAGTGTTCTAGGCATCACCGGTAGTGTACCGGGACCACCGGAGGGGTCCGGGGGTCCACCGGGAGGGGCCACCAGCCCCGGACGCCTACATGGGCCAATAGTGGGATGGGACCAGCCCCTAGGTGGGCTGGGGCGCCTCCAAGAGGGGAGGGGGCAAACCCTAGGGCAGATGGGCCCTAAGGCCCACCCCAGGTGCGCCTCCCCTTCTCCCCCTTGTGGCTGCCACCCCAGATGGGATCTGGGGCTGCCGCACCCCTTGGGGTGGGAACCCTAGAGGGGGCGCAGCCCCCTCCCCTCCCCCTATATATACTTGAGGTTTGGGGGCTGCCCAACACACGATTTTGATCTCTCTCTTGGCGCAGCCCTGCTTCTCTCCCTCCTCCTCTCCCGCGGTGCTTGGCGAAGCCCTACAGGATTGCCACGCTCCTCCACCACCACCACGCCATTGTGCTGCTGCTATACGGAGTCTTCCTCAACCTCTCCCTCTCTCCTTGCTGGATCAAGGCATGGGAGACGTCACCGGGCTATACGTGTGTTGAACGCGGAGGTGCCGTCCGTTCGGCACTTGGTCATCGGTGATTTGGATCACGGCGAGTACGACTCCATCAACCCCGTTCACTTGAACGCTTCCGCTTAGAGATCTACAAGGGTATGTAGATGCACTCTCCTTCCCCTCGTTGCTGGTTTCTCAATAGATAGATCTTGGTGATACGTAGGAAAATTTTGAATTTCTGCTACGTTTCCCAACACCAATTAGTTTTTGTTCGAGTGCTTTATTCTTTGCAAATTTGTGCTGCATAGGTGACCATGTTCTTGAGCTTGCATGTCAAATTTATATGGTTCCAAGTAGTTCTAATGCTTGATATAGGCTCTAGGCACTTGTAGGAGTAGTTGCTATCAATTTTGTTGAGCTTTGTTTACTTTTGTTTGAAGTTACTAAAAATTTCAGAAATTTTTCAAAGAGAAGCAATATGCTTAGGAAGATGTTCCAAGGCGGTTCTTCAAGGAAGCAAGGCCCTAGGCTTGCAATGCGTGATGCTGATGAGGAGCCCCCAAGGGACGCTCCAGTGCGGTCCTGTGAATGGCCTTCGGAAAATTTTATGGATCGAGCAGGAATCAAAGAAGAATTTAACGCGTATTTGCGTAACGCTGATCTTGTGGACTTTGAGGCAGACAAATGCCCCCAGTACCATCAACTCACTAGTTCATTTGTGAGGAGGTTTGAGTTTTCATCTTCACGTAATTCTCCTTCAGTCATGTTTGATCTTTATGACAAATGTTATACCATGGACTTAGAGGATTTTACTTTTGCCTGCAAACTTCCACAATGGGGTAGTACTATTGATCCCCGCAAATCTGAATTTAGAAACTTTCTTGCTAGTATAACTGTAGGGGAATCTAGGGATATAACGCAAGCTACCATAGGGAGCATTCACTTTCCTGCTATACATTATTTTGCTCTCTTCATAAGTAGGTGTATAAATGCTAAGGATGAAGCATGTCACATGTGTGTCCCTGACCTTAGCATTCTCAAGAGTGCTGTGTTAGGAGACCAATCTTATCATATGGGAGCCATTGTAGCACGTAGGTTGCATCATAATAGATATAATGGAGATTTCTTTGGAGGAATTTATGCAACCCGCTTAGCTAATTTTATTGAGGTGGACGTTCGTGAGGGTGATATGGAGTTGCCTCCCACTTATTTAGATTTTGACTCTATGGTCTCTCACCAGTTTGTTGAGAGGAATGAATCAGCTATCCTATATCGACTAATCTTTAACAAATGGCATGGTGTCCGTATTACTCTCCCTGCTCCTGCCTTCTTTGATTCTCAGACAAAAGGAAGATATACTATTACCAGAGAGGAGGCAGATGAGTACGAGAGGAGAGCGGAGGTAGCTCGCCGCCACGCTGCAGCTCAAGAGGCGATAGTCGCTGCATCGCAGTACGACCCCAGCTACACCTACGGATATCAGCCAGGCTATCCCTGGCAATAAACCAACTTAGGCCAAAAGCCTAAGCTTGGGGGAGTACGTATTTCCCACCGACATTACATTTATGTTCACACACACTCATACTCTTTCACTGTAATATCCATGTTAGTTTATTTTCTTTTTCCTGCATTCTTCTTGTGTGCTTGTTAAACCTTAAGAAAAAACCAAAAAATTAGTAATAGCTTCTAGCTAGTTTACTTTCCTGCTGTAGTAGTAATAATTAAAAAGAAAAACCCAAAAATAGTTCCCATTCTTCTTTTGCTTGTTGGGAGCATTCCCGTGTAAATTGTTTTTCTTTTCTTTGGGGGTTGATAGGAGAGGACCATAATTAAATTGTTGAAGTGGCTCTTATATGCATTATTGTTTATTTAACCAAGATCCCATATTGTCTTGTCTTCTCATGTTTATTGAATGCTCGCAGATTCCAGCTTAGTCCGATGCACGTGCACTCTTATTATTATTCACTTCGTTCGGTCGTGCGAGTGAAAGGCAATTATGAGGATATATGATGGGCTGACTGAGATGAGAAAAGCTGGTATGAACTCGACCTCTTTTGTTTTTGTAAATATGATGAGTTCATAGTTCTTGATTCAGCCTATTATGAATAAACATGTTTGCAATGACAATTAGAGATCATAGTTGCTTATGCCATGCTTGATTAGCTATGAGTTATAATGATTTACCTTGCGTGCCAACATGCTATTAAGATGGTTATGATGTGGTATAGTGGGGTGGTATCCTCCTTTGAATGATTTAAGTGACTCGACATGGCACATGTTCACGCATGTAGTTGAAACAAAATCAACATAGCCTTCACGATATTTATGTTCATGGTGGATTATATCCTACTCATGCTTGCATTCAATGTTTATTAATTTTAATGCATGTTCATGGCTGTTGTCGCTCTCTAGTTGGTCGCTTCCCAGTCTTTTGCTAGCCTTCACTTGTACTAAGAGGGAATACTGCTTGTGCATCCAATCCCTTAAAGCCCAAAGTTATTCCAGATGAGTCCACCATACCTTCCTATATGCGGAATCTACCTGCCGTTCCAAATAAATTTGTATGTGCCAAACTCTAAACCTTCAAATAAACGTTTTGTTTTGTATGCTTGAATAGCTCATGTATCAACTAGGGCTGCCCTTATCTTCCATGTTAGGCGGGTTATTCTCAAGAGGAGTGGACTCCGCTCCTCACTCACGAGAAAATGGCTGGTCACCGGGTCCCATGCTTTATGCAAACTAAATCAAAATTAATTGCAAACAAAACTCCCCCAGGGGCCTGATGTTAGTTGGAGGCACTCGTTGTTTCAAGCAAGCCATGGATTGATGCCTGTTGGTGGAGGGGGGGTATAAACTATACCATTCTGTTTGGGAACCGTCTATAATGTGTGTGGCATGGAAGATATCGCCATCTCTTAGTTGTTATGTTGACAATGAAAGTATGCTGCTCAAAATATTATTTGTCTCTATTTCAAAACCGAGCTCTGGCACCTCTATAAATCCCTGCTTCCCTCTGCGAAGGGCCTATCCATTTACTTTTATGTTGAGTCATCACCCTCTTATTAAAAAGCACTAGCTGGAGAGCACAGCTGTCATTTGCATCCATTACTGTTAATTTATATTGGGTATGACTATGATTGGATCTCTTTTACCATGAATTACAATGTCTAGTCAGTCCTTGATCTTTAAAGGTGCTCTGCATTTATGTTTTGCAGTCTCAGAAAGGGCTAGCGAGATAACATCCTGTTATATCATATTATGATTGTTTTGAGAAAGTGTTGTCATCTGAGATTTATTATTATGGCTCGCTAGTTGATTATGCTATTGATATGAATGAATATGAGACCTGAGAATTATTGCAAATATGGTTAGTCATAATCTTTGCTGAGAACTTGAATGCTAGCTTTACATATTTACAACAACAAGAGCAAACAGAGTTTGTAAAAGTTTTTCTTTATCTCTTTCAGTTTGTCAACTGAATTGCTTGGGGGAGTTGATACGTCTCCGTCGTATCTACTTTTCCAAACACTTCTGCCCTTGTTTTGGACTCTAACTTGTATGATTTGAATGGAACTAACCCGGACTGACGCTGTTTTCAGCAGAATTGCCATGATGTTGTTTTATGTGCGGAAAACAAAAGTTCTCGGAATGACCTGAAACTCCACGGAACGTCAAGTTAAAAATAATAAAAAATCCTCGCCGAAGATGAAGACCAGGGGCCCACACCCTGTCCATGAGGGTGGGGGCGCCCCCCTAGGGCGCGCCCCTACCTCGTGGGCCCCCTGGAGCTCCTCCGACGCCAACTCCAACTCTATATATTTGCTTTCGGGGAGAAAAAATAAAGGAGAAGAAATCATCGCGTTTTACGATACGGAGCCGCCGCCAAGCCCTAAAACCTCTCGGGAGGGCTGATCTGGAGTCCGTTCGGGGCTCCGGAGAGGGGGATTCATCGCCGTCGTCATCATCAACCATCCTCCATTACCAATTTCATGATGCTCACCGCCGTGCGTGAGTAATTCCATCGTAGGCTTGCTGGACGGTGATGGGTTGGATGAGATCTATCATGTAATCGAGTTAGTTTTGTTAGGGTTTGATCCCTAGTATCCACTATGTTCTGTGATTGATGTTGCTATGACTTTGCTATGCTTAACGCTTGTCACTAGGGCCCGAGTGCCATGATTTCAGATCTGAACCTATTATGTTTTCATGAATATATGTGAGTTCTTGATCCTATCTTGCAAGTCTATAGTCACCTACTATGTGTTATGATCCGGCAACCCCGAAGTGACAATAATCGGGACCACTCCCGGTGATGACCTTAGTTTGAGGAGTTCATGTATTTACTCTGTGCTAATGCTTTGTTCCAGTTCTCTATTAAAAGGAGGCCTTAATATCCCTTAGTTTCCATTAGGACCCCGCTGCCACGGGAGGGTAGGACAAAAGATGTCATGCAAGTTCTTTTCCATAAGCACGTATGACTATATTCGGAATACATGCCTACATTGCATTGATGAATTGGAGCTAGTTCTGTGTCACCCTATGTTATGACTGTTACATGATGAACCACATCCGGCATAATTATCCATCATCGGTCCAATGCCTACGAGCTTTCCATCTACTGGTTTATGCTTATTTACTTTCTCGTTGCTATTGTTATAATCACTACAAAACACCAAAAATATTACTTTTGCTTTCACTACTCTTTCGTTACCGTTACCACCACTATCATATTACTTTGCTACTAAATACTTTGCTGCAGATATTAAGTTATCCAGGTGTGGTTGAATTGACAACTCAGCTGCTAATACTTGAGAATATTCTTTGGCTCCCCTTGTGTCGAATCAATAAATTTGGGTTGAATACTCTACCCTCGAAAGCTGTTGTGATCCCCTATACTTGTGGGTTATCACTGCGCACTGCGTGAAGTTGACGCCACCGCCTGGGTCCGCCCCCGCTGGCCGTCGCTCACGCCAGCCAAACGCCACCGCGCCTCGGTGGCCTCGCGCTTGCCTTCGCGCCCTCCCCCGCTTGCCTCCCGTCGCCGCGTGCCGCTGCGCGTCGGCCCGCGCACGCCGCTGCTCTCACGCTGGTGTCCCCCTCCGGCGAACGCCCACACCGCGCCGCCGACCACGCTCCCGGCTCCGGCGCCCATCTACGCCCGATCGGCCCTCTCCTGGGTCGGGCCCCGCAGCACCCAGCGCCCGTGCCCGGTATGGCCTCTAGGCCACTGTCAAACGGGGCCCACGCCCCTGGAATGTTTTTCTAAAAAAATAAAAAATAAAAAATAGTAAAAAAGTATAATTTAATTAATTAATAATTAGAAAATTAAGTTAATTAATTATGATTAATTAACCTAATCATTTAACTAATCTAGTTAATCCTGATTAGTTAGTCTCAATCAATGACAAACGGGACCCACCTGTCAGCTTGACTTGTCAAAGGTCAAAGCTGACCGCTGATGTCATGCAGACGTCATAAAATGCGTTTAGAATAAAATTAATTCTATTAATTTGAGAAAATGATTAAATCATTTTTAAATTAATATAAAATAAACCATAGCTCGGATGGAAAAACTTTGTACGTGAAAGTTTCTCACAACGATGAGACGAATCTGGATACGCAGCCCATTCGTCCGCCACACATCCCTAGCATAGCAAACACGCAACCTTCCCCTCCGATTCATCTTTCCGAAAACGCGAAACACCGGGAATACTTTCCCGGATGTTTCCCCCCTTCGCCGGTATCACCTACTACCGCTTTAGGGCACACCTAGCACCGCTCATTGTATTGACATGCATCGTCATGCATATGTTTGCATTATATTTATTGTTCCTTCCCACTCTTCTCTCGCTAGACACCAAGACCGACGCCGCTGCCACCCAGTACGACTACGTTGTTGACGACCCCTCCTTCTTGGCTGAGCTTCCAGGCAAGCCCCCCCCCCCCTTGATCACCAGATATCGCCTATTCCTTCTCTCTACTGCTTGCATTAGAGTAGTGTAACATGTTACTGCTTTCGGTTAATCCTATTCTGCTGGATAGCTTGTCATTGTTGCTACAGTTGTTACCCTTACCTGCAATCCTAAATGCATAGTATAGGATGCTAGTATTCCATCAGTGGCCCTACATTCTTGTTCGTCTGCCATGCTATACTACCGGGCCGTGATCACTCGGGAGGTGATCACGGGAATATACTTACATACATATTATATGATACATGTGGTGACTAAAGCCAGGTCGGCTCGTAGAGTACCCGCAAGTGATTCCGATGTAGGGGGTTGAAAGGACAGGTGGCTCCATCCCGATAGAGGTGGGCCTGGGTTCCCGACAACCCCTGCTGTTACTTTGTGGCGGAGCGACAGGGCAGGTTGAGACCACCTAGGTGAGTGGTGGGCCTGGCCCTGGTCGGCGTCCACGGTTACTTTAAAATAACACGCTTAACGAGATCTTGGTATTTGATCTGAGTCTGGCTACTGGTCTATATGCACTAACCAACTACGCGGGAACAGTTATGGGCACTCGACGTCGTGGTATCAGCTGAAGCCTTCTTGACGTCGGTGACTGAACGGCGCGCGTCGGATTGGACTGGAACACCTGCTCTTGTATTAGGGAGGCTAGGTCTGCTTACCGGCCGCGTTCGCTACATGCAGGTGTGCATCGGGAGATGGGCCCAGACCCCTGCGTGCATGGGATTTAGACCGACGTGCTGACCTCTCTGTTGTGCCTAGGCGGGGCTGCGACGTGTTGATCTTTCGAGGCCGGGCATGACCCAGGAAAGTGTGACCGGCCAGAGGAACCGAGCGTGTTGGGTTATGTGGTGTACCCCTACAGGGAAGTTTATCTATTCGAATAGTCGTGTCCCTCGGTAAAAGGACGACCCGGAGTTGTACCTTTACCTTATGACAACTAGAACTGGATACTTAATAAAACACACCCTTTCAAGTGCTAGATACAACCCAGTGATCACTCTCTCACAGGTCGATGAGGAGGGGATCGTCGGGTAGGATTATGCTATGCGATGATACTTGGTGAACTTACCATCTACTCTCTTCTACATGCTGCAAGATGGAGGCTGCCAGAAGAGTAGTCTTCGACAGGACTAGCTATCCCCCTCTTATTCTGGCATTCTGTTCATTCCACCGATATTGCCCCTTTACACAGATACCCATGCATATGTAGTGTAGATCCTTGCTTGCGAGTACTTTGGATGAGTACTCATGGTTGCTTTTCTTCCTCTTTTCCCCCTTTCCTTTCTTCTCGGTTGTCGCAACCAAATGTTGGAGCCCAGGAGCCAGACGCCACCATCGAAAACGACTCCTACTACACTAGAGGTGCCTACTACCACGTGCAGGCCGCGGACTACGACCAGGAGTAGTTTAGGAGGATCCCAGGCAGGAGGCTTGCGCCTCTTTCGATCTGTATCCCAGTTTGTGATAGCCATCTTATGGCAACTTGTTTAACTTATGTGTGTACTCATATATTGTTGCTTCAGCTAACTCGTCTATGATCAAGCACTTGTATTCGAGCCCTCGAGGCCCCTGGCTTGTATTATGATGCTTGTATGACTTATTTTATTTTAGGGTTGTGTTGTGATATCTTCTCGTGAGTCCCTGATCTTGATCGTACACGTTTGCGTGTATGATTAGTGTACGATTGAATTGGGGGCGTCACAAGTTTGTATCAGAGCCGACTGCCCATAGGAATCCCCCTTCCACACTCCTTGGCTGAAGTTGAGTCTAGTCGATGAAAACTGTTTTACTAACATGGTTGTGCGGCCCATGGGCCCACGCCGCCATTGGGTGGTATTAGGATCTTTTATTCCCCGTCTATACTCTGGGACTCCGATCTCTCTTCTATTTGGGTTAAATGAATTTTACTTAATCTAACATTAGGATCTCGTGATCACTTTCACCCAGAGATCACCTTATTACCGATGATCGTCTGCTGCACCAGAATATTTCGAAGATACTCTCTGATATTCTCTCGAGACTTTGTGCCTGTTGCTTTTGCAATTCCCTACCACCAAAATATCCCTATGGATAAATATATACACATGACGTTCTTACTTTCATTCCCAGCTGCTCTTGTTATTACAGGATGCATCGAGTTATTCTCTGACTTTCTAAGAATCCCTTGTGACACTGCTTTTCAGGTCTTTACCACACGAATACCCCTACGAATAATTCCTCACACTTATCGAGGATTCGTTCATCCTCAATTGTTCATGTGTTTCACAAAAATTCTTCGAAATACTATTCGGTTATCTAAAAATCTTCATTGGCCTATTGCTCCTGAATCCTTTGCCTTCTGACACTATGGTTAATTCCATATTTCAAGTAATCTTATTGGCATCCTTTGCCACTATCATTTTGAGTCCATTGATTCAATAAGTTGCGAATGCTCGCAATCCTCAACTAGATCCTAGAATTCATCCTTCCGAATCAAACGTCATTTTGAACATGAGTTGGTTATCAACCAATCAAATTGTCGTCGATTGTACCCCTAAGTCTATTCAACTTATCCATTCTTAATCAGACCGTTGGCTTCTGATCCCTTGATTTGGAAATGAGAATTCCTTTGCCTTTGAGCTTTCAATTAGTCAGTTGTTTCTATAATCCGATGCCCTTTTGTTCCTTCTTCCTCTGATAGAGTACCGATACTCGCATCAGCTCCGTTGTAGACCACAAGACCCCTTGTTGGATTATTATCCGATAGTGTCCTTCATATTCAATAACTTGGTGAGCATTTCCATGGGTATATAATGCCTTTGGTAATTTGTATCCTCTGCTTTGATAACCATACTCTACTTTCGAACTTGTATTAATTACTCTGAAGTTTGTGATATATGTTCCTAAGATGCCCTGATGGGTTGAACCAACGCCTTCCCTAATTGGTGTGAACCCAAAAGATTTCACAGGTCATACTATCTGGTATTACACCAGGTAAAAATTTCAACAACTAATGTCATTTTCAAAATACGAGAGGTGAATGGAAGGTTATGCATTGAGGAAGTGGGAGTCGACCTTGAAACTTTGTGTTCATACCCATGGACACGATGTAGATCCTATCATGGAAGCTTCTTGTAATAATAACTATTTCCTTGATATGATATCCATTGGTATCGGTGAATTGATCCTTTGCAATTGTGGTTCCGACCATATGTTCTTCTTTGATCCCATTTCTCGGCCAAGTTTAAGCACTTCTCTTCTATGGATGAATACACCAGTCCAACCTTTACTTTGATCTTTCATCGAATATTACACCCTGGTATCTCGAGATTATCACGGAACTGCATAACTTCTTATGAGTTCTCCATCAAGTACTACATTCTCACCGATTCCATTTTTTTCACGGGCTCTGAGTCATTAAACACTCAAGGACACCGATAAATAAATCGAGTCTGCATCGCGATTAAACAACTATTAGTAATCTTCTTTACTTATGAGTTTGTACTCGATCACGTCATTTCTAGCCTGATTGGCTATGTTAGTATTGTGCTGATTTTAACTGTGCTACCTGGTCCTTATTCCCGGAGCACCACTTTCGGCATGAGCTAAGCTTACATCGATCTTCCTTGTCTTGTCGTTTCACCTCGAACAACAAGCTTGATTCTGAGTTGGTGTCGTATTCGTGGTTCCAATAATCTTTTGCTGCATTAGTCATGTTGCTTGATGTAATCGCCGTTCGATTGCTTCTTCGTGGAGCCTCTCGACAAAATTTGTTGTGATCATCATCAACCTTTTGGGTTCTTCCGGAATATCTACCGAATTCTTGAAGAGAAATACCATCCTTGCCCCTCGATGATTTGTGTTATCATTGACCACTTTATTGCCTTCCGTTCAACACAAACTTGTTCGTGTTTTCAGTTATACCTTGAGATCCTTGCTACCCAGTATTTGTTCTTCTTTACCTTGTAGTATTACCATCTTTTATGTCAATAAAGTCATGAGAAGTTCACCACCTATAAGAGATCTTGATACAGATGATACTTCTTGCCATATCCATTCATTACTTGATCCCCGTGTTGTTTCTAACCGGAAAACCGACAATTGAACTATGATGTGCGTCTTAAAAACTTCTAGCAACCCAATTGCTTTGAAGTTAATCACTACTGGGGAAAAGCTTATACACAGACGCTTACTAGTAGCGCGGGTTTATACCCCTTGCTACTGCTACTTACTAGTAGCGCGGGTTTTTACCCCTCACTGCTACTAAGTTGATAGTAGTAGTGCGGGTTTTTAACTCTCGCTACTACTAAGCGGTCTCTACCGTGCCCCCTCGGGACATGCCATAGTAGTAGCGAGGGTTATAAACCCACGCTACTACTAATTTGATAGTAGTAGCACGGATTTTTATCCCTCGCTACTACTAAGCGGTCTCTACCGTGCCCCCCGGGACATGCCATAGTAGTAGCGAGGGGTAAAACACCGCGCTACAACTAAGTACTGGGTATTTTAAAAAGCCCTGAAATTCCCATCTCCTCATCCAAATCACTCCTCTCCCCCGTCCCTCTCCTCCTATCTCTCTCTCTCCATAGCGCTCCTGCACATGCGCGTCTCCTCCTCCACGGCAACTGCCGGCCTCGTGCCACGATGTCTCCCTCAAATCCGGCGACCTCATCTTCCACCGTAGCCCCTCCTTCCTCCTCCTTCTCCTCCATTGCCCCTCCTTACTCCTCCTCCTCCTCCTCCACCACCGATGGAAGGAGAGGAAGATCCAGCAGAGCGCCGCCCATGACGATGGCCAGATTTCTGATGGATGCAACCCATGGCGTCATCTAGGGTTTCGGCTCCAACTCCAGCAGCCACTCGTGAGTTGTTGCACCTACTCCTCTCTATCTCTCACTTTCTCTTCTAATCCTTGTCTCTTTTTTTGTAGCAGCAGCAAAGGAGAGGTGTGGAGAAGAGTTGGATGGGGAAGCACCATCTCCATGGACGACTTCATCCCCTCCAGGATCACCATCGGCCATGGATGAAGAAGACGATGACGCCTAGCAGCAGCAGCCATGACTGGAATTTATTTTTTTTCCTAATTAGTTAGCAGTAGCGAGGGTCCAGAACCACGCTACTACTAGTTAGTAGTAGCGCGGGTCGTATCCACGCTACTACTAACAGACATAGTAGTAGCGCGTCGTATCAGTAGCGCGGGCACCCGCTCTACTGATATACCTAAAACCCGCACTACTGCTAGGCTTTTCCCTAGTAGTGAATGGTCGATATTTCATTCTTAGACCATTGGTTATCAAATCACCATTCTAACATTGATCATGCTACCTAAGCCCATATTTCGGCTGCACCTTTTAACTAATGTTTAACTGTGTATGTTTTCCTCGAGCATACCTCATGATATCATTTGATCTGACAAATGTTGTCTCCTTGTTCACATAAGTGTGGAAATCCATGTTTTGAAAATCTTGATGAATTGTCGCTGAGTCCATCAGCCACCTCCTCACCCTCTCTTTGATTTAATGATGAACTCTTGTTTCAGAACTCTCTTCCATAGTTCATTTCCCAAGAATCTTACAATGCCATCTCGTCAATTTGTGTCGCACCTTATTCTTCTCAAGCATCCTGAGTCTGAGGTATCCTGACACTAAACGGATGTGAATCTCGGTCAGGTATGATGGTTGTGACATATTTCCAAGAGTTATAACATTAGTTTTTAACCCGATAAGGTGATGTCATGCCTAGCACACCCGGGCGGAGGACCTATTGTTATAATATCCTTTTTAGCAAGTTTAGCCATTCTTCCAAGAGGAAATTGTATGACTTATTCTATAAGTTATCCCTGGTGAATCCTTGTGTATCTAGAGTCCTACCTTTGATTAAGACCATGTCAATGCTATCTCGAAGCATATCTGTGGTACTTCGATTTTCAATAAAAACATTTAAAGCACAATGCTAAATTTTCCTTATCAATTATCCAAACACCGTTGTATGGGTAATCTAGAAATTTCTCTCCCCTTACCTAAATGGTTTTCTGCCTTCTATCCTGTCATGGATATCATGCTCTGCCTATCCTTGGGAAGGATATACCCTTAAAATATGTGTTTAAACACATTTTCCTTTCCATTGTTCTGTTTAATCTGATGATCACATTTTCCTTTCCATTGTCTTGTTTAACCTTTCTCGTGGTTTATATGAACTAAGCAGTAATGATTCGCTGCTTATGTAAACACCCTGGTGTACAACCTTGTCAGTAAGACCGTGTTACTATTGTTGATGACATTTCGGTAACCACCGATGGACGAGAACTTTGCCTATTGGTATGCCTCGTTTCAACGAGCAGGAAAATGGTTCTCTTCGTCCCTCGCTCTAGGTACCAACATTGTTGCCAACAAAACTAACAGGCTATCCTCTGACATACCTTGCTATCTTGACCGTGCAACTGTTAGCGCCTTCCTACTTTTAACCCACATGGTGGGCCAATAACCCACAGTTCCACAGGATTGAAACCTGACTCTCCTGTACACCCTCCTGTGTTCCAAAGTTATTCCCCGCGCGTGGCCTCATATGTAATTCACGAGCCACCTTCCAAGATATCATCAATTCTGGTATCAGACACAAAACTTATTCCCATTGCTATGGACCCCCTTTTACTCTTTGTTTCAGGCATAGAACGATTGCCTACCCGCTTGAAACTTCTCATGGTACCTTCTTACTTTGCTCTCGATATTTTCTTAAGTTTTAGTTCGAGAGTTACTTTTCGCCACCTTCCCCGATGTTAGCTACCAGATAGTCAACCTTGCAGAGGTCCATTATCCCGGAATATACCCACCCTTTATTCTTTCATAAGTACGATGGAGTTCCCGAAGAAAGGATGCCGACTTCATCATGATGACATGGAACAGAGAAATAAAGACATCAACGTAATGGATCGACCTCTTCAAGAAGAGCAGCCAAGACCAAGAAGACTCGATAGAATTACATAACCATATCTTTCCCCTTACTCTACCTCTTAAATCTCGGGACGAGATTTCTTATAGTGGAGGAGATTTGTGACGCCCGGATAATTATGCTATAGTAAACCAACGCTAATGATGCCACGTCACCTCTGTTACTGTTGCTAAACCTCGCATTAGATCAAAAAGTTTCAAAATCAAATTTTAATTTTTGACAAACAATAAAAGTTTCCAACATTAAAACAAAAATGTTTGGATTGTGCCAAATATTGCATAGGTAATTATAGTGAAGAAAACACATTTTTAGAAAATGCTAAGATGCTCTAAAATAAATAAAAGAAAAGAAAATGCAAAAACAAAAACAAAAAACAAAACTAACAAAAAAAGGAAGAAACCCCCCTAACCCCCTGGGCCAACCGGCCAAGCTGCCGGCCGGCCAGCCAGCCCAATTGGCCCATCCGGTCCACCCCACTCACCTTATCCCCCACGTCCTGAACCCCTAACCCCCCGTCTCCCAACTCCCCCCTCCCACGTCGCCACCCCTCCTCCCGATCCGTTCTGGATCTGGATCTAACCCATCGCCCCCGACGCCCTTCGCCGTCCACCGTCGCCTGGAACGCCGCCTCGACCATGCCTCCCCGCCGGACTGCCTCCCCGTCTCCGACGCCGCGTTCCCATCCTCCTCCCTGCGCCCCACTACCCATTCCCTACACCCCCAGTGAGCCTTGCCTCTCTTCATCTCTGCTCCTCGCGCCGCCCCGTAGTCATGCACGCGCGCACCCGCCATGAGCTCCAACCACACGTCGCTGTGGCCTTGCTGCGCCGGCACCACGCCCCACCGAGAGCTGCAGCTACTGCTGCTCTGCTGCGGCGCTGCCGCCACCACCCCTACATCCCCACTCTCGCCCGCTCGTGCGTAGTCGCGCCCACGCCCTTCCGCCTGCTGCCGCGCCACACCATCCCCCTGCATTGTTGCGCGAGCACGCTCGCCCATTCAGCCGCGCCTCCCGTCGCGGCGCCCCTCATCGCCGAACCGCCCCTAGCCGCCTCCCTGGCACCGGCGCTTCGCCCTGCCCACTTCTTCCCGTGGCCGCGCACTGCACGCAGTGGCCGCCGCTGCCCTGGTCTGCCCCCGCTGGCCGTCGCTCACGCCGGCCGAAAGCCACCACACCTCGGAGGCCTCGCGCTCGCCTTCGCGCCCTCCACCTCTTGCCTCCCGTCGCCGCCTGCCGCTGCGTGTCGGCCCGCGCCCGCCGCTGCTCTCTCGCTGGCGTCCCCTTCGGCGAATGTCCGCACCGCGCCGCCGACCACGCGCCCAGCTCCGGCACCCATCTACACCCGCTCGGTCCTCTCCTGGGTCGGGCACCCGCAGCGCCCAGCGCTCGTGCCCGGTATGGCCTCTGGGCCACTTTCAAACGGGGCCCACGCCCCTGGAATGTTTTTCTAAAAAAAGTATAATTTAGTTAATTAATTAATTAGTAAACTAAGTTAATTAACTTAATTAATTGTGATTAATTAACCTAATCATTTAACTAATCTAGTTAATCCTGATTAGCTAGTCTCAATCAATGACAAACATGACCCACCCTTCAGCTTGACTGGTCAAAGGTCAAAGCTGACCGATGATGTCTTGTTGACGTCATAAAATGCGTTTAGAATTAAATTAATTCTGTTAATTCTAGAAAATGATTAAATCATTTTTAAATTAATTTAAAATAAACTGTAGCTCTAAAAACTTTGTACGTGAAAGTTGCTTCGAACGACGAGATGAATCCGGATAAGCAGCCCGTTCGTCTGCCACACATCCCTAGCATAGCAAACACGCAACTTTCCCCCTCCGGTTCATCTGTCCAAAAACGTGAAACACCGAGAATACTTTCCCGGATGTTTCCCCCCTTCACCGGTATCACCTACTACCGCTTTAGGGCACACCTAGCACCGCTCATTGTCTTGTCATGCATCGTCATGCATATGTTTGCATTTTATTGTTCCTTCCCCCTCTTCTCTCGCTAGACACCGAGACCAACGCCACTGCTACCCAGTACGACTACGGTGTTGATCACCCCTCCTTCTCGGCTGAGCTTCCATGCAAGCCCCCCCCCCCTTGATCACCAGATATCGCCTATTCCTTCTCTCTACTCCTTGCATTGGAGTAGTGTAGCATGTTACTGCTTTCGGTTAATCCTATTCTGCTGCATAGCCTGTCATTGTTGCTACAGTTGTTACCCTTATCTGCAATCCTAAATGCTTGTTCATCTGCCATGCTATACTACCGGGCCGTGATCACTCGGGAGGTGATCACGGGTATATACTTACATACATATTATATGATACATGTGGTGACTAAAGCCCGGTCGGCTCGTAGAGTACCCGCAAGTGATTCCGATGTAGGGGGCTGAAAGGACAGGTGGCTCCATCCCGGTAGAGGTGGGCCTGGATGTTCGACAGCCCCCGACTGTTACTTTGTGGCGGAGCGACACTGCAGGTTGAGACCACCTAGGTGAGAGGTGGGCCTGGCCCTAGTCGGCGTCCTCGGTTACTTTAAAAAAACACGCTTAACGAGATCTTGGTATTTGATCTGAGTCTGGCCACTGGTCTATACGCACTAACCAACTACGGGAGAACAGTTATGGGCACTCGACGTCGTGGTATCAGCCGAAGCCTTCTTGACGTCAGTGACTGAGCGGGGCGCGCCGGATTGGACTAGAATGCCTGCTCTTGTATTAGGGAGGCTAGGTCTGCTTGCCGGCCACGTTCGCAACGTGCAGGTGTGCAACGGGAGATGGGCCCAGACCCCTGTGTGCATAGGATTTAGACCGACGTGCTGACCTCTCTGTTGTGCCTAGGCGGGGCTGCGACGTGTTGATCTTTCGAGGCCGGGCATGACCCAGGAAAGTGTGACCGGCCAGAGGAATCGAGCGTGTTGGGTTATGTGGTGTACCCCTGCAGGAAAGTTTATCTATTCGAATAGTCGTGTCCCTCGGTAAAAGGACGACCCGGAGTTGTACCTTGACCTTATGACAACTAGAACTGGATACTTAATAAACACACCCTTTCAAGTGCCAGATAGAACCCAGTGATCACTCTCTCACAGGTCGATGAGGAGGGGATCGTCGGGTAGGATTATGCTATGCGATGATACTTGGTGAACTTACCATCTACTCTCTTCTACATGCTGCAAGATGGAGGCTGCCACAAGAGTAGTCTTCGACAGGACTAGCTATCCCCCTCTTATTCTGGCATTCTGTTCAGTCCACCGATATTGCCCCTTTACACAGATACCCATGCATATGTAGTGTAGATCCTTGCTTGCGAGTACTTTGGATGAGTACTCATGGTTGCTTTTCTTCCTCTTTTCCCCCTTTCCTTTCTTCTCGGTTGTCGCAACCAGATGTTGGATCCCAGGAACCAGACGCCACCGTCGACGACGACTCCTACTACACTGGACGTGCCTACTACCACGTGCAGGCCGCGGACTACGACCAGGAGTAGTTTAGGAGGATCCCAGGTAGGAGGCTTGCGCCTCTTTCGATCTGTATCCCAGTTTGTGATAGCCATCTTATGGCAACTTGTTTAACTTATGTCTGTACTCAGATATTGTTGCTTTCCCTGACTCGTCTATGATCGAGCACTTGTATTCGAGCCCTCGAGGCCCCTGGCTTGTATTATGATGCTTATATGACTTATTTTATTTTAGAGTTGTGTTGTGATATCTTCCCGTGAGTCCCTGATCTTGATCGTACACGTTTGCGTGTATGATTAGTGTTCGATTGAACTGGGGGCGTCACAATACTGTGGGAAGATCTGATCTGCTGAACCTCTGTGGAGGTGGAAGTGAGGCAAGGGGGCGAGGGAACCATCCCCGGCCTCAGTGTATTTGATCATAAAGGCGCATTGTTAATCTCACTCTTAACTTATTTGATATTTATTTCATCCTTACATAAGTTTAATAACTTAATATTTGGGTAGCTGGGGCTTATCCACTGCCCTATCTATTGTTTTCCCACTTGAGAATGAATTTATATTTGGTAGATGCAATGTAAAAGATGTTTGTTTGCAATCAGTGAATCCCATGCTAAACATTAGAAATTACACCATGTTGACATTAAAAAATATATATACTGTAAGAGTTGAAACTGTAGTGCTCCATGTGTTCAGCCCTTTGCTTTCAACCAAACGTCATGCATCAAATCACCTCATTTTTTCGATAAAGGGCGACTTTATTATCTCAAAATGTAGCATCGAGCGGATACAAAGTATTATAAGTAACACCCGGTCTCTGCATAACTAAGATACACATAGCCAAATCCAGAAGTCTGACAAAAATTCATGAAATAAAAATCGACAAATCGGCAATAGTAGAGTCCTTTAGACCAACACTATGCCTATGTCGAATGGGGTGGTGAATCGACCGATCTGTAGGTTATGCTGCCACCCATGTGGGGAAAAACCTCCATAACCACCTGCTCCAATCACGTACACACCGCCATGAACAGCGGTTGGTACTCCGGCCGTTGTAGCATAGACCACGTATGTAGCGAGTGCGTACCCTGAAAAATAACCTGTAGAGAAGAAGCATTTTTTTCATTAAAAACCAAATCATTTCTAGAAAGCCAAAGCGACCAAATTAAGGCATACGCTACCCTTATTAGCGTTTTGAACCTATTTGTAATGGGTTTGTCTTATGTCACATCTAACCTAATATCCACTCTTAGAATCCTGTAGTGATCTAAACGCTCTTATATTTCTTTATGGAGGGAGTACTAAATAGTCAATGCTGTGAGAATCATTTCATGTCGTTGTGTTAGTGAACAGATGAAGCTCGCTCCCGCTCCCGCCCCCGCTCCCCCCTCCTCCACCTCGCCGGAGGAGGGCCAACCACCAGCCTCCAAAACCCCTCCGGCCAACCCTTCGCCGGAGACAACTCTAGCCACCAATCCTCTCGACAAACTCCTCCCCACAGTAGCTCCTCCTCCATCGCCTTTTTTCGACCCGCCATACGTGAAAGCCGGCCAGGTTGCGCTCCGCTGCTTCCTGGGTTGTGGCAATGCCATGGGCTTGGAGTTCGAGGATGACGCCTCCTACTACCTCCGCCTCACCATCACCACCCCCGCCGTCCACCTCGCCTCGCCGCTCTACATCATCTTCCACTACTCCAACCGCCGCCTTGATGCCACTATCGTTGCCGCCCTGCCCCAGTCTGCTCTTGGCGGTGCTGCCGCTCACTTCTTCGTTGCCCAATGCTCTCCCCTCGTCTATCGCTTCCATGTGGCTTCTGCGCGTATAGCAGAGATCATCCTCGCACAATCCACACTTTGTTCCCGCGCTTACTCCTTCTCTTTCTTGAGAACTCTGCCTCCGATCCCACCTTCTCCTCCCCACAATGCCACATGCATGTCGTTGGCTCACCTGGTCCAAATTCCTGAGGATCTGGGTCTTCACTTTGAAAGCGTAGCTTGGGCACAATGTCGCTCGCTCGTCTCCCAGCGTCCACCAAACCAACCGCATGGATGCCGCATGTATGCACGCGTCATTCAGTTCCCTTTCATCCTTGACACCATCACGATGAGTCTCGTCCTAGTTTGCCTATTCGGCGGCACCCACCACCAATTCAACGTCACGGATGACGGAGATTCCTGCTTCTCCTTCACATTGGACTCACCTGCCGTTGTCGCGCTCATCGCTTCCATGGGAGACTTCCATAAGCTGTGCATCCTGCTCCGCTTCCCTTGGCATGTGCCTATGGGGCGTGCTTCATGCTCTCCACCGGAGACGGCCTTGCCGTCGTCTAACGGGCCTACGTCATCCTCGCCGTCGGCAGACGATCCTGCTCTGCTGCCACCTGCGTCTACAACTATTGTTCTCACGAAGGAGCGTCGTCAACGGCCGGGTATAAGCTTTTTCTACCGTATGCTTAATGTTCTTCGCTCTTGCCATCTTACACCACATACAAACTACACCCATCACACGCATTTGTTTTGGATTACCTTCTTACCTATTAAGGTTAGACTTAATGAACTATTAGTAGAATCTTCCCTAAACCACAGCTTTTCGGTCAAACAAGATTTTCTAGCAGTCAAAGTTCATGAGCATGTGTACAAGTCTGGCGTCCTCTCTCGATCAATAACAATTCAAATCCTCAGCCTAGGGTCCATAGATTTTGAAGGTTTTCGGATCTTTCTCTTTGACCAGCTCGAACAAGCCGTTGCACACTACAGTCGTTTTCTCCATAATTACACTAAGTTTAATTACCCTACATTGCCCCCTCGATCAGACTCCATTCTTGGCCCATTTGAGCGTCGGCATCTCCAGACCCGCACGACACTGCACCCCACCTCGATCGCACGTTTGCACCACGTCCCTCCTACGGCGCATGCACCGCTGGCCTACCCCATGCATCATGATGGTGATGCGGTGCCCCCTGGCCCACCAAATCTATCAAAAGATCCGTACGCTGCAGCTGCCTCGGCGCATGCGGATGGACCTGGCGCGAAGCCCCCAAACCCTATCTCTGTCTCTCTGTCTGTGCCAATTTTGGATGTGCTGCTTGCCCGCCCCGCGTCTAATCCGGGCACGTCTGCGCCGCCTCTTGTCGCCCCACGCGCGTCCCCGATAAGCATATCTGCAACGAATCTTGCCTTGGGAACCGACGAACCGACGACCCCGCACGCCTGCCCGTCGCCACAGTCCCCTCCCACCTCCCATGACCACCATCTAGACCTCATGATCAAGCCTAATCCCCCTGCCCAGCCTACGCCGGCCGCTCGGTCACCACGCCCCTGCCCGTCGCCCCCTCGCCCACTGTCACACGCAATGGACCCAGCCGCCCTGGCGGCAGATATGTCGCCTGTGCACTCCAACCGCAACCGACGAGCTCGTACATAGATGCCCTTCTCTCCACCCCCCTCGATCACAGCCAGCCGCACCCCCCTGCTCTATATAACCCCTCACCGTCTCCACACTCCGCATCGTCGCTCTCACACTTCCCCTCCCACAATAAGAAAGCACCGCTGCTTCCGCTGCCTAGATCTAGACCACCTAGTCAAAGCTTGCCGTGACCCCGTCCGCTGCGCCCGCTGCTGGCGGAACGGCCACTGAAAACCGTGATTGCAGGTATAGACGCATTTGGCCCATTGTCGATGTCAAAACCGGCGGATCTCGGGTAGGGGGTCCCGAACTGTGCGTCTAGGCGGGATGGTAACAGGAGACAAGGGACACGAAGTTTACCCAGGTTCGGGCCCTCTCGATGGAGGTAAAACCCTACTCCTGCTTGATTAATATTGATGATATGGGTAGTACAAGAGTAGATCTACCACGAGATCAAGGAGGCTAAACCCTAGAAGCTAACCTATGGTATGATTGTTGTATGATGGAGTTGTCCTAGGGACTAGAACCCTCCGGTTTATATATACACCGGATAGGGTTAGGGTTACACAGAGTCGGTTACAATGGTAGGAGATCTTGAATATCCGCATCGCCAAGCTTGCCTTCCACGCCAAGGAAAGTCCCATCCGGACACGGGACGAAGTCTTCAATCTTGTATCTTCATAGTCCTAGAGTCCGGCTGAAGGTATAGTCCAGCTATCCGAACACCCCATAATCCAGGACTCCCTCAGTAGCCCCTGAACCAGGCTTCAATGACGACGAGTCCGGCGCGCAAATTGTCTTCGGCATTGCAAGGCGGGTTCCTCCTCCAAGTCCCTCAAGAAGATTTTAAACACCAAGGATAGTGTCCGGCTCTGCAAAATAAGTTTCCACATATTGCCATAGAGAGAATAATATTAACACAAATCTAATCTGCTGACGTATTCCGCAGCGTGACATCACACTACGGCCAAGTCCTTTACTTGAATCGTTTTTACTTTTCCACCTCAGCATGTTTTGCGAGGCGGTTTCCTTGGCACGTCTTGTCAAAGCAGAGATCGTGTGCCCCTTTTTACGGGATTCTCATCAATACGGACGTGGGTAACTCAACCGCGCCATTTATCACGGCGCTTGGGAGGCAAGCGAGTTTTACTAGGCTGGTGGGGACGCACAGCCGCATCCGCCCATATAAGGGGATAAGGATCCACCTTTTTACCTACACCTTCTTCCTCCTTTGCCTATCCATCTCCTGCGCACTCGACCTCCAGCGCCCAAGCCCGCACTTCCCACCTCAACCTTCTCCAGCAATGTCCGGAGCGGGAGGCAAGTGGATGGTCTCCTCCATTACGGAGGGCCATGTCAAAAAGCTAAGGAAGGCAGGATACTTGTCCAAAGAAATCACGCACCGGCTTCCTGAGGAGGGGCAGCTTCTCCCCACCCCAAGGCCCCATGAGAGGGTAGTATTCCTTCCCCACTTCCTCCGCGTACTGGGTTTTCCACTCCACCCATTTGTCCGGGGGCTCATGTTCTACTACGGCCTAGATTTCCACGATCTGGCCCCGAACTTCATCCTCAACATCTCGGCATTTATCGTCGTGTGCGAGGCTTACCTCCGCATCCGCCCCCATTTCGGCCTCTGGCTCAAGACCTTCAACGTCAAGCCCAAGGTGGTGCGCGGCAGCCAGGCGGAGTGCGGCAGCGCCATGGCGGGCAAGATGGCCAACGTCCTATGGCTCGAGGGCTCCTTTGTGGAGACTCTGAAGGGGTGGCAATCTGGGTGGTTTTACATCACCGAGCCACGCGATCCGAAATGGATCGCAGCCCCTGAGTTCCGATCCGGACCCCCCACGCGGCTTATGTCCTGGAAAGAGACGGGCCTGTCGTGGGGCGACAAGAAAGAGGTGACCGGACTGCAGACATGCATCCAGTCCCTGGTGGACAAGCCGATCAAGCTTGTCAATGTAGTCCAGGTTATGCTCGTCCGCCGGATCCTCCCGTGTCAACAACGGGACTTTAATCTGTGGGAGTTCGACCCGGCGCAACACCGAACCCTTAACAGGCTCTTCGACACGACGTATGAAGACGTATGGAAGGTGCTAACCAAAGGTGCCGAGGCTCCCACATCCGCTTCCGAGGACCGCGGATACAACTCGCAGCATCACGCTAGCGAGGTAAGCTATTTTCACCTTTTACAGGATGTTAAGTTTTTTCATAGTTTGACTCTATGCGGGATCTAAACTCCCTCACCTTTGACAGGCTTGGCAGGCGATACCCGGACCGATTAACTGTCCGGCTCCCTTGCCCGAAGACCCAGCCCCTGCTCTCCTAGTGAAGCTGGTGGTTCCGGCGCCTTATGTGGTGCCAGAGAAGAAGGCCAAGAAGAAGAAGGCCACGGGGACTCGAAAGAGTGCCCGTAACATGGTGGTGTCGGACTCGTCATCCGACGAGTCCGAGACGCTCTCCTCCCGTGAAAATGAGGAGGAGGAAGAAGAAACCTCTCCCCCTCCAGCGGGGGGAGGAAAGAAAAGGAAGGCCGCCCCAACGGGGGAGGCCGAAGGGTCCAAGAGGAGGAAGACCCCTCCGCCGGACTACTCCCCCAACGCCAACGAGGACGACGAGGAGTGGTCGGACTGGGCCAAGCGTCCGGTGAAATCGTAAGTATTCGGATACCAGAGTAACTCATGATATTCCTTTGTCGCTCAGCTTTCCCTAATGCCGAACATAATTATGCAGCCCACCCCGGGCCAGACTCGATGAATCGTCGAGCGGCTCCCTGGATTCGTCGGACGTGAACTCAGTTCCGCCCGCTGTCTCCCCCCGCACTGTGGACGACGCCGAAGTGGCGTCGCGACAAGTTCCGGGGCAGGAGGAGGTGGTCCTGGAGGTGCCGCAAAGCGACCTCCCGGACTCCAGGAGTAAAGGGGACAAAACCCCCCAGGGCTCCAAGTCCGGCTTTGAGCCGGACACCGCGCCGGAATCTTCAACGGTTCCGGACCGCGGCAGGCGAACTCCTATCAAGAGGAGCAAGCCTAATGAGCCGGCGTCCTCCGTCCAGCCGGAGGCGCCGGGGAATCTACTGGAGGTGCTTAAGGGCGCCTCCATCAACGAGGAGCACCGTACTATCATGAGTACGGTGGTCCAGAAGGTTCAGTCCGCCAAGAGCGGATTGACCGAAGCTTGCGCTAGCCTTCTAACAGGCTTTGAGGAAAGTAAAAATATATAAAAATATTACCGCATAGACAGTAGCCCCTGATGCTCTGTTTGGTGTTTGGAAAGAAAAGCCGAATAGAGGATCTATTAAACTTCGCAGGAGTCTAACAAAAAAGAGTCAATATGCGTATGCAGGCTTCGCTGCTAGCCACCGGCGCACTGACTGCGGAGGTGGGTGCCCTGAAACAGGGCCTCGAGCGGACCGAGCAAGAGCTCGGCCTTGCCAAGCGGCAGCTCGAGGAGAAAGAAGGTAAGAAATACCTTACAGAAAAAATGCCTATAAAAAGACGTGATTGCAAAAAATAATAGGATTGTACTGCTTATTGTAGGGGCCACAACTGAGGTGGTGACCCTCAAGCAGGCGCTGTCCGAGGCCGAAAAGAAAGCGGCCGCGAAGCGCACCGAGCGAGAGAAACTTGAGGCCCAGGTCGGCGAGGTGCGGCAAGAGCTTCAGGCTCTTATGAAAAAACATGAGAGTTTGGAGTCTGAGTCAAAAACGCAAGCGTCCGAGCTCGCAGCGGCCTCTGAGACTGCCAAGTCTGCCAAGGCCGAAGCCCAAAAGGCCCTCCAAGAGTTGGAGGAGATGAAAAAGATAGCAGCGGGTAAGGCATTCTTTATGCAAAGCAGAAATGTAAAAGTAAACTACTTGTTACTTACCCAAATCCGGAGCTCTCCAGGGGCATTCGCAGATCTTCCCCGCAGCGTATCCGACGCTGCCGCATTCTACTGAGTTGAAGAGGGCAGCTCGACGGAGAAGGTGTTCTGGTCTCAGTATGCTGAGGCCGGACACCATGTGCCCTTGAGCGACCAGCTGAAACAGCTGGTCGAGCTCCACAAGGCGGCCGAACAGGCCATGAAGGGCTTCATAGTTCGGCTGTGGCCCGGAGAGGCCCTGCCTGGGAGCTACTTTGGGCTGGTGCGGCGGCTGGTGGAGGCCTGTCCAAGGCTCGATGTCATCAAGCGCTCCGTCTGCATCGAAGGTGCCCCTAGGGCCCTTGCCCGTGCAAAGGTGCACTGCGGTAAGCTAGACGGTGAGAAGCTTGTGAGGGACGGGCCGCCGCCGGGGAAGGAGCATCGCAAGCCCGAGAACTATTACAAGGATGTTCTTGCGGGTGCCCGCCTTGTGGCGGATGAATGTACCAAGGATGTAATTTTTGAATGAACTCGCTCGTGTTTATCCTGTGCGCTGAAAACTTGTTCATATGCGCTAAGAAATGCTTGTTGAATTTAAAATATTATTTTCTGTGCGGCCGTTTATCAAAAAATTGAGAGATGGTGAGTCGTCGGCTTCCGCCCCCATACCACTAGTGTTGGGGTGTTCGGGATAAACCTGAGCGCTCTTTTTCCCATGTTTGGGTCCTTCGAGGGAGGCGCTCAGCACAACCAACCAGGCAATCGGACTATAATGCTTGAACACTCTCACTTAGCCATAGAACTTTATAATTTTAAATTTCGGTGAAGCCCCTAGTTCGGAAGACCGAGTTCGGGGCGCTATCCACGCCTTGGCCGGACAAAGCTGGCTCCTCGCTCGAAGCGGCATAAGTCTTTAGGGACTCAAAAAACCTCTCGAACTGCGACCGGTCTCTCGCCTCATCATGACAGTCAGTTTTAGCTTTCTCCACTGAGGTGCTTAACCCAGCTCAACCGGGGCACAATCGCAGTGGTTCTCCTAGTGCTACCTTAGCCGATATAGCGGAACGTAAGGCACCAAAACATAGGAGCCGGGCAAACCCAACTATTGACCCAAATCATGATTCGGAGCTGATGCATATAGTGCTATAAGTTCGGGGTGCCGCACTTGTGAAAGTGTACGGGCTTCTCACACCATATTGAGGGGTACTGAAGCCCCTGGCGTGTTTGCCGTACCATGGTGTACAGGTGCAGCATGTCATTTAATAAACATATATATGAAAAGAGGATAATGCAAAAAATAGACAAAAAGCTATGCATTGTTTATAGAAAGGCTGCTGTCAAGGCAGAATGATATAAGTAGTGCGGTAAGCAAAAGATATTGGACTATTTAACATGTCCTGGAAAGGGGCAGGCCGCGGGATTGTATTCAAAACAGGTATACTGCTCGTAACAGAGACCACCTGGGAGTTCCATAGTGCGGCATGGCTTGTCTGCTTCCCTGGATCTTGCATCGTTCGTGCGGCAGTTGAATTGCCGAACAGCTCGTCCGAAGTATGGAGTCCTGAAAGTAAGAAAAAAAAGAATTCGGCAGCCCCTAGTACGTTTTATGCCGTATTTTGGGCTTGCCATTGTTGTGCCCCTTCCCCTGTGCCCATGGTATTTCAAGAGCGTAGTTATGTACGCGAAGCACTGGTTTCGCTATGTCGCGAGGGCTGGGGTTGGGGCCGCATTGCTACGCCTGCTCAGAACGTGCCAGGCGGTCTTGTTGTAGATTACTCCGGGCGCGCTTGGCAGTGTCTGGCTTTTTAACAGCCGGACTGGAGAATTGCCTAAAAAGGCTGCTTTGTACTTCCGCTACGAGGGCCGCCGTGTGTTCCTCCGTACGGAGGGAGCGCTCGGTGTTTTCGTTGACCGTAATTACTCCTCAGGGGCCTGGCATCTTGAGCTTGAGATATGCGTAGTGCGGCACCGCATTGAACTTTGCAAATGCGGTTCGCCCGAGCAGGGCGTGATAGCCACTGCGAAACGGGACTGTATCAAAGATTAACTCTTCGCTTCGGAAATTATCCGGCGATCCGAAGACCACTTCAAGTGTTACTGGGCCTGTACGGTTGGCCTCTACACCCGGTATAACGCCTTTAAAGATCGTTTTTGTGGGCTTGATCCTTGAGGGATCGATGCCCATTTTCTGCATTGTATCCTGGTAAAGCAGGTTCAGGCTGCTACCGCCGTCCATGAGGACTCTTGTGAGATGAAATCCGTCGATAATTGGGTCAAGAACCAATGCGGCAAACCCACCACGACGGATGCTAGTGGGATGGTCCCTTCGATCAAAGGTGATCGGGCAGAAGGACCATGGGTTGAACTTTGGAGCGACTGGCTCCAGCGAGTATACGTCTCGTAGCGCACGCTTCCGCCCCCTCTTGGGAATGTGGGTTGCGTATATCATGTTTACCGTCCGCACTTGTGGGGGAAAACCCTTCTGTCCACTGCTGTTCGGCGGCCTGGGCTCCTCCTCGTCATTGCTGTGCAGCCCCTTGTCTCTGTTTTCGGCTCTTAACTTGCTTGCCTGCTTGAACACACAACAATCCCTGTTGGTGTGATTTGCTGGCCTTTCGGGGGTGCCATGTATCTGGCACAAGCGGTCGAGTATTCGGTCCAAACTGGACGGGCCCTGAGTATTCTTTTTGAATGGCTTTTTCCGGTGACCGAATTTATAGCCTCTGAATCCGGCATTTACAGCCGTATCCTCGTTGTTGTCGCTGTTAACACGGCATTTTTGCTTGTTCCGGCGTGTCCTGCCACTTTTGTCCTTGGTATCCGAATTACCAGGGTTCTTTGCTAAGTTGTTACTGCGAGCTAGCCAGCTGTCTTCTCCCGCGCAAAAGCGGGTCATGAGTGTCGTGAGGGCTGCCATAGATTTCGGCTTTTCCTGTCCCAGGTGCAGGGCAAGCCACTCGTCGCGGATATTATGCTTGAAGGCTGCTAGGGCCTCAGCGTCCGGACAGTCAACTATCTGGTTTTTCTTTGTTAGGAACCGTGTCCAGAATTGCCTGGCCGATTCCTCTGGCTGCTGAATTATGTGGCTTAGGTCATCGGCATCCGGTGGTCGCACATAAGTGCCCTGGAAGATGTCGAGGAATGCGGCTTCCAGGTCCTCCCAAGAACTGATTGAGTCTGTTGGCAAGCTGTTGAGCCAATGCCGGTCCGGTCCCTTGAGTTTGAGTGGGAGGTATTTGATGGCGTGTAGATCATCACCACGGGCCATGTGGATATGAAGGAGATAAACCTCGATCCAAACCGCGGGATCTGTTGTGCCATCGTATGATTCGATATTTACGGGTTTGAAGCCCTCAGGGATTTTAAGATCCATTACTTCATCAGTGAAGCAGAGTGGGTGTGCGGCGCCTCTATACTGGGCTATATCACGGTGCAACTCAAAGGAGCTTTGTCCATTGTGTTTGGCCCGGCCGGATTTATCGTATCCGGAGTGACAATCACCGTCACGTGCCGTGGGGTGCCCGCGCGATCCGTAGATCGATCTTGTTTGCCTTGCCTTGTCCTCAAGTATATCTCGCAGGTCTGGCGCGTTTTCCCGTGCCTTAGCATGTTTTGAGCGGCGTCGGGGCATGGCTTGAGTGGAGGGCCTAGAGGCCTCTCTGTCACAGCCACGAGGTGGCCGGTCGGCCATGTCATGCGCTGGTGATGTAGGTGTTTCCTCCTCTAATCGAGGTAGCAGCCTGCGCTTTGGGTAACGTTTGGAGGGGCGTTCGAGTTCATACTCTTCGGCCTCAAGGACTTCAGTCCATCTGTCAGCTAGCAAATCTTGATCAGCTCTAAGTTGTTGTTGCTTTTTCTTGAGGCTACTTGCCGTGGCTAAAAGCCTGCGTTTGAAACGCTCTTGTTCGGCGGGGTCTGGTGGTACGACAAATTCGTCGTCGTCGAGGCTTGCCTCATCTTCCGAGGGAGGTATGTAGTTATCATCCTCAACCTCTCGGTCTGCCGCCCTCTCATGAGGGCTGGCTTCTCCATCTTCCTGTGCCGAATCTTGCTAGAGGGGGTGTTCTTCAGCGCTATCTGGAGTAGTATTGTCTCCGGTGCCGGAATCACCGTTTTTGCTTTGGCGGGATTTAGAGCGGCGCCGCTGACTTCGGCGTTTGGGATGTTTCTTAGAAGTATCATCTCCCGCTTTTCCATCGCCATCTCCATCTTTTGGAGCGTCCACCATATATATGTCATATGACGAGGTGGCCTTCCAGCGCCCTACAGTTGTTGGTTCCTGTTCGTCTCCTGCATCGTCGTCCATAAAGTCGATGTCTTCAGAGTCGAAGTCAAGCATGTCGGTTAAATCGTCGACAGCGGCTACAAAGTGGGTGGTGGGTGGGGTTTGAATTTCTTCATCGTCCGTATCCCATCCTTGCTGGCCATAGTCCGGCCAGGGCTCTCCCGATAAAGAGAGAGACTTTAGTGAGTTCAGGATGTCGCCAAAGGGCGAGTGCTGAAAAATGTCTGCGGCGGTGAACTCCATGATCGGCGCCCAATCGGATTCGATTGGCAGGGGCGCGGGAGGTTCGGAGTTCGGAGGGGAATTCGGATCCTCGGAGTCACGGGTCATGCAGAGTGCGGGGCTGGTATCTGGCTCGATCGCTTTTGAGATCGCAACCCCTGAGGTGGCGTCCAACCGCTCACCCTCGATCGGCGCCACAGGTTCCGAACTAAGGGTCGGAACCGACGCGTGTGCGGGCTCCATGGCACTGTTCGGCGGCAGAGCTAGATCATGCCCATCGAGACAGTGCGGCACGCTTGGCTGTGGCTCGAATCCATTGAAGATCAAGTCCCCGCGGATGTCAGCCGTGTAGTTCAAACTTCCAATACTGACCTGATGGCCAGGGGCGTAGCTTTCGATCTGCTCCAGGCGGCCAAATGAATTGGCCCGCAGTGCGAAGCCGCCGAAGACGAAGATCTGTCCAGGGAGAAAAGTCTCACCCTGGACCGCATCGTCGTTGATGATCAAGGGAGCCATCGGGCCTAAAAGTGACGACACAGAGGAACTCTCAATGAAAGCACCAATGTCGGTGTCAAAACCGGCGGATCTCGGGTAGGGGGTCCCGAACTGTGCGTCTAGGCGGGATGGTAACAGGAGACAAGGGACACGAAGTTTACCCAGGTTCGGGCCTTCTCGATGGAGGTAAAACCCTACTCCTGCTTGATTAATATTGATGATATGGGTAGTACAAGAGTAGATCCACCACGAGATCAAGGAGGCTAAACCCTAGAAGCTAGCCTATGGTATGATTGTTGTATGGTGGAGTTGTCCTACGGACTAGAACCCTCCGGTTTATATAGACACCGGATAGGGTTGGGGTTACACAGAGTCGGTTACAATGGTAGGAGATCTTGAATATCCGCATCGCCAAGCTTGCCTTCCACGCCAAGGAAAGTCCCATCCGGACATGGGACGAAGTCTTCAATCTTGTATCTTCATAGTCCTGGAGTCCGGCTGAAGGTATAGTCCGGCTATCCGAACACCCCCTAATCCAGGACTCCCTCACCCATCTTCCCTCCCCTTCCTGATGCCTTCCTCTCTCAAACTAATCCAGCCTTTTGCACTCGCAACATGGACTCCGCCGGCTCCTCGTCTCGCGCATCCCGCACACTCATGATCGGTGACGTCCCCATCATCTTCTCCGAGCCCTTCCCCGCACTCTACGTCCCCTCGTCGCTCGTCCTCCACGGCACTCCGGTCGGAACCGCCCCTCCTGCTCCGCCACCTCCCTCCCCATCATGATCCTCTGCACCTCCACCCACGCCTACCTCACCTCCACCAGCTTTCAACCACACTCACACTCCGCCCTTCGACCTACAGGAGCTGAGGGACTGGCTCGCCGACGTTTTCCACGCCTCACAGTACACCAGAGCCTCGTCTCACGTCTCCGAGACGGACTCCAAGGTGGATCTGCCCCGTCCGACCCATGAGGTCGGGCTGCTGCCCCCTTATGGGGACATGCCACTCGTTGCAGTTCCTCCTTGTCTAGTCCACTGCCCGCGTCGCTTTGCTTTCGTCCACCTTAGCACACCAGTCCCCAACCCCACTTCCCTCATCCGTCGAGCCATCGAGCACACGTGCGGCAATCCTGCCTTCATCATAGGCGGCTCCTGGAGAGGGATCGCCTGCCTCACCTTTCACACACCAGCCGCACGCAATGACGTGCTCAACCACAGCCCCATTGAATACGAGGGGAACTCCATCACTATTGAGTCGGTCGAGCACGTCGACCGCTCCATTGCCATATACACTGATCTTGCTGAGGTCGAAGTTTCGGAGTTTCTACATGAGCTATGGCACGAAGATGGCATACGCTTCGCCCTCACTTTCCTTGGCGACGTGTGTGCCATTGATGACTTCTGCCTCCATGGCATCGACTACACGTCGGTCTGTGCCCTCGTCCTTCTACAATCTGGCAAGCCTGCCCCTCTAGGCATTGTCATTCAGATCCCACCCATCAATGAGATTAAGATCGCCAAAGTTGTAGAAGTTTCCCGTTGGCATCACGGCGATGGCGCCAATCCGTTCAGTGATGGCTCCTTTGACGGTGACTCTGCTCCTCCCTCGCAGCGCGCCTCTCCGCGGCCGCTCTCACCTACTCACATTGCTCCTGTCGTCTCCGTCATACGTGCGGGGTGGCGCGCCGACCCCACCTATGGTGTCACTAGGCCGGTCGCACCCCATGCCCCTTTCGAGCTTCATGAGTCCGACACACCCCTCTCAGCACTGGCCTCGCCTCCCACCCTCCATGGTTCCCACCGCCAGCCTCTCATCATCTCCGACGATGATTCGGCCGCCTCGGACGACATGCATGCACCGCTTCTACATGCAGCTTCAGACTCGCTGGACATGGTCCATGCACCCCCACCTGACACTCCAGCCCCACCTGTCATACGCCCGGTCGCCCAGGTGGGTGTCGTGCTGCCACCTACCCCATGCACTAACCTGCCTGTCGCTCCTCTCAACACCGGCCCGCTGGTTCAGTCCAGCGCCTCCGCGTTCTTTGCGGTCCCCGCTCCTGCAGACGCTCCTGTTGCGCCTCCATCCTTCACTTTCACTGCGGGCGAGTCCTCCTGTGTTGCGGGTAACCAATCTACACCCCCCGTGCTCAATCAATCTTATCTCTCACCCTCTGTTGATCTGCCGCTAACTGATGTACACTTGGACGCAGCCCTTCCCCTGCAGGACCTGGACACCCACGAGTGCACCATTCGCAAGGCGCGCCGCAAGTCAGAGCGCGACCAGTCCGCCTCCAAGGACAAGCTGCGGCGGAGTGCACGGTTGGCTGGCAAGCAAGCCACCTACTCCCCCATGCTTGCCAAGGCCGTCAAGGCCAAGGCTGCTCGCCTCTCCGCTGCGGATGTAGACACGGCCATTGGCCGTGCTATCCAGGACGCACGCCTCCACGAGCCCGACACCCCTCCTACCTCTTCAGAAGACCTTGCTGCCATTGCTTTGCTCTGCGGCGCTGACGGCGTGCAGTTGGATGCCATCCTTGGATCCGAGGATGCTGCCTCTGGTGACGACGACGCCCCATGATCAGTCATCCTCGCTACCCTGGAGTTACAGCGCGACCACTGCCTCACCTACCTTCTCTGCATGCCGCCGTTAGATCGCGTTTCTTTTGGGTTTCGTTTCCTCTGTCGCATGTTCCTTTGTTACTTTTGGCCTCATCTGTAGCCGCTGTGACTGTATGCCAGATGTACTACGTTGTTGTCTGTTGGTGCTTGATCGATCTCTATGAGTAATGATGCCTTTCTAATCTGCTCTTGGAATGTACGAGGACTTAGTGATAACGGTAAGTGCTCTAACGTGCTTTCTGAACTAATCACAACAAAACCGCACGTCACGCTCCTACAAGAATCAAAACTCGACTCTTTACCCGATAGTAAGATAAAATCCTTCCTTCCACGCCAGACCGACCATGTTTTCTCCTTGCCAGCGGTCGGAACCGCGGGTGGCACCATCTCGGCCGTCAACTCTGCATCCTTCCAAGTCCTGTCCTTTTCCCACTTAACCTTTTCATCCACACCAATCCTCCAATCAACTGCCTGCGCACACCACATTGCCATTACTAACATCTACGCTCCCTCTTCGCGCTCTCTCAAGTTAGCATTCTTAGACGAACTCACCTCTATCGCACAACCAGATGACACCCCATGGCTCATCGCCGGCGACTTCAACCATATTCGTTTCCCTATGAGAAAAACAATGCCGCCTTCCACCCCGCCGAAGCCAACGCGTTCAACCAAACCCTAGATAACCTAGCTCTCATCGAATTTCCCTTAATTTATCGAAGGTTTACTTGGTCCAACAACCGTGCCTCTCCCACCCTAGAACGGCTAGATCATGTCTTTTTTAACCTTGCATGGGAAGATACGTTCCCCAACACTTCCCTTTCCTCTCGATCCCGCTTTACGTCCGATCACGTTCCACTCCTCATCCACGTCACCACCTCCATCCCTGAATCCAACTTCTTCAAATTCGAAGCGGCTTGGGCCAACTCCTGGCCCTGCAAGAACATGCATTGTCGCTCAAATCTGGACACCACAGCCCTCATCGCCAAACAATGCTACTGCCTCCCTCGTCTCTGCACTCAAAAAATCTCGTGCCCGTCTGAAGACTTGGGCACGCTCTCGTATCCCTACCCATCTTCGAGAGGCTCGCTGCCAAGCCGCAATCACAGCCTTAGACCTAGTTGAAGAAACTAGAACCCTATCTCAGCCAGAGTCGCTTACCCGCAAAATCATCATCACCTTGCTCAAGAGTGCCATCCTCGAGAAAATGACATACTTGCGCTGGCATGCAAAAGTCTCTCGCGCTATCCACGGAGGATAAAACACCAAGTTCTTTCACATTTCAGCATGTCAACGACTGCGTAAGAAAAAAAATCACACTCACACGCGACGGATCCGAATACTTTGCGCACCCCCAGAAAGCGGAAATCCTCAGAGATTTCTTTGTCTCTCTAATTGGCACCCCAGGACGGACAACATGGTCCTTTGACCTCAAATCCATATACCCTCACACAGTGCCTGGACTCCACGCCCTAGATGCACCCTTCTCAGAAGATGAAATTAAACATGCGTTTTTCTCTATGAACCCTAAGCCAGCCCGGGTGTGGATGGCTTTGGGCCTACTTTCTATAGATTGTTCTGGTCATTAGTAAAACAACTAATTCTGCCCTTCTTCTCACATTTCCACCAAGGTACCGCTAACACAGAACGTCTAAACCGTGCCCACATTGTTCTCCTCCCTAAGAAGGATGCACCGACCTCCCCTCACGCTTTTAGACCCATCTCGCTGCAAAACTGCCCGATCAAAGCTGTTGCAGATGTTATCACTTCTCGCCTAAAACCTTTCATCCCTTTGCTAGTTCATGGCAATCAAACCGGCTTCATTTCTGGTAGAAACATCGCTGAAAACTTTGTCTTCGCAGCCGATCTCATTAGCTCTTGCCACTCTCGCAAAAAACCTACCATGGTAATCAAGTTAGATTTCCGAAAAGCCTTCGACTCTGTCGCATGGCCTGCTCTACAAAAAATTCTGGCTATGCGGGGCTTCTCCTCCACCTTCCGCCGGTGGATCCAAAACATCCTCCTCACCGGCAAAACGGCCATTCTTCTGAACGGGGTTCCGCGCAAATGGATCCAATGCAAAAATTGCTTGAGGCAGGGCGACCCTGTCTCCCCCTACCTCTTTCTCATCGTCGTTGACCTCCTTCAATAGCTCATCCTCCAAAACTCAGACCCTACACTCCACCATCCAATCTTATCCCATCGGCCTCCTACTGTCCTCCAATATGCCGATGACACGCTCATCGTAGCTGCCGCCTCTCCGGCTGCCGCCTCAACCCTCAAAAACATCCTAACCACCTTTGCACTTGCCACCGGCCTCACCATCAACTTTGCTAAGACTACCCTAGCCACCCTACACATCGACGACACCACGTCTAATAACATCGCCTTGGCCATGGGATGCTCTTGCGCCTCCTTCCCGCAAACATATCTAGGTCTCCCTCTCGCCCCCACCAGACACCTCCATAATATTTTCAATCCTCTGCTAGAACGAGCTAAGAACCTACTCTCTGGCTGGCGTGCTAACCTTCTTGATAAAGGTGATCGGCTCATTCTCATCTCTTCGGTCTTGGACTCAATCCTTGTGTATTTCATGTCTGTGTTCCGCATTCCAAAGAAAACAATTAAAACTCTGGACTCGCTGAGGAGAGCATTTTTTGGGCAGGAGAGGACACTTGCTCAGGTGCTCAATGTCTTATTGCATGGAAAAATGTCTGCTTACCAAAAAATTACGATGGCTTAGGGCTAAAAAACCTACATGTACAAAACAACTGCCTTCTCATGAAATTCACTGCAAAAACCCCCGCAAACCTCTTTCCTTTGCCGCACCATTTCACAACAGCTCGCCTCCCTCCAAAATATTACCTTTGTGTTGACAAACAGTGGCTCACACACCTACTTTTGGATAGATACCTGGTTGACTCCACAACCCCTAGCCACTACCTTCCCCCACTTATTCTCCCACTCCACTCTACAGCTGGTGAAAGTGGCTAACATTATGCATTTCGGTATTCAAGCTAACCTCCGTAACCATCTCTCTCTTACGGCAGAACAAGAACTTGTCTCGCTTGTGGCTGTTTTGCAGGATTTCATGCCCTCGGCTGGGGAAGACCAATGGTTCCTTCGACACGGCATTGCCTTCTCCACCAAGCATGCATACGCCGCCCTCATGGAACAAACAGAACACGATTATCATGCCCCGCTCATCTGGTCTGCAAAGATTCCTTGTAAGCTCAAAGTCTTCGCTTGGCTGCTCTTCAAGGACTGCCTCAACACCAAGTGCAACCTTGCACACAAACATATAATCGTCTCAGATATATGCCCTCGGTGCGCGAGGCTGCCAAAAGACTCCAACCACCTGTTCATTTCATGCCCCCTCGCCAACAGGATCTGGCAACGCCTTGGCTTTCTGCCTCAGTCTGACGACATCACAGATCTCTGGGATGTCGATATCCCTACTCACCTCCCTACCTCCGCATGGCCTTCAGTCCTCTTGGCCCTGTTATGGATGATCTGGTCTACTCGCAACGACATGGTATTTAGGACGATTGATCAAAGTTCTGTAATAACCCTTAGAAACCTTATTTCCGCTTTGGACCTGTGGTCTCATCGTCTTGTGCTTACACAAGACAAGGAGGACGTCTTCTCGTGGCGTTCCTACCTTTCTGCACGATGCACCGTGCCTATGTAATGTTGTTCTTACTGCCTCGGCAGTCCTTTGAGTAATATATTCAGGTGAGGGAACTCCCCCCCCCCCCCCGGTGATTCTCAAAAAAAATGTCGTGTGTGTTATGATTTGGTCAATTTTACATTGAGCCTGTTTGACCTATAAGCTATATCAGTACACCATGATACAAGCATTGCTACATCTGTCTCATTTCTTTGTTTATTGGATTTTGGTATTTTAGTTCGTTCCATTTGTGTTTTTGTGTTTACAATGACTAATTTTTTGGAATGCTGAGGTGTTTTTACTACTTTCTGTTGATGTTTCACTGTCCTGTTTCCTCTCTGTAAATTCATATTGCAACAGGCTATTGTTTATTCTTATTATATAATATAAGGGGCCACTGCTTTTTTGGGAAATGAACTGTGGTTAAAATACTAGAAATAGCATTATCGCAAACAAAGAGACTTACTTGTTACCAGATAGTTGCTTATGATGTCTAGGCACTAGAAAATATTTGACATTTGATTCGTTTCTGTGGAAATTGGCAACGAGAAGATATATTTATAAGACAGAATTAGGTTGTGGTCTTTCAAACTAGTACTCCGTATTTGGGAAGAGTAAGCAAACGGATAGATGGGGGATTAGTGTAACATGGGTGCTATTTCTAAGGTTTGCAAATATGTAGAACATAGCTACATGACACAAAATACTTGCAAACTTGTTTAAGAATGGCCTTGTTGCTCCTGATTATGCATGTCTTGCATTCCAACAATCAACAAGAGACCTGAATACTCTTCAGTCTGCCGCAGAGAAATGGGAAAACGTGTCAGATATTCTTGCTGCCTGCATAATTTCTATTCCTTCTGATAATGCTCGAGTAAGTGCAGGTATTTTTGATTTATCTCATACATAGATTGATTTACTCCTTGGCCTACTCAACCCGCTTGTTCGACAGTCATTAATTGATCATGCCCTCGTCTCTTGTGGTCGTGATATACTCCCTCCGTTCCTAAATATAAGTCTTTGTAAAGATTCCACTATGAGCAGTATATTGCAAGAGTTCAAACTGCAGTGTTCTAGTGTTTAGCCCCTTGCTTTGGCAGCGGACCATACTTGTGTTACTTTGCAGAAATTACCGCTGCCGTTAGGGTGTGTTGGAGCTGCATTTTCCCTGTTGATTTTTCAGTAATCATCATTGACATCATTTTGCTTATGATGTTTTGATTTTGTTTCCCCAGGGAGCACAGTCGATGTATGGGATCTCATCCTCTGGCTATGGACAATGCTTGTTGACTCGGCCTTGCATTTTATTCCAACTTAATGCCCTTACTTCCAGGGATCATAGTGATTTCTGATGTTTGTTGGTTTGTCACCCTCATGAGGTTCCTAATGTGACGTTTCCATGATGCTTTTCGCGTTGGAACAACCTCTTGGCAATCTATCTAGAGGTTAGCTGAGCTGATACGTATGTTTCAGTAAACACTTGACTGCAGAGTTAGACGATGTGATTCTGTAGAGTTAATTACACGATAGTACCACATTTGGGGCGGTGGTGGCGAATTGATACCACTTTTGAAAAAATTTACGTGTCGGTACCACGTTTGAGTCGAACCGTTGCGAATCGGGCTAAACCTCGTATTTCTACGTATTGACGCTGGAACTGACCGCCCGGGCCCGCGCGTCAGCTGCCACGCTGGTGAATCGTTACTCGCCCGCTCGCTCGATAGGTGCGGTCCGGCTCGAACCGGACTGGCTCGTGCTCTGTCTCTCCCTCTCCTTTCCTCTCTTCCTCTGTTCGTCGACGAACCCTAGCTCCACCGCACCTCTGTACGGCGATGGCGGCGGCGACCCCGGGCGATGGTGGCGGCAGCGGCAGTGGCGGCAATGGCGATGGCGGTGGCGCAAACAATCCCCTCTTCGGCAGCCGCGCGGCAGGAGGAATCGACGGGAGATCTCCAATCGAGGGCGGCGACGGCTACTCGAGCCCTGACGCGTATTCCAGCGACGACGACGAGTTCATGGAGCCTGCACTGTCCATGGAGCAGCGGGTACGGCTGGCACAGCAATGGGTGGCGAACCCTAGTGGAGCCACGAGCTGACCCACGGCTTCGGCGGCGTCCTGTAAGTTTTCTCTCTTTTTTTCTTCTCATTTAATTTGTAATTAGGGTTATAGTGTACTGATTAGGCAAATTGCATGTGAATTGTAGTTTATATGAAGACATATGGAATGTTAGGATCCATTTTGACAATAATGATCTGTTAGAGAGGAAGTTAAGCTATTTAGATGTGACATATCTGAATATGGTTGCTTTGATGGAAACACAAGGCTTTAGTATTGATGATTCACTGTTGTTTTACATGGAGACCCCAGGAGAGCAGGGTTTGGAATTGGTTGATAGTAATGTTAAACTACGGTTGATCAAGAGGCAGAATGAGGAGAGTTTGGTGCTTAATTTGTTATTTAGGGCTTGTCCACCAGCTGTTAGGGTTGCACAGAATGGTTTTGCAGAGAAGCAAAATTTAGATCCTATTGCTTATTCTGAGCCTGTGGTTTATGATCTGGCTGATCCTCCTATTTATGCTGTTAATCAGCAAGGTGTTGCTTATGAAGGTCAGAGTAGTTGCTCTATTGCACCTGTAGGCCCTGCTGTTTTAACACAAGAGAGCAGGGGTGTTCTAAATCCAAAGTTAAAAGAAGTTGTGGAAGAAGAACAAGATGGCTATGATGCCAGTTATGCATCTTCATCTGAAGGGCAATATGACAGTGACACTAACCCTTATTATATGGGGGATTTAAGGCCTAACTATAATGAGGAAATGAATGATGCTGAAGACATGGAGATGGAAGAGGGAAACAGACATAGAGAACCAGAAGAGGAAGAGGAAGAAGTACAAGAACAACATGAGGAAGAAACAGAGGAAGAAGAATCAGAAGAAGAAACAGAGGAGGATGAACCAGTGCATTATGAGGGTGACACAGAGGTAGAGGAATTATTTGAGTTGGAGGATGATGAGCCTATTGTTCAAGAAGAGGAAGAAAAAATATCTGTGCCAGCAAAGAAGAAGCAGAAGCTGCAAGTAAGGAGGAAGGGACCAACAACAAGGTCACATTCCAGTGTTTTAGAAGAAGTGCAACCTGATTGGAAACCATCATCAGATGAAGAAGATAATAGTTTACTTAAGGACAGTGAAGATGATGGGTTTCAGCCACTAGCATTTGTGCTACCTGATAAAAGGAAGAGCAGGGCAAAGAAGAGGCCACCTAGAGTATGGTACAATGAGGATTTGGAGGAACGACACCAACTAATACAATTGCAAATGTGTTCCAGAGATCAACATCAATTCAGAGATGCTTTGTTGAGCCTGCACATCACTCAGTGCAGAGACTTCAAGTATCACAGGAACTCAGATCATAGGATCATTGTGCATTGCAAGAATTCACAATGCAAGTTCTGCATTGTGGCAGCTGTTATAAAAGGGGAAAACACTTTTGCAATTAAGAAGATGAGATTACAACACAATTGCCCTAGTTCTACTGAAACAAGCAGGGTAAGTGCCAAGTGGCTTGCAAAGCAATATGAGCCACTATTCAGATCTGATGTCAGTACTAGCATACATACACTTATTGATGCCTACATGGAAAAGTATGGTGTGGATGTGCCCAAGGCTATGGCATATAGGGCAAAAAACCTAGCTGTTGAGGCTGTGTTGGGAGATCATAGGAAGCAATACCCAAGGCTGAGAGACTATGCTCATACTGTTATGGATACAAACCCTGTGAGTAGGGTTGTAGTCACCACTGTAACTCCAGCACCCACTCAAAAAATCCCACATCCAGGACCCAGATTCCATGCAATGTTTTACTGCATCAATGGAGCAAGGGAGGGATTTCTACAGGGGTGTAGACCATTCATTGGTTAGTTCATTTTAGCTTGTACACTACTTTGATTTTTTTAGTTTCAATAGCTTGCACATATAAATGCATTTAACATGTTATGTTTACATCTTGTTTTAGGTATTGATGGATGTTTTATCAAGCTGACCACTGGTGCACAAATCCTTGCTGCCACTGGTAGAGATGGCAATAACAACATATACCCACTGGCATTTGGCATTGTTGGACAAGAGGACAAAGCAAACTGGTGTTGGTTTCTACACCAACTGAAGATTTGTCTTGGAGGAGAAGTTGGACAATATGGTCCATATACTATAATGTCAGACAGACAGAAGGTATGTCTATCCACCTTGCATTGCCTGCTAAATATGTGTTGACATGTGTATTACACAGTAGCTTAGCTGTTTAAACTGTGTGCACCAGGGGCTACTGTATGCAGTGAGTAAAGTTTTTCCTAACAGTAATCAAAGGTTCTGCTTAAGACACATATATGCAAACTTCCAAAATGCTGGCTTTAGGGGGGGAAGACCTTAAGAAGTGCATGGATAATGCCAGTTATGCATATAATGAACACAAATTTAATAAAGCAATGGATGATCTCAAAGCTGAGAGTGAGGAAACTTGGCAGTGGCTTAGTGCAATACCCAAGAATACCTGGGCTAGGCATGCATTTGACACAAATTGCAAGACTGACTTAGTTGTCAACAATTTGTCTGAGGTGTTCAACAAGTACATCCTAGATCATAGGAAAAAACCAATAAGAACTATGTGCGATGGCATAAAGGATAAGTAGATGGTCAGGTGGCACGGGAATAGAGAGAGTGGAAAGGAGGCTAGATGGGAGATCACACCACATTATAGTGAGAAGTTGGAGAGTGAAAAGGAAAGGGCCAGGTACTGCAAACCCATTCAAGCAGGTGTTAACTTGTGGCAAGTAACTAGTGGGGAGCAAACACATGATGTAAATTTGGAACTTGAAACCTGTGGTTGCAGAAAGTGGGACCTCAGTGGCATCCCATGTAACCATGCCATCTCAGCAATTAACAAGGCAAAAAGGTTTCCAGAGGACTTTGTAAGCAAATTTTTCAAGAAATCATATTACTTGGCAACATATGAACCTATGATATATCCTGTCCCTCGTGAGCATGACTGGACAAAGACCCCAGGTCCAGACATAGAACCACCAGCATTTAAAATCAAGAAAGGAAGAAAGAAAGAGAAGAGGATAAAGGGAAAATTTAAAGTTCCAAAGCCAAAGTCCACCTCAAGAATGGGGACAATTACTTGTAGCAATTGTGGATTGCAAGGGCATAAATACACAAGTTGCCTAAACAGTTGAAACCTGAGTTGGCCTTAAGAAAGAACAAACATGTGGTAAGCCCCTTTGAACTACTTCTTCAGTTTGTTGTTTTTGTAAATTAACTTTCTCCCTTGTGCATTTTTTACTTTTAGTATTATTAAGTGTGTTTCCTTTGAATTGTTTTCCAAGCCTGCTGCAAGGAATTCACAAGGAAGAGGTGTTGCTCCTACAACTCCTGCAGCTCCTGCAGCAACACCTAGAGCTGCTTCAGCAACACCTAGAGCTGCTCCACCAACAACTAGAGCTCCTGCACCAACAACTAGAGCTCCTGCACCAACACCAAGAGCTGCTCCAGCTGGAAGAAGAACTGGAAGTGCTGCTGGTAGAGGTGGTGGAAGTGGTGCTGGTAGAGGTGCTGGAAGAAGGTCTGGTGGTGGAAGAGGATATGGAAGGGCATCTTCTAGTGCTCAATCTTCTGCTGGGAGAGGTGCTCATTCTTCAAGGCCTTTCTCTGCCCCAAGGCAGTATGGTGCATCAACTTCTAGTGCTCCTCCATGAACTGATGGCACACACACTGGATGGATGGCCTGGTTCAATGCTAGTAGAGGTGGCAGAAGGTGATGCAAACTCCAGTAACTTGTGTTGTTGCTATAATGTGCTTTATTTTGGTTTGATGCCACTACAACAACTTGTGCTGATGATACATTGTGTTTTATTTTGGTTTGATGCCACTGCAAGCAACTTGTGCTGATGATACATTGTGCTTTATTTTGCTTTGATGACACAGCAACAACTTGTGCTCATGCTACATGTGTATTATTTAGAGTTTGATGCCACTAAAGTAACTTGTGCTGATGCCAATGGATATCTTGATGGTTCTGTTGGGGATAACTTAATGGTTCATGGATTTATGCCACTTGGGTGGATAACTTGTTGGTTCATAGATTGATGCCACTTGGTTGGATAAGTTGATGGTTTATGTTCATACTTTAATGTTATTGTTTTGCTATTTGGTTGATGCCACCTAAGCCTAACCATTAGGGTTTACGGTCACTCGGGGTCGACGGAGCCACCTAAGAATAACCATTAGGGTTTACGGTGACTCGGGGTCGATGAAGCCACCTAAGCCTAACCATTAGGGTTTACGGTGACTCGGGGTCGATGAAGCCACCTAAGCCTAACCATTAGGGTTTACGGTGACTCGGGATCGACGGAGCCACCTAAGACTAACCATTAGGGTTTACGGTGACACGGGGTCGACGGAGCCACCTAAAAGTAACCATTAGGGTTTACGGTGACTCGGGGTCGACGGAGCCACCTAAGCATAACCATGAGGGTTTACGGTGACTCGGGGTCGATGAAGCCACCTAAGACTAACCATTAGGGTTTACGGTGACTCTGGGTCGATGAAGCCACCTAAACCTAACCATTAGGGTTTACGGTGACTCGGGGTCGATGAAGCCACCTAAGACTAACCATTAGGGTTTACGGTGACTCGGGGTCGATGAAGCCACCTAAACCTAACCATTAGGGTTTACGGTGACTCGGGGTCGATGAAGCCACCTAAACCTAACCATTAGGGTTTACGGTGACTCGGGGTCGATGAAGCTACCTAAGACTAACCATTAGGGTTTACGGTGACTCGGGGTCGATGAAGCCACCTAAACCTAACCATTAGGGTTTACGGTGACTCGGGGTCGATGAAGCCACCTAAACCTAAACATTAGGGTTTACGGTGACTCGGGGTCGATGAAGCCACCTAAGATTAACCATTAGGGTTTACGGTGACTCGGGGTCGATGAAGCCACCTAAGACTAACCATTAGGGTTTATGGTGACTCGGGGTCGATGAAGCCACCTAAGACTAACCATTAGGGTTTACGGTGACTCGGGGTCGATGAAGCCACCTAAGCCTAACCATTAGGGTTTACGGTGACTCGAGATCGACGGAGCCACCTAAGACTAACCATTAGGGTTTACGGTGACTCGAGGTCGACGGAGCCCCCTAAAAGTAACCATTAGGGTTTACGGTGACTCGGGGTCGACGGAGCCACCTAAGCATAACCATGAGGGTTTACGGTGATCGGGGTCGATGGAGCCACCTAAGCCTAACCATGAGGGTTTACGGTGACTCGGGGTCGATGAAGCCACCTAAGCCTAACCACTAGGGTTTACGGTGACTCAGGGTCGATGGAGCCACCTAAACATAGGCTTCCAATGCATGATATAACATAACAATCTAATAATCCAGTGCTAACATAACCATCAAATAGTCTTCCAATGCTAACATAATCATCAAAACCTAGTGCATGAGAAATCATAATCTGAAGTCTAGCAAACATAACACACATAACACACAATACTTACTAGAGTTCAACATATAATAAAGTACACAACCATTGTTCACAATACATAGTGGAGTTTAGATGCATAGTTCATCCTTAGAGAAGTTCACAAAAGGATGAAAAGCATATCTACTACATACATACACAGCCATAGTTCATCTTAGAGAAGTTCACATTTAGTAGAGACATACACTACACAACCATCATGCCCAAAAGGTCAACATTGCCCACTAGTCTCTTATTCATTTTCTTCACTTCTCTAAGATGGCCTGGATCCCCTTGATCTTCTCCTTCAGCTTCTCCTCTGCCTTAATCAGCTCAGCAATCTGAAGCTCTAGCTGCCCCTTCTCTTCACCATGCTTTTCCTTTCCCTTGAGCAAATCAGTAACCTGAAACTTCAACTCTAGCTTATCTTCGGTGAGCTTCTCCTCAGACTTTGTGAGCTCTGCATTCTTCAACTCCAAGTTCATCTTAGCTTCAGTAAGCAATTGCTTATCAGTAATATGCTTCAACTTCAGGTTCTGGATGACTGTAGCTTGAGCTCTTGTCAGGTTCAGTAGCACATCATAATTCTGCTTAAACTTCTCAAACTCTGCATCTTTCTTTGCCATCTGTGCCTTCATATCAGCCACAAGTTCACTTCTGCATTCATGCTGATATGTAATGGCAGACTACAGATGTCTGAAATCCACCACCCTATCCTCCTGGGAGCTCATAAGCTGATGCACATCTTGGACTAGCTTGTCATAGTTGGCCTCCAGGTTGTTCTTCTCTTCTGTCAGATGGTGGATAGTGAAAGAACTTTCAAGATTATCATTCACCCTAGCACTCCTGCTATCTTCAACCATTGCCCACGGCTTCAACAATGCATTTTGCATTGTTGGGGGCCACTGGTGATCAACCCATTCAACAAACCCACAATTCTGCCCTTCCTGCAAAAAGAACAAAAAAGATAAAAAATAAACAAGTTAGTGCCTAACTAGTGCAAAGCAATAACACTGTTTTGTCCTTTCTACATTGGTAATAATAACAGCACTAAGCTACACTGATAATTGAGGTGTACCTACCCACTAAATAACAGCATGACAAATTACAACACTAGTCAGCTACAGATTTAAACTAGTTTTTGCTAATCACCTACCAAAGCAATCTCAAACTGCAAACTTGGTGAACTGCCAAAGCATTTGCAGTACATACTATCCATTCAACTGAATATTTCTAGCATTTACATACATAACAGCAGGTGCATCCCAACATAAAACTTACAGTTCAATCAATATTTAGTTCCAAACAGGAGCAAAAGTAACAGCAACATAATTAACAGTACCACTGTCATTCAACTACATAAAAATGCCACAAGAACAACTTCGACCTGTAGAAGTCTCAAACTGAATATTTCACATGTGGGCAAAAACAATCCCACTGCAAAATAACAGTACCACTGTCATTAAACTACACAAGCTACTGCTGTTGCAAAAGCGAATAATCAGCCCTAACAAAATGACAGTAAAGATTCCACTGCCAAGCTAAATATGCCCTAATAATCAGCCCTTTTACTCATGTGAACATACTATATAGCAGATCAGTCATCCTTGTGACATGTAAGTCTCCCTTTATCACTTTTTCTTGTAAACTCAAGTCAAAGTGATAAGGTTATGTATGTTAGCTTGGAACATGAGGGATGTGCGCATGAGGAATAATATGACATATAATATCCCACTATTAGCCTACAGTTCATATCGGCTCTACACATGCTAAGAACCTTCTCCCTGTGTCTGTTCCTTCAAATGCAACAAGCCTCTCAGATGCCTTCCCGTGCTTCTCACATGGCGACATCGTTTCCAGCTCAAGCCCGTGGTAATCTGGATCTTCAACGCTAAAAGGGACCTACCGAAGCTCGTACAAACAAAATGCCCAAATCAAAACCCAGCGAAATCAATCAAATCAAAAAGCCCCAAATCTGTAACCCTAAACCTAGCTCAAGGAAAATCACCTGGTTCAGCCCGTCCATGGATGAGGTCGAGTGCATGTACGGCAGGCTGGAAGTGTCGTCACTGCTTTCGTCTTCGAAAACCATGGCGGGCCACGTTCGTCCGGTCCGGCAACGCTGCGGGCGGCGACGAGGGCGGCGAGAGAGGAGCGAGCACGAGCGAGGAGGAAGAGAGACAGAGCACGAGCCGGTCCGGTTTGAGCCGGACCGCACCTATCGAGCGAGCGGGCAGGTACCGATTCGCCACCGTGGCAGCTGACGCGCGGGCCCGGACGGTCAGTTCCAGCGTCAATATGTAGAAATACGAGGTTTAGCCCGATTGGCAACGGTTTGACTCAAACGTGGTACTGACATGTAAAAATTTTCAAAAGTGGTATCAATTCGCCACCGCCGCCCCAAATGTGGTACTATCGTGTAATTAACTCGATTCTGTAATGCTTTAGCACTGTATATGGTCAACTTGTGCTGCTGTTCTAGTTTGGGGAATGACCACATGAGGCCATAGCGGCGTTCTAAAGCTAACCCACACGCCCACTGGGCTGTCGAGGGCTGTGCACCGTGGCCTGCATTTTATTTACTCGAACCCAATTTCTTCCGCTCAAAAATCAAAATCAAAATCAAGAGCCAGAGCACGAGCCATACATCCACAGCCGGTGACCTGTGACTGGGAAATTGTTACGTAGATTCCACTCTATGCTGTGGACGTGAAAGCGTCAAGGTCTTCCTCGAGAAAGAAGGCGCCAAAGCATGAAGCACCGAAAGTTGACGTCCGGCGTTTGCCCGTTTCGTCGCGCCCTGCTGCGTGAACTCCGAGACCCGGGCGTACCAGCGCAAGCCGGCCATCATCATGCGTGGCAACGGACAGGCCATGTTCCTACTGCTGGCCGGGGCTCCACATTCGGGCAGGCACTCCCGTCGTGCAGGAAAATAAGTTGGGCGCATGGCACGGCTGCGCTGCCGACCATCATCATGCCCACAGTGCCATGCTACCGATTGATCAGCCCGGCCGCCGGGCTACGTGCTCCGCTGTGCTTTCGGACGTGTAAACCACTCGTCGCCGTACGTATCCATCGGTGCAAAAGGAGACGGCAAAAAAAGAGAAAGCGGCGCTTGCACGAGATGAGATGATAAACCCAGGCTGATGCCCCTGGCCGAACCAAAGCTCTCAATCGTCGCTGTCGTCCTTTCGAGGCTTCTTGGGATGGATCGCCGGCGCTGCTGCATGGCATGGCCGGAAGTAATTAACGGCGAGTGATGCATCGTTCTCGCGAAGAGCCTTGGGATGATTAGTCTATCCGCCGGGATCGTCGTCGTGGTACCATCGTGTACCAGCCGCGTGCAAGAGGCGTGGGTGGGTGGGCGCGACACGAACGTGCCATTGACCGGCACCAACGTGCCATTCCCTCCGGTGCCCGCTCCTCCGTGCGAGCCCGCATCACATGGCCCCTGACACCGCCGGACTCACGTGGCCGGTGGGACGAACCCGGCCTATCGCCTCACTTCATAGCTGGGCCGTGGGCGCACGTGACGACGCGGATAGAGTACTATACGAAATAGGTTTCCCCCGCTTTATATTATAAAGCATACCACCAAGCATCCAACACAAAGTATCCAACACAAAGGTACAAGTACAATAAGTCGTAGAATCATGCTGGGGGCACAGCAAGACAAGCCCCAAATAAGACTACTAGAAGACGCTAATCTGGCTCAGGAGGGGGCGGGGGAGGCGGCGGGGGAGGGGCAAAAGACGCAGCCGAGGCACGAAGACCCGCCATGATGTTATCGATGACGCCTCGATCGCTCCGCTTACTAAGCGGTCTCCAGAGCTGGAAGAAGCCACACATTTTGTAGATCACATCAGTCACACGGGACGGAATCACTCGTTCGATGACTAACTTATTGCGGGTACACCAAAGGGACCAGGCAAGGGTACCTAGCGCGACCCAAATAGGGGCGCGCCTAGTCCCGGGGAGCCGGAGGACCTCCCCGAATAAATCCGGGAGATTGTCATGGCACCATGTGCCCCCAACTACCTCCCGGAAGCAGCTCCATAAGAACTGTGCCGTCGGGCACCGGAAGAAGATGTGGTTGCAATCTTCTGGAACCAGACAAATGGGACATAGACCATCCCTAGGTCCATTACGCTTACGGACCTCGGTGCCCGAGGGGAGACGTCCTCTAACCCATTGCCATAAGAATATACGGATCTTTAGGGGGAGTTTGATCTCCCAGAGCACCGTGAGCTCCACTGGACCAGGAGTAGGTAAAATCGCCTGGTACAGGGATCTAGTAGAAAATCTACCGCTTGGCTCGAGGTGCCAGGAAAGCGAATCCGGTTCCAGAGAAGGAGGATGAAGGGCAATGCATTCCAGTAATTCATCCCATTGTGAAAGTTCGATCGCCCCGAAGGTGCGACCGAAGGCAATCGCGCTTAGGTTCTCTAGTGCCGCGGCCACAGAGATCTGTGGGCGAACACATATAGGGTAAAAATGCTCTGCAAAGGGGCGGGGTCCCGCCCATCTATCCAGCCAAAAAAGGGTGGCAGTCCCAGAGCCTATCTGGATGGAGGTCCCAATGCGCAGCACCGGCAACAAAGACATCACCGATTGCCAGAATTGGGAGCCTCCAGATCTAGAGGCAAACGCTAATGGCTGCCCGCGAAGGTACTTCCCACGAAGAATCTGAAGCCACAGGCCGCCCTCCTCAGTCTGGATCCGCCAAAGCCATTTGGACAGGAGGGCAATGTTCATACGCTTGGAGGAGATGACCCCCAAGCCTCCCTGGTCCTTAGGTTTGCAGATCTCAGACCATTTGACCATATGGTACTTCTGCTTATTGTTCTCTCCCGCCCAAAAGAAGCGGGAGAGTAGTTTGGTAACTTCCTGATGAAGGGATTCATGAAGGCTATAGAATCCCATTATATAGATCAGTAAGCTAATAAGGGAGGAGTTCATTAGAATCACTCGAGCGGCTTTAGAAAGCCATCTCCCTTGACAAGGTTCCATTCTAGGTTGGAGCTTGGCGACTATTGGACGGAAATCCTTTTCCAGGAGTCGTGAATCGCTAAGGGGCATGCCAAGATAGGTCATCGGGAAGGAACCCAGGCGGCAGTTCAGACGATTGGCAATCCGCTGGGCCTCCCTTTGGGAATATCCCATGACCATTACCTCGCTCTTGGCAAAGTTTATTTTGAGGCCCGACATTTCCTGGAAGCAGAGGAGGAGGAATTTGAGGTTCTGAATATCCTCATCAGATCCCTCCACCATCATAATGGTGTCGTCCGCGTATTGGAGATGGGTTAAACCCCCAGGTGTCACCAAATGAGGGCAAACCCCTCTAATGTGACCCGCACGCTTGGCCAAGTCCAGAATCGAGGCGAGCGCATCAACCACAAGGTTGAATAAGAATGGGGAGATCGGGTCTCCCTGCCGGATCCCTTGGCCAGTTATGAAGTAGGGGCCAACCTCCCCATTGATGTTAATAGCCGTCCGGCCACTCGTAACAAATTGCATTACCCGGGCTACCCAGTGGGGGTCAAAGCCACGTTTCAGCAACACTTCCCGAAGGAAGGACCAATGAACAGTATCATAGGCTTTATGGAAATCGATCTTGAAGAAGACCGCACGAAGATGTTTGCTCTTAACCTCATGGAAAATCTCATGGAGGGCAAGAATCCCATCTAAGATATATCTCCCTTTTGTGAAGGCCGACTGGTTCGGATGATGAATCCAGGGAGCAATAAGGGCCGCCCTAGTGGCGTACCCTTTAGCAAGGATCCGAAAGATCACATTGAGGACTGTGATGGGACGGAATTGTCTAATGTCCGCCGCTCCCGGTACCTTGGGAATCAAGGAGATAATCCCGTAGTTAAGTCGGGACATGTCAAGGGTACCCCTAGCGAACTCGCTAAACAGATCAAGGATGATATCCTTGACCATCGGCCAGAAGGCCTAGAAAAAACGAACCGGCAAGCCATTGGGGCCAGGGGCCGACATCGGATTCATAGCCTTAACAAAGATCTCCACTTCCGCAGCCTCGAAGGGGGCTAGCAGGGTTGCATTTTCCGCAGGGGAAATCTCTTGGTCGCGTGACCAGATATGGTCGGCTAGGGCGACACCATTCCGCTGCCGTCCCTGAAATAGAGACTTGTAGAAGTCGTCAACAAGCAGGCGGATAGTCTGAGGGTCTTGAAATAACTGTCCACCCTCCCACAGGAGAGGGATGGAGCAACACCGCCTACGGCCATTAGCGATGGCCTAGAAGTAAGCAGTATTGGCATCCCCAAATAGCACCCAGTTAATGGAGCCACGTTGGCGCCAAAACTCTTCCTCCTTGGAGTAAATCTCCATAAGGGAGTCCTCCAAGTTATATCTATGCATCCATTCCTCCGCGGAGATCCCTGAGATATCTGCGCGGAGGTCAAGGTCCCGGATCTCCTCGAGGAGGGAAGCCTTCTGAATACGAAGGTCTCGCCCAATGTTCGCCCCCCAGCCCTTCATGAACTGGCGGGAACGTTTGGACATATGATGCCATTCATCGAGAATAGACATCTGCCTATGGGGCTCGGCGCGAGCCGAGCCCCAGTGAGTCTGGACAGCTTCCATAAAGCCAGGTTGCCGAAGCCAGAAGTTCTCGAAACGGAACCGCGGGGGAGGGCGCGGCCGTTCATCCCTAGAAGCTAGGAGGAGGGGGACGTGGTCAGAACCAATACGGGTAATGGCCTGAAGAGATGCCAAAGGGAAACGAAGTTCCCAATCCAGGGAGACAAACACCCGATCAAGCACGCTAAGGGTCGGGGAGACCTGTCGATTAGTCCAGGTAAAACGCGCCCCGGCCCTGTCTAGCTCACGGAGACCCAGATCCGCGACCCAGTCATTGAAACGACGCATCTCGGACAAATCCACCCGCGAGTTATTCTTCTCCTCAGCGGATCGAAGGAGATTGAAGTCGCCTCCCACCACAACCGGGAGGGTCGCGGAGGAGATTTTGGCATGGAGCTCAGCCAAGAAGCCGGCGGATCGACTGTGATCGGCCGAACCATAGACCACTATGATCTCCCATTTGAAGTACGTCACGTTCCCAGACTTCCATACTAACAAAGTGGGTTCCACGGTCCATGGAGCCCACCTCAAAGGTGGCATCCTTCACACCTAAAAGGATGCCACCGGAGTGACCGGTTACCCCACTAGATGGCAACCAGTGCCAGGCGAAAAGATGTCTGCTAAGATGCTCAAGTTCAACTAGAGAGAACTCAGTGCGCATTGTCTCTTGGATTGCCACCACATCAATGGCCTCCTCACGCATGTAATCACTGAGCTGCCTGCGGCGGCCATCGTGACCAAAGCCCCGCAGGTTCCAAAAAAGAGCGTGCATGATCACTCGCCTAACGGGTCCTCCCTGGACCCAACAGTGGAAGCAGCGCTAAGAGCCCGACGTAGTTGAGCAGTGTGAGACCGAGTACGGCCACGAACCTCACCAGGATCGGCCTCAGGGTGGGCACGACCACGGGGATGGCGAGGTGGAGGGGTAGGGGCTTCCGCACCTGCTGCCGCCTCGCGGGCCCCAGTGGCTGCGAGGTGGCCCTCCAGGATTTCTTTTGCCTGGAGGGACGCAAGCTGTTCAAGGGCCGGGCCCTTCTCGCCACGGAACACAATAGCTGAATCAGCCGCTACCTTGGCAAGGTGCCCAAGAGGGACCCCAGCAAGAGCGGAAAAGGATGCATCACAGAAATCATCGAAATCAGAACAAGGGGCTTGGGAGGCAGACGGACCTGGGTCAAGGTTGCGGATAGCGGCACGTCGCGAAGCCTTCTCCACCGTGTTCGGGGACGCCCCGGAAAGACCCGACGCGCGCCCCAAGCCTGGCACTCTTCCGGGCAGAGGATACCGGAGTAGAGGCCGAGCGAGGACGGCCCAGAGATCTGGGGAGCCTGGAAGACGGAGGAAGGGGTGGAGCCACGGGAGACTCTGGGGGTGACGGCACCAAGAAGTCCTCCCGGCCTGGCATCGGGGACACCATCCGCGGGGAGGACGGGGGACGGACCTCCATGCTACCCCGGGACGCGGATAGAGTATTTGGCCCGTGTGGGGTACCTACTATCGAATTCCAAAAAATAATTAACATAAAAAAACCCAAAAATTATTCCTTATTTCCCGCCAAGAAATAGGTAAATAATTATGACCATTCTCGACTTTATGACTTTAAGAAATAAATTTTCTACAAAAAATACATTTCAAACATGCACATATGAGTTCCACATTTGCAATTGGCCATTGCATAAATTAAGTATTAATTAGGTGTTAGTCTGGTGCCGTATCCCTTACCATCTTACCCTTCCTTTGCATCCCACTAAAAAAAGGACGCTCCGGAGGCAGAAATAGAACTCGCCAACAGAGCTCCAAAAATTGGGTGTTAACTGAGACAAACAACAGACAAACTATTTTTAAAGGGAAGGGAGATGCATACTGTCCTTTTGTTTCGTTTTTATTTTCTGCAAGGTAGGAAGAAGCCTTGCGCCTTCCTTTTGTGAAGGCAAGTGACTTCGCAAACTGCCCAATTTCGCCCTCTAGGACCGAGAGCTGATGAATAAAAAAGAGTAGGAACGGAGCTCGTGTGGTGGCACAATCTCTCTCTCTCTCTCTCTCTCTCTCTCTCTATTCATCTTATCTTTCGAAAAGACACGTATCAGTTACTCCCTCCGGTAATTTTTAGTCTGCGTATAAGTTTTGTTTAAAGTCAAAGTATCTCTACTTTGACCAAATTTATAGTAAAATGTATCAACACTCATAATGCCAAATCAATATTGTTTGACGTTCATTACGAAATGTAGTTTCATAGTATATATATCTGGTATTGCAAATGTTGATGTTTTTAATATAAATTTGATCAAATTTTAAAAAGATTGACTTGACAACAATATAATACGCGGAGTAAAAAGGACCGGAAAGAGTATAAGAGTTTGTCGGAAGTATGAAGCACCCCAAACGTAATAAAACTTACATCAAGGCCCATCGACCATCGAACCTTAATTTTTTTTGTCTAGATTATTCTTTTTTTTAGCATCAGTACAGACACAAGCGCTCATATACACGCGCATACACTCACCCCTATAAACGCACACACGCACACCCTACCCCTATGAGCACCTCCGAAAGACTGAGCCGGCATATCATCTTGAGATTTACGAAGTCACCGTAGGCGCCTCGTCGTCGATGGGAACGTCTCCTCCCACTGAAAGCGCATCGCCGGAAATCCTGAAATAAATCCAGGAATAATGCGAGCACCAGGATTTGAACCCTGGTGGGTTGAGGATACCACTGTCCACCTAACCAACTCAACCACAGGTTGAGAAATAGACTTTTGCTTCGTTTTATAAATAAAGCATCAACCGTAGTCCATACAACAAGTCATCCAAGTGAGAAAAAAGAAAATAATATGTATGTTGAGACAACTACACAAACACCAACCAAGCTCATCGTGTTATTATGATGTTTTTTTCCAGCGATCCCTTCTTGATGACTACATGCATAGCTCCAGAGAGCACGCCTCCGAAGCCGCGTCTCTTAAGGACATGCACTGGGTAAGCAGAGATAAGATTTTTGAAGAGCATCTCGACGCGACTGCTCCTGTCCGACCGACTACATCGACCGGATCGTCTATTGTCACTACTTACTCTATGGTGGACAACACCTTGTCTTCACCAACACTGTTGACGCCGCTGGATCGGAGTTTCTGATGAATTCTTATGTTTTTGAACCTCTCTGTGTTGACATGTGTTATTGGTCCATAGAAGAATGTACTATATGTTTTTAGTGCGTACTTTCTCCATCCGAAAATAGTTGTCGGAGAAATAAATGTATCTAAACGTATTTTGGTTCTACATACATATATTTTTATTCATTTCTGTGACAAGTAATTCGGAACAGAGGGAGCATATGATTAGCTCCAGCAACATACTTGTTCTGTTGCTAGATTATGTTAAGCTTAACCCAAATACGTATGTCCCAGCAAAAAACGTATCCACATAAAGTAAACACCGTATCTTCACCCCATTCCTCTCATCATACTACACGGAGTACAAAAAGGTTAAAGCAAAGTAGGTTACCTTGGAATTTTGTTCCTACACTAGTTTTCACTTGTTCACGGGTACCTAGCCACGCTAATGATTCAACCACGCGATTAGGTTAAGATCGTGCTTTATGAACACGCCGGTGCATCGCCCTTCCCAACGACAAAAAATAAACATACAATTTTCTGGAAAAAGGCAAAAAGAAAAAACTGCCAAGCAAACAAAACCGACGCCAAACACTGGTCACGCCTCCCGAGGCCAATCCACCTAGGGATCAACGACCCTGCAGGCCCCGGGGGCCGCTCCCGCCGGCCCAGCGGCCCGCCCCGATGGCGGCCACGCGGTGGGCTGCGCGAATCCAACGGCGACGGAGCGGTTAGCGGCGGGGCGGCCCACGTGGTGCGTACGTGGTTGCACGAGAGGGGGAGCGTGACGTGCGCGGCTTCCACGGAGGCGCAACGTGGGCGAGATCCTGGGCGTCGGTTTTAGCTTTAGGGGCGGCCTCTGTAGTGTAGTGGTGGTGCCAACGACGTGAGGCTCGCAGAGCTTTTTCAACGGCAAAGCACTGATTGCTAGTGCTGCGTGGACAATGTGTGCATGGCTCAGTGGGGTTGGTGGGGTCCACCAGGAGTGATCCATCCCTGGTGCAGTATGGCGAGGTGGGTTTAGGTTCTATGGGTGTTTCTTTTTTCTTTTTACCAAAAACTGATAAAGAGCTATGGTGGATAGTAAAAGTTTGAATAATCTTGATGTCGAATGTTCGTTATTAAGCTCAATGGAGCGAACATGTCGAACGAGTAAGAGCGGATGCTTAGGGGCGTGATGATGCAAGGCGATATGTGCGGGGGGATGAGCACCGAAGGAGGAAATAGAAGGAGGACGAGAGACGAGAAGGGGAGGGGGAGAAAGAGAGGTACAAAGAGCATATCATCTGACCCTGATGGGGGAAGACTGGTGATGGCATATGGCGGCGAGCTTGAACGGGGCTGTAGACGAATATGCTAAGTGGCGCGTAAAGAACCAGATGACTAGGAGCGCGATGATGCTTTGATTTGTCCGGGCGGTTGAAGGGAGGGGGCACCATCTGAGGAGGAGCACAACATGAGATACTAAGAGGCAAGATAAGGGAGACGACACAAATGACAATGTGGGGGACAATGACACGAGCAAGAGATTGATGGAGATGGAGATGGCGAATGGGGGACAGTGAATGGCGGTGACTACAAGAGGGGGCGATCCACGAGGGAGCATGCGCTGGTAACACTCTATCTCATATAATGCACGCTACATAGCCGGGTGAGGTACATAGTCGAACCATACACGCATATGTACTCCGACTATTCTGTCATGTTGCGAGCATCATGTAATGCCACCTCCCCTTCATCGTGCCCCTATCACGGCGGTTTTTGTAGAATGATTTTGTACAAAAATCAACACAGGGTAAATCCTCAATAAAACCCCCGAATGTGGATCTTTGAATTAAAGAAGTGATTCAATGCCTGTTACCCAAATTGCCTTTTGCCATTGGTCAATCAAAATCAAAACACTCATAAAAAACCCATGAGGCTCATTCTAATAACTCACCAAAAATGATCCAATCAAGCCGATGTTGCCATAGATGAGCGAGGGCGACGAGCACATGGTGCTGCACTGCATGGTGGCGCTACTGCTGTCATGCAAATGTCGTCTTCCCCGCGACCATAAATCGGGGAGCTGTTTCCTTTTCCTCTCCCTCACCGCCGTGAAAAACCCCGATTTAACAGGCTTTTAAGGGTGGCCTCCACCGCCAGGGTCAGGCCCAGCCAGCAGGCCATTCCAGAGAAGAGCCAGTGGCTCTGGCTTTATTTACTCCTAAAGAATCGTTCAGCCGAGCTTGACCCCTCCCCCTCCCCTCTCTCTCCTCCACTCCGCTCCCCCTCCCCGATTAAACCCTACTCTCTCTCTCCGCCTCGCGTCTTTTCCGCCCGCCTCCACCCAGAGAAAAAATAATCCCGGGGGCGACGGCCGCCGGAAACCGGTAGAATTCGTGTGAGGAGGAGGAGGTGGGATTTCGGTTTGTTGTGTTTGTTTGTTTGGATTTGGATGGAGGCGGCGGCCGAGTGCGCGGGCGGCGGCGGCGGCGGCGGCGCCCTGAGGGAGGTCAAGAAGGAGGCCGGCGCCGGCGACGTCTTCCTCGTCGATGACCTCCTCGACCTGCCCTGCGACGAGGAGGAGGAGGACGACGACGCCGCGGCGGGGTTCGCCGACGGGGCCGCGGACTGTAGCGGCGGCGAGGCCGGGGGCGGCGGCAACGCGTCGGCCGACTCGTCGACGGTCACCGCCGTCGACAGCTGCAGCAACTCCCTCTCCGGCGGCCTCGCCGACGGCGACTTCTCCGGCGGCCTCTGCGAGCCGGTAATTTTTAATTCTTCTCCTCTTACCCTCCCATGTCCATTAATTCACGCGTTATTCATTCGTTGGCGAACAAATTTTATCAATTTCTGGCGAACGAATTACTCGAAAGGAATTTCCATGGCTAGCTGGAACGGTCAATGCGTTCGTCTCCCCCCATTAACACCCACCCCATGAATGAAGGCAGCTTTTGGAGTGACGTCTCCCGTAAATAGTAACCGATGAACCCCGCGGCCGGAAATAGCAACGTCCTAAATGCAATCCCCTTCTCCGGACACGGAAACGAATACTAATCAATTTATTGTTTCCGAGTTAATTCCGCGAGTTATTTCCATTGCTGAAAATCGTGTGCTGTGTCTGTGGATTTTCAGTACGACCAGTTGGCGGAGCTGGAATGGCTGTCCAACTACATGGGCGACGACAACTTCCCCACCGAGGACCTCCGCAAGCTGCAGCTCATCTCCGGCATCCCCTCGGCCTCGTCCCAGACGGCGCCGCCTCGCGCGCCCGCCGCGGCGGTGCAGCCCTGTGGCAGCGGCGGCGGCGGTGGCGTCGGTACGGCCTTGTGGCGCTCGGAGGCGCACGCCGGGCAGGTGTCCGTGCCGGGCAAGGCGCGCAGCAAGCGGTCCCGCGTCGCGCCCTGCAACTGGTCCTCCCGCCTGCTCGTGCTCCCGCCGGCGCCGGCCTCGCCGCCGTCCCCGGCGTCAGCGGTCATCTCGCCGTCCGAGTCCGGGACGGCGTTCCCGCTCTTCCCGAACAAGAAGCCCGCCAAGTCGTCCAAGAAGAAGGAGGCGCCGGCCGCGCCCGCCATGACCGCCGCAGAGGCCGCGGCGGCCGAGGGGCGGCGGTGCCTGCACTGCGAGACCGACAAGACGCCGCAGTGGAGGACGGGGCCGCTGGGGCCCAAGACGCTGTGCAACGCGTGCGGGGTGCGGTACAAGTCGGGGCGGCTGGTGCCGGAGTACCGGCCGGCGGCGAGCCCGACGTTCGTGCCGTCCAAGCACTCCAACTCGCACCGCAAGGTGGTGGAGCTGCGGCGCCAGAAGGACGCCCCGCCCCAGCAGCTGCTGCACCACCATTCCCAGCACCAGCCGCCGCCGCAGCAGCTGGGGCCGGGCCTGGGGTTCCAGGTGCCGAGCCCGCTGCTGTTCGACGGGCCGCGCCTGGGCGGCGGCGCGGACGAGTTCCTCATCCGCAACCGCATAGGGCCCGACCACCGGCAGCTCATCTAGCCTAGCTTAGCTAGCCAGCGCCGCCCGGCTCGCCTAGGAGGAGGATCGTTTCGTTAGCCCCAGCAGCAATAATTCAGCAAGAAGAAGAGCCAGCCCAGCCCAGCCCAGCTAAAACATTTTTCCTAGGAGTTGTTGTTTCTCCGGATTTTAATTTACCTTTTTCCAGAGACCTGTATGCTTGCTTGCTTGCTACACTCTCCGTGTTTCTCAGTCAGCTCAGCTCTCGAGTTCCTTAGAAACTAATCCTAGGGTGCAGTTATTTTGTTTTTGTTTTCCTTCCTTCTCTCTCTTTTTTCATAGCCTTTTCCATAGATTTTCTTCTTCATTTTCTTGTAATGCAGTCAGTGCAGGGTTCATAGCCTAGATTCTAGAACAAGAGGAAACAACAGCAGCAGCAAACAGCAACGAGCAGCAGTGTTTTTCTTTGAAAGCAATTCTGCAAAAGTAACTAGTGAGATTGGGCAAAGCTGGTTGCTCGAGGCTCCAGGCTCGCATGTGATTTCCAATCTTGTCTGTGTTTGGGCGAGCACGATGATGATGCCCTGCCCCTGCCCGGCCCTCTGTTGGTGAAATCGATCGATCAAAACAAAACAAAGGGACACGACTAGGGTGTGTCCAACCGAACCCGAGGCCCGGGCCGGGCATGGCATAGGAGGGAGGAGTGGAGGGGAGCGAAAGGCGCACGTGACGGTGCGAATCTCGCACGCGGCCGCCCGCCGTAAATTGTTCCTCGGAGCAGATGCTTAACGAATTTCTTTTTTCTTTTTACAGCGTCGGCATCATCATCGTCGTCAACAGTCTCGCGACTGGCCCTGTGTGCCGACCGGGCCAATTGAAAGCCGATACGTCAGCGGCTCCTAGCTCTAGAGTAAATATCTTTTCGGTGTCAGCTAAGCTAGCAGCGTTCTCAGTGAGTGGGCCGGGCGGGCCGCGTGGTGACCGCGAGAGATCGGATCCAACCACTTCGCCGTAGCATGTAAATTGTTTTTGGTGCGGCCCTGTTGGCTGGATTCGCTCTCCGGTGAGTGCCGACTGCCGCTCTTGGTCGGCAGCGGCGTGGCGCCTCGTTCGTTCGTCCGGGCCACCTTTTTTCTTGCACGGAGCTGACCGCCGAAAGCTTCGTTTCACGCCTTGTACGGTTCGCGGCGCGAGGTAATGGCTGTGGCCGTATGGTGCCATCTGCTTGGCCAAGTCTGACGCTAGCTACCGCTTGAAGTTGAACCAACAGACACGCGGGTACGGCCCCGGCCGGCCAACTCTGGAGGATTTCGTCCGCAAGCAAAGCCACCTCTGCTTTTGTTCAGCACACGGTAAATTTAATTATTAAGAGCATCTACAAACGGAGCTCTGGGGTCAGCCTCAAACGTCCGGGTGGCATGTCCGGTCACTGCTCGAACCGAAAATTGTCCACCCACTCAGACCTAGTAAACTCGGCCCAAATGGTCGGGCTGACTGCTCATGACAAAATATGTAGAAAAATCTCAGAATTGAAATGATTACAAAGATACAAGTAAAAGAAATTAAGAAAGGAGATTGTAACACTAGATACTATCATGCCAAAGTTAACCAAAGGAAGAGGAAAAATTGAATTATTTCCCTAGAGCAGGAAGAAGGAATAATTGAAGGAGAGGACAATCTGCTTAAATACATCACTAATTTTTATTAAAAAAAGTTATTTGGCAATGCCGTGGAGACAACTATTCTCTGAATATTCAAAATGCTAATGAAATTTATGGCTTAGAGGCCGTAACATAGCCTTTTACTATTAATAACATAGCCTTTATGTGGTCTTCGAGATGAAAAAAAAAAACAAAGAGCCCTGGACTTGTTGGTCTGTCAACGTACTTTTATCAACATATTTGGGATGTAGTTAAATGAGATTTTTGAAGAAATTTACATGATTTCCATAAAGGAGACCTGGATATTAATAGGCTAAACTATGGGATAATTACTTTGGTGCCTAAATCTAAAGATGCTAAACAGATTCAGAAATTCAGGCCAATTTGTTTACTTAATATCAGCTTCAAAATTATTACAAAAGTTTCGATGCACAAGCTTAGTAAAGTAGTCAATCCTATTATTTCTCCTGACCAGTCCGCCTTTATAAAAGGAAGATATATAATGGAGGGAGTAGCGGTGCTACATGAAGCTCTAAACTCTACCCGTCACAAAGAATAGAATACTCTTCTGTTTGAAGTGGATTATGAAAAACAACATGACAGGATTAATGGCCATTTTTCTATCAAATGCTAAAACAAAAAAACTGATAAATGGTGTGATTGGATTATGAAAACTATGGGGCATGTAGGTATCAAAGTCAATGACACTATATGGCCGTCCTTCAGACTCCGTAAAGGCCTAAGACAGGGAGATGCTCTTTGATTTAGTAGCTGGTGCTTTAGTCATTATCATCGAGAAAGCAAAACAAAATGATTTGCGAAAGGGGTCCTTGTAGAAAATCTTGATAAATGGGTTAATATGTTGTAATATGCCGATGATACTAATTTTCTTTTACGAGATAACTAGCAAAGTGGCCCGTGCAGATGTGTAACATACCTAGCATCACACTACAGTAATCTCCCCAATAAAGGTCATGTCATCATGATCATCATGCCAAAATACCACTTGTCCAAAATCTGCTTCAATGTCAAATTCAAATTGCATGTCAAATATTTGCTTCTTCTTTCATGCAATCAAAATAGTTCACAATATGACAATTATTCTCTAAGTATTTTTTCATGTTAAAACCAAAATCTTTGGAGTTCCCAATATGCCCCTGGAAATTAATTAGTGTTCCAGCAGCATTTAAATATGCCATTCCCAATTTCCAAAATTCCTAGTCAATTCCTCTTGCCTCCAAACTATTTGTGGCAATACCTAAAAATGTGGAGGAATTAATGGGCCAAGTCCCATATTTTTCCTAAATCCTTTATGCTCAAATAAATCTTTTCCTTTCTCTATTTTAACTTAAAAAAAGGGGAAGCACCCCTCTGGTCCAACTGGCCCAGGTGGCCAACCGGCCCACCTGGCCTAGCCGCCCCCCACTGCCCCGCTTATCCCCCTCCCACCGAATCGAACCCCTAGCCCACTCCCCACTCCCCCCACGTCTCTCTTCCCCCTCCCCCGATCCAGATCTGGATCGGGGAACAAACCGCGCCGACGTCGCATGATTGTGCCGTCACCGCCGCCGACCGGATCGCCACCTCGCCGGACCGCTTCCCCACCGAACTGCCTCCCCGTTGTCGGTCGTCTCCGTCCTCCTCCTCGCCCCCCCCCCCGTTGCCCCTGACCCTACAACCCCCGTGAGGACCCCCCTCCTTCTCCTCTTCCCCACGCCCTGCTGGTGCATGCACGCGCGCCGCCCGCCTGGCCGGCTCCTCATCGCCCCGTGGCTGCGACCGTGCCCCTGAACCCTGCTCCCGCTCTGCTGCCTTGCTGCGTCGCTGGCCCCGCCCCGCCCCGTGGCCTGTTCGCCGCAGCTCCGGCCGGCCTCGCCTCCGCCACGGCTCACCCCGTCTAGCACGCCACTACGCGCACACAGGCACGCCACCCCGCCTCGCCGCTCACGTGACGGCCGCGACCACCCCGCCGCTGCTTCCCGCTCGCCCCGCCTTCACGCCGTCCGCGCCCGCCCGCATCTCCCCGCGATGGCTCCGGCCCGCACGCGTGGCCTCGTCCCCGCTAGTTGTTGCCTGCTACTTTCCCCGCCGCCGCTTGCTGGAGGCCGCCACCCGCGCGCGCTCTACCCGCTGCTGCCCGCCTGACGTCGCCGCCGCCTCCGCCCGCTGCTTGCGCCGGCGGCCGCGCTCCCAACCACCCTTTCCTCGTCGTCCTCCGCCCGGCTCTGCCCGCGCCGCGGCCGCCCTGCTCGCCGACGCTCCCGCTCGGGCGACGCCGCGCTCGATCTCGCCCCTGTTGGGCGCCCGCTCCTGGCGCCCGCGCCCGTTCGCGTACCCGTGCCCAAACCCGCTAGGCCTCCCTAGGGCCTATGACAAACGGGCCCAGCCCAGAACGTTTTTTGTAAAAATAAATAAATAAAAATAAAAATGAATTAATAAAATTAATTATCTAATGAATTAATTAAGTTAACTAAACCTATTTAATTAATCTAATTAACTAGTTAGTTTATTTAAACAGTAATTAATTAGCTAAACCCTAATTAACCTAAACAGTGTATGACATGCGGGACCCACACGTAGTCGACCCAGTCAACTGCACAGTTGACTGCTGATGTTAGCATGATGTCATGCTGATGTCATCATTTACTATTCTGGATAATGTTGAAATAAATAATTAAATTTCAGAAATTATAAAAACTGTAGAAAATCATATAAAATAAACCGTAGCTCGGATCGAAAAACTTTATACATGAAAGTTGCTCAGAACGACGAGACGAACCCGAATACACTACGCACATACATGTCAGATGCCTCTAACTATCTAAACTTGGAACTTTCCCCCTCCGGTCATCTGTTTGACACAGGTCCGGAACCGGGGAAAACATTCCCGGTTGTTTTCCCCCTTCACCTATATCGTGTAGCCATACGTTAAGTCACACCCGACACAACATATTGCCACGTTATGCTTTGTGATGCTATGTTTGCTTTATATTTACTGTTTCTTCCCCTTCTTCTCTCCGATAGACCCCGAGACCGATGCTGCCCCTGTGATCGACTACGTCGACGACGACCCCTCCTTGCCAGAGCAACCAGGCAAGCCCCCCCTTTGATCATCCCGATATCGCCCATTCCATTCTCTCATGCTTGCATTAGATTTTGCTATTATTATTGTTTGCTCCTATTCTGATGCATAGCCTGCTGTTGTATCTGATGTTGTACCTTATCTGCTTATCCTAAACTGCTTAGTATAGGTTGGTTAGTGATCCATCAGAGACCCCCACTTGTCCCTGTTGCCCCTGCTTCATCATCGACGACTCGATCTACGTGATCGAAGACCAGGCCCCGACACCGCACATCACTTCCCCTTAGTTGCTCGACACTACTGGGTTACTATCGAGTACCGAGGGTGAACCTCTTCAGCACTTGTGATGTTAACCCTGTAGTGTAGTCATTCGGTCGTGGTCATCGAGGGTGATTTCCTCCTTAACCACTTCCAATACGACTCTGTCGTGCAACCCCTCAAGTGTGAACCTCGGGGGTGATTCCTCTTACGTTCATCTCGATGATTACATCTAGTGGAATTCATCGGGGGTGATTCCTCGGGTTTTCCCCTTGATGTTTGGACACACTGATACTTGTACTTTACCACGGTTACTTGGAAAGACAGGTCGACCTTGAGGGGTACCCGCGCGAGCTTAATTGCGAGTGATGTGGAGTCGGGCGGACCTGGAAGGCGCCCGCGAGATAATTACGAGGCGTGGCCGGGCATTCCTAGCCCTTGCCGCAAGTCCTCGAGACGGGGCAACGGGGTCACATCTTTCGTGAGTCTCTGCTTGTTACCGTGTGTTCCTAATCCACTACGATTTGGATATTTGATCCGAGGGGCCTCTGGCCTGATAGCACTAACCATCACATGGGCATAGCATGGGCATTCTGCATCGTATACATCAGCCGAAGCTTAATAGACGTCAGCGACTGAGCGGCGCGCGCCGGGTTGGACTGGTAAGCTCCTGCCTTTTTAGGGAGGTAGCTAGGTCTGCTCACCGGCCGCGTACGCAACGTGCAGGAGTTCCCGGGGAGATGGCCCATGACCCCTGGGGGCATAGGTTTAGTCCGGCGTGCTCGCCTCTCTATTAAGCCTAGGTCGGGTTGCGGCGTATTGTTTGGCCGAGGCCGGGCATGACCCAGGAAAGTGTGTCCGGCCGGAGTTAATCGAGCGTGGTGGGTAAGTTGGTGCACCCCTGCAGGGAAGAAAACATCTATCGATAGCCTGTCCTACGGTAACGGACACTTGTAGTTGTATCCCGATCGATACAACTAGAACTGGATGGTGATGAGAATTGGATTGTGATGATAACTGGATAGTATGGCTCTGGGATTACTTTCTCGTAGGGAGTCGAGAAAGGATCTCTGGCCGAGGTTGATAACTTTACTACTACCTTACCTTATGCTACTCTACTCCCTCCGGTTGCTGCAAGATGGTGGTTTTCAGAAGATGCTAGTCTTCGATAGGACTAGGCCTTCTCTCTATTCTGGCATTTCTGCAGCCCAGTCCACCTATACAGCCTTTCTTTGATAATGTTGCATATGTAGTGTAGATCCTTGCTTGCGAGTACTTTGGATGAGTACTCACGGTTGCTTTGCTCCCCCTTTTCCCCCTTTCTTCTTCTTTTCGGTTGATGCAACCAGATGTCGGAGCCCAGGAGCCAGATGTCACAGCCGATGCCTACTACTACGTGGAGACCGCCGACGACCAGGAGTAGTTAGGAGGCTCCCAGGCAGGAGGCCTTGCCTTTTCGATCGTTGTTGCTTTTGTGCTAGCCTTCTTAAGGCAAACTTGTCTATCTCATGTCTGTACTCAGATATTGTTGCTTCCGCTGACTCTTGTGTATTCGAGCTTATGTATTCGAGCCCTTGAGTCCCCTGGCTTGTAATATAAAGCTTGTATTATTTTAATTTGTGTCTAGAGTTGTGTTGTGATATCTTTCCGTGAGTCCTTGATCTTAATCGTACACATTTGCGTGTATAATTAGTGTACGATTGAATCGAGGGCGTCACAAGATGCATGGGTAACACCTTAAATATCTATTATTTATTTCCAAAAAATATTTATTTTATTTATGACTGCTCGCATCATAGATTATAGATTAGCTTTGAAATCACCTTTTTTGTATAATGACTATGAAAAACACTATAGATATTCCAATATTATGTGTCAGAGTGTTGAGCCTCACATATTCTCATGGTGAAGTGGGTTACTTGTTAGTTTAACATACTATTTCAATTTTTAATATTTGCCTTGCATCCAAGTTATGCTCCACCAAGATGTTTTATGGATGTAACAATTCCTATGCTCTCGAGTAACTTAGTAACATCTGGTGTTGCTGCACATCATGACTGAATTTTCTTTAGGGGGCAAACAATGTTTGCAAGAAATCAAGAAATAGAGATGTTGCCCACCTGAATAATCTAGGATATAGGTGAGTAATTATTTTGAACTTTAATGGGAATTGTCTATTTTGAGATCCATCGGTTGTCATCAGCTAATTTATTTAATTGATGATCCGATGTTTCTGATTTATGGGATTTTATAGCTTATTCATATTTTCTGGTTAGCCAGTCATGTACTTTTAATATATAATATATTAATGAACTCTCTAAATCTTAATTGTAATTTACCTACTTGTATAGTTTTCTCTCACCGCTATCTCATCTTTGTGGTGTCCAATTTACCGTGAGGTGTTATCTTTACCAAGGCGAATGTGTTTTAAGATAAAATTTATTATTTCATTGATAATGATGTTGGACATATATTCATTTGGTTGTGACAACATTATTGCATAGAATCAAAATTTAGCTCTCGAGCTAGATGATAGTTTGCGCGGTGACATTACATGACTAAGTGGAGTTGAGATCCTTGCTTGCACACAACATTTTAATTTTTCAATTTATTTTCATGCATTATAAAGTGGTCGTTAATATCATATGGAGACATGTAGATTTATTCCTCGTTTCCCATTTAATTTTGGAAATATGCTCACACAAAATAGTCAATAGTATGATACGAAATTGGAGCAAAGGTGGGCAATTTACTTGAAACATAATATATTTTCAAAAAATATTATATGCATTTGGAACCTACCTTTATTTTATCACAAATCGGGGAAATAAACATAAAATAGATATACATAATACACAATTATTATGGTTCCACTTTTTTGGGGACTATAGTTATGCGGGGCATCTTAGAGTTTAGTATTTATGTTTATCACATGTCTCCTCTGTTTTGTTCCTGCTTTTGTAACAAAAATACAAGTATAATGATAAATATCAACAAGCTTCCAAAGTCAAAGTTTATGAAAAAAAATTGCCATGCACATTTGTGGTAAAATATTAACCATCGATTAGCAAAATATTTGAGTCTGGGCACAAATGCTAACAAAATAAAATGAGATCTCAACAAAATAATTGTTGATAAATATTTACTTTTTTACACATCCCGTAAATCAAAAGTATAGCTTTGGTATTATTGATACCACAAATAATTATATCATGACAGGCATTTGCAAAAGCTATTTTCATATCACAAATAGTTGTATCATGGAAGAAATTTGCATAAGCTAAAGCAGGGTACAAAAATAAAATTAAACTCACAGTGAAAAAATATCAACAGTTTGTATGCTTGCTCAAAGGAAGCACTTGGTCATTACTAACCGATGGGAAGTGATATATCTCTTTTTCAGGAGAGTGATCAAGGAATTACGTCTAGCTACAAAAATACATTTTCCTACCAACATCGAGTATGAAGTTGTTTCTTGTGAACATAAACTATACCCATTTTTCTTTTGAATTTCAAGCACGAAAGTTGTTTCCTCCTATTAATTATGTTGCACGCGTCTGCCCTAGAATTCTTCATTTGAATAAACAGAACCATAGTGCAATTCGAATGCACATGCAAAAATGAATGAAGAATATCAAATATTAAGCTACCGCCTCTAACACTAACGTAATATGATGGCCAACACTATCTAATAAGTAACAGAGGAGGAACATTAACTTCTATATTTGTAGATATAGTAGAAGACAAAAGTTTTATGCCATTGAACATTGTAATGTTAGAGAAGCATGAAGCGAGAGAGAAATACACTAGTAGAAAAGGGGGCAATGGTCCAGGGTGGGTTAGCCCATTAGTCCCGGTTCAATCTAGAACCGGGACCAATGGGGGCATTGGACCCGGTTCGTGAGCCCAGGGGGCCGGCCGGGCCACGTGGGCCATTGGTCCCGGTTCGTCTGGACCTTTTGGTCCCGGTTGGTGGGACGAACCGGGACCAATGGCCCTGGCTCCTGGCCCACCACCATTGGTCCCGGTTCGTGGAACGAACCGGGACCACAGGCTCCCCTTTAGTCCCGGTTCATGCCACGAGCCGGGACTAAAGGGTTCGCCCTCGTTGCACCCAGAGTTTAGTCCCACCTCGCCTACCGAAGAGGAATCAGACCGGTTTATAAGCCCCTCCCTCTCTACCCTTTTGAGCTCCTCTGAAAATGAAAATAGATGCCCTTATACAGGGAATTTAACCTAAATTCATACGAATTTCTCTGAAATTTGTTATGAATTTAGTTTGAATTTTCTCTATAAGCGCATCTATGCTCATTTCTGAGTAGTTTTTTATATAGTTTTTTTTCCTTTCTTCTATATTTATTTTTTTCTTTTTATTTATGAGTTGTAATAAGTCATTAAAAATAAGCATCTATGCTCATTTTTTATTAAAGTTAATCATAAGTATTTAGTTCTAAGTAGAAATGAAAAAATAAATAGCTAGTTTTTCATATAGTTTTTAATCACAAACTATAGATTCACAGAAATTTCAAAGAATTCTAATTTTAACTATTCTTATTTGAAAACTAATGGCACTAACAGAAAGTTTATAATTTTTGTGACCTAAAAGAAAAAACAAATCACTAAAAAACTATAAGTATTTAGTTCTAAGTAAAAATGAAAAAATAATGGCACTAGTAAAGTTAATCACAAACTATAGATTCACACAAATTTCAAAGAATTCTAATTTTAACTATTCTAATTTGAAAACTAATGGCACTAACAGAAAGTTTATAATTTTTGTGACCTAAAAGAAAAAACAAATCACTAAAAAACTATAAGTATTTAGTTCTAAGTAGAAACGAAAAAATAATGGCACTAGTAAAGTTAATCACAAACTATAGATTCACAGAAATTTCAAAGAATTCTAATTTTAACTATTCTAATTTGAAAACTAATGGCACTAACAGAAAGTTTATAGTTTTTGTGACCTAAAAGAAAAAAAAATCACTAAAAAACTATAAGTATTTAGTTCTAAGTAGAAACGAAAAAAATAATGGCACTAGTAAAGTTAATCACAAACTATAGATTCACAGAAATTTCAAAGAATTCTAATTTTAACTATTCTAATTTTAAAACTAATGGCACTAACAGAGAGTTTACAATTTTTGTGACCTAAAAGAAAAAACAAATCACTAAAAAACTATAAGTATTTAGTTCTAAGTAGAAACGAAAAAATAATGGCACTAGTAAAGTTAATCACAAACTATAGATTCACAGAAATTTCAAAGAATTTCTAATTTTAACTATTCTAATTTGAAAACTAATGGCACTAACAGAAAGTTTATAATTTTTGTGACCTAAAAGAAAAAACAAATCACTAAAAAACTATAAGTATTTAGTTCTAAGTAGAAATGAAAAAATAATGGCACTAGTAAAGTTAATCACAAACTATAGATTCACACAAATTTCAAAGAATTCTAATTTTAACTATTCTAATTTGAAAACTAATGGCACTAACAGAAAGTTTGTAATTTTTGTGACCTAAAAGAAAAAACAAATCACTAAAAAACTATAAGTATTTAGCTCTAAGTAGAAACGAAAAAATAAATAGAAAAAAAGAAAAAAATGCCACCTACTGGGCCAGCACGGCCTGAATACGACTAGAAACCCAACCATGGGCCAGGATTCAAGCCCGCAACAGGCCCAGTAGGCCCACAGGCATTGCAGTGTCTAATTAGGCCCGTAAGCCTGCATTTCAGAGGAGTTCGAGAGGGAAGAGGCAGCGGAGCTTATAAACAGGTGCCGGTCGCTCTCAACTAGCGAGGTGGGACTAAACATCCCACCGCACCGCGCCAGTTCCAGCACAAGGCCTTTGGTCCCGGTTGGTGGCACCAACCGGGACTAAAGGAGGGAATTGGTCCCGGTTCGTGACAGAAACCGGGGCCTTTGGTCCCGGTTGGTGGCACCAACCGAGACTAAAGGGGGGCATTAGTCCCGGTTTCTATCACGAACCGGGACCAATGCTCTTGCTATATATACAACACTCGTGAAATTTTGGTTCGGTTCGTTCTTCCCCCGCCCGACGCCGCCCCCGTCCGCCGTATCCGCCTCGTCGTCGCCCCGCGCCGCCCCGTCGTCGCCGTCGTCGCCCCGCGCCGCCCCGATCGACGCCGTCGCCGCCTCACGCCCCGCGCCGCCCCGATCGACGCCGTCGCCGCCTCACGCCCCGCGCCGCCCCGATCGACGCCGCCCCGACCCGCGCGCCCCGCCCCTGCCCCGTGCCGCACCTCGCCGTCGCCGTCCCCGTCGCCGTCCCCGTCCGCCGTCGCGGTGAGAATTAATCTATGAACTAGTAGTTAATTAATTGAGTTAGATTTTGTTAGATTTTTTTGTAGTTCATAGATTTTTTGTTAGATGTGTAGTAATTTAGATGTGTAGTTCATAGATTTTTTCTGTTAGATTTTTTTTCATATTGTGTAATTAATTTGTTCATAGTATTTTCTTTGTCAATTTATTGTGTATGTATAGGAAAATTGTGAATGATATATGTCATTTATGAATATGTTCATATTTAGAATAGAGGAAAAAGGAAAAAATAAGAAGAGAAAGTGTTTAATATAATTAGTTAGAAAAATAATAGAACTATAGTTAAACTAGTTTATTTTTAGTAAGTCGTACTATTTTATTTTATTTATAGTAAGTGCTTCATATATAGTAGTTGAACTAGCTAGTTGATTTAATAAACTACTTTATTTAACTATTCATAGTAAGTAGTGTGATTACTAATATTGATCTATTTATAGTAACTAGTTTATTTTTTTGTTCCTACATTTTTAGCAAATTGATTTAATAGTTGAACTAACTAGAACTATAGTTAAACTAGTTGATTTAATAGTTGAACTAACTACATTTTTAGCAAGTTTATTTATAGTAAGTGCTTCATATATAGTTAAACTAACTAGAATTATAGTTAAACTAGTTGATTTAATAAAACTGGTTTATTTTTAGCAAGAAAATTAATAGAACTAGTTTATTTTTTTAGTTAAAGCAATTATTCCCGCATCGACCTGGACGATGCCTATCCCGCATCCTCGTCGTCGAGTCGGGGGCGGACGACACCTGGTTGACCAGATGGGCCATGTCCGGGACTGGGCTCCGCCGGGGTGGTACTGGGAGGCGCTACCTTCCGGGGGGCGTAGCTTAGTGAGGAGCCAGCCCGTCGTTGACCCGATCCTTGTTTGGTGGCGGTCGCGTGGGCCAGTGACGGTGCCGAGGCTTCCGGACACCGCGGAGGTGGTACGTCACCGTGTCAGCGAGGAGGACCAGCACGTCCGTCGGTACATGGTTGCGTTGGAGGGCAGGTTCGAGAATACCTGGCAGGTTCTTCAGGGATCTCACTGGAGCTATGATCCTGTGATGGTTCCTTCCCTTTGGGTGTCCACCGCCCGCGCCGATACCCGTCGGGCGCTACGGTTCTAGCTGTACTAGCGATATGTATGATATATAGTATTCGACGTGTATTAGTGATAATATTCAATGTACGGACACATGAAGATGATGTAGTTTTTCTTATAATTGAAGGCATCCTAATTTGAATACTACTTATTGAATGCTCAAATTAGAGAGCACTATGCAAGGCATATGCATATGATTAGTTGAATAATAATGATGTAATTTAGTCTTTGAATTATGAACGTATAGGAAATGTCATCATCGGACGACGAAAGTCTCCCGGGGGAGTGCGACTGGTGCCACGACGATCGAGGTGAGTGCGACAGGCCTCACCTGGACGATGGTCGGTGCTTCAGCATTAAGCTCGAGGAGACCTTCGAAGTTGAAACGGTACGCAACGACGACAAGTGTTTTTTTTCATAATTAAGCATGACTTCAACTATTTCAACGTGTAATTTTCATCTTTTACAATTCGAGTATAGTTGATCCCATGCCATGCAAGACGCTATGTCTTGGAGAGGATGGATTTTGAAGACCATGAAAATTTTGAAACGAAGAAAATTCACCTAAGGACCCATCATGATGTGGATTTTGAAGTAAAGTTGTATAATGCTGAGAGCGTAACCCATTTTGATTGCAAAAATTGGGAAGCATTTTGCAAATTGTATGGTTTTGATGAGGGTATGCTTGTCACCATGGATCTTGGTGATCCTGAAATCGAGCAAGACAATATGGACATTTGGGTCCTTGTTGATACTCCTCCAGTTCTACCGCTATGTGAGTTTCTCAAACATAGTTAATTATTAACTAATTTATAATGTTCATTTCAAAATAGTTGACAACTTATTTCCATTGACAGCTTATTTTGAAGTATCAAAGAATGTGCAGAAGATGGTAGATCGAACTTATTACACCGATGGCTCTGAGTTAACTTACAAGGAGAAAACTCATCTGGTTGGATTTTGTAATGATCTTGAGAATTACAATATCTACAGTCGAACTCCTCAATATTATGGTCAATACGTGCCACTAGTGCACGTGTTGAACTACGGTAACTACCATGGAGATACCCTGGTAAGATTTTTTACTATTAGGACATCCGTGCATCATTTTGCATACTTCTAAAACTAGTACATTGCTAACTACGAAGTTATTACTATGTTTTTCAATAGAGAATCCCAGAGGAGTGTGTGTCTCATTTGATGTATCAGAATGGCGGCAGCGTTCATGTTTTGAACATATATACAGGTCATCCTACGAATCTCAACTGTCCATACCGGATTTCTAAAACAAGTGGAGACATGACAATCAAAGGATGGGAAAAATGTATGGACAGTCGTAAGGAGCTTCTTGGAAGCAAAAGGAAGCGAGGCGCAAGAATTGGAGACAGGATGATCTCCATTCTTCATAATGGAGAGTCAGGGTCTATATTGTTTTATGCTATTTTACCTTAAGTGTGTTTAGGTCCGATCCTAGCTACCTGCAGATACTGATGATCATGTGCTAAGAACAATTATGTAGGGTTGGGTTTCGATGACTATGAGGATGATGATCGTATGACTTATTATTAATAACGAGTAGAAGTTGTATGATGATGCTTGATTAATTAGTAGGACTTGTTATTATATATGATGATGTATGATGCGAGCATGCATGAGTTATTATATATATCTGCGGGTGAAATGAACATATATAGCAGTAGCGTAGGTAAACCAAGGACTACATATAAGAGAGGACACTTCTCTCTATTAGCTAGCTAATAACAACCTAAAAATAATCCCCTAAACCCCTAAAACAACCACTTTTTTTAAAAAAAAAGAAAAACCTCCTGCTGACGCGTGGAACCCTTTTGGTCCCGGTTTATGTCATGAACCGGGACCAAAGGCCCCCCTGCCTGGGCTGCCGGCAGCGGCCACGTGGTGGCCCATCTGTCCCGGTTCTGGTTTGAACCGGGACTAAAGGGCGAGGGTATTAGTAACGACCCTTTAGTCCCGGTTCGGGAACCGGGACTAAAGGCCCTTACGAACCGGGACAAAAGGCCGGTTTTCTACTAGTGATATATAAAGATTCTCATATGCTATTGATGGAATTGAACTTTGTAGAGTTAGATCTCATAATATATTAATCAAGATAATGTATATTCATTTATGGTTTTGTGTTAGCTCATGCATTCTACAACACAACTATAATTTTACCAAGTGAATGATGTAAACATTTCTTACTAAGTTGAAATCATGCATGTGAGTAAAGCTTCAAGGTCAGAACATGTATATCCTACACTCTTTGATCTGTCATAACAAAGCTAAAACTGCACATAATTAATATGGCATAAGAGTGTGTCGTTCTTTTAAGCAATAAAATCATCCCCAATATGACATCTGCATACAATAAAGACATAATTTATCTATTGCCATTTAGTAGAAAATGTGACTAACATCTTATATGCAACAACACAATACTATTGATTGTGAGTTTTGCAAAGGATTGTGTGAATATCAACAAACTTCGGGGGACAAAGTTTACAGGAAATCACAGTAAAATAACATTTCATAAAAATAACTCTAATTAAGTTGATTAATATTTTTGAGTTGACATGAATATTAACCACACCATATCATGTTATGGAACGAATAATCTATCTATTACTCCCTCCGTTTCAAAATATAGTGCTTCCTCTATTCCCATGCTTCAACTTTGACCATAAATTTAACCAACGAGACCGACCGCGGCGGGAGCAAAAATTATACCAGTGAATTCATATTCAAATGAACTTTTCAATTATATATTTTTTCTCCCGCTGCACTCGGTCTTATTGGTTAAATTTATGGTCAAAGTTAGACCTCGGGAAGCGTGGGCGCACTATATTTTGGAATGGAGGGAGTATTAATTAATTGTATATTTTACAATCATGTGATTCATCTCATATTTTTATATCATAAAAAGCAAATACATGCGTCAGGCATGTGCATAAGCTGCACACATGAAAATAGATATTTTCCTTGAAGGATGGAACATAGTCGCTAGCAAATGCCAAATGAGATATATGAAGTGTGTGTATAATAATTCAATCATTTTTTCTAAAAAATAATTGTCCAAATGAAAAAACACGGTATGTGAAGGATAGAGTTGGGAGAAAGGTGTTGCAGTTGGAAGCAATATAAATGCAAGAATCCCCTCAGAAAAGGCTGAGTTGGAAAAATTCAAGCCCCTGATAAGGAATGGGACTAAGCATACCCGCTCATTCTCTCGAGGATTGGGAGAGCGTTCTTGAAAGAAATCTTGATCGATTGTGATCAGCCATGGGTGCGCGTAGGCGACCTCTGGCGGCGGCAGGTAACCAACGCGAGATAGCCAGTCTAGTTGGCCTTGGTTCACGGTGCAGTGCTTCCACTCCCCCTCGACGATGTCGGCTGTGCGTGAGGATAAGGTAGTGGCGGAACCCGCAGTCCGTAATCTCTTTTGTTGCCGGCGACCTGCCATTTGCGGAAAGCAAGGGTAGGAAGCAAAGAGATGGGGAGGACCTGAGAGAGCTCAAGGAGGAAGACCGGTGCCAGATAATTCTAAGAAGGTGTAAAAAAAATCTCCTCGCGACCACACCCCTCTTATGCATGGAGTATTTGCGAAGCGGTGGCGGCACGCCCAAGCTTTGGGGCATTATTCCGTAATTCTCCCATGCGTTTGCATGGAAAATCAAGGGGATAGTAGGTTAATTACCGCGCAGTATCACTTTTTTGATAAGACATAATGATGGGTGGGCCCCTTACCCACGTCCAGACGTTATGTTTCCCGTCGGGACGAGAACGCTTGGCCGACACATAGGTTGACAGACAAGATTGGTCTACGCTATCAGAGGGGGACCAGATCAAGCGCGGGAATAGTTCACAGATAAGGATAAAACCGCGCGGGAAGATTTCCGACATCTGGACCGGTGCAAGAATGACGAGGTACTCGTCTAAAGGAAAGCTGAGCATAGAAACTCTTCGGACACGCTTAAACGATCAAGAAGTCGGATATGAGGAGAATCGTTGAACCAAGTTTCAAGACCGAAGATTGAAAACGAAGAACAGTTTGGAAGATCCGGGGAGCCTCTTTAATTTGAATACCAGTTTAGGGGCTACTAATGGTGTTCCGGATTAGGGGCCATTGGCCACGCCAGCTCTCGGACAGGTGTCGAGTCGAGGCCTCCCATGGCGGTTCACCGATGGGCCATATCAAGGAGGCCCATGGCGCATAGAAGGAAGGCTCCCGAAGACTTGCCGTATACTTCAAGACATTTAGATGTCGTCTATAGTATGTTTTCCTTATACGTAACCAACTTGGTTGTAACCCTAGACCCCCTACCTATATAAACCAACCGGTAGGGCTCGTAGACGACGTACAACGATCTCGTGGTAGATCTGCTGTACTTTGTACTCCATCCCAAATCAATGCAACAAAAGGTTTTATCTCTTAGGAGAGCCTGAACCTGGGTAAAACCTCATGTCTCTGTTACCACCTTGTCAAAGCTACTAGCTCAAGATCCCCTACCCAAGATCGGCCGGATTCAACTACGTCACCTTTGCCCTTGTCTTCTCTTGAACTCCCAAAGGTCCAATGAGACTCTCAAGAGAGCCCTCTCGTATCTGGTGTTTCATAATAGTGTAAAGTTCCTCCATGAAGGAGTAAGCCTAGAAACAATGCTCCTGACAACAGACTTTTCTTGTGATACACACTTAAGGAGCTCGAGTTTGTTTGCCATCTCATGCACCTCATGAGGTTGTTCGACCACAGAACGGTTTTCAACCATTCTGTTGCCATTGAACTGCTTTATACTAACATACAATTCATCACCATTGTCAGTGGAGCCAAACTTGGATTCAAGTGCACCCCACAATTTTTTGGCACTTCAGATATGTGGATATGACCCCGGGAAACAGATGTGGATATGCATCTAGCAACATGTGACCCAACTCATTTTTTTTAACACAGTACCATCAAAGAGGTTTACATGCACGATGGCGGCCAGTTCTTGAGATGAACGAAATGCGGCCGGCAGTCCTGCACGTACCGCGTGGTTGTTGGTTTGTTCCACTTCCCGGTGCGAATTCTGAAGCCTGAAATGGATAACCATCCTACCATATGCCCCAGGACAGTACTACTATTTGTACTCTAGCTACTCTAGCGACATGTATTTCGGTACAGAGGGAGTAGTTTCGAACGCCGGCCATCCATCATCACGGAAGGAAAAAGAAAAAACGAACGCCGGCCATCAGGAAGCAGCAACAGAAAGGTGTCTTTCCGTTGGACATAGAAGGGCGCACCCATTCCGGGCACGGAACGCACGCGCGCGCGTACGGCACGGTGCCGGTGGGCGGTGGATCGTCACATGGGCAGGCGAACGGGACGGCGGCACAAAAGCAAAACCGCTCCGGCCGCCGGGCGCGCGCCCAGCTGGCCGCTGTTTCGGCCCCGCCGACCCTCGGCCACCGGCGGCGGGCGCACGTGCGTCCACGTGCGCCTCCGACGACTGAGGCAGTGGCAAGAACCCCATGACGCGGCCGACGGCGGAGGCGTCACGCACGGCGGCCGCCAGCCGCAGGAGGCTCTGGACCTCCGTGACATGGTCGATCTTTCCCGTGCTTCGGTGCGTGAACCTCATTGATTGCCTGGTGCGTGGTGCGTGGTGCGTGGTGCGTACGCGTACGCGTCGCGTCTCAGATACGCCCCCACCGGGTCAGGCGTACGTAGTGATGCACCGTACCGCCAGCTGTACGGGCGAGTTAGTGCCATGCCATCCATGCATGATGCATGCTTCTGGACTCTTCTTTTCCTTTGCGGATGGGTGGTGCAAATGTGGAATGCACTCATGCTTCTGGACTTTTCTCTCGCCGAGCAAAGCACTCGCATATTACTCCCATCACGGAAGGATAGCGGTTCAGCAACACGTAATATATGTTTTCAGGCAGGTGTAGAGATTTTTTTTTTCTCAACAGGTGTAGAGGTTTCAGTTTCAAACCTTTGAGCCATTTTTTTTCCTTTTGAGAATAAACATTTGAGCCATATGGTTCTCTAAAACATATCTTTGGACCATATCTGGGCCGCTGTAAGTGCATATTTTGCGTCAAAGAAGAAGAAAGCCGTGCCCACAGCCCACGCCCTCGAGCTGGGCCGGACACGTGTTCCCACAGCCCACTTCCTGGCCAGTGCCTTCTGGCCCAGTTTACAATGTGGAAACCCATTGGTAGTCTTGCCGGTTTCTCCCAGAACGGTTTTATGCTTTTTTTTTTGCGCGGACGGTTTTATGTTTTCTCATTGGTTGGGTTTAGCAACACAAGAGCACCCCATTTCCTTGCGTCTGTTATTCTTCTGTCTCCATGTTGCTAAAAGGAAAATGAAAAACAGCTAGTTTTTTTAATTCATTGTGAGATTATTTTCCGGCATAAAACTAGATTAATATATGGTGTATCTCGTGAACCTTCTCATTGCCATTATATATGTTCCGTATGTTGAAATAGGAGTCATGTGTGGTGATGATATATTTGTATCCGTCACATGGTACTTCTCATGCATTTTCTTCATGCTTTAATACTTGCACATAGAAAAGGTTTCGTGGATAACCGCAGCAAATATACGTCACTCAAATGAAAGGTTTGGTACATGATCGACCCTTGTCTATCTGAATTTGACGAAACTTCCCGTATATATGCTCGCGGCGGAGTGGCATTGGTGGTCCTACCCATATTTATATATGCTCATGATATGCTTCGTACGTTCGTACATTGAAATATGAGTTATATTGTTGAGACATCCTTATTGTAGTCATGCACGTTCATGTTATTTGTATCGATCACATGGTACATCTCGTGAGCATTTTCTATGCTTTTATAATTGCGCAAGAAAAGGTTCCATGGATGACTGTAGCAAACATATGTCACTCAAATGAAAGGTTTGGTGCATGACCCTTGTCTCTGAATTTGATGAAACTTCCCGTCTATGCTGTGGGTGGCAGAGTGGTACTGGTGGTTCCGTACGTTTAAATATAAGTCATGTGTAGTGATGGTATATTTGTATCCATCACATAATACTTCTCATCGATTTTCTTCATGCTTTAATATTTGCGCATAGAAAAGTTTCCGCGGATGACTGCAGCAAATGTACGTCATTCAAATAAAAGGTTTGGTACAATACCCTTGTCTATCTGAATTTGACAAAACCTCCCATCTATACGCCGGTGGCAGAGTGGCACTGGTGGTCCTGGCCACCTTTATTTATGTTCATGATAAGTTCCGCACGGTAAAATATGAGCTATATTGTTGAGACATCCTTATTGTAGTCATGTACATTCATGTTATTTGTATCTATCACATGGTACATTTTGTGAACATTTTCTATGCTTTATACTTGTGCAAGAAAAGGTTCCGCAGATGACTACAGCAAATATACATCACTCAAAGGAAAGGTTTGGTGCATGACCTTGTCTCTGAATTTGATGAAACTTCCCGTCTATGCCGCGGGTGCGGAGTGGCACCGGTGGTCCTTCCCACCTTTATATATGTTCATGATATGTTCCGTACGTTAAAACATGAGTTATGTCGCTGAGACATCTTTATTGTTGTCATCATATATGTTCATGTTATTTGTATCTATCACATGGTACATCTCGTGAACATTTCTCGATGCTTTTATATTTGTGCTACAAAAGGTTCCACGGATGACCACGACAAATATAGGTAACCTAAAGGATGTATTTCGTGCATGACCCATGTCTTTCTAAATTTTACTAGATTTCCGTTTGTTCTTGGCAATCGGTTTCAACACAATCTAGCCTCGATTACTACAGGGACTAAAATATCTAAAATATCTCCCGGATCCACCTAGATAGCAACATTTAGGACAACAACTCAGAAGATACCATGGGCTGTCACTCGAAACATTGTAAGCTTTTTTGGAAGTGGTTTTGCCTTTTTCTGAACTTTTTTGGATGTCCATGTGCTTCCAAAAGTATATCTGTGCATGTGACTTTTCCACTTGGCAACTATTCTCTAATGATAGCCTAATCCTCGGAAAATAACACTTGGACTAATGATGATAGTCTGGTAATAATTAGGAATTGTATATATTGGAGTGTTGCCAAAGTTGAAATGCACCTAGCCCCATACTCCCTCCATCCCAAAATAAAGCTTTAGTACAACTTTGTATTAAAGCTAGTACAAAGTTGAGACATTTATTTTAGGACAGAGGAAGTACTAAATTATTTTGTTGACACTTTTAAATATGCTACTCTTTCTATTTCATAATGTAAAACGTTTTTTTTACACTAACTGGAGTAGTACATTTTTTCTGTAAAGAAGTTATGGAGCCATGGACCACAAAATTAAGCTGCGATCACGCTTGTCACGTCGGAACCAGAGAGACTTCAAATGTCTAACTACTGTAGAATGGTCCTCGGCTCCTAGGTAGATGCTATATATAGATTGCACACATTAAAGTTAGTTCTGCAAACATGCATGAACTGATCTCCGAGCCCCTGAATCATTATTGAATTTATCAGTTGCTTCCCAGAACAACACAGCGGAGGCGTAACTCTTGTGAAGTCCCTACGTTCCACACTGTATACTGGACCTAGCCAGTAGACCTCAGTTGGTGCATGCCACTGGATAAATGCTTGCAGTGTCCTACATCTTGGCACGCACACATTCCTTCGATGCATTGTCATTTACTAGAATACATATGGACAGACGCTGCTGGTATGGTACGTACGCACGGTGGTGCAGTATGCAGAAGAAAAATCACAAGAAATGGCACCACTCTTGAAGTCGATCGATACCACTAATCTACTCAAACTATCTCGTCCATTTGAGCGACACTTAATATGGGACGGAGGGAGCAGTAACTGACACCTGCAGGGGCTCCGTCTAAAGAACTATACGTACCTACGAACGAATGGCGTACCCTATGCCCTCCTATCGTATTCGCACGTACTACGTATCACCGGCTCGATCGAAAAGGGGGAGGGCCCGAGAAAAGAAGGGGCGGAAAGCGCCGGTGATCCTGCCTTTGCCGGAGATCGGGTTAGGCAACGGAGCTCTGTCACGGCGAGAGAGATCGATCGATCGATACGTCACGCGGCCGATGCGCATCCCGTGAGCCGCTCACAGGCGCGCGACCTCGACAGCCCTGCGCCGCGCTTGCATGAGGCGCACACAGGTCCACCCATGAGGCCATGACTGACGAACTTGACACCCCCGCCCTAACAGGCTGACATCACAAAATTTAGTAAAGATTCAGGCCATCTTCCTGTTCCGGGATAAAAAAGATTCAGACTAGCTAACGTGCATGTTCGATGTCGCCTTGCAACCACTTGCTCTGAAAAATAATTAGTAACCTTGCAGCTGCTACCTGAACACACCACTACTTGCAGGGAGTGGATCGTCTCATGGATAGATAGATGAATGAACAGGCGATCGACACGGAGGTGCCGCCGCTAGCTAGAGTGTCCTCGTCCTGAGTCCAGTCAACAGTGGTAAGCGATGATAAGAAAATGAAGTAAAGGTATATCCGAGCATGCGCGCAACAGTGCAGCAGCTAACTAATCTGCCTATCCTTTTCCTTTTTTTTTCCTTTGTAAAACTAGTATGCACTGCACTGCACACCGCATTCAGAGAACAGTGAAGCAACAGTGCAACAGCGTTGCGACCTCGACAGCTCCGGCCATTAAGCAGCTAGCCAGCTGAAAAGAAGATCTAGGCCGTAGTTTCCTTTCCGGTAAATGCACGGGATGTACGTAGAACATTATCCTCGGGTAAATGCAAGGAATAAGCTGTAGAATGTATATTTTCATGGCGGGCTGCTTTTTACCTGGACATTCGGCCGGTCGGCCCAGCTAGCCGGCCGGCCGGCCTGTTCGCCCCCCTTTGGCCGGCCTTTGGCGTCCGCCGGAAAACCAACCATGCATGATCTCGATCGATGGCGGCGTTTTTCTTGTGACCTATGGTGTGGTGGTGGTGGAGTTGTTACTGTGTGCGCCGGGGCCGGCTAGCGTACTCCCCGTGCCTATAAATAGGGCCGGCCTACAGCTAGCTATGTACTGGCATTGGCATGTGAACAGAGAGTCACAGACTCACGCAGGTGATCTCGATAGCTAACCACTTAGTTAGAAGGTCATATACACCGAGGTGATTGGGTGACTTCGATCACAAGGAAGGTTCGAGAGTACTGCTCTGCTAGCGACTCCCTTCGCCGCGACGTAACGCGATGCCTTGGCGCTTGGCTAGGCCCGTAGAGGTAATCATCAGTTTATCACTCATCCTACCCTAGTCCTAGTAACTTGCCGGGGTGTTGATTAATCTGTGCTACTCTCTAGCTATATTTCTTTTACTGCCAAACTGGGTACGGTAGATCACCGTGGCCGATTGCATGCAATCCTTGTGCTAGTGTGCGTACGTTCCATCTCCCAAGGACTGCTGGCAGGTGGAGCCGGCCGCGCGATCCATGCATGCATGGGCAAAACCATGCCATGCATGCGCGCGTCCGCTCGTCTCTTGACACGCGAGTTCGATCATGACATGCCGATATATACATCTGACCGACCACACGTACGCTTGTGTGATGTGCAGGGCGAGGTGGTGGGGGAGGCGCGGAGCGTGCAGTGCGACTGCTGCGGGATCGCGGAGGAGTGCACGCCCACCTACATCGGCCGCGTCCGGGCGCACTTCCACGGCAAGTGGGTGTGCGGGCTGTGCGCCGAGGCCGTCAAGGAGCGCCAGCAGCGGGACCCCGACCTCGCCGTGGCCGCCGCAGTCGACGCCACGGCCGCGCTCTGCCAGCGCTTCAACTCCACCGTCCGCCTCAACCCCAAGCTGTCCCTCGCCAGCTCCATGCGCGACATCGCCCGCAAGAGCTGCCAGCACCGCGGCGCCACCGGATCAGCAGGCACCTGCACCGCCGGCGCCGGGATCAACTCCTCCGACGCCGCCTGCTGCGGCGCCGGCCGCGCCACCGGCTGCGCCCTGCGCTACGTCTGACGATCAACAAACAGGCCCCCCAAAACCCTAACTAAAGAATACAGATTGATCGACCAACACATGCATGCATGCGTTGGCTCGCCTGCATGCACTGTTAATTTGGTCTTGCATGTCATTGAGATTTGAGATGATACTAGTATTAACTTGATTTACGCAAATATGTTATCCATGCACCGTATGCACATGTGAATGCTGGCAGTGAGATGTAACTTTTTCTTTTTTTTTTAGTTGGCCGTGAGATGTAACTGAATGTACGTGTGGCCGGGTCTACCGGATACAAATAACAATATTTGACGTTGGAGAAGCTATAAGATCGAGTGGAAAATGTCTTCAGATGAGCAGATGTTTACTGAAGATTTGTATGTCTCATGGCTCTCTATGATCAACTGAACTGTCAGTGCATGTGACAGGAGATATTTTAAACAATCTTGCTAAGTCTCGGTCAAACTGGGAGTATGCTATATTCCTGAGATTTTATATTAACATTCATGTATTTTTTTTTCAGTTTTCCTTTTTCTCTCTAGCATGTTATATTATGTCATTTGACTGAGACTTGATTAAATCTGAGTCGACTGAGACCTAGCCACATTCTATTTTAATGGGTCTGACTATCCTACAAACGTCAGATTTTTAGGCATGGCAAATTGAACATATTTTCATGTATGTTTGCCCAGGGTGACAAATTTGTAGGCGAGCATGAAAAATCCGGCTTAGTTCATTTTTTTCCAGAAAATTGCCGTGGATTTCCGTTTTAAATTGCTATGTAGCTGCTCTAGTCAGTATGCCACAGCCCACAGTGTTCATCACTTCTCGTCGAATCAAAAAGAAAAGAAAAAAAGGTGCTCAGTTTTCGTGATGTCGCTTGGAAGGAAGGCTTGTGCGACTTCACTTGACACAGCCATTATCGTCATCATCACCCGGCTAGCAGTTATTAATCTTGGCCTCGTCGGCGTCGCCGAAGAACCTCTTCCAGAACCAGTGCCGCCGCCACACCCTGTCGGCCATCTCGTCGATGGGCACGCCCTTGGTCTCCGGCAGCAACGTGAGGACGAAGAGCCCCATGAGGACGATGCAGATGGCGAAGAAGAAGAAGATGAAGGCCCGCATGGTGCACATCATGGACAGGAACGCCTGCGCGATGACGAAGGTGAAGAACATGTTGGCGCTCACCGCGCAGGAGAAGCCCGCCGTCCGCGTCGCCAGCGGGAACGTCTCCGACGGGATGAGCCACCCCATGGGGCCCCACGACCACGCGAAGCTCGACACGTAGACGCATATCAGCACCACGATGGCCAGCGCCCACGAGTGGCTAGGGTTGTTGTTGTCTTTCACTTGCACCCACATGATCCCTCCCACCGTCACCTGCAGGGCAACGGATCATCCATCGTCATAATTTCAGATGGGTTTCAGATGTGAATGACGTGGGATTTTCAGGTGATTGATTGGTTAGTGGACGGACCTGGGCGATGAGCATTTGGACACAGGCCTCGAGGAGTAGCTTGCGGCGGCCGATCTTGTCGACGAGGATGATGGACACCAGCGTGGAGATGACGTTGACGCCGCCGGTCACGACGGCGGAGAGGAGGGAGGCGTTGCTCTCGAAGCCCATGGTCTGGAACAAGACCGGCGCGTAGAACATGATGGCGTTGATGCCCGTGAACTGCTGGAACACCTGCATGAGGATCGCGATCACCAGCGGCGGCCGGCTCTCCCGGCGTCTGAGCCGCCGGAACGGCTTCTCCTCCGCGCACAACGCGGCCGCCGTCTCGCACGCGGAGTTGATCTCGTCGAACTCTTCGTCCACCTCCTTGGTGCCGCGGATCCTCTCCAGCATGGCGCGGCCGGCCACGCGGTGCCCGCGCTCCACGAGGCTCGTCGGCGTCTCGGTGATGACGAGCGACCCGAGGAACAGTATCGCCGCCGGGACCGCCGCACCGCCGAGCGAGTATCTCCAGCCGACCGGGTGGATGTTGGACGTGTAGTAGTTGACGATGTTGGCGACGAGGATCCCGATGGTGACGTTGAGCTGGAAGAGGATGTTGAGCGCCCCGCGGATGTGCGCCGGCGCGATCTCGGAGAGGAAGAGCGGCGCGGCCTGGTTGCCGAAGCCGACGCCCACGCCGAGGGAGATGCGGCCGATGATGAGCATGGCGATGTTGACGGCCCCCGCGCAGAGCCCGGCGCCGATGAGGAAGAAGACGGAGGCGGCCTGCATGGTGCGCTTGCGGCCGAAGCGCGTGCACGCGAAGGACGCCCCGAGGCTGGTGACGAGCGCGGCCAGGTAGAGCGACGACGTGAAGAGCTGCAGCCGCTGGTCGTCGAACTTGCAGTAGTTGTTCTCCTTGGCGCGGTGCTTCCGCGCGTACACCGTCGGGAAGAACCGCACCAGGAAGTCGTCCATGGCCGTCACACCGCCTGCCCATGCATGCACCGACGTCATCAATTTCATCAACCCGACGCGCCGCCATGTTTGCCATTCTCCACACCAAAATCAGATCACGGGACGAGCTCGTACATACCTGAGATACCGATGTCGTAGCCGAACATCAGCCCGCAGGTGGCGGCGATGATGCCACAGATCCAAACGTACCATGTGATTTTCCCTTTGAACTGCCGGTGGCCGGTCTTGCCGTCTGCAGCGACGAAGCCCCCTGCCATGTCGATCTCTATCTCTTATCTGGTCGAGTAACCAACTGTAGTATGACCGTGAGTGGATAAAATGGGATCAGCTAGACGTGTATATATATGCAGACGCAGATGCATGCGGTTGGATAAGGGAGGGATAAACGAGAATGCTGACTCGGTTATAACAGATGCACCTGGTCAGATTTGATCCGCACAAAACATGGAATGGAAACCGTGTGTGCTCTCTGGTCAGTCACGCTGGCGTTAAAAGTGGATTAGGAGCCACCGATTGCCGCGGAGCCGCTCGCCCGCCCCCTGTCGTAGCGCTGCACGATCCGAAAACCATGGAATCAATCGCCACGATCGCATGTGTGGAGAATCGAAGTTGTGTCTTTTTTTTTTTGGCAGCGAAATCGAATTGTGTCTGCTTGTTTTTTTCTAACATAGTACAAACACAGATACTCACAAACACATACGAACACTCAGTCCTATGAACACAAGCATACACCCTAAGGCCAGACGGCCAGTTCTTTTGCTGGCTTTTAGAATAAGTTGGAATAAGCTGCCCTCTACCCAGCTTAATCTAGAGCTCAACCAAAATTATTTTTTTAGAAGCCTACTAATTAAGACGTGACTACTAGGCTTCTAAAAGATATTTTGGGTTGGGCTTATAGAATAAGTGGGTAGGGGGCAGCTTATTCTAGGAGCCAAAAAAAGCCACCAAAAGAATTGGCCCTCATATGAGCACCTTCGAGATACTGATCCGACACAACTGTCATCAGAGTCACCACTTAGTCGACGGGAACGTACCGAACATCGTTAGAAAGACTGAAAAAAAAATCCAGGAAAATGTGTGTACTACTCGCCACCGCTTGGCCCATGTCACCTCCTCTCGACCTCCCACTGGTGAGCGCAGCCGCATCTCAACATCGTCAGCAATACCACCACCACCCCCTCCCCTTCCACCCAAGTTACCCCCCCCCCCCAGCCATATCTTCTCTTCCCCCATGTCAATTTCTCTGGAGAGGCTCTCCTAGAGCTTAGATGAAGCGGAGGACGGGGTAGTGAAACGCAACCGAGCCTCCAGATCCGGGAGCCTAGCCACGATTCGCGCCACAGAAGACCTGGGCCATTGTGACCAGGATGGAGGTGATGGAGAGGTCAGGAGCGACTGATGTGGGGCGTCCTCATACGCTCGCACAATGGGGTCTTGCCATGTTCGAGTGCTAGTCAAGGGATTAGGGCTGGTGGTGGGCGACCACTTCTGCCGCCGGGAGGTGCTACTGTTTTGGCCTCCCTTGCTCCAAGGCCCGGCCTCAAGTAGGTGGTAGTTCAATATCGTACTCTCATGTATGGGGAAGGTGTTTGACTTCCATAGATCATGGAGGATTGATTAAGGTGCGGGGGCATAAGGAATGTGTGGATGTGGCCAGGGGCAGTGTTGCGCCGCCGTCATGTCCGGTGGTCAGCCAGGCCGAGTGTGCTGCTTACCTCAAGTGGATTGTAAGGCATTGCTTCCACTGCATTAGCCGCAAGCACTTCGCTGCCGACTATCGGAAGCCGGTCAAGTGTTGGAGTTGTTACAAGGATTACCTCCTTGCCTCGACGGTGCCTCACTCTGGACCTCGACTTGCTGATGAGGTTGATCTTGTCAAGTTAGTTGGCATTTCTTCGAGGTTGTGCTCCCATACTAAAGCTTTATTGGCACTGTCCCTAGGAGATCATCCAACTCATCTTGTTGATCGTCATGCGCCCCTTGCGCTTTGGTTGAGCAAGATTTTGTTGCTGCAATGCTCCTGTCTAGGCTGGTGGACAAACAAGTTTGGCGGCATGACCCAATGCTCATTGAAACCATGTCGCAGTATCTTCAGGTAGCTCATATGACCAAGTGCCTTCCAATGTGCTCTGCTTGGTGTGATGATGCGATCCTGTATTGTGCTCTTCTGGCGGTGGGAGGAATATGTTGACCCCATCTTCTCTGAGGCACTGATCTTGTTACCTCACCTTGGTGCCTATTCTTCGGCCACCATGTCCAATGCTTAATTGTTAGGAGTCGCCTACTTCCTTGAGGTGCAACGGGTTCGGTGTAGGGTACACGACTGGGCCCTTCGGCGATCTTGGCACTGATGTGGGCTCTCAAGATGAGGATGGGCATGTTGATCTTGATGTGACCGTTGGTGCTCCACCAAGCTTGTTCGAGGAGTTTCTTGGTAAGGTTACTCACGTGATCCCACCCTCATTGATTGAGACCCCAATGTCCTTGCGGCTGGCATAAGATGATGCCTCTGACTCAGAGCGACGTAGCGGGCGTCTCGAGAAGAAGAATAAAGTGTGCAATATCCCGACAGCCAAGTGCACGAAACATAGGTTGATGGAGGCTTTTGGTGAGTTGTTGGAGGTGAGGAAAGATGAAGGGAATGAGAAAAAGATGAGGGCCTACCAGGATATGTACACTAAGTTGCTTTCATCATAAGCGATTGAGGCGATCTGCACTTTGGCGGGCATCAATGGAAAGTTAAAGGTGGACATTGCTAGATGTTGTGTCATGTTGCTTGGATGCATAGGCGGTCGAGAGTCTCAGTGTTGATGAGATCTCTTTCGAGTAGGCTGGTTGCTTTGGCTAGACACGTATTGCGTCCAATGTTTTTGGGCCTCGACGCTCTTGTGTATGGCTCAGAAGATGTTCCAGGATGGCATGAGTGTGTTTATTTCTTGCTTTTACTTGGTTTTCCTTAATTAAGAGAGAGTTGTATGGTTTTTGGATCCAGTTCCCCTCATTAACATGATCAATTCTATTCTTCTTAACGAATTAGGGGAGCTCCCCACCCTCCGACGAGGTTTCGTCAAAAAATCAAGGAAAATGCGAGAACCGATGCCGAGTCTTGGACTTGAACCATTGTGGACTAGTTCCACCATAAGGAACCTAACCATCTGTGCTACTCTCAATTAGTTGCTTGTTTGTTGGCTTCTATAGGATGATCTGGCTTTTTTTGTATTTTTCCTACATTAATATGGGACTATATCTAAGGGTGGAAAGTAGCAGTGGATTATCTGAAATATCCAATACTCCTGTATGGGAACTAGGGGCGGATCTAGGGGGTGTCATGGGTGCTACGACACCCCCTGCGAAAATGAAACGTAGTGTATATTGGAACTAGGGTGTAATGCCCGGATAATTAAGCTACAATAATCCCCTCCTAACGGTGCCATATCATCGCAGTTAATTGTCTAACCCTCACTTTGATCCAAACCCGATTCAAATTCAAAATTTAAATAAAGTCAAATTATTATTTCTGGAAACGGTAAAACAAAAATGTTCGGTAGGTTGCAAATATTCACTAACAATTTGTCATGAAAGAATTAACAATTTGAAAAATATAAAATTGCCCCTCGATATTGAAACAATGGACCAACAACACCTTTTATCCCATTTAAATATGAACTCAAACTTAATAAATTATTTCGAACCCAAACTTTTTGTGGTAGAGCAAAATAATGCATAGTAATTATATGGCAAGGTTTTACATTTTACAAAAGTAATTTGATGTGAAAAGAAAGTACAAAACAGTAGCTAAGTAAATAAACAGATAAGTAAATGGAAAATACTAGTAAAAGGATTAGAAACCTAATCTACTGGGCCCCTTGGCCCATCTAGCAAAACGGCCCAGGCCAACCCCCACTTGCCTCCCACCTCTCGCTACAGGAGGGGGGCAAATAGCTCCCATGCGACTACGTTGGTGTGAATTGTCTCTCATGCGACGTCGTTGGTTGTAATAGCTCCCATGCGACATCTGCGTTGGAAAAAATAGCTCCCATGCGACACTGCTGCCTAATCCAAAGACACATGTTTAAAACTCGAATCAGGTGAGCGGGACCCACAGCATGGGACCCACTAACTTATCCAACTCAGCATTGGTCAGGTGAGCGGGACCCATAACATGGGACCCACTAACTTATCCAGGTCGACATTGGTACAAGAGGACACCGAGCCGTGCCCCGAGCCGTGCAGCACACGAGCCCACCCCCCCGACCGTTGTTGTTGTTCTTCTCTGGCGTCGACGCGCAGCCACGCCGTTCCAGGACGCGACCTAGCAATGTCGAGCTCCAGGTCAGCATTGGTACAAGAGGACACCGAGCCGTGCAGCACACGAGCCCATCCCCCCTCCCCCCTCCCCGGCCGTTGTCTGTAACACCCTCGATGCGGCTATATCTCCCACGTGTCGAAGCACGACTTAGAGGCATAACCGCATTGAAAGCAATGTCGCAAGTGAGGTAATCTTCACACAACCCATGTAATACATAAGGGAAAGAGATACATAGTTGGCTTACAGTCGCCACTTCACACAGTACATAAATAAACATCCATCATCCAGATTACACTCAAGGTCCGACTACGGAACCAAAAAGAAAGAAGACTACCCCAAATGCTACACAGATCCCCGATCACCCCAACTGGGCTCAGCTACTGATCATCAGGAAAAGACACATAGTAGCGACCACGTTCCTCGTCGAACTCCCACGTGAGCTCGGTTGCGTCATCTGCACTGGCATCGTTGGCACCTGCAACTATTTTGGTAGAATCTGTGAGTCAACGGGACTCAACAATCTCACACCCGCAAGATCAAGACTATTTAAGCTTAAAGGTAGGATAGGGTTGTGAGGTGGAGCTGCAGCAAGCGACTAGCATATATGGTGGCTAACAACGCAAAAGAGAGCGAGAAGAGAAGCAAAGCACGGTCGTGAAGCTAGAAGTGATCACTAGAACAACCTACGTCAAACATAACTCCAACACCGTGTTCACTTCCCGGACTCCGCCGAGAAGAGACCATCACGGTTACACACGCGATTGATGTGTTTTAATTAAGGTCAACTTCGGGTTTTCTACAACCGGACATTAACAAATTCCCATCTGCCTCATAACCGCGAGCACGGCTTTCGAAAGATAATACCCTGCAGGGGTGTCCCACTTAGCCCATTATAAGCTCTCACGGTCAACGAAGGATATTCCTTCTACCGAGAAGACCCGATCAGTCTCGGAATCCCGGACTACAAGACATTTCGACAGTAATAAAACAAATCCAGCAAAGCCGCCTGATTGTGCCAACAAATCCTGATAGGAGCTGCACATATCTCGGTCTCAGGGCACATCCGGATGAGACAGGCTACGAGTAAAACCAGCCATCGAGTTTCCCCGAGGTGGCCCCGCAGGCGGCTCGGTTCGGACCAACACTCGGAGGAGCACTGGCCGGGGGGGGGGGGGGGCTAAAATAAAGATGACCCTCGGACTTGCGAAAACCCGAGGGAAAAAGGCTTAGGTGGCAAATGGTAAAACCAATGTTGGGCCTTGCTGGAGGAGTCTTATTCAAAGCGAACTGTCAAGGGGGTCCCATAATTCACCCAACCGTGTAAGGAACGCAAAATCAAGGAACATAACACCGGTATGATGGAAACTAGGGTGGCAAGAGTGGAACAAAACACCAGGCATAAGGCCAAGTCTTCCACCCTTACCAAGTATATAGATGCATTAATTAAAATAAGAGATATTGTGATATCCCAAAATAATCATGTTCCAACAAGGAACAAACTTCATCTCCACCTGCAACTAGCAACGCTATAAGAGGGGCTGAGCAAAGCGGTAACATAGCCAACCAACGGTTTGCTAGGAAAGGATGGTTAGAGGTTTGACATAGCAATATGGGTGGCATGATATAGCAAGTGGTAGGTATCGCATCATAGGCATAGCAAAAGAGAGAGAATCTAGCAAGCAAAGATAGAAGTGATTTCGAGGGTATGGTCATCTTGCCTGCAAGGTTCTCAGAGTTGTCGAAGGCTTGATCCTCGTAAGTGTTCTCAACAGGTTCCTCGTTCACGTACTCGTCTCTCGGCTCTACCCAAGGGCAAGAACGCAAGAAAAGGGGACAAACATCAATCACGATGCAATGCGCAAGCAACATGATGCAAAACATGGCATGATATGCGAGATGTGGTATGCAATGCATATGCGTGCTCCGGAAGGAAAAAGATGAATAAGGCATAATCTTTGCAAACCAAGTATGCCACTGGATAGGTGAGGTGATTTCGGTTGAAATCGATATAAAGATCACCGGAATCGGATGCATGGTTTGCAAATGACAAGCAAAACAAGAATGACATATTTCTGCGTTTAACAGCATGATGCCACTTAGCATGCAACAAGAAATTAAGCTACTGCACCCATGTCAAGAAAAGCATATGGCAGTGATCTACTCAAGATGCTTGACAAAAGATGAACACTAAGCTACGGCTAAATCACACCATAACAGGTTCAAACAAGCATGGCAAAAGTGCAAAAGATAACAGCTTCACAGACTTAGTGAAAATACTATCATGCGAGAAATTAACATCAGGATGACATGTTTAGAGCAAGGAAACAACATGCTACAGGAACAGGACATAGCAAAATAAGGCATGGAATGGATCTACTCAAAGCATTTAACAAAAATCCCTTACTGACCATGAGCCAAAAGGGATCATAAAATATAATAGCACCCATGTCAATTAAGCAAGTTTCGCTACAGTTTTCAGACTTAGCAGAAAACTGGACATGTCAAAAACAGATAACAAGTATACATGTTTACGAGCTCTATGCACTCACTACGGAGCTTTGCATGATAACTAAGCATACGTAAATCAAGAATACATGGCATAGAAGCTAGACCTGGCAAGAATAATATCATATCATGCAAGGATCAACTACAACAAGCTTGGCAAAATCGAATAACATGTAAACAATCTGCCAATAACATTTTATAGCAAAAGTAGAGCTCGATTGACTCATGCTATGACACTCCATAATTACAAACAAAGGCATGGATAGATAGAGCACATTCATATGTTCAAAACACCCTTACTGATCATGCTCAAAATAGGCATATATCTCTCTGAAACAACATGAACACATGGCATAAAAATAACAGCAGGGAATGACTTAGTGAAATTACTAAGTCTCTGAAATCAGCAACATTATGATCCCTAGTTTGCATGCTTGTGCTAGTCACCACAAAGATCACAAAAAAACATGGCATACACCCCTGTAAAGATGGCATGTCATATTACAAAACACATGTAGGACTCAAGTTCATAGGATGCACACATCAATCATGGCAAAAATGACAAAAGTGCATCTACTGAAACAGATCTAAAACTAACATCACATAGCCCTCTTCCAATAGCATTTCGGGCATCAAGATGAGCTAAAATGAAAATGATGCAATGAGATGAAATGATGTACTCATCCAGATGAACAATTTGACATATTACACGCACGAAACGGAGCAGTATGCAGCAAGTTATGATGCGATGAACATGCAACAAAATATCTGCAGAAAATGACTTAGAGGAAAAAAAACGGGGTCAACCCTGGATGGATCTGAGATCCGGGGCGCGGATAGCGAGGTTCGCCGGCGGGGCCGGCTCGGGCGCGGAGGCGGCGATGGAGGGCGGCGGCGGCGCGGATCCGGGGCGGCGGGGCGGCGGAGTCGCGCGGGGCGCGGGGCGGAGCGCTGGGGAGGCGCAGGTGGCGGCGACTGGATCCGGCGAGGCAGAGCGCGGTGGCGCGGCGGGAGGAGGTCGGCGGGGCGGCGGAGAGCCGACGCGGGCGGAGCGGCGCGGCGGAGATGGGCTCAGGGGGCCCGAATCGGGCCGCCCGGGCCGGCGGCGAGGAGAGCGGCGGCGCGCCACGTGGCGCTCTCTGATTGGCGCGGGCGCGGCGGCGGACGTGTCCGGCCCGATCCGGACGTGTCCGGCGGCGCGGAGGGGAGCGGGGCTAGGGTTAGGGTAGGAAAGGACCCGGGATTTCGGGGGAGGCACATATTTATAGGTAGAAGGAGCTAGGAAGCTCCAAATGGAGCACGGTTTTCGGCCACGCGATCGTGATCGAACGACGATGGACATGAGAGTGGCTTAGATGGGTTATTGGGCTGTTTTGGAGGGGTTTTGGGCTGCGACCCAAAAGAGGCTTTCACGGTTACCCGGTTAACCGTTGGAGCATCAAACGACCTCCGATTGACCCGAAACTTGACAGGCGGTCTACCGGTGCTATACCAAGGCCGCTTGGCAAACCTCGGTCCATTCCGAGAAAGTTTAATACCCGCTCATGGAAAAAGGTAAAAGGGGACGCCGGGGAACATAGGAGCGCCGGATTGCAAAACGGACAATGGGGAAAATGCTCGGATTCATGAGACGAACACGTATGCAAATGCGATGCACATGATGACATGATATGAAATGCATGACAAGGACAAAAAGCAAAAAGATGGGAAACCCAACCACGGAGGGAATATCATATCACATTGCCAAAAATGGCAAGAGTTGAGTACAAATATGGCAAGTTACATCCGGGATGTTACAACACTCCACCACTACGAGATGATCTCGTCCCGAGATCTAGGACTGAAAGAACTCCGGATATTCGGAACGGAGGTGGTCCTCGCGCTCCCAAGTGGCTTCTCAGTCTGAATGGTGTGACCACTTCACTTTCAGGAATTTGATGGACTTGTTGCGAGTCTTGCGCTCAGTTTCTTCAAGAATAGCAATGGGATGCTTGTGATAAGACAAATCTTCTTGAAGATCAATCTCTTCGAAGTTGATGGTGCGCTCAGGCGTCTTGAAGCACTTGCGAAGCTGTGACACGTGGAACACATCGTGCACATTTGCAAAGTTGGGGGGAAGCTCAAGTTGATAGGCGAGATCGCCTCTTTTGCCGACAATCTTGAAAGGACCGACGTATCTAGGGGCAAGTTTCCCTTTGATACCGAAGCGACAAGTGCCTTTCATTGGAGAGACGCGGAGGTAGACATGGTCTCCGATCTCGAATGCCAAATCACGGTGTTTGCTATCATAATAGCTCTTCTGGCGCGATTGAGCGGCTTTGAGATTCTCACGAATGACTTTACACATATCTTCAGCCTCTGTGATCAAGTCGTTGCCAAGAAGTTGGCGTTCGCCCGTCTCAGACCAATTGAGAGGAGTACGACACTTTCTGCCATAGAGAATCTCGAATGGGGCCTTGCCCGAGCTCGCTTGAAAGCTGTTGTTGTAAGAGAACTCAACATATGGAAGACAATCCTCCCACTTCATGCCAAAAGAGATGACACAAGCCCTGAGCATATCTTCAAGGATTTGGTTGACACGCTCGTCTTGTTCACTAGTTTGAGGATGGAAAGCTGTGCTGAAGCGAATATTTGTGCCCATGGCCTTCTGGAAGGAGTCCAAAAACTTGGAGGTGAAGATGCTTCCACGATCTAAAGATATCAATTGTGGAATGCCATGCAAGGAGACAATTCTGGAGGTGTAGAGTTCTGCCAGCTGCGTTGCTGTGATAGACTCTTTGATAGGAAGAAAATGAGCCACTTTTGTGAGCTTGTCAATGACAACGAAGATAGCATCATTTCCACGCTTAGATTTAGGAAAACTAGTCATGAAGTCCATTTCGATATGATCAAACTTCCATTCTGGAATGGCAAGAGGTTGGAGTAGACCAGCTGGTCGTTGGTGTTCTGCTTTCACCCTTCGGCAGACATCACATTCATTCACGAATTGAGCAATTTCTCGCTTCATTCGAGTCCACCAATACGACTGCTTAAGGTCATGGTACATCTTTGTACTTCCAGGATGAATTGATAGGAGTGAATTGTGCGCCTCGTTCATAATGACTTTCCGTAGATCACCCTTTGGAACCACAATCCGGTCCTCGAAGAAAAGAGTATCTCTGTCATCAACGCGATAGCACTTGTATTTGGAAATGCCCTTGTCAATACCACGTTTCACCTTCTTCACCACGGTATCCAGCAGTTGAGCCTCACGAATTTGATCTTCCAAAGTAGGAGAGACTATGAGGTTGGCAGGAAAACCTTGAGGAACAACTTGGAGATTCAGCTTGCGGAAAGCTTCACAAAGATCCGGTTGAAAGGGCTTGAGGATTAAGCTGATGTAATAAGCCTTTCTGCTCAATGCATCTGCAATCACATTAGCCTTGCCTGGAGTATATTCAATACTCGGATTATACTCTTGAATCATTTCGACCCATCGAGTTTGCCTGAGGTTGAGGTTGGGCTGAGTGAAGATGTACTTGAGACTCTTGTGATCGGTGAAAATGTCCACTTTCCTTCCCAACAAGAGATGTCTCCATGTTATCAATGCATGGACAACTGCCGCCAACTCAAGATCGTGAGTGGGGTAGTTCTTTTCGTTGGGCTTCAACTGACGAGAGGTATAGGCCACAACCTTCTTCTCTTGCATTAACACAGCACCGAGACCTTGAAGAGAAGCATCACAGAAAACTTCATAAGGCTTGGATTCGTCAGGAGGAGTCAAAACTGGAGCAGTGACGAGTTTCTCTTTGATAGCGTTGAAAGCAACGTCACACTCAGGAGACCAGACATACTTCACATGCTTCTGGAGGAGGTTGGAAAGAGGCTTTGCAATCTTTGAGAAATTCTTGACGAATCTTCGGCAATAGCTTGCAAGTCCAAGAAAACTGCGAAGCTGCTTGACATTCTGAGGAGGTTCCCAATTCAAAACTGCAGACACCCTCTCGGGATTAATAGCAATGCCCTTGGCAGAGATGATATGACCAAGGTAAAGAACTTCATCAAGCCAGAATTCACATTTGGAGAACTTCGCATAGAATTGATACTCTCTGAGCTTGTCGAGCACCAATCGCAAATGTTTGGCATGATCCTTCTTATTCTTGGAGAAGACCAATATATCATCAAGATAGACCAAGACGAATTCATTGGTGTAGGGGTTGAAGATGAAGTTCATCATACGAGAGAACGTTGGAGGAGCATTGACAAGACCAAAAGACATGACAGTATATTCATAAGAACCAAAGCTTGTTCTGAATGCTGTCTTGGGAATATCTTCTTCACGAATGCGAATTTGATGATAACCCATACGAAGGTCAAGCTTGGAGAACACTTTAGCACCTTTAAGTTGCTCGAATAGCTCATTGATGTTGAGAAGTGGGTACTTGTTCTTGATTGTCTTCTTGTTCAATGGACGGTAATCAACGCAAAGTCGGTCCGTGCCATCCTTCTTCTGGACAAAAAGAACACCACAACCCCAAGGAGATGAACTCGGTCTGATCAGACCCAGACGCTCTTGTTCATCGAGTTGTTTCTTTAATTCCTTCAACTCTTTTGGCCCAAGTTTGTAAGGACGCTTGCAAACGGGTTCCGTGCCAGGCTCAAGATCAATAACGAATTCAACTGGCCGGTGAGGAGGCATTCCCGGAAGCTCTTCTGGAAAGACATCTTGGTACTCACAAACGACTAGAATCTGAGAGATAGCATCCAATTCACCCTTCTCATTGAGAGAAAACAACCGAATGGTTTCGTCACGAGCGGCATAGATGATCACATCGTCAGAAGAGTGAGTCAATTGAATTTCCCTGGCAGCACAATCAAGCTGAGCCTTGTGCTTAGAAAGCCAGTCCATCCCGAGAATTAGATCACTATCAGAGTCACCAAGAACAATTGGTTTAGCCAGAAATCTATAGTCACCCATCTTGATGGAAACATTCGGAACTAAGGAGCTTGCGTTAATGAATTTACCCAGAGATACAACTGATATCGGTCTAGGCAAATCTTGGAAAGACAACTCATGCCTCAATGCAAAAGGTCTTGAAATGAAAGAATGCGATGCTCCAGTATCAAATAAGACTTTTGCAGGGATATCATTAACAGGAAGGTTACCCATGATCACTTCTGAAGAATCCTCTGCTTGAGCTGCATTCATCATATTCACCTTTGCAGACTTGGAATTATGCTTGACCACTGCTTTGCTGGAAGATCTCACAGGAGGAGGAGGCGAAAGGCGCCTTTGGTTGAAGCACTTGTTCGCATAGTGACCCTTTTGCTGACATTTGTTACAAGTCACCTCTGAGAGCGGACGGTGATAAGGAGCATTTGGCCTTGGAGCTTGGTTCTGAGACTTGTTCTGATAGCCAGGGTTGGGTGGGTGGGAAGATCCACGACCACCTGAGTTCTTCTGCTAGTAAGGCTGACGGAACAAAGGAGGAGGAGGCAACCAGAACTTCTGTTGCTTGGCCGCCACTAGTGAGGAAGAAGAGGACTGAACTGCGTCCCTGACTCTCTTCTTAGATGCCTCACACTTGAAATGAGTGTTGGGGAACGTTGCAGAAAATTAAAATTTTTCCTACGGTTTCACCAAGATCCATCTATGAGTTCATCTAGCAACGAGTATTCAGATTGGATAGCATCTACATACCACTTTGTAGATCGCAACGGAAGCGTTCGAGTGAACGTGGATGAGGTAGTCGTACTTGCCGTGATCCAATTCACCGATGATCTAGTACCGAACGGACGGCACCTCCGCGTTCAACACACGTACGGGACGGGAGACGTCTCCTCCTTCTTGATCCAGCAAGGGGGAAGGAGAGGTTGAGGAAGATCCAGCACGACGGTGTGGTGGTGGATGCAGCAGAACTCCGGCAGGGCTTCGCTAAGCAACTACGGGAGGAGGAGGAGGTGTTGCAGGGAGGAGGGAGTGCCAGGGCAATAGGGTGCGGCCACCCCTCCCTCCCCTCCCTTTATATAGGTGCATTAGAGGGGGGAGGGCGCAGCCTTGCCCCTTCCTCCAAGGAAGGGGTGCGGCCAAGAGGGGGGGGAGGAGTCCATCCTCCCCAAGGCACCTCGGAGGTGCCTTCCCCCCTTTGGACTCTCCCTCTCCAAGTTTCCTTGGCGCATGGGCCCTTGGGGCTGGTTCCCCTTGGCCCAAGCAGGCCAAGGCGCACCCCCTAAGGCCCATGTGGCCCACCAAGGCAGGTGGCCCCACCTGGTGGACCCCCGGGACCCCTCCGATGGTCCCGGTACAATACCGATAACACCGAAACTTGTCCCGATGGCCAAAATAGCACTTCCTATATATAATTCTTTACCTCCGGACCATTCCGGAACTCCTCGTGACGTCCGGGATCTCATCCGGGACTCCGAACAACATTCGGGTTACTGCACATACATATCTTCACAACCCTAGCGTCACCGAACCTTAAGTGTGTAGACCCTACGGGTTCGGGAGACATGCAGACATGACCGAGACGGCTCTCGGGCAATAACCAACAGCGGGATCTGGATACCCATGTTGGCTCCCACATGCTCCACGATGATCTCATCGGATGAACCACGATGTCAAGGATTCAATTAATCCCGTATACGATTCCCTTTGTCAATCGGTATTTTACTTGCCCGAGATTCGATCGTCGGTATACCAATACCTCGTTCAATCTCGTTACCGGCAAGTCACTTTTCTCGTACCGTAATGCATGATCCCGTGATAAAACACTTTGATCACATTGAGCTCATTGTGATGATGCATTACCGAGAGGGCCCGGTGATACCTCTCCGTCAAGCGGAGTGACAAATCCCAGTCTCGATCCATGTCAACCCAACAGACACTTTCAGAGATACCCGTAGTGTACCTTTATAGTCACCCAGTTACGTTGTGACGTTTGGCACACCCAAAGCACTCCTACGATATCCGGGAGTTACACGATCTCATGGTCTAAGGAAAGGATACTTGACATTGGAAAACTCTAGCAAACGAACTATGCGATCTTATGCTATGTTAAGATTGGGTCTTGTCCATCACATCATTCTCCTAATGATGTGATCCCGTTATCGATGACATCCAATGTCCATAGTCAGGAAACCATGACTATCTGTCGATCAACGAGCTAGTCAACTAGAGGCTCACTAGGGACATATTGTTGTCTGTTATTCACACATGTATTACGATTTCCGGATAACACAATTATAGCACGAATAAAGACAATTATCATGAATAAGGAAATATAATAATAATGCTTTTATTATTGCCTCTAGGGCATATTTCCAACAGTCTCCCACTTGCACTAGAGTCAATAATCTAGTTACATTGTGATGAATCGAACACCCATAGAGTTCTGGTGCTGATCATGTTTTGCCTTAGGGAGAGGTTTAGTCAACGGATCTACGACATTCAGATCCGTGTGCACTTTACAAATCTCTATGTCTCCATCTTGAACATTTTCACGAATGGAGTTGAAGCGACGCTTGATGTGCCTAGTCTTCTTGTGAAACCTGGGCTCCTTTGCAAGTGCAATAGCTCCAGTGTTGTCACAGAAGAGCTTGATTGGCCCCGACGCATTGGGTATGACTCCGAGGTCGGTGATGAACTCCTTCACCCAAATTGCTTCATGTGCTGCCTCCGAGGCTGCCATGTACTCCGCTTCACATGTAGATCCCGCCACGACGCTTTGCTTGCAACTGCACCAGCTTACTGCCCCACCATTCAAAATATACACGTATCCGGTTTGTGACTTAGAGTCATCCAGATCTGTGTCGAAGCTAGCGTCGACGTAACCTTTTACGACGAGCTCTTCGTCACCTCCATAAACGAGAAACATTTCCTTAGTCCTTTTCAGGTACTTCAGGATATTCTTGACCGCTGTCCAGTGTTCCTTGCCGGGATTACTTTGGTACCTTCCTACCAAACTTACGGCAAGGTTTACATCAGGTCTGGTACACAGCATGGCATACATAATAGAACCTATGGCTGAGGCATAGGGGATGACACTCATCTCTTCTATATCTTCTGCCGTGGTCGGACATTGAGCTGAGCTCAATTTCACACCTTGTAACACAGGTAAGAACCCTTTCTTAGATTGATCCATATTGAATTTCTTCAATATCTTATCAAGGTATGTGCTTTGCGAAAGACCTATGAGGCGTCTCGATCTATCTCTATAGATCTTGATGCCTAATATATAAGCAGCTTCTCCAAGGTCCTTCATTGAAAAACTTTTATTCAAGTAGGCCTTAATGTTGTCCAAGAGTTCTATATCATTTCCCATCAAAAGTATGTCGTCTACATATAATATGAGAAATGCTACAGCGCTCCCACTCACTTTCTTGTAAACACAGGCTTCTCCATAAGTCTGTGTAAACCCAAACGCTTTGATCATCTCATCAAAGCGAATGTTCCAACTCCGAGATGCTTGCACCAGCCCATAAATCGAGCGTTGGAGCTTGCACACCTTGTCAGCATTCTTAGGATCGACAAAACCTTCCGGCTGCATCATATACAATTCTTCCTTAAGGAAACCATTAAGGAATGCCGTTTTGACGTCCATTTGCCATATCTCATAATCATAGTATGCGGCAATTGCTAACATGATTCTGACGGACTTTAGCTTCGCTACCGGTGAGAAAGTCTCATCGTAGTCAATTCCTTGAACTTGTCGATAACCCTTAGCGACAAGCCGAGCTTTATAGATGGTCACATTACCATCCACGTCTGTCTTCTTCTTAAAGATCCATTTATTTTCTATGGCTCGCCGTTCAACGGGCAAGTCAGTCAAAGTCCATACTTCGTTTTCATACATGGATCCTATCTCGGATTTCATGGCTTCCAGCCATTTGTCGGAATCTGGGCCCGCCATTGCTTCCTCATAGTTCGAAGGTTCACCGTTGTCTAACAACATGATTTCCAAGACAGGGTTACCGTACCACTCTGGTGCGGAACGTGTCCTTGTGGACCTTCGAATTTCAGTAGGAGCTTGATCAGTAGCGTCTTGATCATCATCATTAATTTCCTCTCTAGTCGGTGCAGGCACCTCAGGAACGATTTCTTGAGTTTCGCCATTTTCCGGTTCAAGAGGTAACACTTCATCAAGTTCTACTTTCCTCCCACTTACTTCTTTCGAGAGAAACTCTTTCTCTAGAAAGGATCCATTCTTGGCAACAAAGATCTTGCCTTCGGATCTGTGGTAGAAGGTATACCCAACAGTTTCTTTTGGGTATCCTATGAAGACGCATTTTTCCGATTTGGGTTCGAGCTTTTCAGGTTGAAGTTTCTTGACATAAGCATCGCATCCCCAAGCTTTTAGAAACGACATCTTAGGTTTCTTACCAAACCATAATTCATACGGTGTCGTCCCAACAGATTTCGACGGAGCCCTATTTAAAGTGAATGCGGCAGTCTCTAAAGCATAGCCCCAAAAAGATAGCGGTAAGTCGGTAAGAGACATCATAGATCGCACCATATCTAATAGAGTGCGATTACGACGTTCGGACACACCATTACGCTGAGGTGTTCCAGGCGGCGTGAGTTGTGAAACTATTCCACATTTTCTTAAGTGTGTGCCAAATTCGTGACTCAAGTATTCTCCTCCACGATCTGATCGTAAAAACTTGATCTTTTTCTCACGTTGATTTTCAACCTCACTCTGAAATTCCTTGAACTTTTCAAAGGTCTCAGACTTGTGTTTCATTAAGTAGATATACCCATATCTACTCAAGTCATCAGTGAGGGTGAGAACATAACGATAGCCACCGCGAGCCTCAACACTCATTGGAATGCACACATCGGTATGTATGATTTCCAATAAGTTGGTTGCTCGCTCCATTGTTCCTGAGAACGGAGTCTTGGTCATTTTACCCATGAGGCATGGTTCGCACGTGTCAAATGATTCATAATCAAGAGACTCTAAAAGTCCATCTGTATGGAGCTTCTTCATGCGTTTGACACCTATGTGACCAAGGCGGCAGTGCCACAAATATGTGGGACTATTGTTATCAACTTTAACTCTTTTGGTATTCACACTATGAATATGTGTATCATTACGTTCGAGATTCATTAAGAATAAACCATTAACCATTGGAGCATGACCATAAAACACATCTCTCATATAAATAGAACAACCATTATTCTCGGATTTAAATGAGTAGCTATCTCGAATTAAGCGAGATCCAGATACAATGTTCATGCTCAAACTTGGCACTAAATAACAATTATTGAGGTTTAAAACTAATCCCGTAGGTAAATGTAGAGGCAGCGTGCCGACGGCGATCACATCGACCTTGGAACCATTCCCGACGCGCATCGTCACCTCGTCCTTCGCCAGTCTCCGTTTATTCCGCAGCTCCTGCTTTGAGTTACAAATGTGAGCAACTGCACCGGTATCAAATACCCAAGAGCTACTACGAGTACTGGTAAGGTACACATCAATTACATGTATATCACATATACCTTTGGTTTTGCCGGCCTTCTTGTCCGCTAAGTATTTGGGGCAGTTCCGCTTCCAATGACCACTTCCCTTGCAATAAAAGCACTCAGTTTCGGGCTTGGGTCCATTCTTTGGCTTCTTCCCGGCAACTTGCTTACCGGGCGCGGCAACTTCCTTGCCGTCCTTCTTGAAGTTCTTTTTACCCTTGCCCTTCTTGAACTTAGTGGTTTTATTCACCATCAACACTTGATGCTCCTTCTTGATTTCTACCTCTGCTGATTTCAGCATAGCATATACTTCAGGAATGGTCTTTACCATCCCCTGCATATTGTAGTTCATCACAAAGCTCTTGTAGCTAGGTGGAAGCGACTGGAGGATTCTGTCAATGACCGCTTCATCCGGGAGATTAACTTCCAGTTGAGTCAAGCGGTTGTGCAACCCAGACATTTTGAGTATGTGTTCACTGACAGAGCCATTTTCCTCCATCTTACAGCTAAAGAATTTGTCGGAGACTTCATATCTCTCGACCCGGGCATGAGCTTGGAAAACCATTTTCAGCTCTTCAAACATCTCATATGCTCCATGTCTCTCAAAACGCTTTTGGAGTCCCGGCTCTAGGCTGTAAAGCATGCCGCACTGAACGAGGGAGTAATCATTGCAGCGTGACTACCAAGCGTTCATAACGTCTTGTTCTGCAGGGAGAATAGGTGCGTCACCCAGCGGTGCTCTTAGGACATAATCTTTCTTGGCAGCTATGAGGATAATCCTCAGGTTCCGGACCCAGTCCGTATAGTTGCTACCATCGTCTTTCAGCTTGGTTTTCTCTAGGAACGCGTTGAAATTGAGGACTACGTTGGCCATTTGATCTACAAGACATATTGTAAATATTTAGACTAAGTTCATGATAATAAAGTTCATTTAATCAAATTATTTAATGAACTCCCACTTAGATAGACATCCCTCTGTTAGTCATCTAAGTATTACATGATCCGAGTCAACTAGGCCGTGTCCGATCATCACGTGAGACGGACTAGCCAACATCGGTGAACATCTTCATGTTGATCGTATCTTCTATACGACTCATGCTCGACCTTTCGGTCTTCTGTGTTCCGAGGCCATGTCTGTACATGCTAGGCTCGTCAAGTCAACCTAAGTGTTTTGCGTGTGTAAATCTGGCTTACACCCGTTGTATGCGAACGTAAGGACCTATCACACCCGATCATCACGTGGTGCTTCGGAACGACGAACCTTAGCAACGGTGCACAGTTAGGGAGAACACTTTCTTGAAATTATTATGAGGGATCATCTTATTTACTACCGTCGTTCTAAGTAAACAAGATGCAAAACATGATAAACATCACATGCAATCAAATAATAAATGTGACATGATATGGCCAATATCACATAGCTCCTTCGATCTCCATCTTGGGGCTCCATGATCATCTTGTCACCGGCTTGACACCATGATCTTCATCATCGTGTCTCCATGAAGTTGCTCGCCAACTATTACTTCTACTACTATGGCTAACGCGTTTAGCAATAAAGTAAAGTAACTTACATGGCGATTCTCAATGACACGCAGGTCATACAAAAAATAAAGACAACTCCTATGGCTCCTGCCGGTTGTCATACTCATCGACATGCAAGTCGTGATTCCTATTACAATAGCATGAACATCTCATACATCACATATAGATCATTCATCATACATCACAACTTTGGCCATATCATATCACAAAGCACTTGCTGCAAAAACAAGTTAGACGTCCTCTAATTGTTGTTGCAAGTTTTACGTGGCTGAATTAGGGTTCTAGCAAGAACGTTTTCTTACCTACGTTCAAACCACAACGTGATTTGTCAATCTCTATTTACCCTTCATAAGGACCCTGTTCATCGAATCCGATCCAACTAAAGTAGGAGAGACAGACACCCGCCAGCCACCTTGTGCAACTAGTGCATGTTAGTCGGTGGAACCGGTCTCACGTAAGCGTACGTGTAAGGTTGGTCCGGGCCGCTTCATCCCACAATACCGCTGAATCAAGATTGACTAGTAACGGCAAGAAAAGTTGACAACATCTACGCCCACAACAAATTGTGTTCTACTCGCACAAGAAGAACTATGCATAGACCTAGCTCTGATACCACTGTTGGGGAACGTTGCAGAAAATTAAAATTTTTCCTACGGTTTCACCAAGATCCATCTATGAGTTCATCTAGCAACGAGTATTCAGATTGGATAGCATCTACATACCACTTTGTAGATCGCAACGGAAGCGTTCGAGTGAACGTGGATGAGGTAGTCGTACTTGCCGTGATCCAATTCACCGATGATCTAGTACCGAACGGACGGCACCTCCGCGTTCAACACACGTACGGGACGGGAGACGTCTCCTCCTTCTTGATCCAGCAAGGGGGAAGGAGAGGTTGAGGAAGATCCAGCACGACGGTGTGGTGGTGGATGCAGCAGAACTCCGGCAGGGCTTCGCTAAGCAACTACGGGAGGAGGAGGAGGTGTTGCAGGGAGGAGGGAGTGCCAGGGCAATAGGGTGCGGCCACCCCTCCCTCCCCTCCCTTTATATAGGTGCATTAGAGGGGGGAGGGCGCAGCCTTGCCCCTTCCTCCAAGGAAGGGGTGCGGCCAAGAGGGGGGGGAGGAGTCCATCCTCCCCAAGGCACCTCGGAGGTGCCTTCCCCCCTTTGGACTCTCCCTCTCCAAGTTTCCTTGGCGCATGGGCCCTTGGGGCTGGTTCCCCTTGGCCCAAGCAGGCCAAGGCGCACCCCCTAAGGCCCATGTGGCCCACCAAGGCAGGTGGCCCCACCTGGTGGACCCCCGGGACCCCTCCGGTGGTCCCGGTACAATACCGATAACACCGAAACTTGTCCCGATGGCCAAAATAGCACTTCCTATATATAATTCTTTACCTCCGGACCATTCCGGAACTCCTCGTGACGTCCGGGATCACATCCGGGACTCCGAACAACATTCGGGTTACTGCACATACATATCTTCACAACCCTAGCGTCACCGAACCTTAAGTGTGTAGACCCTACGGGTTCGGGAGACATGCAGACATGACCGAGACGGCTCTCGGGCAATAACCAACAGCGGGATCTGGATACCCATGTTGGCTCCCACATGCTCCACGATGATCTCATCGGATGAACCACGATGTCAAGGATTCAATTAATCCCGTATACGATTCCCTTTGTCAATCGGTATTTTACTTGCCCGAGATTCGATCGTCAGTATACCAATACCTCGTTCAATCTCGTTACCGGCAAGTCACTTTTCTCGTACCGTAATGCATGATCCCGTGATCAAACACTTTGATCACATTGAGCTCATTGTGATGATGCATTACCGAGAGGGCCCGGTGATACCTCTCCGTTAAGCGGAGTGACAAATCCCAGTCTCGATCCATGTCAACCCAACAGACACTTTCAGAGATACCCGTAGTGTACCTTTATAGTCACCCAGTTACGTTGTGACGTTTGGCACACCCAAAGCACTCCTACGATATCCGGGAGTTACACGATCTCATGGTCTAAGGAAAGGATACTTGACATTGGAAAACTCTAGCAAACGAACTATGCGATCTTATGCTATGTTAAGATTGGGTCTTGTCCATCACATCATTCTCCTAATGATGTGATCCCGTTATCGATGACATCCAATGTCCATAGTCAGGAAACCATGACTATCTATCGATCAACGAGCTAGTCAACTAGAGGCTCACTAGGGACATATTGTTGTCTGTTATTCACACATGTATTACGATTTCCGGATAACACAATTATAGCACGAATAAAGACAATTATCATGAATAAGGAAATATAATAATAATGCTTTTATTATTGCCTCTAGGGCATATTTCCAACAATGAGCAGCTTCCTGTTTCAGCGCCATATTGTAGAATTCATCATACTTTAACGGCTCAAAAAGCACGAGAGCTAGTTGCAGATCTTCTCTGAGGCCACGCCTGAATTGGTAAATCATGCTCTTCTCATCAGGGATGTCCTGCTTAGCAAAGCGAGAGAGCTTCTGGAACTGAGTGTTGTATTGATACACAGACATGTTGCCTTGCTTGAGATTGCGGAACTCCTCACGCTTACTCTCAACAACACTTTCTGGAATGTGATGAGCTTTGAAGTCACGGCGGAAATCATCCCAAGTAATCACACGACCTCCTCTGGAATCTTTGTATTGTTGGAACCACTCAGCAGCTTGATCCTTGAGTTGAAAAGAGGCAAACTTGACAAAGTCCTCAGGTCTGACATTGCTGCATTCGAAGTGCTTGTTGATGTCCACGAGCCAATCATCGGCGTCTATGGCCTCGACACAGTAGCTGAAAGTCTTTGGCTGATTTGCAAGGAACTGATTGAGGGTAGCAAAATGCGGCTGATTGTTGCCTTGGCCTTGATTTCCCTAATTGCCTTGCCCTTGGTTGCGATCTTGCAAGAGCTGAATCAGAATCTGAGCGTTGGCATTGGTGGCTGTCATCAAGGCTTGCCATGCCTCCGGAGGCGGAGGTGGTGGCGGAGGGTTAGCCTGACTTCCTTCATTGCATTCCGGATTCTGACGCGTTGGCGGAGCCATCCTGAAGAGGGTGACATCCATTAGCATCTTGAAAGATATATATTTAAGCTGAATCAAAGGATCGAAATTGCAACATATAGTCTTCACAATAAACATTCGAACAAGAATGAACGAATGAATTCCAAAGTAAAGCATCACACTTCCATAAGCTGAGAAGCCATTTAGATAAAGGTATGGAAACACCATCTGCCTCGAAACAACTCGAATATCACAACTGAAAACAAAACAAAGGATTGGCTTGTAGAATAAGCCGGAACAAACATATGATAGATCCCATATCGTATCATGTGTGTGTTGGAAAGATATTCTAGGAGCTACTTGAATTCCCACTTATAAACTCCCGAAACTTTCTGGTTATGCAATCAGGTGTTGGGGATACAGGGGACACAAAATATATCACCCAAACTAACAATACCTAGATCCAGCTGTATCCATCCTTCAACACATAACCAAGAAACCTTCGGAAATCGTCTACCTCAACCTTCGAAAAGCATCCGTTATACGAGTTATGGCAATACTCCCGCACTCGCCTCAGTACTGGGCTATCAGGGTTATCTCACCAACAACTGTACAAAAGAGATTTTCGATGTCGGCGTACTAAACTCAGGTATTCCAGAACTGCAACGATAAAATTATGACGACAACACCTCAGAGCTCAACTCCCCGGGACACTTCCACTAAACCCCTGCTGACAGGAGGCACCAAGACAATGTTGTCATCATAAAACCATCGGAACGATTCTAAGATACCCGCGTGATCCTAAAAAATTTTTTAGTGAAATTTGAGAAGAGAAGAGTCAAAACTCTACGTCAGGATGCCTTACCAGAGCGATGAGGAGACTGGGAAGTAAAAAGAATTCCTAAACTCTCCGATACATAATTCCTAAATGACTCAAAACATTTTTCTAGACACAACTCGGCCGCTAAAAACGATCAATCAGTGGGGGCTCCTAAGGTCGGGGAAGGCTCTGATTACCAACTTGTAACACCCTCGATGCGGCTATATCTCCCACGTGTCGAAGCACGACTTAGAGCCATAACCGCATTGAAAGCAATGTCGCAAGTGAGGTAATCTTCACACAACCCATGTAATACATAAGGGAAAGAGATACATAGTTGGCTTACAGTCGCCACTTCACACAGTACATAAATAAACATCCATCATCCAGATTACACTCAAGGTCCGACTACGGAACCAAAAAGAAAGAAGACTACCCCAAATGCTACACAGATCCCCGATCACCCCAACTGGGCTCCGCTACTGATCATCAGGAAAAGACACATAGTAACGACCACGTTCCTCGTCGAACTCCCACGTGAGCTCGGTTGCGTCATCTGCACTGGCATCGTTGGCACCTGCAACTGTTTTGGTAGAATCTGTGAGTCACGGGGACTCAGCAATCTCACACCTGCGAGATCACGACTATTTAAGCTTAAAGGTAGGATAGGGTTGTGAGGTGGAGCTGCAGCAAGCGACTAGCATATATGGTGGCTAACAACGCAAAAAAGAGCGAGAAGAGAAGCAAAGCACGGTCGTGAAGCTAGAAGTGATCAAGAAGTGATCACTAGAACAACCTACGTCAAACATAACTCCAACACCGTGTTCACTTCCCGGACTCCGCCGAGAAGAGACCATCACGGTTACACACGCGATTGATGTGTTTTAATTAAGGTCAACTTCGGGTTTTCTACAACCGGACATTAACAAATTCCCATCTGCCTCATAACCGCGGGCACGGCTTTCGAAAGATAATACCCTGCAGGGGTGTCCCAACTTAGCCCATTATAAGCTCTCACGGTCAACGAAGGATATTCCTTCTACCGGGAAGACCCGATCAGTCTCGGAATCCCGGACTACAAGACATTTCGACAGTAATAAAACAAATCCAGCAAAGCCGCCCGATTGTGCCGACAAATCCTGATAGGAGCTGCACATATCTCGGTCTCAGGGCACATCCGGATGAGACAGGCTACGAGTAAAACCAGCCATCGAGTTTCCCCGAGGTGGCCCCGCAGGCGGCTCGGTTCGGACCAACACTCGGAGGAGCACTGGCCCGGGGGGGGGGGGGGCTAAAATAAAGATGACCCTCGGGCTCGCGAAAACCCGGGGGAAAAAGGCTTAGGTGGCAAATGGTAAAACCGAGGTTGGGCCTTGCTGGAGGAGTCTTATTCAAAGCGAACTGTCAAGGGGGTCCCATAATTCACCCAACCGTGTAAGGAACGCAAAATCAAGGAACATAACACCGGTATGACGGAAACTAGGGTGGCAAGAGTGGAACAAAACACCAGGCATAAGGCCGAGCCTTCCACCCTTTACCAAGTATATAGATGCATTAATTAAAATAAGAGATATTGTGATATCCCAAAATAATCATGTTCCAACAAGGAACAAACTTCATCTCCACCTGTAACTAGCAACGCTATAAGAGGGGCTGAGCAAAGCGGTAACATAGCCAACCAACGGTTTGCTAGGAAAGGATGGTTAGAGGTTTGACATAGCAATATGGGTGGCATGATATAGCAAGTGGTAGGTATCGCATCATAGGCATAGCAAAAGAGCGAGAATCTAGCAAGCAAAGATAGAAGTGATTTCGAGGGTATGGTCATCTTGCCTGCAAGGTTCTCAGAGTTGTCGAAGGCTTGATCCTCGTAAGTGTTCTCAACAGGTTCCTCGTTCACGTACTCGTCTCCCGGCTCTACCCAAGGGCAAGAACGCAAGAAAAGGGGACAAACATCAATCACGATGCAATGCGCAAGCAACATGATGCAAAACATGGCATGATATGCGAGATGTGGTATGCAATGCATATGCGTGCTCCGGAAGGAAAAAGATGAACAAGGCATAATCTTTGCAAACCAAGTATGCCACTGGATAGGTGAGGTGATTTCGGTTGAAATCGATATAAATATCACCGGAATCGGATGCATGGTTTGCAAATGACAAGCAAAACAAGAATGACATATTTCTGCGTTTAACAGCATGATGCCACTTAGCATGCAACAAGAAATTAAGCTACTGCACCCATGTCAAGAAAAGCATATGGCAGTGATCTACTCAAGATGCTTGACAAAAGATGAACACTAAGCTACGGCTAAATCACACCATAACAGGTTCAAACAAGCATGGCAAAAGTGCAAAAGATAACAGCTTCACAGACTTAGTGAAAATACTATCATGCCAGAAATTAACATCAGGATGACATGTTTAGAGCAAGGAAACAACATGCTACAGGAACAGGACATAGCAAAATAAGGCATGGAATGGATCTACTCAAAGCATTTAACAAAAATCCCTTACTGACCATGAGCCAAAAGGGATCATAAAATATAATAGCACCCATGTCAATTAAGCAAGTTTCGCTACAGTTTTCAGACTTAGCAGAAAACTGGACATGTCAAAAACAGATAACAAGTATACATGTTTACGAGCTCTATGCACTCAATACAGAGCTTTGCATGATAAACTAAGCATACATACATCAAGAATACATGGCATAGAAGCTAGAACTGGCAAGAATAATATCATATCATGCAAGGATCACCTACAACAAGCTTGGCAAAATCGAATAACATGTAAACAATTTGCCAGTAACGTTTTATAGCAAAAGTTGAGCTCGATTGACTCAAGCTATGACACTCCATAATTACAAACAAAGGCATGGATAGATAGAGCACATTCATATGTTCAAAACCCCCTTACTGATCATGCTCAAAATAGGCATATATCTCTCTGAAACAACATGAACACATGGCATAAAAATAACAGTAGGGAATGACTTAGTGAAATTACTAAGTCTCTGAAATCAGCAACATTATGATCCCTAGTTTGCATGCTTGTGCTAGTCACCACAAAGATCACAAAAAAACATGGCATACACCCCTGTAAAGATGGCATGTCATATTACAAAACACATGTAGGACTCAAGTTCATAGGATGCACACATCAATCATGGCAAAAATGACAAAAGTGCATCTACTGAAACAGATCTGAAACTAACATCACATAGCCCTCTTCCAATAGCATTTCGGGCATCAAGATGAGCTAAAATAAAAATGATGCAATGAGATGAAATGATGTACTCATCCAGATGAACAATTTGACATATTACACGCACGAAACGGAGCAGTATGCAGCAAGTTATGATGCGATGAACATGCAACAAAATATCTGCAGAAAATGACTTAGAGGAAAAAAACGGGGTCAACCCTGGATGGATCTGAGATCCGGGGCGCGGATAGCGAGGTTCGCCGGCGGGGCCGGCTCGGGCGCGGAGGCGGCGATGGAGGGCGGCGGCGGCGCGGATCCGGGGCGGCGGGGCGGCGGAGTCGCGCGGGGCGCGGGGCGGAGCGCTGGGGAGGCGCAGGTGGCGGCGACTGGATCCGGCGAGGCAGAGCACGGTGGCGCGGCGGGAGGAGGTCGGCGGGGCGGCGGAGAGCCGACGCGGGCGGAGCGGCGCGGCGGAGATGGGCTCGGGGGGCCCGAATCGGGCCGCCCGGGCCGGCGGCGAGGAGAGCGGCGACGCGCCACGTGGCGCTCTCTGATTGGCGCGGGCGCGGCGGCAGACGCGTCCGGCCCGATCCGGACGTGTCCGGCGGCGCGGAGGGGAGCGGGGCTAGGGTTAGGGTAGGAGAGGACCCGGGATTTCGGGGGAGGCACATATTTATAGGTAGAAGGAGCTAGGAAGCTCCAAATTGAGCACGGTTTTCGGCCACGCGATCGTGATCGAACGGCGATGGACATGGGAGTGGCTTAGATGGGTTATTGGGCTGTTTTGGAGGGGTTTTGGGCTGCAACCCCAAAGAGGCTTTCACGGTTACCCGGTTAACCGTTGGAGCATCAAACGACCTCCGATTGACCCGAAACTTGACAGGCGGTCTACCGGTGCTATACCAAGGCCGCTTGGCAAACCTCGGTCCATTCCGAGAAAGTTTAATACCCGCTCACGGAAAAAGGTAAAAGGGGACGCCGGGGAACATAGGAGCGCCGGATTGCAAAACGGACAATGGGGAAAATGCTCGGATTCATGAGACGAACATGTATGCAAATGCGATGCACATGATGACATGATATGAAATGCATGACAAGGACAAAAAGCAAAAAGACGGGAAACCCAACCACGGAGGGAATATCATATCACATTGCCGAAAATGGCAAGAGTTGGAGTAAAATATGGCAAGTTACATCCGGGGTGTTACATTGTCGTTCTTCTTCTCTGGCGACGACGCGCAGCAACGCTGTTCCGGGCCGCGACCTAGCAATGTCGAGCTCCGCTTTAGCCTCCCGCCGCTCATGGCCGCGCTATGGCGCAGTGCCCATGACAAGGTGCCCTGCATGCCCACGTATCGCACCCCTGAAGCGGCTAGTCACAACGACCGACAAGAATGGCAACCTTGGGCGGGAATTCGTGAAATGCGAGAGCAAACCAGAGCAGGGAAAGGTGAGATTTTACTTCTCAATATGCCAATTTTGGTTTTTGTCTCCCAATTTCATATTTGCCCAATTTTCCCCATTTTTCATCGGATTTGGGATTTATGGTTCATCTTTCCAATTTTAGAAATTGAAGCAATGCACCCATTTTGAGTGGCTAGATGAGTACATAGAGCAGATTCAACTGGAGGGTGCATCAGGGCAGCTCGATTTACCGTTGGAGGCAAAGAAGTTGGGCAAGTTTGGATCGGGTGCGTCTGGATCTGGGGCCCCTGGATCTGCCCATTCCATTGGGGCTACTGTGGGGGATGCAGTAGTGACGGCAGAGCTGAAGAAACTGAACAAGAAGATGAAGAAACTCATCGAATTGTAGAAGCAGGGCAGTTTGATGGGGCTGATGGCCGGACTTTTTATGTTTGTGTAATTGCTCTCGCATTTGTTTATGTGATGATAATTAGTCGTAAGTGAATAGATTGGGCATCATTTGTAATCGTAATGATATGTATATTTGAATAAAAGTGTTGCGTTGTATGAATTCGGCATGTCTTCTCCACTCTGTCTCGGCCCCGTTTTTTCAGTTCTTCAGTTCGTCATCAGTTTCAGTTTCAGTGGTAGAGGGAGAAAAGGAAAAAAAAGGTTTGTCCACAGTTGCCCGAAAAGGCCAGGCCCATATAGAAGTTAGGCAGGGCCGAATAGAACATATCCAGGCCCATTGATAAAAGAAGTGTAGCTAGTGCAAAAAAAAGTGCACACGGTCATTGACATCGATATATCTTTTCGGCTTTAAGTTATTTCACAACTTTTAAGTTCCCTGCAGTCACCTTTTTTGAGATAACTCATCTGATAATTATTTGAGCTATTTTTATGCATAAGCTATTGTGTCCGATGGTAGGGTCCCGTGTTGTTTCGGCTAAAACAAAAGGTTGGTTCTAGTTAGCAGTCTAAGTTGCAGTCTTTGTGAACCAAAAAAGTTGCAATTGTTTGGTTCTAGTTTATTTCAACCAAGCACCATTTTTTAATTTTTTTTTGACTTGTACTATGGTGTTTTCAAAGTTTTTAATCGTGTGTTTCAGCCGAAAAAGGTTGTGCCCCTCTCAAAAAAGAAGACATCTAGTGTGCCCCTAGTAGCATCTCCTTACAACATAGAGGGGCATCCCCTTACAACATATAGTGCATAAAACATAAAAGGAAGATAATTAACTAGACACGTGCTAACAACAACTTATATGATTGAATCATGTTTTAGTGCATTTTTTAGTACACATGGCCACATAAATAAAATGCAATGGAGAAACTTTAGGACCGAAAAAACATTAATAGATAGCACGATAGAGGGGCATCGGGTACCCTAGTAGCATAGATAGATAGAACATATAAAGGGGCATCCCCCCACAACATATAGTTCATAAAACATGAAAGGAAAATAATTAAAACTAGATAGATAGAAGACACGGGCACACACGCCCGAACCAACACAAACACAAACTAGATAGATAGAAGACTCGCACTTGAACAACTCCTTGGCCCCTCCTCCTTGGGCCCCTCCTCCTTAGCCGGCGCCCCTCACTCGTCGTTCTCTGGCATCTGGTAGGGGAGGGTGTGCATGCCGTTGGGGAGAGGGAAGATGTGGTGGAAGTTGGTGAAGATGTTGTAGGTCGTGAACGCGATAAACTCGCATCCACACCAAAACACCTCACCGAGGAGGTGGTGAGCGTCGTAGGGGTTGGTGAAGGTGACGTAGAGGCCGATGACGAAGCCGTTGGCGTTGCCATCGTACTGCTCGTGGAGGTGGAACATGGGCGGAGTGCCCGAAGGGAGGTGGCGGTAGCCGGCTTGGAGGAAGAAGCGAGCCAACTCTCTAGGGCCCCTCCACCTTGAGATGGCCCACACCCTCAGGCTATTCAAGACGATGACTCCGGCCTGGTACTGCCTCTCCGGCACGGTGCGAGGGCGATGGTAGGTAGGGCTGTTGAACTGCATGGTGGCTCGAGTGGTGGATTTGGCTCGAAAAGAAGAAGGGGAGGAGGCTTGAGAGATGAGTGTGAGAGGATGAGGAAATGGTGCCCTTTTATAGCCGCGTTGCAGCAGTGGTCAATGTGTACATGGTGCCTGCCCCGGTGCCTTCTCGATCATTTTCTCTTCTCCATTCGGATTGGCATAAGTAATTGCGGGCATTAATTCAAAAACGGCGGCCAGAGCATCCAAAGAGGCACGGGCGGCACAAGCGAGATGCATCGTTCTGTGCACTTGCATCGGCGGTGACGCCGCGTGGGAAACAGGCCCGTTCATCCGCGCGTGACACTAAAAAGGAGATGCACCACCGACGCGTCCGTCTCGTTCAAACATGCATTTGTTAAAATAGCTTAGATGCGACGTACCTATAAGCTGCGCCCCTGCCGTGCTTTACTGCGTCGATGCGTGCATGCAAGCCCGCATGCAAATGGCTAGGCTGTGTCACAGCGTTCACGAGCACAGAATAGCTAGGCTGCGATGTTGCATGGCATGGATGGGACAGGGATGGCCCACATGTCATTGACCCTCTCGCATGCAGCCCATCCCCCCCTCTCGACGGCCGTGCGCACGCACGCCAGGCTCTGCCGGCCCGATCCGCTCGGCCCAACAGTCACTTAGATGCTCCCCCGCTCAACGTTATATGTTTGTCAGAGAGGAAAAACGGTGGTCAATCAGATTGGAGAAGTAGGGCTCCCACAGATCGCCCCCGCGGAATCCTTCTAGAAGGCCTATCCGACGGCCGCAGTTTGGCGTTAGGGTTAGATCGACGATGGACGTTTGGCGCTAGGGTTACATGGGTTTTGGAGGCAGTCAACGGGGTTTTGAAAGGTTTGACTGAACATTCAAATGTGTATAACTAATTCAAAAAAATCTAAAAAATGAAAAACCTGCGCATATAGCCTTTTTATGTTACATAGTTATGATATAAAATGATAAACTTGATCTAATGATCTTTGCATGAAAAAACTTCACAAATTGGACTATCTCGACTGAGGTTGCATAGAGTTCAAAGGAGTGAGAAGAGGGTTTGAGGTTTCGAAAATGCAAAAAAATCAAAAACATCACCTTAGCTTCATTTTGGAGTGACTAAGGAGGATCTGAAGTTATTTTTGCATTTAAAATTTTTAAACTTGTTTTATTGCTCACTTTGTATTAAAGGGTGTTTTTTCAAAAATAAATTAAATAATATGAATACTTATTCAAAAAAGGTGAGACTTCGTATTGGTCCTATATAGGTATAATATAAGCTAAGAAAATCTTTTTTGGGTGATTTTGAGAAGGTCGAAAAAAACTTGCTTAGAAATGGGGCCGTTTTCCCTTACTTTGGAGCCTGTTTGGACAACATTTTCAGTGACTATGAGTTGGACTTCACAAAAAGGGTTGGATTTATGAACTAAAGTGCATAGTAGTACATAAAACGATGCAACATCACAGAACAAACAAATGAACTCCAAAAATATTGGAGATAGGTTCAAATTTGAATGTCGGTTCAAATTTGAATTTTATTTCAAGTCAAATCAACATCATAGCACATAAGTTCTCACATCAAATGACAACAAACTTATGTTTTCACATCAAATTTGAATGATTTCGACTCTATTTTTTTGCTTCTTTCTACCACTCGATTTCTTCTCCTTTTTTCCACCGTTTGGTTCCACGGCGCATAGTTTGTTGATGCTGATGCTCTTGCTTTTTGGCCCCTTGGTTTTCTTGCCAACTCCACTAGGCCCCCTCAACTTTTGCACCTGACCATGTCCCACTTCTTCAGTTTGCACTTTTGCAGATTGAGTAGATGGCACACATTGTTCAACTACTTCAGTTTGCAACTCAACACTTGGCAGCATAACCTCCAAACATGGCAACACAACTGTCAAAGCAGATTCGCATGGCAGCACAACAGTTGCTTCATCTGCAACAGTTTCAAATTGCCCTAGCGCCTGCAAAACAGATTCAGTATGCATCACATCTTCCAAAACAAAAACACTCAGGTCATGTTCAGTAGTAACAGTTTCAGTTAGCTCCATATCTTTGTCACCAAACATTATCTGCTTAGTGCTCTTCCTTCTAAAGCCATTGAGTCTTGCTTTTTTCACTGGCCAACATTGTTCAACAACAAGAGGTGGGGCTTTTTCTGCATGCTTCCTCCTAAAAAATAAAGCATTTGACTTGGTTAGATACTAGAACAAGTAGCAAAATCAAAAACTTGCAAAAACAGTAACATAAACATACTTTGGCCTCTGAGGAGTGTAGATGCACTTGGATGAACCAATTCTGTGCCCAAGTACCTCACACAACTTGCACCTATTTTTGTTACCTTTTTGAGCCCTTTTGGGCTTATCATTCTTTTCCTTTTCCTTTTTCCCCTTCTTACTACAACCACCTTTCTCAAACCAAGCTTTGAATCTGCTCTGTTTAGGCCTCCCAGCCTTTCTTCTAGTGACAGGGGACACAAGGTAAATTCTATTTCCACCTCAGGCCACTGAGACTAGTCAGCCAGTGCAGGAAGGACTTGCATATGTAGCTTTGAATTTTTGTACTGAATAATACTCATGCAAATATGGGTGCATATTTAACCTGGGTTTAGATGCCAAAAAAAGTATGGAATGCTCACATGGTTTTCTAGTGTGTTGCCACTCTTGGCAAGTGCACTCATGCAACTCAGTATTTACCACATGCCTCTTGCCACTCTTTGTATCTCTAACTTCAGCACCCCACAAGGAAGATTTCTCAACAGATAGATGTGAAAGATTTCTACTCCTGTTGACCACCTGATGTACCACTGTTGGAAGCTTGTCCCCTTCCAAAATATTAGCAATTTTTCCTCTCAACTCCCACAAATGCATGATCATGATCCTTATTTGGTCCACCATGTCATGCACAGGCAAGTCTTTCAAATCCTTCACTTTGTTGTTAAAACTTTCTGCCAAGTTGTTATTGATATGATCACATTTTATGGCAGTATTAAAACCTGATCTATACCACAACAGAGAATGGTGGGTGTTCAACCATGAAGCAAATTCATTATCACTACATGATGCCAATATCTTACCAAGGTGATAGGAATGTGTCTGTCTGGTGTAGGATCTTGCTGCTGGCCACATGCGCCCAAATTCATGTCCTCTGAATTTTTTTATCAGATTCATCCACATATGTCCAAAGCACTCCCTCTGCTCAGCATGGGGGAAAACATTTTTTACTGCATTTTCCAACCCTTCACATGCATCTGTGTGGATGGCCAAAGGAGAAACTGGCCCTATGCATCTTTTCAGTTGCATCATGAACCATATCCATGATGCCTCTGTCTCTGATTGAAACATTCCTATTGCAATTGGGAACATCCAGTTGTGTCCATCTAGAGCATTGCATGCAGCCAACTGACCATTCCACTTTCCAGTCAAAAAAGATGAGTCTATGCTCAAATATGGACGACAACCTGCTTTGAATCCATCTATGCAAGGCTTCAAACACATAAAAAACTTGCTGAATAAAACCTTGCCATCCTCTGTTACCTCTGTATCTATCTCCACCACACTCCCAAGTGACCTCTTCTCCACCTCTGCTTTAAAACTATACAACATCCTAAATGTATTTGCAGTAGTGTTTGGAGTCTTGGCTAAAATAGGAGTAATCTTCTCTGTAACCCAAAGATGTGATGTCATCTTTGAAACTCTGTGTGAAGTGGTCATACATGTATGCTGGTGTGGTATTTGATTTACCCTTACTGTACTTCCATCAAGTTGTAGTCTGGCAGACAAGTACCATTTGCAAGGATTGCCACCACCATCATAACCTTTGCATCGAGCATAAAATTTCTTTCGATCAGTCCACATAGTCTTGGCATCAAACTCTTTTTTCACTGCATAGGTCCTGAAAGACATCCTAAACTCCTTCATGCTTGGCCACAACTTTCCCACCTCAATAACTGGGTTCTCTTTGTCATACAAACAAACCAGCTCATTATCATCTGCATCATCCACATCATCTGCAACCTCTCTCATCAGCTGTTCTTCATCCTCATTTGCATTTCTAGGGCCTGTGTTACCTTGAGCAGGCAAAGAACTGTCATCCTTCTCCTTATCTTTGTCATCAACTTGAATGCCAAACATTTCGGCCATATCAATGTTAGATATTGGTGTAATGACCAAATCTGTTTTTTCATTCAAATCTACTACATTCGAATCAACAACAATCTTCCAAGCACCATGGGTTCCCTCCTCTCCATCTGCATCAATCCATGTATCTTCAGCTACTACAGTCGGTTCAGTCAACAATGCCAACATCTTCTTTTGTGAAACCCACTCATCATCTTCCATCTGTGCAGCCATCTTTGATGGCACATAAACAACTCTGGAATGAGTTTGCAGATCAATTAGCTCTGCATAAAATGTTACTTGTTTGCTTGCCCACCCTTCTTGCTGATCAATTTCAGCAACCATGGATTCTCCATCTTCAATTCTCACATATTCACCATTATAGTTATCGAAACATTGCAGAGATACCTCTTGTTCTGGACCCCTAACAATACTTGTGACGCCCCCGATTCAATCGTACACTAATCATTCACACATCAGGGACTCACGGGAAGATATCACAACACAACTCTGCAAATAAAATAAGTCATACAAGCATCATAATACAAGCCAGGGGCCTCGAGGGCTCGAATACAAGTGCTCGATCATAGACGAGTCAGCGGAAGCAACAATATCTGAGTACAAACATAAGTTAAACAAGTTGCCATAAGATGGCTAGCACAAACTGGGGGATATAGATTGAACGAGGCACAGGCCTCCTGCCTGGGATCCTCTTAACTACTCCTGGTCGTCGTCAGCAGGCTGCACGTAGTAGTAGGCACCTCCAGAGTAGTAGGAGTCATCGTCGACGGTGGCATCTGGATCGTGGGCTCCATCGTCTGGTCGCAGCAATCGGGTAAAGAAAAGGGGAAAAAGGGGAACAAGGCAACCATGATTACTCATCCAAAGTACTCGCAAGCAAGGAGCTACAATACATATGCATGAGTATAGGTGTAAAGGGCCATATCAGTGGACTGAACTGCAGAATGCCAGCATAAGAGGGGGATAGCTAATCCTGTCGAAGTCTATGCTTCTGGCAGCCTCCGTCTTGCAGCATATAGAAGAGACTAGACTGAAGTCCTCCAAGTAGCATCGCATAACATAATCCTACCCGGCGATCCCCTCCTCGATGCCCTGTTAGAGAGCGATCACCGGGTTGTATCTGGCACTTGGAAGGGTGTGTTTTATTAAGTATCCGGTTCTAGTTGTCATAAGGTCAAGGTACAACTCCAAGTCGTCCTGTTACCGAAGATCACGGCTATTCGAATAGATTAACTTCCCTGCAGGGGTGCACCACATAACCCAACACGCTTGATCCCATTTGGCCGAACACACTTTCCTGGGTCATCCCATTTGGCACAACAGAGAGGTCAGGACGCCGGTCTACATCCTATGGCGCAGGGGTCTGGGCCGTCGGGACAAAGGTCCTTTCAGCCCCCAATTCGTGAATCACTCGCGGGTACTCCTCGAGCCGACCCGACTTTAGTCTCCACATGTATCATGTATTAAGTATAGTATATACCCGTGATCACCTCCCGAGTGATCACGGCCCGATAGTATAGCACAGCAGACGGACAAGAATGTAGGGCCACTGATGGAAAACTAGCATCCTATACTAAGCATGTAGGATTGCAGGTAAAGGTAACCATAGTAGTAACAAGGACATGCTATGCATCAGGATAGGGTAAACGGAAAGTAGTAACATGCTGCACTACTCTAATGAAAGCAGTATAGACGAGAATAGGCGATAGCTGGTGATCAAAGGAGGGCTTGCCTGGTTGCTCTGGCAAGAGAGAGGGGTCGTCAACTCCGTAGTCGTACTGGGTAGCAGCGCCGTCGGTCTCGGTGTCTAGCGAGAGAAGAGGAGGGAGAAACAATAAATATTTAAGCAAGCAGATGCATAACAATGCATGACATGACAAGTATCGGTGCTAAAGGTGCCCTAACGCGGTATGAGGTGATACCGATGAAGGGGGGAAACATCCGGGAAAGTATCCCCGGTGTTTCGCGTTTTCGAGCAAAGGAGCCGGAGGGGGAAAGTTGCGAGTTTGATATGTTAGGGGTGCGTGGTGGACGAACGGGCTGTGTATCCGGGTTCATCTCGTTGTTCTGAGCAATTTTCATGTACAAACTATTTTCATCTGAGCTACGGTTTATTTTCTATGATTTTTCGAAGTTTAAACAATATTATGGAATTATTAAAATTGAATAATAAACAATGAAATACTTTTGTCACCTAGTGATGTGCCAGCCACAGCCAATGACATGTGGGGCCTTGTAAAAGTCAACAGCACAGTCAACTATTGACTGGGTCAACCAGTGAATAGTGCATGGGTCCCGCGTGTCATAGACTTAGGCATTTTTAATTTATCTGATTATTATAATTCACAACGGGGCCCACATGTCATAGGGTCTAGACTAACAAATTAACTAAACTTAATAATCTAAACAGGGGGGTTTGGGGCTAATATGGGATTAACCTTAATTACACAGGGGGGGGGGGCGAGCACCATTGGCAGGGAGCCAACCGGCTTTGGCCGGCCTCGCGCGCGCGGCCTCATAGAGGAGCGCCGGCGGCCAAAGCTAGCAGCGGCGCCCCGGGACGGCTGCAGCGCTGGGCGTAGCGGAAGGCAGCGGCGGCGCGAGGCTATGCGGGGGTGGGCAGGGCCACACAGGGCGCGCCCTGGGCGAGGCCGCAAGCAGCAGCAGTAAGAAGCGGCAGCAGAGAGCAGAGGCAATAGCAAAGCGCAGCAGCGGAAGGGCATGAGCGGGGGTGCAGCGGGCATCGCGTGCATGGACGACGTGAGGGAGCATCGGGAGGGGCGCATTGGCAGCGGCGGCCTTGGCCAGCAGCAGCACGGGAGCACGGACCGCGGCATTGTGAGCACGAAGGAGCACAGACAAGGCCATGGCGAGCTTCGGCCATGGCGGCGGGGCGGCGACATACGACACGGATCGAGACCGGGGAAGAGGGGATCTGGAGGAGAAGCTCACCGCGAGTTCGATGATGAGCTCGAGGAGGCCGGGGACGGACCGGAGTAGCGGCAAACGACGTCGGACGCCGGTGATGTACGCGACGAGGATGTGCTCGATGGCGAGCACACGGGGCGGCTCAACTCGATTTGGTGGGCGTAGTCGAAGGAGACAAAGGTGGGGAAGCTCCTGGACAACTTTTCAGGCGCCGGGGAAGTCGGTGGTCGCAATGACGATGACGACCATGGCAGCAGCGACGCGGTGGGCGTACTGTGAGGGAGAGAGCGAGGCGAGGGGTGAGGGGCACGCATCTAGGGTTTGTCCAGGGCGTGCGGGGTGTTCTTATCCATCGCGTGGTTCCGTCGGATGCTCGACACGGCGTTAGTCGTCGGCTTGGACGTCGGTCATGCGTCCACCACGCCATGGCCTCCATGACTCTGTACACAGGTGGGGAAAAGCCATTGTGGGCTTGGGCTGGCACTGTAGCACTGGGCGACAAGTGCACAGTAGTGCATGCCTTATCTTTTTTATTTTATTTACTGTTCTGTAGTTTTCTCCAATATTTGCAATTACCTTTTGTGGTCAGATGATTTTTGTTAATTGCGAAACTTAGCACATAAATATTAGGCTATCTTACAGGGCTGCATAAAAAAGGTTTTGAGGTCACTTGGAACTGTTCAAATTTATATCTGAATTAAAAGGTCTTTATTTAATTCCGCTGATCGACTAAAATATTTCTAGGGTTAATTTAAAATTCCATTTAATGTTGGTTCCTCTTTGACAAATACGAGGGGATTATTTGTAATATTGTAAACATTTTTGTTTGACCATTTGAAGAATTGTTTTCTCACTTGAAATTTGAATTTTTAAATTGACTTGAATCAACGTGGGACTTAGCAACAGTAAAAATGATGACGTGGCAACATTAGCATGGGATTACTATAGTTTAACTATCCGGGCGTCACAATTCTCCTCCACTACAAGAAATCTCGTCCCAAGATTTAAGAGGTGGAGTAAGGGGGAAGTTCTGGTTACGAAAGTCTAACGGATCTTCTTGTCTTTGGTTGATCTCCTCAAAGAGCTCGATCCATAACATTGATGTCTTCACTCCTATGCCTCAATGCATCGTGATGAAATTGTCGTCCTTCCTTCAGGATCTTCATCAGATTTACGATAAGAGGGGGAAAACTCTATAAGGCCGGATTCTATCAAAATTAATCATCCGATGGTTAACTCAGGGGGAGAAGCATAAGTATCTCTCGAATTGAAACTTAAGAAGTTATCGAGAGCAAAGTAAGAAGGTACCATGAGAAGTTTCAAACGGATAGGCAATCGTTCGATGTCTGAAACAACATGCGAAAAGGGGTCCAGAGCAATGAGTTTGAGTATTGTGTCTGTTACCAGAATAGATCACTTGGGACGGTGGCCCGTGAATTACATACGAGGCCACACGCGAGGAATAACTTTGGGAAGAGGGGGTGTACAGGAGAGTCAGGTTTTGATCCTGTGGAACTGTGGGTTATGGGCCCACCATGTGGTTGAAAGTAGGAAGGGGACCGACATCTTGCACGGTCACGATAGTAAGGCGTGTCAGAGGGTAGCCTATCAGTTATGTCGGCAACAACATCGATACCAAGGCCGAGGGATGAAGAGAACCATTTTCCTGCTCGTTGAACGAGGCGGACCAATAGGCAAAGTTCTCGTCCATCGGTGGTTACCGGAATGTCATCAACAATAGTAACAGGGTCTTACCGACACGATTGTACACCTAGGTGTTTACATAAGCAGAAGAACATTACTGCTTAGGTCATATAGATCACCGGAAAGGTTAAACAAACCAATGTAAAGGAAATGTGATCATCAGATTAACAGGACCATGGAAAGGAAAATGTGTTTAAACACATATTTCAAGGGTATATCCTTCCCAAGGACAAGCAGAGCAAGATATCCATGACAGGATATAAAGTAGAGAATCATTTAGGTAAGGGGAGATAAATTTAATGACATTACCCATACAGCAGTATTTGGATAATTGAGCAAGAAACATTTAGCGTTGGGACTCAAATGTTCTTGTTGAAAATCAGAGTACCACAGACATGCTTCGAGATAGCATTGACATGGTCATTGGGTAAAGATCAGACTTTGGATTCACAAAGGATCCATCAGGAACAACTTATAGAATAAGTATTACAATTTTCTCATGGAATAATAGCTATCCTTGCTACAAAGAAAACTATAACAATAGGTCCTCCGGCCAGGTGTGCTAGGCATGACATCACCTTATCGGTTCATATAAAGACCAATGTTATAACTCTTGGAAATATGTCCCAACCATCACATCTGACCGAGATTCAGATTTGATTGGTGTGAGGATACCTCAGGCTTAGGATGCCTGAGAAGAAAGGTTGCGGCAAAATGACGAGAAGACATTATAAGATTCTCGGAAAATGAACTATGGAACCGGGTTCCGAAACAAGAGTTCATCAGTAAACCAAGGAGAGGATGAGGAGGTGGCTGATGGACTAAGCGACAAATCATCGAGATTTCCAAAGGATGGATATCCACAATTATGTGAACAAGGAGATAACATTTGCCAGGTCAAATGGTATAATGATGTATGCTCGAGCAAAACCTACACAGTTAAACATTGGTTGAAATGTGCACCCAAAATATGGGCTAGGTAGCACGATCAATGTTCAAATGATGATTCAATAAGCCATGGACGTAGAATGAAACTATAGACCAATAACTTCAAAGCAATAGGGTTGCTAGAAGTTTAGAATTTACACATCAAAGACCATTTGTCGGTATTTCGGTTAGATACAACACGGGGACCAAGAAAGAATGGTGATGGTGAGAAGTATCACTATACCAAGAATTCTTAAGAGGTGGAGCAATCCTCACAACACCCTTAACATAAAAGACAGTAATACTTCAAGGTAGAACATCATACAAGCTGGATAGCAAGTTGCAGCCATAACATGAACAAGTTTGTGTTGGGGGAAGGTAAGAATGTTGTCGATGATAACACAATCATCGAGGGACAAGGATGGTATATCCCATCATGAATTTGATTGATATCCTAGAAGAGCTCAGAATGTTGATGATGATCACGACATAATTGTCAAGAGATTTCAGTAAGGTGTAAACGACTGACGATGACATTAAGTCAAAGGAATGATGAAGCAAAAGGTTATTGGAACCAAGGGTACGACCCAAACTCGAAACTGATCTTGCTGCTCAAGGCAAAATGATACGACGAGGAAGATCGGCATAAGGTTATCTCATCGTCGAAAATTGTGCTCTGGGAATAAGGACCAGGTAGCACAGTTAAAAAGTTGCACGATATTGATATAGCTGATCAAGCTAAGAATGACTTGAAGGATCATTAAACTCATAAGCAATGAAAATTACTTAGAGTTATTGAATCGGAGTGCAAAATCGATTCACTTATCGGTGTTCCCGGTTGACCAACAATCCAGAACCCGTGAAGTGACATTGACAGGGAAAGGCAGTACTTCATCAAAAGTTCATAAGATGTAGTGCAATGGCATGATATCCTTGAGATCCCAGGGGTAATACTCAAAGGTAGATCATAATAGAGGTTGGGCAGGCGTATTGACCTGTAGAAGAAAAGTGCTTTAACTTGTCCGAGAAATGGATCAAAGAAGAACAATCATGGTCGGAACCACGGTTACAAGGATCACTTCACAGATACCAAATGATATTATATCAAGGGGATAGTTATTATTACAAGAAGCATCCATGATAGGGTATACATCGTGTCCATGGGCATGAACACAAGTTCAAGGTCGACTCCCACTTCTTCAATGTATAACCTTCCATTCACTTTTCGCTTTGATAAAGGCACTAGTGTTGAATGTTTTACTTGGTGAAATACCAGATGAGTATGACTCGCGAAAACTTACGAGTTCACACATATAAAGGAAGGCATAGGTTCAACCCGTCAGGGTATCGTGGAAACATATAACACAAGCTTCAATAGTAAATACCACCAGCTCGAAAACAGAGCATGGTTGGCCAAGCAGATGATACAATTTACCAAGGGCATTATGTATCAGGTAAAGAACTCACAAGAATTTTGGTTGTGAAGGACATTGTCGGGTAATAACCCGGCAATGGGTATTGCGGTCCACAACGGGGCTGATGTGAGTATCGGTACTCAATCAGAGGAAGAATCAATGCAAGACATTGGATTATAGAAACAACTGAGTAACTTAGAGCTCAATTGCAAAGGAATTATGATTTACCAAGCGAAGGATCAGAAGTAGACGCTCTGATCAAGGATGGATAAGTTCAATATACTTAGGGGCACAATCGACGACAATTTGATTGGCGAGAACCAGCTCACGTTTAAAATGACGTCTGAGCTGGAAGGATGAATTCTAGGATCTGATTGAGGATTGCGAGCATTCACAACAAATTGAATCAACGGACTCAAAATGATAATGACAAGGGATGCCAATAAGATTACGGGACTTATGGGACTAAACATCATGCAAGCAAGCAAGAATTTCAAGAGCAATAGACTGCTTAGGATTTTCGAAAGATCGAATAGTATCTCGAAGACTTTTGTGAAACACATGAACAACTGGGGATGAGCGGATACTCGGTAAGAGCGAGGAATTATCCTTAGGGGTATTCAAGTGACAAAGAACTGCAAGGCAGTAGGCACAAAGTGTTCTCAGATCAAATAGAGATAATTTTGGGGTATCTTGTAATAACAAGATCAACTGAGAACAAAAGTAAGAACAACAGGTGTATGTATTTATCCATAGGGATATTTCGGTGGTAGGGAATTGCAAAAGAAGTGGGCACGAAGTCTCGAGAGAACTTTAGAGAGTATCTTCGGAATCTTGTGGTGCAGCAAGCGACCATCTGGAGTGAGAGCTCTCCGGGAGAAAGTATTTTCGAGAACCTAAAGTTAGTTTTGTTTTTAGCAAAATCATTTAACCCGAATAGAAGAGAGATCAGAGTCCCAGAGTATAGACGAGGAATAAAAGATCCTAATACCACCCAATGGCGACGTGGGCCCATAAGGCACACAACCATGTTAGTAAAAGTTTTGTAATGTCTAGACTCGACTTCGGCCAAGGAGTGTGGAAGGGGGATTCCTACAGGCAGTCGGCTCTGATACCAACTTGTGATGCCCCCGATTCAATCGTACACTAATCATGCACGCAAATGTGTTTGATCAAGATCAGGGACTCACGGGAAGATATCACAACACAACTCTGCAAATAAAATAAGTCATACAAGCATCATAATACAAGCCAGGGGCCTCGAGGGCTCGAATACAAGTGCTCGATCATAGACGAGTCAGCGGAAGCAACAATATCTCAGTACAGACATAAGTTAAACAAGTTGCCATAAGATGGCTAGCACAAACTGGGGGATATAGATCGAACGAGGCGCATGCCTCATGCCTGGGATCCTCCTAACAACTCCTGGTCGTCGTCAGCAGGCTGCACGTAGTAGTAGGCACCTCCAGAGTAGTAGGAGTCGTCGTCGACGGTGGCGTCTAGATCCTGGGCTCCATCGTCTGGTCGCACAATCGGGTAAAGAAAAGGGGGAAAAGGGGAACAAGGCAACCATGAGTACTCATCCAAAGTACTCGCAAGCAAGGAGCTACACTACATATGCATGAGTATATGTGTAAAGGGCCATATTAGTGGACTGAACTGCAAAATGCCAGAATAAAAGGGGGATAGCTAATCCTGTCGAAGTCTACGCTTCTGGCAGCCTCCGTCTTGCAGCATATAGAAGAGACTAGACTGAAGTCCTCCAAGTAGCATCGCATAGCATAATCCTACCCGGCGATCCCCTCCTCGATGCCCTGTTAGAGATCGATCACCGGGTTGTATCTGGCACTTGGAAGGGTGTGTTTTATTAAGTATCCAGTTCTAGTTGTCATAAGGTCAAGGTACAACTCCAAGTCGTCCTGTTACCGAAGATCACGGCTATTCGAATAGATTAACTTCCCTACAGGGGTGCACCACATAACCCAACACGCTTTATCCCATTTGGCCGGACACACTTTCCTGGGTCATGCCCGGCCTCGGAAGATCAACACGTCGCAGCCCTACCTAGTCACAACAGAGAGGTCAGCACGCCGGTCTACATCCTATGGCGCAGGGGTCTGGGCCCATCGCCCATTGCACACCTGCATGTTGCGAGGGCGGCCAGAAGCAGACCTAGCAACCTCCAGTACAACGGAAGTCACGTTACGCGGTCCAATCTGGCGTGCGCCGCTCAGTCGCTGACGTCACGAAGTGCTTCGACTGATACCACGACGCCGAGTGCCCACATCTTTCCTGCATAGTTGGTTAGTGCGTATAGGCCAGTAGCTAGACTCAGATCAAATACCAAGATCTTGTTAATCGGGTTAAGTATCCGCGAATGCCGATAGGGCCAGGCCCACCTCTCACCTAGGTAGTCTCAACCTGCCCTGTCGCTCCGCTACAAAGATCCACCCAGAGGGCCGTCGGGACAAAGGTCCTTTCAGCCCCCAATCCGTGAATCACTCGCGGGTACTCCTCGAGCTGACCCGACTTTAGTCACCACATGTATCATGTATAAAGTATAGTATATACCCGTGATCACCTCCCGAGTGATCACGGCCCGATAGTATAGCACGACAGACGGACAAGAATGTAGGGCCACTGATGGAAAACTAGCATCCTATAGTAAGCATGTAGGATTGTAGGTAAAGGTAACAACAGTAGTAACAAGGACATGCTATGCATCAGGATAGGATAAACGGAAAACAATAACATGCTGCACTACTCTAATGCAAGCAGTATAGACGAGAATAGGCGATATCTGGTGATCAAAGGGGGGGCTTGCCTGGTTGCTCTGGCAAGAGAGAGGGGTCGTCAACTCCGTAGTCGTACTGGGTAGCAGCGGCGTCGGTCTCGGTGTCTAGCAAGAGAAGAGGGGGAGAAACAATAAATATTTAAGCAAGCAGATGCATAGAGATGCATGACATTGTTGGGGAACGTTGCAGAAAACAAAAATTTTCCTACGGTTTCACCAAGATCCATCTATGAGTTCATCTAGCAACGAGTAATCGGATGCATCTACATACCTTTGTAGATCGCGAGCGGAAGCGTTCACTAGAACGTGGATGATGGAGTCGTACTCGCCTTGATCCAAATCACTAATGACCGAGTGCCGAACGGACGGCACCTCCGCGTTCAACACATGTACGGAGCGGATGACGTCTCCTCCTTCTTGATCCAGCAAGGGGGAAGGAGAGGTTGATGGAGATCCAGCAGCACGACGGCGTGGTGGTGGATGCAGTTGTCACGTGCAGCAGGGCTTCGCCGAGCGTCTGCGCGAGAGAGATGTGTGACAGGGGAGAGGGAGGCGCCAGGGGTCAAGGGTGCGGCTGCCCCTCCCTCCCCCCATTTATATAGGCCCCTTGGGGGGGCGCCGGCCCTTGGGAGATCCAATCTCCAAGGGAGCGGCGGCCAAGGGGGGTGGAGTGCCCCCCAAGGCAAGTGGGCGCCCCCACCCTAGGGTTCCAACCCTAGGCGCAGGGGGTGGGCCTTGGGGGGGCGCACCAGCCAACTAAGGGCTGGTCCCCCTTCCCACTTCAGCCCATGGGGCCCTCCGGGATGGGTGGCCCCACCCGGTGGACCCCCGAGACCCATCTGGTGGTCCCGGTACAATACCGGTGACCCCCAGATTACTCCCGATGGCCGATACTGCACTTCCTATATATAATTCTTCACCTCCGGACCAATCTGGAACTCCTCGTGACGTCCGGGATCTCATCCTGGACTCCGAACAACATTCGGGTTACTGCATATACATATCTTCACAACCCTAGCGTCACCGAACCTTAAGTGTGTAGACCCTACGGGTTCGGGAGACAAGCAGACATGACCGAGACGGCTCTTGGGCAATAACCAATAGCGGGATCTGGATACCCATGTTGGCTCCCACATGCTCCACGATGATCTCATCGGATGAACCACGATGTCGAGGATTCAATTAATCCCGTATACAATTCCCTTTGTCAATCGGTATTTTACTTGCCCGAGATTCGATTGTCGGTATCCCAATACCTCGTTCAATCTCGTTACCGGCAAGTCACTTTACACGTACCGTAATGCATGATCCCGTGATCAAACACTTTGATCACATTGAGCTCATTATGATGATGCATTACCGAGTGGGCCCGGTGATACCTCTCCGTCATGCGGAGTCATAAATCCCAGTCTCGATCCGTGTCAACCCAACAGACACTTTCGGAGATACCCTTAGTATACCTTTATAGTCACCCAGTTACGTTGTGACGTTTGGTATACCCAAAGCACTCCTACGGTATCCGGGAGTTACACGATCTCATGGTCTAAGGAAAGGATACTTGACATTGGAAAACTCTAGCAAACGAACTATACGATCTTGTGCTATGTTTAGGATTAGGTCTTGTCCATCACATCATTCTCCTATGATGTGATCTCGTTATCAATGACATCCAATGTCCATAGTCAGGAAACCATGACTATCTATTGATCAATGAGCTAGTCAACTAGAGGCTTACTAGGGACATGTTGGTGTCTATTATTCACACATGTATTACGATTTCCGGATAACACAATTATAGCATGAATAAAGACAATTATCATGAACAAGGAAATATAATAATAATGCTTTTATTATTGCCTCTAGGGCATATTTCCAATAGTCTACCACTTGCACTAGAGTCAATAATCCAGTTACATTGTGATGAATCGAACACCCATGGAATTCTGGTGTTGATCATGTTTTGCTCTAGGGAGAGGTTTAGTCAACGGATCTGCTACATTCAGGTCCGTATGCACTTTACAAATATCTATGTCTCCATCTTGAACATTTTCACGAATGGAGTTGAAGCGACGCTTGATGTGCCTGGTCTTCTTGTGAAACCTGGGCTCCTTGGCAAGTGCAATAGCTCCAGTGTTGTCACAGAAGAGTTTGATTGGCCCCGACGCATTGGGTATGACTCCGAGGTCGGTGATGAACTCCTTCACCCAAATTGCTTCATGTGCTGCCTCCAAGGCTGCCATGTACTCCGCTTCACATGTAGATCCCGCCACGACGCTCTGCTTGCAACTGCACCAGCTTACTGCCCTGCCATTCAAAATATACACGTATCCGGTTTGTGACTTAGAGTCATCCAGATCTGTGTCGAAGCTAGCGTCGACGTAACCCTTTACAACGAGCTCTTCGTCACCTCCATAAACGAGAAACATTTCCTTAGTCCTTTTTAGGTACTTCAGGATATTCTTGACCGTTGTCCAGTGTTCCTTGCCGGGATTACTTTGGTACCTTCCTACCAAACTTACGGCAAGGTTTACATCAGGTCTGGTACACAGCATGGCATACATAATAGAACCTATGGCTGAGGCATAGGGGATGACACTCATCTCTTCTATATCTTCTGCCGTGGTCGGACATTCAGCTGAGCTCAATTTCACACCTTGTAACACAGGTAAGATCCCCTTCTTAGATTGATCCATATCGAACTTCTTCAATATCTTATCAAGGTATGTGCTTTGTGAAAGACCTATGAGGCGTCTTGATCTATCTCTATAAATCTTGATGCCTAATATATAAGCAGCTTCTCCAAGGTCCTTCATTGAAAAACTCTTATTCAAGTAGGCCTTAATGTTGTCCAAGAGTTCTATATCATTTCCCATCAAAAGTATGTCATCTACATATAATATGAGAAATGCTACAGAGCTCCCACTCACTTTCTTGTAAATGCAGGCTTCTCCATAAGTCTGTGTAAACCCAAACGCTTTGATCATCTCATCAAAGCGAATGTTCCAACTCCGAGATGCTTGCACCAGCCCATAAATCCAGCGTTGGAGCTTGCACACCTTGTCAGCATTCTTACGATCGACAAAACCTTCCGGCTGCATCATATACAATTCTTCCTTAAGGAAACCATTAAGGAATGCCGTTTTGACGTCCATTTGCCATATCTCATAATCGTAGAGTGCGGCAATTGCTAACATGATTCGGACGGACTTTAGCTTCGCTACCAGTGAGAAAGTCTCATCGTAGTCAACCCCTTGAACTTGTCGATAACCCTTAGCGACAAGTCGAGCTTTATAGATGGTCACATTACCATCCGCGTCTGTCTTCTTCTTAAAGATCCATTTATTTTCTATGGCTCGCCGCTCAACAGGCAAGTCAGTCAAAGTCCATACTTTGTTTTCATACATGGATCCTATCTCGGATTTCATGGCTTCCAGCCATTTGTCGGAATCCGGGCCCGCCATTGCTTCTTCATAGTTCGAAGGTTCACCGTTGTCTAACAACATGATTTCCAAGACAGGGTAGCCGTACCATTCTGGTGCGGAACGTGTCCTTGTGGACCTTTGAATTTCAGTAGGAGCTTGATTAGAAGCATCTTGATCATCATCATTAATTTCCTCTCTAGTCGGTACAGGCACCTCAGAAACGTTTTCTTGAGTTGCGCCATCTTCCGGTTCAAGAGGTAACACTTCATCAAGTTCTACTTTCCTCCCACTAACTTCTTTCGAGAGAAACTCCTTCTCTAGAAAGGATCCATTCTTGGCAACAAAGATCTTGCCTTTGGATCTGAGGTAGAAGGTATACCCAATAGTTTCTTTAGGGTATCCTATGAAGAAGCATTTTTCCGACTTGGGTTCGAGCTTTTCAGGTTGAAGTTTCTTGACATAAGCATCGTATCCCCAAACTTTTAGAAACGACAACTTAGGTTTCTTCCCAAACCATAATTCATACGGTGTCGTCTCAACGGATTTCAACGGATCCCTATTTAAAGTGAATGCGGCAGTCTCTAAAGCATAGCCCCAAAAAGATAGCGGTATATCGGTAAGAGACATCATAGATCGCACCATATCTAATAGAGTGCGATTACGACGTTCGGACACACCATTACGCTGAGGTGTTCCAGGCGGCGTGAGTTGTGAAACTATTCCACATTTTCTTAAGTGTGTGCCAAATTCGTGACTCAAGTATTCTCCTCCACGATCTGATCGTAGAAACTTGATCTTTCTGTCACGTTGATTTTCAACCTCACTCTGAAATTCCTTGAACTTTTCAAAGGTCTCAGACTTGTGTTTCATTAAGTAGATATACCCATATCTACTCAAGTTATCAGTGAGGGTGAGAACATAACGATAGCCACCGTGAGCCTCAACACTCATCGGACCGCACACATCAGTATGTATGATTTCCAATAAGTTGGTTGCTCGCTCCATTGTTCCTGAGAACGGAGTCTTAGTCATTTTACCCATGAGGCATGGTTCGCACGTGTCAAATGATTCATAATAAAGAGACTCTAAAAGTCCATCTGCATGGAGCTTCTTCATGCGTTTGACACCTATGTGACCAAGGCGGCAGTTCCACAAGTATGTGGGACTATTGTTATCAACTTTAACTCTTTTGGTATTCACACTATGAATATGTGTATCATCACGTACGAGATTCATTAAGAATAAACCATTAACCATCGGAGCATGACCATAAAACATATCACTCATATAAATAGAACAACCATTATTCTCGGATTTAAATGAGTAGCCATCTCGAATTAAACGAGATCCAGACACAATGTTCATACTCAAACTTGGCACTAAATAACAATTATTGAGGTTTAAAACTAATCCCGTAGGTAAATGTAGAGGTAGCGTGCCGACGGCGATCACATCGACCTTGGAACCATTCCCGACGCGCATCGTCACCTCGTCCTTCGCCAGTCTCCGTTTATTCCGCAGCTCCTGCTTTGAGTTACAAATGTGAGCAACTGCACCGGTATCAAATACCCAAGAGCTACTACGAGTACTGGTAAGGTACACATAAATTACATGTATATCACATATACCTTTTGTTTTGCCGGCCTTCTTGTCCGCTAAGTATTTGGGGCAGTTCCGCTTCCAGTGACCACTTCCCTTGCAATAAAAGCACTCAGTCTCAGGCTTGGGTCCATTCTTTGGCTTCTTCCCGGCAGCTTGCTTGCCGGGCGCGGCAACTTCCTTGCTGTCCTTCTTGAAGTTCTTTTTACCCTTGCCCTTCTTGAACTTAGTGGTTTTATTCACCATCAACACTTGATGTTCCTTCTTGACTTCTACCTCTGCTGATTTCAGCATAGCAAATACTTCAGGAATGGTCTTTTCCATCCCCTGCATATTGAAGTTCATCACAAAGCTCTTGTAGCTTGGTGGAAGCGACTGGAGGATTCTGTCAATGACCGCATCGTCTGGGAGATTAACTCCCAGCTGAGTCAAGTGGTTATGTAACCCTGACATAGTGAGTATGTGCTCACTGACAGAACTATTTTCCTCCATCTTACAGCTGAAGAATTTGTCGGAGACTTCATATCTCTCGACCCGGGCATGAGCTTGGAAAACCATTTTCAGCTCTTCGAACATCTCATATGCTCCATGTCTCTCAAGACGCTTTTGGAGCCCCGGCTCTAAGCTGTAAAGCATGCCGCACTGAACGAGGGAGTAGTCATCGGTACGTGCCTGCCAAGCGTTCATAACGTCTTGTTCTGCAGGGAGAACATGTGCGTCACCCAGCGGTGCTTGTAGGACATAATCTTTCTTGGCAGCTATGAGGATGATCCTCAGGTTCCGGACCCAGTCCGTATAGTTGCTGCCATCGTCTTTCAGCTTGGTTTTCTCTAGGAACGCATTGAAGTTGAGGACTACGTTGGCCATTTGATCTACAAGACATATTGTAAATATTTTAGACTAAGTTCATGATAGTTAAAGTTCATCTAATCAAATTATTTAATGAACTCCCACTTAGATAGACATCCCTCTTTTAGTCATCTAAGTATAACATGATCCGAGTCAAATAGGCCGTGTCCGATCATCACGTGAGACGGACTAGTCAACATCGGTGAACATCTTCATGTTGATCGTATCTTCTATACGACTCATGCTCGACCTTTCGGTCTTCTGTGTTCCGAGGCCATGTCTGTACATGCTAGGCTCGTCAAGTCAACCTAAGTGTTTGCATGTGTAAATCTGTCTTACACCCGTTGTATGTGAACGTTAGAATCTATCACACCTGATCATCACGTGGTGCTTCGAAACAACGAACTGTCGCAAAGGTGCATAGTTAGGGGGAACACTTCTTGAAATTATTATGAGGGATCATCTTATTTACTACCGTCATTCTAAGTAAACAAGATGCAAAACATGATAAACATCACATGCAATCAAATAATAAACGTGACATGATATGGCCAATATCACATAGCTCCTTTGATCTCCATCTTGGGGCTCCATGATCATCTTTGTCACCGGCTTGACACCATGATCTCCATCATCATGATCTCCATCATCGTGTCTCCATGAAGTTGCTCGCCAACTATTACTTCTACTACTATGGCTAACGCGTTTAGCAATAAAGTAAAGTAATTTACATGGCGTTTCTCAATGACACGCAGGTCATACAAAAAATAAAGACAACTCCTATGGCTCCTGCCGGTTGTCATACTCATCGACATGCAAGTCCTGATTCCTATTACAATAGCATGAACATCTCATACATCACATATAGATCATTCATCATTCATCACAACTTTGGCCATATCATATCACAAAGCACTTGCTGCAAAAACAAGTTAGACGTCCTCTAATTGTTGTTGCAAGTTTTTACGTGGCTGAATTAGGGTTCTAGCAAGAACGTTTTCTTACCTACGTGAAAGCCACAACGTGATTTGTCAACTTCTATTTACCCTTCATAAGGACCCTTTTCATCGAATCCGCTCCAACTAAAGTGGGAGAGACAGACACCCGCCAGCCACCTTATGCAACTAGTGCATGTTAGTCGGTGGAACCGGTCTCACGTAAGCGTACGTGTAAGGTTGGTCCGGGCCGCTTCATCCCACAATACCGCTGAAGCAAGATAAGACAAGTAGCGGCAAGAAAGTTGACAAATCTACGCCCACAACAAATTGTGTTCTACTCGCGCAAGAAGAACTATGCATAGACCTAGCTCATGATGCCACTGTTGGGGAACGTTGCAGAAAACAAAAATTTTCCTACGGTTTCACCAAGATCCATCTATGAGTTCATCTAGCAACGAGTAATCGGATGCATCTACATACCTTTGTAGATCGCGAGCGGAAGCGTTCACTAGAACGTGGATGATGGAGTCGTACTCGCCGTGATCCAAATCACCGATGACCGAGTGCCGAACGGACGGCACCTCCGCGTTCAACACACGTACGGAGCGGATGACGTCTCCTCCTTCTTGATCCAGCAAGGGGGAAGGAGAGGTTGATGGAGATCCAGCAGCACGATGACGTGGTGGTGGATGCAGTTGTCACGTGCAGCAGGGCTTCACCGAGCGTCTGCGCGAGAGAGATGTGTGACAGGGGAGAGGGAGGCGCCAGGGGTCAAGGGTGCGGCTGCCCCTCCCTCCCCCCTTTATATAGGCCCCCTGGGGGGGCTCCGGCCCTTGGGAGATCCAATCTCCAAGGGGGCGGCGGCCAAGGGGGGTGGAGTGCCCCCCAAGGCAAGTGGGCGCCCCTACCCTAGGGTTCCAACCCTAGGTGCAGGAGGTGGGCCTTGGGGGGCGCACCAGCCCACTAAGGGCTGGTCCCCCTTCCCACTTCAGCCCATGGGGCCCTCCGGGATGGGTGGCCCCACCCGGTGGACCCCCGGGACCCATCTGGTGGTCCCGGTACAATACCGGTGACCCCCAGATTACTCCCGATGGCCGAAACTGCACTTCCTATATATAATTCTTCACCTCCGGACCAATCCGGAACTCCTCGTGACATCCGGGATCTCATCCTGGACTCCGAACAACATTCGGGTTACTGCATATACATATCTTCACAACCCTAGCGTCACCGAACCTTAAGTGTGTAGACCCTACGGGTTCGGGAGACAAGCAGATATGACCGAGACGGCTCTCGGGCAATAACCAACAGCGGGATCTGGATACCCATGTTGGCTCCCACATGCTCCACGATGATCTCATCGGATGAACCACGATGTCGAGGATTCAATTATTCCCGTATACAATTCCCTTTGTCAATCGGTATTTTACTTGCCCGAGATTCGATCGTCGGTATCCCAATACCTCGTTCAATCTCGTTACCGGCAAGTCACTTTACCCGTACCGTAATGCATGATCCCGTGATAAAACATTTTGATCACATTGAGCTCATTATTATGATGCATTACCGAGTGGGCCCGGTGATACCTCTCCGTCATGCGAAGTGACAAATCCCAGTCTCGATCCGTGTCAACCCAACAGACACTTTTGGAGATACCCGTAGTATACCTTTATAGTGACCCAGTTACGTTGTGACGTCTGGTATACCCAAAGCACTCCTACGGTATCTGGGAGTTACACGATCTCATGGTCTAAGGAAAGGATACTTGACATTGGAAAACTCTAGCAAACGAACTATACGATCTTGTGCTATGTTTAGGATTGGGTCTTGTCCATCACATCATTCTCCTAATGATGTGATCTCGTTATCAATGACATCCAATGTCCATAGTCAGGAAACCATGACTATCTGTTGATCAATGAGCTAGTCAACTAGAGGCTTACTAGGGACATGTTGGTGTCTATTATTCACACATGTATTACGATTTCCGGATAACACAATTATAGCATGAATAAAGACAATTATCATGAACAAGGAAATATAATAATAATGCTTTTATTATTGGCTCTAGGGCATATTTCCAACAGACATGACAAGTATCGGTGCTAGAGGTGCCTAACGCGGTATGAGGTGATACCGGGGAAGGGGGAAAACATCCGGGAAAGTATCCCCGGTGTTTCGCGTTTTCGGGCAAAGGAGCCGGAGGGGGAAAGTTGCGAGTTTGATATGTTAGGGGTGCATGGCGAACGAACGGGCTGCATATCCGGCTTTGTCTCGTCGTTCTGAGCAACTTTCATGTACAAAGTATTTTCATCCGAGCTACGGTTTATTTTCTATGATTTTTTGAAGTTTAAACAATATTATGGAATTATTAAATTTGAATAATAAACAGTGAAATATTTTTGTCACCTAGTGATGTGCCAGCCACAGTCAATGAGATGTGGGGCCAGTTCAAAGTCAACAGCACAGGGAGTAGCGGCAAACGACGTCGGACGCCGGTGATGTACGCGATGAGGATGTGCTCGATGGCGAGCACACGGGGCGGCTCAACTCGATTTGGTGGGCGTAGTCGAAGGAGACGAAGGTGGGGAAGCTCCTGGACAACTTTTCAGGCGCCGGGGAAGTTGGTGGTCGCGATGACGATGACGACCATGGCAGCAGCGACGCGGTGGGGATACTGTGAGGGAGAGAGCGAGGCGAGGGATGAGGGGAACACATCTAGGGTTTGTCCAGGGCATGCGGGGTGTTCTTATCCATCGTGTGGTTCCGTCGGATGCTCGACATGGTGTCAGTCGTCGGCTTGGACGTCGGGCATGCGTCCACCACGCCATGGCCTCCATGACTCTGTACAGAGGTGGGGAAAAGCCATTGTGGGCTTGGGCTGGCACTGTAGCACTGGGCTACAAGTGCACAGTAGTGCAGGCCTTATATTTTTATTTTATATACTGTTCTATAGTTTTCTCCAATATTTGCAATTACCTTTTGTGGTCAGATGATTTTTGTTAATTGCGAAACTTAACACATAAATATTAGGCTATCTTACAGGGCTGCATAAAAAAGGTTTTGAGGTCACTTGGAACTGCTCAAATTTATATCTGAACTAAAAGGTCTTTATTTAATTCCGCTAATCGACTAAAATATTTCTAGGGTTAATTTAAAATTCCATTTAATGTTGGTTCCTCTTTGACAAATACCAGGGGATTATTTATAATATTGTAAACATTTTTGTTTGACCATTTGAAGAATTGTTTTCTCACTTGAAATTTGAATTTTTAAACTGACTTGAATCAACGTGGGACTTAGCAACAGTAAAAATGATGACGTGGTAACATTAGCATGGGATTACTGTAGTTTAACTATCCGGGCGTCACAATACTCTCCCCAATTCTCTCCATCAAATTGCCCACGGCCTTCTCATTCATGCTCTCCAATTCCTGGGGATCAACATCTGCAAATTCGACATCCAACCTCACGGTGGTATCTCTATCAATGTCTTGGACACTGCCATCACTGAGCTTGGCTTTACAGGGAAAAATTTCCACTCTAATTGCGAATGTGGTGGCAGAACCTGAACCTCCCCTGTTTTGCCAATGGCAGGCAGCGGCGGCAGTCCCTACCAAATCGAGTTTGATTCTAAATCGCCAAGAAAAGAGGGTGGCATTACCGATTAGAAGCACTGTCTCCTCGCTCCATCTCATCCAGCCCTCGCTCCATCTCCTATCCAATCGAGATTCTAAAACGCCAAGAAACAGGGGCAGCATGAGGCCACAGATTTATCCAAAATTCATTGGAATGGGAGTAGTGTTTGGAAAATACACACTCGCAATAGCCGCTGCAGAGAAAGGCGCTCTACCACCGGGCCGCGGAGAAGAAACAACCCCCGGATCCAATAGAGCCCGATTCTAAATCGCCGAGAAACAGAGGGCAGCATGAGGCCACAGATGTTGGGGAACTTAGTAATTTCAAAAAAATTCCTACGCACACGCAAGATCATGGTGATGCATAGCAACGAGAGGGGAGAGTGTTGTCTACGTACCCTCGTAGACCAAAGCGGAAGCGTTGACGCAACGTAGTGGAAGTAGTCGTACGTCTTCCCGATCCGACCGATCCAAGCACCGTTACTCCGGCACCTCCGAGTTCTTGGCACACGTTCAGCTCGATGACGCACCCCTACCTCCGATCCAGCAAAGCTTCGGGGGGGGGGGGAGTTCCGTCAGCACGATGGCGTGGTGACGATGATGATGTTCTGCCGGCGCAGGGCTTCGCCTAAGCACTGCAACGATATGATCGAGGTGGAATATGGTGGAGGGGGCACCGCACACGGCTAAGGAACGATCACGAAGATCAACTTGTGTGTTCTAAGGTGCCCCCTGCCCCGTATATAAAGGATCCAAGGGGGGGGGGGTGCGGCCGGCCCTATGGTGGCGCGCAGGAGGAGTCCTACTCCTACCGGGAGTAGGACTCCCCTCTCGTTCCTTGTCCAACTAGGAGAGGTGGAGGGAGAATAGGAAAGGGGGGGCGCCCCCCTCCCTCCTTGTCCAATTCGGACTAGGGGGAGAGGGGGCGCGCGGCCTGCCCTGGCAGCCCCTTCCTCTTCTCCACATTAGGCCCATGAGGCCCATTAACCCCCCGGGGGGGTTCCGATAACCCCCCGGTGCTCCATTTTTATCCGATACCTTTCCGAAACCCTTCCGGTGTCCGAATATAGTCATCCAATATATCAATCTTTATGTCTCGACCATTTCGAGACTCCTCGTCATGTCCGTGATCACATCCGGGACTCCGAACAACCTTCGGTACATCAAAATGCATAAACTCATAATAACTGTCATCGTAACGTTAAGCGTGCGGACCCTACGGTTCGAGAACAATGTAGACATGACCGAGACACGTCTCCGGTCAATAACAAATAGCGGGACCTGGATGCCCATATTGACTCCTACATATTCTACGAAGATCTTTATCAGTCAGACCGCATAACAACATACGTTGTTCCCTTTGTCATCGGTATGTTACTTGCCCGAGATTCGATCGTCGGTATCCAATACCTAGTTCAATCTCGTTACCGGCAAGTCTCTTTACTCGTTCCGTAATACATCATCTCACAACTAACATATTAGTTGTAATGCTTGCAAGGCTTAGGTGATGTGCATTACCGAGAGGGCCCAGAGATACCTCTTCGACTATCGGAGTGACAAATCCTAATCTCGAAATACGCCAACCCAACAAGTACCTTTGGAGACACCTGTAGAGCACCTTTATTATCACCCAGTTACGTTGTGACGTTTGGTAGCACACAAAGTGTTCCTCCGGTAAACGGGAGTTGCATAATCTCATAGTCATAGGAACATGTATAAGTCATGAAGAAAGCAATAGCAACATACTAAACGATCGGGTGCTAAGCTAATGAAATGGGTCATGTCAATCAGATCATTCAACTAATGATGTGACCTCATTAATCAAATAACAACTCTTTGTTCATGGTTAGGAAACATAACCATCTTTGATTAACGAGCTAGTCAAGTAGAGGCATACTAGTGACACTCTGTTTGTTTATATATTCACACATGTATTATGTTTCCGGCTAATACAATTTTAGCATGAATAATAAACATTTATCATGATATATGAGGAAATAAATAATAACTTTATTATTGCCTCTAGTGCATATTTCCTTCAGTCTCCCACTTGCACTAGAGTCAATAATCTAGATTACACAGTAATGATTCTCACACCCATGGAACTTTGGTGTTGATCATGTTTTGCTCGTGGAAGAGGCTTAGTCAACGGGTCTGCAACATTCAGATCCGTATGTATCTTGCAAATTTCTATGTCTCCCACCTAGACTAGATCCGGGATGGAATTGAAGCGTCTCTTGATGTGCTTGGTCCTCTTGTGAAATCTGGATTCCTTTGCCAAGGCAATTGCACCAGTATTGTCACAAAAGATTTTCATTGGACCCGATGCACTAGGTATGACACCTAGATCGGATATGAACTCCTTCATCCAGACTCCTTCATTTACTGCTTCCGAAGCAGCTATGTACTCCGCTTCACATGTAGATCCCGCAACAACGCTTTGTTTAGAACTGCACCAACTGACAGCTCCACCGTTTAATGTAAACACGTATCCGGTTTGCGATTTAGAATCGTCCGGATCAGTGTCAAAGCTTGCATCAACGTAACCGTTTATGATGAGCTCTTTGTCACCTCCATATACGAGAAACATATCCTTAGTCCTTTTCAGGTACTTTAGAATGTTCTTGACCGCTGTCCAGTGATCCACTCCTGGATTACTTTGGTACCTTCCTGCTAGACTTATAGCAAGACACACATCAGGTCTCGTACACAGCATTGCATACATGATAGAGCCTATGGCTGAAGCATAGGGAACATCTTTCATTTTCTCTCTATCTTCTGCAGTGGTCGGGCATTGAGTCTTACTCAACTTCACACCTTGTAACACAGGCAAGAACCCTTTCTTTGCTTGATCCATTTTGAACTTCTTCAAAACTTTATCAAGGTATGTGCTTTGTGAAAGTCCAATTAAGCGTATTGATCTATCTCTATAGATCTTGATGCCTAATATGTAAGCAGCTTCACCGAGGTCTTTCATTGAAAAATTCTTATTCAAGTATCCCTTTATGCTATCCAGAAATTCTATATCATTTCCGATTAGTAATATGTCATCGACATATAATATCAGAAATGCTACAGAGCTCCCACTCACTTTCTTGTAAATACAGGCTTCTCCAAAAGTCTGTACAAACCCAAATGCTTTGATCACACTATCAAAGCGTTTATTCCAACTCCGAGAGGCTTGCACCAGTCCATAAATGGATCGCTGGAGCTTGCACACTTTGTTAGCTCCCTTTGGATCGATAGAACCTTCTGGTTGCATCATATACAACTCTTCTTCCAGGAATCCATTCAGGAATGCAGTTTTTACATCCATTTGCCAAATTTCATAATCATAAAATGCGGCAACTGCTAACATGGTTCGGACAGACTTAAGCATCGCTACGGGTGAGAAGGTCTCATCGTAGTCAATCCCTTGAACTTGTCGGAAACCTTTTGCGACAAGTCGAGCTTTGTAGACAGTAACATTACCGTCAGCGTCAGTCTTCTTCTTGAAGATCCATTTATTCTCAATTGCTTGCCGACCATCGGGCAAGTCAACCAAAGTCCACACTTTGTTCTCATACATGGATCCCATCTCAGATTTCATGGCTTCAAGCCATTTTGCGGAATCTGGGCTCACCATCGCTTCTTCATAGTTCGTAGGTTCACCATGATCTAGTAGCATGATTTCCAGAACAGGATTGCCGTACCACTCTGGTGCGGATCTTACTCTGGTTGATCTACGAGGTTCTGTAGTAACTTGATCTGAAGTTGCATGATCATCATCATTAACTTCCTCACCAATTGGTTTAGACGTCACAGAAACTGGTTCCTGTGATGTGCTATTTCCCAATAAGGGAGCAGGTATAGTTACCTCATCAAGTTCTACTTTCCTCACACTCACTTCTTTCGAGAGAAACTCGTTCTCTAGAATGGATCCATTCTTAGCAACAAATATCTTGCCTTCGGATCTGTGATAGAAGGTGTACCCAACAGTCTCCTTTGGGTATCCTATGAAGACACATTTCTCCGATTTGGGTTTGAGCTTATCAGGTTGAAGCTTTTTCACATAAGCATCGCAGCCCCAAACTTTAAGAAACGACAACTTTGGTTTCTTGCCAAACCATAGTTCATAAGGCGTCGTCTCAACGGATTTTGATGGTGCTCTATTTAACGTGAATGCGGCCGTCTCTAAAGCATAACCCCAAAACGATAGCGGTAAATCTGTAAGAGACATCATAGATCGCACCATATCAAGTAAAGTACGATTACGACGTTCGGACACACCATTACGTTGTGGTGTTCAGGGTGGCGTGAGTTGCGAAACTATTCCGCATTGTTTCAAATGTAGACCAAACTCGTAACTCAAATATTCTCCTCCACGATCGGATCGTAGAAACTTTATTTTCTTGTTACGATGATTTTCAACTTCACTCTGGAATTCTTTGAACTTTTCAAATGTTTCAGACTTGTGTTTCATTAAGTAGATATACCCATATCTGCTTAAATCATCTATGAAGGTGAGAAAATAACGATATCCGCCACGAGCTTCAATATTCATCGGACCACATACATCTGTATGTATTATTTCCAACAAATCGGTTGCTCTCTCCATAGTACCGGAGAACGGTGTTTTAGTCATCTTGCCCATGAGGCACGGTTCGCAAGTACCAAGTGATTCATAATCAAGTGGTTCCAAAAGTCCATCAGTATGGAGTTTCTTCATGCGCTTTATACCGATATGACCTAAACGGCAGTGCCACAAATAAGTTGCACTATCATTATCAACTCTGCATCTTTTGGCTTCAACATTATGAATAAGTGTATCACTACCATCGAGATTCATCAAAAATAGACCACTCTTCAAGGGTGCATGACCATAAAAGATATTACTCATATAAATAGAACAACCATTATTCTCTGATTTAAATGAATAACCGTCTCGCATCAAACAAGATCCTGATATAATGTTCATGCTCAACGCTGGCACCAAATAACAATTATTTAGGTCTAATACTAATCCCGAAGGTAGATGTAGAGGTAGCGTGCCGACCGCGATCACATCGACTTTGGAACCATTTCCCACGCGCATCGTCACCTCGTCCTTTGCCAGTGTTCGCTTAATCCGTAGTCCCTGTTTCGAGTTGCAAATATTAGCAACAGAACCAGTATCAAATACCCAGGTGCTACTGCGAGCTCTAGTAAGGTACACATCAATAACATGTATATCACATATACCTTTGTTCACCTTGCCATCCTTCTTATCCGCCAAATACTTGGGGCAGTTCCGCTTCCAGTGACCAGTCTGCTTGCAGTAGAAGCACTCAGTTTCAGGCTTAGGTCCAGACTTGGGTTTCTTTTCCTGAGCAACAACTTGCTTGCTGTTCTTCTTGAAGTTCCGCTTCTTTTTCCCTTTGCCCTTTTTCTTGAAACTAGTGGTCTTATTGACCATCAACACTTGATGCTCCTTCTTGATTTCTACCTCCGCAGCCTTTAGCATTGCGAAGAGCTCGGGAATCGTCTTATCCATCCCTTGCATATTATAGTTCATCACGAAGCCTTTGTAGCTTGGTGGAAGTGATTGGAGAATTCTGTCAATGACGCAATCATCCGGAAGATTAACTCCCAGTTGAATCAAGTGATTATAATACCCAGACATTTTGAGTATATGCTCACTGACAGAACCATTCTCCTCCATCTTACAGCTATAGAACTTACTGGAGACTTCATATCTCTCAATCCGGGCATTCTGTTGGAATATTAACTTCAACTCTTGGAACATCTCATATGCCCCATGATGTTCAAAACACCGTTGAAGTCCCGGTTCTAAGCCGTAAAGCATGTCACATTGAACTATCGAGTAGTCATCAGCTTTGCTCTGCCAGACGTTCTTAACTTCGTCAGTTGCATCAGCAGCAGGCCTGGCACCCAGCGGTGCTTCCAGGACGTAACTCTTCTGTGCAGCAATGAGGATAATCCTCAAGTTACGGACCTAGTCCGTGTAATTGCTACCATCATCTTTTAACTTTGCTTTCTCAAGGAACGCATTAAAATTCAACGGAACAACAACACGGGCCATCTATCTACAATCAACATAAACAAGAAAGATACTATCAGGGACTAAGTTCATGATAAATTTAAGTTCAATTAATCATATTACTTAAGAACTCCCACTTAGATAGACATCCCTCTAATCTTCTAAGTGATCACGTGATCCAAATCAAACGAAACCATAACCGATCATCACGTGAAATGGATTAGTTCTCAATGGTGAACATCATTATGTTGATCATATCTACTATATGATTCACGCTCGACCTTTCGGTCTCCGTGTTCCGAGGCCATATCTGCATATGCTAGGCTCGTCAAGTATAACCCGAGTATTTTGCGTGTGCAAAACTGGCTTGCACCCGTTGTAGATGGACGTAGAGCTTATCACACCCGATCATCACGTGGTGTCTGGGCACGACGAACTTTGGCAACGGTGCATACTCAGGGAGAACACTTCTTGATAATTTAGTGAGAGATCATCTTATAATGCTACCGTCAATCAAAGCAAGATAAGATGCATAAAAAGATAAACATCACATGCAATCAATATAAGTGATATGATATGGCCATCATCATCTTCGTGCTTGTGATCTCCATCTCCGAAGCACCGTCATGATCACCATCGTCACCGGCGCGACACCTTGATCTCCATCGTAGCATCGTTGTCGTCTCGCCAATCTTATGCTTCTACGACTATCGCTACCGCTTAGTGATAAAGTAAAGCATTACAGGGCGATTGCATTGCATACAATAAAGCGACAACCATACGGCTCCTGCCGGTTGCCGATAACTCGGTTACAAAACATGATCATCTCATACAATAAAATTTAGCATCATGTCTTGACCATATCACATCACAACATGCCCTGCAAAAACAAGTTAGACGTCCTCTACTTTGTTTGTTGCAAGTTTTACGTGGCTGCTACGGGCTTAAGCAAGAACCAATCTCACCTACGCATCAAAACCACAACGATAGTTTGTCAAGTTGATGCCGTTTTAACCTTCGCAAGGACCGGGTGTAGCCACACTCGGTTCAACTAAAGTTGGAGAAACTGACACCCGCCAGCCACCTGTGTGCAAAGCACGGCGGTAGAACCAGTCTCGCGTAAGCGTACGCGTAATGTCGGTCCGGACCGCTTCATCCAACAATACCGCCGAACCAAAGTATGACATGCTGGTAGGCAGTATGACTTATATCGCCCACAACTCACTTGTGTTCTACTCGTGCATAACATCAAACAATAAAAACCTAGGCTCGGATGCCACTGTTGGGGAACGTAGTAATTTCAAAAAAATTCCTACGCACACGCAAGATCATGGTGATGCATAGCAACGAGAGGGGAGAGTGTTGTCTACGTACCCTCGTAGACCGAAGCGGAAGCGTTGACGCAACGTAGTGGAAGTAGTCGTACGTCTTCCCGATCCGACCGATCCAAGCACCGTTACTCCGGCACCTCCGAGTTCTTGGCACACGTTCAGCTCGATGACGCACCCCTAGCTCCGATCCAGCAAAGCTTCGGGGGGAGTTCCGTCAGCACGACGGCGTGGTGACGATGATGATGTTCTACCGGCGCAGGGCTTCGCCTAAGCACTGCAACGATATGATCGAGGTGGAATATGGTGGAGGGGGGCACCGCACACGGCTAAGGAACGATCACGAAGATCAACTTATGTGTTCTAGGGTGCCCCCCTGCCCCCGTATATAAAGGATCCAAGGGGGGGGGTGCGGCCGACCCTATGGTGGCGCGCAGGAGGAGTCCTACTCCTACCGGGAGTAGGACTCCCCTCCCGTTCCTTGTCCAACTAGGAGAGGTGGAGGGAGAATAGGAAAGGGGGGGCGCCGCCCCTCCCTCCTTGTCCAATTCGGACTAGGGGGAGAGGGGGCGCGCGGCCTGCCCTGGCAGCACCTTCCTCTTCTCCACATTAGGCCCATGAGGCCCATTAACCCCCCGGGGGGTTCCGGTAACCCCCCGGTGCTCCGTTTTTATCCGATACCTTTCCGAAACCCTTCCGGTGTCCGAATATAGTCATCCAATATATCAATCTTTATGTCTCGACCATTTCGAGACTCCTCGTCATGTCCGTGATCACATCCGGGACTCCGAACAACCTTCGGTACATCAAATGCATAAACTCATAATAACTGTCATCGTAACGTTAAGCGTGCGGACCCTACGGTTCGAGAACAATGTAGACATGACCGAGACACGTCTCCGGTCAATAACAAATAGCGGGACCTGGATGCCCATATTGACTCCTACATATTCTACGAAGATCTTTATCAGTCAGACCGCATAACAACATACGTTGTTCCCTTTGTCATCGGTATGTTACTTGCCCGAGATTCGATCGTCGGTATCCAATACCTAGTTCAATCTCGTTACCGGAAAGTCTCTTTACTCGTTCCGTAATACATCATCTCACAACTAACATATTAGTTGTAATGCTTGCAAGGCTTAGGTGATGTGCATTACCGAGAGGGCCCAGAGATACCTCTTCGACTATCGGAGTGACAAATCCTAATCTCGAAATACGCCAACCCAACAAGTACCTTTGGAGACACCTGTAGAGCACCTTTATTATCACCCAGTTACGTTGTGACGTTTGGTAGCACACAAAGTGTTCCTCCGGTAAACGGGAGTTGCATAATCTCATAGTCATAGGAACATGTATAAGTCATGAAGAAAGCAATAGCAACATACTAAACGATCGGGTGCTAAGCTAATGAAATGGGTCATGTCAATCAGATCATTCAACTAATGATGTGACCTCGTTAATCAAATAACAACTCTTTGTTCATGGTTAGAAAACATAACCATCTTTGATTAACGAGCTAGTCAAGTAGAGGCATACTAGTGACACTCTGTTTGTTTATATATTCACACATGTATTATGTTTCCGGCTAATACAATTCTAGCATGAATAATAAACATTTATCATGATATATGAGGAAATAAATAATAACTTTATTATTGCCTCTAGGGCATATTTCCTTCAACAGATCCCCCAAAATTCTGGGGAGTGGGACTAGGTTTCGGGCTCACCTCGCAATAGCTCTGCCGCTGCCGAGAAATGCGCTCCACCACCGCGGAGAAGAAACCGCTGCCGGAGAAGATGCTTACGGCGGCGTCGCTCGCCCAGTCCAGCACGGGCGAGTCGAGCACGGTCACACAGTCACCGGCCGAGTCGTGGACGGTTGACTCTTGATTACGTGGCCCTAGGTGGACCCCACCAGTCAGAGCACATAACCCCCAGTGTCCTAACCAAACTTCAGCCTAACTAACAGCCAACTAGCCGCGTAAATGGTTTGTCTTGCTTGAGCTATTTATGCGTCGGGAGACGTCGCATGAGAGCTATTACAACCAACGACATCGCATGAAAGACAATTCACACCAACGACGTCGCATGGGAGCTATTTGCCCACAGGAGGGAGGGGTGCCGTGGCGGCCATCCGCCGGCGATGGCCGTGCGTGGCGGCCATCCGCCCCCTGCCCGCGCCTATAAGGTCTTCGCCCGACGCCCCCCAACCCTAGCTCTATCCCCCTCCCTTCCTCGCGTCGCCATCGGCCTCCCCGCCCGCGCCAGGCCGAACCACCACCGCCATGGCCTTCGCCGTTCTCGCGCTCACTGAGCTCCCGGGCACCTGAGACTTTGTCCCCATGATTCATCGCCGTACGCTACTTCGACTACGTCCACGGATCGAGCTGGAACGCGCCGAGTCGAGCGGATCGAGGCCTTCTTCCACCTCCGGCCACCACGGTGCCGCAGTCAATTCCGACACCCTCTGCTGCTCCCGTCCCTCGCCGAGCCTTTCTTGTGCTCCCCGGTGAGAACTCGCTTGAAAGCCCTCTCCCTAGTACTCGAATTCCTGTCCGTAGCCGCCGTTTTCGTCGCGATCGAAGCTCACCGTCGTACCGTGCGCGTCCTCAAGCCCTCTGGCCACACCGTGGGCCTCTGCCCGCTACACCCGCGTCCCTCTGCCCGTGCGCTCGCTCGTGCCCGACCTGCTGCTGCTGCCGATGTCGCTTGCCGCGTACTGCTGCTCATGCCTCCGCGCCCGTCGCGTAAACGCCATGCCCGCGCGCCTGTGCGTGGCCTCGCCCCCGTGCGTGCTCCCGCGCGCCCCCTGGTCGCCCTGCCCCTGCGTGCCTGAGCTCCGGCCCTGCACAACGCGCGCCCGCGCCCAGCTGCGTTGTCCCCGCTCGCTGCTGCCCGCACGCTGCTGCTGCTCTTGCTTCCTACTGCTGTTGTATCTGCTAGTTGTCGCTGCTGCTGCTCCGTGCTTATACCACTGCTAGCGCTACTCGGTTGCTGTTGCTACTACAGCCTGCTACCTCCGGCTGCGGCCGCTACCGGCCATGGCCGGCCATGGCCGAGTGTACTATGTGGTGAGTGTGCGTGTGTGGGGGCTGTATGTGTGTGGCCGGCTATGCAACAGCCGTGTGTGGCCGGCCCTTGTTTGTATAGCTTAGGATTAAAATTAGTGGTAAGTTAGTCTAATAGTAGATGACATGTGCCCCTCATACTATTCATTTGTTGACCAGTCAATTGTTGACTGGGTCAACCCAGCCCCACTGTCATACACTGTGGTTACAATAGCACTAGGTGACAAATGTATTTTGCTGTTTAATTTCCAAATATGAATAAATTCCAAAAAATATAATAAACAGGAAATTCATATAAAATAATCTGTAACTCGGATAAAAATATTTTATACATGAAAGTTGCTCAGAACGACAAGACGAATCCGGATATGCCGCCCGTTCGTCCGCCACATATCCCTAACCTATCGAACTTGCAACTTTCCTCCTCTGGCTCATCTGTCCGAAAACGCGAAACACCGGGAATACTTTTCCGGATGTTTCCCCCTTCGCCGGTATCACCTACTACCGCGATAGGGCACACCTAGCATCGCGCTTTGTCAAGTCATGCATCGTCATGCATTTCTTTGCATTGTATTTACTGTTTCTTCCCCCCCTCCTCTTCTTCGGTAGACCCCGAGACCGGCGCTGATGCCACTGAGTACGACTACGGTGTTGACGACCCCTCCTTCTCAGTTGAGCTTCCAGGCAAGCCACCCCCCCTTGATCACCAGATATCACCTACTCTTCTCTATACTGCTTGCATTAGAGTAGTGTAGCATGTTACTGCTTTCCGATAATCCTATTCTGATGCATAGCCTGTCCTTGCTCCTACTGTTGTTACCTTTACCTGCAATCCTACGTGCTTAGTATAGGATACTAGTATTCCATCAGTAACCCTATATTCTTGTCTGTCTGCCATGCTATACTATCGGGCCGTGATCACTAGGGAGGTGATCACGGGTATATACTATATAATTTATACTGTTACATTACTTATGATACTGTTCGGAGATGGGGGCTGAAGGGGCAGGTGGCTCCATCCCGGTAGAGGTGGGCCTGGGTTCCCGACGGCCCCCGACTGCTACTTTGTGGCAGAGCGATAGGGCAGGTTGAGACTACCTAGGAGAGAGGTGGGCCTGGCCCTGGTCGGCGTCCGCGGTTACTTCAAAATAACACGCTTAACGAGTTCTGGGTATTTGATCCGAGTCTGGCCATTTGGTCTATACGCACTAACCAACTACTCGGGAAAGATATGGGCACTCGACGTCGTGGTATCAGCCGAAGCCTTCGTGACGTCAGCGATTGAGTGGCGCGCGCCGGATTGGACTGGAACGCCTACTAGGCTAGGTCTGCTTCCGGCCGCCCTCGCAACATGCAGGTGTGCAATGGGCGATGGGCCCAGACCCCTGCGCCATAGGATTTAGACCGGCGTGCTGACCTCTCTGGTGTGCTTAGGTAGGGCTGCGACGTGTTGATCTTACAAGGCCGGGCATGAACCAGGAAAGTGTGTCCGGCCAAATGGGATCGAAAATGTTGGGAAATGTAGTGCACCCCTGCAGGGAAGTTTATCTATTCGAATAGCCGTGATCCTCGGTAACAGGACGACCCGGAGTTGTACCTTGACCTTATGACAACTAGAACCGGATACTTAATAAAACACACCCTTTCAAGTGCCAGATATAATCCGATGATCGCTCTCACACAGGGCGACGAGGGGAGGATCGCCGGGTAGGATTATGCTATGCGATGCTACTTGGTGAACTTACCATCTACTCGCTTCTACATGCTACAAGATGGAGGCGACCAGAAGCGTAGTCTTCGACAGGACTAGCTATCCCCCTCTTATTCTGGCATTCTGCAGTTCAGTCCATCGATATTGCCCCTTTACACAGATACCCATGCATATGTAGTGTAGATCCTTGCTTGCGAGTACTTTGGATGAGTACTCACGGTTGCTTTTCTCCCTCTTTTCCCCCTGTCCATTGTACCTGGTTGTCGCAACCAGATGCTGGAGCCCAGGAGCCAGACGCCACCATCCATGACGACTCCTACTACACCGGAGGTGCCTACTTCTACGCGTAGGCCGCTGACGACGACCAGGAGTAGTTTAGGAGGATCCCAGGCAGGAGGCCTGCGCCTCTTTCGATATGTATCTCAGTTTGTGCTAGCCTTCTTAAGGCAAACTTGTTTAACTTATGTCTGTACTCAGATATTGTTGCTTTCGCTGACTCGTCTATGGTTGAGCACTTGTATTCGAGCCCTCGAGGCCCCTGGCTTGTATTATGATGCTTGTATGACTTATTTATGTTTTAGAGTTGTGTTGTGATATCTTCCCGTGAGTGCCTGATCTTGATCGTACACGTTTGCGTGCATGATTAGTGTATGATTTAATCGGGGGCGTCACATAGGGGAATATCCAAGGTATACTAAGGGCTTGTTTTGGACTACTTTGCTGCATAAAATTCAACTCCAATTTAACACGAGCCAAACGGGTAGCTCCTCTACAAAAAAAACTAGAATCTAGGGTCAACTCCCTGTTTTTCATGAAACTCTTTAGGAGGTGCTTCAAAAAACTCTTGTTCAAAAAGTCCACGTGGAGTTGGCGAAAAATTATCCACCACTTCCACTGTCGGAGATGCTCCTGGCAGATCCCTCAGTAGGGTATGCCAATGTTGTGACTAGGCCGGAGGGGAAACAAGGAGACAAGTTTACCTTGATTCGGGCCCTCCGATTGAGTTACAATCCTACTCCTGCTCTGTGTACGTTACGATCGGGGTGTAAAAAGTTCAAGTATGAACCGATAGATTGTATGATGTCTAAGGTGTTCTCGACAAGCCCATATCCGACATGTATAAGATACTGAGGCCCTAGGATTACATGAGTCCTAGTCGATTACGTCAGTGGAGAGGAGTCATCCATGACTTTGTCTTTCCTTGTCTTGAAGGGAAAGGCTTCCAGTGTCATCTCCTAGAGGGCCTATAGGATGCCATCATGGCCTAGGGTGTAACCAACATGGGGGGGGGGCTCGGGGCGACCTACTTGGATCGGTAACCGACAAGGTGAGGTACTCCTGGGCTGTTACACCGTCGGCCACCGGTAAGTGGATACCCCTTCGTTGTTTTCCCAGGTCACGCATCCGCCAATAGACCTTTCCCACCAAACTTTTCCAATATGAAGCTGGAGCTAGCTGAAAGCCAAATAGGATAAACTACTCTCCGTTGGAGCTAGAACTCCTCGGTGGAACTGCTTAAAAGTGAATTTGTTATTTATATTTTTAAAAAGGAAGATTACCCAAAAGTGAATTTGATGGAGTGGGGCTGATTTTGCTAGAGTGAAGCAGTCCCAAACAAACCCTAAATTGACTTGTTGCCGGTTAATGCTTCATATCATATCAGTGATCCATTCATAGCTTCATCAGTTGAAATCTTGCAGGATATATGCTCCTATGGAGCATAATAATACTATAACGATACTCTTCTTTGGAGTTGAATCCACGTAGGACGAAGTTTGGCTCATACAGTAACTACTTGACGGACTTGGGTTCCCGACAAATCCTTATCTCATGTACACCTAGTCTGATCATCAATGCGTACTCCGCTCCATTAAAAATCCTATCAAGAGATCTGCCGATATTATAAATCAAGAATGCCCCTTTTGCCCAGACAGAGGGGCATGATGGGTCAAAGTTACCGCTATGACACCCACACGACTATGGGGGCCCAGTTCTAATAGCTCGACACTAGGAGCGGTTTCTATATCGCCATGTTCCGTTGGTTTGTTGTGGCTTTTTTCTTCTCAGTTTTTCTCGGTTGGTTTTTTCGTTGATATTCTTCCGGTTTCTCTTTCTTTTTGTGTTTTTCCTTCCTTTATCCATTTCTGTTTTGTTGGGTGGTGGTGGATGTTACACGGACAATGATTTTGAATTACAGGAATATTAAATCTAGTCATGCATGATTATTTCTTATTTCAATATTTGTTTCTAATACATGAAATTTTTAAAGTATATATGGACATTTTTCCAAACAGATGAATATTTCAATGCATTAGTTTTATTTTCGCACATATATAACTTTTTTATTTAATAAATAATAAAAATAAAATTTGTCAGTAAACCGACAACCAAATTTTCTTTCGGGGCCAAAAGCAGCCGATTTTCCCCCTTCATTTCAGGATCGAACATCACCAGGATATTTTCCTTCATTGTCCTGCCAACATGACTTTGCGCCGTTATTTGCACAAACTAAGGCGCTGTTCGGCAGTCCCCCGCTCCGCGGAAATTTAGAATCTCCAGAGTACCTTTTCACCCGCTCCGCATTTTTTAACCTGAACTCCGTCAACTCCAGGAGCGGCCTCGCGGAGCGGAGGGTCTCCGAACAGGCCCTAAAGATGCTAGCTCAGAATGAAAAGGGTGATTTTATTGCAGCTGCCACATGGTTCTTGCCTCAAGTGTGCTCAGCTGACTCTTCGGAGATACATGCATTAAGAAACAGGATTTGGTCATCACAGAGGATCGGCTGCAACCGTTTGATCTTTGAGTCTGATAGCTTAACTGCAATAGAGCCTGTAAATCAACAGGAGGCCTTTGGACCTGATGTTGCTGTGATTACAGACTGCAACCATATGCGACTGGAGTTTCCATCAATGTCATGTGATCATTGCTTCAGAGAATCCAACGAAGTGGCTGATGCTTTAGCAAAACACTCATTTACTTCTAGATGCTCTGAAGTTTGGGAAGAGTCTATTCCTGATTTTATTTCTCCTTTTATTGTGAAGGACCTATCCATTATCTGAGAAATGAAGTCTTTTAGCTGTCAAAAAAAAAAAAACACTAAAGACGCTATCGGCTGAACAGTCGACACCGGGCGATCTGCAAAATAACAATAGGAAGGGAACGGGACATGCACACCGGTCTACCTAGTGGTGTCCGTCTTAGCTCTAGATGTAGTTGAACTTTATATGAATATAAGTTGTCGGCTTAAGTTCAGCGTGCACATAATTAGCATGTCAGACAACACTTACTGGATCCGTGAATGAGATGTTGATAATTGGTTCTTCTTGCTGATCTGTCTGTCAGTGCATCTCTGCGTTTGAAGTTGTCTGAATTTGGGCACTACTACCCCAAAACTGCCGCTGGATCCAACTGCACAGATCAGCAAGAAGTTCAGCGCGCCATCGCATTTCACTGCCGCTGCATAAACAACGCTTACGGTTCGGCGCACCACGCAGGCGATATGTAAACAGAAAGATGTGCTGGCGTCGCGTGGCATGCATGTACATGCGACACAAGATCAGTTGTAACTGGTCTGTTGATCTCAAGTTGTGCGCCTCTGAACTTTGGGTCAGTTTGCTGACCCACAGATATCGCGCAAACCAAACTCCAGAACAAGCCCTCGCATTTTCTTTTTGCGAAAAGGACTCAGATCTGATCTATTACGATTCGTTCATTCAGAATAACTGTGGATCGGACGATCGGTACACAACTTTTGTCCGGCGGCCATTTTATTTCTGGATCTCTTATTAAGTAAACAATTTTTAACAAATCAACACACAAGACGCCTCCGTAGCATAGTGGTAGTGCGTTCCCTTCGTAAGGGAAAGGTCGTGAGTTCGATCCTCACCGGGGGCTAAAATTGTCTTTTTATTGTTAAAATCCTTTACTAGTCTTTTTTTCCTTCTGAAATATTCTTTTTTAACTGCTCTTTTTGTTTCCTGCTCATGTCCCAGACGGTGAGGTAAGATCACCTTGTTGAAGTTTAGCGAATGTGATGCATGACTCATAGCAAAGTGAATATCACATTTCACAACAATATGTATATATCAATATGGATCACAAAGATGTCCTCCACTAGTATTGGTTTTATCGGTGTCATCTATATGTATTCATGCACCACAATGTCGTTAAGGTGGATGTGGACGCTTCCGTTGGTATTTTCTTCCCCTGCTCTCCCCTAATCAAAGTCGAAAACCCTTGCCAATTCCACAGTAGCGCGGCAACACGTTCCTCCAAGGTTGTTGTGCTCCAAGTCCTCTTGTTCATCGTCCGTACGATCACGGTTCAGGTGCTCCTACCTTTGACTTTGCCGTCCTATGGGATCCCATGAGGACCCTCGCCATTTGGAATGCCTCTGCCGCCCAGACACATGATGCAAGTGTAGATGACCGTATGTAGTTATTTTGGTAAGTATAAGAGTGTCAAAGCTAACAAGGAGCAGAAAGAATCGGTGCCTGGAAAATAGGTAGGAATAACTACAAAATGCTTCCCGCAAAAAATTTACTATAAAACACTAGATTTTTTGGCGGTACAAAACGCTAGATAGGGTGATAGTAATGTTTTTGGCAATATGGATGATTGAAAATAATTATATAACAATAAAATAAACATATTTCATGAATGACAGAATCATTGATTATGTTAAGGATAAGCAAGTGGTGATTCTTATAAAGACTATAGATCGTTCTTGAGGATGGCGGGATGGCTAATTGTTGTCAAGTTCCATACTCATTTGTTCTTTTTTTTGGCTTTTTGTTTGATCTTTATCATGGCTAGAGGCCGAGCTAAAATACTGCAAAATCAATGACTCGCATGTTCTTATGATTAAACTCCCAACAAACAGACCGGTTATTCGTTAAATGTTATTACGGCAAAACTTAACTGTAGCTTAAGTTCTGCAGTCCCCATCTGTCATGTGTGCTATAAATTCTAGACTAGGGGAAGGGTTTCTTGACACTCCTCTAGACCCAAAAATCATAAAGTGGCAGCAACCAACATTCACATACTATCACTAATGAATTACACACAACATATAATCACATAAACTGATCTTATTGCAAATCCAGATTAAACAATTTAACTAGATTTCTCCATCTTTTAGCCCATATGTGTTTCAGCCCCCCAAAGACCTACTTGGTTTTATCGAGCCAGCCCAAGCTTGTCATCAAGGAAACAAAATGAACTCCTCACAAGTCACAAACATCATTTGTGTAGGGGCATATGGATATGAAATAGCAATCCGAACATGCAGATCCTATACACACCAAATAAACATAAGGCATCAACTTATAGACAACAATTACCATCACGAAGCGGACTGAGTGTAGCTCCGATGGTTAGGTTCCTTGTGGTGAAACCAACCCACCAGAGTTCAAGTTCTAGACTTGGCGTTGGTGGTCGCATTTTCCTATATTTATTTCAGGCGTTCTAGCGATGTGCGCTCAGAGGGAGGAGAGGTTCCCATCGACTACAACGGCGTCCGTGGCGACTTTGTCAATCTCAAGATATTGTGCCGGCTCAGTATCTCAAAGGTGCTCATAGGGGTAGGGTATACGTATGTGGGCTCATAGGTACACGGTGTGGATGAAGATTTTGCCTACGATCCTTTGATGTTGGTGAGGTGATGGTGTGAATTCCATATATTGATGGATCTGGCTAAATCACCCTTTCTGGAGGTATAGTTCTCTGTCTTCCACTGCCATGAAGAAAAATCATGGTGTTTTTTCAAGAGCAATGCCGCCGCCTCTCGGTTGGGACACATAACAACTATTCCCTCCATCCCTATTTACGGTGTGTCCGGATTTTACTTTGGCCATCAATTTGGTGAATATCTCATTTGCGGCAGGAGCTATGACTCTGTCCATTGAATGAGCATCCTGTGCTACCTGGTTCAGCATCCACATGCACTATGATTTTCCGATCTCAAGATTTATAGCAAATTCACTTTTTGCCAATCATGCAGAGCATCCTAGAGTCTTCACCATGGCCTTGGCTCCATCGCTAAGGGGCGCTATGTGTCCCTCGATTGATCCCTTCAAATTCAGGACATGCTCCATCGCACGCTCCACATCTGCTAGGACAGCTGCATCATTAGTAAAGGAGTATAGGCGAATGCAACTGCGCATAAAAAAGGATTTAACTAAAAACCTTACATGTTAGGTATCCACATTGAGGAATTAGAATCATCACCAAGTCACTTCCTCAACCGTGTTAGGGCATGTACAATGATTGATAAGACAATCTTATCTTAAGTCTGCCATGTAATTCAGATTAAAAAACAGTAAAAAAATGATGTATGATAGTTATGTTTTTGTCTTATCTTTAATAACAAAATATCCCTTATGAGACGAATGCTGCTAAGAGATCATTTCTTAATTAAACGAAGGCAATCCTATTTTATGGTTTATCTCTCTTTCATCTCATCATTTATTCTATGTGAAAGATAACACCATTATACATTGGACGTGGCTATTGTGATCTCGAGTTCGTGTGAGCTCGGGTGAAATGTAAAAAAATAATATAAAAATCTGAATTTTTTCTATCGAAAACATTGACAGATGTTTTGATAGCTCGCTAAATTTCATCAACAGGTAAATTCGTGAAAAATGTGAAAAAAAAATCATTGCTCCAATTTTCGATCATCAATTTTTTTTGCCACATTTTCCACGAATGATGTTTCATATGTTTCATGATGAAATTTGGCAAGCTATCAAAACATTTGTCAATGTTTCACACAAAAAAAATCAGATTTTTTAAAATCATTTCTTTTATTTTACTGTTCAGCGAAGCTCGGGATTAGAACAACACTTTCGATTATACATGCCCTTATGTGCTCGAAAAGCTCCCCGTACTCCCGCGTCACAAATCATTCTAAAGCTCACGTAGTGTCCTGAAACGTGAAAACACACACGGTTCCTCTCTCTGAAGCCGGCACGTACTTGCCCCGGCGCGCGCCGTGGCGCCTCTCCCCGTCGAGGACAGCAACCGGGCCGAGAGCAACGGGCGTGTGCGCCAGCTGCAGCCCCGCGCGCCACCTCGAAGGAACCCAGGACTCTGTCGCGCCGACGGACCAAATTAACCCATCGCTCGATTATTGCAGTGGCGGCCGCCCCGTTCCTCCTTTTCACCGTCCCGGTCCCTTTCGACCTCGATCACCAGTCCACGTCGAAGCCCCTGCAACCAAGGGGACGAATAAATCGGCGATCGGTTAGGTGCCGCCGCTCCATTCGTGGAGCATCCGACCGTACCTAGCCTGTGCCGCGTGCCGTACGTAGCATCCCACACGCCACACCACGTACGTCGACACTCTTTTCTTCGCGGTCGCAGCCTCGAGCTCGAGTGCGTGCCCTCGATCGCTGTCTATCGGCGCGAGGAATGCGCACGAAATGCGCGCGCACCAGACTGATCGTGTGCGTGATATTTCTCCGAATCGCCGGTAGGAACCCGTCATGATTCCCGTCACCACGGAGAAGGCGTGTGTGTGGTAGAATCATCCGGCCTCACGGTAATAATAACGGACAGTGATCACTGATCAGTCAAGAGAGAGCAATAATTCGCGGATGCTCGTTTCGTCCACGGCCAGCCATTTGATTCGCCCCGACTAAATGCGATGGTTCCACGTGTGGTGGTCCTGGAAGCTATGGTGCCGTTTGCTTGCGCCGGTGGCGCAGCTGTAGGTCCGGAGGAACGATCACGGGTGAATATGTCACCCTCGCGATAAAAGCTTGTGAATATTTATCGAGCAACCGGCAGGAGCTCTGCCGAAGAGAATTGGCCAGTTTATGATGAAAACTGGCCGAAAACCAAGAAAGAAAAAGCTTGTGAATATGTTATGATCGATACAGAGAAACGTAATTGTTATCAACTTGGAGGTCGTCACTGCCCATCTACACCGACACTGATTGACAAGCCTGTCATGCTAGCTGCACGACCAAAGCTTCCGTGTGCATCTACCTGCTTATCACTTATCAGGCACTCCTACTGTGTTGCTAGAGTTTGTAGGTTGGAACCGCTTCCTTTTTTAGAAATATTGGAATTACTTTTGTAGACCAACGATCCTTGTAGAGGAAAAAAGGTGAACAATTGCTCCGATGTCCATTAGTAACAATATGTAATGCATATCGTTGTACTCCAATTTGCTTTTATTTACTCTGCATATTAGCTTCATCTTTAAATTAAACTTTATAGAATTTGACCAAGTTGTACTCTGCATGGAATACAATGGTTAGGATGAAAACCGTGTGAATGACGGTCTTTTAACAACACAAAATGGACATGCATCTTCCTCCTTGATGCTAACTATTGCTTTACATGGATTAATATGTGAAATGCTAGTATATACGATTATGACTCTGAGTTAAGCTTTTTTCCGAAAGTGCAGGGCTTGCGTGTAAATCAAAAGATTGTATTACCATCTTGCCGTCAGATACCATGCTAGTTGCTCATGTGTTCTTCTCATTTCATACTCTAGATTAAATTCTGATACAGATTAGTTACAAATGTTGTTTTTTTGTGGGGAACTGCAAACATTGTTGCTGCCATGGCAATGAACAAATCGATTGGTACACCATCTAGGTTGGGAAATTTGAATTAGACATCGATCTCAGCATCTCACTATATATCCCCTAGCCATGCTGCTACTATTGCAACTAAGCATGTAATATCGAAAATTTATAGTCACTTCTTATATATGCAATTGACTAGCTTGGTAATAAAAAAAATGCAAACTTTTATTTTATGATCTTTTATCAGTATTAATCATCTCAACGTTGATCAATCCTTCTCAAATAAAAACATGAAAGGAATTAGAGAACCAATAAATTTGTCCCAGAATATAAAATCAAACCAACATTCTAACTCACATGTACATCACAATGAAGATAACAAATTAATGATCTACTATCTATTATTTAATGAATGATCAATGCATGCATTCTTCTATGCTCCTTGACGATCCATCAAACCTATTACGTGGTGAGATCTCTAGCATCAGGGCACTACTGCTAGAGAGCACAATGCACAACTGGTCTTGAAATCACACGATGAATTTGTTGCCACTGATTCACCATGCGACAACTCCCTTCTCCTACGACTGTTCAAAAAACTCACTTCTCCTACTCCTCCATCAATATGAATAACGATCTTGTGGTCCACTTTATGAGTTATTGCTAGCTACATATGACACTTGATCAACATTTATTCTTTTCATAAGCTATGTGTTCTCGATAACTCTTATATTGTGTATCTTTTAATCGTGTGCTTAATACCAATTTTCTAGAATGAGTAAACTAATACATATGGATTCATAGTTGAACTTAATCACCAATGGTTAAATCGATCTCGATTAAATTTCACAAACAATTCTTCAATTAATAAATCATCAATGTATATAGTTGTAAAATAGTTGGGTTTACAGTGAGAAGGGTGAATAAAAAAATAATGAATACCCATTCTTTCAACAAATACATCATGAATACTGTCTGATTTACATGCCAATTATCGACTCAAATTTTCATGGAATTGAAATGCTTAAATGTAAACAAAATTATATTACCAAATTTTACTTTAGTTGGTGGAAAATGTGATGCATATACTTATTGCTCATATTCTCTATTCAACTCTAGTTTATTTTTTAAAGAGTGGATAAACCATGTGTTTAGTGAATCATTGGTGAGTTAAAATGTTCTCGCCTATTTATATTTATTATTTTTACTTTTTTGTAACTCAATTTGCACTAAAGGTTTTTTGTTATCTATTATCTTAAATATTATTTCCGGGCATAAATAACAAAACATGCTCATGTATGTTAAGGTACATATTCGTCACATTCATCTAACTTACAATTACAAATGCATTTTTAGTGCTAAACTGGAAAAGTATTTCGTTGAAAAAAATATTTTTCATATTCATCTAACACATAATTACAAATGCATTTTTCATTGCTTAACCGAAATTGTATTTCATTGAAAAAAGTTTTTTATAGTTTGTGTTGTTTGAAAAAATGTCTTGTTGTGATGGATTCACTATAAATCTAACAAACACCAAAATTATACAATACAAATTTATATGCATCTTTTGATTCGAGTATCCTTACATAGCTGAAATATTTGGTAGAGTGTTTCAATTGAATGAATCTAGCAAATAACCTCGATAGAGATCACTAGAGTATGATACTGTGAAGTTACGTGGAACTGAATAGATAATTCTAGATTATATAAAGTATCATTGAATAACTCTTCCACTCTCGCTTGTTAACAATATTCGCTTGGTTAAAAATGTCCTTCTCGCTCATTAAGGGGGAGAGGACAAGGCAATAGTTAACCATCTCCATGCAGTTCGTTTGATTTAGAATATGTATTAAAACCTTGCAACATATTATTTTTTAGAATTCAATTTGACTGCTTTAAATTTAGGGTGTTCATTGGTTTATATATATATTCTCTCGAAGAAAAAACTAGTGCATTCTATCTAACATGTATTCCTATCCAAAGATATAAAGTACTTAACCTTTTTCCAACTTGCCCAAAATGAAACCAATCATCTTGCAACCAACATAATAAAATTTGGACCATATATTTCCCAACAAATTATGGATATAAACTCAACTAGATTGCCTACATCGAGCCTCAACTTTAACACTGATTTTTTAAAGGAATGGTCAAACCTAAGGAAAATCAAGGTTTGCTTATGGGTGAAGTTTTTTTTAATGACATCTGGCTTGGTTATCATTTCCCATATGCGGCGTTCACCCTCATCGAAACATGGCTACTTCGTGAGAATGCTCGTTGTGCCCAATGGAAGTGAATTCCTGAAGACATTATTTGCTGGATTGCATAATGGCATGCTGAGTTTCATCCCCCTCGACATAAAGGTCAGGACATCCAAAACCTTTGTTTGTTTGTTTGCGGTAAGTAAGTTTTTCTAGTATGATTTAATCAAGGTAATGGCAATATTGCAAGTCATAAATTCTCTTTCGAAGAGTGGATTTTACATTCATTTTCACCCATCTTTGAAATGAATATTCTTAGATATTTTTATATTATCATTTCAATTTGCTCGTTACTGACTAATACAAGAAAAATTTACAGATCTAATTGTTTATTTTGTTCCTTGCAGAAATGGACATTTGAGGTAGAAACTCAAGTCGTATATGAGATAATCTATAGTACACGATCATTTCCATACAATTGGGTGTGCACCATAAGAAACAGAAGAGAAGATGGTGTGCGGTAAGATCACGACTGCTCGTACTAGCGGTCATACTAGGTGCCACCAACTTCATTGATGACATCTAACAACATTCATGAAGGGCCCCGGCCAAATTCGCATCAGAGAAACTTAGAAACCCTATTCCACATGTCTGCATTATATAAAGGAGACGAAGGCATGACTGCAAATCTCTTCGAATTACTGCTTCACCCTTTGACGCATCCATCTACGCAGCCACCATGTAGTCGTCATCAACATCACTTATCCATTGCCATCTATTGAAAATATGCCCTAGAGGCAATAATATTTATATTATTATATTTCCATATTCATAATTGAGAGTTTATATTCTATTCTACAACTGCTATGATCCTGGAATATGCGATTTAGTGGAAAACTCATATGCACGTGTGGAATGATAAACGACATAAAAATACTAGAGCAAAGAAATACATATTCTGCTGACACTAACACAAATATATTTGCATGACTCCTCTCCTATTAACACTTAGCAAATCCTGATTGTTTTAAGCTTGTGACCCCGTAGGTTCGGTAACTCATAGACATGAACGAAACCGTTTGTTCAATGACCGGCAACGGGATCGTGGGCGTCCGATATTTGAGTGAACCTTTGGTTATCATGTGATGTTCCCTTTGCTTCGCGATACTTCACAAAACCCGGGATGCATCGGTATCCTCCCAAGTCATTGAAGGAAATATGCCCTAGAGGAAATAATAAAGTTATTATTTATTTCCTTATTTCATGATAAATGTTTATTATTCATGCTAGAATTGTATTAATCAGAAACTTAGTACATGTGTGAATACATAGACAAAACAAAGTGTACCTAGTATGCCTCTACTTGAGTAGTTCGTTTATCAAAGATGGTTATGTTTCCTAACCATAGACATGTGTTGTCATTTTATGAACGAGGTCACATCATTAGGAGAATGATGTGATGGCCAAGACCCATTCGTCAGCTTAGCATTATGATCGTTACAGTTTCATTGCTACTGCTTTCTTCATGACTTATACATGTTCCTCAGACTATGAGATTATGCAACTCCCGAATACCGGAGGAACACCTTGTGTGCTATCAAACGTCACAACATAACTGGGAGATTATAAAGATGCTCTACAGGTGTCTCCGATGGTGTTTGTTGAGTTGGCATAGATCGAGATTACGATTTGTCACTCCGTGTATCGGAGAGGTATCTCTGGGCCCTCTCGGTAATGCACATCACTATAAGCCTTGCAAGCATTGTGACTAATGAGTTAGTTGCGGGATGATGCATTACAGAACGAGTAAAGAGACTTGCCGGTAACGAGATTGAACTAGGTATTGAGATACCGACGATCGAATCTCAGGCAAGTAACATACCGATGACAAGGGAACAACGTATGTTGTTATGCGGTTTGACCGATAAAGATCTTCGTAAAATATGTAGGAACCAATATGAGCATCCAGGTTACGCTATTGGTTATTGGCCGGAGATGAGTCTCGGTCATGTCTACATAGTTCTCGAACCCATAGGGTCCGCACGCTTAACGTTTTGTAACGATTTGTATTATGAGTTATGTGATTTGCTGACCGAAGTTTTTTCGGAGTCCCGGATGAGATCAGGGACATGACGAGGAGTCTCGAAATGGTCGAGACATACACATCGATATATTGGAAGGCTATATTCGGACATTGGAAAGGTTCTGAGTGATTCGGGTATTTTTGAAGTACCGGAGAGTTACAGGAATTCGTATTCGGCCTTAATGGGCCATACGGGAAAGGAGAGAAAGGCCTCAAGGGTGGCCGCGCCCCTTCCCCATGGACTGGTCTGAATTGGACTAGGGAAAGGGGGCACCCCCTTCCTTCCTTCTCCTTATCCCTTCCCTTTTTCCTATTCCATGTGGGAGGTGGAATCCTACTTGGACTAGGGAGTCCTAGTAGGACTCCACACTTTGGGCGCGCCCTATGAGGGTCGGCCTTCTCCTCCCTTCATCCTTTATGTACGTGGCCAGGGGGCACCCCATAGACACACAAGTTGATCATTGATCTCTTAGCCATGTGCAGTGCCCCCTCCACCATAATCCACCTCAGTCATATCGTTGTAGTGCTTAGGCGAAGCCCTGTGCCGGTAGCTTCATTATCATCATCATCATCACGCCGTTGTGCTGACGAATCTCTCCCTCGACACTCTGCTGGATCGTGAGTTCTTGGGACGTCACCGAGCCGAACGTGTGCAGATCGCTGAGGTGCCATACTTTCGGTACTAGGATCGGTTGATCGTGAAGACGTACGACTACATCAACCGCGTTGATCATAACAATTACGCTTTCGGTCTACGAGGGTACGTGGACAATACTCTCCTCTCTCGTTGCTATGCATCACCATGATCTTGTGTGTGCGTAGGATTTTTTTTTTTTTGAAATTACTACGTTCCCCAACAATGGCATTCGAGCCAGGTTTATGCGTAGATGTTATATGCACTAGTAGAACACAAGTGAGTTGTGGGCGGTAATAGTCATACTGCTTACTAGCATGTCATACTTTGATTCGGCGGTATTGTTGGATGAAGCGGCCCGGACCGATATTTCGCGTACGCTTACGCGAGACTGATTTTACCGACATGCTTCGCACACAGGTGGCTGGCGGGTGTCAGTTTCTCCAACTTTAGTTGAATCGAGTGTGACTACGTCCGGTCCTTGTTGAAGGTTAAAACAACACATACTTGACAAAAAATCGTTGTGGTTTTGATGCATAGGTAGAACGGTTCTTGCTCAGCCACGTAAAACTTGCAACAACAAAGTAGAGGACGTCTAACTTGTTTTTGCAGGGCATTTTGTGATGTCATATGGTCAAGACGTGATGAGATATAAATTGTTGTATGAGATGATCATGTTTTTTGAAATTATCGGGAACTGGCAGGAGCCTTATGGTTGTCTCTTTATTGAATAAGATGCAAGTGTCATGTAATTGCTTTACTTTATCGCTATGCGATAGCAATAGTTGCAAAAGCAATAGTTGGCGAGACGACCATATGACGAAACGTTGATAGATATCAAGATGATAGAGATCATGGTGTCATGCCGGTGACGATAGAAATCATGACGGTACTTTGGAGATGGAGATCAAAGGCACAAGATGATGATGGCCATATCATGTCACATATTTTGATTGCACGTGATGTTTATCTTTTATACATCTTATTTTGCTTGGTTCGGCGGTAGCTTTATAAGATGATCCCTTACTAAAATTTCAAGGTATAAGTGTTCTCCCTGAGTATGCACCGCTGCGACAATTCTTCGTGCTGAGACACCACGTGATGATCGGGTGTGATAAGCTCTACGTTTACATACAACGGGTGCAAGCCAGTTTTGCACACGCAGAATACTCGGGTTAAACTTGACGAGCCTAGCATATCCAGATATGGCCTCGGAACACTGAGACCGGAAGGTCGAGCATGAATCATATAGTAAATATGATCAACATAGTGATGTTCACCATTGAAAACTACTCCATCTCACGTGATGATCGGACATGGTTTAGTTGATATGGATCACGTGATCACTTAGATGATTAGAGAGATGTCTATCTAAGTGGGAGTTCTTAAGTAATATGATTAATTGAAATTTAATTTATCATGAACTTAGTCCTGGTAGTATTTGCATAACTATGTTGTATATCAATAGCTCGCGATATAGCTCCCCGTTTATTTTTGATATGTTCCTAGAGAATAACTATGTTGAAAGATGATATAGTAGCAATGATGTGGACTAGGTCTGTGATCTGAGGATTATCCTCATTGCTGTACAGAAGAATTATGTCCTTGATGCACCGCTAGGTGACGGACCTATTGCAGGAGCAGATGTATACATTATGAACATTTGGCAAAGCTCAGTATGATGACTACTTGATAGTTTAGTGCACCATGCTTTACGGCTTAGAACCGGGACTTCAAAATGTTTTGAATGCCACGGAGCATATAAGATGTTCCAAGAGTTGAAATTGGTATTTCATACTCATGCCCGTGTCAAGAGGTATGAGGCCTCTGACAGTACTTTGCCTACAAGATGGAGGAGAATAGCTAAACCAGTGAGTATGTGCTCAGATTGTCTGTGTACTACAATTGCTTGAATCAAGTGGGAGTTAATCTTCTAGATAAGATAATAATTGACAAAGTTCTCTAGTCACTATCACCAAGTTACTAGAACTTCGTGATGAACTATAATATGCAAGGGACAACGGAAACAATTCCCAAGCTCTTCGCGATGCTAAAATCGGCGAAGGTAGAAATCAAGAAAAGCATCAAGTGTTGATGGTTAACAAGACCACTAGTTTCAAGAAAAGGGCAAAGGGATAGAAAGCAAACTTCAAGAAGAATGACAAACAAGTTGTCACTCACGTGAAGAAGCCCAAAGCTACACCCAAGCCTGAAACTGAGTGCTTCTACTGCAAAGGAAATGGTCACTGGAAGTGGAACTGCCCTAGATACTTGGCGAATAAGAAGGATGGCAAAGTGAATAAAGGTATATTTGATATACATGTTATTGATATGTACTTTACTAGTGTTTATAGCAACCCCTCGGTATTTGATACTCGTTCAGTTGCTAAGAGTAGTAACTCGAAACGGGAGTTGCAAAAATAAACAGAGACTAGTTAAGGACGAGGTGATGATGTGTGTTGGAAGTGATTCCAAGGTTGATAAGATCACCATGGCACACTCCCTTTACCTTCGGGATTAGTGTTGAACCAAAAAATAAATGTTGTTTGGTGTTTGCGTTGAGCATGAATATGATTGGATCATGTTTATTGCAATATGGTTATTCATTTAAGTCAAAGAATAATTTTTGTTCTATTTAAATGAATAAAACTTTCTATGGTCATACACTCAATATAAATGGTTTATTGAATCTCGATCGTAGTGATACACATATTCATAATATTGAAGCCAAAAGATTCAAAGTTATTAATGATAGTGCAACGTATTTGTGGCACTACCGTTTAGGTCATATTGGTGTAAAGCGCATGAAGAAACTCCATGCCGATGGGCTTTTGGAATGACTTGATTATAAATCACTTGATGCTTGCGAACCATGCCTCATGGACAAGATGACTAAGACTCCGTTCTCCGGAACAATGGAGCGAGCAACTGACTTATTGGAAATAATACATACTAATGTATGCGGTCCGATGAGTGTTGAGGCTCGCGGTGTTGGAAATATGCCCTAGAGGCAATAATAAAATGGTTATTATTGTATTTCCTTGTTCATGATAATTGTCTATTGTTCATGCTATAATTGTATTGACTGGAAACCGTAATACATGTGTGAATACATAGACCACAACATGTCCCTAGTGAGCCTCTAGTTGACTAGCTCGTTGATCAAAGGATGGTTAGGGTTTCCTAACCATGGACATTGGATTTCATTGATAACGGGATCACATCATTAGGAGAATGATGTGATGGACAAGACCCAAACCTAAGCATAGCACAAAGACCGTGTAGTTCGTTTGCTAAAGCTTTTCTAATGTCAAGTATCATTTCCTTAGACCATGAGATTGTGCAACTCCCGGATGCCGTAGGAATGCTTTGGGTGTGCCAAACGTCACAACGTAACTAGGTGGCTATGTGCACTACGGGTATCTCCGAAGGTGTCTGTTGGGTTGGCACGAATCGAGACTGGGATTTGTCACTCCGTATGACGGAGAGGTATCTCTGGGCCCACTCGGTAATGCATCATCATAATGAGCTCAATATGACTAATGAGTTGGTCACGGTATCATGCATTACGGTACGAGTAAAGTGACTTGCCAGTAACGAGATTGAACGAGGTATTGGGATACCGACGATCGAATCTCGGGCAAGTAACGTACCGATTGACAAAGGGAATTGTATACGGGATTGATTGAATCCCCGACATCGTGGTTCATCTGATGAGATCACCGTGGAACATGTGGGAGCCAACATGGGTATCCAGATCCAGCTGTTGTTTATTGGCCAGAGAGCTGTCTCGGTCATGTCTGCATGATTCCCGAACCCGTAGGGTCTACACACTTAACGTTCGCTGACGCTAGAGTTGTCATGGGAATTAGTGTGCAGTTACTGAATGTTGTTCGGAGTCCCGGATGAGATCCCAGACGTCACGAGAAGTTCCGGAATGGTTCGGAGGTAAATATTTATGTATGGGAAGTCCTATTTTGGCCACCGGAAAATGTTCAGGATTTTTCGGTATTGTACCGGGAAGGTTCTAGAAGGTTCCGGAGTGGGGCCCACCTGTATGGGGGGACCCACATGAACGTGGGTAGTGGGGGCAAGGCCCCACACCCCTGGTCAAGGCGCACCAAGATTCCCCCTTAGAAGGAATAAGATCATATCCCGAAGGGATAAGATCAAGATCCCTAAAAAGGGGGGATAACAATCGTTGGGATAGGGAAATGATGGGATTTCTTTCCCCCACCTTTGCCAACGCCCCAATGGACTTGGAGGGTAAGAAACCAGCCCCCTCCACCCCTATATATAGTGGGGAGGCGCATGGGAGCCGCACCCCTTCCACTGGCGCAGCCCTCTCCCTCCCCAACACCTCCTCTGTAGTAGTAGTGCTTGGCGAAGCCCTGCCGGAGAACTGCAAGCTCCACCACCACGCGTCGTGCTGCCAGAGCTCTCCCTCAACTTCTCCTCTCCCCTTGCTGGATCAAGAAGGAGGAGACGTCCCCGGTCTGTACGTGTGTTGAACGCGGAGGCGCCGTTGTTCGACGCTTAGATCGGAATCAACCGCGATCTGAATTGCTGCGAGTATGACTCCTTCATCCGCATTCTTGTAACGCTTCCGCATCGCTATATTCAAGGGTATGAAGATGCACTCCCCTCTCTCTCGTTGCTAGTCTCTCCATAGATTGATCTTGGTGATGCGTAGAAAATTTCAATTTCTGCAACGATCCCCAACAGTGGCATCATGAGCTAGGTCTATGCATAGTTTCTATGCACGAGTAGAACACAAGTTGTTGTGGGTGTCGATTTTGTCAATTTACTTGCCATTACTAGTCTTATCTTGATTTGGCGGCATCGTGGGATGAAGCGGCCCGGACCAACCTTACACGTACTCTTACGTGAGACAGGTTCCACCGACTGACATGCACTAGTTGCATAAGGTGGCTAGCGGGTGTCTGTCTCTCCCACTTTAGTCGGATCGGATTCGATGAAAAGGGTCCTTATGAAGGGTAAATAGAAATTGGCATATCACGTTGTGGTTTTGGCATAGGTAAGAAACGTTCTTGCTAAGAAACCTATAGCAGCCACGTAAAAACTTGCAACAACAATTAGAGGACGTCTAACTTGTTTTTGCAGCATATGCGGTGTGATGTGGTATGGCCAAAAAGGATGTGATGAATGATATATGTGATATATGAGATTGATCATGTTCTTGTAATAGGAATCACGACTTGCATGTCGATGAGTATGACAACCGGCAGGAGCCATAGGAGCTGTCTTAATTTATTTATGACCTGCGTGTCAACATAAACGTCATGTAATTACTTTACTTTATTGCTAAACAATTAGCCATAGTAGTAGAAGTAATAGATGACAAGACAACTTCATGAAGACACGATGATGGAGATCATGATGACGGATATCATGGTGTCATGCCGGTGACGATGATGATCATGGCGCCCCGAAGATGGAGATCAAAAGGAGCAAAATGATATTGGCCATATCATGTCACTATTTGATTGCATGTGATGTTTATCATGTTTTACATCTTATTTGGTTAGAATGACGGTAGCTTAAATAAGATGATCCCTTGCAATAATTTCAAGAAAGTGTTCCCCCTAACTGTGCACCGTTGCGAAGGCTCGTTGTTTCGAAGAACCACGTGATGATCGGGTGTGATATATTCTAACGTTCGAATACAACGGTTGGAAGCCAGATTTACACACGCAATACACTTAGGTTGACTTGACGAGCCTAGCATGTACAAACATGGCCTCGGTGTTGGAAATATGCCCTAGAGGCAATAATAAAAGCATTATTATTATATTTCCTTGTTCATGATAATTGTCTTTATTCGTGCTATAATTGTGTTATCCGGAAATCGTAATACATGTGTGAATAACAGACAACAACATGTCCCTAGTAAGCCTCTAGTTGACTAGCTCGTTGATCGATAGATAGTCATGGTTTCCTGACTATGGACATTGGATGTCATTGATAACGAGATCACATCATTAGGAGAATGATGTGATGGACGAGACCCAATCCTGAACATAGCATAAGATCGCATAGTTCGTTTGCTAGAGTTTTCCAATGTCAAGTATCCTTTCCTTAGACCATAAGATCGTGTAACTCCCGGACACCGTAGGAGTGCTTTGGGTGTGCCAAACGTCACAACATAACTGGGTGACTATAAAGGTATACTACGGGTATCTCCGAAAGTATCTGTTGGGTTGACACGGATCGAGACTGGGATTTGTCACTCCGCTTGATGGAGAGGTATCACCGGGCCCTCTCGGTAATGCATCATCATAATGAGCTCAATGTGATCAAAGTGTTTGATCACGGGATCATGCATTACGGTATGAGTAAAGTGACTTGCCGGTAACGAGATTGAACGAGGTATTGGCATACCGACGATCGAATCTCGGGCAAGTAAAATACCGATTGACAAAGGGAATCGTATACGGGGTTAATTGAATCCTCGACATCGTGGTTCATCCGATGAGATCATCGTGGAGCATGTGGGAGCCAACATGGGTATCCAGATCCCGCTGTTGGTTATTGCCCGAGAGCCGTCTCGGTCATGTCTGCATGTCTCCCGAACCCGTAGGGTCTACACACTTAAGGTTCGGTGACGCTAGGGTTGTGAAGATATGTATATGCAGTAACCCGAATGTTGTTCGGAGTCCCAGATGAGATCCCGGACGTCACGAGGAGTTTCAGAATGGTCCGGAGGTAAAGATTTATATATGGGAATTTGTCATACGGACACCGGGAAGTTTCGGGGGCATATCGGTATTGTACCGGGGCCACCGGAGGGGTTCTGGGGGTCCACCGGGAGGGGCCACCTCTCCTGGAGGGCCTTATGGGCTGTATGAGGAAGGGAACCAGCCCAAAGTGGGCTGGTGCACCTCCCCCCCAAGGGCCCATGCGCCTAGGGTTTGGGGGGAACCCTAAAGGGGGCGCCGCCCTTGCTTGGGGGGCAAGTCCCCCCTCCCTGGCCGCCGCCCCCCTCTAGATCCCATCTAGAGGGGCCGGCCCCCCTTGCCCCTTCCCCTATAAATAGAGGGTTGAGGGGAGGGCTGCAACACACAATCCAAGGCGCAGCCCCTCCCCTCCCCAACACCTCTCCTCCTCCGTGCGCGCTTGGCGAAGCCCTGTCGGAGTACTGCTACACCAACAACACCACGCCGTCGTGCTGTTGTTGGAGTCTTCTTCCTCAACCTCTCCTTCCACTTGCTGGATCAAGAAGGAGGAGACGTCGATCATCCCGTACGTGTGTTGAACGCGGAGGTGCTGTCCGTTCGGCACTTGGTCATCGGTGATCTGAATCACGGCGAGTACGACTACGTCATCACCGTTCCCTGAACGCTTCCGTGCGCGATCTACAAAGTGGTATGTAGATGCAATCTCTCTCCCATGACTCGTTGCTTAGATGAACTCATATATGGATCTTGGTGAAACCGTAGGAAAAATTTTAATTTTTTGCAACGTTCCCCAACAGTGGCATCATAAGCCAGGTCTATGCGCAGTTCTCTATTGCACGAGTAGAACACAATTTGTTGTGGGCGTAGTTGTTGTCAACTTTCTTGCCGCTACTAGTCTTATCTTGCTTCAGCGGTATTGTGGGATGAAGCTGCCCGGACCAACCTTACACGTACGCTTACGTGAGACCGGTTCCACTGACTAACATGCAGTAGTTGCATAAGGTGGCTGGCGGGTGTCTGTCTCTCCCACTTTAGTTGGAGCGGATTCGATGAAAAGGGTCCTTATGAAGGGTAAATAGAAGTTGACAAATCACGTTGTGGCTTTCACGTAGGTAAGAAAACGTTCTTGCTAGAACCCTAATTCAGCCACGTAAAACTTGCAACAAAAATTAGAGGACGTCTAACTTGTTTTTGCAGCAAGTGCTTTGTGATATGATATGGCCAAAGTTGTGATGAATGATGAATGATCTATATGTGATGTATGAGATGTTCATGCTATTGTAATAGGAATCATGACTTGCATGTCGATGAGTATGACAACCGGCAGGAGCCATAGGAGTTGTCTTTATTTTGTATGACCTGTGTGTCATTGAGAAACGCCATGTAAATTACTTTACTTTATTGCTAAACGCGTTAGCCATAGTAGTAGAAGTAATAGTTGGTGAGCAACTTCATGGAGACACGATGATGATGATGGAGATCATGGTGTCAAGCCGGTGACAAGATGATCATGGAGCCTCAAGATGGAGATCAAAGGAGCTATGTGATATTGGCCATATCATGTCATGTTTATTATTTGATTGCATGTGATGTTTATCATGTTTTGCATCTTGTTTACTTAAAACGATGGTAGTAAATAAGATGATCCCTCATAATAATTTCAAGAAGTGTTCCCCCTAACTGTGCACCGTTGCGACAGTTCGTTGTTTCGAAGCACCACGTGATGATCGGGTGTGATAGATTCTAACGTTCACATACAACGGGTGTAAGACAGATTTACACATGCAAACACTTAGGTTGACTTGACGAGCCTAGCATGTACAGACATGGCCTCGGAACACAGAAGACCGAAAGGTCGAGCATGAGTCGTATAGAAGATACGATCAACATGAAGATGTTCACCGATGTTGACTAGTCCGTCTCACGTGATGATCGGACACGGCCTAGTTGACTCGGATCATGTAATACTTAGATGACTAGAAGAGGGATGTCTATCTAAGTGGGAGTTCATTAAATAATTTGATTAGATGAACTTTATTATCATGAACTTAGTCTAAATATTTACAATATGTCTTGTAGATCAAATGGCCAACGTAGTCCTCAACTTCAACGCGTTCCTAGAGAAAACCAAGCTGAAAGACGATGGCAGCAACTATACGGACTGGGTCCGGAACCTGAGGATCATCCTCATAGCTGCCAAGAAAGATTATGTCCTACGAGCACCGCTGGGTGACGCACCTGTTCTCCCTGCTGAACAAGACGTTATGAACGCTTGGCAGTCACGTTCCGATGATTACTCCCTCGTTCAGTGCGGCATGCTTTACAGCTTAGAGCCGGGGCTCCAAAAACGTTTTGAGAGACACGGAGCATATGAGATGTTCAAAGAGCTAAAAATGGTTTTCCAAGCTCATGCCCGGGTCGAGAGATATGAAGTCTCCGACAAATTCTTTAGCTGTAAGATGGAGGAAAATAGCTCTGTCAGTGAACACATACTCAAGATGTCTGGGTTGCACAACCGCTTGACTCAACTGGAAGTTAATCTCCTGGATGAAGCGGTCATTGACAGAATCCTCCAGTTGCTTCCACCTAGCTACAAGAGCTTTGTGATGAACTACAACATGCAGGGGATGGTAAAGACCATTCCCGAGGTATATGCTATGCTAAAATCAGCAGAGGTAGAAATCAAGAAGGAACATCAAGTGTTGATGGTGAATAAAACCACTAAGTTCAAGAAGGGCAAGGGTAAAAAGAACTTCAAGAAGGACGGCAAGGAAGTTGCCGCGCCCGGTAAGCAAGGGAAGAAGCCAAAGAATGGACCCAAGCCCGAGTCTGAGTGCTTTTATTGCAAGGGAAGTGGTCACTGGAAGCGGAACTGCCCCAAATACTTAGCGGACAAGAAGGCCGGCAAAACTAAAGGTATATGTGATATACATGTAATTGATGTGTACCTTACCAATACTCGTAGTAGCTCTTGGGTATTTTATACCGGTGCAGTTGCTCACATTTGTAACTCAAAGCAGGAGCTGCGGAATAAACGGAGACTGGCGAAGGACGAGGTGACGATGCGCGTCAGGAATGGTTCCAAGGTCGATGTGATCGCCGTCGGCACGCTACCTCTACATTTACCTACGGGATTAGTTTTAAACCTCAATAATTGTTATTTAGTGCCAAGTTTGAGCATGAACATTGTGTCTGGATCTCGTTTAATTCGAGATGGCTACTCATTTAAATCCGAGAATAATGGTTGTTCTATTTATATGAGAGATATGTTTTATGGTCATGCTCCGATGGTTAATGGTTTATTCTTAATGAATCTCGTACGTGATGATACACATATTCATAGTGTGAATACCAAAAGAGTTAAAGTTGATAACAATAGTCCCACATATTTGTGGCACTGCCGCCTTGGTCACATAGGTGTCAAACGCATGAAGAAGCTCCATGCAGATGGACTTTTAGAGTCTCTTGATTATGAATCATTTGACACGTGCGAACCATGCCTCATGGGTAAAATGACCAAGACTCCGTTCTCAGGAACAATGGAGCGAGCAACCAACTTATTGGAAATCATACATACCGATGTGTGCGGTCCAATGAGTGTTGAGGCTCGCGGTGGCTATCGTTATGTTCTCACCCTCACTGATGACTTGAGTAGATATGGGTATATCTACTTAATGAAACACAAGTCTGAGACCTTTGAAAAGTTCAAGGAATTTCAGAGTGAGGTTGAGAATCAACGTGATAGAAAGATCAAGTTTCTACGATCAGATCGTGGAGGAGAATACTTGAGTCACGAATTTGGCACACACTTAAGAAAATATGGAATAGTTTCACAACTCATGCCGCCTGGAACACCTCAGCGTAATGGTGTGTCCGAACGTCGTAATCGCACTCTATTAGATATGGTACGATCTATGATGTCTCTTACCGATTTACCGCTATCTTTTTGGGGCTATGCTTTAGAGACTGCCGCATTCACTTTAAATAGGGCTCCATCAAAATCCGTTGAGACGACACTGTATGAATTATGGTTTGGGAAGAAACCTAAGCTGTCGTTTCTAAAAGTTTGGGGATGCGATGCTTATGTCAAGAAACTTCAACCTGAAAAGCTCGAACCCAAGTCAGAAAAATGCGTCTTCATAGGATACCCTAAAGAAACTATTGGGTATACCTTCTACCTCAGATCCGAAGGCAAGATCTTTGTTGCCAAGAATGGATCCTTTCTAGAGAAAGAGTTTCTCTCGAAAGAAGTAAGTGGGAGGAAAGTAGAACTTGATGAAGTGTTACCTCTTGAACCGGAAAATGGCGAAACTCAAGAAAACGTTCCTGAGGTGCCTGCACCGACTAGAGAGGAAATTAATGATGATGATCAAGATACTTCTAATCAAGCTCCTACTGAAATTCGAAGGTCCACAAGGACACGTTCCGCACCAGAGTGGTACGGCAACCCTATCTTGGAAATCATGTTGTTAGACAACGGTGAACCTTCGAACTATGAGGAAGCAATGGCGGGCCCGGATTCTGACAAATGGCTAGAAGCCATGAAATCCGAGATAGGATCCATGTATGAAAACGAAGTATGGACTTTGACTGACTTGCCCGTTGAACGGCGAGCCATAGAAAATAAATGGATCTTTAAGAAGAAGACAGACGTGGATGGTAATGTGACCATCTATAAAGCTCGGCTTGTCGCTAAGGGTTATCGACAAGTTCAAGGGGTTGACTACGATGAGACTTTCTCACCGGTAGCGAAGCTGAAGTCCGTCCGAATCATGTTAGCAATTGCCGCATTCTACGATTATGAAATATGGCAAATGGACGTCAAAACGGCATTCCTTAATGGTTTCCTTAAGGAAGAATTGTATATGATGCATCCGGAAGGTTTTGTCGATCCTAAGAATGCTGACAAGGTGTGCAAGCTCCAACGCTCGATTTATGGGCTGGTGCAAGCATCTCGGAGTTGGAACATTCGCTTTGATGAGATGATCAAAGCGTTTGGGTTTACACAGACTTATGGAGAAGCCTGTGTTTACAAGAAAGTGAGTGGGAGCGCTGTAGCATTTCTCATATTATATGTAGACGACATACTTTTGATGGGAAATGATATAGAACTCTTGGACAGCATTAAGGCCTACTTGAATAAAAGTTTTTCAATGAAGGACCTTGGAGAAGCTGCTTATATATTAGGCATCAAGATCTATAGAGATAGATCAAGACGCCTCATAGGTCTTTCACAAAGCACATACCTTGATAAGATATTGAAGAAGTTCAATATGAATCAATCTAAGAAGGGGTTCTTACCTGTGTTACAAGGTGTGAAATTGAGCTCAGCTCAATGTCCGACCACGGCAGTAGATATAGAAGAGATGAGTGTCATCCCCTATGCCTCAGCCATAGGTTCTATTATGTATGCCATGCTGTGTACCAGACCTGATGTAAACCTTGTCGTAAGTTTGGTAGGAAGGTACCAAAGTAATCCCGGCAAGGAACACTGGACAGCGGTCAAGAATATCCTGAAGTACCTGAAAAGGACTAAGGAAATGTTTCTCGTTTATGGAGGTGACGAAGAGCTCGTCGTAAAGGGTTACGTCGACGCTAGCTTCGACACAGATCTGGATGACTCTAAGTCACAAACCGGATACGTGTATATTTTGAATGGTGGGGCAGTAAGCCGGTGCAGTTGCAAGCAGAGCATTGTGGCGGGATCTACATGTGAAGCGGAGTACATGGCAGCCTCGGAGGCAGCACATGAAGCAATTTTGGTGAAGGAGTTCATCACCGACCTCGGAGTCATACCCAATGCGTCGGGGCCAATCAAACTCTTCTGTGACAACACTGGAGCTATTGCACTTGCAAAGGAGCCCAGGTTTCACAAGAAGACCAGGCACATCAAGCGTCGCTTCAACTCCATTCGTGAAAATGTTCAAGATGGAGACATAGAAATTTGTAAAGTGCACACGGATCTGAATGTCGCCGATCCGTTGACTAAACCTCTCCCTAAGGCAAAACATGATCAGCACCAGAACTCTATGGGTGTTCGATTCATCACAATGTAACTAGATTATTGACTCTAGTGCAAGTGGGAGACTGTTGGAAATATGCCCTAGAGGCAATAATAAAAGCATTATTATTATATTTCCTTGTTCATGATAATTGTTTCTATTTGTGCTATAATTGTGTTATCCGGAAATCGTAATACATGTGTGAATAACAGACAACAACATGTCCCTAGTAAGCCTCTAGTTGACTAGCTCATTGATCGATAGATAGTCATGGTTTCCTGACTATGGACATTGGATGTCATTGATAACGAGATCACATCATTAGGAGAATGATGTGATGGACGAGACCCAATCCTGAACATAGCATAAGATCGCATAGTTCGTTTGCTAGAGTTTTCCAATGTCAAGTATCCTTTCCTTAGACCATGAGATCGTGTAACTGCCGGACACCGTAGGAGTGCTTTGGGTGTGCCAAATGTCACAACGTAACTGGGTGACTATAAAGGTATACTACGGGTATCTCCGAAAGTATCTGTTGGGTTGACACGGATCGAGACTGGGATTTGTCACTCCGCTTGACGGAGAGGTATCACCGGGCCCTCTCGGTAATGCATCATCATAATGAGCTCAATGTGATCAAAGTGTTTGATCACGGGATCATGCATTACGGTACGAGTAAAGTGACTTGCCGGTAACGAGATTGAACGAGGTATTGGCATACCGACGATCGAATCTCGGGCAAGTAAAATATCGATTGACAAAGGGAATCGTATACAGGGTTAATTGAATCCTCGACATTGTGGTTCATCCGATGAGATCATCGTGGAGCATGTGGGAGCCAACATGGGTATCCAGATCCCGCTGTTGGTTATTGCCCGAGAGCCGTCTCGGTCATGTCTGCATGTCTCCCGAACCCGTAGGGTCTACACACTTAAGGTTCGGTGACGCTAGGGTTGTGAAGATATGTATATGTAGTAACCCGAATGTTGTTCGGAGTCCCGGATGAGATCCCGGACGTCACGAGGAGTTTCAGAATGGTCCGGAGGTAAAGATTTATATATGGGAAGTTGTCATACGGACACCGGGAAGTTTCGGGGGCATATTGGTATTGTACCGGGGCCACCGGAGGGGTTCTGGGGGTCCACCGGGAGGGGCCACCTCTCCCGGAGGGCCTTATGGGCTGTATGAGGAAGGGAATCAGCCCAAAGTGGGCTGGTGCGCCTCCCCCCCAAGGGCCCATGCGCCTAGGGTTTGGGGGGAACCCTAAAGGGGCGCCCCCCTTGCTTGGGGGGCAAGTCCCCCCTCCCTGGCCGCCGCCCCCCTCTAGATCCCATCTAGAGGGGCCGGCCCCCCTTGCCCCTTCCCCTATAAATAGAGGGGTGAGGGGAGGGCTGCAATACACAATCCAAGGCGCAGCCCCTCCCCTCCCCAACACCTCTCCTCCTCCGTGCGCGCTTGGCGAAGCCCTGTCGGAGTACTGCTACACCAACAACACTACGCCGTCGTGCTGTCGTTGGAGTCTTCTTCCTCAACCTCTCCTTCCACTTGCTGGATCAAGAAGGAGGAGACGTCGATCGTCTCGTACGTGTGTTGAACGCGGAGGTGCTGTCCGTTCGGCACTTGGTCATCGGTGATCTGAATCACGGCGAGTATGACTACGTCATCACCGTTCCCTGAACGCTTCCGTGCGCGATCTACAAAGTGGTATGTAGATGCAATCTCTCTCCCATGACTCGTTGCTTAGATGAGCTCATAGATGGATCTTGGTGAAACCGTAGGAAAAATTTTAATTTTCTGCAACGTTCCCCAACACTCGGAACACGGAAGAACGAAAGGTCGACATGAGTCGTATAGAAGCTACGATCAACATGGAGATATTCACCGATGATGACTAGTCCGTCTCACGTGATGATCGGACACGGCCTAGTTGACTCGGATCATGTATCACTTAGATGACTAGAGGGATGTCTATCTGAGTGGGAGTTCATTAATTAATCAGATGAACTTAATTATCATGAACATAGTCAAATGGACTTTGCAAATTATGTCGTAGCTTACGCTTTAGTTCTACTGTTTTAGATATGTTCCTAGAGAAAATTTAGTTGAAAGTTGATAGTAGCAATTATGCGGACTGGGTCCGTAAACTGAGGATTGTCCTCATTGTTGCGCAGAAGGATTATGTCCTTAATGCACCGCTCAGTGAGCTGAACCTCGAGCGTCGGTTGTGGATGTTGCGAACATTTGACATACACGTTTTGATGACTACATGATAGTTCAGTGTGTAATGCTAAATGGTTTAGAATTGTGGCAACAAAGACGTTTTTGAAATGTCGCAGAACATATGAGATGTTCCAAAGACTGAAACTGGAATTTCGGACTAGTGGTACAGTCAAGAGGTATGAGACCTTTGAAAAGTTTCTTAAGCCTGCAAACTAATGGAGAAAAGCTCAATCGTTGAGCATGTGCTCAGATTGTCTGAGTACTACAATCGCTTGAATCGAGTGGGAGTTAATCTTCCAAATGAGATAGTGATGGTACTCCATAGTCACTGCCACCAAGCTATTGGAGCTTCGTGATGAACTATAACATATCAAGGATAGACATAATGATCCTTGAGCAACTCGCGATGTTTGACACCGTGAAAGTAGAAACCAAGAAGAAGCATCAATTGTTTATGGTTAAACCACTAGTTTCAAGAAGGGAAAGGGAAAGAAGGGATACTTCATGAAACGACAAATCAGTTGCTGCTCTAGTTGAGAAACCCAAGGTTGAACCCAAACCCGAGACTAAGTGCTTCTATAATGAGGGGAACGGTCACTGAATCAGAACTACCCTAGATACTCGGTAGATGAGAAGGTTGGCAAGGTCGACAGAAGTATATTGGATATACATTATAATGTGTACTTTACTAGTACTCCTAGTAGCACCAGGGTATTAAAATACCGGTTCAGTTGCTAAGTGTTAGTGACTCGAAATAAAAGGCTACAAAATAAACGGAGACTAGCTGAAGGTGAGATGACGATATGTGTTGGAAGTGTTTCCAAGGTTGATGTGATCAAGCATCACATGCTCCCTCTACCATCGATATTGGTGTTAAACCTAAATAATTGTTATTTGGTGTTTGCATAGACATGATTGGATTATGTTTATCGCAATACGGTTATTCATTTAAGGAGAATAGTGGTTACTCTGGTTATTTAAATAATACCATCAATGGTATTGCACCTAAAATGAATGATTCATTGAATCTCGATCATAGTGATACACATGTTCATGCCAAAAGATATAATATAGTAATGATAGTACCACATACTTGTGGCACTGCAATTTGAGTCATGTTGGTATAAAACACATGAAGAAGATCCATGTTGATGGATCTTTGGACTCACTCGTTTTTGAAAAGATTAAGACATGCGAACCATGTCTATTGGTAGATATGCATGAAGAAACTCCATACAGATGGATCGTTTGGACTCACTTGATTTTGAATCACTTAAGACATGAAAATCATACCACATGGGCAAGATGACTGAAAGGCCTCGTTTTCAGTAAGATGGAACATGAAAGCAACTTGTTGGAAGTAATACATTTTGATGTGTGCAGTCCAATGAGTGTCGAGGCACGCAATGGATATCGTTATGTTCTTACTTCACAGATGATTTGAGTAGATACTTAGTATACTTACTTGATGAAACACAAGTCTGAATTGTTGAAAGGTTCAAGTAATTTCAGAGTGAAGTTGAAGATCGTCGTGACAAGAGGATAAAATGTCTATGATATGATCATGGAGATGAATATCTAAGTTACGAGTTTGGCACATGATTAAGACATCGTGGAAATTGTTTCACGACTAATACCGCCTGGAACACCATAGTGTGATGGTGTGTCCAAACATCATAACTGCACCCTATTGGATATGGTGCATACCATGATGTCTCTTATCGAATTACCACTATCGTTTATGGGTTAGGCATTAGAGACAACCGCATTCACTTTAAATAAGGCACCACACAATTCCGTTGAGACGACACCGTATGAACTATGGTTTATAGAAACCTAAGCTGTCATTTCTTAAAAGTTTGGGGCTACGACACTTATGTGAAAAGGTTTCAGGCTGATAAGCTCAAACCCAAAGCGGATGAATGCATCTTCATAGAATACCCAAAATATTTGGGTATACCTCCTATTTCAGATCCGGAAGCAAAAGTGATTGTTTCTAGAAACGGGTCCTTTCTAGAGGGAAAGTTTCTCTCGAAAGAATTGAGTGGGAGGATGGTGGAGACTTGATGAGGTTATTGAACCGTCACTTCAACTAGTGTGTAGTAGGACACAGGAAGTTGTTCCTGTGGCACCTACACCAATTGAAGTGGAAGCTTATGATAGTGATCATGAAACTTCGGATCAAGTCACTACCAAACCTCATAGGTCGACAAGGATGTGTACTACTTCAGAGTGGTAAGTAATCCTGTCTTGGAAGTCATGTTGCTAGACAACAATGAACCTACGAGCTATGGAGAAGCGATGGTGGGCCCGGATTCCGACGAATGGCTCGAGGCCATAAAATCCGAGAGAGGATCCATGTATAAAACAAAGTATAAACTTTGAAAGAACTACTTCACGGTCGTAAGACTGTTGGGTGCAGATGGATTTTAAAAGGAAGACGGACAATGATGGTAAGTGTCACCATTAAGAAAGCACGACTTGTCGTTAAGATGTTTTCCGACAAGTTCAAGGAGTTGACTACGATGAGACTTTCTCACTCGTAGCGATGCTAAGAGTCTGTTGGAATTATATTAGCAGTTACTGCATTATTTATGAAATCTTGCAGATAGGATGTCAAAACATTGTTTCCTCGACAATTTTCTTGAGGAAAGGTTGTATGTGATACAACCAGAAGGTTTTGTCAATCCTGAAAGATGCTAACAAGTATGCAAAGCTCCAGCAATCCTTCTAAGGACTGGAGTAAGCATCTCGGAGTTGGAATATACGCTTTGATCATGATCAATGATTTTGGGTTTATACAAAGTTTAGGAGAAACTTGTATTTCCAAATAAGTGAGTGGGAGCACTATAGAATTTCTGATGAGTATATGTTGTTGACATGTTGTTGATCGGAAATGATGTAGAATTTCTGGAAAGCATATAGGGTTGTTTGAAAAGTGTTTTTCAATGGAAAACCTGGATTAAGCTACTTGAACATTGAGCATCAAGATCTATAAAGATAGATCAAAAACCGCTTAATAGTACTTTCAAACAAACACATACCGTGACAAGATTTTGAAGGAGCTCAAAATAGATCGGCAAAGAAGGAGTTCTTGGCTGTGTTATAAGGTGTGAGTATTGAGTAAGACTCGAAACCTGGCCACAGCAGAATAGAGAGAAAGGACGAAGGTCGTCCCCTATGCTTTAGACGTAGGCCCTACAGTATGCTATGCTGTGTACCACACCTGAAGTGTGCCTTGCCATGAGTCAGTCAAGGGGTACAAGAGTGATCCAGGAATGGATGACAGGACAACGGTCAAAGTTATCCTTGGTAACTAGTGCATTGAGGAATTTTCTCGATTATGGAGATGGTAAAAGAGTTCGTCGTAAAGGGTTACGCCGATGCAAACTTTAACACTAATCCAAATTATTCTGAGTAGTAAACTGGATTTGTATAGTAGAACAGTTATTTGGAATAGCTCCAAATAGAGCGTGGTAGCTGCATCTAGGACATGACAGAGATTTGTAAAGCACACACGGATCTGAAAGATTCGGACCCGCTGACTAATAACCTCACTCACAAGCGAGATATGATCAAACCCCATGGGTGTTGAATTCATTACAATCACATAGTGATGTGAACTAGATTATTGAATCTAGTGCAAGTGGGAGACTATTGGAAATATGCCCTAGAGGCAATAATAAAATGGTTATTATTGTATTTCCTTGTTCATGATAATTGTCTATTGTTCATGCTATAATTGTATCGACTGGAAACCGTAATACATGTGTGAATACATAGACCACAACATGTCCCTAGTGAGCCTCTAGTTGACTAACTCGTTGATCAATATATGGTTATGGTATCCTAACCATGGACATTGGATGTCATTGATAACGGGATCACATCATTAGGAGAATGATGTGATGGACAAGACCCAAACCTAAGCATAGCACAAAGATCGTGTAGTTCGTTTGCTAAAGCTTTTCTAATGTCAAGTATCATTTCCTTAGACCATGAGATTGTGCAACTCCCGGATACCGTAGGAATGCTTTGGGTGTGCCAAACGTCACAACGTAACTGGGTGGCTATAAAGGTGCACTACGGGTATCTCCGAAAGTGTCTGTTGGGTTGGCACAAATCGAGACTGGGATTTGTCACTCCGTATGACGGAGAGGTATCTCTGGGCCCACTCGGTAATGCATCATCATAATGAGCTCAATGTGACTAATGAGTTGGTCATGGGATCATGCATTACGGTACGAGTAAAGTGACTTGCCGGTGACGAGATTGAACGAGGTATTGGGATACCAACGATCGAATCTCGGGCAAGTAACGTACCGATTGACAAAGGGAATTGTATACGGGATTGATTAAATCCCCGACATCGTGGTTCATCTGATGAGATCATCGTGGAACATGTGGGAGCCAAGATGGGTATCCAGATCCCGCTGTTGGTTATTGGCCAGAGAGCTGTCTCGGTCATGTCTGCATGATTCCCGAACCCGTAGGGTCTACACACTTAACGTTCGCTGACGCTAGAGTTGTCATGGGAATTAGTGTGCAGTTACTGAATGTTGTTCGGAGTCCCGGATGAGATCCCAGACGTCACGAGAAGTTCCGGAATGGTTTGGAGGTAAATATTTATGTATGGGAAGTCCTATTTTGGCCACCGGAAAATGTTCAGGATTTTTCGGTATTGTACCGGGAAGGTTCTAGAAGGTTCCGGAGTGGGGCCCACCTGTATGGGGGGACCCACATGAACGTGGGTAGTGGGGGCAAGGCCCCACACCCCTGGTCAAGGCGCACCAAGATTCCCCCTTAGAAGGAATAAGATCATATCCCGAAGGGATAAGATCAAGATCCCTAAAAAGGGGGGATAACAATCGGTGGGGAAGGGAAATGATGGGATTTCTTTCCCCCACCTTTGCCAACGCCCCAATGGACTTGGAGGGTAAGAAACCAGCCCCCTCCACCCCTATATATAGTGGGGAGGTGCATGGGAGCTGCACCCCTTCCCCTAGCGCAGCCCTCTCCCTCCCCAACACCTCCTCCGTAGTAGTAGTAGTGCTTGGCGAAGCCCTGCCGGAGAACTGCAAGCTCCACCACCACGCCGTCGTGCTGCCAGAGCTCTCCCTCAACTTCTCCTCTCCTCTTGCTGGATTAAGAAGGAGGAGACGTCCCCGGGATGTACGTGTGTTGAACGCGGAGGCGCCGTTGTCCGGCGCTTAGATCGGAATCAACCGCGATCTGAATCGCTGCGAGTATGAATCCTTCATCCGTGTTCTTGTAATGCTTCCGCATCGCTATATTCAAGGGTATGAAGATGCACTCCCCTCTCTCTCGTTGCTAGTCTCTCCATAGATTGGTCTTGGTGATGCGTTGAAAATTTCAATTTCTGCAACGATCCCCAACACGCGGCGGGTATCGTTATTTTCCGACCTTCACAAATGATTTATCTACTTGATAAAACATAAGTCTGACACATTTGAAAGGTTCAAAGAATTTTAGAGTGAAGTGGAAAATCATCGTAACAAGAAAAAGTTTCTATGATCTGATCGCGAAGATGAATATTTGAGTTACAAGTTTGGTCTTCATTTGAAACAATGTGGAATAGTTTCGCAACTCATGTCACCTGGAACACCAGAACGTAATGGTGTGTCCGAACGTCATAACCGTACTTTATTAGATATGGTGTGATCTATGATGTCTCTTACCGATTTACCACTATCGTTTTGGGGTTATGCATTAGAGACAACTGCATTCACATTAAAAAGGGCACCATCTAAATCCGTTGAGACGACACCGTATGAATTGTGGTTTAGCAAGAAACCTAAGTTGTCGTTTCTTAAATTTTGGGGTTGCGATGCTTATGTGAAAAGTTTTCATCCTGATAAGCTCAAGCCCAAAATCGGAAAAGTGCCTCTTCATAGGATACCCAAAAGTAATCGTTGGGCACACCTTCTATCTCAGATCCGAAGGCAAGATATTCGTTGATAAGAATGGATCCTTTCTAGAGAAGGAGTTTCTGTCGAAAGAAGTGAGTGGGAGGAAAGTAGAACTTGATAAGGTAATTGTACCTTCTCATGAAATGTCAAGTAGTTCATCATAGAAATCAGTTTCAGTGATGCCTACACCGATTAGTGAGGAAGTTAATGATGATGATCATGAAACTTCAGATCAAGTCACTACCGAAGCTTGTAGGTCAACCAAAATACGTTCGACACCAAAGTGGTACGGTAATCCTGTCCTAGAAGTCATGTTACTTGACCATGACTAACCTACGAACTATGAGGAAGAGATTATGAGCCCAGATTCTGCGAAATGGCTTGAGGCCATGAAATCTGAGATGGGATCCATGTATGAGAACAAAGTATGGACTTTGGTTGACTTTCCCGATGATCAGCAAGCCATAGAAAATAAATGGATCTTCAAGAGGAAGACAGGCGCTGATAGTAGTGTTACTATCTAAAAAGCTAGACTTGTCGAAAAGGGTGTTTGACAAAGTTCAAGGTGTTGACTACGATGAGATTTTCTCACTCGTAGTGATGCTTAAGTCTGTCCGAATCATGTTAGCAAATTGCCAGATTTTATGAAATCTGGCAAATGGATGTCAAAACTACATTCCTTAATGGATTTCTTAAAGAAGATTTGTATATGATACAACCAGAAGGTTTTGTCGATCCTAAAGGTGCTAACAAAATGTGCAAGCTCCAGCGATCCATCCATGGACTGATGCAAAGCATCTCAGAGTTGGAATATACGCTTTGATGAGTTGGTCAAAGCATATAGTTTTATACAGACTTGCGATGAAGCCTGTATTTACAAGAAAGTGAGTGGGAGCACTACAACCTTTATGATAAGTATATGTGAATGACATATTATTGATAGGAAATGATGTAGAATTTCCTGGAAAGCATAAAAGGAGTGTTGAAAGGAGTTTTTCAAAGAAAGACCTCGATGAAGCTGCTTACATATTGAGCATCAAGATCTATAGAGATAGATCAAGACGCTTGATAAGTTTTTTCAATGAGTATATACCTTGACAAATTTTTGAAGTAGTTGAAAATGGAACAGTCAAAGAAGGAGTTCTTGCCTGTATTGCAAGGTGTGAAATTGAGTAATTAAGACTCAAAGCCCGACCACGACAGAAGATAGAAAGAGAATGAAAGTCATTCCCTATGCCTCAGCCATAGGTTCTATAAAGTATGCCATGCTATGTACCAGATCTATTGTATACCCTACACTGAGTTTGGCAAGGGAGTACAATAGTGATCTAGGAGTAGATCACTGGACAGCGGTCAAAATTATCCTTAGTGGGATAAGGATGTGTTTCTCGATTATGGAGGTGAGAAAAGGTTCATCATAAAGGGTTATGTCGATGCAAGTTTTGACACTGATCCAGATGACTCTAAGTCTCAATCTGGATACATATTGAAAGTGGGAGCAATTAGCTAGAGTAGCTCCGTGTAGAGCATTGTTGACATAGAAATTTGCAAAATACATACGGATCTGAATATGGCAGACCCGTTGACTAAACTTCTCTCACAAGCAAAACATGATCACACCTTAGTACTATTTGGGTGTTAATCACATGGTGATGTGAACTAAGATTACTGACTCTAGTAAACCCTTTGAGTGTTGATCACATGGCGATGTGAACTATGGGTGTTAATCACATGGTGATGTGAACTGTTGGTGTTAAATCACATGGCGATGTGAAACTAGATTATTGACTCTAGTGCAAGTAGGAGACGAAAGGAAATATGCCCTAGAGGCAATAATAAAGTTATTATTTATTTCCTTATTTCATGATAAATTTTTATTATTCATGCTAGAATTGTATTAACCGGAAACTTAGTACATGTGTGAATACATAGACAAAACAAAGTGTCCCTAGTATGCCTCTACGTGAGTAGTTCGTTTATCAAAGATGGTCATGTTTCCTAACCATAGACATGTGTTGTCGTTTTATGAACGAGTTCACATCATTAGGAGAATGATGTGATGGACAAGACCCATTCGTTAGCTTAGCATTATGATCGTTACAGTTTCATTGCTACTGCTTTCTTCATGACTTATACATGTTCCTCAGACTATGAGATTATGCAACTCCCAAATACCGGATTAACACCTTGTGTCCTATCAAACGTCACAACGTAACTAGGTGATTATAAAGATGCTCTACAGGTGTCTCCGATGTTGTTTGTTGAGTTGGCATAGATCGAGATTAGGATTTGTCACTCAGTGTATCGAAGAGGTATCTCTGGGCCGTCTCGGTAATGCACATCACTATAAGCCTTGCAAGCATTGTAACTAATGAGTTAGTTGCGAGATGATGCATTACGGAACGAGTAAAGAGACTTGCCGGTAACGAGATTGAACTAGATATTGAGATACCGACGATCGAATCTCGACCAAGTAACATACTGATGACAAAGGGAACAACGTACGTTGTTATGCGGTTTGACCGATAAAGATCTTCGTAAAATATGTAGGAACCAATATGAGCATCCAGGTTCGGCTATTGGTTATTGACCGGAGATGAGTCTCGGTCATGTCTACATAGTTCTCGAACCCGTAGGGTCCGCACGCTTAACGTTTTGTGACGATTTCTATTATGAGTTATGTGATTTGATGACCGAAGTTTGTTTGGAGACCCGGATGAGATCGGGGACATGACGAGGAGTCTTGAAATGGTCGAGACGTAAAGATAGATATATTGGAAGGCTATATTCGGACATCGAAAATGTTCCGAGTGATTCGGGTATTTTTCAGAGTACCGGAGAGTTACGGGAATTCGTATCAGGCCTTAATGGGCCATACCAGAAAGGAGAGAAAGGCCTCAAGGGTGGTCGCGCCCCTTCCCCATGGACTGGTCCGAATTGGACTAGGGAAAGGGGGCGCCCCCTTCCTTCCTTCTCCTTCTCCCTTCCCTTTTTCCTATTCCATGTGGGAGGTGGAATCCTACTTGGACTAGGGAGTCCTAGTAGGACTCCACACTTTGGGTGCGCCCTATGAGGGCCGGCCTTCTCCTCCCTCCATCCTTTATATACGTGGTCAGGGGGCACCCCATAGACACACAAGTTGATCATTGGTCTCTTAGTCGTGTGCGGTGCCCTGCTCCACCATAATCCACATCTGTCATATCGTCGAAGTGCTTAGGCGTAGCCCTGCGCCGCTAGCTTCGTCATCACCGTCATCACGCCGTCATGCTAACGAAGCTCTCCCTCAACACTCTGCTGGATCATGAGTTCGTGGGACGTCACCGAGCCGAACGTGTGCAGATCACGGAGGTGCCGTACTTTCGGTACTAGGATCGGTCGACCGTGAAGACGTACGACTACATCAATCGTGTTGTCATAACGCTTCCCCTTTCAGTCTACGAGGGTACGTGGACAATAATCTCCCCTCTCGTTGCTATGCATCACCATGATCTTGCGTGTGCGTAGGATTTTTTTTTGAAATTACTACGTTCCCCAACATTCATCACCATGCTCGTTATACCAAAATCCTCATTATCAATTTTGTTCTTCTTTCTCGTTATTGTGTTCCACCATCTCCGTGACGAAGCCACGTGTGTCTGGCTAGACGATGATTGATGTCACACTGAGAGGGCCCTAAGAATATCTCTCCATCAACAGAGCAGCAAATCCCACTCTTGAACTATCTGGCCACTTGTCAAACTTTCCGATGAGCCTGTAAGTTGTCATTATGATCACCGTGTTACAGGTGACGTTTGAGCAACCCCAAAGCCCACCGTATGGTAAGAAGTGACCATGATACTCTCATGGTCTAAGTAGCAACTTCACAAGGTAACACTCTGTGTTATTACAATTGAATGCAGGCAATATTAACTCAATACATAACAAACAAGATTGGGTCGATTCAATATGATCGTTCTTCTAATGTCATAATCTCAATGTTGTTTTAGGATAATCATTATACTTAACGATATCCTAAGATCCGGAAAACATGATCAGCAACAACACTTGAGTTAGTCTTAGAGGCGAGACTAGGAACCTTTTATAACGTTTATCATTCTACACGTGCATATGAGTTTTCCACTGAATCGCATATTCCAGAATCATAGCAGTTATATAATAGAATATAAAATCTCAAATTATGAATATGGAAATATAATAATACAAATATTATCGCCTCTAGGGCATATTTCCAACAGGAAGCCCTTATGAGGAACCCTAGTCGTCCTTCTTTAATATCATACATCAATCTTCGGTATCTCATTGACCCCGAGTAGGGATCCAATTGGGCATCTCATGAAGCCCGGATATAACTCATAGTTAAGACAATTCTATGTTAAACTCAAATGAAAAAGTGGATTAGGCTGGTTTTGAGTATACTTGTACTGATGGTTTTCTTCGGCGGGAGCCCTCGTCCCTCGTCCCTAGCCCCTAGCCTTGATGTTGTTGCTGTCAACTAAAGGGTAAAATCAAAATTTATAAAGTTATTTATAAACAAAGGGTAACTTCAAAATTTATAGGAACAGTTGACAACTCCAGAATCTATACCGAAGTTCGAGCAGTTATTAATTATCTCAGCATCATCCAAATGAAAGGGGACAAAACTAAAATATGAAGCGTTAATAAGCTTGTTCCAAAAATTACAAAATCAAACCAATGACATTCCAAGGAAATTCCAACGATTCGCATGCATAACGTTATATTATGAATTATGATTACCCGTGTGTGCGTGCGCCCATGGTGTGTACTGTACTGGTAATCTTGCTCTGATCTATCTAACCCAGTGCGTGGGGCGATCCCTACTGGCAACATAACTAGACTTAACCCTAGCTATTGGTAGGGCAAACTAAGACTACACAGATCCACCTCCGACCAAATTTCCACCCACCTCATTGACGCCGGAAGGCACCCGGAGATGAGGGGAATTGGCGGTGGCGGAAGCCCTTACGAGGAGCCCTGAGGGAGTCCTGGATTAGAGGGTGTTCGGATGGCCGGACTATACCTTCAGCCGGACTCCTGGACTATGAAGATACAAGATTGAAGACTTCGTCCCGTGTCCGGATGGGACTTCCCTTGGCGTGGAAGGCAAGCTTGGCAATGCGGATATTTAGATCTCCTACCATTGTAACCGACTTTGTGTAACCCTAACCCTCTCCGGTGTCTATATAAACCGGAGGGTTTTAGTCCGTAGGAACACACAACATACAACAATCATAGAATAGGCTAGCTTCTAGGGTTTAGCCTCCTTGATCTCGTGGTAGATCTACTCTTGTACTACCCATATCATCAATATTAATCAAGCAGGACGTAGGGTTTTACCTCCATCGAGAGGGCCCGAACCTGGGTAAAACTTCGTGTCCCTTGTCTCCTGTTACCATCCGCATAGACGAACAGTTCGGGACCCCCTACCCGAGATCCGCCGGTTTTGACACCGACATTGGTGCTTTCATGGAGAGTTCCTCTGTGCCGTCGCAATCAGGAAGGATGCCTCTTCCCGTCTTTAAAGACGGCGCCGTTATTAAGGGAGCCTTGGTTGTCGGCCAAACCCTCCGGCTAGGTGGCTTTCTTATAACCACCTGTTCGGCTGTTGCACTGACGGTGACCTCTTGGGTCATCAAAAGCAATCTTCACGTCAGCTCAGAACTCATCGAGCAGTTAGATCCAATGGAGCTCTCTTCCGTAAACTAGCTCTTGGATTGCATCGCCGCCCTAGGGGTCGCTACAGATTACGACCAAGTTGGGCTTAAACCCGATCTAAGAGAAATTAACTCTCCCCAAGCCACCCATCACGTTGCCGTGGTCGAGGCGCAGTGCGGCGATCCTTCATCTATCTTAAGGACTAGCTACATCCGGATTCCCGATCCCTCCAAGCCGGATACCCGCGGAGGGGAGGACGTAACTCAAGACCTGAACTTAGAATCAGGCAGCGGGCTGGATTCATTTGACAACTTCCAAGAATCCAAACTTCAGAGTTCGGAAACTCCTTAGCCTTTGAGCCTCAGATTGGGTGAGGTTTCAGATTTAATTACACCCACCCACCCGAACGTAAGCGATCTATCCCAAATCAGGCAAAAGCCCGAAGAAACAGTACATCATTACTGGGCCAGATTCCTCCTGGTTATGAACATGATAAAGGACTGCCGCGAGGAAGACGCAATTTCAATATTCTGCAATAATTGCACGGACAAGGGAATCCTCAACATCATAAGTCGTCGCGATATTACGCGCTTCGCTGACTTGGCGTCCATAGTACAAAAGTACTGTGCGATGGAAAGTGCCCGGAAAACCGAAATAAAATTTTGGGACAACCCGGCTCTGAATAGAAACCCCGTCCAAAATAAAAGGGTGCATCATCGTCAAACACCTGAGTTAAACACCAAAAAACCAAAACCCTCTACTGGGCATGGAACCGTACTGGAAGGATGGCTTAATGGACCCTGTAACATTCACTGTACAGAGGGCGCCACACCAACTCATAGCCTTAGAGCATGTTGGATACTCCGGCAGGTGGCCAAAATGGGCGAAGATCTCCTAATTCCGAAGGCCGCAGAAAGCCACCCCAGGGTCACCAGTACAGTCTTAACAGTCTTCGAGACTTCCGCATCAAATAATATGCGAAAAAGAACACTCCGCAGCCTCGCCGAAGTCTACCAAGTAGCAACAATAAACCCATGGAGTGACACGGCTATTACTTTTAATGCCAGTGATGAACCTAAATTCCGAACAGCCCGAGCACCAGCCGCACTGGTCCTCAGTCCAATAGTGGACGGCTTTCGCCTCACCAAGGTACTCATGGATGGAGGCAGCGGATTGAACCTCATTTACGAGGAAACCCTTCAAAAAATGGAAATAGACTGGAACCACATTAAGCGAAGCAGCACAACCTTTAGAGGAATAATCCCTAGTCGTGAAGCGCTCTGTACAGGAAAAATCACACTAGATGTGGTGTTCGGCACGCCGGATAATTACAGGTCCGAAGAGGTCACGTTCCATGTGGCCCCGTTCAGTAGCGAATACCACGCTCTGCTCGGGCGGGAAGCATTTACAGTCTTCCAAGCAATACCCCATTACGGGTACATGAAGCTCAAGATGCCCGGGCCAAATGGAATCATCACTCTCGCTAGTGATCCGGACATAGCACTCCGCGCCGAAAATAAGATAGCCGCACTGGCCCTTGAGGCACTATCCGAAGCCCTAGCGGCTGAGGAGCTGACCGCGCTGCGCTTCGCGGTGAACAGGGACGATGTGATACTCAACAAGAGATCCAAGTCCACCTCCTTTAAACCAGCAGATGAAATAATCAAATTCCAGGTCCACACAACGGACCCCAATAAAATAGCTTCCATCGGGGCGCAATTACACCCTGATGTAGACGCCGCACTGCGAGAATTCCTACGTGAAAATTGGGACATCTTCGCCTGGCACCCTTCAGACATGCCAGGAATCCCACGCAGGCTGGCCAAACATAGCTTAAATATCCTAAAAGGATTCAAACCTGTCAAACAAACTCTTCAGCGTTTTTTCGAACCTAAGAGACAAGCCATGGGTGAGGAGCTAGCCAAGCTATTGGAGGCCGGATTCATCAGAGATATAAAACATCCAGACTGGCTAGCAAACCTGGTGATGGTACCAAAGAAGGACAAATCCTGGCGCCTGTGCGTTGATTTTAAAGACCTTAACAAGGCTTGCCCAAAGGATCCCTTCCCCCTCCCCCGCATCGATCAAATTATCGACGCTACCGCAGGACATGATTCGTTGTGCTTCCTCGACGCATATTCAGGCTACCATCAAATCAAGATGGCAGAAGCTGACCAAGACGCAACGACATTCATCACACCATACGGCCCATTTTGCTTCAACACGATGCCCTTTGGGCTCAAAAACGCCGGCACAACATATCAGCGCATGATTCAAACATGTCTGGCAAACCGGATCGGCAAAACAGTGGAGGCATACGTGGATGATGTGGTCGTAAAAACAAGACATGTCGTATCTCTAGTAGACGACTTGAGGCTTACATTTGACAATCTCCGAACATACGACATAAAGCTCAACCCGGAAAAATGTGTTTTCGGCGTTCCAGCCAGAAAGCTCTTGGGCTTCATTGTATCCGGTAGAGTAATTGAAGCAAATCCAGCCAAGATCCGAGCTCTGTCACAACTGGACATCCCAAAGGACCTCAAACAAATACAAAAATTAACAGGATGCGTGGCGGCTCTAAGCCGCTTTATCTCCCGTCTGGGAGAAAAGGCTCTACCTCTTTACCGCCTCCTTCGGTGCACCGAACACTTCGAGTGGACGGATGCCGCCATGGCTGGACTCAACGAAATAAAGACCACATTGGCAACAAACCCAGTCCTGACCGCGCCAAATATCGGCGAACCAATGCTATTGTACATTGCAGCTACCCACCAAGTTGTTAGCGCAGTGCTCGTCGTCGAACGAGAAACGGACGGACACAAATACCCCCTTCAAAAGCCGGTCTACTATGTGTCCACTGTCCTCACTCCATGCATATCACGGTACCCGCATTATCAAAAGATTGCATACGCGGTATTCATGGCATCCCGGAAGCTGCGACACTACTTTCAAGAGTGTTCGATAACAGTAGCCTTCGAAGTACCACTTAATAATATTATCAACAACCGCGAAGCAACGGGCCGGATTGCAAAATGGGCCATCGAGCTCCTCCCACTCGATATAACTTATAAGCCACGGCGAGCTATTAAGTCGCAAGTTTTGGCCGACTTCGTCGCGGAATGGACGGAGGCCGAACTCCCTAAAGAGTACGGCACATACTCAAACTGGATCATGCATTTCGACGGCTCTAAAATGTTGGACGGTCTGGGGGCTGGCGTCATTTTGACGTCCCCCACGGGCGGCACAATCCAATACATACTCCAGATTATGTACACAGACTCCAAGAATGCAGCCGAATATGAGGCCCTTTTACACGGTCTGCGGATGGCAGTATCCATGGGCATTCAGCACCTAGAGGTGCGAGGGGATTTGAACCTCGCAATATCCCAAATAAATGGAGACTTCGATGCCAAGGATCCAAAAATGGCAGCCTATCACAACGCCATCCTTAAAATGTCAGCTCGGTTCGAAGGGCTCGAATTTCATCATATAGCCCGGGAGAACAATCAGGCGGCAGACGTCCTGGCACGCATCGGCGCAAAACGCGACGCAGTCCCCCCAACGTCTTCTTGGAACGGCTGTTCAAGCCATCCGTAGTATGGGAAGGGGAATCCGGCAATAATATTCCGGACTCAATCGCACTGCCCAATGACGAACAATCGGACACAATCGGCAGATCCGTCAACGAAGTCACACCTTCAGCCCACGTAATAATGGTCGTTATTGCCCTGTGGATAGAACCATTCCTAGCTTACCTTACTAGGCAGGAACTCCTAGAGGACCAAAACGAGGCACGCTGCATAGTGCGGAGATCTAAAGCCTATAAAGTCCTTGAGGGAGAGCTTTATAAGAAAAGCACTACCGGAGTCCTTCAAAGGTGCATCTCCGAAGAGGAAGGGCGGAACTTGCTGGCTGAAATTCACGTCGGACTCGGTGGTCATCACGCTGCAGCTCGGTCCCTTGTAAGCAAGGCTTTCCGTACAGGCTTTTATTGGCCAACGGCCCGGGCAGACGCTCAGGACTTAGTCCAACGATGCGTCGGTTGCTAGCTTTTCGCAAACCAAAGCCATATGCCACCCACCGCCCTCCAAACTATCCCCATAACATGGCCCTTTGCGGTCTGGGGGCTTGACATGGTGGGACCCCTTAAAGGCGGAACCCACAAGAAAAAATACCTACTGGTCATGGTGGATAAATTCACCAAATGGATAGAAGCCAAGCCTGTTAAGACGGCCGAATCCGGACCGGTGATAGACTTCATATCCGGGGTCGTACACCGTTACAGCGTCCCCCACAGCATCATCACTGATAACGGCACAAACATTACGGCCTACAAGGTAAAACTCTGGTGCAAAAACATGGGCATCAAGCTCGATTATGCCTCTGTCTATCACCCACAAACTAACGGCCAGGTCGAACGTGCAAATGGTCTTGTTATGAGCGGCATCAAACCCAGATTAGTGCGATCCCTCAAGTAATCCAACACGCACTGGGTAGAGGAGCTCGACTCCATACTCTGGGGGCTGCGGACCACGCCGACTCGCACCCCCGGAATACTCACCATTTTTTATGGTGTACGACGCAGAGGCCGTTTTGCCTTGCGACATAATTCATGACTCACCTCGAGTGCGCATGTACGAAGAAAGGGAAGCCGAACTCGATCGGCAGGACAGTTTGGACACCTTGGAGGAGGAGAGTGACGTGGCAAAAGCCCGTTCCGCATTCTATCAACAGCAGACTCGAAGATACCAAAGCAGAGAAGTACGGGCCAAAAATTACAATATTGGCGAACTAGTTCTACGCTTGCCGGACAAGAAAAAGGACAAACTGAAGCCCAAGTGGGAAGGTCCCTTCATAATCGACCAGGTCCTGACTGGTGGAGCGTACCGCCTGCGAGATGCATCGGATAACCGACTCGAGCCGAACCCATGGAACGCAGCCCGTCTCCGAAGATTCTTTGCCTAGCGCCGGACTCTGTGTTCGTCTCCTTCCTCTGTCCATTTTTTACATTTTCTGTCTTACATTTCTCTCCTTCCCCCCTTTTCTTTCTTTTTTTCTTATAGCCCTTAAAGGCTCATCAAATGACGCGTTGCCCGCGCTCAGTAAACCTGGGGGCTTCTTTAAACAGAAGCTTACTTATACGGGCTTCATGCCCAGCACATGTGTCAAACTTCCGCATGTACCTTTTATTCACCATTATATGCATTGATATGACTTAAGTTTTGGCCAAGCTGGGTTGCCTAGCTCCTGTGCTTGCCCCTACGTTCCCGATTGTTCGGCTAGGTGGTAAAGGGAGCACCTCTGCGATTGTTACTGCCGGGTCAGCCGGATGTGTACCTCAAACTGGGTGAAGCCGAAAGCTAGCGTTCTTAAGGGAATATTCGGTCGGTGAACTAAAGATGACCTTTTTACTTATTCACTTATGTGCCCCCAGATGTTTTTTCTGCGTTCGCGGTCCGGACATGCACTTTAGGGCATGCCTCTCAGAGAAAGGAACCCCTAACGGAACTATTCTCTCTGGAAGATGTTTCTTACTAACCATGTAATATAACATAACTAGTTGGGCACTCTTCTGATAAAGCACTAATGACCCCTATGCCTGGTCTCCATGCATACCCCAGTTGTTATATAACCGCAAGGGTATTCGGACACACTCCGGACCATCAGGTCCCAAGGTCGAAGCGAAAAGGTCGGCAATGACAAACGATCTACAATGCGGCTAGAAGGCATTATAAATGTCAATTAATTTACATTGTCATTTTGACTGACTGTATTCCTCTTCAATTTCATCTAACAGGCTGTCTAATTTACAGTCCTGCTGGGAATACTTTGCGGCTAATTCTACTTGGCCGTATACTAAGCTTACAGGGATCTCCTTCCCATCGGGCCCCACAGGTCCGACCTCGGCCATGTGGTTTGGGTCAGCCTTTGTGTACCGCGTCTTCACCATAGCCTAGGCCTCCCTAGCGCCTTGACGGCATGCCGATATATTCCACAATCGGAAGCGCCGCCGTGCTCCTTTCAGCTTCTCCGCAAGCTCTCCAAGGCCCTCGGGCATGGAGAGGGATGGCCATAAGGCTTGGGCAACGCCTTGCATCGCCTGCCGAACTCGCTTGTGCAGTTGCGAGAGCTCGGGAAGAAGGTCACCCGTAGAACCGGGCATCTCCTCTGCATGACGACCTGTTAGCATACATACAGACATCACTCTGTTAGTCGACTTCCTCGCCGAACTTTTTTTTTTCAAAGTTCGTTCAAGCACTTACTAAATATGCCGCGTCGAAGCCGCTGATTCTCCTTAACGGAGTCCGACAGCTGGGCTCGAACATCTTTCAGTTCAACACCCAACTTGGTGTTGGCATCCTGAAGATCATTCTTCTCCCACCTCACCTTTGTCAGCACACTCTCGCCAGCCTTTAGTCGGCGTAGGAGTTGTTGCCTGTCTGGATCTAGTCCGGCGCCATCTGCAATTTCATTTGTCAGATTTGCACATATGCCGCATTTCTCACTTATTTGAAGAATATATTACCAGAAGGGGTCTCCTTAGGCTCCCCTGTCGCGGCCAGTGCGGCCTCAAGTTGGGCTTGGCACTCTTTTAACTCCTGAGACAACTGGGTATTCTTCTTTGAAAGAACATGCATATTACATGATCCTTAAATCAGTTATTCTCACTGCTTCAAGTCTCGGAGGCTACTGGTATATATAACCATTAAAATTTTCTCACCTGTATGTCTTTTACATATTGCTCCGTGGCCCTGGCTAGACCATTCTGAGTGGCACAGAGATATGCATCTCCCGAATTGAAGGCGTCCAACGCCTCTTGGGAGAAACAGGCGTCGCGAAGAACTGTCCGGTGACGCCTGTGGTTCATGGCAATTTGCACCTCAGAAGGGGTGGCTGACAGCCTATCCGTGTCCTCTGTCGGGGGAGCGTCCAATGCGCGCCTCGTGTTCGCTTCCGCCTGCGGTCCGGGCTTTGGAGCCTGGCTGGTGGAAGCGCAGTTGGCAACCTCTCCGGATATAGTCCGGCGAGGTCTCTTTGTCCTGAACAGAGCACGAGGGATAATATGCCTTGAGGGAATAACACCTGAGAATAAGAGGGCGCGCTATACATTTGCACCGGCGCCTCAGTCCGGACTTCACTTCTTTTCATCCCACGGGGCCCTGCCGCCCCTTGTTGGCTAGTCACCGCAGGCTCAGCCTCCCGCCTCGAGAATCTTCCCTGCAAAATACGGTTGTTGTCAGGAAACTGCAAACACACAAGGATGGATTCCTTTTCGAGGTGCTGGGACTTTGGTCTCAGTTACCTGGGAGGCCGGGAGTAGCCCCGGGTAATCAGCCGTAATGGCCACCAGGGCATTATCCCTGCCCAGCTGATAAAACACCCCGTCAATCAGCTCCACGGACAGGTCCGGATCCTCTTCGGAGGCCGGATCGAGGGACCGTTCGGGATCCTCGGGCTGCGGGGAGGGCTGTTTATTTCCCTTACTTCCTGGCGTAGTTCCTGCGTGGAAATCATTAGACTATATAACTCATGATGGGAATATAAAACGAATGGGCAAGTAAAATTGTCCACTTACCCAACTCGGAGGATTGTACATAGTAAATCCACCTTGAGGGTTGATACGGAGAAATTCCTCCTCTTCTCCCTTGTACAAAGCGGAAAAGATCTTTATTAGGGCAGCAGCTGAGTCCGGCCCCTTGCGGCCGTAACGGGTGGCGTCATCCTCCCCGTTAAAATCCCACATGGGGTGGCTTCTATACTGAAGCGGTTGCACCCCCCCCCCCCCCGCATGATGCATGCGGCCATGACTCCAATCATGGTTAGTTCGGAATGAGCTAGCAGTCTTATCCGGCCCATCAGGTAAAGGACGTCCCTGTCACTTTCTTTCTGAGAGCTCCGTGGACGCCAGCTTAGGCGCTTCTTCAGGGGAGCACTGTTGAACTCAGGGAGGCCGATCCGAACAGGATCTGGTAGCGGGACATCTTCTATATAAAACCATTCTGAAGGCCAGTCCTCGGACGCCTTCTTTGGGGTTCCGGATAAATATCCGGTCCCGGCGATGCGCCACACTTCGGCTCCACCCACTTGATATACTGACCCCCTCTGAGAGCGGGGCACCAGGCGGAATAGCCTCTTCCACAGCGCGAAGTGAGCCTCAACACCCAAGAACAGCTCGCAAAGGGCAACGAAGCCCGCGATATGCAAGATAGAGGCAGGCGTGAGGTTGTGCAGCTGGAGGCCATAGAACTCCAGAAGCCCCCGGAGAAACGGATGAATTGGAAATCCGAGTCCCCTTATTAGATAAGGGACAAGGCATACCCGCTCTCCTTTGGTGGGAGTGGGGGCGCTCTCCGCCTGCTCCCCACCACTATAGGTGGCAAGTCCGGCTCGAACCGGGACCATGTAGGCCGGAGGGAGGAATCCCTTGGTCTAAAGCGATACTAGCTCGCTATGCGAAATGGAGCACCTCTCCCAGTCTCCAGGCTTAGGACTGGAGGGGCGAGAGGAGGAGTTGCGACGGCTGGCCATGGTGGAATGGATCTTCGCTGGATGCGCTCTGATGACTACTCGCGAATGGGAGAAGGTGTGGTTTGGATCTAAATTCCCATTCCCTTAAATAGGCGGCTCATTTACGCGGCTAGGGGCGTGAATGTAAAAACACGCAGACTTTTCGTATTCGTTCGACACGTGGAAGACGACCGTTATTGGGCGTAGAAGCCAAGGAGCGCTACATTCACAAGAAACCGGACATTATTTAACAGGTACACGGAATCTAGAGGAGAACCCGCCTTGCAATGCCGAAAACAATCTGCGCGCCGAGCTCGTCGTCATTGAAGCCTGGTTCGGGGGCTACTAAGGGAGTCCTAGATTAGGGGGTGTTCGGATGGCCGGACTATACCTTCAGCCGGACTCCTGGACTATGAAGATACAAGATTGAAGACTTCGTCCCGTGTCCGGATGGGACTTTCCTTGGCGTGGAAGGCAAGCTTGGTGATGCGGATATTTAGATCTCCTACCATTGTAACCGACTTTGTGTAACCCTAACCCTCTCCGGTGTCTATATAAACCGGAGGGTTTTAGTCCGTAGGACAACACAACATACAACAATCATACCATAGGCTAGCTTATAGGGTTTAGCCTCCTTGATCTCGTGGTAGATAGACTCTTGTACTACCCATATCATCAATATTAATCAAGCAGGACGTAGGGTTTTACCTCCATCGAGAGGGCCCGAACCTGGGTAAAACTTCGTGTCCCTTGTCTCCTGTTACCATCCGCCTAGACGCACAGTTCGGGACCCCCTACCCGAGATCCGCCGGTTTTGACACCGACAAGTCCCAATCACCCTTCTTTTTGGAGAGGTGGGAGGCCATAATCATGTATCCTTTGATATGTATGGCTTTTGTTTTCCAACATTTAAGTACAAATGCACAAACAAAAAATGCAATTGCACACACCAAAAGTGGTGCAAATAGGACCAAAACAGAAGTGTCATTGTATCAAACAAAGATAACTACCAACAAAAATCAAAAAAGAAACGGCAAAGATTAAATGCAATTGCACAAATAAATGTACAATTGTACAAACAGAAGTGCAATCGCAACACATCCGAAGAAAACCACATCTGGAAGTTCATAGGAGTGATTGAAACACAAAGGCCGGCGTCGTTTCAGAATTCCAGTCAGATACAGCGCAAATTTATATCATACATCCATCTCGGTATCTCGTTTGCCCCTCTTGCCTTGATGCTGTTTTTTTTTCCTTTTTTTGAGGGATTGCCTTGATGCTTTTGCTGTCAAGGGTAACATCAAAATTTATAGGAACAGTTGACAATTCCAGAATTTCGACCAGTACTAATTATCACAGCATCATCCAAATAGGGGGGGGGGGGGGGGGAGGGAATCAGAGACGCTTGTTCCGCCATGACAAAATCGACCCAACACCATTCCAAGGAAATTACACCTCACATGTACATTACTACATTACGACTTGCATGCATAAGGATCTATTACTATGAATTACACCCCGCAAAAAAACTACTCCCTCCGTTCCTAAATAATTGTCTTTCTAGAGATTTTAATAAATGACTACATACATAGCAAAATGAGTGAACCTACACTCTAAAACATGTCTACACACATCCATATGTTGTATTTCATTTGAGATGGCTAGAAAGACAATTATTTGGGAACGGAGGGAGTATTATGATTACTCATGCGTGCATGCGCGCATGCATGGCGTGTACTGTACTGCTGATCTTGCTCCGATCTATCTAACCCGGTGCGTGGCGCGAGCGCGATCCCTCGCGGCGGGCCGCTGCTGCTGCTGCTGCATGCGCAGCTGGTCGTGGAACCACACGATGAACTCGTCGGCGCGCCGGTCGACCGCGCCCTTGCGCCCTTCCTCGTCGTCCTCCGCCCTCGCCGCGAACGGCGAGTCCGTGATCCGCACCTGCCGCGGCGCCGGCCCGCGCCCGGCCGCCCAAGGCACCGTCGCGCCTTCCACGTCCTCCTCCTCCACGTCGTCCATCAGCTCGAACAGCGTCTTCACGGCAGGAGCCGACGTGTACTCTGCAAAGTCGCCATGCTGCTGTTGCGGGAGCAGGCTCTCGCCCCGGTGTCGGTGCGCGCGGCGGCGGCGCCTGTGCAGCGGCGGGCTGCTGCAGCTGAACTCGACCTCGCGGGGCCGGTACTGGTACTGCTGGTACACGGCCGCGCCGGGGTCCATGGACCGGCACGAGAGCGTTGACGAGAGCGAGGACGCACCGCCCCTGCCACCGTGCGCGCCGCGGCCGCGCGGGTACGGGTGCACCGCGGCGCCCGGGTCCATGGACCGGCAGGAGAGCGCCGCCGCCAGGTACGTCGTGAACGCCGGGTCCTGGTCCCGCGCCGACGGCAGGTGGTTGCGATGGCGCTTGGACGACGACAGCATGTGGTGCAGGTACACGCCGAGCGCCGCGAGCTTGGGCTGGTGCTTGTCGAGGCCCCTGACGAGCACGAGGTGCACGGCGCGCACCATGCGCCACAGCTTCTTGGCGCTCAGCGCCGGCGCGGCCGTCGGGACCTGCTCGCCACGGCCGACACCATCCTCCTCCATCCCCGCCGGCTGATAGTGATACGTATCACCGCTCATGTCCATCGATCGCCCTACTTCTCCTCCTTTCTCCTTGAAAATTTCTAGTGCTCTCGGGGACTTCTCTTTGCTCTCAGGACTAGCACACTAATCTGTCTCTGCATCTGACAGGACGGAAGAGTAGCAACCGCGGTATTTAAAGAAGGGTCACGTCGTGTGATGGCCACAGATCACTGGACATTGATGCCACGGAGAATTATTGGCGCAATACAATGGTCTTCAAATTGTTCTTTTTGTGCTCATCTGCTAGCTCACGACGTGGTCAGCTGGGGTTGGCCCATTTAGTTCCACATATATGTGCATCAGTGCATGGGATCTTTGGCAGGAGGTCATAACGGGCTTGCGTGTCATGCCATACATATCGGGCAAGCTCATACGATGTAGATGCATGGAATTAGTAAGCTTTTAAGCCGGCTTTTCCTGATACGCGCGTTCTGGTACACTGACTAAGAGTTTCCACGTTTAGCTTGCGTGATGTGCAGTCGAGAGAGAAAGGCTACAAGGTAGGTTGCTTCAGATGTCGACGTGACCTACCCTCGACACTTTTTACCATGAAAAATAGGTTTCTTGATGAAATAGAAATGAGAGGACAACGAAGAAATTCGTGCCGAGGTTATGTATCTGCCCATTCCTGATTTTGTCATTCGATTCTTTAACCCTAAACTTTTGGACTAGAAACACTTTACCCCTAGGTCTCAGTCAAAAGTGCTACAACCGGCGGAATAATGTTACTTCACTGTTGGTTCCTCAATGATATGTCGATCTCTAGATTTGGTCACTGGGTTCTAAGTTCTAACCCTAAACTTTTGACATGGGGAAACTTTAGCGCTAGATACCAGTCAAGGTGTTACAATCACGCCTGCAAAAGATAACTGTTACAATCGACGGAAAAATGGTGGTTTATTTTATTTTTGCGGGGAAAAAATTCAAATCTATTCATCAGACAGCATGCCAGTACAAACAACACGAGAAGTAACAAAAATTACATCCATATTTATACACCACCTAGCAACGACTACATGTGTTGGAACGTGCCGGAGGCGCGTCGCCGTCATCACCCTCTCTCACCAGAGCCGCGCAAACCTAATCCTTTGAAAGTGGGGTAGAAATGAGAGGAAAATGAAGAAATTCGTGTCGTAGTTATATATCTCTCCGTTCTTGATTTGGTCATTCGATTCTACAACCCTAAACCTTTGAGACTAGAAAAAAATTAGCCCTAGGTCTCAGTCAAAAGTGTTATAGCTTACGTACAACTGATGGAGTAATGTTACTTCATTGTTGCTTCCTCAATGATATGTCGATTTCTAGATTTGGTCACTAGGTTCTGAGTTCTACCCCTAAACTTTTGACATGGGGAAACTTTAGCGCTAGATATCAGTCAAAGTGTTACAATCATCCCCGTAAAACAAAACTATTACAATCGACGGAATAGTGGTGGCTCCTTCTTTTTTTTTTTTGCGGGAAAAATTTCCAATCTGTGCACCAAACATCATGGAAGTACAAAGAAAACGAGAAGTAACAAAAATTACATCCATATACGTAGACCACCTAGCGACGACTAGAAGCACTGGAGCGAGCCGAATGTCCACTATCGTCATCGCCCTCCCTCACCGAAGCCGCGCAAACCTAAACCTTTGAAAGTGGATAGAAATGAGAGAAAATCGAAGATATTCGTGCCGCGGTTACATATGCGTCCATTCTTGATTTGGTCATTCTATTCTATAACCCTAATCCTTTGAGACAACTAGAAAAACTGTAGCCCTAGGTCTCAGTCAAAAGTATTATAGCTTACGTACACCCAATGGAATAATGTTACTTCATTGTTGGTTCCTCGATGATACACCGATTTCTAGACTTGGTCACTGGGTTCTATGTTCTAACTCTAAACTTTTGACATGGGGAAACTTTAGCGCTAGATATCAGTCGAAGTGTTACAATCGTCACCACAAAAGAAAACTATTACAATTGATGGAATAGTGGTGGTTTCATACACATAGTAGTCTAGTCAGCACAAGAAAAAAAAAGAGTGAATTAGAAAAAGAAAATTAGAAGAAGGCGGGCAAAAATATGGAAAAGCTCATGAGTCTGGAGAAGCCTAGATCTTCTTGAGCCCTTGGTTGAATATTCATTTGTGTTATTACATTTATTAACATAATACGATCGACGACGCCTCCCACCAGTGGCGGAGCGTGAACCAAATGTAAGGAGGGGCCAAAACGAGTGTATGACATAGAAAAGGCTAGGGTGATCAGACATGCCGGAGGATTAGTAGAGTGATTAGTACAAATATAAGCATACTGTGTAAATTTTTCTCAAGCAAGGGGTGGCCAAGGCCCGGTATTGTCCCCACTACGCTCCGCCACTGCCTCCCACCACTACCATGGCAAGTCTAGCCACCTTGTGACGAGCGACTAGATTGTCCCTTTGGTGTTCCAGTGTTTATGACTACCAATTTTGTCAAGTATTTTTTTTGTGTTATCTTGTACTCCCTCCCATCCATATCAATTGTTGCTGATTTGGTGCAACAATTAATATGGATCGGAGGGAGTATAAAAGGCTTAGGTATTTTTTTTCTGGAGAATAAAAGGTTTAGGTCACATGTATTCAATTCCAAGACAAAACTCTATGTTCGATATAAGTCCAACTGTAACCCTACACAAATATTCAACACAAATTTAACATGTTGCGACTTAGAGGGAGTAATATAACTATCTCCATGGTGTCATCATCTGCTTAAGCTATGTTAAGACAATTAGGGGCTTTTTGGGTGTTAAGAGCGTAGTCAACATGGCAACTTAGCTAGTGAAACCACAATCATTGTGGTCATGCTTGGGACCATCGATAGACATTATGAAGAAAAGGGCATTGGTATTTTCATTAACTAGTGTCTACTCCATGGAAGAAAATCAGTCAGGAAATTGATGTTGTAGTCAAATCTAAAACACTCAAGACAATCAGTCACAAATTCCAGACCGTATCATACAACAGATTCACATGGAAAAAACCAGTTCTCGCATGAACCGGAAAGGTCTCACTTAATTAGCATGGTAGCACAAAATTAAAATGATGAGTTGTGCGTGGCAAACATGTAGCTAGTAGTATTACTGTTAGTGTATCCAAGGTAACTGTGTCAATACAAAGTGTTATGATGACGACATCTTAGTACTAATTAATTAAAAAGGATGATATGTCGTCTTTGTGCCCTCCATGAATTATGAAAGAAACGAAAGTGGAATTTCGATGTCACCATCTGGACTAGCTAGCCTCAGCCAGCGGGTCACTGTTCATTAATTGGAATGTTTTATGCAATACAGTTTAATACCAGGGATGAGTCCATAAGAAGCGGCGGCAGCCGCTGATAATCTTGATATCACTGTCCAAGTTTAATGGTACACCCCACCAATTATACACAGCTGGCCTCTGTCCACCTCAAACAAAACCGCTAACTCCCAACATCACCTGTTAAGTATTTCCGGTGGTGTTTAGTAGGCAACTTGTGATCTAAGTAGACTCACACACATGTCCAAGATCTCTTAGAAAGGGCATGTATGCATGCTTAATTTTGGCACCTATTAGTAGTCAGAACACCATGTACTCCCAAAAATATCCCATGAAGAACACTTTGGTGGAAGTTGCCTGCCCAAACTTGTGTGGTACGCAAGAGAAAATTTGAGGGAATTAGTAGCAGTGATGTGACAAAATGAAGAAGGCGGTTAATCGAGAGCCTCAAAATGGTATGAGACCTTGACCTTCTGTAGAAGCAGAAATGCGAGCCGCTATCGATCTAAATGCTGACTGAGATTAGGTAAGTACGGTTTGCCTTTGGAACAAAAAATATTGTAGGCACAATCGGCAGCCTATACACCTTGTGTTCTAAGCCTTATCTGGTGTCTTAATGGTTGCCTAAATTTTCCATGGTTCCATGTGGTCCATTGTAAAAATTAAAAAAGAAAATTCATAGACTATAGAAAAATGGTAGAATTCAGCACCATGGCGGACGAATAGTGGCGCCTGCCTTTTTTTTAACTTCATACCAAATTTATTGAATAATGGTTACATCTTCATGCAAAAAAGGGTTGCATATTTTATTGAACGGTGTTGCATCCTTCACCAGGATCATAACGAGGAAACCAGGAAGCGTCTCCAGGACAGACCTGACCCGATCCCTGTGTATAATCGCCTTAGCGAACTCATGTCAACCCTTTTATGTCGCAATAACAATGTATAGAGGTTGCATGTGAAGGTATTTAGAGTTTATTTGGCTCTTTGAAGAATCGAGTTGTAATTTTCTTCTCTGGGATGTCTTGTATCATTGGAAATCTTTAATATAAATTGACGAAAATTCGAATCTGAGCCAGAGCTCATCTGCACCTGCGCTCACGAAAAAAATCAAAATAAATACTAGAAAATTCAAAAAATTCCAAATTTTTTTTGGGGTGATAGACAATTTGATGCGTGAGGTACGCTTCAATTTTCAAAATATTTGGACTTCTGTGCAGTTCTCAGCAAAAAAGATAAATCGGAGGTCTGTAAAAATGTGTACTGTTCATATACTGTTCTGGTCTGAATTGTCTTTTTTGCTGAGAGCTGCACAGAAGTCCAAATGTTTAAAAAATTAGAGCGTACCTCACACATCAAATTGTCTACCATCCTAAATTTTTTTGGAATTTTTTAAACTTTTCTGAATTTTTTACGAATTTTTTTTGACCGGGTGCAGATGCACCCGGGCACCGAAACGCCGCTCTCATAAATTGAGAGCTTCTTCATAAAAATTAATGTCAAGGTATTTAGAAAGCTTCCGACATTCTTGTGTATGTTCTCTACCTTCAATGCGGAGACCTTTAGAGTTGAGGACTTCTTGCACACAAAGCATCAAACTCCACATAAATATTCCAAACCAATCTATATGGCTGGGAAAATACTATCTCCAACAGCTTTTGCTTGAAACGGTCGACTACTAAGAGTGTTGACGATTGTACGATTCCATGAAACAAGAAAGTTGCCTTGCTCATCCCAGATAACACATATAACCAAATACAAATGGTCTATTACAACCAATTAGTTGCAATGAATACCAAAATATTGCAATATCTAAGTAGTCTCAAAATTAAATATATTGTGCAATAAAATTTAGTTATTGACACAATTACTTATTTCATGGCAATAATACATTTTTGTTGCCACAATGTGTAGCCATGGTGGCATTCTGAATTTGTTTCGGCATAAATAGGTCACTATTGCCACATTTCATACTTTGTGGAAATAATTAGTATATTTCATGATGTTTTTTTTCTGTTGCTGAGACTTAAAATTTTGTTGTACGATAATCACCATGTTGCAACAGATAAAAGAAGTTGGTAATAGTTATGTCCTTTGCAATGACTTATGATGACTGCAAGAATTTAGTTTTTGTTGTAATAAATTGTACAAATTACAATGAAAAAAAGTAACATCATCGTAATAGTTGCACCATGTTGCAACGATAACAGTTGGATTTTCGCTGGCAAGTAATTGGTGCAGTAACAAAAAGTCACTAGTGTTTCGCTGGCAAGAAATAGAGTAGTGGGAAAGTGGGCTGGCTAGCCTAACCGGCCCATCCAACTACCCACGGAGGGCAGCAGTATTTTAAAATTTTTTTTTCTGAGACGAGGGCAGCAGTTTTTTTTTAGATGAGGGCAGCAGTTTTTTCTTGAGGGGTAAAGAGAGCTCTTTCATTCATTCATAGCAAAATTACAATCATTCTGAATTACATGAAAGATTTCCAGTGGCACGTTGTCCAGCATAAAAAAATCTCCATGCATTCTAGCATGGGCTGCCAACTCATGTGCGGCCACGTTGCACTCTCTTCTAACTTTACTAACCTTGCACAAACTGAATTCACGCATACACAGCTTTGCTTCCTCATAAGTAGTCCACCACTTTGCATTGTTCCTTTCTTTTGCATTTACAGCCGCGACAACTGCGGCACAGTCCGATTCCACCTGCACATGTTCCTTGTTTAAATCCCTTAAACACTTAAGACCAATCAGCAGGGCATTAGCTTCAGCTTCCTCTGCATCAGTACAAGAATGAAGCTGACGGCCTATAGAGAAAACAATTGCTCCGGTGCTATCCCTGGCGACTGCCCCTGCCCACGCTGAATTCAAAGCTGAAATAAAGGAAGCATCAATGTTAAGCTTAATGCAATCACCTTGTGGTCTGGACCAGCGGATGGTTGGCTTCAATTCCTGAGCAGTGGGCGATTGCATTTGTACATCGTACAGAGGTTTTTTTCCCTTTTACATTACCTCTACTTTGACTGTTTGAATTCAGAGTTTCCCAATAATTCTTCAGAAATAGGACCAAGTCAGACACCTTTGCTTTTCCTTTGTCATGCACAATGTCGTCCCTAAGATGCCACGAACGCCATAAAACCAAGAGCAGCTTTTCTCGCATGTCTCCAGAACAAAGACTGAGAGCATGAAGTAGCCAGTCCGGGTCCCGAGTGACAAGCAGAGTTTCACTTGGTAAGGTCCAGTGCTCTCTCAATTCCTCCCGGAGGGCTGTAGCTTTGGTACATTTCAGAACAGCGTGTTGGGCATCCTCCGTCTCTCTGCCACATATATTACATGTGCTATCAACTTCAAGTGTTCTCTTCCTTTTGTTCTCTTTTGTGTTAGGAGAAGATGTCTAGTGCAAGCAAATCTTGGGGTGCGTCTGATGTTTCGTGCATGTGACCCGCGTCGAACAATTAGTCCCACATGTTTCGCAAAAAAAAAAAATTAGTCCCACATCGCTAGTTGACCAACACAAGCACCTGTCTAAAAGGCAGCCCTCTCGGACGCTACATCAGCCTGGCGTGGTGGCGCACGCCTGTAACTCCAGCGCATCGGAGGGCTAAAGAGTTGAGCCAATAGCTAAACTATCACTAGTGAAAACCACAAGTGCCAAAATACCACTATGAAAAACCAAAGTGCCAAAATAGCACTGCAATCTAGCTTTTCATGCCAAAACACCACTATGCACCAACTGAGACTAACATCCACATAAAAAGACTGATATGCCCTTACCCCTTCATACAACACAACTCTATCATTTCCTCTCGTTTCAGCAGCATCTAGACGTAATGCTCCACACCTTTTGCATTTATGTTTTCTGCCCGTTCACCTTCGGTGTAATTCTTTATTCTCCTAGTTCATATAGCAAAGCACATATAAATGACTGTCAATTGAAAACCTCCAGTATTCTGACTCCACGTTGAGCTGTAACTGCGCGTCTTGTAGAAGTTCAGAGAGGAGGTGGTGCTCTCTGTATGCAGGTTCTGAAACAAACAGAGCAAAAGAAGCAACTAATGTTCTTGAATTTTGATTAACTCGCCGCGTCGGCGCGTCGCAGCCGAAGCAGCGGCGCGTCGGCAGAGCAAGCCGCGGTCGCCGTCGACTTCGTGGGTGCGTCGGTGCAGTCGGAGCAGCGCCGCGTCGGCGCTTCCGTGCAGCAGAAGCAGCGGCGCGTCGACGGAGCAGGACGCGTCGGAGGTCTGGCGGAGCAGGGTGCGCCGGCGGAGCAGGTCGCGGTGGTCGGGAGGGGGAGCTAGAGGGTTTTGGCTGGGAGGCAGCGCCGGCGTGGCACAGGGGTGGTATGGCGCGCCGCCATGGATGGGACTGGACCGAATGGAGAAGAAGAGTGGGATCGGGTGGCTGGGCTAGGTTTAGATGAGGAGGGGCAATTTTGGAATTTCCAGAAATCTGACAAGCACTTAACAGTTTGACTAACAGAAATAGTTTGACATCTCACGGCAGTGTTGTTTTGGCTTCAAAAACGAAAATTGTAGTGGTATTTTGGCAACCTCGGTTTTTTGAGTGCTATTTTGGAACTCCCGGTTTTTACTAGTGGTATAGTGGCAATTCTCTCTAAAGAGTTTGTGAACCGGATTTGTGGTCTCGAGATCTTGCATTGGGAGCCGGATGTTGCTGCTACGACCCATTCCCCCCTCACCCCGTAGAACGGGGCGGTGCCGAACGCGCAGCTCCAGCAGTGCGTAAAAATGCAGCGCGCGTGACTCTTGCACGAACAACATATGCATTCCAAAACATAAGTAAAAAGATCAAACACAAACAAAAATAAATCAAAATAAATAGTTCAATTTCGTTATTACGACTCAAACAAACAGTTTATGATTCAATACAACAAATAGTGCAATAAACACAACAATTAGTTCAACAATACAATATCGAACGCACAAATCATGATGCTCTTTGTCGTCCATTTCATGTCGACCACTCCTCAATGAGATCCTTCTCAAGACCATTATGCGCTTCGGGACGTAGGCCTCCGTCGCACTCGCACGGGGTGTTCCAAGAGCTCATACTGAGAGTAGTCTACATCTTGGCCACGCTCATTCTCGATGATCATGTTATGCATGATCACACAAACGTGCACGATGTACCAAAGCATTTTCTGATCCCAAAATCTAGCCGATCCTCTCACAATAGCAAATTGGGCTTGCAAAATCCCAAAAGCTCTCTCCACATCTTTTCTAGCCGCCGCCTGAGCATTGTGGAAATCAAGATTTTTCTTACCTTCTGGCTTTTTCACGGCTTGACAAAGGTTTGCCACTTTGGATAGATTTCATCCGCTAGATAATAGCCATAGTTGTATGTACGGCCATTTGCTACAAACCGAACTGGTGGCAACTCACCATTTGCAATCTTATTCATCAGTGGTGACCGGTGTACAACATTGATGTCATTCAAAGATCCAGGCATTTCAAAGAATGCATGCCAAATCCAAATCTCTTGATCGGCCACCGCTTCAAGGATTATAGTGGAACCCTTTTTTGGTCGTGGAATTGCCCATGCCATGCATTTGGATAATTCTTCCAACTCCAATGCATGCAATCTATTGAGCCAAGCATGCCAGGAAAGCCGCGAGCTTTGTTCATCGCTAATAGCCTTGCGGCGTCTTCAGCATTGGGAGATCTCAAATACTCCTCGCCAAACACTTGCACAATTCCGACTGCGAAGCGCTTGACACACATGATGGCTTGGCTCTCACCCATAGCCAAGTGATCATCAACTAGATCAGCCGGTATACCGTATGCCAACATACGCAAAGCGGCTGTCACTCTTCTGAAAGGTGCTATGCCCGAGCTCTCCGGCGGCATTCCTCCTTTGCTGAAAAAAGCGGTCATGGCTCGCTAGTTTCTCTGCAATGCGCTTGAACAACTCGGTGCTCATCCTAAACCGGCGACGAAAATACGACTCGGGGTATGTGGGATTCTCCGCAAAATAATGCCTGATCAATCTGTTGTGGGCATCGATCCTATCCCTCCAAATTTTCTGCCGACCCATAACCGAACCACCGTGCTTCGGTTTTTTATTGATATGCATAGCTAGGATCATTGCAAGATCCTCCTCCTCTTCCATATCAAATTCTTCTTCGGAAGAATCCCACGACGAACTCATCTACAATGTTCAATACTATGCTATAAAAACTACAATCAACATGCATGAAATTCATGGCTTTTAGCAATACATACCTTCTAGGCGTTTTGTCGAACACCTTGCGGGCGCCGAGCGGCAACGAGCGCGCGGGCGCTGTTCGTCGGAGGACGGACGCGGGCGAGGGGCGGCAGGACTAGAGGGGGAGCGGAGAAGCCGCCGCGGGGCGGGGATAGGCCGGGGAAGCGCCAAAACGGTCGCCGGGTGGCGCGGTCGGCGGCGGAGGCGTGGCTGGATGGGGGGTGGGAGTTGTGAGCGAGCGCGCGAGAGTCCAGCGCGCGGGAGCGGGCGCAGCAAATAAGCGGCGCGCGATTGAGTTTTGCCCCGCTCGCTGAACTACTTATACCACGCGCGCTGTTTTTGCGCGCCCGCTGGAGCAACTATACCGGTTGCGCGTGCGCTAAAACGGGCAATTTAGCGGCGCAACGCTAGTTTGGTGCGGCTGTTGGAGATGCTCTTAGGCCAACAAACAAGCTTAGTCACGGCATCCCGCAAAGGGGTGTGTTGCTGGTGCCGGGGGTTGTACATCCCCAGCTTGAAAGCTCAGTGGCTGCTTGTTTGGGCCCGTGGGTGCAAGGATTCGACCATTAACCTGTTTACATATTCTTTTTCTACTTTGGAAATTATTCTATTTTTATATATGCCAAAATATAGGAATGAAAAACTTTAGTACCTCGTCGCACCGGATCTGCATGCATACGCCGCCACTGTGCTTCTGAACGTCGCCATGCGATGAGTGTGGCCCTAGCGCGACCGCATGGGCCGCCGCCACATGTGACAGCACCCGCCCCGCTTCTATCCACCATGCCCACTTCATCACGCATCAAAGGGGGCGGGAGGAGCCCCGCTGCCGCCACCGCCGGCTAGACTTTATCCAGCGATGCCACCCGGTGGTGGCGAGGGAGAGGAGACGGGGATGGGGTCGGGGGCTGAAGGCGCACTAGGGTTCTCCTGGTCTCTCACAGAAGAAGAGAGGAAAGTTTTTTTCCACTTAGTTGCATACAACAATTCCCAGTCCGACCATCTGCTGCTGCGACGCACGGTTTTGGTTGTAACTGTTGGGAAACGTAGTAATTTAAAAAAAAATCCTACGCACACGCAAGATCATGGTGATGCATAGCAACGAGAGGGGAGAGTGTTGTCCACGTACCCTCATAGACCGAAAGCGGAAGCGTTATAACAACGTGGTTGATGTAGTCGTACGTCTTCATGGCCCGACCGATCAAGCACCGAAGCTACGGCACCTCCGAGTTCTAGCACACGTTCAGCTCGATGACGATCCCCGGACTCCGCTCCAGCAAAGTGTTGGGGATGAGTTCCGTCAGCATGACGGCGTGGTGCGATCTTGATGTTCTACCGTCGCAGGGCTTTGCCTAAGCACCGCTACGATATGACCGAGGTGGAATATGGTGGAAGGGGGCACCGCACACGGCTAAGGAACGATCATGAAGATCAACTTGTGTGTCTTGGGGTGCCCCCTTGCTCCCGTATATAAAGGAGGGAGGGGGAGGTGCGGCCGGCTGAGGGAGTCCCGGATTAGGGGGTGTTCGGATAGCCGGACTACATCTCCCGCCGGACTCCAGGACTATGAAGATACAAGATTGAAGACTCCGTCCCGTGTTCGGAAGGTTCTTTCCTTGGCGTAGAAGGCAAGCTAGGCGTGCGGATATTCAAGATCTCCTACCAATGTAACCGACTCTGTGTAACCCTAACCCTATCCGGTGTCTATATAAACCGGAGGGTTGTAGTCCGTAGGACAGAATCATCTTCATACACAATCAAACCATAGGCTAGCTTCTAGGGTTTAGCCTCCTTGATCTCGTGGTAGATCTACTCTTGTACTACCCATATCATCAATATTAATCTAGCAGGAGTAGGGTTTTACCTCCACAGAGAGGGCCCGAACCTGGGTAAAACAAAGTGTCCCTTGTCTCCTGTTACCATCCGACCTTGACGCACAGTTCGGGACCCCCTACCCGAGATCCACCGGTTTTGACACCAACATTGGTGCTTTCATTGAGAGTTCCTCTGTGTCGTCACCTTTAGGTTCGATGGCTCCTTTGATCATCAACGGCGATGAGGTCCAGGGTGAGACTTTTCTCCCCGGACAGATCTTCGTCTTCGGCGGCTTCGCTCTGTGAGCCAACTCGCTTGGCCATCTAGAGCAGATCAAAAGCTACGCCCCTGGCCATCAAGTCAGGTTTGGAAGCTTAAACTACACGGCGGATATCCGCGGAGACTTGATCTCCAACGGATTCGAGCCACAGCCAAGCGTGTTGCACTGTCAAGAAGGGCATGATATAGCTCTGCTCCCGGACAGTGTCCTGGAGGCCGCATACGCGCCGGCCCCGATCCTTGATTCGGAGCCCGCTGCGTTCGTCGAGGGAGATCGGTTGAACGTCACCTCAGCGGCTGCGACGTTAAAAGCGATCGAGCCGAACGCCAGTCCCGCACTCCGCGTTGCCCATGACTCCAAGGAGCCGGATTATTCTCCGAACTCCAGGCTTTCCAAGCCCCCGCCGATCGAATCTGATTGGGCGCCCATAATGGAGTTCACCGCCGCGGACATCTTTCAGTGCTCACCTTTTGGTGACATCCTGAATTCTCTCAAGTCTCTCTCTTTATCAGGAGAGCCCAGACCGGATTATGGTCTGCGAGGTTGGGATTCGGACGATGAAGAAATTCAAATCCCACCCACCACCCACTTGATAGCCACTGTCGAAGATCTCACCGACATGCTTGACTTCGGCTCCGAAGACCTCGACGGTATGGACGACGAATACGGAGACGAACCGGAACCAGCACCCACAGGGCACTGGCTATCCACCACACACAACGACGTACTCATGGTGGATACACCGGAAAATATTGACAATGAGGAAAAAGGGGGCGAAAAGAAGGGTGAACCCTCCGAGAAGCACTCAAAGCGGCGACGTAAACGCCGAGCTAAACCCCGCCTCGATCAAGACCCCGCCATAGAGCAGGACGAATCGGCAGGTGACGAACATGCCTCAGAACAGCCGTGTGAACATCGCAGCACGGGTAGAGAAGACGAACAGTCTTCCCCCTGTCATAACCAAACTCCAGACGATATCACGCCGGATAAAACCATGGAGCAGAAGAATCTCCAAAAAAGACTAGCTGCCACAATACGCAGCCTAAAAAAGCAGAAGCAAAAGCTAAGGACGGCGGAAAATGCACTCAAGACAAGATGGAGCAAAGTAATCAAGACCGCAGACAAATACAGCGGCAGCCGCCGCACCAAAAGCTATCCGAAGAGAAAGCTACTGCCCGAATTCGATCAGGAGGCCCTAGAGCCCCCAAACTTGGAAAATAACAAGGCTGCGCGGTCGGACAGACGACCTACCGGTCACCACAAAATGGCAAACGGCGCCGCACACAATGCGGCATGCGACCCAATTAAAGATTCGCATCATGCCCCAGCCAGATCCATTTACAGACAAAGGAAGCACGCTCCCATGAGCAATGTAGAAAATACACCATTAGAATCCGGCGCAACCAAATACAGGGGTGCCGCACACCCCCTATGCTTCACCGATGAGGTTCTGGAATATGAATTTCCAGAGGGGTTTAAACCCGTTAACATAGAGTCATACGATGGAACAACAGACCCTGGAGTCTGGATCGAGGATTATATCCTCCACATACATATGGCTAGAGGAGACGATCTCCACGCCATAAAATATTTACCTCTTAAGCTCAAAGGGCCAGCTCGGCACTGGCTTAAAAGCCTTCTTGAAAATACAATCGGAAGTTGGAAAGAGCTCGAGGACGCTTTCCGAGCACATTTTCAAGGGACCTACGTCCGTCCCCCGGATGCAGACGACCTCAGTCACATAACTCAGCAGTCCGGAGAATCAGCTCGGCAGTTCTGGAACAGATTCCTCACCAAAAAGAATCAAATAGTGGATTGTCCGGACGCCGAAGCCCTAGCGGCTTTCAGGCATAATGTCCGAGGCGAATGGCTAGCCAGACACCTCGGCCAGGAAAAGCCAAGAACAATGGCCGCACTCACAAGCCTCATGACCCGCTTTTGCGCAGGAGAGGACAGCTGGTTGGCACGATACAGCCCCAGCGACCCAAGTACATCAGAAATCAGAGATGGAAATGAGAAGCCGCGACGACATAAGGATCATCGCCGAATCAAAAAGAAAAGTCTGAAGAGCACGGCAGTCAACGCCGGATTCAAAAGCTCACAGCACAATCAGACAAAACCAACCCCTCAGGATAACAGGGAAGATCCGTCCAGCCTAAAAAGAATCATGGACAGGACATGTCAGATACACAGCACTCCTGGGAAACCTGCCAATCATACCCACAGAGACTGTTGGGTTTTCAAACAGTCCGGAAGGCTCAACGCCGAACACAAGGGGCTCGACACACCTAGCGAGGAAGAAGACGAACCCCAAAAGCAGCACACCAGGAAGCAAAAGAACTTCCCACAAGAAGTCAAAACAGTGAACTCACTTCACATAACAAGGCATGAGGCACCCGTAAAGGTCCGCATATTCAAGCCTAAATCTCAGGCGTCTCGCCACTGGTCATTAAAGCCAATAACTTTCAATCAGCTAGATTATTCTCGAAATATCAAGCATGCGGGCCGGACCGCCTTGGTACTCAAACCAGTAATAGATGGATTCCAGTTTACCAATGTCCTTATGGACGGGGGCAGTGGACTAAACTTGATATATCAAGATACAATTCGCAGCATGGGCATAAACCCAACAAGAATCCGTCACAGTAAAACCTCCTTTCAAGGGGTAGCACCCGGCCCGGACACCCATTGCATGGGTTTTCTTCGGCTGGCAGTCATATTTGGCTCCGCCAATAACTTTCGTCGCGAGAAGCTGATCTTCCACATAGTCCCGTTTTCAAGCCGCTATCAAGCACTACTGGGACGGGGAGCCTTCGCGCGCTTTAACGCAATACCGCATTACGCATCCCTCACGCTAAAGATGCCGGGTCCTCGAGGCATCATCTCTTTAAAGGGAATGCACTAAAATACGTCTCCTCCAAAAGGAGGATTGCACGGCTGCCTAAACAGCCGCACAATAAAATGGCCTCGCCGTCCAACAGACCTTTTTTATATAAGTCACAGAAGGCCATAGTCCCGGACTCTATGAGTTCGGCAAGAGCCCCCCATCATCGTCGGCTCACTACGCCATACAAGGGGCTGCACACAGAGACAATAAAGCTCGACTTCATTCATTTTTATTTTTTATTATTCTTTTTGTCCCGCACGACCCATTTTAAATTTAAATTCCTCTCTTTTACAGATGAATGTCGTACGGCGCCCGTCCAGGACACGGCACAGCGGAGACACAGGCGCAGACGTGCAGTAGGGACCCGCCTAAAGGATTCTTTTTAGATTAAGGCCCTGCGTAAACCTTTTTTACTGTCTCTTGCTGTTATACATCCCCTGGTTCATTTTACCATAACCAAGGAGGAGACTGGCGTCTTGGCATGTGGCCACGCCAGAATTATTGCTCGTACCTGGACACGAAGGTTTTTTTTTCTTCTTTCTTTTTATATAAAAGGGTGAGGGTGTTGTTCCGCACACACCCACAAAGACCGAACACCTTAGGGAGTGTTCGGCACCGCGAGTTTTGGCACTATATGCATCAGCTCCGAGTCATGATTTTGGTCACATGTTGGGTTGCCCGGCTTCTGTGTTCGGCCACCTTACGTTCCGTTCTGTCGGCTAAGGTAGCTCCAGGAGAACTATTGCGATTGCGCCCCGGTTCGGCCGGGCGAGCGCCTCAGTAGAGAAAGCCGAAAACCGACTGTCATGATGTAGCGAGAGACTGGTCGCCACTCAATGACTCATAGGGGTTTATCGAACTCCTCCGTTTTGACGAAGGGCCGCTTCCCGGTCAGGCTAGCATGCATCCCGAATTCGGATGAGCGCAGTTGCCATTCCTGGGCTACCTAAAGAGTCCCATTGTCAAGCTCCTATGTCTAAGTGAAAGTGTTAAAGCATTATAGTCCGGATTGCCTAGCCCGCTGCGCTATCACCTCCTTTGTAGGACCAAGACGTTGGGTTAAGTGTGATATTGCGTTTTCAGCGCGCACCCCCGCACTATGTGCGTGGGGGCTGAAGCCAACGACTGCAATCTTTCAGAATTTATATATATATTAAAACGGCCGCACATGAGAGGTTTTTATTACTTGAAGGCACAAGTCTAAAATATGCCATCTATAAAAATACTGATCTATGATTACATATGCTGTCATAACGCAACATCTTTCGAACACTGCGTCTCAATTATACGAGCGCCCGCGAGGACCTCCTCAAAAAAGTGTTCGGCAGGATTTCGTCCTTCAGCCGAATCACGAGACGCAACAGCGGTAGGATCCATATCTGCCCAATATGTCTTAACTCGGGCAAGAGCTAGCCGAGCACCCTCTGTGCACGCTGACCTCTTCAAAGCTTCTACTCGAGGCACCACGTCAAGAAATTGCTGCACCAAGCTAAAATAGCTTGTCGGCTTCGATCCGCCCGGGCATAAGCGATCCATGGCATACGTCATGGCGAGTCCGGACAATCTATTCAGCTCGGCCCATTGGGCCAGGCGATCGTCCACCGCAAGAGGACGCCTTGGATTGGTGAACTGCGACCAGAAGAGTTTTTCCACTTCATGATTCTCCTTATCTTGAAAGTGTCTGGTCGCATCGGCAGCACTAGCCGCCAAGTCCAGGTAGATGTCCTTCACACTCCACGCTCGGTCCAACAGGGCAAACCTCGAATCACAAAATTGTCTCCGCAGCAAGAAGGGCTTTCCATCCGCAATCAGTCCGGCTTGACGTAGCTCTTCCTTTGTCGCTCTCACCATAGAGCGGGCGTCCTTGAGGTCAGCAACGGCTTTCTCCAAATCCGTCTGCCTGGCTCGGCCTTCCTCCTCAAGATATCTGCAACGGTCAGTAACACTTTTCAACTCTATGGTAATATTAGCCATCTCCTCCTTGCTTCGGCAATGGGCAGCCTGTTCGGCCCGCAGCTCTTCACGGGCTCTCAAGGCAGCTGCATCGCTTCTTCTGGCTTGGCTCTTCGCTCTGGCGAGTTCGGCCCTAAGTCCTTCCACGGCTGCCGCACCATCTGCATCAAGTATACACACGGTAAGATTCTGACCTAGATCTCCTCTTACTAACAATCGCCATGAAAAATCAATACCTTGAGCATCATCAAGCCGCTGGTTAACCAGCGCGATGTCAGCCTCTGCCTCGTCAAGTTGCCGTTTCATTTCGGCAAAATCTTGAGTCCGGCTCGACCCCGGACAATTAGCCGCCTACATATACAGACGCCATTTTAAGGACCTGGGATTAAGATCCTCTGCGTGTCGCACATCTTTGCGCCACACAGAGTCTCAGGGGCTACTATCTACACAGGACGCATGTTATTATGCGTAATTAACACTAATGTCTGTTATTTAAAACGTACCTCAAAACCCGCCAATAAACTCTTGACGGCCTCGTTCAGTCCGACTCCCGCGGCTGCAATTTTTTCAACCACCGTGTGCATCAACACACGATGCTCCTCTGAAATAGAAGATCGGCCCACCAGAACCTTTAGATCCCCCGGCCGAACACCAGTTGGCGCCGGACTCGTCCCACGGCCCTCTTCAGAGGTCGGGCACGGAGAGCCTTGTGGGGTCATGTGATCGTCTTCTGCCTCTGGCAGATTCGGAGAGATCCTCTGCGATGACACTTCGACGTCGTCCGCCTTGTCAGGCGATGCAGAAAAAGGAGGCGTCCCGCTCTCCATCATCTCCGGAAGGAGATCCCCCGACGATGAGTTCTGCTGTGAGGGGTCGAGGTCCGAACTACAAGGTAAAGTTTCGGTCAAACACTTTTCAGATATAAAGCAAGGATTTCTCTTAAGAACAATTCCTTTTCTACTTACGGCTCGTTGGAGAGCCGCTCCCCTTGCGGACTCAATTCGGCCGAGGGGCTCCTCGGCGACGGGTCCTCTGACGTGGATTCTTTCCCCCGTTTTGAAGCTTGGACTTCCTGGTCGTCAGTGGTGGCCCTCTTCTTTCCCCTAGGAGGGGAACTTTCAATTCCCCCCTTCGGAGTAGCCTCTCTTGAAGAGGCCATGGTTTCCTTGTCGGTCCCCTTATCTCCCTCCAAAGGCATTACCTCTAGCATCCTGACTAGCACGGGATCCAGCCTGGTTTTGGGAAGGGGAGCCGGACATCGGATCAGCTTCGCCTTTGCTATCCACTCCTGCTTAAAGGAAGAAATGCTGTTAAAAAGCAAGTAAAACTATGCGGATAGAAGGTCCGAACACAAGGTCACCCACCTGAGTATCCGGGCGATTGCGGCTTAGGCCAGCATCCTCGGTCAGGTCCGGACTCGCTTCTTGCGATCCGAAGAACAGTTTATGCATCTCCTTAGGCGTTACGCCCATAAAATTTCGGAGAACTCGCGGTCCCTCTGGGTTGAACTCCCATAAGCGAAGGGGCGACGTTGGCTGGGGAGTGTCCGGTGAATCAGCATGACTTGTGTCACCTTGACCAGGTTGAGGCCTCCTTCTAGGAGATCCTTAATGCGACCCTGTAGCAGAGGAACATCTTTGGGCAAACCCCGATCTAATTCCGTATTGATCCACGATGCTAACCGTGGTGGGGGACCCGAGCGAAAGGCCGGAGGCGCCACCCACGTGGTACCCCGAGGAGCGGTAATGTAGAACCACTCCCGTTGCCATAAGCCGAGCCAAGGAGTGTCGGCTTTTCTTTTTATAGTGGCACCTCCGCACTCTGCGTGGCGCCCCTCGATTATCTTCGGTTCTACTTTGAAGGTCTTGAGCCATAGCCCGAAGTGAGGGGTAACATGGAGGAATGCTTCACACATAACTATTAAAGAGGAGATGTGGAGGATGGACTCCGGAGCTAGGTCATGGAATTCCAGCCCGTAATAGAACATCAGCCCCCTTACAAAAGGATCCGTTGGGAAGCCTAATCCACGGAGGAAGTGGGAGATGAATACTACGCTCTCACCTGGCTGAGGGCTAGGGATCGCTTGTCCTTGAACAGGCAGCCTGTGCGGAATCTCACTGGTCAGAAATCTAGCTTCCCTCAACTTTGATACGTCCTCCTCCGTGACAGAGGGAATCCATCGACCCTGAAGATCAGAACCGGACATTGTTGAAGGTTCGGCGCGCCTGAAATCTGGGAGCCTAGGGTGTTGGAACTCGAGGCGACAGGCGAGCTCGTTTTGGGAATAGAAGGGGGGACGGGGCCTTGGTCTCTTTATAAGAGGCAGAATACCAAGAGCCCTCCCCGTAACCGTCTTGGACTAGCCTTGAGTTAGGCAGGACGTGCTAACAGGCACGTTTGGGTTACCCATGTCCGTATTAATGAGAATCCCGTTGAAGGGGGCGCACGATCTCTGCTTCAATAAGACGTGCCAAGGAAACCGCCTCGTTAAACGTGTAGCGGTGGAACAGTAAAAATATTCCGTACAGAAGGCTTGGCCGCAGTGTTATGATGCACCACGGGATACGTCAGCAGATTTGATTTGTGTTAACATTATTCTCTATATGGCAATACGTGGAAACTTGTTTTGCAGAGCCGGACACTTTTTTGGTGTCATTCATCTTCTTGAAGAACTTGGAGGAGGAACCCGCCTTGCAATGCCGAAGACAATTTGCGCGCCGGACTCGTCGTCATTGAAGCCAGGTTCAGGGGCTACTGAGGGAGTCCCGGATTAGGGGGTGTTCGGATAGCTGGACTACATCTCCCGCCGGACTCGAGGACTATGAAGATACAAGATTGAAGACTCCGTCCCGTGTCCGGAAGGTTCTTTCCTTGGCGTAGAAGGCAAGCTAGGCGTGCGGATATTCAAGATCTCCTACCAATGTAACCGACTCTGTGTAACCCTAACCCTATCCGGTGTCTATATAAACCGGAGGGTTGTAGTCCGTAGGACAGAATCATCTTCATACACAATCAAACAATAGGCTAGCTTCTAGGGTTTAGCCTCCTTGATCTCGTGTTAGATCTACTCTTGTACTACCCATATCATCAATATTAATCTAGCAGGAGTAGGGTTTTACCTCCACCGAGAGGGCCCGAACCTGGGTAAAACAAAGTGTCCCTTGTCTCCTGTTACCATCCGACCTTGACGCACAGTTCGGGACCCCCTACCCGAGATCCGCCGGTTTTGACACCGACACCGGCCCCCTAGGGGTGCGCCTGGAGGAGTCCTACTCCCACCGGGAGTAGGACTCCCCCCTCTTACCTTGTTGGAGAAGGAAAGGGGAAGGGGGAAAGAGGAAAGGGGGCGCCCCCCTTCCTTGTCCTATTCGGACTATGGGAAGAGGGGGCGTGCGGCCTTCCTAGGCCGGCCCTCCTCTTCTCCCTTAGGGCCCATGTAGGCGGTAACCCCCCGGTACTCTGGTAAAATCCTTATTTCACCTTGAATGACTCCGATATCCAAATATAGGCTTCCAATATATCAATCTTTATGTCTCGACCATTTTGAGACTCCTCGTCATGTCCGTGATCACATTTGGGACTCCGTACAACCTTCAGTACATCAAAACATATAAACTCATAATGAAACTGTCATCGTAACATTAAGCGTGCGGACCCTATGGGTTCGAGAACAATGTAGACATGACCGAGACATGTCTCCGAATAATAACCAATAGCGGAACCTGGATGCTCATATTGGCTCCCACATATTCTACGAAGATCTTTATCGGTCAGACCGCATAACAAAATACGTTGTTCCCTTTGTCGTCGGTATGTTACTTGCCCGAGATTCGATCGTCGGTATCTCAATACCTAGTTCAATCTCGTTACCGGCAAGTCTCTTTACTCGTTCCGTAATACATCATCTCACAACTAACTCATTAGTTGCAATGCTTGCAAGGCTTATTTGACGTGCATTACCGAGAGGGCCCAAAGATACCTCTCCGACAATCGGAGTGACAAATCCTAATCTCGAAATACGCCAACCCAACATGTACCTTCGGAGACACCTGTAGAGCACCTTTATAATCATCCAGTTACGTTGTGACGTTTGGTAGCACACAAAGTGTTCCTCCGGTAAACGGGAGTTGCATAATCTCATAGTCATAGGAACATGTATAAGTCATGAAGAAAGCAATAGCAACATATTAAACGATCAAGTGCTAAGCTAACGGAATGGGTCATGTCAATCACATCATTCTCCTAATGATGTGATCCCGTTAATCAAATGACAACTCATGTCTATGGTTAGGAAACATAACCATATTTGATCAACGAGCTAGTCAAGTAGAGGCATACTAGTGACACTCTGTTTGTCTATGTATTCACACATGTATTATGTTTCCGGTTAATACAATTCTAGCATGAATAATAAACATTTATCATGATATAAGGAAATAAATAATAACTTTATTATTGCCTCTAGGGCATATTTCCTTCAGTCTCCCACTTGCACTAGAGTCAATAATCTAGTTCACATCGCCATGTGATTCAACACTAATAGTTCACATAACCATGTGATTAACACCCATAGTTCACATCGTCATGTGACCTACACCCAAAGGGTTTACTAGAGTCAGTAATCTAGTTCACATCGCTTATGTGATTAACACCCAAAGAGTACTAAGGTGTGATCATGTTTTGCTTGTGAGATAATTTTAGTCAACGGGTCTGTCACATATAGATCCGTAAGTATTTTGCAAATTCTATGTCTACAATGCTCTGCACGGAGCTACTTCTAGCTTAATAGCTCCCACTTTTAATATGTATTCAGATTGAGACTTAGAGTCATCTGGATTAGTGTCAAAAACTTGCATCGACGTAACCCTTTACGACGAACCTTTTGTTACCTCCATAATCGAGAAACATATCCTTATTCCACTAAGGATAATTTTGACCACTGTCCAGTGATCTACTCCTAGATCACTACTGTACTCCCTTGCCAAAATCAGTGTAGGGTATACAACAGATCTGGTACACAACATGGCATAATTTATAGAACCTATGGCTGAGGCATAGGGAATGACTTTCATTCTCTTTCTATCTTCTGCCGTGGTCGGGCTTTGAGTCTTACTCAATTTCACACCTTGTAACTCAACCAAGAACTCTTTCTTTGACTGTTCCATTTTGAACTACTTCAAAATCTTGTCAAGGTATGTACTCATTGAAAAAACTTATCAAGCGTCTTGATCTATCTCTATAGATCTTGATGCTCAATATTTAAGCAGCTTCACCGAGGTCTTTTGAAAAAACTCCTTTTAAACACTCCTTTATGCTTTGCAGAATAATTCTACATTATTTCCGATCAACAATATGTCATTCACATAAACTTATCAGAAATGTTGTAGTGCTCCCACTCACTTTCTTGTAAACACGGGCTTCACCGCAAGTCTGTATAAAACTATATGCTTTGATCAACTTATCAAAGTGTATATTCCAACTCCGAGATGCTTGCACCAGTCCATAGATGGATCACTGGAGCTTGCATATTTTGTTAGCACCTTTAGGATTGACAAAACCTTCTGGTTGCATCATATACAACTCTTCTTTAATAAATCCTTTAAGGAATGCAGTTTTGTTTATCCATTTGCCAGATTTCATAAAATGCGGCAATTGCTAACATGATTCGGACAGACTTTAAGCATCGCTACGAGTGAGAAAATCTTATCGTAGTCAACACCTTGAACTTTGTCAAAACTATTTTCGACAAGTCTAGCTTTGTAGATAGTAACACTACTATCAGCGTCCGTCTTCCTCTTGAAGATCCATTTAATCTCAATGGCTCGCCGGTCATTGGGCAAGTCAGTCAAAGTCCATACTTTGTTCTCATACATGGATCCCATCTCAGATTTCATGGCCTCAAGCCATTTTGCGGAATCTGGGCTCATCATCGCTTCCTCATAGTTCGGAGGTTCATCATGGTCAAGTAACATGACCTCCAGAACAGGATTACCGTACCACTCTGGTGCGGATCTCACTTTGGTTGACCTGCGAGGTTCGGTAGTAATTCGATCTGGAGTTACATGATCATTATCATTAGCTTCCTCACTAATTGGTGCAGGAGTCACATGAACATATTTCTGTGATGAGCTACTTTCCATATAGTTACCTCATCAATTTCTACTTTCCTCCCACTCACTTCTTTTGAGAGAAACTCCTTCTCTAGAAAGGATCCATTCTTAGCAACGAATATCTTGCCTTTGGATCTGTGATAGAAGGTGTACCCAACTTTCTCCTTTGGGTATCCTATGAAGACACATTTCTCCGATTTGGGTTTGAGCTTATCAGGATGAAACTTTTTCACATAAGCATCGCAACCCCAAACTTTAAGAAACGACAACTTTGGTGTCTTGCCAAAGCACAGTTCATACGGTGTCATCTCAACAGATTTAGATGGGCCCTTTTAACGTGAATGCAGCTGTCTCTTAATGCATAACCCCAAAACGATAGTGGTAAATCGGTAAGAAACATCATAGATTGCACTATATCCAATAAAGTACAGTTATGACGTTCGGACACACCATTACGCTGTGGTGTTCCAGGTGGCACGAATTTGTGAAACTATTCCACATTCTTTTAATTGAAGACCAAACTCGTAACTCAAATATTTGTCTCCGCGATCAGATCGTGTCACGATGATTTTCCACTTCACTCTGAAATTCTTTGAACTTTTCAAATTTTTCAGACTTATGATAAATCAAGTAGATATACCCATATCTGCTCAAATCATCTGTGAAGGTCAGAAAATAATGATATCTGCCGCGAGCCTCAATATTCATCGAACCACATACATCAGTATGTATGATTTCCAACAAATCTGTTGCTCGCTCCATTGTTCCGGAGAACGGAGTTTTAGTCATGTTGCCCAAGAGGCATGGTTCGCAAGCATCAAGTGATTCGTAATCAAGTGATTCCAAAAGCCCATCAACATGGAGTTTCTTCATGCGCTTTACACCAGTATGACCTAAACGGCAATGCCACAAATAAGTTGCACTATCATTATTAACTTTGCATCTTTTGGCTTCAATATTATGAATATGTGTATCAGTACGATCGAGATCCAATGAACCATTTTCATTGGGTGTGTAACCATATAAGGTTTTATTCATGTAAACAGAACAACAATTATTCTCTAACTTAAATGAATAACCGTATTGCAATAAACATGATCAAATCATATTTATGCTCAACGCAAACACCAAATAACACTTATTTAGGTTCAACACTAATCCCGAAAGTGTAGGGAGTGTGCGATGATGATCATATCAATCTTGGAACCACTTCCAACACACATCGTCACTTCACCCATAACTAGTCTCTTTTTATTTTGCAACTCCCATTTCGAGTTACTACTCTTAGCAACTGAACCAGTATCAAATGCCGAGGGGTTGCTATAAACACTAGTAAAGTACACATCAATAACATATATATCCAATATACCTTTGTTCACTTTGCCATCCTTCTTATCCGCCAAATACTTGGGGCAGTTCCGCTTCCAGTGACCAGTCCCTTTGCAGTAGAAGCACTTAGTCTCAGGATTATGTCCAGACTTGGGCTTCTTCACTTGAGCAGCAACTTGTTTGCCGTTCTTCTTGAAGTTCCCCTTCTTCCCTTTGCCCTTTTCTTGAAACTAGTGGTCTTGTCAACCATCAACACTTGATGTTTTTCTTGATTTCTACCTTCGTCGATTTCAGCATCACGAAGAGCTTGGGAATCGTTTTCGTTATCTCTTGCATATTATAGTTCATCACGAAGTTCTACTAACATGGTGATGGTGACTAGAGAATTTTGTCAATCACTATTTTATCTCGAAGATTAACTCCCACTTGATTCAAGCGATTGTAGTACCCAGACAATCTGAGCACATGCTCACTGCTTGAGCTATTCTCTTCCATCTTTTAGCAATAGAACTTGTTGGAGACTTCATATCTCTCAACTCGGGTATTTGCTTGAAATATTAACTTCAACTCCTGGAACATCTCATATGGTCCATGACGTTCAAAACGTCTTTGAAGTCCCGATTCTAAGTCGTTAAGCATGGTGCACTAAACTATCAAGTAGTCATCTATTGGAAATATGCCCTAGAGGCAATAATAAATAGGTTATTATTATATTTCCTTGTTCATAATAATCGTTTATTATCCATGCTAGAATTGTATTGATAGGAAACTCAGATACATGTGTGGATACATAGACAACACCATGTCCCTAGTAAGCCTCTAGTTGACTAGCTCGTTCATCAATAGATGGTTACGGTTTCCTGACCATGGACATTGGATGTCATTGATAACGGGATCACATCATTAGAAGAATGATGTGATGGACAAGACCCAATCCTAAGCCTAGCACAAGATCATGTAGTTCGTATGCTAAAGCTTTTTCTAATGTCAACTATCATTTCCTTAGACCATGAGATTGTGCAACTCCCAGATACCGTAGGAATACTTTGGGTGTGCCAAACGTCACAACGTAACTAGGTGGCTATAAAGGTGCACTACGGGTATCTCCGAAAGTGTCTGTTGGGTTGGCATGAATCGAGACTAAGATTTGTCACTCCGTGTGACGGAGAGGTATCTCTGGGCCCACTCGGTAGGACATCATCATAATGTGCACAATGTGATCAAGGAGTTGATCACGGTATGATGTGTTGCGGAACGAGTAAAAGAGACTTGCTGGTAACGAGATTGAACAAGGTATCGGGATACCGACGATCGAATCTCGGGCAAGTATCGTATCGATAGACAAAGGGAATTGTATACGGGATTGATTAAGTCCTTGACATCGTGGTTCATCCGATGAGATCATCGTAGAACATGTGGGAGCCAACATGGGTATCCAGATCCCGCTGTTGGTTATTGACCGGAGTACATCTCGGTCATGTCTGCATGCTTCCCGAACCCGTAGGGTCTACACACTTAAGGTTCGATGACGCTAGGGTTATAAAGGAAGTTCGTATGTGGTTACCGAATGTTGTTCGGAGTCCCGGATGAGATCCCGGACGTCATGAGGAGTCCCGGAATGGTCCGGAGGTAAAGATTTATATATGGGAAGTCTTATTTTGGTCGCCAGAAAAGTTTCGCACTTTATCGGTATTGTACCGGGAGTGCCGAAAGGGGTCCGGGGGTCCACCGGGGGGTCCACCTGCCCCGGGGGGGCACATGGGCTGTAGGGGGTGTGCCTTGGCCTATATGGGCCAAGGGCACCATCCCCAAGAGGCCCATGCGCCAAGATATAAGAAAAGGGGGAGAGTCCTCAAAGGGGAAGGCACCTCCGAGGTGCCTTGGGAAGGATGGACTCCTCCCCCCCCCTTGGCCGCACCCCTTCCTTGGAGGAAGGGGCAAGGCTGCGCCTCCCCCCTCTCCCTTGCCCCTATATATAGTGGAGGGGAGGGAGGGCAGCCACACCTGAATCCCTGGCGCCTCCCTCCCTCCCGTGACACCTCCTCCTCTCCCGCAGGTGCTCGGCGAAGCCCTGCAGGATTTCCACGCTCCTCCACCACCACCACGCCGTTGTGCTGCTGCTGGATGGAGTCTTCCTCAACCTCTCCCTCTCTCCTTGGTGGATCAAGGCATGGGAGACGTCACCGGGCTGTACGTGTGTTGAACGTGGAGGTGCCGTCCGTTCGGCACTTGGTCATCGGTGATTTGGATCACGACGAGTACGACTCCATCAACCCCGTTCACTTGAACGCTTCCGCTTAGCGATCTACAAGGGTATGTAGATGCACTCTCTTTCCCCTCATTGCTGGTTTCTCCATAGATAGATCTTGGTGGCACGTAGGAAAATTTTAAATTTCTGCTACGTTCCCCAACAGTGGCATCATGAGCTAGGTCTATTGCGTAGATTCTTTGCACGAGTAGAACACAAAGTAGTTGTGGGCGTTGATTTTGTTCAATATGCTTACCGTTACTAGTCAATCTTGATTCGGCGGCATTGTGGGATGAAGCGGCCCGGACCGACCTTACACGTACACTTACGTGAGACAGGTTCCACCGACTGACATGCACTAGTTGCATAAGGTGGCTAGCGGGTGCCCGTCTCTCCCACTTTAGTCGGATCGGATTCGATGAAAAGGGTCCTTATGAAGGGTAAATAGCAATTGACATATCACGTTGTGGTTTTGCGTAGGTAAGAAACGTTCTTGCTAGAAACCCATAGCAGCCACGTAAAACATGCAAACAACAATTAGAGGACGTCTAACTTGTTTTTGCAGGGTATGCCATGTGATGTGATATGGCCGAAGGATGTGATGTATGATATATGTGATGTATGAGATGATCATGTTCTTGTAATAGGAATCACGACTTGCATGTCGATGAGTATGACAACCGGCAGGAGCCATAGGAGTTGTCTTAATTTATCTATGACCTGCGTGTCAACTTAAATCGTCATGTAATTACTTTACTTCATTGCTAAAGCGTTAGCCATAGTAGTAGAAGTAATAGTTGACGTGACAACTTCATGAAGACACGATGATGGAGATCATGATGATGGAGATCATGGTGTCATGCCGGTGACGACGATGATCATGGAGCCCCGAAGATGGAGATCAAAAGGAGCAAAGTGATGATGGCCATATCATGTCACTATTTGATTGCATGTGATGTTTATCATGTTTATACATCTTATTTGCTTAGAACGACGGTAGTAAATAAGATGATCCCTCATTAAAATTTCAAGAAAGTGTTCCCCCTAACTGTGCACCGTTGCGAAAGTTCGTCGTTTCGAAGCACCACGTGATGATCGGGTGTGATAGATTCTTACGTTTACATACAACGGGTGTAAGCCAGATTTACACACGCGAAACACTTAGGTTGACTTGACGAGCCTAGCATGTACAGACATGGCCTCGGAACACAAGAGACCGAAAGGTCGAGCATGAGTCGTATGGTAGATACGATCAACATGAAGATGTTCACCGATGATGACTAGTCCGTCTCACGTGATGATCGGACACGGCCTAGTTGACTCGGATCATGTAATCACTTAGATGACTAGAGGGATGTCTATCTGAGTGGGAGTTCATAAGATGAACTTAATTATCCTGAACATAGTCAAAAGATCTTTGCAAATTATGTCGTAAGCTCGCGCTTTAGTTCTACTGTTTTAGATATGTTCCTAGAGAAAATATAGTTGAAAGCTGATAGTAGCAATTATGCGGACAGTACAAGGCTTATGTCCTTAATGCACTGCTCGGTGTGCTGGACCTCGAACGTGGTCTGTGGATGTTGCGAACATCTGACATACACGTTTTGATGACTACATGACAGTTCGGTAATGATAAATGGTTTAGAATTGAGGCACTGAAGACATTTTTGAAATGTCGCGGAACATATGAGATGTTTCGAGGGCTGAAATTGGGATTTCAGGCTCGTGCCCACGTCAAGAGGTATAAGACCTCTGACGATTTTCTTGGCCTGCAAACTAAGGGAGAAAAGCTCAATCTTGAGCTTGTGCTCAAATTGTCTGAGTACAACAATCACTTGAATCAAGTGGGAGTTGATCTTCCAGATAAGAAAGTGATGTTTCTCCAAAGTCATTGCCACCAAGCTGCTAGAGCTTCGTAATGAACTATAACATATCAGGGATAGATATGATGATCCTTGAAATATTCGCGATGTTTGACACCGCGAAAGTAGAAAACAAGAAGGGGCATCAATTGTTGATGGTTAGTGAAACCACTAGTTTCAAGAAGGGCAAGGGCAAGAAGGGATACTTCATGAAACAGCAAATCAGCTGCTGCTCTAGTGAAGAAACCCAAGGTTGAACCCAAACCCGAGACTGAGTGCTTCTGTAATAAGGGGAACAGCCACTAGAGCAGAATTACCCTAGATACTTGGTAGATGAGAAGGCTGTCGATAGAAGCATATTGGATATTCATTATGTGAATGTGTACTTTACTAGTACTCCTAGTAGCATCAGGGTATTAGATACCAGTTCGGTTGCTAAGTGTTAGTAACTCGAAATAAAGCTACGGAATAAACGGAGACTAGCTAAAGGTGAGCTGACGAGATGTGTTGGAAGTGTTTCCAAGGTTGATGTGATCAAGCATCGCACGCTCCCTCTACCATCGAGATTGGTGTTAAACCTAAATAATTGTTATTTGGTGTTTGCATTGAGCATAGACATGATTGGATTATGTCTATCGCAATACGGTTATTCATTTAAGGAGAATAATGGTTACTCTATTTATTTGAATAATACCTTCAATGGTCTTGCACCTAAAATGAATGGTTTATTGAATCTCGATCATAGTGATACACATGTTCATGCCAAAAGATATAAGATAGTAATGATAGTACCACCTACTTGTGGCACTGCCATGTAAGTCATATTGGTATAAAACGCATGAAGAAGCTCCATGTTGATGGATCTTTGGACTCACTCATTTTTGAAAAGGATTGAGACATGTGAACCATGTCTATTGGTATATACGCATGAAGAAACTCCATGCAGATGGACCGTTTGGACTCACTTGATTTTGAATCGCTTGAGTCATGCAGATCATACCACATGGGCAAGATGACTGAAAGCTTCGGTTTCAGTAAAATGGAACAAGAAAGCAACTTGTTGGAAGTAACACATTTTGATGTGTGCAGTCCAATGAGTGCTGAGGCACGCAGTGGATATCGTTATGCTCTTACTTCACAGATGATTTGAGTAGATACTGAGCATATTTACTTGATGAAACACAAGTCTGAATTATTGAATGGTTCAAGTAATTTCAGAATGAAGTTGAATATCGTCGTGACAAGAGGATAAAATATCTATGATATGATCATAGAGATGAATATCTGAGTTGCGAGTTTGGTACACAATTGAGACATTGTGGAAATTGTTTCACGACTAGTACCGCCTGGAACACCATAGTGTGATGGTGTGTCCGAACATCATAACTGCACCCTATTGGATATGATGCATACCATGATGGCTCTTATCGAATTACCACTATCGTTCATGGGCTAGGCATTAGAGACAACCGCACTCACTTTAAATAGGGCACCACGTAATTCTGATGAGATGACACCGTATGAACTATGGTTTAGAGAAACCTAAGCTGTCATTTCTTAAAAGTTTGGGGCTGCGACGCTTATATGAAAAGTTTCAGGCTGATAAGCTCGAACCCAAAGCGGATAACTGCATCTTCATAGGACACCCAAAACAGTTGGGTATACCTCCTGTCTCAGATCCGAAAGCAATAGGGATTGTTTCTCAAATCAGGTCCTTTCTCGAGGAAAAGTTTCTCTCGAAAGAATTGAGTGGGAGGATGGTGGAGACTTGATGAGGTTATTGAACCGTCACTTCAACTAGTGTGTAGCAGGGCACAGGAGTTGTTCCTATGGCACCTACACCAATTGAAGTGAAGCTTATGATAGTGATCATGAGACTTCGAATCAAGTCACTCCCAAACCTCGTAGGATGACAAGGATGCGTACTACTTCAGAGTGGTACGTAATCCTGTCTTGGAAGTCATGTTGCTAGAAAACAATGAACCTACGAGCTATGGAGAAGCGATGGTGGGCCCGGATTCCGATGAATGGCTCGAGGCCATAAAATTCGAGAGAGGATCCATGTATGAAAACAAAGTGTAGACTTTGGCAGAACGGCTCGACGGTCGTGAGGCTGTTGAGGACAGATGGATTTTAAAAGGAAGATTTTAAAAGGATTTTAAAAGAAATGATGGTAAATGTCACCATTGAGAAAGCTCGACTTGTCATTAAGATATTTCCCGACAAGTTCAAGGAGTTGACTAAGATGAGACTTTCTCACTCGTAGCGATGCTAAGAGTCTGTTGGAATTAGCAGGTACTGCATTATTTATGAAATCTTGCAGATAGGATGTCAAAATATTGTTTCCTTGTTCTTGAGGAAAGGTTGTATGTGATACAACCAGAAGTTTTTGTCAATCCTGAAAGATGCTAACAAGTATGCAAAGCCCCAGCAATCCTTCTAAGGACTGGAGTAAGCATCTCGGAGTTGGAATATACACTTTGATGAGATGATCAAATATTTTGGGTTTATACAAAGTTTATGGGAAACTTGTATTTCCAAAGAAGTGAGTGGGAGCACTATAGAATTTCTAATGAGTATATGTTGTTGACATATTGTTGATCAGAAATGATGTAGAATTTCTGGAAAGCATATAGGGTTATTTGAAAAGTGTTTTTCAATGGAAAACCTGGATTAAGCTACTTGAACATTGAGCATCAAGATCTATAAGGATAGATCAAAATCGCTTAATAGTACTTTCAAACGAACGCATACCATGACAAGATTTTGAAGGAGTTCAAAACAGATCAGCAAAGAAGGAGTTCTCGGCTGTGTTACAAGGTGTGAGTATTGAGCAAGACTCAAGACATGACCACGGCTGAATAGAGAGAAAGGACGAAGGTCGTCCCCTATGCTTTAGTCGTAGGCTCTAAAGTATGCTATGCTGTGTACCGCACCTGAAGTGTGCCAAACCATGAGTCAGTCAAGGGGTACAAGTGTGATCTAGAAATGGATCACAGGACAACGGTCAAGGTTATCCTTAGTAACTAGTGGACTAAGGAATTTTCTCGATTATGGAGGTGGAAAAGGAGTTCGTCGTAAAGGGTTACGGCGATGCAAACTTTGACACTAATCCAGATTATTCTGAGTAGTAAATTGGATTCGTATAGTAGAACAGTTATTTGGACTAGCTCCAAATAGAGCGTGGTAACTGCATCTAGGAGATGACATAGATATTTGTAAAGCACACACGGATCTGAAAGGTTCAGACCCGTTGACTATAACATCTCTCACAAGCATAACATGATCAAACCCAGAACTCTGTGAGTGTTAATCACATGGCGATGTGAACTAGATTATTGACTCTAGTGCAAGTGGGAGACTGTTGGAAATATGCCCTAGAGGCAATAATAAATAGGTTATTATTATATTTCCTTGTTCATAATAATCGTTTATTATCCATGCTAGAATTGTATTGATAGGAAACTCAGATACATGTGTGGATACATAGACAACACCATGTCCCTAGTAAGCCTCTAGTTGACTAGCTCGTTGATCAATAGATGGTTAGGGTTTCCTGACCATGGACATTGGATGTCATTGATAACGGGATCACATCATTAGAAGAATGATGTGATGGACAAGACCCAATCCTAAGCCTAGCACAAGATCATGTAGTTCATATGCTAAAGCTTTTTCTAATGTCAAGTATCATTTCCTTAGACAATGAGATTGTGCAACTCCCGGATACCGTAGGAATACTTTGGGTGTGCCAAACGTCACAACGTAACTGGGTGGCTATAAAGGTGCACTACGGGTATCTCCGAAAGTGTCTGTTGGGTTGGCACGAATCGAGACTGGGATTTGTCACTCCGTGTGACGGAGAGGTATCTCTGGGCCCACTCGGTAGGACATCATCATAATGTGCACAATGTGATCAAGGAGTTGATCATGGGATGATGTGTTGCGGAACGAGTAAAAGAGACTTGCCGGTAACGAGACTGAACAAGGTATCGGGATACCGACGATCGAATCTCGGGCAAGTATCGTAACCATAGACAAAGGGAATTGTATACGGGATTGATTAAGTCCTTGACATCGTGGTTCATCCGATGAGATCATCGTGGAACATGTGGGATCCAACATGGGTATCCAGATCCCGCTGTTGGTTATTGACCGGAGTACATCTCGGTCATGTCTGCATGCTTCCCGAACCCGTAGGGTCTACACACTTAAGGTTCGATGACGCTAGGGTTATAAAGGAAGTTCGTATGTGGTTACCGAATGTTGTTCGGAGTCCCGGATGAGATCCCGGACGTCATGAGGAGTCCCGGAATGGTCCGGAGGTAAAGATTTATATATGGGAAGTCTTATTTTGGTCGCCAGAAAAGTTTCGCACTTTATCGGTATTGTACCGGGAGTGCCGAAAGGGGTCCGGGGGTCCACCGGGGGGTCCACCTGCCCCGGGGGGCCACATGGGCTGTAGGGGGTGCGCCTTGGCCTATATGGGCCAAGGGCACCAGCCCCAAGAGGCCCATGCGCCAAGATATAAGAAAAGGGGGAGAGTCCTCAAAGGGGAAGGCACCTCCGAGGTGCCTTGGGAAGGATGGACTCCTCCCCCCCCCTTGGTCGCACCCCTTCCTTGGAGGAAGGGGCAAGGCTGCACCTCCCCCCTCTCCCTTGCCCCTATATATAGTGGAGGGGAGGGAGGGCAGCCACACCTGAAGCCCTGGCGCCTCCCTCCCTCCCGTGACACCTCCTCCTCTCCCGCAGGTGCTCGGCAAAGCCCTGCAGGATTGCCACGCTCCTCCACCACCACCACGCCGTTGTGCTGCTGCTGGATGCAGTCTTCCTCAACCTATCCCTCTCTCCTTGCTGGATCAAGGCATGGGAGACGTCACCGGGCTGTACGTGTGTTGAACGCGGAGGTGCCGTCCGTTCGGCACTTGGTCATCGGTGATTTGGATCACGACGAGTACGACTCCATCAACCCCGTTCACTTGAACGCTTCCGCTTAGCGATCTACAAGGGTATGTAGATGCACTCTCTTTCCCCTCGTTGCTGGTTTCTCCATAGATAGATCTTGGTGACACGTAGGAAAATTTTAAATTTCTGCTACGTTCCCCCAACATCATCATATTGAGCTAGCCAAACGTTCATAACGTCTGCATCTGCTCCTGCAATAGGTCTTTCACCTAGCGGTGCATCAAGGACATAATTCTTCTGTGCAGCAATGAGGATAGTCCTCAGATCATGGATCCAATCTGCATCATTGCTACTAACATCTTTCAACTCAGTTTTCTCTAGGAACATATCAAAAAATAAAACAGGGGAGCTAAACGCGAGCTATTGATCATAGATATGCTAATACTACCAGGACTAAGTTCATGATAACTTTAAGTTAAATTAATCATATTACTTAAGAACTCCCACTTAGATAGACATCCCTCTAATCCTTCTAAGTGATCACGTGATCCATATCAACTACACCATGTCTGATCATCACGTGAGATGGAGTAGTTTCAACGGTGAACATCAATATGTTGGTCATATCTACTATATGATTCATGCTCGACCTTTCGGTCTTTGTGTTCCGAGGCCATATTTGTTATATGCTAGGCTCGTCAAGTTTAACCTAAGTATTCCGCGTGTGCAACTATTTTGCACCCGTTGTATTTGAACGTAGAGCCTATCACACCCGATCATCACGTGGTGTCTCAGCACGAAGAACTTTCGCAACGGTGCATACTCAGGGAGAATACTTATACTTTGATAATTTAGTGAGGGATCATCTTATAATGCTACCGTCAATCAAAGCAAGATAAGATGCATAAAAGATAAACATCACATGCAATCAATGTAAGTGATATGATATGGCCATCATCATCTTGTGCTTGTGATCTCCATCTCCGAAGCACCGTCATGATCACCATCGTCACCGGCGCGACACCTTGATCTCCATCGTAGCATCGTTATCGTCTCGCCAATCTTATGCTTCTACGACTATCACTACCGCTTAGTGATAAAGTAAAGCATTACAGGGCGATTGCATTGCATACAATAAAGCGACAACCATATGGCTCCTGCCAGTGGCCGATAACTCGGTTACAAAACATGATCATCTCATACAATAAAATTTAGCATCATGTCTTGACCATATCACATCACAACATGAAAACAAGTTAGACGTCCTCTACTTTGTTGTTGCAAGTTTTACGTGGCAGCTATGGGCTTAGCAAGAACCGTTCTTACCTATGCATCAAAAACCACAACGATAGTTTGTCAAGTTGGTGTTGTTTTAACCTTCACAAGGACCGGGCGTAGCCACACTCGATTCAACTAAAGTTGGAGAAACTGACACCCGCCAGCCACCTGTGTGCAAAGCACGTCGGTAGAACCAGTCTCGCGTAAGCGTACGCGTAATGTCGGTCCGGGCCGCTTCATCCAACAATACCGCTGAACCAAAGTATGACATGCTGGTAAGCAGGATGACTTATATCGCCCACAACTCACTTGTGTTCTACTCGTGCATATAACATCAACGCATAAAACCTTGCTCGGATGCCACTGTTGGGGAACGTAGTAATTTCAAAAGAAATCCTACGCACAAGCAAGATCATGGTGATGCATAGCAATGAGAGGGGAGAGTGTTGTCCATGTACCCTCGTAGACTGAAAGCGGAAGCGTTATAATAACGCAGTTGATGTAGTCGTACGTCTTCACGGCCCGACCGATCAAGCACCGAAACTACGGCACCTCCGATTTCTAGCACACGCTCATCTCGATGACAAAACCGGCGGATCTCGGGTAGGGGGTCCCGAACTGTGCGTCAAGGTCGGATGGTAACAGGAGGCAAGGGACACTTTATTTTACCCAGGTTCGGGCCCTCTCGATGGAGGTAAAACCCTTCTCCTGGTAGATTAATATTGATGATATGGGTAGTACAAGAGTAGATCTACCACGAGATCAAGGAGGCTAAAACCTAGAAGCTAGCCTATGGTATGATTGTCTATGATGATGGTTCTCCCCTACGGACTACAACCCTCCGGTTTATATAGACACCGGATAGGGTTAGGGTTACACAGAGTCGGTTACAATGGTAGGAGATCTTGAATATCCGCACGCCTAGCTTGCCTTCCACGCCAAGAAAAGATCCTTCCGGACACGGGACGAAGTCTTCAATCTTGTATCTTCATAGTCTTGGAGTCCGGCTGAAGGTATAGTCTGGCTATCGGAACACCCCCTAATCCAGGACTCCCTCAGTAGCCCCTGAACCAGGCTTCAATGACGACGAGTCCGGCGCGCAGATTGTCTTCGGCATTGCAAGGCGGGTTCCTCCTCCAAGTTCTTCAAGAAGATTACAAACACCAAAAATAGTGTCCGGCTCTGCAAAATAAGTTTCCACATATTGCCATATAGAGAATAATATTAACACAAATCAAATCTGCTGACGTATTCCGCGGTGCGTCATAACACTGCGGCCAAGCTCTTTATATAAACTGTTTTCATTGTTCCACCTCAGCGTGTTTAGCGAGGCGGTTTCCTTGGCACGTCTTGTCAAAGCAGAGATCGTGTGCCCCTTTTAATGGGATTCTCATCAATACGGACGTGGGTAACCCAGTCATGCCTGTTTAGCACGTTTTGCCTTAATTAAAGGCTAGTCCAAGACGGTTACGGGGAGGGCTCTTGGTATTCTGCCTCTTATAAAGAGACCAAGAACCTATTCCCCTCTTCTATTCTAAAAACAAGCTCTCCCGTCGCCTCGAGTTCCAACACCCTAGGCTTCCATATTTCAGGCGCACCGGACCTTTGACAATGTCCGGCTCTGACCTCCAAGGCCGATGGATGCCCTCCTCCGTTACGGAGGAGGACGTATTAATGTTGAGGGAAGCTAAATTCCTGACCAGCGAGATTTCGCACAGGTTGCCTGTTCAAGGACAGGTGATCCCTAGCCCTCAGCCCGGCGAGAGTGTGGTATTCATATCCCACTTCCTTCGGGGATTAGGCTTCCCAATGGATCCCTTTGTAAGGGGGCTGATGTTTTATTATGGGCTGGAATTCCACGACTTAGCTCCGGAGTCCATCCTCCATATTTCCTCGTTCGTTGTTGTGTGCGAAGCGTTCCTCCGTGTTACCCCTCACTTCGGATTATGGCTCAAGACCTTCAAAGTAGAACCGAAGATGATCGAGGGGCGCCACGCAGAGTGCGGAGGCGCTGCTATAAAAAGAAATGCCGATGCTCCATGGCCCGAGGGCGCTTTTCAAGAGGAGCTTGGCTTATGGCAACAGGAGTGGTTCTATATCACCGCTCCTCGGGGCACCGCATGGGTGGCGCCTCCTGCCTTTCGCTCGGGTCCCCCATCGCGGTTAGCGTCGTGGATCAACACAGGGTTAGATCGGGGCTTGCCCAAAGACGTACCTTTGCTGCAGGGCCGCATTAAGGATCTCTTGGAAGGAGACCTCAACCTGGTCAAGGTGACACAAGTCATGCTGATTCGCCGGACACTGCCCGGCCAACGTCGCCCCCTTCACCTGTGGGAGTTCAATCCAAAGGGACCGCGAGTTCTCTGGGATTTTATGGGCGCGACGCCCGCGGAGATGTATAAACTGTTCTTCGGATCACAAGAAGTGAGTCCGGATTTGACCGAGGATGTGGGTTTACGCCGCAATCGCCCGGATACTCAAGTGACCTTGTGCCCGGACCTTCTATCCGCATAATTGACTCGCTCTTAACAGCGCTTCTCCTTTTAAGCAGGAGTGGATAGCGAAGGCGAAGCTGATCAGGTGTCCGGGTCCCCTTCCCGAAACCAGGCTGGATCCCGTGCTAGTCAGGATGCTGGAGGTAGTGCCTTTGGAGGGAAATAAGGGGGAGAACAAGGAAACCATGGCCTCCTCGAAAGAGGCCATTCCAAAGGGGGGAATCGATAATTCCTCCCCTAAGGGAAAGAAAAGGGCCGCCTCTGACGACCCGGAGACCGTAGCCTCGAAGCGGGGAAAAGAATCCTTGTCAGAGGGCCCGACGCTGGGGAGCCCCTCGACCGAACTAAACCCTCAAAGGGACCAGCTCTCCAGCGAGCCATAAGTAGAAGAAGAGTTTTTCTTTTAAGAGAAATCCTTAATTTATATCTGAGAAGTTTTAACCAAAACCTTATTTTGTAGTTCCGACCTTAGCCCTTCTCAGCAGAACTCGTCCTCGGGGGATCTTCTTCCGGAGATGATGGAGAGCGGGTCGCCTCCTCCTTCTGTATCACCTAGCAAGGCGGGCGATGCGGAAGTGTCATCGCGGAGGATTTCTCCGGATCTGACAGGGGCGGAAGGTGGCCATGTGGCCCCCCGAGGTTCTCCGCGTCCGGCCTTTGAGGGAGGCCATGGGACGAGTCCGGCACCATTTGGTGTTCGGCCGGAGGAGCTAAAGATTCTGCTGGGGCGAGCCTCTGTCTCAGAGGAGCATCGTGTGTTGATGAACTCGGTGATTGAAAAGATGTCATCCGCAGAAAGCGGATTGCACGAGGCCGTCAAAAGTTTACTGGCAGGCCTTGAGGTACGTTTTAAATAATGTACACTTGTGTTAGTTGCGCATAAATAAAGTGCGCCCTGTGTAGATAGTAGCCCCTGAGACTCTGTGCGTCGTTAAAATTGACGGCGCGCAGAGGATCTTAATCCCAGGTTCTTTAAGTGGCACCTTTATATGTAGGTGGCGGATTGTCCGGAGTCAAGCCGGACTCGTGAATTTGCCGAACTGAAGCGGCAACTTGATGAGGCAGAAGCCGACATCGCGCTTGTTAACAAGCGGCTTGATGATGCTCAAGGTATTAAAATCATCGGGCGATGGTTAGTAAGAGGAGCTTTATGTCAATATCTTACCGTGTATATGCTTGACGCAGATGATGTGGCCGCCATGGAGGATCTTAGGGCCGAACTCGCCCGAGCGAAGGAACAAGCCAGAAAAAGCGATGCGACTGCCGTGAAAGCCTTTGAAGAGCTGAAAGCCGAACAGGCTGCCCATTGCCGAAGCAAGGAGGAGATGGCCGATATGGCCGTAAAGTTAAAGAGTGCTACTGACCGTTGCAAGCTTCTTGAAGAAGAGGGTCGGGCGAGGCAAACGAGCTTAGAGAAGGCTGTTGCTGACGTCAAGGACGCCTGCTCTATAATGAGAGCGGCAAAGGAAGAGTTGCGTCAAGCCGGACAAATTGCGGATGGAAAGCCCTTCTCGCTGCGGAGAAAATTTTGTGATCTGAAGTTTTCCCCGTTAAACCGGATGTGGAGTGTAGAGGACACCTATCTGGATTTGGCGGCTAGTGCTACTGATGCGACCGAACACTTTCGAGATAAAAAGGATCATGAGGTGGAGAAGCTCTTTTGGTCGCAATTCATCAATCCAGAGCGTCCACTAGTAGTGGACGATCGCCTGGCCCAATGGGCCGAACTGAATAGGTTGTCCAGACTCACCATGAAGTATGTCATGGATCATCTGTGTCCGGGGAGATCGAAGCCGAAGAGTTATTTCAGCTTGGTGCAGCAATTGCTAGACGTGGTGCCACGTGTCGATGCTATGAAGAGGTCAGCGTGCATAGAGGGCGCTCGGCTGGCACTTGCCCGTGTCAAGACATACTGGGCAGATATGGAGCCCACCATTGTTGCGTCCCGGGATTCGGATAAAAGCCGAATACCTTCCGAGCACTATTTTGAGGAAGTCCTCGAAGGCGCTCGCGTAATAGAGACGCAGTGCTCGAAGGATGCTATATTATGATAGCATATGTAATCATAAAACAGTATTTTGATAAATTGTAGTGGCATTTTTTAGACTTGTGCCTTCAAGTATTAAGAACACCTCCTGTGCGGCCGTTTTAATATATAAATTCTGAAAGATTGCAGTCGTTGGCTTCAGCCCCCACGCACATAGTGCGGGGGTGCGCGCAGAAGACGCATTTTCACACTTAACCCAACGTCTTGGTCCTACAAAGGAGGTGATAGCGCAGCGGGCTAGGCAACCAGACTATAATGCTTTAACACTTTCACTTAGCCATAGGAGCTTGACAGTGGGACTCTTTAGGTACCCCCTTAGTGGCGACTGCGCTTGTCCGAATTCAGGGCGCATACATGCCTGACCGCGAAACGGCCCTTCGTCAAAGCGGAGGAATCCGATAAATTCCTATAAGTCATCGAGTGGCGACCAGTCTCGCGCTACATCATGAAAGTCAGTTTTCGGCTTTCTCTACTAAGGTGCTCACCCGGCCGAACCGGGGCACAATCGCAGTAGTTCTCCTGGTGCTACCTTAGCCGATAGAGCGGAACGTAAGGTAGCCGAACTCAGGAGCCGGGCAACCCAACTTTTGACCAAAGACATGATTCGGAGCTGATGCATATAGTGCCAAAACTCGCGATGCCGAACACTCCCTAGGGTGTTCGGTCTTTATGAATGCGGGTGAAACAACACCCTAAAAAAAGAGCCCCTAGTGTCCAGGTACGAGCAAAAATTTTGCGTGGCCACATGCCAAAACGCCAGCCTCCTCCTTGGTTGTAGTAGAAAAAACCAGGGGACGTATAGCAGCAAGAGACAGTAAAAAAGGTTTACACAGGGTCTTAATCTAAAAAGAATCCTTAGGACAGGTCCCTACTGCACGTCTGCGCCTGTGTCTCCGCTGTGCCGTGTCCTGGACGGGCGCCGCACGACGTTCATCTGTAAAAGAGAGGAACTGAATTGAAAATGGGTCATGCGGAACAAAAAGATAATAAACAAAATATAAAGTAAAAAATACATAAAGTTGAGCTTTATTGTCTCTGCGTATAGCCCCTGGTATGGGGGTATATGGCGTTTTAAGCCTGCGTTGATGATGGACTTGTGCCGAACTCATTTAGTCCGGGTCCGTGGCCTTTGATGACTTATATCGAAAAAGTCTTTTGGCTGGCGAGGCCACTTTATTGTGCGGCTGTTTAAGCACCCGCGCAATCCTCCGTTTGGAGGAGGCGTATTTTAGTGCGGTCCCTTTAAAGAGATGATGCCTCGTGGACCGGGCATCTTAAGCGTGAGAGATGCATGGTGCGGTATTGCGTTAAAGCGAGCGAAAGCTCCGCGTCCCATTAGTGCTTGATAGCGACTTGAAAACGGGACGACATGGAAGGTCAGCTTTTCGCGACGGAAGTTATTGGCAGAGCCAAATATGACTGTGAGCCGGAGAAAACCCATACAATGGGTGTCCGGGCCCGGTGCTACCCCTTGAAAGGAGGTTTTGCTGTGGCGGATTCTTGCTGGGTTTATACCCATGCGGTGGATTGTATCCTGGTATATCAGGTTTAGTCCACTGCCGCCGTCCATAAGGACATTGGTAAACTGGAATCCGTCGATTATTGGATCGAGTATCAGGGCAGTCCGTCCTGCGTTTTTTATATTTCTAGAATAATCTAGCTGATCAAAAATGATTGGTTTTAATAACCAGTGGTGGGACCCCTGAGGGGATAGGCTTTATTGTGCGTACCTTTATGGTTGCCACACGTTTTGTTACGTGAAGTGAGTTCACTGTTTTAACTTCTTGTGGGAAGTTCTTTTGTTTCCTGGTGTTCTGCCTCTGGGGCTCGTCCTCGTCTTCGCTTGGTGTATCGAGCCCCTTGTGTTCGGCGTTAAGCCTTCCGAATTGTTTAAAAACCCAACAGTCTCTGTGGGTGTGATTGGCCGGCTTCCTAGGAGTACCGTGTATCTGACATATTCTGTCCAGGATTCTGTTTAAGCTGGACGGATCGTCCCTACTATCTTGAAGGGGTGGTTTTGTCAGATTTTGCCATGAGCTTTTGAATCCGGCATTGATTGCCGTGCTCTCCGGACTTTTTTCTTTGGTTCGGCGACGGTCCTTATTTCGTCGCGGTTTTCCATTTCCATCCCTGATTTCGGATGTACTTGGGTCGCTGGGGCTGCATCGCGCCAACCAGCTGTCCTCTCCTGTGCAAAAGCGGGTCATGAGGCTTGTGAGTGCGGCCATTGTTCTTGGCTTTTCCTGGCCGAGGTGTCTGGCAAGCCATTCGTCTCGGACATTATGCCTGAAAGCTGCTAAGGCTTCGGCGTCCGGACAATCCACTATCTGATTCTTTTCAGTAAGGAATCTGTTCCAGAACTGCCGAGCTGATTCTCCGGGCTGTTGAGTTATGTGACTAAGATCATCTGCGTCCGGGGGGCGGACATAGGTCCCTTGAAAATTTGCTCGGAAAGCATCCTCGAGCTCTTCCCAACTTCCAATTGTGTTTTCGGGAAGGCTTTTAAGCCAGTGCCGGGCTGGCCCTTTAAGCTTAAGGGGTAAATATTTGATGGCGTGGAGATCATCTCCTCTAGCCATATGTATGTGGAGGATATAATCCTCGATCCAGACTCCGGGGTCTGTTGTTCCATCGTACGCCTCTATGTTGACGGGTTTGAATCCCTCTGGAAATTCATATTCCAAGACCACATCAGTGAAACATAGGGGGGTGCGGCGCCCCTGTATTTGGGTGTGCCGGATTCTGATGATGGCTTTTTTGCGTTGCTTGCGAGAGCTTGCTTTCTTGGCCCGTAAATGGACCTGGCTGGGCCATGATGCGAGTCTTTAATTGGGTCGCATGCCGCATTGAGTGCGGTGCCGCTTGCCATTTTATGGTGGCCGTGGGGTCGTCTATCCGACCGTGTGGCTTTATTTTTTGAATACGAGGGCTCTAGGGCCTCTTGGTCGAATTTGGGCAGTAGTTTTCTCTTCGGATAGCTTTTAGTGCGGCGCTGCCGCCGTATTTGTCTGCGGTCTTGATTACCTTGCTCCATCTTTTCCTGAGTGCATCTTCCGCCGTCTTTAGCTTCCGCTTCTGCTTTTTCAGGCTGCGTGCTGTGGCAACGAGCCTTTCGTGGAGATTCTTCTGCTCCGTGGTTTTATCCGGCGTGAGATCGTCCGGAGTTATGTTATGGCCGGGGGAGGGCTGTCTGTCTTCTCTATCCCCGTTGCCCTGTTCGGACGGTTGCTCTGAGGCATGCTCGTCGTCTACCGGCTCATCCTGCTCTATGGCTGGGTCTTGATCGAGGCGGGGCTTGGCTCGGCGTTTTCGTCGCCGCTTTGATTGCTTTTCGGAGGGTTTATCCCTTTTCCCGTCCCCTTTTTCCTCGTTGTCGTTTCCTTTAGGGGTATCCACCATGAATACATCGTTAGGTGGGGTGGCGGTCCAGCGCCCTATAGGTGCTGGTTCCTGTTCGTCTCCATCTTCGTCGTCCATACCGTCGAAGTCTTCGGAACCGAAGTCAAGTATGTCGGTTAAATCATCGACAGTGGCTATTAAGTGGGTGGTGGGTGGGCTTTGAATTTCTTCGTCGTCCGAATCCCAACCTCGCAGACCATAGTCCGGCCTGGGCTCTGCTGATAGAGCGAGAGACTTGAGAGAATTCAGGATATCACCGAAAGGTGAGTACTGAAAGATGTCCGCGGCGGTGAACTCCATTATAGGCGCCCAATCGGATTCGATCGGCAGGGGCACGGGAGGCCCGGAGTTCGGAGAAGAATCCGACTCCTTGGAGTCATGGGCCGTGCGGAGTGCGGGGCTGGCGTTCGGCTCGGTCGCCTTCAAGATCGCAGCCCCCGAGGTGACGTCCAATAGTTCATCCTCAAAGAACGCAGCGGGCTCCGAGTCGAGGATCGGGGCTGGTGCGTGTGTGGCCTCCAAGGCACTATTCGGAGGCAGAGCTATATCCTGCCCCTCGAGGTAGTGCGGCGCGCTTGGCTGTGGCTCGAACCCGTCGAAGATCAAGTCTCCGCGGATATCTGCCGTGTAGTTTAAGCTTCCAAACCTGACTTGATGGCCAGGGGTGTAGCTTTCGATCTGCACCAGACGACCAAGCGAATTGGCCCGCAGAGCGAAGCCGCCAAAGATGAAGATTTGTCCGGGGAGGAAAGTCTCACCCTGGACCTCATCATTGTTGATGATCAAAGGAGCCATCGGGCCTAAAAGCGACGACACAGAGGAACTCTCAATGAAAGCACCAATGTCGGTGTCAAAACCGGCGGATCTCGGGTAGGGGGTCCCGAACTGTGCGTCAAGGTCGGATGGTAACAAGAGGCAAGGGACACTTTATTTTACCCAGGTTCGGGCCCTCTCGATGGAGGTAAAACCCTACTCCTGCTAGATTAATATTGATGATATGGGTAGTACAAGAGTAGATCTACCACGAGATCAAGGAGGCTAAACCCTAGAAGCTAGCCTATGGTATGATTGTGTATGATGATGGTTCTCCCCTACGGACTACAACCCTCCGGTTTATATAGACACCGGATAGGGTTAGGGTTACACAGAGTCGGTTACAATGGTAGGATATCTTGAATATCCGCACGCCTAGCTTGCCTTCCACGCCAAGAAAAGATCCTTCCGGACACGGGACGAAGTCTTCAATCTTGTATCTTCATAGTCCTGGAGTCCGGCTGAAGGTATAGTCCGGCTATCCGAACACCCCCTAATCCAGGACTCCCTCACTCATCTCGATGACAATCCCCAGACTCCGATCCAGCAAAGTGTTGGGGATGAGTTCCGTCAGCACGATGGCGTGGTAACGATCTTGATGTTCTACCGTCGCAGGGCTTCGCCTAAGCACTGCTACGATATGAACGAGGTGGAATATGGTGGAAGGGGGCACTGCACACGGCTAAGGAACGATCACGAAGATCAACTTGTGTCTTGGGGGCCCCCTTGGCCCCGTATATAAAGGAGGAAGGGGGAGGTGCGGCCGGCCCCCTAGGGGTGCGCCTGGAGGAGTCCTACTCCCACCGGGAGTAGGACTCCCCCCTCTTGCCTTGTTGGAGAAGGAAAGGGGAAGGGGAAAGAGGAAAGGGGGGCGCCCCCCCCCCTTCCTTGTCCTATTCGGACTATGGGGGGAGGGGGCACGCGGCCTTCCTAGGCCGGCCCTCCTCTTCTCCCTTAGGGCCCATGTAGGCCCATTAACCCTCGGGGGGGGTTCCGGTAACCCCCCGGTACTCTGGTAAAATCCTAATTTCACCTTGAATGATTCCGATATCCAAATATAGGCTTCCAATATATCAATCTTTATGTCTCGACCATTTTGAGACTCCTCGTCATGTCCGTGATCACATCTGAGACTCCGAACAACCTTCGATACATCAAAACATATAAACTCATAATGAAACTATCATCGTAACGTTAAGCGTGCGGACCCTACGGGTTCGAGAACAATGTAGACATGACCGAGACATGTCTCCGGTCAATAACCAATAGCGGAACCGGGATGCTCATATTGGCTCCCACATATTCTACGAAGATCTTTATAGGTCAGACCGCATAACAAAATACGTTGTTCCCTTTGTCATCGGTATGTTACTTGCCCAAGATTCGATCGTCAGTATCTCAATACCTAGTTCAATCTCGTTACCGACAAGTCTCTTTACTCGTTCCGTAATACATCATCTCACAACTAACTCATTAGTTGAAATGCTTGCAAGGCTTATGTGACGTGCATTACCGAGAGGGCCCAGAGATACCTCTCCGACAATCGGAGTGACAAATCCTAATCTCGAAATATACCAACCCAACATGTACCTTCGGAGACACCTATAGAGCACCTTTATAATCACCCAGTTATGTTGTGACGTTTGGTAGCACACAAAGTGTTCCTCCGGTAGACGGGAGTTGCATAATCTCATAGTCATAGGAACATGTATAAGTCATGAAGAAAGCAATAGCAACATACTAAATGATCAAGTGCTAAGCTAACGGAATGGGTCATGTCAATCACATCATTCTCCTAATGATGTGATCCCGTTAATCAAATGATAACTCATGTCTATGGTTAGGAAACATAACCATCTTTGATCAACGAGCTAGTCAAGTAGAGGCATACTAGTGACACTCTGTTTGTCTATGTATTCACACATGTATTATGTTTCCGGTTAATACAATTCTAGCATGAATAATAAACATTTATCATGATATAAGGAAATAAATAATAACTTTATTATTGCCTCTAGGGCATATGTCCTTCAGTAACTTTTACATACGACCTCGGATGAAGATGATCCAAATATCAAAATCGTCCATTTCGATGATATGAAGACTTAAACCTCTTACATTTGATGCTATCTTAATTGCATTTTCTGCCACACTAAAATATGGTGTCAACAACGTGCTCACCATTGCCGGGCAATTCCGGCTGCACCTACAGGCTGTCGATCCTGGGGGAGAACGTGCTTGTCCTATCATCTGGCATCAAAGAGGTGAGGACAAACCTTTGAACATTAGTTTTGAGCTACAGGAATTGTTCTGGCAAACCCGTAAAACCTTTCACAGAACGGAGCCTGGCCGTGGAAGAATAGAGGGGAGATTGGTGGAGTTGATGTTGATGTATTGTCTGAGTCTCATGGGCGTATATATATGAGCACATGGTCTTTTTGAAGTATAGTACAAGTTAGAACAAATCCTAGTCTATCATATGTTTCCTAAATAATCATGATATTCAATATTCCCTCACAGTCACAACAGTAGTGATGCATACGGTGAGGCTGGGAAAGAATCCAAAGGTAAGCCGATGGACATCACCCCACGGTCGTAACGGTCGATACTTCGCGGAAAACGTGGCTGCAGTAGAAACCGACGAGGTTGCGGAAGCAAGGCGGTCGCCCTTTATGTTGTTGTCGAGGTAGTTGGGAGCCTAGGGTGGTGTAGCCGTGGTTGAGGTATCCATGCGAGGGACGTCGTGGTCGATGTCGAGTCGGGGTGGCCGGTGTCGAGGTAGCTGCCGTGGAGCCGCGGTCGCAAGGAGGTGTCGTGTTAGTCATGGGTGCAGTGGTGCGCCAGGATGAAGATGGGCTGGATGAGGTACAGTGCCGAGTGTGCCAAGCCTAGGGACACGTTGGGAAAGAAGACACGCGTCACTGTTGCCAGCACCGAGCATGCATAGACAGACGAAATCGATGTTAGCGAGGCGCCACACCAGGCTTGCCAGGCACAGGGACACGTCGTGGGCGAAGATACCCGTCGGTGTTGCCAGCACCGGGCATGCATAGACGGGGATCTGCATGAGTTGTACGCCATGTTGCAGGCGCCAACAGAGGAGGACTCAACAACGGTTGCTGTCGGAGATATACCCCGCGGTATGACCCGGCCGGGCTTGGCGTTTTCATTGGTAACCCGCCGGAGTGGCGACTTGCGAGCCTGGTGACTCACGGATGGCCCTAACGGCGGGTCAGATAGAAGACTAGGCCCAAGGCCCAGAAGGCCGGCTCATGTTATGGTGGGCCGGTTTACGAGGAAAGTCATAAGGAGTTTTCCCTTAAGGGGGCAGATTAGGATTCCTCTTGTAATAGACTAGTCCTAATCCTAATAGGACTCCACATGTAACCCGCGCCTTCAACTTATATAAGGAGGGGCAGGGCTCCCCAAAGAGGGACAAGAAACAATCTCTAGGGCTAGACACAACTAGAGGAGAGCCGGATTTACGACGTTTCCCTCATGAGCATAATGAGACCTAGCCACAAACAGCATGTAGGGTTGTTACCTTATGATGTTTCCCGGGGCCCGAAGCTGCCTAAATCTTTGTCTTGTGTGTCGCGTCTCTCGTCCCGATCAACCCCTCTCAAGCTACTACATAGATGCGTTGGCCTCACGACTAAGTCCTCACACTAGGACATCTGCCGTGAAAAATCCACGACAGTGGCGGTGCCACACGACGTGGATAGAAGGTGCTGATGTCAATCATGGTTGTTGGAGTAGATGAAGTGGCCAGGGAAGATGATGGCAACGCGGGCGATAGTTGGTGCTGGACGAAGAAAAAAAGGTGGATGATGATGTAGTTGGCAGAACGAGAGGCATCCCGTGGGAGGCCACGTCGGTCGCTCGTAGGAGCGCGATAGCGGTGCTTGAAGTAGGCAAGTAAGAACATGACAGCGTGACGAAGACCGTGTGCGGACAGTGGCGTTCCCGCGCCTAGGGAGGTGGCGCGGCGCATACCACATAGAAGTCGACCCACGGGGATGACGATGTGGACCGCGTGTCGCGGTGCTACGACCCGAAGGGGTGATGCAGCGGCAGCGCGCCAGTAGGGTGACGGCGGGGCAGTCCTCGGGACGGCGGCGTGGATCACGTGTTGCGGTGCTACGGCCCGAAGGGGCGACGTAGTAGCAATGCGCGGGTCGGTGCAACCCTGGGGACGACCTCGGGGCGGCGGCATGTACCACGTGTCGCAACACAAATGGCTCAAAGTGGCGACGCAGCGGCAGCGCACAGGTCAGTGCAACCGCATGGATGGCCTCAGGGGCAGCAGCGGGGACCACACGTTGCGGCACTACGGCCCCAAAGGGCAACACAACAACAGCACGCAGGTCGGTGCAGCCACAGGGAGAAACACAAGTCGGCGCTACAGCCCGACGGGGTGGTACAGCCGCGGGCCGTTGCTCGATCGGTGGAAGGGCGCGCTAGACTCGGGGACGATCTTCACGGGACATGCGGAGGCACGCAAGAGACTGGCCAGGTCGGTCACGCGGCGTGGATGAGGCGAATCCCGGATGGGTGGTCAATCCGATCATGTGCAAGGTCGGGAACGTCGCTTCATGATGAAGGGGCGAGCCACCTAGGCGACGCTCAAACGGACACGTGAATGGCATGCACGTGCGCGCAGCCCACGCCCGAGGGGGCACAGAGCAGCATGGTGGAGACGCAACTGGCCGACGCGTCACGTGCTTGATGATGAAGGTTGATGGAGGGTCCCGTTTCAATCATGACGATGACGGCTGACCCAGAGCGGCGGACGGACGCATGGACTGCGGCCATAGGTTGCCGCATATCGCGTGAGGCCGCATGTCGAAGAGACCGGTGAAGTGGACGCCGAAGTCGAAGTAGAGATGCGTGAGGGTCGACGGGCAACGCAAACCGATTTTTTATCAAAAAACCAAAAAAGAAGCGGAGATGAATTTGATCGGCGTGAGAGAGAAAAAAATAAAAAAAGACTCACTGGGCAGCCGATCAACACGACTAGCGGCATACCGCGCGGTGCGGAAGCGGCGTCAGCTATGATTTTTGGATCAGAATTAGGCTGATACCGTGTACAGAAAAATAGAAGAGATTGGTGAAAATGATGTTGATGTATTGCATGAGCATGATGGCAGTATATATCCAAAACATTAACATGCGCATCATGGGCGTTCCCTGGGCTATGCCACATCAACACTTTTATTGTTGCAACTTTTTCTTACGCTCGATCGCTGGTGATGCCCAGCCATCACTGTTTTACTGTGCATCGTCGAGAGAAAGAAAGAAAAAGGAGAAAACGGGTGGACTGGGCCCCTTTTAATCTCTCACACGCAGGCAGCCTCCTCTCTTGTTTTGGCTTTACAATCCCGAGCTAGGGTTGCCGCCACTGGCGCCGCCGCCGCTGCTGCCGCCCCATCGCTCCTCCGGCGATGGCCATTGAAGGAAGGTCATCTTCTCCTCTTGGTGGCTTCCTCATAGCAAGGTGTGGCGCTACTCCTCCGCATAGCCCCGTCGGCAAGAGTGAGAAGGCGGGCGGCGCCGCGAGCTCTCGTCCCGAGGAAGCCGCGGGAGGACGAGGTTGATGTGGTCATCTGCGCTTCTTCCGACGGCGAGGCCAGCCTCCTTTTCACCTTTGCTAGACCACAGGTCCATCTCTCTCTCTCTCCCTCTCTCTCTCTCTACTTGAGTCTCTCTCTCAATTTGGGATTGTTTGGAAGTGAAACGTCAAACCCTGGTGATTTGGGTCTATGTTCAAGGGGAGGCAAGTCTAGATTTGCATTTGTTTTCTCATGGTGTTCCAGGTGTATAACCATTAGGTGTTGTATTCATTATAGTAAAATCTTATAAATTTTGACTGGATGGTGAGAAATCTGTGAATGTGTATTGAGAAATCAACACAAAGCTTCCAAGTTTTCATGCAATATTGAGCATTTTCCCACAATTAAAAGTGATAGTTACAGTGTGTGATGAATTTCTGAATAAGATAGTTAAGCTTCTATATGATTCAGGCTTTGACAAAATAAAGATTTGCATAGTAGCCATAATTCTGCTCTCTCTTTTTTCGCCTCCTTTTAGACTCTGTACTAGCCCCTCTCATACTACTTCACTACCATCATTTATCAAGTGTGTAGCATGTTTCCTTCTCATATGTGTATACTGTTTTTTTAGTTTGTACCTACTGTAGTAGAGTACATCAATAATGTTTTGGAAATTCTGCTTTTCGTTTTTTAATAAATGATGTTCAATGTAGCTATCCATCTTCCATTACTCTTTGTTACTATTGGATGGTGGTGCCCTAGGAGTGGATGATTGAATTTAGTCCTGCTGTGTCATGTGTCAGGGTGATGTAAAAGGATGAACTAATAATTTTCCATAAACGTGCAAGTGTGTTGGTTTGCATGACCGAATCAGTGCCATTTACCTATTTGAAGGCCTACCTGATAACCCACAAGTATAGGGGATCAATTGTAGCCTCTTTCGATAAGTAAGAGTGTCGAACCCAATGAGGAGCTAAAGGTGGAACAAATATTTCGTCAAGTTCTATCGACCATTGATACAACTCTACGCATGCTTGACGTTCGCTTTACCTAGAACAAGTATGAAACTAGAAGTACTTTGCAGGTGTTGTTGGATAGGTTTGCAAGATAATAAAGAGTACGTAAATAAAAACTAGGGGCTGTTTAGATAAAGACACAATAAAGTAAATATAGCGAGTGTGGAAAAGTGGTGGTAGGAGCTGCGAAATTGTCCCAAAGCAATTGACTACTTTACTAGACCGATAGCAAGTTTTATGTGGGAGAGGCCACTGCTAGCATGTCATCCCTGACTTGGAATTCTATGCACTTATGATTGGAACTATTAGCAAGCATCTGCAACTACTAACGTTCATTAAGGTAAAACCCAACCATAGCATTAAGATATATTGGTCCCCCTTCAATCCCGTATGCATCAATTTCTATGCTAGGTTGAAGCTTCTATCACTATTGCCCTCCAATACATAGTCCTATCAACATACAACTAACCCTATGGTGTGATCCACGCGCACGCTCATATGATGGGCACAAAAGGACAGCAACATAACCACAAGCAAATTAAATCAACCATAGCAATTCATCAACCACCGATAGGACAACGAAAATCTACTCAGACATCATAGGATGGCAACACATCATTGGATAATAATATGAAGCATAAAGCACCATGTTCAAGTAGAGGGTACAGCGGGTTGCGGGAGAGTGGGCCGCTGTAGATAGAGGGGGGAAGGTGATGGAGATGTTGGTGAAGATGGCGGAGGTGTTGGTAAAGATCACGGTGATGATGATGGCCCCCAGCGGCGTTCCGGCGCCACCGGAAGCGAGGGGGAGAGAGCCCCCCTCCTTCTTCTTCTTCCTTGACCTTCTCCCTAGATGGGAGAAGGGTTTCCCCTCTGGTCCATGGTCTCCATGGCGTGGGAGGGGCGAGAGCCCCTTCTGAGATTGGATCTGTCTCTCTGTGTCTCTCTGTTTCTGCGTTCTGTTATTCTGCCCTTTCACCGTTTCGTATATATATATATGGAGATCCGTAACTCGGATTGGATTGAAACCTTCGTCAGATTTTTTTCTTCTAAAAATTAGCTTTCTTGCGGCAAAAGAATAGCAGCAACCGCCTTACGGGGGGCCCACGAGGGGGGCAGGCGCGCCCCCCTGCCTCGTGCCCCCCTCGGGCACCGTCTCGTGTTGATCCTTCTTTCCATATTCTCCAAATAGTCCAAAAATATTCTCCGTCCTTTTTTATTCCGTTTGATATGGGGTTTCTGCGAAACATAAAACATGCAACAAACAGGAACTGGCACTGGGCACTGGATCAATATGTTAGTCCCAAAAATAGTATAAAAAGTTGCCAAAAGTATATGGAAGTTGTATAACATTGGCATGGAACAATCAAAAATTATAGATACGATGGAGACGTATCAGCATCCCCAAGCTTAATTCCTGCTCGTCCTCGAGTAGGTAAATGATAAAAAAGATAAATTTTGATGTGGAATGCTACCTAGCATAATCTTGATCATGTATCTAATCATGGCATAAATATTAAGACACGAGTGATGCAAGGCAATAGTCTATCATTTGACATAAAAACAATAATACTTCAAGCATACCAACCAAGCAATTATGTCTTATCGAAATAGCATAGCCAAAGAAAGCTCATCCCTACAAAATCATATAGTCTGGCTATGCTCCATCTTCACCACACAAAGCATTCAAATCATGCACAACCCCGATGACAAGCCGAGCAATTGGTTCATACTTTTTAACGCGCTTCAGCCTTTTCAACCCTCACGCAATACATGAGCGCAAGCCATGGATATAGCACTATAGGTGGAATAGCATATGATGATGGAGGTTGTGTGGAGAAGACAAAAAGGAGAAAGTCTCACATCGACGCAGCTAATCAACGGGCTATGGAGATGCCCATCAATTGATGTTAATGTGAGGAGTAAGGATTGCCATGCAACGGATGCACTAAGAGCTATAAGTGTATGAATTCTCAAACTGGAAACTAAGTGGGCGTGCATCCAACTTGCTTGCTCATGAATACCTCGGGCATTTGAGGAAGCCCATCATTGGAATATACAAGCCAAGTTCTATAATGAAAATTCCCACTAGTATATGAAAGTGATAACTCAAGAGACTCTCTATATGAAGAACATGGTGCTACTTTGAAGCACAAGTGTGGTAAAAGGATAATAACATTGCCCCTTCTCTCTTTTTCTCTCATTTTTTATTATCTCTTTTTTTCTTTTTTCTTCTCTTTTTTTGGTGGGCTTCTTTGGCCTCTTTTTTTATTTGGGCTTCTTTGGCCTCTTTTATTTTGATAACCTCACATGGGACAATGTTCTAATAATGATGATCATCACACTTTTATTTACTTACAACTCAATATTACAACTTGATACTAGAACAAAGATATGACTCTATATGAATGCCTCCGGCGGTGTACCGGGATGTGCAATGATCTAGCGTAGCAATGACATCAAAAAACGATCAAGCCATGAAAACATCATGCTAGCTATCTTACGATCATGCAAAGCAATATGACAATAAATGCTCAAGTCATGTATATGATGATGATGGAAGTTGCATGGCAATATATCTCAGAATGGCTATGGAAATGCCATAATAGGGAAGTATGGTGGCTGTTTTGAGGAAGATATAATGAGGCTTATGTGTGATAGAGCGTATCATATCACGGGGTTTGGATGCACCGGCAAAGTTTGCACCGACTCTCGAGGTGAGAAAGGGCAATGCACAGTACCGAAGAGGCTAGCAATGATGGAAGGGTGAGAGTGCGTATAATCCGTGGACTCACATTAGTCATAAAGAACTCATATACTTATTGCAAAAGTTTATTAGCCCTCAAAGTAAAGTACTACTACGCATGCCCCTAGGGGGATAGATTGGTAGGAAAATACCATCGCTCGTCCCCGACCGCCACTCATAAGGAAAGCAATGAAAGAACACCTCATGCTCCGACTTCATTACATAACGGTTCACCATATGTGCATGCTACGGGACTTGCAAACCTCAACACAAGTATTCCTCAATTTCACAATTACTCAACTAGCATGACTCTAATATCACCACCTTTATATCGCAAAAATATTGCAAGGAATCAAACATATCATATTCAGTGATCTACAAGTTTTATGTAGGATTTTATGACTAACCATGTGAATGACAATTCGTGTCATCTCTCTAAATAGATATAAGTGAAGCAAGAGAGTTTAGTTATTTCTACAAAATATATGCCCACGCTCTAACAAATATAAGTGAAGCAAAAGAGCATTCTAGAAATGGCAGTTTTCTAGGTAAAGAGAAACAGGCAATCCAAACTTCAAATGATATAAGTGAAGCACATGAAGCATTCTATAAAGCCATACTCAAAAGATATAAGTGAAGTGCAATGAGTATTCTATAAATAAACCAAGGACTACCTCATAACATCATGGTGCATAAAAGAAAAAAGAAAACTAAATGCAAAAGACGCTCCAAGATTTGCACATATCGCATGAACGAAACGAATCTGAAAACATACCGATACTTGTTGAAGAAAGATGGGATGCCTTCCGGGGCATCCCCAAGCTTAGACACTTGATTCTCCTTGAATATTCACTTGGGGTGCCTCGGGCATCCCCAAGCTTGAGCTCTTGCCTCTCTTCCTTCTTCTCACATCGAGACCTTCTCGATCATCGAACACTTCATCCACACAAAACTTCAATAGAAAACTCGGTAAGATCCGTTAGTATAATAAAGCAAATCACTACTCTAAGTACTGTTGCAAACCAATTCATATTTTATTTTGCATTGTAGCTACTGTAATATAACTTTTTCATGGCTTAATCCACTGATATAAATCGATAGTTTCATCAAAACAAGCAAACTATACATCAAAAACAGAATCTGTCTAAAACAGAACAGTCTGTAATAATGTGAACATTCACCATACTTCTGATACTTGAACAATTCTACCAAAATTAGGAAAAATAAAAAAATTGTATACAAAGACAGTGCAAATAAATCAGAACCATTTGACATTCCAGTAAAAAATGTAAAATCGCGCACTACAGCCAAAGTTTCTGTCCTGCACCGCACAAACCAACAAGCATTGTAAACATCCTAAAGGCAAACCTTGGCACATTATTTTTATAATACAATGGAATTGTACAATGGGATAATTATTTTTGTTGAAAAGTTTCTGTAATCAAGATTCACAAAGTTTCCATGAGCATGAACAAAGTTCAAGGAGCTCCCCCACTTCAACAATGCTTGTCTTTCTCAATTTCACTCTCCCTTTTGAAAAAGTATTGGGTTCCCCTCTTTCTTTCTTTTTTGTTTTTAAATTATAAGAAAACACTCAACAGAAATAAATGACTCTCTAAAACTTCCGGGTTGTCTCCCTGGCAGCGCTTTCTTTAAAGCCATTAAGCTAGGCATATAGTGCTCAAGTAATGGATCCACCCAGATCCCAAGGTATATCAAAACCAATTTTAATTAACAATGATTTGTAACTTAGTAGTGAGCACAAAGTAACATAAATCATGTAATGACGGAGTCTAACTCTCTTCCTATGCATCGGCATGTCATAAAAGAACAATTCATGCACACAAAGTAAAGGCCAATGCATAGTATAAACAGTTTCTTGCAATTTTATCATGTGGGAAACATAGAGAAGTGGAGATATAGTTCCTCTCTCATAATAATTGCAAGTAGGAGCAGCAAGCACATGCATATTATATTCATCAAAATCATCATGTGCAACGGTAGAAGGCAACCCATCAATATAATCCTTAATAGGTGCAAACTTCTCTAATATAGTATAATCGGGAGAATTCAAAAAGGTAATAGGACTATCATGCGTGGGTGCAATAGCAACAATTTCATGTTTAACATAAGGAACTATAGCAAGTTCATATCCATAAGCATAATTCATATTGGCATCTTGGCCACAAGCATAGCAAGCATCATCAAAAAGGGATATTGCAAGAGAATCAACGGGATCATAACAATCATCCTTCGGTAAGCACGAAGGGGAATTAAACAATGTATGAGCTGAAGATTTACTCTCATTAGAAGGTGGGCACGGGTAGCTAATCCGCTCTTCCTTCTTTTGTTCTTCGCTCTCCTCATTATCTTTTTCATCCAATGAGCTCACAGTTTCATCAATTTCTTCTTCCATAGACTCCTACAAAATATTAGTCTCTTCTTGGACAGCGGAGGAGACCTCGACATATGGTTTAACATAGGCATTAGAAGCATAATTCTCATAACAATATTCAAGTATGGCAAAATTTTCAGATTTGTAAAGAGTAGCATCATACTTTTCAATCAAAGAAGCAATTTCATAAGCACCCTTAAAAGCAACAAATTCTTCAATTTGTTGAACATCATAGTAATTATAAACACCCTTAGCATAAGAAGATACGATTCCATTATCACTAAACAAACATTGGTAGGGAAGGTGTTTCTTAGGGTCTTCAGAACAACAAGTAATATCATATATTTCGCATAAATTCCAAGCATAGCATTGCAAACGATGAATTTGATCCAGTAAACGTTTCTCTTTTTCAGATATGCGGTGTCGCACATAACAAGCATGCTCATCTAAAGATTTGCCCTCAACTAAGCTAGTTGGGGTTTCCGCACGAGCACATAGGGATCAAAGATGATCCAAGTAATCAGTGGCGGAGCTTGAAAGAAAATGTTGGGCGGGCCAGACTAAAAAAGAGCACAATTTTTTTGAAATTCTGAATCCTAAGCATTAGTATATTATGCAAGGTTACAAGATGAAGCGAGCAGATATGTACATATATATAGACGCCAAAATATAGTTCAACAATGAAGTACCATTAAGTTAGCTAATACAAACAATGAAGCACCATTAAGTTGGCTAATTCAAGCAAGGGCAATACATGGTCTTCCTCAACTTTAGATATGTCATCTGTTTTTCTGTTTTAAACCAAACCAGTTCTTTTCTGAGTCTGATTACCCTTCCCATGACTACCTAGGTTTGCATAAGAGAAGATCAGACTATTACTTATCATTAGATGTAAGGAGTTGAAGGAAATTAGACTATTTCTTATCAAATGTGGAATTTGGGACAAGATGTTAGTTTACCTATGCCATGCTGTGTGTATGTGTCCTCAAGAAAATTCAGTCCAGCAGGCAGTGAGGGTCATGCATCAGCACCAAGCAGGTATGTTGGAAGGACTGGATGTTGGAGCTTTGGACGAGAGCAGACGCAAGGCCGCAGGGGGTTCATGCGCCAGCAATTTGCCGGCACCACGACGGCGCGGCCGCGCGGATCTCATGGCCGATCGTTCGGGGGGAGGGATCAGGGCAGGGGGATGGCGACATTGACGCGAGATCCCGGTGGGCAGCGGTTTCTCCGAGAAACGGGGTGGTGGTGGCTGGTCCGCGAGATGGTGGGCGGTGCTCCCTGGTAGACGGCGCGACTACATGCTCGAGATAGAAGAGGATGGGCTGCCTGAGATGATAGTCTGAGAGGATGCGCTAGTTGGGCTGGGGTATGAAGATGCACATGTAAAATTATTTTTTGCCAAAATCCTGGGCGGGCCATGGCCCAGTTTGGCCCCAACAGAGCTCCGCCCCTGCAAGTAATAAGCTTCAGGAGTGTGATAGATTTTGAGTGGTTCTTCAACCATCGGTTCAGTAGGTAAACCTATTTCTTTTTGGTATTTTGTGTTTCCTACCCATAACTAAAGATAGAAAACAAGTAAGAATAGCAAATTAAAATTACTTAGTGATAAAGCAAACAAGCACACACGAGAATATTCACCCCACGCTATTGCTCCCCGGCAACGGTGCCAGAAAAAGGAGGTCTTGATAACCCACAAGTATAGGGGATCAATTGTAGCCTCTTTCGATAAGTAAGAGTGTCAAACCCAACGAGGAGCTAAAGGTAGAACAAATATTCCCTCAAGTTCTATCGACCACCGATACAACTCTACGCATGCTTGACGTTCGCTTTACCTAGAACAAGTATGAAACTAGAAGTACTTTTCGGGTGTTGTTGGATAGGTTTGCAAGATAATAAAGAGTATGTAAATAAAAACTAGGGGCTGTTTAGATAAAGACACAATAAAGTAAATATAGCGAGTGTGGAAAAGTGGTGGTAGGAGCTGCGAAATTGTCCCAAAGCAATTGACTACTTTACTAGACCGATAGCAAGTTTTATGTGGGAGAGGCCACTGCTAGCATGTCATCCCTGACTTGGAATTCTATGCACTTATGATTGGAACTATTAGCAAGCATCCGCAACTACTAACGTTCATTAAGGTAAAACCCAACCATAGCATTAAGATATATTGGTCCCCCTTCAATCCCGTATGCATCAATTTCTATGCTAGGTTGAAGCTTCTATCACTCTTGCCCTCCAACCAAAGGACAGCAACATAACCACAAGCAAATTAAATCAACCATAGCAATTCATCAACCACCGATAGGACAACGAAAATCTACTCAGACATCATAGGATGGCAACACATCATTGGATAATAATATGAAGCATAAAGCACCATGTTCAAGTAGAGGGTACAGCGGGTTGCGGGAGAGTGGGCCGCTGTAGATAGAGGGGGGAAGGTGATGGAGATGTTGGTGAAGATGGCGGAGGTGTTGGTAAAGATCACGGTGATGATGATGGCCCCCAGAGGCGTTCCGGCGCCACCGGAAGCGAGGGGGAGAGAGCCCCCCTCCTTCTTCTTCTTCCTTGACCTTCTCCCTAGATGGGAGAAGGGTTTCCCCTCTGGTCCATGGTCTCCATGGCGTGGGAGGGGCGAGAGCCCCTCTGAGATTGGATATGTCTCTCTGTTTCCGCGTTCTGTTATTCTGCCCTTTCACCGTTTCGTATATATATATGGAGATCCGTAACTCAGATTGGATTGAAACCTTCGCCGTGATTTTTTTTCTAAAAATTAGCTTTCTTGCGGCAAAAGAATAGCAGCAGCCGCCTTACGGGGGGCCCATGAGGGGGGCAGGCGCGCCCCCTGCCTCGTGCCCCCCTCGGCCATCGTCTCGCGTTGATTCTTCTTCCCATATTCTCCAAATATCCCAAAAATATTCTCCGTACGGTTTTATTCCGTTTGGATTCTGTTCGATATGGGGTTTCTGAGAAACATAAAACATGCAACAAACAGGAACTGACACTGGGCACTGGATCAATATGGTAGTCCCAAAAATATTATAAAGTTGCCAAAAGTATATGAAAGTTGTATAATATTGGCATGGAATAATAAAAAATTATAGATACGACGGAGACGTATCATTACCACGTTTTCTCCTTTTCACAACACATTTTCATATCAACAGGCTGGCATAACCGGATGTGAGAAGATAGTTGAGAATCTTCTGTTTGCAGTGAGCACCCACACAAATTTTCCCTGCTACATCTGAGAATTCTTATGCATGTGACTTATGAGGATGCGCTTGCTCGTGAAGGACATAGGCTGCCATTCAATACCCAACCAATGCACTTGTCCATTGTCTTGCTCTTATTAGGTAGTTGGTTTAATGAAAGTATATCTTGTGCTTGTTCACTTTCCTATCCACTTTCAACAGATAGTTTGCATTATCTGCTTTTTCTAGGAGTTGGAGCAAAGAATTAGTTATGTTTCCGTTATGCTGTCAATCTGAAGTATTTCTTGCTATGTCACTTCAGATTAAGAACCCTGCACAGCTAGATGTTTCACTGTCAGTCTTGAATCCCGTGACCACACTGCTGGGTCATAAGGCGGTGGTGAACTGCACGCTGTGGCTTCCAACCAAGAAGGGTGCATTCAAGGTCTGCTACCTCCTTTTTACACTTATTTTCTCTGTCTCTCTTAATTCTCTTTCTGTTGCATCTGAACTGAAATGATTAGCTAAATTAATCAGGCTGAAACAAAACCATGTCTTGTACTGTTGTTCATGCGCTGAGCTACATTTTGAGGCAAAATTAGAGGTATCATCCTGAGACGATTGTCTTAATGGATAATTGATCGTACTTGAGAGGAGTTAGCTATAGATACATAGCACCAGTATACATCAAGCAAAAGAATGTTTAATCTGATCCGGTAATGAGTACTGAACAGTTGGCTGGTGGTTTGTTAATTTGTTTCTCTGTAATTCGAAGCAGGGAGACACACTATCTATTTTCCGGAAGTTCTGATGGTGCTATTATGGCGTGGAAGATTGGTTCTGGAATAGGCAAGGTGAATTTCTTCTGTTACACCCTATATGTGTTTGTTGTCGTTTGAATTCTGTTTGAAGCGCCTTTTGCTGCAATTTCTTGACATTAGATTTTTCTTTCATCTTCTCAAGTGGTTTCTAGGAAAAAGTTTACCTGTTTATCTTAATCAAGTCGGCGGGCATGGCGCTGCTGCATCATACTTGCATGGCCCGATGGCGCCCGTCATCGTCCATGAGCAGGACAAACAGCTGGCAATGGAGCCGCTCTGGGCGCTCCGCCGTGCCGCCGGTTCCTCCAGCGATATCATGAACACCGAGGAATACGCGCAGATGATCAGCTGGCCCATCAACTCCAGCAAGAAGCAATATGCTGACGTCGCCTATGCGGCGATGACTGAAGGGACGCACAACAGTGTCGTCGTCATCATGAGCATCATCACGTTGGTCGATGCCTTCTTTGACGCGGTGAGAACAGTTCATCCTAATCAAATTACTATCCACTGCGAACATCAAATTAACTTGAGATCATCTCCTGCATGCAGAACAACTAGATGGAGCTGTTCCCTTCTAATGTGTGCAAGGCAATGGCTATTCAGGTCATACACCATGGCGCTGCTTCTGGCGAACTCGGCAGTTGATCTCTCATATTGGTAATCACTGTTTGATGCTTCAGGTTCCATCCTCCTGCCCTCTTCCACTTTATTTTTCCAATATGGTAAATATCAGCAGAAAAGAAATTCACTGCTAAAGTTAACAATATATATGTGTACAAATACGTCAATAGAATAGATGTCCATGTAAATTAAGAATTTAGGATTAGCTACATCTTCAGACTGGAGCTGGGTTACAACTTCACTCGGTGGATCACTGGAGCTTAGGATACTATGAATAGTGACTTATTGTGTTCAATCTGCAACAATAGGCTAAACAAAATGTAGTGTATTATGTCCAGGATGTTTAAAATGGAACGGTTAAGTTTATAAGATTGTGTGTATCTAAAAAGAAGGTTTGGAGTTCAAACAGTTCTCATAAATTTATGCAAATGGTATCCACTTCAGAAATGTCATTCCTATGTTGGTAACAAACGTCGTGTCTTGCTTTTACATGGGATATATTGAAGCAGTAAGAGAACTTGACCAGCAAATTCAGTTAGCTGGTGATGTTCAGTTTGACGACATTGTTGTTGCCTGCGGCAGGTATTTCATCAGCACCCACTATATCCTTTTCTACGAACGTAGTTATACGTGCTTGTGTCAGGCCTAGATCCTGAAAGTTGTGACACTGACACTTCGCGGCTTGATGATATTGAACTTTTTGCAGTGGTCGAACCGCGTCTTTGCTTTAGGATCAAAATTGTGTATCTTAATGGCAAAAGCATGAACTTTCTTTGGCTATTGTCATACCCTGGTGAAGTTTAAATAATAATTATCTACAAGTAGGATAGGTCCATGCTTTCTCTGTTTGCGATGACCCTGAATACTTCTATGATTATGTTCAAGGCCTGATTGATGGACTACAATCTGGCTTGGATTCATATGATATAGTCAACATTCAAACTGTTAGTATATCCTATCCGTAATGTTAGGTAATTAAGTGATGACTGATGAAGAAGATCAAATTGTTCACAAAATGTATGACTTCACAACTTCAATTTTGGTTGATGACGTTAGATGTCCTTTTCTGCCTTCCAGATATGTCCCAACAGTTCTACATGGCTATGATGAGTGCACTGGAATGCATACAAGTTGGCAAGGTTTTTTTTTTTTGCCTTTGATGCTCAATACCGACATATTTGATACTTATCATGTTGAAAATCCACCCTTATGGTTTTCTACCCTTCTGCTTCATGTTCTGGATGTGTGCTCCTTCCTGTAATTTGTTTTTCATATTTTACAATTGTCTCATTATATTTCATAGGTAAATTTATTAAAGAAGTGATGTGCAACCAAACTATTTTAAATCATTTGAGCTCTCTTTCCCATTGGTTATACTTTGAGGTGATCAAAGATTAAACCGAGCCATAAGGGTGAGCTTGTCTGTTACTATGAAAAAGTTGCGAGTGATGGCTTGTGTTTTTTAGAGATTTTTAATTTAAGTGCGTAAAATGAACGCACAGGATGTGCCAAGGCACTCAAACAATACAAGTGCGCATAGGACCGCGTCGCCTGGGGATGGTGTGTGGGTGGGTGTGTGGGGGGGGGGGGGAGTTGGCGTCCTTAATTTCTCAAGTAAGTGGAGGTCCAGTGGCATGAGAGCAAGATTGTTAAAGGTCCAAGCCTGTGTTGCCTGACTGGAATGAGATTGCAGATAAATTTGGATGTCATTTGCTACATCAAGTAGTCTGGTGTGATCTCCACATTCACACGAAATATACTTATGTGAGGTTCAATTGTATGGTTTAGGTTTGCTCTACTATATGAAAGAACACTTTTTCTGTTGTAGTTATATTATTGTGCCTTCCATTTCTAACCACTAACATGTAATTGCCGCTCTCGCTAAACTAAACCTACTGTCATACAAACACGTTAACAAATACAATAGCATGATTTGTGCACACAATCCCGTCTCAAGAGGCGCCACCAGGTGGCGCCCCAACCACTAGTATACTCAACACTGACGATGACGAACGGTACGTGAAGGTGGAGCTGCAGTAGGGTCCGCGCTGGATACTGTACTTCGTCGGCTCAGGCACTGCACAAATACAAGCGCAGCTCGATCGAATTACATCACTGAAATGTTGGCCTGAATAGCTGTGTTTCTTTCGCACGCACGCCGACGTTTTTTACGTAATGTTGGTAGCCATCCTGTCGGTGACGCTCCTGCTGCTGTACGAGGTGCTGAGCGACCTGCTCGGGTACTGCTGTGCCGCCACCGGAGGCAGCCGTGCAGGAGCTGCCAGCGCCGCGGAACAGACGACGGCGTCGGCCTCGCTGCTGGAGAACAAGGAGGAAGAGGGCGGAAGCCTGGGCTCGTTCTACGACTCTGTCGACTCGACTCCCGCAACGGCGACGTGGGCGACAAGGTCGGCGGCAGCTATGAGGGGTGTGCTGCGACGCCTGGACTGTGGCACTCCATCAGGTATGTGCTTCTTCCTTCCCTGCGGGCAGCCGGGCACTCCGCCAGCTGCCACGACTGCGGTCTACGCGTTCTGCCGTGGAAAAAAGTTTGTTTGGCTGATGGATGTGGAGTAGATCATGGTGCATTTGTGTGGCAGGACTGTTGAGGGGGGTGTTAGCTGCCCGTTCTGCCGGAGGAAGCTCAAGAAGGTGAGGAGAAACCTTATGCGTACGAGGGAGACGGTGGCTCAGTGACAGGTTTTCTCCGTCATTTCTGACGGAATAAAAAGGCAGCCATTCTGATCTACACAACAACACATCGCCCACCGTGGGGCTCGAACCCACGACCACAAGGTTAAGAGCCTTGCGCTCTACCAACTGAGCTAGACGGGCTGGCTGAATGGATTCTAATTATAGCTTTAATGATGGGAGGTCCTAATGTAACGAGCACGGGATGTGTTAGCCATTTTGTACTAGCATTTTCTGACGGTATTTTTTTTAGCATAGTACCGATGCAGACGCTCATATATTTACCCCTATTAGTAAGATGCCCGTGCTACGCTACGGAAGCACAAAGATCAGAGATCAGGTGAAACATTGTTTTATAGTGAGGAGTCTAGCTATGTTGCTAACAAACGGTAAAAAAATGTATATAACGAGCACAATCAAACATAATGTTTCCAAATGATAAATCCTTTCGTCCAAGCTAAAAAATGCCCATACAGAAGAGTGTAAATCAATTTGATGAACATGGGTCACTGGTATTAATTCAGTAGGGTGTGCCTAGAGTAGTCGTCACTGAAGAAACTCTTCCTCAGGAGCATCCCTCTAGTATTTAGTCTGTCATTGATGAGAAGCCAGAAGAAAATTTTGTGATTCAACTGAGAGCAATTAGCTTTCCGTAACCAGGAGATGGCAGGGATGGTATGAAATTCCCCCATAAGAATTCCGTATGTATTTGACATAGCATAACCCCGCAAAAAAATAAGACACAGCGTAGGACGTTGCACCGGAAGGGAATCGCCAAGTGTCATTTTGATCCTGAATGGGGAAGTTTTGCAGCAGACCAAGCATCTCCTGATATTGTTCAAAGGCTTCCACTGAAATAGGTAGCTGAAATAGTGATGAAGTGTCCTTAGTATTGATGATCCGGTGCAGAGACATGTGAGGATTCAAGGCAAAGGAGGCCAGCTGTGGCCATTGAGAATTCAGTGTATTCCCAGCCCAATTATCCTTCCGAAACAAGATTGACTTGCCTGAACCAGGAGTACAGGAAGAATGTAACTTGTAGGTGTCCAGCAGCTTCAGGCAATCCTTCCACCAAAATGAGCATTGGGCATTTTGCCGTTCTGGTAGATCAAATGTACCCATGGGATATTGCAATGATTTAAGAACTTGTGGACCATTTTCAGAAGCAAAGCATGCTCTCGCTCCTCCTATCCACCTGCAGCTCACGCGGCCGGACGCACGCGTCGCCGCCGCAGATGGTGCCCGCGAGCGAACGCGGTGCTGCTAGCTTCCGATGACACGCTGAAGGTCGGCAGTGATAGTGAGGGCCGCCAACCGCTGTGTACGCTGCCGTTGACTCGAGCGCCAGGTGAGGCGACTCGCCGTGTACGCCGCTCGCCCCGTGTAGTGTGTGCCGCCGTTGCCGCGAGCGCCGGAGGAGCCTCCTCGCTGCTGGTTCGCAGCTCGGCATGGCCCTGTCTCGGTCTTCATTGTTGGCCCAAATCTCCGGCCGCTTCACTTGCTTACGAGCACATGAGATAGGACGCGACAGTGCAAAGTCGGACATGGCGCCAGCAAGCACGCTGTCGGCTCCACTACACTCGCAGCCGACGGCGGAGGTCGGGATGGCGGGGGTTGGAGCTCGCCAGGGTGGCAGGGATGGCCGACGGCGAGGGAAATCGGTAGTATTTGATGGCACCGCCGCCGTGGATTAGCAGTGAGCAGCCGTCGACGCACTTGTTGCGGGTGGCATCGGAGGAGATGGGGGAAGGGGCTGGAGGAGATGGTGAGGAGGGGGAGCTGGTGTGATGGTAGGTGGCGGACTGCTGCGTTAGAGGAGGAGGCATGGGAGGCGTTGAGGAACCGACGACGTTGACACCGTACTTCTGGTTGTTGGCACTTGGCAGCGTCGGAGACGGGAAAGGAGACGGTGGAGCGGAGATTGTGGTGGTGGTGGCTCCCGCTGTAGAGACGAGCCATTGGATGTGGATGGATCTGGATCGGTCTCGAAGAGGGAGACTGGCGGGCGTCTCTTTGCCAAAGTGCCAAGATCGCTTTCGATGCGTTAGATGACGATCGGACGGTCAGAGTTGCTAGGTGGCATGCACACCATCACCATCAAGTGTGCTTTTTATAGGAGTAGAGATAAATGCATCCATGTACACCCTATTTTTATGAGCATTTCAGAGAAATTTAGCCAACACATCATCTTAAGATTGGCGAAGTCGTCAGAGATGACTTCCTAGTCAAGGGGAATGTCTTCTTCCATTGAACGCACATCGTTATAAGACCTGAAATAAATTCTTAAAAATGTGAGCAACAGTGTCAAATTTAGGACTTGAGCTCTGATGGACTGGGGATACCAGTGTCCTCCTAACCAACCTATCACAAGTTCGTTCGCGTTATCAATATTTTTTATTATAGGCATTAATCATTATCTTGTTCTTTTTCGGCTGTGGGCATTATTAGTTTCTTTCTCTTTCCCATGAAAAAAATGCATATACCTTTCTTTTCACTTCTTCCACAAGGTCGTCGTTCCCATCCACCTTCGGTCACTGTCCAGAGGCGGACGAGAACTCGGTAGCAGTGACAACACATCATCCCAGAAAAAAAAAGACAACACATGGATAGAATAAGTGCCTCCATCCTTCTTCCTTTCCCAATGGTATTTGCTTCAACGTCGGTTGCAAGCTTGTAAAGGATGGCCGTGTGGATCTGGACAACCAAAGCTATTAGGTGATGTATCAGCAATTTGTTTTCGTCAAACTCTTCACCCAATACATATGGTGGTAGGCAGTGGCGAATCTAGAAAGAAAATAAAGGGGGAGCTGGGCTACCTGTGTGGTGCGAACATGTATTGGGCTGTCCTGGAATGCACCTCTGTTTGCTTGATGTTTATGATGGTTAGATCAGTGTCATCATCTATACTCTTCAGAGGGTGATGACACTATGCCCGACGACAAACTTAGGATGCAACCATGCCAATGTTCGATCGACGGTGTCTTTGTTATGTCTCTATGGACGAGATTCAGCCGCGGTCTTCAAAGCACATTAGGTGGTAGGAGTTTATTAGGTCTTATGGTGATTGTTAGTTGCTTTTATGTTTCACATGCATCATTTTTTTGATAGAAGAAAGCCACTCTTTAATGACTATAAAATATCATCACAAAGAGTTTCCCTGATACAATCCGGAGTTACACTGTGCTAGATAGAATCGCCAGAGGAAGCACACACACGCGATAATGTATAAGTCCCGACATTGTGATTGTTCCCTGACATGAATCAGAGTTTAAATGCCCTCGGGTGCATTCTCTAAACCTAGGGTACCATAAAACTGAACACGTCACTGAGAAAAGATAATGAGAAACACGTGCTCCCAACATTGGCTGTCACACCTCTCAACATATCATTAATCTTGCATGATCTTTTCTGGAAGACCCTTTGGGTTGTTGGTATGGACCAAGATATTCCAGGGGATGTTTAAACACTAGGAGTGGATAGGGACGATTCATGTATCATTAGAATACTTTCAAAGAGTCGTAATAGATAATAACATACAAGCGGGGATAGCTCAGTTGGGAGAGCGTCAGACTGAAGATCTGAAGGTCGCGTGTTCGATCCACGCTCACCGCAATATTTTTCATTTCTTTTTCCAGTTAAGAAAAAAAAATGAAAACTCTGTAAGTCTCAGAGCGGTCTCTCTGACTAGTGTAATTTCCTTTTTTTTCTATCAACAACTCTCACAGTGGCTCCGTATAAAATCTCGCAGTGGCTCCGTTAAAAAAAAAAGACCTCACAGTGGCAATTCTCTTGTGTAAAGGCTGAAGCCTGAATGTAGACTTTAGAGCCTGAAAAGAGAGAGCAGACCAGTTGTCATGATCATGTAGATTGAAACTGAACCAGGAGTGTACCGATAGTCCAATATTTTTTCGTTCTTGATCGTCGGACGGCAAGAGACCACAACATCTAACCCTTGTCGCCGCAGAACAAACACAATGCGGGGATCCTCGGAAGTCTGAACATTGCAAGCATCCTCGTCAAAAGCGAAACAGGGATCACAAATCATAGCCCTGTACTCTTGTCAGCAGTTCGTGTTTCACATCTCTTGAGTTACAACCATACTGTCATCCAACAACTACCACCCGACCATTTCCACCTTTCTCGTCTCGTCGAGTAACAGTGAGCAGCTGGAACGTGCTCTGCTTCAGTACTTCTGCCATCTTTTGGTTGACCTGGCTGACGAAGAGCCTCCCGCCAACTGGCTGGATGGAGTGCTTGTATGACCTGATTTGTCAATATGATCTCATTCTCATTTTATTCAGGAGAATTGACTATTGATTCTGATTTAAATTTTTACCAAGCGTCATGAGTAGATACAAAAAATATATTGAACCTCGACGTGAAATTTTCCAAGTTGTGAAATAGTGTCTTTCAAGGATGAAGCCTAGAAAAGCTCAAACAACAGCTTATATCCATAATATGAGAAAATCTTTGTCAGGACCAGAAGTTAACAGCAACTGCAAACGACCACTTTGAAGTTTCAATTAGTATTATATCTATCCGTTCCTAAACATAAGTCTTTTTAGAGATTTCCATATGAACTATATATGGATGTATATAGACGTATTTAGAGTATAGATTCATTCATTTTGCTCCATATGTAGTCCATATTGGAATCTCTCAAAAAACTTATATTTAGGAACGGAGGGGGTATAAAAACTTGAACCTTATGTATCCAACAGTGATATGGCAAGCCCTCATTTTATCTATGGTCCTATGGAAACTTAGCAATTCATATTTTCTTTCTTTCTAATTGATTCAAAATTTGTGCTGGTATTTTTGCAAAGAGGAAAATAGTAGTGGCATTTCTCTGAATTGACATAACTGGAGTGGCATTTATCTAGTTAACCCCCAAAAGGAAAAATAGCAGGAGTTCCCAAGCAATTCAAGTCTGAGTTTTTTCTGTAGGTTTGTATTCATTATTTGTCAATACTAGTGCACATGCCAGAAGTCAATACTATCAAGAATGTCGAGAAATGTGTAACATAACCCAGCAGTAAATAAACTCCTGCTATTTTACTGCTACTCTACACAATGTTTTGATACAACGTCTGAATTGTATTTTTTATGGTTTAAGACCTTACCAACCGTAGTTATAAGTAAGTACTCCCTCCGATTAAAACCACGACACTTATTATGGATCGGAGGGAGTATATGAAAATCACTTGAGTCCTAAAATCGGTTCCAACCTGAGATTAGAAGTGATCATGGAATGAAAATATCTTTCTTGGGCTTTTAGGATAATCTTCAAAATTTAATATCACATCCAAATCTATCCTTTTATTTTACACACTATTCTTTTATTCCCTAACTAAAACAGTTTCTTTTTTAGAATGACAGCTCCAGAAGAGCCCGGCTTTGAATTAACAAAGCCATCAACCGGTCAGGAATATACAAGGCCACCAAGCATGAGCGACCAAAAGATACAAGGGAGCTGATTGAGTTACTAAAACAGTTTCTCATGTGCGGAAAAAGGAAAACAAACTCCGGTTCAAGACGAGTTAGAGAGAGGCTAAAGTATAAGAGCCTGTTCGAGCAGCGCTTTGATATCCTTTCCCTCTTTGTAGTTTTGCAGCGCCTAACTCTACTCCAGAAACTCCTTTAGCAAACTTTAAAGTCCTTATTTGTTTCTAAATATGACTCATCGTCGGGATTTATTTGACAGACATTAATGTCTTCGCTTGTCCCCCTGCGATAGAATATTTGAATAAATAATTATAATATCACATAAAGCCTCCAAATGCATGATTTATCAGCAAGTAAACAATCGATTACCAAGAGAGCTTTGAAGAACTTGTGTGAGCCTTGCTGTTTCTTTAGGGCACATGGACATTTTTATGTGCCAGAGCAAAAATCACATCACCAAAAGCAGAGTGATTTGTTAATATGGTGAGCCCCTTTTAATCTATCTCCCATTGCTTCGGACTGCTCTACTTTTTCACTGCCAGCAAGATCAACGAGCTGTAGACGTCCTCTAGAGGTGGATCCAATGTTCACATCCAACCCTGGAACATGTACGGTTAGAATGCTACATGTAATAATATATTTTTGACAAATCCATATTAGAGAGAATAACAATAAATATAATACAAAACTTGTTCATGATTCAGTCAACCTGTAGGACCGACTGCTTCTTTCATTTAGAGCTGTTGCGCCAACTGCTCTATTTGCTAGTCCAATTTCCATCAAGTCTAAAACACCTTATGTTGATTCAACTAGATATAAGCTCGCATCAGGTAAAACGAGTCCAATAGGCCGAGAAGTCTAAAACATCAAGTGCTTATTTATGTTAATGAGTACCATTATTACTTTACCATTTTAATAATAAGAATACAATAAAATGAAAAAGGCATGATTGCAAGAAATGTAATGAAAAAATATGTGCAAGAGTATCAAAGGATATTGTTTCTGTGCAATATTGATTGACAGAAGATCACGAATGTGTTCGTTGTATGTCTCAACCATCTGTACCCCCGTCTCGTACGAGAAAATACTTCTCCCACTTAGTGAAGTGTCAAATAGATCATTTAAATCCCTGTAATTGACAGCCCAATCTTTCATTGATGTACTGGGTCCAGACTGGAAAGTGAAAAAAAAAAGATAGAAAATAGGGCACTGATAATTATACAGTGTGAGACAAAAACTTAACCATGATTCTCAAGACTAGAGTCAATACCATTGTGTAAGTTTTTCCAGAACCAGTTTGACCATACGCAAAAGTACAAACGTTGAATCCACCGAGAACTGGCCGAATCAACGGCTGAGTGTCGGTAAAAACATCGGCTGTGAATTGGGAAAAAATAGCTAATTAGAGAATTATTGATAAGAAAAAAGGAAACTATTTTTATAATAAAATTGTACCCTGAGAAGCAAATGAGCTATACACTTTGCTAAACTCGACATCCAGTATACATCTTTTCGTCCTTCGACAGTGTACATATTTTCCTTGCTTCAACGGATTCGAAATCAGAAGCTCACTACTTTCACTAATTTACTCCCTCTGTCCCAAAGTTCTTGTTTTAGATTTGTCTAGATGTAGATGTATCTAGTCACATTTTAGTGTTAAATACATCTGTATCTAGACAAATCTAAGACAAGAATTTTGAGACAGAGGGAGTAGTTAATAGTACTTGATTTTTTTTTAGCTTGGCCTAGAAGAAATGGTCTCACACGACAATACACTCTTATATTGTCTAGGAAAAGAGAATATTTTCAAAAGTGTTCACATATTTAATAAAAATATTAACATTTTTCTAAAAGAATAAATACAGTCTCATAATTTTAGAAAAAAATCATATTTAATAAAATATTCATGTATTATATAAAGTGTTCATGCCAAAATGTGTTTTCCAAAAATGTTATGTAGATTTAAAATGTGTTCACATGTTTTAATAAAGTTTATGTGTATGCCAAAAGATTAATTTTTGAATAAACTTAAATACAAAAATAGGAATGGAAAATTAACTAGGAGCCTAGTGTTCCACCAGACTATATTCCTCAAATAAACACTTTTTTAATTTTAAGTAAATTTTAATAATTTGTGAACATTATTTTAATTACATGAACACAATTTTGAAAGTAAGTTGTTTTTGTATGCATATTATTTATGACTCAAGTATATTTGAACTTTTTTATTGCTATTACTATAATTTAGATGCTCTCTCCTTTGCCTTCCATCTCCTATAGAAGAAAGGAATGTCCATTATTTTCACTTGAGCAGTCATCCGGTGTCCATACTCATCTGCACCCGCGCTGAAGGAAAAAAAATTCAAAACAAATAGAAGAAAAATTGATGGTAGATAATTTGACGTGTGATGTGCGCTTCAAATTTCAGAACATTTGAACATCTGAATAGCTTTTAGCAAAAAAAAGTAAACTCGAGGTCTGTAAAAAAGTTTACTGTTCATGTATTGTTCTGACCCAATTTGTCTTTTTGCTGAGAACTACTCATGTCAAAATGATCTGAAATTTGGAGCGCACCTCACGCAAAAAATTATCTATCATGCAAAAATAAATTGGATTTTTTTGAATTTTTTTCTTAACCGGGTGCAGATGAGCCTGTGCACAAAAATGGATATTCGGTATTTTCACTTGCTGCTGCTTGGTCTATATTGTAGTACTCGGCATGTTCTGCAGTATTTTCTGAGAGTGACGTTTTGGCACCTAGGAGCATATGCTCCTGGTTTTTAATATGTGTTTTATACGTATTTTGAAATGTCACAAAATTTTGGCAAAATATTTTGGGCATACATCTCGACATTCTACATACTCACAAAGTCGTTTCGTGGAAAACTGATAGCTTTGTGCCACGTGTGAAAAAGATAAAGTTTGGTGTTGAAAATGGCTTTTCACTAGATTTTTTTGTCTTTTACACAAACCACAAAAAATGTCAGTTCACCGTAAAACTTAGCGTGCCCACGTAGAATATCGAGATGCACGCGTCAAATTTTTGTTTGAATTTTGTGACATTTTAAAGTATGTTTCCAATAGCAGGAGCATATGCTCCCATGTGCCAAAGTGCATTTCCGCTATTTTCCTAGCTTTTTTACTACCTATTCTGTAGTACTCCCTCCGTCCTATAATATAAGAGCCCTCTTATATATTATGGGATGGAGGAGTAATTTTTTTAGCTTGCTACTATCTGATCTGTTCACTTGCTGTTACATACATGTTCTGCACTACATTTTCTCTAGTACTAGTAGTGAAGTCTCCCACCGTGCTACCTTGTCCTTCCTCACACGTCCCGACCGACCGCTGCTCCGGGTGGTTTGGAAGGGCGCGGTGGCGGTCGATCAATTAGCTCGGTGCATCAAGGCCGCCATAAATGCCCCACCACCCTCCCAACGGCCATCGCCTTGGTCCTTCCCTTCCCCATCAAGATGACAACCAAAGCCTGCACGATCTGCCTCCCCCATCAATGCCCGCACCTCCACCTCCGCCCCTCCTTTATATCACTCCCCTAGAGCAGCTCTCCCATTCCACGCACAGCACAGCGCCCAGCCCGCTGACACTCGCTCGCAGCTTGCATCACAGACCAATTAAACAAACAGCAATGGCCGTGGACAACGGGGACGCCGCCGCCATGGCCGTCGCGGTGACCGGCGCCCGCACGGTGGCGCCGGCCAAGACCAAGGTCACCCTCGCCACCTTCGACCTGCCCTACATCACCTTCTACTACAACCAGAAGCTGCTCCTCTACCGCCTCCCGCAGGGCGCCGGCGACTTCCAGGACGTCACCGCGCGCATGGCCGACGCGCTCGGGGACGCGCTCGCCTACTTCTACCCGCTCGCCGGCCGGATCCGCCAGGAGAATGGCGACGGCGGTGCGCTGTACGTCGATGGGGAGGAGGGCGCGGAGGTCGTCGAGGCCGCCGCCGAGGGCGTCTCCGTGGACGAGCTCGCCGGCGAGGACTGCGGCGAGGAGGCGGAGAAGCTCATGCAGCAGCTCATACCCTACACTGGCGTCATGAACCTCGAGGGGCTCCACCGCCCGCTGCTCGCGGTCCAGGTATGCACCCGCCGGAGCTCCCTACCTTAGCACTTAGCAACCGTACCTTTGGCATGAAAATAATAGGGTGTTCATAGCAGAAGTCCGGGGAATGAAATCCTTCGGCCGCCTATTATTTTCGAAAATACTGATGGGCGAACGTTCACTGGGAGGGCGACTTAGAGCCGTTGGATCATGATCAAACGCGTGCCATTTTTAGAAAAACAATGACACTGCATCGCTGGCAATTTTGCCATGGATACCCAGTCCTCACTGAAAAAGACACCGTGAGCATCATCTTTTTCATTAAAATCATCATGCAATAAATCAACAAAGCATAAAGTCATTTTGTGTCAAGGGCGGCGCCAGGGGTATTAATTCCTTGGTATGCACATGAATACCAAAGAAATTCCACAGCCAGTGTGTACTGTAGCTATATTGTTGGTATTAAGGCAAAAAAAAATCAGTAAATACCAAGCAGGTGATTCCTTCCGCACTATTGTTTCGCGTTCCCCTTTTAACTTATCGACTACTATCCGGGAGTGGATATGATCTCCCAGACATACAAAATGATTTAGCTAATGCAGGGAAATGCATACCATGATTTTGAACGAGCTCTCTCTTATACGTGCACGTTCTATGAGCCTTTTGCTAACAAAATGAAAAGGGAAGAGACGAACTGTAGTGCCCGTTAGACCATCTATGTGTAGTTTTCATGACAAAAAGAATTTGAATTCAATTTTATGGACAATATAATACACGGACGTTTTAGGAACCTGTTATTGTGGATCATCTCTAAAAAAATAATACTGCTTACGTCTCAAAAAACTTGTCTTAGATTTGTTAGATTAGATAAATGTAAGACACGTTTTTTGAGACGGAGGTAATATATAAAAAATTCCTGGCATAAAGTCACTAATCATTGAGAAAAAAAGAGATAAAAGCAAGGCCTTGTTGTGAAATTTGGGCTTGTTCACTGGTCGCGACCAAGCTATGAGGCATCGAGCACATGTGGCCCCGCCATATGAGCGAGTGACAAACCCTAGCGGCTAACCTGTTAGACCATTTTAGCGGTGGCAGCGGGTAAGCGAATAGTGGTCAACAAGGGGGCAGTTGAACATGGGCGGACATCTTTAGAATCCGCCCTATCTTATAAGCATGGTTGCAAGATCTACACATTCGGCAATGGTCAACAAGGGGGTAGGTGAACAGGGGCGGACATCTTTAGAATCCGCCCTACCTGGCTACCTTATAAGCATGCTTGCAAGATCTACACATTCGGCGCATTTTAAGTAAGTGCTAGCAAATCACTTAAATACTACAATGCACATAAAGCAAGACATCGAGTATATATTACTCCCTCCGTCGCATAATCTAAGATGTTTTTTGACACTACATTAGTGCCAAAAAACGTCCTACATTGTAGGACGGAGGGAGTACTAAACAGAGAATTCGGCCGAATTTATCGACGCAACTATGCAAGGTTGACTTTTTTTTTTTGAAAGGAAGGTTTACTATTTTGAAATATGAACATATATTTGTCATTCCTAGGAATGGCATTGTCACACCCATGTCTTGCCGACACGTGCATTCTGGAGCCACATGTCGCTGAAGAGGGAATGCAAACACTCAAATTACTATACCGTTTGAAATGGCAAATCCGCGAATGTTGATCCAATTGGTACACTGCTGGCTTATTAGTTAGGTATAGTATATAGCCGTATACTTTTAAGATTTTTTTTAGGACAGTAGTATACTTTAAGATGATCACATCAACAAACTGCAGAGATCTACTGCTGCAGTACTGAGGTTGTGCACCGACGCATTGTCTAGCTGTGCGATGTACACGCTTGGCGTGTAATAAATATGTAAATTTATCGGCCGACAAACTAGTAGGCCAGCATTATTGATCGTGCATAGTAGGAGTAGATCATTGCGCGTACACACACTATTTGCGTTCATCTTTCTGCAATTCAATTTTCATATTGAAATTTGCCTGCATTTTGTACAAATTTCCTCAAACTGAAAGTAATGGAGTTGGATTGCAGTTCACCAAGCTCAAGGACGGCCTCGCCGTGGGCTGCGCCTTCAACCACGCCGTGCTGGACGGCACCGCCACGTGGCACTTCATGAGCTCCTGGGCGGAGCTCTGCCGCGGCGCCGCCGCCCCGTCGGCGCTCCCGATCCACAACCGCGGCATGGCGCGCTCCGTGCGCGTCGGCCTCACCCTCCCGCCCTCCGCGGAGGCGCACGAGAAGACGGACCCCAACGGGCCCAAGAAGCCGCTCGTGGCCCGCGTCTTCTCCTTCCCGGAGCCCGTCGTGGCCCGCATCAAGGCCGCCGCCAACGCGGCGCTCCCCCCGGGCGCGAAGCCCTTCTCCGCCTTCCAGTCCCTGGGCGCCCACATCTGGCGGTCCGTCTCGCGCGCGCGCGAGCTGGGCCCCGCCGACATCACCGTCTTCGCCGTGTTCGCCGACTGCCGGTCCCGCCTCGACCCGCCCGTGCCGGCGACGTACTTCGGCAACCTCATCCAGGCGGTGTTCACGGGCGTGCCGGCGGGGATGCTCCTGGGCGGGCCGCCGGAGCTGGCGGCCGGGATGCTGCAGAAGGCCATCGGCGAGCACGACGCGGCCGCCGTGACGCGGAGGCTGGACGAGTACGAGGCGGCGCCCAAGCTGTTCCACTACAGCGACGCCGGGCCCAACTGCGTGGCCGTGGGCAGCTCGCCGCGCTTCCGCGTGTACGACGTGGACTTCGGGTTCGGCAGGCCGGAGCGAGTCCGCAGCGGCGGCAACAACAAGTTCGACGGGATGGTGTACCTGTACCCGGGCCGCGGCGGCGACAGCGGCGGCATCGACGTGGAGCTGGCGCTGCAGCCGGAGCCCATGCAGAGGCTCGAGAAGGACGAGGAGTTCCTGCAGGTCGCGGCTGCCTGATCACCTGCACACGCCGCTGCCTGCATTATTTAGTGAGCTTAATTAAGCAAAGGTTTGTGATTTAGCCAGCTTCGTTAATTCGATCTTCACTAGTGCATGTGTGTTTGCTTGTTACTGCTACGGATCTGTTCCGGTTAAATAAGGATCGATCGATTAGTTTGTGTAAGATCAGCATCCTATTTGTCGTGTCACGTCACACAAATAGTCATGTAATGCCATGTAGTAGTATGTAATCCGCCTACAGGATTTGCATATTTGTTTACACGTACTCGGCTCATCCCTTCTGAATTAAACTATTGTGTTTCCTTTTAATTTTTTTAGGAGAATCCTTTTTCATATTTCTGAAAAGCGATGCATACATCAAAGATGTTTATGGTACCACGCCAAGCATCATCATCACATTACGTTTTTCTTTTCTCCTAGGTTTTCGCCTAGGGTCTACCTTGTCCTTTGGCGGCGGTGCCCAAGTCCATGTAATCCAACCACCGATCGCCAGGGATTCCTCAAGGTTTGATGGCTTTGTCGCCCGTGAGGAGAGACCACGTTCTGCATGGCGGAACCACACGCGATGAAGGCTAGCAAGGAGGAAAGGAAGATGGGTATGAGTTGCGGGCGTCGGGGGGTAGAAGGGAGTCGTGGAAAGGGAGGGATCAGCGATTCCTCATATGACCAGTTGATCCATGATGAGAAATTCGGGAAGGCGCAGGCAAGCAGCGGCAGAGCATATTGGGAGGATGTTGATGAGGATGAGTGGGATTGCTATGGCCTCGGCCCACATCTGAAGGACGATTTTGATGGACTGAACACCTTCATGGTGAGGAAGAAGAGGATTTGGATCTCTCACAAGAGGTTGAAGAGTTGATCAAGGAGGTAATTTGGTTGTGGTTGTTTAGGGTTCATACACAGCGACCCTTCAGCCATGCCATGTTGCTAAACACGATGATGAACGCGTGGGTGTCGGCCCAGGGAGTGACCTTCAATTGTTCATAGTCTAATGTCATTGCTTGGGTGACTGGTAACGGGTGATGGATGGGGTCCCTTGGCTATTCAGGAAGGATCTCGTGGTTATAGTGGAGTATGATGGCTTCAATAGCCTATCTGACTATGCCTATGATAAAATCCAAGTCTGGGCAAGAATCAAGGGACTGCCTGATGGTCTTACAGGGAAGAAGGATTTGGCTGAGAAGGTTGCCACAAATGTGGGAGAACCACCGATCACGGTGGTGGTCAATGAAGGAAAGATTAATCTGCCGAGCTTTCTCCGTGCAAGAGTTTATGTTGATATCAACAAGCCACTAGTGAGATTTGTGCCAATCACTTTTAAAGAGAGGAAGAAATACCATGTTCATTATGAAAAACTTTCAGACTTTTTATCTTCTGCGGGTGTATGGGTCATGTAGTCAAAGAATACAGTGATGGTATTCATGATCCAAACACTTATAACTGGGGATTGGCTACTCTGGGACCTTGGACCCAGTGGTGGTGAAACGAAAGGAGGTAGAGGGAGAGGTTTTGTGGGTGGTGGGAGAGGGGGAGACAATTATAGAGGAGGATGGAGGTGAGGACCTAGGGGATCAGGGTGGCAGAGGTGATCCGGTTAAGGTGTGTAGGAGAGATCCATGAATTTTACATTTACTCTTTGCGAATGACACCTTGTTATTGAAGGAAATATGCCCTGAAGGCAATAATAAAGTTGTTATTTTATATTTCCTTATTCATGTTAAAGGTTTATTATTCATGCTAGAATTGTATTGATTGGAAACCTTAATACATGTGTGAATACACAAACAAACAACAAACAACGTGTCCCTAGTGAGCCTCTACTAGACTAGCTCGTTGATCAAAGATGATTAAGGTTTCCTAATCATGGACATGAGTTGTCATTTGATAACGGGATCACATCATTAGAAGAATGATGTGATGGACAAGACCCATTCGTTAGCTTAGCATTATGATCGTTCAGTTGTATTGCTATTGCTTAATTCGTGTCAAATACATATTCCTTCGACTATGAGATTATGCAACTCCCGGATACTAGATGAATGCCTTGTGTGCTATCAAACGTCACAACGTAACAGGCTGATTATAAAGATGCTCTACAGGTATCTCTGAAGGTGTTTGTTGGGTTGGCATAGATCGAGATTAGGTATAAGTGCATCTAGTGCCCCTTATGATTTTGGTGTATAGAAGACTTATAGGTTAAGGATCTAATGCGTTTATGAGTGTACACGGGTCTATAAGTCTATGAGGAGTTTGATATTTACAGAGAAAGTCGACCCCTAAAAATGAAGTTCTTCGATTGAAGACTTTGGTATTCTGAAGACTTTGAAAGTGAAGAAATTGGTGTGACCTTGAAGACTTGGTATTCATTTGAGGAACATGAAGCGTGAAGACTTTTGTTTTCGTAGTTTCGTTTTCTCTTTCTTGAGTCATAGGAAACACCGTACTGTTAAAGGGGCTCGAGGAAATACTAAGAAAGAATTTCCATGTGATGCTCAACTCAAAATCCTACACCTACCAATCCCTTCGAGTGAAGCCATTGGAAATCTCATACAGTTCAGTCAATTTCTTCAGTGACAGAGACGAAGTTCTTCTGGTCTCTGAGGAATTTGTTCTGACTGAGGAGTTAGGAATTGCCTACACAGTGAGGAACATGATAGCCCTGAGGAATTTGAACCTCAAATTTCCGACTGTTGCTGTGCTACGCACTAGCTGTCCCAAAATATCTTATCCACCTAACGGTCATATCATTGAAGGGCATTTATGTCTTATCATGTCGGGCTGCTCCCTAGGCTATAAATAGCCGCCCCTACAACCACTAGCTGGTTGGCTGCTCCACGAGAAATTGACACTTGTCATTTGAGAGCATCCCATCCTCCGAGGACTTTGAGCGAAAATCATCGAGTGAGCAAAACTGTCGGTGTCAAAACCGGCGGATCTCGGGTAGGGGGTCCCGAACTGTGCGTCTAGGTGGATGGTAACAGGCGGTAGGGGACACGATGTTTTACCCAGGTTCGGGCCCTCTTGATGGAGGTAAAACCCTACGTCCTGCTTGATTAATATTGATGATATGGGTAGTATAAGAGTAGATCTACCACGAGATCAAGGAGGCTAAACCCTAGAAGCTAGCCTATGGTATGATTGTTGTTCTGTCCTACGGACTAAAACCCTCCGGTTTATATAGACACCGGAGAGGGTTAGGGTTACACAGAGTCGGTTACAATGGTAGGAGATCTACATATCCGCATCGCCAAGCTTGCCTTCCACGCCAAGGAAAGTCCCTTTCGGACACGGGACAAAGTCTTCAATCTTGTATATTCATAGTCCAGGAGTCCGGCTGAAGGTATAGTCCGGCTATCCGGACACCCCCTAATCCAGGACTCCCTCAGTAGCCCCTGAACCAGGCTTCAATGACGACGAGTCCGGCGCGTAGATTGTCTTCGGCATTGCAAGGCGGGTTCCTCCTCCAAGTACTTCATAGAAGATTTTGAACACAAAGGATAGTGTCCAGCTCTGCAAAATAAGTTTCCACATATTGCCATAGAGAGAATAATATTTACACAAATCTAATCTGCTGACGTATTCCGTAGCGTGACATCACAGTACGGCCAAGCCTTTATTCGAATCGTTTTTACTCCCCCACCTCAGCGCGTTTCGCGAGGCGGTTTTGTTGGCACGTCTTGTCAAAGTAGAGATCGTGTCCCCTTTATTTACGGGATTCTCATCAATACGGACGTGGCTAACCCAATCGTGCCCGTTGGCATGTTTTCTCGATTAAAGGCGAGTCCCAAACGGTTACGGGGAGGGCCCTTGGTATTCAACCTCTTATAAAGAGACCAAGGCCTTGCTCCTTCTTTTCAATCTCAAACGAGTTCGCCTTTCGCCTCGAGTTCCAACACCCAAGGCTCCAGATTTCAGGCGCTTCGGATCTTCGACAATGTCCAGTTCCGACCTTCGAGGCCGATAGATGCCCTCCTCCGTTACGGAGGAGGACGTGCTAAAGCTGAGAGAGGCCAGGTTTTTGACCGGCGAAATCTCACATAGGTTGCCTGCTCAAGGGCAGGCCATTCCCACTCCCAAGCCTGGTGAGAGCGTGGTGTTCATGTCTCACTTCCGTCGGGGGCTAGGCTTCCAGACGGATCCCTTCGTGAGGGGGCTCATGTTTTATTATGGGTTGGAATTTCACGACTTAGCTCCGGAGTCCATCCTCCACATTTCCTCATTCATCGTCGTGTGTGAAGCCTTCCTCCGTGTTACTCCTCACTTTGGACTATGGCTCAAGACCTTCAAAGTTGAGCCGAAGATGATCGAGGGACGACACGCGGAGTGCGGAGGTGTTGTTATAAGCAAGAATGCTGATGCTCCATGGCCCGAGGGCTCTTTTCAAGAGGAGCTCGGCTTATGGCAACGAGAGTGGTTCTATATCACCGCTCCCAGGGGGACCAAGTGGGTGGCGCCACCTGCCTTTCGCTCGGGTCCCCCACCACAGCTAGCGTCATGGGTCAATAAAGGACTAGACTGGGGGCCATCCAAGGACGTGCCCTTGTTGCAGGGCCGCAGCAGGGATCTCTTAGAAAGAGACCTCAGCCTGGTCAAAGTGACACAGGTCATGCTGATCTGCCGAACCCTGCCCGGCAAACATCGCCCCCTTCGCCTGTGGGAGTTTCATCCGGAGGGACCGCGAGCTCTCCAGCATTTCATGGGCGCAACGCCCACGGAGATGTATGAATTGTTCTTTGGATCACAAGCAACGTGTCCGGACTTGAACGAGGACGCATGTCTGAGCTGCAATCGCCCGGATACTCAAGTAAGTAGCCTTGTGCCCGGACTCTCTATCAGTATATTTGTCATAAACTTGCTCCTAAAAGAGTTGTCCTTTAAACAGGAGTGGATAGCAAAAGCAAAGCTTATCCGGTGTCCGGCTCCCCTCCCCGAGACCACGCCGGATCCCGTGCTGGTCAGGATGTTGAAGATTGTGCCTTTGGAGGAAAGCAAGGGAGGGGACAAGGAAACAACGACCTCCTCGAAGGAGGCTGTTCGGAAGGGAGGAATCGAAAATTCCTCTCCTCAGGGGAAGAAGAGGACCGCCTCTGAAGACCCGGAGACCATGGCCTCAAAGCGGGGGAAGAAATCCTCATCAGAGGGTCCTGCGCCGGGGGATACCTCGGCCGAATTATGCCCTCAAGGGGACCAGCCCTTCACCGAGCCATAAGTAGAGAGAGGTTTTCTTTTTAAGAGATAAGAGAAATCCTTGCTTTATATCTGAGAAAAGTAACCGAAATTTTACCTTGTAGCTCGGACCTCAGCCCTTCTCAGCAGGGCTCGTCTTCGGGGGACCTTCTTCCGGAGATGATGGAGAGCGGAACGCCTTCCCCTGCCGTACCGCCTAGCGAGGCGGGCGACCCTGAGGTATCGTCGCGGAGGGTTTCTCCGAATCCGGCAGGGCCGGACGGTAGTCATCTGGGCCCCCAAAGCCCTCCGTGTCCGGCCTTCGAAGAGGGCCATCGAACGAGTCCGGCACCGTCCGGTGCGCGGGTGGAGGAGATAAAAGATCTTCTAGGGCGAGCGTCTATCTCAGAGGAGCACCGTGCCTTGATGGGTACGGTGGTTGAGAGGATTTCGTCCGCGGAGAGCGGATTGCATGAGGCCGTCAGTAGTTTACTAACAGGTTTTGATGTATACAGTTGCGCATGAACAAGATGCGCCCTGTGTAGATAGTAGCCCCTGAGACTTTGTGCGTTGTCAAAAGTGATGACGCGCAGAGGATCATAACCCTAGGTCTAAAATGCCGCCTTCATGTGTAGCGAAGTGTCCGGCGGCCAGCCGGACTGATGAATTTGCCGAGCTAAAGCAACAACTTGACGTGGCAGATGCCGGCATCACGCTTGTTAACAGGCGGCTTGACAAGGCACAAGGTATGTAGTTCCTCCGGTGGCACCTAGCAAGAGGAGCTTTATGCCAGTATCTTACAATGTGTGTGTGTAATGCAGATGGTGCTGCTGCCATGGAGAATCTTCGGGCGGAACTTGCCCGAGCCAAGGAGCAAGCCAGAAAAAGTGATGCGGCTGTCGGAAAGGAAATTGAAGAGATGAAAGCTCACATGCTGCTCACTGCCGAAGCAAGAAGGAAATGGCTGAGATGGCCGTGAAGCTGAAGAGCGCTGCTGACCGTTGCAAGCTTCTTGAAAAGGAAGACCGGGCGGAACAGATGGACCTGGAGAAGGCCGTTGCCGATTCCAAGGATGCTCGCTCTGCGATGAGAGCTATGAAGGAGGAGTTGCGTCAGGCCGTAGAGATCACGGCTGGGAAGCCCTTTATGCTGTGGAGGAAGTTCTGTGATCCTAAACATGCTCCGCTGGACCGAATGTGGAGTACGGCGGACACCTATCTGGATTTGGCAGCGAGTGCTGCGGATGCGATCGAACACTTTCGAGATCAAGAAGATCACGAAGTGGAGAAGCTCTTCTGGTCGCAGTTCCATAATCCAGAGCGTCCGCTGCCCGTAGCCGATCGTCTGGCCAAATGGGCTGAGCTGAATAGGTTGTCCGGACTCGCCATGAAGTGTGTCATGAGCCACCTGTGACCGGAGAGGCCGGAGCCGAAAAGTTATTTCAACTTGGTGCAGCAGTTCCTTGGTGCGGTGCCGCATATTAATGCGATGAAGAGGTCAGCATGCATAGAGGGTGCACGGATGGATCTTGCCCGTGTCAAAACATACTGGGCGGAGATGGAGACCACCGTTGTTGCATCCCGAGATTCGGACGAAAGCCGAGTACCTGCCGAGCACTATTTTCAGGAAGTTCTTCAAGGCGCTCGTGTGATAGAGACGTAGTGCTCAAAGGATGTTATGTTTAAATAGCATATGTTATTGTAAAACAATTTTTGATAAATTGTAGAAGCTTTTTATACTTGCGCCTTCAAGTATTGTAACACCTCCTGTGCGGCCGTTTAGGATATATGTATATGTAATCTGAAAGATGGCAGTCGTCGGCTTCAGCCCCCACGCAAATATTGCGGGGATGTTCGCAGAAGGCGCGTTTTCACACTTGATCCAACGTCTTGGTCCTACAAAGGAGGTGATAGCGCAGCGAACTAGGCAATCGGACTATAATGCTTTAACACTTTCACTTAGCCATTGGAGTTTGACAGTGAGGCTACTTATATAGCCCCTGGTGGCGCCTGCGCTCGCCCGAACTCGGGGCGCGTATGTGCCTGGCCGGGAAACGGCCCTTCGTTAATGCGGAGGAATCCTAAAGATTCTGGTGAGTCATCGAGTGGTTGACCAGTCTCTCGCTATATCATGACAGTCAGTTTTCGGCTTTCTCTACTGAGGTGCTCGCCTGGCCGAACCGGGGCACAATCACAGTAGTTCTCCTGGTGCCGCCTTAGCCGATAAAACGGAACGTAAGGCAGCAAAACACAGGAGCCGGGCAACCCAACATTTGACCAAAGACATGATTCGGAGCTGATGCATATAAGGCCAAACTCGCGACACCGAACACTCCCTAAGGTATTCGATCTTTATGAAGGCGGGCAGGACAACGCCCTTAATTATAAGCCCCTGGTGTCCAGGTACGCGCAAAATTCTGACGTGGCCACATGCCAAGACGCCAGCCTCCTCCTTGGTTATACGAAAAAACCAGGGGATGTGTATCAACAAGAGACAGTAAAAAGGGTTTACGCAGGGTCTTAATCTGAAAAGAATCCTTGGAACGGGTCCCTGCTGCATGTCTGCGCCTGTGTCTCCGTTGTGCCTTATCCTGGACGGGCGCAGCACGGTGTTCATCTGTAAAAGAGAGGAACTTAGTTGAAGAAAGGTCGTGCCGAACAGAAGTTATACTAAATAAACAAAGTATAAATTGAAATGGGTAAAATTGAGCTTGATTATCTCTTTCTTTATATGCGCGGAGCCCCTAGTACAGGGGTGTATGGCTATTAAGCCTTTATCAATTGTATTTTTATGCCGGACCCGTCTAGCCATGTCCGTGGTCTTAATGACCTGTTTAGATGTTTTTAGATGGTGAAGCCATTTTATTGTGGGGCTGTTAAGGCAGCAGCACAATCTCCCGCGCGGGAGGCGTACTCAATGCTTTCCCTTTAATGAGATGATGCCTCGTGGACCGGGCATCTTAAGCGTAAGAGATGCATAGTGCGGAATTGCGTTAAAGCGGGCGAAAGCTTTGCGTCCCATTAGTGCTTGATAGCTGCTTGAGAATGGGCGATATGGAAGGTTAGCCTTTCGCGACGGAAGTTGTCGGGGGAGCCGAATTTAACTTCTAGCCGGAGAGAACTCGTGCAATGGGCGTTCGGGCCTGGTGTTACCCCTTTAAAGGAGGTTTCGCTATGGCGAATTTTTGCTGGGTCTATCCCCATGTGGCGGATTGTGTCCCAATATATCAGGTTTAGACCACTGCCGCCATCCATCAGGACATTTGTAAAGTGGAGTCCGCCGATTATTAGATCTAATACCAAGGTAGTCCAGCCTGCTTTTCGGATACTTCCAGAATAATCCAGATGATTGAAGGTGATCGGTTTTAACAACCAGTGGCGAGACTCCTTTGGGATAGGCCGTATGGTGCGTACCTCTATGGGCGCCGCTTGTTTTGTTATGTGAAGTAAGTTTACTGTTTTGACTTCTTGTGGAAAATTCTTTTGTTTCCTGGTGCTCTGCTTTTGGGGTTTGTCATCGTCTTCACTTGGTGTGTCGAGCCCCTTGTGTTCGGCGTTGAGTTTGCCGGATTGCTTGAAAACCCGACAATCTCTGTGGGTATGGTTTGCAGGCTTCCCGGGAGTACTGTGTATTTGACATATCTTGTCCAAGATTTTGTTTAAGTTGGATAGCTCGTCCCTGTTATCCTTGAGGGGCGGCTTTTTCTGATTTTGCCGAGAGCTTTTGAATCCGGCATTGACTGTCGTGCTCTTCGGACTGCTTTCCTTAGTCCGGCGCTAGTCCTTGTTGCGTCGTGGTTTTCCGTTTCCATCCCTAGTTTCGGATGTACTTGGGTCGCTGGTGCTACATCTTGCCAACCAGTTGTCCTCTCCTGCGCAAAAGCGGGTCATGAGGCTTGTTAATGCAGCCATTGTTCTTGGCTTTTCTTGGCCGAGGTGTCTGGCGAGCCATTCGTCTCGAACGTTATGCCTAAAAGCTGCTAGGGCTTTGGCGTCCGGACAGTCGACTATCTGATTCTTTTTAGTAAGGAATCTGTTCCAGAATTTTCGGGCTGACTCTCCGGGTTGTTGAGTTATGTGACTTAGATCGTCTGCATCCGAAGGGCGGACATAGGTCCCTTGAAAATTTGCCCGGAAAGCGTCTTCGAGCTCTCCCTAACTTCCAATGGTGTTTTCGGGAAGGCTTTTGAGCCAATGCCGAGCTGGCCCTTTAAGCTTGAGGGGTAAGTATTTTATGGCGTGGAGGTCATCTCCTCTTGCCATGTGTATGTGGAGGATGTAATCCTCAATCCAAACTCCAGAGTCTGTTGTTCCGTCGTACGCCTCTATGTTTACGGGCTTGAATCCCGCTGGAAATTCATGGTCCAGAATCTCATCGGTGAAACATAGGGGGTGTGCGGCATCCCTGTATTTCGGTGTGCCGTGATGTTCGGATATTGGTTGTGTTGCACTGCTTACGAGAGCTTGCTTTCTTGGCCCATAGATAGATCTAGCTGGGCCATCTTTTTGATGCGAATCCTTGAGTGGGTCGCGTGCCGGCTTGTATGCGGCGCCGCTTGCCGCTTTATGCTGGCCATGGGGTCGTCTATCCGACCGGGTGGCTTTCTTATTTTTTGATCGCGGGGGCTCTAAGGCCTCCTCGTCAAATTCCGGCAGTAGCTTTCGCTTCGGATAGCTTTTGGTGTGGCGACTGCCGCTGTATTTGTCCGTGGTGTTGAGTACTTTGCTCCATCTGATTCTGAGTACATCTTCCGCAGTTTTGAGCTTCCGCTTCTACTTTTTAGGCTACGCGCAGTGGCAACGAGCCTTCGGTGGAGGCTCTTCTGCTCCATTAGCTTGTCCGGCGTAAGGTCGTCCGGAATGCTGTTCTCGCCGGGGACAGGTTGTTCGGTTTGTTTATTCAAGTTGCCCTGTTCGTCGTCCGCCGGCTCGTCCTGCTCTATGGCTGGGTCTGTATGGCTGCTGTCTTTGTCGAGGCGGGGCTTGGAGCGGCGTTTACGTCGCTGCTTTGATTGCTTTTCGAGAGAACGATCCCTCGTTGCATATTATTGCTCCATGCTATATTATCTACTGTTTTGGACTATATTGGGCTTTATTTTCCACTTTTATATTATTTTTGGGACTAACCTATTAACCGGAGGCCCAGCCTAGAATTGTTGTTTTTTTGCCTATTTCAGTGTTTCGAAGAAACGGAATATCAAACGGAGTCCAAACAGAAAAATCCTTTCTGGAACGTGATTTTCTTCCCGAATAAGATCCAGGAGACTTGGACCCTACGCTAAGAAAGCTCTGAGGAGGGCACGAGGTAGGGGGTGCGCCCTACAGCCCCAGGCGCGCCCCCACCCTCGTGGGCCCACCGAAGCTCCACCGACGTACTTCTTCCTCCTATAGATACCCACGTACCCCCAAACAATCAGAACAGGAGCCAAAAACTTAATTCCACCGCCGCAACTTTTTGTATCCACGAGATCCCATCTTGGGGCCTATTCCGGAGCTCCGCCGGAGAGGGCCGTCATCACGGAGGGCTTCTACATCATCATAGCTCTCCGATGAAGTGTGAGTAGTTTACCTCAGACCTTCGGGTCCATAGTTATTAGCTAGATGGCTTCTTCTCTCTTTTTGGATCTAAATACAATGTTCTCCCCCTCTCTTGTGGAGATCTATTCGATGTAATCTTCTTCTTTTGCGGTGTGTTTGTTGAGACCGATGAATTGTGGGTTTATGATCAAGTCTATCTATGAACAATATTTGAATCTTCTCTGAATTCTTTTATGTATGATTGGTTATCTTTGCAAGTCTCTTCGAATTATCCGTTTGGTTTGGCCAACTAGATTGGTAGTTCTTGCCATGGGAGAAGTGCTTAGCTTTAGGTTCGATCTTGCGGTGTCCTTTCCCAGTGACAGAAGGGGCAGCAAGGCACGTATTGTATCGTTGCCATCGAGGATAACAAGATGGGGTTTATTTCATATTGCATGAATTTATCTCTCTACATCATGTCATCTTGCTTAAAGCGTTACTCTGTTTTTAACTTAATACTCTAGATGCATGCTGGATAGCGGTCGATGAGTGGAGTAATAGTAGTAGATGCAGAATCGTTTCGATCTACTTGTCACGGACGTGATGCCTATATACATGATCATGCCTAGATATTCTCATAACTATGCTCAATTCTGTCAATTGCTCAACAGTAATTTGTTCACCCACCGTAGAAAACTTATGCTCTTGAGAGAAGCCACTAGTGAAACCTATGGCCCCCGAGTCTATTCTCATCATATCAATCTCCATCACTTTAATCTTGCTTTGTTTTTACTTTGTCTTTTACTTTTCACTTTGCATCTTTATACCAAAAATACCAAAAATATTATCTCTATCAGATCTCACTCTCATAAGTGACCGTGAAGGGATTGACAACCCCTAATCGCGTTGGTTGCAAGTTGCGATCGATTTGTGCAGGTACGAGGGACTTGAGCGTGGCCTCCTACTGGACTGATACCTTGGTTCTCAAAAACTGAGGGAAATACTTACGCTACTCTGCTGCATCATCCTCTCCTCTTCGGGGAAAACTAACGCAAGCTCAAGAGGTAGCAGTACACCTTGTTACTTACAAACATGAAGTGCAGGAAGTCTTCAAACGATTTTCCTCGAGGGCTTCAACCAACTTTGGTGTGAAGATCAAGCACATCAGAAGTGACAATGGCACTGAGTTCAAGAATTTGGGTCTCGATGACTATCTTGATGAACTTGGTATTACTCATGAGTTATCTGCTCCTTATACTCCTCAACAGAATGGCGTCGTGGAGCGCAAGAACAGGACTCTTGCTGTGATGGCTCGCACTATGCTCGATGAGTACAAAACGCCTCGTCGTTTCTGGGTTGATGCAATTGATACTGCGTGCCACATCATCAACAGAGTACATCTTCACAAATTCTTCAAGAAGACTGCCTATGAACTCATCACTGACAAGAAACCCAATGTGAGTTATTTCAAAGTCTTCGGTGCTAAATGCTGGATTAGAGATCCTCATCACAACTCAAAATTTGCACCGAAAGCACATGAAGGTTTTATGCTTGGTTACGGAAAGGACTCGCACACCTACAGAGTCTTCAACAACATTCTTCACAAGGTTGTTGAAACTGTAGATGTGCGGTTCGATGAAACTAATGGCTCGCAAAGAGAGCACCTACCTTCTGTGATAGATGAACCCGCTCCTGAAGATTCTATCAAGTTCAAGGCTACTGAAGATGTCATTCCTACTAAAGAATCTGTTGAAGAATTCATTCCAGAACGTGAAGAACGTCAAGATGATGCACCTGAGGAAAATGCTGAGGAAATTGATGCTGAAGAAAAGGCTGATCAAATTCCTCAACGACAACCAGCTCATCCTCGCGTTGCAAAAGAAGTGCAAGTGAAGAAGATCATCGATGACATTAGAGCACCAGGTCCTCTCACCCGCTCAAAAGCTGCACATCTATCTAACTTTTGTGGGCACTATGCTTTTGTCTCTATCATAGAGCCTGCTAAGGTAGATGAAGCATTTCTGGAGCCTGAGTGGATTCAGGCCATGCAAGAAGAATTACAACAATTCAAGCTCAACAACGTCTGGGAACTGGTCAACCGTCCAGATCCTCGCAAGCATAATATCATTGTCACAAAATGGATCTACCGCAACAAGCAAGATGAAAATGGCCTTGTGGTGAGGAATAAGGCACGACTAGTAGCTCAAGGCTACACACAGGTTGAAGGAATTGATTTCGATGAAACTTTTGCACCTATTGCTAGACTTGAGGCTATTCGCATATTACTTGCTTATGCTAACCATCATGATATCATCTTATATCAAATGGATGTGAAAAGTGCATTCCTCAATGGTAAGTTTGAGGAAGAAGTATATGTTGCTCAACCCCCAGGTTTTGAAGATCCAAAGAATCCTGACAAAGTCTTCCGACTCAATAAGGCCCTCTACGGCCTCAAGCAGGCCCCTCGGGCGTGGTATGATACTTTGAAGGAATTCCTCATGAAGAATGGCTTCACACCCGGTTCACTCGATCCCACTATCTTTGCTAAATCTTATGATGGTGAACTGTTTGTGTACCAAATGTATGTTGATGATATTATCTTTGGCTGTACTGACCAATGATATAGTGATGAATTTGCTTATATGATGAGTGAAGAATATCAAATGTCTATGATGGGAGAGTTGAAATTCTTCTTAGGTCTTCAAATTCGTCAACAACGCAATGGCATATTCATATCTCAGGAGAAATACCTCAAGGATGTACTGAGGAAATTCGGCATGCAAGATTGCAAAGGCATCAAAATTCCTATGCCCACAAATGGCCATCTGTGCACTGATGAAAATGGTATTGACTTTGATCATAAGGTATACCGCTCCATGATTGGTTCTTTATTGTACTTACGTGCATCTAGGCCAGATATAATGCTTAGTGTCTGCATGTGTGCCCGATTTCAAGCTGCACCGAAGGAATCACACCATAAGGCTGTGAAGCATATTCTTCGATATCTAGCTCACACACCAACACTAGGATTATGGTATCCCAAGGGCTCAGATTTTTGATCTCATTGGATATTCTGACTCTGACTATACTGGTGATCGTGTGGACCGCAAGTCAACATCTGGTACATGTCATTTCCTCGGACGATCTTTGGTCTGTTGGTCCTCGAAGAAACAGAACTGCGTATCACTGTCTACTACTGAAGCCGAGTACATTGCTGCTAGTTCTTGCTGTGCTCAACTGCTATGGATGAAGCAAACTCTCAAGGACTATGGCGTCAATGTGAAGAATGTGCCTCTCCTCTGTGATAATGAGAGTGTCATCAAGATTGCTCACAACCCAGTTCAGCACTCGAAGACAAAGCACATTCAGATTCGTCATCATTTTCTTCGTAATCATGTGTTGAAGGGCGACATTTCTATTGAGCATGTGAAGACTGAAGAACAGCTAGCCGATATCTTCACAAAGCCCTTGGATGAGAAGAGATTTAGCAAGTTGTGGTGTGAGCTAAATATCTTAGAGTCTTCGAATGTACTTTGAAAAAGGCACTCACCCTAACATTTATGCAAAATTGATGACTTAGATGTGCAACACATGAAGAAACATTTTTCTTCAAACAATGAAGAATAACACTCTAAGTGTGAAGAAATTAATGAAGAATTTGATTCTCAGAACCCTACGACAATTGTACGCGGTGTCTGAAATCATCATTCTTATACGGTGGGTCACGCCACCACAAAAAGTTGAAAATCTTCAGTTTTGAGTTTTTTTATCAGTTGTTCAAATTCTTCAACTTTGCAAAATCTTCACTTGTTCCGTTGTTCTTCTTCTTTGTGTGTATATATATATATATATGTGTGTGTGTGTGTGTGTGTGTGTGTGTGTGTGTGTGTGTGTGTGTGTGTGTGTGAGTTTGTCCTCTACATCATTCACTTATGGCTATTTCTTCAAGTTGGTGTTTCTGCTAAGTGAATGTGATCGGACCCTTCCCCCTCTATGCTATACTCAACCAAATCTATTCACAAATTCTTCATGTGCGTTATATTTGAAACTCGTTCAAAATCTTCACTGTGTCCTTGTCAGCTAAAGAATTTGTGAACGTAACATTAAAACTAATCTTATCCAAATTTTCGGTTTTGCCGCTCAAACCGTTCCGCATCCCACGATACATTATTCTATTCACCCACGATCTTACACGATCTCCACTTCACTGTACATGGGTGACACATGTCGTGCAAAGGAGAAGGGTCAGGGGCACGTTCGTCCCAAATCTTCGGGCGAACAGTTTTTCACCGTGGCTATAAATACCCCCGTCCCCTTCCTCACTTCCTTTACTCCGCTCGAACTCTCTCTCTCCCGCTCGAGCTTCCCAAACCCTAGCGCCGCCGCTACTCCATCGTCGCCGGTGAGGAAGAGCTTCACTGCCTCGACCTCGTCGCCGTCGTACTCGCGCCGGCCGCGGAAATCTTCACTCCGCCGCCGCCATAGCTGTCTTCCTCCGCCGAGTTAGGGCGTGGAAGATCTACACCAACGAACTTCACTTCTCCACCTCTCTGTTCGTCGTGTTCTTCATTTAGGGTAATTAAAAGTTACTTTTACTGCCCTCTTTGATTCAAAGTTTTCCTACAAAATCTTCAAAGGTGTTTTATTCTTCATATCCTCACACACAAAACACCTCACAAATCATCTGTTCTTGATTCGTTTCTCTAAGCATCATTCTTCAAGATTCCTCAATTGTGTGGATCTTCGGTCTATACAACTCTGGAACCTAAGACAAAACGCTTAGTGAAATTCTTCAAGACTCATCTGGTAAAATTCCTCAAACTTGTTTCTTTTTGAAAACCCTTCTAAGAACGCATATGACCTCTCCAAATTCCTCGCAACTATACTCTGTTCACAGGTACTCATGTCCGCTGCTGAATCACTAGGTTCTCATCAACTTAACTCATTTGCAGCGTTCCTCGAAGAAAAATTGCATACTTCTTCAGAGAATTCGATTGTTCAAATTCCTCAACTGAAGAATATGGCAGACGGAAAGAAGTCGCAGAAAGGAGGAAAGAGGCCTGAGGTCATGACTGCTTTTGAAATCCCTGAGGACATTTACAAAGAATACTGCACACCTGATGAGGCCAAATTTGGCAAAGAAAACAAAAATCAGCGCAAGGTGCGCATACAGAGGATTGAAAGGAGATGGGCACGAGAATGGAGGGAATACAGATATGTAACTCCAAAGTATATGAAGAAATTCACACTCAATCCTCCATGCCCAAGAGCCCCATTGGCACCTGGCCAAGAGGCAGATCCCACTAGCATCAAACGCAGTGAGGACTTTCCTGAAGAATGGGCCAAGCGCCAAGCCAAGTTGTCCAAGCAAGCAAAAGAAGCAGTGAGGAAATTCAACAAAGACTCTTCTGCTGCTGCTGCCACTGAGGCATCTGTCAAGCCAAAGAAATCTATGGCAAAGAAGCCTGCGCGCAAACCAAGTGCTTCACCAACAGTGCCCTCACGGCCAAGTTCCTCAGCTGTGCCCTCACAGCCAGAATCTTCAAAGTCCTCAAGACCAATTCCTCATGCTGCTGCTGCTCCTCTGAAATCCTCAGCTCCTTCAAGAGCCTCAGTTGTTCCGACAAAGTCCTCAGCACCTGCGCATCTGGCCTCGTGGCAAAGGACTACAGGCATCTCCATTGCCTCTGGTGTCTCAGCAAGTTCCTCAGCTGCACCAAATTCTTCATCAGGCCCCACTTTGCTGAAGACAAAGGCAACTGCTGGACGAGGTCCTCGGCCAAGTCCTAAGAAGAAACAGGTCGCCTTCCAAGTGCCATCTGACGATGAAGCTGATGATGATGAACTTGCAGAAATCATCAGAGACAGACAACAAAGGGCCTCTAGAGCCAAAGGCACACCTGTGCCACTGCTTTTGGATCCAAGGGAGATCCTCGATTACATAGATCTCTGGCACAAGGACCCAAACACTCCTATGCCTGACTTCAAGTTGACTCCTGGCCAAAGTCACATGCTGACTCATTTCATCCAAGAGGAGAAATGGAAATATGAGCAGGCCAGGCAGATCAAGAAGGCCCAGTACAAGAAGGAGAAATATCTGAAGACCAACGTTGTCAAAATGACAACTGATGAACTTATCAAAATCCAGTCTGAAATCAAAACCCTCAGCGACAACTTCAATGCATACTATGTTGATTGGCAAGGAGCCAAAGTCAGGTTTGTAAAACTGATTGAGAAGTTCACCAATGTTGCAGCCCCATCGCAACAAGAAGTTCCTCAAGCTGAAGCTTCTGCTCAGCCAACTGAAGAACATGCCAGCACCGCTGATGACTTTCAGGCTGCTGAAGAAAATGCTAGTTCCAGGGCTGATGACTCCATTCCAGCCGCCAAAGAAATTGCCAGGGCATCCACTAGTGGTGCGCCTGAAGAAACTGAAGAAGTCAGGGCAACTGCATCAGCTGCGCCTGAAGAAAATCAACCAGATTCCTCAGCTCCTCCTACGCCTACACCAACTCCAATTCTTCCATCTGCATCAGATGTGAAGAAGACCAAGGCTGCAGAGCGTGCTGCAGTAAAGAAAAGGAAAGCATCAGCTGCTTCAGATTCTTCAGCTCCGAAGGAAATGAAGCCTATGACCATCTCGTTCGAAAATCCCATTGATGTTGTTCCAATTTCAACCATGCCATCAAAGGACCTTGTTCCTTTTGGTGAAGACTATGAGATCCCAAGCGGATCTGATGAAGAAACTCAATCTACTGCTTCCTCAGAGCAGATTGATGAAGAAATTGAAGTGGATGCGATCCCTTCTACACCTGTTGTATCCTCACCAATGCCTCAGTTCACATCTGAAGAGGCTGGTGTTAAAGAATTAGAAGATGAAGACATGGATATTGGCAGTACAACGCCTATGATGAATGATGACTTTTGGGAAAGTCAGCACCCCAACTCTCCACTCTTCACCCCTCTACAACAAATACCTCAGTCCCCTGCACCAACAGTTCAAATGGGCTCTTAAGAAACTCACCCCACCTCGTCTGTGCGTGAAGAAATTCCAGCCACTAGTGCTGAAGAAACTGTTGCTGCTGATCATATGACAACGCAGACTGCAACTGAAGAGGAACCAGAAATTCCTCAGACTGATGAACCTGAGATTGCGATTCCTGAGGTCGTGATGCAACTCACTGACACTCCTCTGCCCAAACCAAAGGATCCCTTCTCACGCAAGCAAAAGTTCAAGGTTGAAGACTTCTTTGGCGAGCATGTGTTCTTCACTGACTACAACCTATATGATTCTGCTCGCATAAGGAAGAGGCGTTTCTGGACTGCTAGTCAAGCCAATTTCTATTCCTCAATGTTGTTCAACAAAGACAAAGTCTTCAATCATGCACATATTCCTCACGTGGACATGGAGTCTCTGCCATGCTTTGAGCCAGTCCTCAGTGTTCTTCATGATGTTGGGTTGCTAAACTTCTGTACTGACATCTGTGATTGGAATGAAGAACTCATTCTTTAGTTCTATGCAACGCTGCACATCACAGGAGATTCTGAAGATGTGAACTCATGGGTGTTGGGCTGGATGACGGAAAATACTCATTAAAAGGCACCAGCTTCTGAATTGCTTCGTGCCCTACCACTCAGTCCTCCCCTTGAAAGTGCATGTTGTGTCTACAGTGAACCTGAGCTTACAAATCACTACATGCAAGTTCTGATGAAACCTTTGAAGCCAGGGCAGGCCCCTCGAACCAAATTCCTCGTCAAGGAATTACTGTATGTGCCTCGGACTGTCTATCGCATTCTGTCGAAGACAATGAGTCCTATCAAAGGCCACGACTCAAATGATGAAGTCATTGGCATCATGAAGAATCTGCTTTTCAACATCATTCACGGCGTTCCCGTCAACTTCCATGATTTCTTCATGAGGACTCTGGCAAATATTGCCATGTCACCATTTGAGCTGAAGCCTTATGCGCCGTGGATTATGAGATTCATCAGGACAAGGTCTTCACTCAACTACAAAGCTGACACTCTGAACCACTACAGCTACTTGCCTCCGATTAAAGTCCTCAAACGGACATTTTCCTCAACTGATGACAAAGGCAAGGCAGCTGTTGTGGTAGATGAAGGCATTCGTCCATTGGATGGTCAATTTCGCAAGGCTGCATCCTATTCCACCAATGATGACTCTGCCACACATGACTCTGCCGCCAACAACTCCGCCAAGCAAAATCCTCAAGCCACAGCACCCAGGGTGATGACTGATCGTGAGTTACTCCTCAGTCTTCATCAGAAAGTTGATCGCAATCATAAATGGGTCAAGCGTCAGTTTGGTTCAATTCTTCACAACATGACCTCAACACACAATGCAGTGAAGAAAACCAATGCTACCTCCATGAAACCTTCAACCGCACCTGGGCTGTTCTGCCTCATGTCTACAGCGCTGAAGATCTGAAGAAAAAGGGTCTCAAGGAAGAATTTGACTGGTCTGCGCCTTCTCCGAAGAAATACAAGAAGGTCAAGGTTCCTTCTTTGGTGGCCAGCTCCTATTCTTCATCGCGTGACACTGATGAACATGAAGACTTGGACGACACAGCGGCAGGCCCTACTACGACAACCGACCCCGACAACGCTGGCGCTCCTTCATCAACCTGATTATCTTCAGGGGCGTTAGTCCTCAGTTTCGATCCTTTTGGTCATTCGATGACAAAGGGGGAGAACTTTGGAGTTAGTCTTCAAGCGGGTCTATTATATGGGCGTTTTTTTTGCTAAGTTACAACTCTCGTTCTTCTGAAACTTTTATTGGATCGAGTTGTAAACTTAAACCTGATGGTGGTCTGATACTTCTGCTACGTTATTCTGCATGCTTATTCCTCGTTAATATTATTGCACGCATGCTGAATTTCGCCAGTCACCATATTTCATCATGCATTTCAAATTTTTCATATTATATGTCAAATGCGTGTATGAATTACAAGATATAGGGGAAGATCTCCATGATTCAACTCTTGAAGTGTGCATTGCTTCAAAAGCAAATTCCTCACTATGCACATCTTCAGGGGGGGTTCTTCTATATCTTGCAATCAAATTCCTCAATATCAGCATTTACACTTCATATGTTTATCCCCGTTAAAAACTTAACCTATATTGCCATCAATCACCAAAAAGGGGGAGATTGTAAGTGCATCTAGTGCCCCTTAGTGATTTTGGTGTATTGAAGACTTATAGGTTAAGGATCTAATGCGTTTATGAGTGTACACAGGTCTATAAGTGTTGGAAATATGCCCTAGAGGCAATAATAAATTGATTATTATTATATTTCCTTGTTCAGGATAATCGTTTATTATCCATGCTAGAATTGTATTGATAGGAAACTCAGATACATGTGTGGATACATAGACAACACCATGTCCCTAGTAAGCCTCTAGTTGACTAGCTCGTTGATCAATCGATGGTTACGGTTTCCTGACCATGGACATTGGATGTCGTTGATAACGGGATCACATCATGAGGAGAATGATGTGATGGACAAGACCCAATCCTAAGCCTAGCACAAGATCATGTAGTTCGTATGCTAAAGCTTTTCTAATGTCAAGTATCATTTCCTTAGACCATGAGATTGTGCAACTCCCGGATACCGTAGGAATACTTTGGGTGTGCCAAACGTCACAACGTAACTGGGTGGCTATAAAGGTGCACTACGAGTATCTCCGAAAGTGTCTGTTGGGTTGGCACGAATCGAGACTGGGATTTGTCACTCCGTGTGACGGAGAGGTATCTCTGGGCCCACTCGGTAGGACATCATCATAATGTGCACAATGTGATCAAGGAGTTGATCACGGGATGATGTGTTACGGAACGAGTAAAGAGACTTGCCGGTAACAAGATTGAACAAGGTATCGAGATACCGACGATCGAATCTCGGGCAAGTACTATACCGCTAGACAAAGGGAATTGTATACGGGATTGATCGAATCCTCGACATCGTGGTTCATCCGATGAAATCATCGTGGAACATGTGGGAGCCAACATGGGTATCCAGATCCCGCTGTTGGTTATTGACCGGAGAACGTCTCGGTCATTTCTGCATGTCTCCCGAACCCGTAGGGTCTACACACTTAAGGTTCGATGACGCTAGGGTTATAAGGGAAGTTTGTATGTGGTTACCGAATGTTGTTCGGAGTCCCGGATGAGATCCCGGACGTCATGAGGAGTTCTGGAATGGTCCGGAGGTAAAGATTTATATATAGGAAGTATGGTTTTGGCCACCGGAAGTGTTCTGGGCTTCACCGGTAGTGTACCGGGACCACCGGAGGTGTCCGGGGGTCCACCAAGTGGGGCCACCAGCCCCGGAGGGCTGCATGGGCCAAGTGTGGAAGGGGACCAGCCCCAGGTGGGCTGGTGCACCCCCCCCCCCCCCACAAGGGCCCAAGGCGCAAGGGAGAGGAGAAGGGGGCAAACCCTAGGGCAGATGGGCCCTGAGGCCCATCCTGGTGCGCCTCCCTCTCCCCCTCCCCCTTGGCCGCCTCCCTTAGATGCGATCTAGGCTGGCCGCCACCCCTAGGGGTGGAAACCCTAAAGGGGGCGCAGCCCCTCCCCTTCCCCTATATATAGTTGAGGTTTGGGCTGCCCACAGAACACGAGTTCCTCTCCTCTTGATGGCGCAGCCCTGCATCTCTTCTTCCTCCTCTCCCGCAGTGCTTGGCGAAGCCCTGCAGGATTGCCACACTCCTCCACCACCACCACGCCGTTGTGCTGCTGCTGAATGGAGTCTTCCTCAACCTCTCCCTCTCTCCTTGCTGGATCAAGGCGTGGGAGACGTCACCGGGCTGTACGTGTGTTGAACGCGGAGGTGTCGTCTGTTCGGCACTTGGTCATCGGAGATTTGGATCACGACGAGTACGACTCCATCAACCCCATTCACTTGAACGCTTCCGCTTAGAGATCTACAAGGGTATGTAGATGCACTCTCTTTCCCCTCGTTGTTGGTTTCTCCATAGATAGATCTTGGTGACACGTAGGAAAATTTTAAATTTCTGCTACGTTCCCCAACAATAAGTCTATGAGGAGTTTGATATTTACACAGAAAGTCGACCCCTAAAAATGAAGTTCTTCGATTGAAGACTTTGGTATTCTGAAGACTTTCTGAAGACTTTGAAAGTGAAGAAATTGGTGTGACCTTGAAGACTTGGTATTCATTTGAGGAACATGAAGCGTGAAGACTTTTGTTTCCATAGTTTCGTTTTCTCTTTCTTGAGTCATAGGAAACACCGTACTGTTAAAGGGGGTCGAGGAAATACTAAGGAAAAATTTCCATGTGATGCTCAACTCAAAATCCTACACCTACCAATCCCTTCGAGTGAAGCCATTGGAAATCTCATACAATTCAGTCAATTTCTTCAGTGACAGAGATGAAGTTCTTCTGGTCTCTGAGGAATTTGTTCTGACTGAGGAGTTAGGAATTCGCCAGTGCGGATTGCCTACACGGTGAGGAACATGATAGCCCTGAGGAATTTGAACCTCAAATTTCCGACTATTGTTGTGCTACGCGCCAGCTGTCCCAAAATATCTTATCCATCTAACGGTCATATCATTGAAGGGCATTTATGTCTTATCATGTCAGGCTGCTCCCTAGGCTATAAATAGCCGCCCCCAACAACCACTAGCTGGTTGGCTGCTCCACAAGAAACTAACACTTGTCATTTGAGAGCATCCCATCCTCCGAGGACTTTGAGCGAAAATCATCGAGTGAGGAAAACCCAAACCCAAACACCTACAAACCCAAAGTGATTGAGCATCACTGCGTGGATCCGACGCTCGTTACCTTTGAAGACTGTGCTTCTTCCAGACGGTTAGGCGTCATGGTCTAGAGCATCCAAGAGGAATTGTGGATCGCCGAGTGATCGAGTTTGTGAAGGTTCGGAAGTCACCTGAAGACTTACCACGAGTGATTGGACGAGGTCTGTGTGACCTTAGTTCAAGGAGAATACTGTGAGGACTGTGTGTCTGGGACTGTCTGTCCTCAGGTTTAAATACCTAGCCGCTCCAACCAGATTGACAACTGAGACAGCTGTTGGAACTGGTCTACCAAATCATTGTCTTCACCAAGCCAACTGGTTCTATTTCCTCAACTCTTTCATTTCCTCAGTATTGTGTTGTTCGCTTGTCATATCTGTGTTTGAAGACTTTGACTGAAGACTTTCTCAATTTCCTCAGTTCAATTTCTTCAATCTGTTTGTCTTCGCCTTGTGTTATCCTGTGATTATGCTTTTTGTACTCTGTGCTTGTCTTCATTTCATCATGATGACTATGCTTGTCTTCTGTTATGTTTACTTCTGAGTACTTATTCCGCTGCTAGTAGTTCTTCTCTAAGGAATTTCCTCACTAGCAAATTCCTCAGTGAAGAATTCATAAAAATCGCCTATTCACCCCCCCTCTAGTCGATATAACGCACTTTAATTAGGATTTGTCACTCCAATTATCAGAGAGGTATCTCGATTGATAAAGATCTTCGTAGAATATGTAGGAGCCAATATGAGCATCCAGGTTCCGCTATTGGTTATTGACCGGAGAGGTGTCTCGGTCATGTCTACATAGTTCTCGAACCCATAGGGTCCGCACGCTTAACGTTCGATGATGAATTAGTATTATATGAGTTTTGTGATTTCGTGACCGAATGTTGTTCGGAGTCCCGGATGAGATCACGGACATGACGAGGAGTCTCAAAATGGTCGAGAGGTAAATATTGATATATAGGACTATTCAGACACCGTAAGTGTTCCGGAGGGTACCGGGTACATATCGGGTCAGCGGAAGGGGTTCCGGGCACCCCGACAAAAGATATGGGCCAAGAAGGGAAACACATCAGCCACCAGGGGCTGCTGCGCCCCTTATATGGGCCACACCAGAGGAGAAAGAAAGAGGGGAAGGGAGAAGGAAAGGAAGGTAAATGTAAAAACGCCCTGGCTCCTCACATTCGCTTGACACGTGGAAGATGGCCATTATTGGACACAGAAGCCAAGAAGCGCAACATTTACGAGAAGCCGGACACTATTTAACAGGTACTCAGAGTTTGAAGAAGAACCCGCCTTGCAATGCCGAAGACAAACTGCGCGCCGGACTCATCGTCATTGAAGCCTGGTTCGGGGGCTACTGAGGGAGTCTTGGATTAGGGGGTATCCGGACAGCCAGACTATATCCTTTGGCCGGACTGTTGGACTATGAAGATACAAGATTGAAGACTTCGTCCTGTGTCCGGATGGGACTCTCCTTGACGTGGAAGGCAAGCTTGGTAATACAGATATGTAGACCTCCTTCCTTGTAACCGACTCTGTGTAACCCTAGCCCCCTCCGGTGTCTATATAAACCGGAGAGTTTAGTCCATAGGACCAAGAACAACAATCATACCATAGGCTAGCTTCTAGGGTTTAGACTCTTGGATCTCGTGGTAGATCAACTCTTGTAATACTCATGTCATCAAGATCAATCAAGCCGGAGTAGGGTTTTATCTCCATCAAGAGAGCCCGAACCTGGGTAAAAACATCGTGTCCCCCGTCTCCTGTTACCATCCGCCTAGACGCACAGTTCGGAACTATTGGAGAACGTAGTAATTTCAAAAAAATTCCTACGCACACGCAAGATCATGGTGATGCATAGCAACGAGAGGAGAGAGTGTTGTCCACGTACCCTCGTAGACCGAAAGCGGAAGCGTTATAACAATGCAGTTAATGTAGTAGTACGTCTTCACGGCCCGACCGATCAAGCACTAAAACTACGACACCTCCGAGTTCTAGCACACGTTCAGCTCGATAGCGATCACCGGACTCCGATCCAGCAAATTGTCGGGGATGAGTTCCGTCAGCACGACAGCGTGGTGACGATCTTGATGTTCTACCATCGCAGGGCTTCGCCTAAGCACCGCTACAATATTATCGAGGATTATGGTGGAGGGGGGCACCGCACACGGCTAAGAGATCTCAAGGATCAATTGTTGTGTCTAGAGGTGCCCCTGCCCCCGTATATAAAGGAGCAAGTCCTACTCCTACCGGGAGTAGGACTCCCTCCTTTCCTTGTCCAACTAGGAGAGGGGGAAGGAAGGGAGAGAGGACAGGAAGGAAAGGGGGGCGCCGCCCCCCCTCCTTGTCCAATTCGGACTAGAGGGGGAGGGGGCGCACGGCCTGCCCTGGCCGCCCCTCCTCTGCTCCACTTTGGGCCCATGAGGCCCATTAACCCCCCGGGGGGTTCCGATAACCCTCTGGTACTCCGTTCTATATCCGATAACCCCCGGAACCATTCATGTGTCCGAATATAGTCGTCCAATATATCAATCTTTATGTCTCGACCATTTCGAGACTCCTCGTCATGTCCGTGATCACATCCGGGACTCCGAACAACCTTCCGTACATCAAAACATATAAACTCATAATGGAATTGCCATCGTAACGTTTAGCGTGCGGACCCTACGGGTTCGAGAACAATGTAGACATGACCGATACATGTCTTCGGTCAATAACCAATAGCGGAACCTGGATGCTCATATTGGCTCCTACATATTCTACGAAGATATTTATCGGTCAGACCGCATAACAACATATGTTGTTCCTTGTCATCGGTATGTTACTTGCCTGAGATTCGATCGTCGGTATCTCAATACCTAGTTCAATCTTGTTACCGGCAAGTCTCTTTACTCGTTCCGTAATACATCATCTCGCAACTAACTCATTAGTTGCAATGCTTGCAAGGCTTATGTGATGTGCATTACCGAGAGGGCCCAGAGATACCTCTCCGACAATCGGAGTGACAAATCCTAATCTCAAAATACGCCAACTCAACATGTACCTTTGGAGACACCTGTAGAGCTCCTTTATAATCACCCAGTTACGTTGTGACGTTTGGTAGCACACAAAGTGTTCCTCCGGCAAACGGGAGTTGCATAATCTCATAGTCATAGGAACATGTATAAGTCATGAAGAAAGCAATAGCAACATACTAAACGATCGGGTGCTAAGCTAATGGAATGGGTCATGTCAATCACATCATTCTCCTAATAATGTGATCCCGTTTAATCAAATGACAACACATGTCTATGGTTCGGAAACATAACCATCTTTGATTAACGAGCTAGTCAAGTAGAGGCATACTAGTGACAATATGTTTGTCTATGTATTCACACAAGTATTATGTTTTCGGTTAATACAATTCTAGCATGAATAATAAACATTTATCATGATATAAGGAAATAAATAATAACTTTATTATTGCCTCTTGGGCATATTTCCTTCAGGAACCCCCTACCCAAGATCCGCCGGTTTTGACACTGACACTCCCCCAAGCTAGAGCGATACTTTCTCCATCACGAGACCAAAAATTATATATATAATTCCGATCATGATAAACTAGATGCATAGGATTTTTTTCGATGAAACTCCAATTTTAATCGATTCCAATTCCATGATCCAATATCATCGCATAGCCTATACCATGCCAATGATTATCCCTTCAAAGATAAAGGGAAAACTGTTTTCATAACTTCATCTCCGGGTAAACCTGCAAGCTTGAACAATCCACAAATTTGTTCTACATATATCAAGTGCATATCAGGATGTTCTGTTCCATCTCCTGCATAAGGATTAGCTAGCAGTTGTTCTATCATACCCGAAGGAATTTCATATTCAATATTTTTAGTAGGTGCAGTAGATTGAGGGGTAGCTAATTGTGGTTCCGGACGTGGTGAAGATACCCCGAACAAACCCCTCAAAGGATTGTTTTCCATAGTGACAAGTGACAATAAATTTCAGCACACTATATAAATGTTTCCTTACCAAATTCCACTTACCAAAGGCGCTTCACTCCCCGGCAACGGTGCCAGAAAATAGCCTTGATGACCCACAATTATAGGGGATCAATTGTAGCTCTTTTCGATAAGTAAGAGTTTCGAACCCAACGAGGAGCAGAAGGAAATGACAAGTAGTTTTCAGTAAGGTAATGTCTGCAAGTGCTGAAATTGTAAGTAGTGGGTAGTTTGATAGCAAGATAATTTGTAACGAGCAAGTAATGATAGTAGTAACAAAAGTGCAGCAAGGTAGCCCAATCCTTTTGAGGCAAAGGACAGGCCAAAACGGTCTCTTATGATAAGCAAAGCGTTCTTGAGGGTACACGCGAATTTCATCTGGTCACTTTCATCATGTTGGTTTAATTCGTGTTCGCTACTTTGATAATTTGATATGTGGGTGGACCGGTGCTTAGGTGTTGTTCTTACTTGAACAAACCTATCACTTATGATTAACCCTCCCGCAAGCATCCGCAACTATGAGAAAAGTATTAAGAATAAATTCTAACCATAGCATTAAACTTTTGGATCCAATCGGTCCCTTACGGAATAGCGCATAAACTGGGGTTTAAACTTCTGCCACTCTCGCAACCCATCATCTAATTGCTACTCCACAATGCATTCCCTTAGGCCCAAATATGGTGAAGTGTCATGTAGTCGACGTTCACATGACACCACTAAGGGAATAACAACATACATACTATCAAAATATCAAACACATATCAAATTCACATGATTACATGCAACATGATTTCTCCCCTGACCTCAAGAACAAAAGTAACTACTCACAAATGATAAACATGCTCATGATCAGAGGAGTATTAAATAGCATATTGGATCTGAACATATAATCTTCCACCAAATAAACCATATAGTAATCAACCACAAGATGTAATCAACACTACTAGTCACCCACAAGCATCAATCTATAGTTCCGGTAACAAGATTGAACACAAGAGATGGACTAGGGTTTGAGATGAGATGGTGTTGTTGAAGATGTTTATGGAGAATGCCCTCCCCAAGGTGGGAGAGTTGTTGGTGATGTTGATGACCATGATTTCCCCCTCCGGGAGGGAAGTTCCCCCGGCGGACTCGCTCCGCCGGAGGGCTAAAGTGCTCCTGCCCAAGTTCCGCCTCGAGACGGCGACGCTTCGTCCCGAAAGTCCTCTCCTTTTTTTTCTAGGTCACAATGACCTATATACCAGAATATGGGCACCAGAGGTGGGCCGAGAAGGACACAACCCACCAGGGCGCGCCTGGGCTCCCCGGTGCGCCCAGGTGGGTTGTGCCCACCTTGTGGGCCCCCTCTGGTAGTTATTTGCTCCAATAATTCTTAAATATTCCATAAAAAATCTTCGTGAAGTTTCAGCTTGTTTGGAGTTGTGTAGAATAGGTAGCCTGACGTAGCTTTTCCACGTCCATATTTTCAGCTGCCGGAATTCTCCCTCTTGGTGTGTACCTTGCAAATTATGAGAGAAAAGACATTAGAATTACTCCAAAAAGCATTATTATGGATAAAAACATCATAAATAACAGTAAGAAAACATGATGCAAAATGCACGTATCAATTGTTGACTTGCAAAAAAAATGTTTAATTATGCTACCATGTGCTTCCTCTGACTGGCCCAAACACTTTCTGGCCACTCTAGACTCGCCGCCGACAATCATGTCCTTTTAGAACTTCCACATCACAGAATAAGACTTCCAGTTTGGGAACTTTCTAATCCACGTGGATTTTAAATCCCGTTTTAATAAACCATGCAGGAGAGCTGCATGTATTATATTAAAGGAGAGAAACTACAAACAACCAATAGAAAACTGTCCAAAAACGACGACACGAGAAAAGAACCTACAAAAAGCACAAGTTTGTTTCCAACACACCCAAAATACCATTTCACCGTAATTATAAGTAAAAGTAATACTCCCGCCCTTCCCACGTTGATAATACCTGATAAAGGTATAGGCACAAGTTCGTTTCGAACATACCTAAACAACTGTTTCGATTGTTCGCTCAATAAACATTTTTTAAATGGCACATACATTTTTAAAACATCCTCCGTGCATATGATGAAAGTTTTAAAATTTTAAGAAAAATATTTTCCAAGTAATTATAAGTAAAAGTAATACTCTTGCCACTCCCGCGTTGGGCCGACCATCTAGGAGGAGCCTAAGGTGACTAGGTGAGCGTATCATTCACCTTGCTGCAAGCGAGGTACAACTGCGGGAGCTATATCTCACTTATATCAAGATAAAAGCTCCGCTCGCCTAGAAGGATTTTTGTATAGCTGGGCCGACCCAATTCGTGATCAATGTTGGTTTTTTAGCACGCTTTTTTCTCTACATTTTTTGTGTGTATGTTTTTTTTTTCTTTTAGCTGGTTTCTTTGGGTTTTTTCTTTTCCTTTTCTTTTTTGTTTGTTTCTTGGTTTTTAGCCAGTTTCAACAGTTTTCTCTTATTTTCACTGCCTTTCATTGTTTTGCAACGGTTTCTTTGGTTTTCTTTGTTTTGTTTGGTTTTTCTTTGTTTCTTTACCATTTTTCTTTTTTTCTTTAACACATGTCTGCATTTTTCATACACACTAGTACATTTTATGTACACACCAGCAAAAAAATCGCAAAAGTTTAACCTTTTTTAATATATGATTAACATTTAAAAACCCTTTTTTTTGAACAAAAAATTGTTTGATGACTACTTTTCTTATAGACATTGTTCATTTTCGGTATATATTAGGAACATTTTCCAATTATATATTAACATTTTTTTCTATATGCATTAAACAATTTTAAAAAATATGTATCTATGTTCAGTTTTATAATACAAGTTCTAGATTTTTCGTATACATCAGAAATATTTATTTGTAGACGTTTCACATTTTTTAAATAGATGATTAATGTTTTTTCCAATATTTGTGTTTGATGACTTCCTTTTTGTACACATTGTACATTTTCGGTATACATCAGGACATTTTTTATGCACCTTTAATATTTTAAAAATAAGTGATTAACATTTTTAATACACAATCAACATTTTTGGAAATTTTAATTTTAGTGTTCAATTTTTTAATACATGTTCTACACTCTTGGTATACATCAAGGATATTTTTTGTAGACGTTTAACATTTTTTTAAAGCATATATTTTGGATGTTTACACTTTTCCATACATATTATACATTTTTTGTATACATCGGAAACATTTTTTATATACATGTTTCACATTTTCCAAATAAATGATTAACAATTTGTAAGCTTACTTTTTAATGTTTATAATTTTCCATAGTCATTTTACATTTTCTATATACATCAAAAACATTTTCTCTATACCCATTTAACATTTTTCAAATCATGCTTAACATTTTATTTCAAAAATATATTCAAAGAATTTCTTTAAAATATATATCTTTAGAATATTTGAAATTATTTAAAAAGTAAAAAAAGGAATCAAAAACGAAAAAATGCGGAAAAAACTAAAACGAACCAGGCAGAGGACTCACGTGCGCCTGGACGACCCAGTATGACGATCACCTCACGCCATGCCTACCATCGAACTCGCGTGGAGTGAGGAATAGCCTCACAGCGGAGGGTCCTTCGTGCCTCTTGAAACTAGAGTTCTATCATCTAATCTTGGTGGTATACAAGTAGCTTCATCAGCTCCATCGGTGAACCATTTGTTGTTTGTAGATGACAACCTGTTATTTTTTAAAGCAAATAAAGAGGGAGCCGAGGAAGTTTCTCATTTGTTGGAGACATATGCAAGAGCCTCTGGTCAAAGAATAAACAAGGACATGTCTTCACTCTTTTTCAGGAAGGGATGCCCCGAGGAGGTCAGCAGTGCTATTAAAAACATCATGCAAGTCCCTAATGAGCAATTGAATGGAAAATACCTTGGCATGACATCTGATGTAGGGAAATCAAAGAATGAGGCCTTCAAATATCTAAAGGACAGATTATGGAATAAGTTACAAGGGTCGATGGAGAAAATTCTCTCAGCAACTGGTAAGGAGGTACTAATAAAATCAGTAGCTCAAGTGATCCCGGTGTACTTCATGTCTTATTTTAAACTTCCCAGAGGGTTGTGCCAACAACTTACATAAATTATAAAAGCTTTCTGGTGGGGTGGTAAGCAAGGCCAGAGGAAGCCCTACTTGGTGTCATGGGATTCTAGGAGCATGCCAAAATACACAAGAGGTTTGGGTTTCCGGGATTTTGAAATTTTCAATTTGGCTATCCTAGCTAGACGGGCGTGGAGGGTTCTTGAAAACCCTAGCTCTCTTAGTGCCAGAATATTGGAAGCGGTGTATTTTCCGGAGGGTGAGTTCTTGTTAGCAGAGCTTGGTGGGCACCCTTCTCAAATTTGGAGGGGGGCGATTGTTGGAAATATGCCCTAGAGGCAATAATAAAAGCATTATTATTATATTTCCTTATTCATGATAATTGTCTTTATTCGTGCTATAATTGTGTTATCTGGAAATCGTAATACATGTGTGAATAACAGACAACAACATGTCCCTAGTAAGCCTCTAGTTGACTAGCTCGTTGATCGATAGATAGTCATGGTTTCCTGACTATGGACATTGGATGTCATTGATAACGAGATCACATCATTAGGAGAATGATGTGATGGACAAGACCCAATCCTAAACATAGCATAAGATCGCATAGTTCGTTTGCTAGAGTTTTCCAATGTCAAGTATCCTTTCCTTAGACCATGAGATCGTGTAACTCCCGGATACCGTAGGAGTGCTTTGGGTGTGCCAAACGTCACAACGTAACTGGGTGACTATAAAGGTATACTACGGGTATCTCTAAAAGTGTCTATTGGGTTGACATGGATCGAGACTGGGATTTGTCACTCCGCTTGACGGAGAGGTATCACCGGGCCCTCTCGGTAATGCATCATCATAATGAGCTCAATGTGATCAAAGTGTTTGATCACGGGATCATGCATTACGGTACGAGAAAAGTGACTTGCCGGTAACGAGATTGAACGAGGTATTGGGATACCGACGATCGAATCTCGGGCAAGTAAAATACCGATTGACAAAGGGAATCGTATACGGGATTAATTGAATCCTCGACATCGTGGTTCATCCGATGAGATCATCGTGGAGCATGTGGGAGCCAACATGGGTATCCAGATCCTACTGTTGGTTATTGCCCGAGAGCCGTCTCGGTCATGTCTGCATGTCTCCCGAACCCGTAGGGTCTACACACTTAAGGTTCGGTGACGCTAGGGTTGTGAAGATATGTATATGCAGTAACCCGAATGTTGTTCGGAGTCCCGGATGAGATCCCGGACGTCACGAGGAGTTTCGGAATGGTCCGGAGGTAAAGAATTATATATAGGAAGTGTTGTTTTGGCCATCGGGACAAGTTTCGGGGTTATCGGTATTGTACCGGGACCACCGGAGGGTCCCGAGGGTCCACCGGGTGGGGCCACCTGCCTCGGGGGGCCACATGGGCTCTAGGGGGTGCGCCTTGGCCTACTTGGGCCAAGGGGAACCAGCCCCAAGAGGCCCATGCGCCTAGGGTTCCAAAGGGGAAGAGTCCCACAAGTGGAAGGCACCTCCTAGGTGCCTTGGGGGGGAGGAAATCCTCCCTGGCCGCCACCCCCTTGGGAGATCAGATCTCCCAGGGACGCCCCCCCCCCCAAGAGGCCTATATAAAGGGGGGAGGGGAGGGGGCTGCGCACCCTTGCTCCTGGCGCCTCCCTCTCCCTCCCCAACACCTCCTCCTCCTCCATTGAGCACGGCGAAGCCGTGCCGGAGTACTGTAGTTCCACCATCACCACGCCGTCATGCTGCTGCTGGAGCCTTCTTCCCCAACCTCTCCTTTGCCTTGCTGGATCAAGAAGAAGGAGACGTTACGCTGACCGTACGTGTGTTGAACGCGGAGGTGCCGTGCTTTCGGTGCTAGGATCTCCGGTGATTTGGATCACGGTGTGTACAACTACTTCATCCCCGTTCGTTGAACGCTTCCGCTCGCGATCTACAAAGTGGTATGTAGATGCAATCTCTCTCCCATGACTCGTTGCTTAGATGAACTCATAGATGGATCTTGGTGAAACCGTAGGAAAAATTTTAATTTTCTGCAACGTTCCCCAACAGTGGCATCATGAGCTAGGTTTATGATATGTTCTCTATTGCACGAGTAGAACACAATTTGTTGTGGGCGTAGATGTTGTCAACTTTCTTGCCGCTACTAGTCTTATCTTGCTTCAGCGGTATTGTGGGATGAAGCGGCCCGGACCAACCTTACACGTACTCTTACGTGAGACCGGTTCCACCGACTAACATGCACTAGTTGCATAAGGTGGCTGGCGGATGTCTGTCTCTCCCACTTTAGTTGGAGCGGATTCGATGAAAAGGGTCCTTATGAAGGGTAAATAGAAGTTGACAAATCACGTTGTGGCTTTCACGTAGGTAAGAAAACGTTCTTGCTAGAACCCTAATTCAGCCACGTAAAACTTGCAACAACAATTAGAGGACGTCTAACTTGGTTTTGCAGCAAGTGCTTTGTGATATGATATGGCCAAAGTTGTGATGAATGATGAATGATCTATATGTGATGTATGAGATGTTCATGCTATTGTAATAAGAATCACGACTTGCATGTCGATGAGTATGACAACCGGCAGGAGCCATAGGAGTTGTCTTTATTTTTTGTATGACCTGCGTGTCATTGAGAAACGCCATGTAATTTACTTTACTTTATTGCTAAACACGTTAGCCATAGTAGTAGAAGTAATAGTTGGCGAGCAACTTCATGGAGACACGATGATGGAGATCATGATGATGGAGATCATGGTGTCAAGCCGGTGACAAGATGATCATGGAGCCCCAAGATGGAGATCAAAGGAGCTATGTGATATTGGCCATATCATGTCACGTTTATTATTTGATTGCATGTGATGTTTATCATGTTTTGCATCTTGTTTACTTAGAACGACGGTAGTAAATAAGATGATCCCTCATAATAATTTCAAGAAGTGTTCCCCCTAACTGTGCACCGTTGCGACAGTTCGTTGTTTCGAAGCACCACATGATGATCGGGTGTGATAGATTCTAACGTTCACATACAACGGGTGTAAGACAGATTTTCACACGCAAAACACTTAGGTTGACTTGACGAGCCTAGCATGTACAGACATGGCCTCGGAACACAGAAGACCGAAAGGTCGAGCATGAGTCGTATAAAAGATACGATCAACATGAAGATGTTCACCGATGTTGACTAGTCCGTCTCACGTGATGATCGGACACGGCCTAGTTGACTCGGATCATGTAATACTTAGATGACTAGAAGAGGGATGTCTATCTAAGTGGGAGTTCATTAAATAATTTGATTAAATGAACTTTATTATCATGAACTTAGTCTGAAATATTTACAATATGTCTTGTAGATCAAATGGCCAATGTAGTCCTCAACTTCAACGCGTTCCTAGAGAAAACCAAGCTGAAAGACGATGGCAGCAACTATACGGACTGGGTCCGGAACCTGAGGATCATCCTCATAGCTGCCAAGAAAGATTATGTCCTACGAGCACCGCTGGGTGACGCACCTATTCTCCCTGCAGAACAAGACGTTATGAACGCTTGGCAATCACGCTGCGATGATTACTCCCTCGTTCAGTGCGGCATGCTTTACAGCTTAGAGCCGGGGCTCCAAAAGCGTTTTGAGAGACATGGAGCATATGAGATGTTCGAAGAGCTGAAAATGGTTTTCCAAGCTCATGCCCGGGTCGAGAGATATGAAGTCTCCGACAAATTCTTTAGCTGTAAGATGGAGGAAAATAGCTCTGTCAGTGAACACATACTCAAAATGTCTGGGTTGCACAACCGCTTGACTCAACTGGAAGTTAATCTCCCGGATGAAGCGGTCATTGACAGAATCCTCCAGTCGCTTCCACCTAGCTACAAGAGCTTTGTGATGAACTACAATATGCAGGGGATGGTAAAGACCATTCCTGAGGTATATGCTATGCTGAAATCAGCAGAGGTAGAAATTAAGAAGGAGCATCAAGTGTTGATGGTGAATAAAACCACTAAGTTCAAGAAGGGCAAGGGTAAAAAGAACTTCAAGAAGGACGGCAAGGAAGTTGCCGCACCCGGTAAGCAAGTTGCCGGGAAGAAGCCAAAGAATGGACCCAAGCCCGAGACTGAGTGTTTTTATTGCAAGGGAAGTGGTCACTGGAAGCGGAACTGCCCCAAATACTTAGCGGACAAGAAGGCCGGCAAAACCAAAGGTATATGTGATATACATGTAATTGATGTGTACCTTACCAGTACTCGTAGTAGCTCTTGGGTATTTGATACCGGTGCAGTTGCTCACATTTGTAACTCAAAGCAGGAGCTGCGGAATAAACGGAGACTGGCGAAGGACGAGGTGACGATGCGCGTCGGGAATGGTTCCAAGGTCGATGTGATCGCCGTCGGCACGCTACCTCTACATTTACCTACGGGATTAGTTTTGAACCTCAATAATTGTTATTTAGTACCAAGTTTGAGCATGAACATTGTATCTGGATCTCGTTTAATTCGAGATGGCTACTCATTTAAATCCGAGAATAATGGTTGTTCTATTTATATGAGAGATATGTTTTATGGTCATGCTCCGATGGTTAATGGTTTATTTTTAATGAATCTCGTACGTGATGATACACATATTCATAGTGTGAATACCAAAAGAGTTAAAGTTGATAACAATAGTCCCACATATTTGTGGCACTGCCGCCTTGGTCACATAGGTGTCAAACGCATGAAGAAGCTCCATGCAGATGGACTTTTAGAGTCTCTTGATTATGAATCATTTGACACGTGCGAACCATGCCTCATGGGTAAAATGACCAAGACTCCGTTCTCAGGAACAATGGAGCGAACAACCAACTTATTGGAAATCATACATACCGATGTGTGCGGTCCAATGAGTGTTGAGGCTTGCGGTGGCTATCGTTATGTTCTCACCCTCACTGATGACTTGAGTAGATATGGGTATATCTACTTAATGAAACACAAGTCTGAGACCTTTGAAAAGTTCAAGGAATTTCAGAGTGAGGTTGAAAATCAACGTGATAGAAAGATCAAGTTTCTACGATCAGATCATGGAGGAGAATACTTGAGTCACGAATTTGGCACACACTTAAGAAAATGTGGAATAGTTTCACAACTCACGCCGCCTGGAACACCTCAGCGTAATGGTGTGTCCGAACGTCGTAATCGCACTCTATTAGATATGGTGCGATCTATGATGTCTCTTACCGATTTACCGCTATCTTTTTGGGGCTATGCTTTAGAGACTGCCGCATTCACTTTAAATAGGGCTCCATCGAAATCCGTTGAGACGACACCGTATGAATTATGGTTTGGGAAGAAACCTAAGCTGTCGTTTCTAAAAGTTTGGGGATGCGATGCTTATGTCAAGAAACTTCAACCTGAAAAGCTCGAACCCAAGTCGGAAAAATGCGTCTTCATAGGATACCCTAAAGAAACTGTTGGGTATACCTTCTACCTCAGATCCGAAGGCAAGATCTTTGTTGCCAAGAATGGATCCTTTCTAGAGAAAGAGTTTCTCGCGAAAGAAGTAAGTGGGAGGAAAGTAGAACTTGATGAAGTGTTACCTCTTGAACCGGAAAATGGCGAAACTCAAGAAAACGTTTCTGAGGTGCCTGCACCGACTAGAGAGGAAATTAATGATGATGATCAAGATACTTCTAATCAAGTTCCTACTGAAATTCGAAGGTCCACAAGGACACGTTCCGCACCAGAGTGGTACGGCAACCCTGTCTTGGAAATCATGTTGTTAGACAACGGTGAACCTTCGAACTATGAGGAAGCAATGGCGGGCCCGGATTCCGACAAATGGCTAGAAGCCATGAAATCCGAGATAGGATCCATGTATGAAAACGAAGTATGGACTTTGACTGACTTGCCCGTAGAGCGGCGAGCCATAGAAAATAAATGGATCTTTAAGAAGAAGACAGACGCGGATGGTAATGTGACCATCTATAAAGCTCGGCTTGTCGCTAAGGGTTATCGACAAGTTCAAGGAATTGACTACGATGAGACTTTCTCACCGGTAGCGAAGCTGAAGTCCGTCCGAATCATGTTAGCAATTGCCGCATTCTACGATTATGAAATATGGCAAATGGACGTCAAAACGGCATTCCTTAATGGTTTCCTTAAGGAAGAATTGTATATGATGCAGCCGGAAGGTTTTGTCGATCCTAAGAATGCTGACAAGGTGTGCAAGCTCCAACGCTCGATTTATGGGCTGGTGCAAGCATCTCGGAGTTGGAACATTCGCTTTGATGAGATGATCAAAGCGTTTGGGTTTACGCAGACTTATGGAGAAGCCTGCGTTTACAAGAAAGTGAGTGGGAGCTCTGTAGCATTTCTCATACTATATGTAGATGACATACTTTTGATGGGAAATGATATAGAACTCTTGGACAGCATTAAGGCCTACTTGAATAAAAGTTTTTCAATGAAGGACCTTGGAGAAACTGCTTATATATTTGGCATCAAGATCTATAGAGATAGATCGAGACGCCTCATAGGTCTTTCACAAAGCACATACCTTGATAAGATATTGAAGAAGTTCAATATGGATCAATCTAAGAAAGGGTTCTTACCTGTGTTACAAGGTGTGAAATTGAGCTCAGCTCAATGTCCGACCACGGCAGAAGATGTAGAAGAGATGAGTGTCATCCCCTATGCCTCAGCCATAGGTTCTATTATGTATGCCATGCTGTGTACCAGACCTGATGTAAACCTTGTCGTAAGTTTGGTAGGAAGGTACCAAAGTAATCCCGGCAAGGAACACTGGACAGCGGTCAAGAATATCCTGAAGTACCTGAAAAGGACTAAGGAAATGTTTCTCGTTTATGGAGGTGACGAAGAGCTCGTCGTAAAAGGTTACGTCGACACTAGCTTCGACACAGATCTGGATGACTCTAAGTCACAAACCGGATACGTGTATATTTTGAATGGTGGGGCAGTAAGCTGGTGCAGTTGCAAGCAAAGCGTTGTGGCGGGATCTACATGTGAAGCGGAGTACATGGCAGCCTCGGAGGCAGCACATGAAGCAATTTGGGTGAAGGAGTTCATCACCGACCTCGGAGTCATACCCAATGCGTCGGGGCCAATCAAACTCTTCTGTGACAACACTGGAGCTATTGCACTTGCCAAGGAGCCCAGGTTTCACAAGAAGACCAGGCACATCAAGCGTCGCTTCAACTCCATTCGTGAAAATGTTCAAGATGGAGACATAGAAATTTGTAAAGTAGACACGGATCTGAATGTCGCAGATCCGTTGACTAAACCTCTCCCTAAGGCAAAACATGATCAGCACCAGAACTCTATGGGTGTTCGATTCATTACAATGTAACTAGATTATTGACTCTAGTGCAAGTGGGAGACTGTTGGAAATATGCCCTAGAGGCAATAATAAAAGCATTATCATTATATTTCCTTATTCATGATAATTGTCTTTATTCGTGCTATAATTGTGTTATCCGGAAATCGTAATACATGTGTGAATAACAGACAACAACATGTCCCTAGTAAGCCTCTAGTTGACTAGCTCGTTGATCGATAGATAGTCATGGTTTCCTGACTATGGACATTGGATGTCATTGATAACGAGATCACATCATTAGAAGAATGATGTGATGGACAAGACCCAATCCTAAACATAGCATAAGATCGCATAGTTCGTTTGCTAGAGTTTTCCAATGTCAAGTATCCTTTCCTTAGACCATGAGATCGTGTAACTCCCGGATACCGTAGGAGTGCTTTGGGTGTGCCAAACGTCACAACGTAACTGGGTGACTATAAAGGTATACTACGGGTATCTCTGAAAGTGTCTGTTGGGTTGACATGGATCGAGACTGGGATTTGTCACTCCGCTTGACGGAGAGGTATCACCGGGCCCTCTCGGTAATGCATCATCATAATGAGCTCAATGTGATCAAAGTGTTTGATCACGGGATCATGCATTACGGTACGAGAAAAGTGACTTGCCGGTAACGAGATTGAACGAGGTATTGGGATACCGACGATCGAATCTCGGGCAAGTAAAATACCGATTGACAAAGGGAATCGTATACGGGATTAATTGAATCCTCAACATCGTGGTTCATCCGATGAGATCATCATGGAGCATGTGGGAGCCAACATGGGTATCCAGATCCCGCTGTTGGTTATTGCCCGAGAGCCGTCTCGGTCATGTATGCATGTCTCCCGAACCCGTAGGGTCTACACACTTAAGGTTCGGTGACGCTAGGGTTGTGAAGATATGTATATGCAGTAATCCGAATGTTGTTCGGAGTCCCGGATGAGATCCCGGACGTCACGAGGAGTTTCAGAATGGTCCGGAGGTAAAGAATTATATATAGGAAGTGCTGTTTTGGCCATCGGGACAAGTTTCGGGGTTATCGGTATTGTACCGGGACCACCGGAGGGTCCCGGGGGTCCACCGGGTGGGGCCACCTGCCTCGGGGGGCCACATGGGCTCTAGGGGGTGCGCCTTGGCCTACTTGGGCCAAGGGGAACCAGCCCCAAGAGGCCCATGCGCCTAGGGTTCCAAAGGGGAAGAGTCCCACAAGTGGAAGGCACCTCCTAGGTGCCTTGGGGGGGAGGAAATCCTCCCTGGCCGCCGCCCCCTTGGGAGATCAGATCTCCCAGGGACGGCGCCCCCCCCCCAAGAGGCCTATATAAAGGGGGGAGGGGAGGGGGGGCTGCGCACCCTTGCTCCTGGCGCCTCCCTCTCCCTCCCCAACACCTCCTCCTCCTTCATTGAGCACGGCGAAGCCCTGCCGGAGTACTGTAGTTCCACCATCACCACGCCGTCGTGCTGCTGCTGGAGCCTTCTTCCCCAACCTCTCCTTTGCCTTGCTGGATCAAGAAGAAGGAGACGTTACGCTGACCGTACGTGTGTTGAACGCAGAGGTGCCGTGCTTTCGGTGCTAGGATCTCCGGTGATTTGGATCACGGTGTGTACAACTACTTCATCCCCGTTCGTTGAACGCTTCCGCTCGCGATCTACAAAGTGGTATGTAGATGCAATCTCTCTCCCATGACTCGTTGCTTAGATGAACTCATAGATGGATCTTGGTGAAACCGTAGGAAAAATTTTAATTTTCTGCAACGTTCCCCAACAGCGATAGAGGGCCGAGACACTATGAAACTTGGATTGATAAGGCGAATAGGCAATGGAAACACGACGAATATTTGGAACATGAATTGATTACCCCGGAAGGAAAATATGAGGCCCATTGTAGCCTTAGTTGCGGATCCAACCCAAGTAGTCTCGGAACTAATTGACCATGAGAGTGCACGTTGGGACACAACACTGATTGAGTAAGTATTCTTACCAAACGATGCAGCACCTATCTTGAGGATTCTAGTGTGTACCTGAAACATGGTTGACTTCAGGTCATGGGGTTTTGGGAAGAATGTATTTTTTTCCGTTCGATCTACTTATAGGATGATCATGGCAGCGAAAAGGAGACCTGAGGATTGGTTGGAGGAAAGAGCAGGATCCTCAAACAATAATAAGCGCTCTTGGGGAACTTTGTGGAAAGTGCCAGTTCCGGCGAAGCTGAAAAACTTCTTGTGGCATTTGGCAAAGAACTCATTACCTATAGAAGTAGAATAGAAAAATGTCACACCATGAAGATTGTTTTGCTTATGGAGCTCAAGATTCGTGCAGACACAGCCTTCTCGAGTGCAACATGGCATGTTGTGTTTGGTCTCTAGTCGATCGTGACCTACTCGATGACATGATAGCAACATCAGAACCCATAGCACGAGCCTGGTTGTTTTCCATGATGGAAGTATTGAACCATGAGGAGTTGACAGGGTTGAGGGTTACTATGTGGGCAATTTTGTCATGCTCGGAGACAATTAATTCATGAAGGAATACACCAAAGTCCATATGATACACACAAGTTTGTTCTCAACTTCATAGCTGAGCTAGACCAACTTTCATCACTGCTAGAGCCACAAATGAGGACAGCCCCACAACAATTTGGAACAAAATTTCAAGTGGATCCCACCAACAGAAGGCTTCATAAAAAACAATGTTGACACTGGAGTATCATCATAACGGAATGTGGGCACGACAGCTGCTGTTTGTCGAGACCGTGATGGAGCATTTCTGGGCTCATCCATGCTGGTCATTCAGGGCATGACTGGCCCTTTGACGCTTGAGGCGATAGCATGCAGAGAGGGACCGTCACCGGCACAAGATCTTGGGATGCATCATCTCCAAATTTCTTCGGACTGCAAACAAGTGGTACATCATATTGATCTAAGAGTCGGAGGAGACTATGGCATTATCATCAGAGAGATCTTACAAACCTCTAGTTTGTTTACTTTTTTGTAATTTTTCTTTTGAACCTCAAGCATCAAACTATGAGGCTCATAGGCTAGCTAGATATGGAGTTTCTCTCACTGTCGTGAGGCATTTGTGGTAGGGTACTCCACATAATTCAATTGTAATCCCTATTACTCAAAAACAATCCCTATGAAACTTTTTGCTGATTAATAAGGGTGTGGCTAAGTCTCAGTCGACTCAAGTAACATATAGTATATGAAAAAGAAAAAAGAAAAAATTGAAAAGAAAATTTTGTAAGAATCTTCATGCAAGATCAAAGGGATATAATAACGAAGTCTCGGTCGACTAAGACTTAGTAAAACTGAATCCGATTAATAAAGGCCTAGCAAGCTTTTCTCAAAAGAAAAAAAAGGTACAGACCCTCCCCATCCACAAATCTGAACAACCGTTTCACCGTTTCGGCCGCTCAGACCGGTCGTTCCTCTAGGAGCCTTGGGACCGGTAGGTAGCTCAGCTGAGCACGCGGCCTCGCAGGCTAGCAAAGCAGAGCACCCCGGCCGTAGTTTCAATGGCCCCACCCTCGCGCCAGGAGTCCGTTCGTTCGGAGTCCATCCATCTCTCGCACGCTTCCTCTCCTCCCGGCCATGGCGGCGGCAGCGACGTCCTGCTTCGTCCTCGTCCTCGCGCTCTGCCTTCTCGGTCCGCTACACGCACAGTTGCTACGGCGTTACAGTTAACTGACATCGATGTTCCGCCCTGACGCATTAATCGTGCGTGCGCAGTGTCCATGGCGCTGATGGCGGGGCACTACTACGGCCGGGCGGAGCTGGTCGCCGGCCCTGGCTGCTCGCGGCTCCTGCGGGCGAACCCGCTCTTCGTGCAGGACATCACGGTGAGGACTGCGGAGGAAGAAGGGTCGGGGGCGAGCGGGCTCGTGCTCTACGGGCTTGCCGAGATACCGGGCCTCCTGGACGACGTGCCGGCGGTGTGGTCGGAGGCTCGCCGCGTCGTCCTGCCGGCCAACTCTCACAAGGTACACAGCTCTGCACTCGCGCTTCCGTCGTGTCAGATGATCGATGCTCTACGCGCGTGGTTCAGAAGTTCAGACTAAGCTATGTATAAAAATGGTGTGAACTAGAGCTATATATCTTGTGTATAAACGCGCGCGCTCATGCAGGAATGGGTCTATTTCCTAAACAGAGGGAGTCAGATCGAGGTCAACTACAGCGTCGAGCCTGGAACTGGGTTAACCAATCCACTCCGCATCACCATTGCTCAAGGTAATAGAGGGTTGTAATTAATTAATATCCTAAAGCTACTACGGCCGGACTACTACTAATCATGTGCTGAGATTTGGAGCTTGCACAGCAGCAGGTAAGGAAGGCTTCACGCAGTGGTCAGAGGAGCCATCGGTACACGGTAAGCATGCACCGTCAGAGTCTCTGAACCGCAGCTGTGTGGTAACATTACAAGATCCTAACCTTTACCAAATCACAGGAACCAGAGCAGTCAAGCAGAGCATCAATTCCTCCGACGACTACTACATCACCGTCAGCAACCTGCGCAACCAAGACACGACGGTAACAAAATTGTATAGTGGCATCCCATCCCGTTTTATTCTGTAACAGCAGTTGAGAGGATTGATTTGGGTTTCGGCATGCAGGTGACGCTGGATTTCAGGATCAGCGCCGTGCTCTACAACACCAGCGGGGCAGAGTACGCGTGCTCGCCGTCGCCGGGCAGCTCCGGCTGCACGTACCGGCTGCCGATCCTCGGGGAGAACGTGGCCGTCCTGTCGTCCGGCCTGAAAGAGGTGCGGATAAACCTCTGAACCCTCTGAACATTCAGCCACGGTACATGCACTGTTGTGTGCTTCTGAGACTGGACTCTGACGATGGGCAGGGCGTGAAGGTGGAGCTCTCGTACGGCCCGCGCTGGATCGTCTACTTCGTCGGCTCAGGTACGGCGCAAATGCAACCTTAGCTCAGCTCCATGAAATCGTATAGCTGAATGTTTCTTTCGCACGCACGCAGCCATCCTGGCGGTGTCGCTGCTGCTGCTGTACGAGGTGCTGAGCGTGCTGCTCGGGTTCTGCTGCGCCGTCGCCGCGGCCCAGAGGGAGACGACGACGGCGCCGCTGCTGGAGAGCAAGGAAGAGGAAGAGGGCGGGAGCCGGGGCTCGTCCTTCGAGTCAGTCTCGTCCCACGACGGCGAGGCGGGCGACGAGGAGGAGGGGCGGCGGCTGTGCGTGGTGTGCTGCGACGCCCGGAGGGACTGCTTCTTCATGCCCTGCGGCCACTCCGCCACCTGCCACGCCTGCGGCACCAAGTAAGTATCTTACGCGCAGCATTTCGTGCTCTGCCATGGAAAGATTATATAGATGATGGATGGTGGTGATGCGTGGCAGGATTGTTGAGGGGGATGCCAGCTGCTGCCCGTTCTGCCGGAGGAAGCTCAAGAAGGTGAGGAGGATCTTCTGCGTATGAGTGAGACAGTGGCTCGTGGAAGGTTTTTCCTCTCCCGCCAGGAAGTGAGGATGGACATTTCTGACCGTGAAGGCAAAAAAAAAAAATGAATGGCAGCGAGTGTGACCGCACAACAAAAGATCGCCCACCGTGGGGCTCGAACCCACGACCACAAGGTTAAGAGCCTTGCGCTCTACCAACTGAGCTAGACGGGCTGGCTGAATGGTAACTAATTAGCGTATAGTTATTGTGAGTTTCCAATGCGAAGAGCGTAGAATGGTGTTGACTATGACCCTGTACTAGCACTTTATGACAGCCCGTAAGTGGTTGCTTTGACGATCATGGCGTTATCAGTTTTCTCTATGCTGGGCATTATCATGGTTGTTGGTCACCTTTTTATGCTTTGCAATGATGGATGCTCTCATCATTTGTGATTGTTCCCTTTACATGAATCATATTTCAAACTCCCTATAGGGTGTTTCCTCTAAACCTGGACAATGAAACTCATGAGCTCCTCACACTGGCTATTACCCCTCTCAACATATCTTAGTCTTTTTTTTGTGGAAAGGCAGTTTGTAAAAAAGCAATGGCTGGGAGGCCGTCGACGTAGACCAAAAGGTGCCGACTACTACAATTTCCGTAGCAAATTGCCGTCCCGGAGAAGAAGACGCCGAAAAGAGCCTGCAATACGCCGAAGACCACAGACGCCGACCGAATCCGTCCAAATCCACCGAGACCAAAGCCAAACGGATCCAGGAAGATCCATTGGAGACACACCTCTACAAGCCCTCCATCGACGCTAAGTGCACTGACGAAACAGGGATAGGACAGGAAGAACGGTATTCCAAAGCTGTGACAACACTGTCGCCTTGCCGTGTCGACCAAGACACAAAGACTCCCTAAAACTAGCCTAAACCAAGACACACATGCTGATGTACGCCAAATCAGGACCAGGGATCAAGATCGTCGCCATCTAGTTCGTACGTTGTCGGCAAGCTCCACCGATCCAGAATTGTCGTCGTCCGGCCACACATTCGCCGCCACCACCAGCTCCGATCCACCGCAACCGGCCAACCCACCACATCAATCTCCCCCCATGGGCAAATCCTTCTCTACAATGCCCTTTGGCCGCAGGCAGAGGATTTGAAAAGTTGGTGGCAACTAGTGGCTAGGTCTTCGCGAGAGGATAGAATGAGTCTGGATCGTAATTTTTTATGATCGTTTCTAGAAGACCCTTTGGGTTGTAGGTATGGACCAAGAAACTCTAGGAGATGTTTGAACACCAGCAGACCCATGTCAAATTATATGTGAGATGTCCAAGGCCACATCACTTTACTTGCCCACATCTTTACAATGGAGATACATTTTCATGCATGAATTGGGGAAATGAATATCAATATTTGGGATCATTCTTCTTTTTCTGGCTCATAACTACAAGTGAGGACTTTGAGGAGTGGAGATGGGCAATTCATGCATTACACGTTCGGAAGCGAAACCTGCGATATTTATCAGCAATGTCATATGTCGTGTGGTATTCTTATTCTCATATCGATAGTGCATTAGGCACATTACGAAAACCAAATAATCCTAAAACACTTAGACACTGTGCATTAACTCTTACCTCGTTCCTTGTTTCTTGACATGAATAAAGAAATCAATCAATAAGAGACGTGGTGTGTGTATGTTTTCAGTGACATGAGGCTACCTAGCAAAGCATGCAGTGGTCAATTCATTGCATGCAATGGTATTAATTAGCAAATAAACATTAAGCTATCTCGTTTTTTTCCCTTCGCCTTGGTCATGGTGCACAACCTAAGATAACTAATGCATCGGTACGAAGGAAACACATAAGAGACTCCAACAAAGAAGTTGATGCTTGCAGAGCCTTCGACATATCAGATGTTACGTCCTGGTGGCATGCTGCCACGATGAAACCCCTTTGCGATGAAGTACATGTTTCGGTATATAGTAGAACGCCATGCAGCCCACGAAGGCTGGATGGATGTCAACCGCAAAAAAGAAAAAAGAAAAAGGCTGGATGTATGAGCTTGACTAGCTCTCATCCGGACGAAAATAATGAGGAATAAATTGGAAGTGCTTGTTGATGTTAAACTAAGAAATATTCTCTTCACTCTTCTGCATTATTTATTTCACTTGTTTAAATATTTCATTCTTCACTTGACGCTTTTGAAGATCTCTATGAAAGGGACATGCAATTAATAACTACATACATCTGAATTTTCCCTATTCTACATATATAGTATAAAATACTAAAATTGGACTGTTATCGTACGTCCTTCGTTTCGTCGAATGGGCAGTGGATAGGGAACGATTCATGCATTACACGAACCTGCCATTTTCATCAGCAATGTTCCTATATACTATATTTATCTAATGGCTACATACCCATAAGCGGGGATAGCTCAGTTGGGAGAGCGTCAGACTGAAGATCTGAAGGTCGCGTGTTCGATCCACGCTCACCGCATTGGTATTTTTAATAATTCTTTCTGCAAGTCTTTCTGTTCTTATCTCTGAAAACTCTAGAAGTAATCCCTTCTGTCCTTATCTCTGAAAACTCTATCTTTTCAGTTACAAACAAACTGAAAACTCTGCAAGTGTATCTGTTCTTATCTCTGAAAACTTTGTAAGTAATTCTTTCTGTCCTTATCTCTGAAATCTCTAGAAGTAATTCTTTCTGTTCTTATCTTTGAAAACACTGTAAGTAATTATTTCTGTTCTTATCTCGGGATACTCAAGAAGTTATTTCAGAGCAGTCGTCTTTAGTTTTTTTTAATTCTGACAATTGATTTCCTTTCTTTTTTGTGAGCTCTCAGAGCGGTAATTTCTTGTGTAAAGACTGAAGCCTGAAAGAGAGAGCAGACTAACTGCCATGATCATGCACACCGAAACTGTAACACGGGGTAGCAATAATCCAATATCCTTTCCTTCTTTTCGACCGATAATCGGCGGACCCAAGAGGCCACGATATCAAACCCTCGTCACCACAGACCAAATATTAAAAACCCAGTCAATTGTCATCAAAGCTATGAACATGCCAAAATCTCTCACCGTCCTCGTCAGAATGGAAAAAGGGAACATATATCATAGCCTTGTTCCCTTGTCAGCAATTTGTTTCACATTTCTCCAGTTACAACAGTACATTTATCCTACAGCTACCCCCCAACTATTTCCACCTTTCACGCCTCGTCGAGTTACAGTCTGCATACAAAATACATCTGAGCAACTGGAGCGTGCTCTACTTCTGCCATCTTTTGGTTGCCCTGGCCGAAGAGCCTCCCGCCAACTGGTTGGATGGGGTCCTTGTGTGACCTGGTTTGTCAATATGATCCCATTCTCATTAGTATCAGGAAAATTAACTATTGGCTCTAGTTTGAAAATCTACGATACTTTCAGTCCTAGATAAACATATTATATGGACCTCAACATGAAATTTTCCAAGTTGTGAAAGTTTATTGAGCACTAGTAACAAAATCTTGGAGGTGCTACAAAGAAGTCCTATGCTTACTTGGAGTCTTCAAAACTGCATCCCTTGGTTTAGATCTGGAGATTGCTGGCTGCGCGCTTTTTGTGAGAGTTGATCTGGCTGTTCGCGATGGACCTCTATGACTGAAATTATTGAGCACTACCAAATTAGTAAGCCTGCTTTTCAAAAGATGAAAAACTCTCATGACAACAAGTATAGACAAAAGAAGTTACTCCTGATGCATAGTCATAGTAATGAAAGAAACAATTGATGATTTTCGATGGAAATGAAATAGGAAAGAAAGAGTACATTTTGGTATCCTCGATCATGTCTGAGTTAGAGTTCATAATATTCCTCCTGCCAATAGTATACTCCGTTTCTCTTACTAGTGAACCATCTTCAGATACATTGTCTTCATAATCTGCTTCATCCAACCCCATAGCCACGATGTTAGTGGGTGAAGTCTGACCAGCATCTGCATTCACCTCAGCATAACTCAGAGGGTCCGATAGTTGTCTCTTTTGGTTTAATGTGATCAGCGATGTCTCATTGGAACTAAAATTATTTGGCATGCTTGAACCATGGTTGTCAATAACTGAACTTGGAGATTTATCTTTGTCTTTCATGACTAGGAGCTGCTCAATTTCCATGTCTTTTCGTGAAATAGTGTCTTTCAAGGACGAAACCTAATAAAGCACAAACAACAACTTATATTCATAATATGAGAGAATCTTTATCAGGGAAATAAATTAACATCAACTGCAAGCGGACAGTGTGGGGTTTTAATTAGTAATTTACACCATCAGCTACATAAAAACTTGAACCATACGTATCTAACAGTGATATTGTAAGCCCTCATTTTATCTATGGTCCTACGGAAACTTGACAATTCATATTTTTATTTTCTTTCTATAATTTCCAAAAGTTGCAGTGGCATTTTTTCAAAGAGGGAAATAGTGGTGGCATTTCTCTGAATCGGCATAATTGGAGTGGCATTTATTTAGTTAACCCAAGAAAAAAATAGCAGGAGTTTCCAAGCTATTCATGCCTCAGTTTACTGTAGGTTTGTATCCATTATTTGTTCAATACTAGCACAACACTATCAAGAATGTAGAAAAATAAGTAACATAACCCAGCAGTAAATAAACTCCTGCTATTTTACTGCTAATTCTTCGCAGTGTTTTGATACAGGCTATGAATTGTAGTGTTTACGGTTTAACACCTTACCAACTGTACTTGTAGGTATACAACAATCACTTTGAGTCAAAAAATGGGGTTCCAACCTGTGATTAGAAGTGATCATAGAACGGAAATATCTATCTTGAGTTTTTAGGATGATGTTCACAATTTAATATCACCTTTATATGTAAGTCTATCCTTTTATTTTACACACTCTTTCCCTAACTAAAACAATTTCTTAAGTGCGCAAAAGGAAAACAAACTCCAGCTCAAGACAAGTTAGAGAGAGGCTAAAGTATAAGAACCTGTTCCAGCAGCTCTTTGATATCCTTTCCGTCTTTGTTACTTCTTGCAGCGCCTAACTCTACTCCAGAAACTCTTTCAGCAAACTTTAAAGTGCTTATAGTTTCTGAATACGACTCAACATCAGGATTTATTTGGACAAACATTAGTGTCTTTGCTTGTCCACCTGCGATAGAATATTTGAAGAAATAATTTTAAAGATCACATAAAGCCTCCAAATGCATGATTTATCAACAAGTAAACAATCGATTACCTAAAGAGCTTTGAAGAACTTGTGTGAGCTTGCTGTTTCTGTAGGGCACATGGGCATTTTTCTGTGCTAGAGCAAAAATCACATCACCTAAAGCAGATAGAGATTTGTTAATATGCTGAGCCTCTTTTAATCTATCTCCCGTTGCTTCAGACCGCTCTACTCTTTCACTGCCAGCAAGATCAACGAGATGTAGGCATCCTCTAGAAATGGATCCAGTCTTCACATCCACCCCTCGAACATGTACAGTTAGAATGCTACATGTAATAATATATTTTTAACAAATCCATAATATAGAGAATAAAGATAATATAATATAAATTCGGTTCAAAGTTCAGTCAACCTGTGGGACCGGCTGCTTCTTTCATTTAGAGCTGTTGCACCAACTGCTCTATTTGCTAGTCCAATTTCCATTAAATCTAAAACATCTGATGTTGATTTAACTGGATATAAGCTCGCATCCGGTAAAACGAGTCCATTAGGCTGAGAAGTACTCCAAATCCCAAGTGTTTATTTATGTTAAGGAATACCAGTATTACGTTTACAATTTTAATAACATGAATACAAAAAATGAATAAAAACATGATTATACGAAATGTAACAAAAAAATCCATGCAATATTATCAAAAGGATATCGTTTCTGCGCAACTTTGTTTGACAGAAGATCACGAACTTGTTCATTGTATATCTCAACCATCTGTACTCCCACCTCATACGAGAAAATATTTCTCCTATTTAGTGAAATATCAAATAGATCATTTAAAGCCCGGTAATTGACACCCCAATCTTTCTTTGATGTACTGGGTCCACTCTGAAAAGTAAAAATATATATAGAGAGAGAGAATAAGAGACTGATAATTATATAGTAAACAACACTACCAGCACAGTCCGACAAAAAATTAACCATTATTCTCAAGACTAGAGTTAGTACCATTGTGTAAGTTTTTCCAGAACCAGTTTGCCCATATGCAAAAATACACACGTTGAATCCATCAAGAACTGACCGAATCAATGGCTGAGTGTCAGAAAAAACATCGGCTGTGAATTGGAAAAAAAAAGTAATTAGAGAATTATTAATAGGCAAAAAACGTAACAAGAAAAATAGTATTATAATAAAATTATACCCTGAGAAGCAAATGAGCTAAACACTTTGTTAAACTTGAACATCCGTTGTCCATCTTTTCCTTGTTTCAATGGGTTTGAAATCAGGAGCTCGCCACTTTCACCAATGTAATCAATAGTAGTTGATTGTTTATCTTGGCCAGGAAGAAATGGTCTTACGCGACAATACACTCTTATATTGCCTAGAAAAAGAGCATATGTTGATAAAAAATGTTAACATGGAAATTGTATTTTTTAGTTGAAAGAATATTTGAGCAATGGAGCACCTCTCAATTCTTGCACTTCATTAAACAACTTCTGGTTTTCAGCGAGAACTTTGTGATAGTTGTCAGCAGCATCAACCAAACATTTTAAATTGGAGCCTGCACAAATTTAAATAGAAAAATTATCAAACATAATTGTGACCGTATAATTTTACACATCAGAAATCAATGCAATAAAGCATACCTAAATTAGACATTTCATCTCTCCACTTCATTTGAAAAGCATACATGTCACTTTTTATCGACCTTGATGATGTATTTAAGCCCTATCATTGCAAATCGATACAGAAGAGTGAGAAAACAAAAAGATATAATAAATTATAATTTATAAATTAGCATACCTTGACATATAACTGTTGGTTGTTCATGTAATTATGAAAAATATTTTCCTTTTTGTTCCATAACTGTGATTTCTGTTGATAGGTAGTCTCAACCTCTTCGATTTTCATGTTTGATCGTAGTACATGAAGCTCAAATTCTTTAACTTTGGTGGCTAATTGTTCTTCCATTTGCTTTGTCTTTATTTCAAACTGATCAAGCTGTTGCTTATGTAGCCTATTCATTTCTTCCATTTCTTCCTTAAGACTTGATATCATGTTCTGGCCATCCTCTTTTTCTTTTATTAACTGGTGAGCATTTTGATCATGCAACCTATTCATTTCTTCCATTTCTTCCTTAAGTCTTGATATCATGTTCTGGCCATCCTCTTTTTCTTTTATTAACCGGCCAACATTTTTCTCATGCAGGCTATTCATTTCTTCCATCTTTTCCTTAAGGCTTGATATCATGTTCTCATCACTCTCTTTTTCTTCTATTAACTGAACAACATTTTTCTCATGCAGCCTATTCCTTTTTTCCATCACTTCCATTTCTTCCTTAAGACTTGCTATCATGTTCTCAGCATTCTCCTTTTCTTCTATTAACCGGACAACATTTTGCTCACTGAGTTTTTGTCTCTCTTCAATTTTTGACTTCTCTTCCTGTAAAAACCAAAAACAAACAGTGCAAAATGTTATCCCGTGGCTAACTATTAGCATAATTTCTCCTAATAGTACAAATGATAAACCAAATTAACATACATTTTCATTCTTCTGCCTTTTCTACAGATATTTACATTTCATTAAAATAACATATATAGAACACTATAGAAGCAAACAAAATGTATTAATTGAAGATTAAGGGAACACATAAAGGATATAAAAAAGGAAAATAGAATATTCACACACGAGTCATACCTTCACTACTTGGAGCTGATTTACCGTCATCTAGTCAACAAGAAGTACATAATATCAGCACAGAGAAACAATGTCTATAATTTTATGATTTCTCCTGACCATCGAGTAAATAATGTGTACCTGATTTTCTTCATTTGTGCCATTTACTAATACTTGGAGTGCTTTAATTTTTGAAAGGTACTTTTCTTCCCTTGTCTTGATGATAGTGTTTTGCTGAAAAACAAGGGATCGTCTGATTCAAATGTTGTATTTATAAAACAAAGAAAACCATAAATATCAAGAAACTTTCCTCTTACATTTCTTATGTGCTCTGCTTGAATACAGAGACGACGCTCGATTTCCTGCACTACTTTCCTCAATAGATAAACTACACGCTGGTGTGATGAGATTCAAGTCAGATGTAGAATTTAGGAATAAAAATAAGAGAATCGTTTGGATTAAAAAAAAGACATACGTGTGGAATTTCTCCCTTTTTTCTCTCAATGCTTTCGTCCAGAATGCCATTAATAACAGTAAGCAGAGATTGAGTTGATGCATTCTGTGAGAATATAACTTGCATTAGGAAAGGGTTATCAAATGACAAAATATAGCAATTAAACAAATTTAGGCAATAAGAAGTTACATCTAAACTGTTTGAATGCATCATTTCTGAAATCTTGGCAGCCGGAAGATCAGCATAGGACCCGCGTTTTAGCTGGAAAATCTCACGAAGCTTTTTTCCTGCAGGGTAAATAACAAGATGTTACATACTAAAGTGTATAAAGTAGAAATCTCGAAAATATACATGGTATTTGTAGTCAGCAACTAGAATTGCAACAAAGCATAAATACTAAACAATATTGTGCATATGAAGCATCGGAAGTCAGAAGCATGTTAAAGCCCCGCTAAGGCACTCGATCTGATCGGATCATGCTTTGTCATTATGTTTATGACATGTTAAAAGTACAACATGAATACATATATGATGTATCCTATATGTTAATCCGACAATATGATGGTCAGGTGGCAAGTAAACCATTGTTACATAATTCCAGAGCGGAAGGCTAACTCTCTAGAAACTTCTTTTACAGCTCATATACAAAGCAGTGTGCAAACAAGAATACGTGCGTACCATTGAAGGCAGGAGTTTTCTGCTGAGACTTGGGGTATGGAAGCCCATTTCCCCTGTTCTCTCCTGAGGGTGTTTTCCCTTGTGGTGCAGCAGCAACTAGAGACTCGTCAGTTTCCGGAACTCTCCATTTTTTTCTCGAAGGAATCTTTGAAACATCCTGTGAATTATCATCAACCACTCCAGGATTCAGATTGTCCCTCAGAATCAAAAGGCAATCCACCACTGAAGACATTGATCCCTGTAACCATCAAGTCCATGGGAATTAGCATAATGAACCTGTCAGCAATGCAAACCATGACCAACAATTCCAAGTTTCTAACCATCTTAGTACACAATATTAGTTTCAACAATTACAGGAATTAAGAGCTAGAGCATGCATACCAACTGCTGAACATGATAAGAGCAAACTCACCTCCTCGAGATCCTTCACACTGAAGCCTGGCAGCCCCATGTCAGCAACCACCGAGAGGAACTTCTTCACATTGTCTGACCGCTGCTCCGAAGATGTATAACCAGCACCTGACCCCTAAACAAAGAACAGACATAATCAAAACACTGACATCAAAATCTCCACAGATCACGAAACCCAAACGTTTCAGAAGCACAGCAGGCACACCTCAAGGACACCAGGGATGGGTGTGTTCAGGATGCGGCACAGGACTGTGCCGTCGCTGAGCAGCTCGCGGAGCTCTTCATCAGATGAATCTGGTGGCATGCCGTACTCCGGGATCAAGGCACTGATCCATTTGATCACCTCCGCGCGCCCAGCATCTACACAGGTATTTGCAGCACCATGTAAAGCACATATAGCAAGCATGCAGAAACCACATGCACATGATCATCAACAACTGAAAACTGACATTTCAGAGGGTCCCTTGAGAAAACAGAATGAGACGCGACAAAAAGTAATAAAAATTTGGACTCTGACGGCATAGCGAACTGAATCTTAACAGCAGCGAGCTAATACTTAATACAGATGCTAACAAATATCTTCAGCGAAATAGAAATCGAATTATCGAACACCCAGAAGCAGAAAAATAATCAACTCCACAGCACATAATTGAGCTCAGGAAAATCTGGGTTCCATAATCTCACTAACCAAAATCCTATCGTCGAATATAACAACTCGATATATAGTACTGAAGCCAGGTTGCATATAGCTGATGAACTCGCCGCAAATCACGAGAATAATCGCACTGACCAAAAAATCGACAAACTAGGGGAAAAAAGGGAAATCAACTTCAAAATCCAGAGCACATTAGAGCTTATATAAGAATAGTCGGGTTCCATATAGCTGACGAACTCGCCGCCCAAAAATCCGGAGAGACGCTCGCCGACAAGGAATCGAGCTCGCGGGCTCCAATTCCGCAACTCGGTAAGCAATCGGAGTTCAGCCGCCTCACCTGCCTGGAGCCCCTCGCGGTCGCCGTCCACGCTCCCCATTCCCCGCCTCCCGAACCGGCGCTCGGCGGTCCCGGCCCAGATCGAGGCCGCCGGCGGCGGATTCGGCCTCGAAACGGGCGGCGGCAATCGAGGGTTTCGGGGGGGCGACGAGGGGGACTGGGGTTTTGCTTCCCGGCCGCCGGCTTCTCTCCTCCCCGTGCGCCGGCCGGTGCGCGTGCTTCTGTTTCGGGTTGGTTGGTTTGCTCTTTCCCCGCTCGCGAATGTCGCGGCGTTTTTGGTTTTTGTTTTGCTTTGATGTCGCCAGCTCGTTTCCTCCGTTAACGCCGTCAGTTAGTGTGGGTGAGTGAGGGAGGCTCGGGACGGGAAGACTATGTTTACCCACCCCGTCTCAAACCAAAATATAAAACGTATAGTACTCTCTAAAGAAATATAAAATCTTTTTTTTTGCGGGATAAACTTCCGATCTATTCATCTTCAATCATGATGGTACAACGAACACTAGAAATAATAAAAATTACATCCAGATCCGTAGACCACCTAGCGACGACTACAAGCACTAAAGCGAGCCGAAGGCGCGCCGCTGTCATCGCCCCTCCCTCGTCGAAGCCGGTCAAACCTTGTTGTAGTAGACAGTCGGGAAGTCGTCGTGCTAAGGCCCCGTAGAACCAACGCACCAGAACAGCAATCGCCGCCAATGAAGAGTGTAGATAAGAATGATCCAACCTGAAGACACACGAACAAAGACGAACGACGAACAGATCCGAGCAAATCCACCAGAGACAGATCCACCGGAGACACACCTCCACACGCCCACCGACGATGCTAGACGCATCACCGGAACAGGGACTAAGCGGGGAGACCTTTATTCCATCTTCAGGGAGTCGCCGCCGTCTCGCCTTCCTGAGTAGGACACAAACCCTAACAAATCTCGAAAAAGGATCTAAAAACGGAGCCCTCCCACCGGCAAGGGCCGGGATCCACTCCATCCCCATGGCCCTAAGGCCACGGTAGACGGGGCGGACCGGCGCCGGCGCCGGCAGGAGGCGGAGAAACCCTAGTTTTTTAGGTGGCTGGCTAGGGAGCTCTTTTCCGGCAATGGTTCATTGCTCCTTCCGGCTTGGACGCGGCGTGGTGGCGCACTGCTGCGGTGGCGGGCGTCGTTGGGCATTAGGTGACGCGGTGGCTGGCGGTGGCGGTGGTGGCGTTTCGGCTTCGGCCAAATTCGTCGGGCTTCTTCCGTCGAGGCGCAGGCCGAGGACGGCGTGGATCTGTCCTCCCGGATGGTAGTGGTGGTGTGCACGGGTAGGTGGTGCGGCCGGCTGCTACGTGGGCTGGCTCCGATCCGCCCAGTCCGGTGAAGGCACGGGGTCGATCTGGTGGTCGCGTGCCCAGCAGCTCCAATGCATGGAGCTCGACGGGCGGCGCGGGTTGGGCAGTAGCCTGGTGCGGTTGTTGCTCCGGCCGTGGGTGGCTCCACGACAGCTTCGCAGGTCGGTTTGTGGCGGCGACTGATTCCGGCGTCAGCTCGTCCGTAGGCGGCCTATGTCGGCCTCTGACCCCTCTCCTTGTTGTTCGGGCGCTACTTCCGTTGAAGGGTTGGCCCTCTCCCAGCTGTAGTCCATCGCTCGTCTCGCGCCCGAGGCTGCAGGACCGAGCTCGTCTCGCGCCCAGGGCCGCAGGACGGGTCGATGGAGGCCAGTTTTGGTCGGCATATTGGGTCTCGGCACTGGGGGCCGTCCATGGGTGCAAAAGGCGAAGCCTTTCCGCTCGTCTGTTTGGTTGGGGTAGCTGCTGGTCTCGGGTGAGGTGGTGTCAAGGTCTTGGATGACGGGGTGGCGACCCTAGTGGTGGTAGTGTGGTGCTCATGGGCAGAGCCCGTGGCTCGGTGCTGCCCCGTGGCCATGGCTGTGTGGGCGGCGTGGTCGCCGGGGTGTGGCATTCGGTGGCGGTGAGTGTTGGCCGGGGTGAAAACCTGTTTGATCTTCTGATGGACGGAGGCGGCAAAGCTCGTTCCCTTCCTAAAGACGTCGTCGCGGCTCTCATTGCCCGTCATGTTGCTCCGAGGGAAACTCTGATCCTCGGGACGGGCGGTGGCGGCGCTCTGGTGTCGTAACCTTCCTGAAGGCGCCGCCTTAGAGCCCACGGTTCGTCGTATGCGGCTTCATCTTTTCGCGGTGGCATGTTTACAGTTGAGGACCCTGGTTGCTCTTGTAGTGCTAGGGATGGTGTTGTTGCGCTCAACGCCTATGTATCCTGCATTGGGTGTGTGCGTGTGTTGTGATGGTGTGCGTTTATACCGGGTTGTGGATGATCTTTTCTTTATATATAAAGCGGGGCGAAAGCCTTTTCGATAAGTTTTATCATTCATATGTTTGACTAAGCTCATTGATAGCATATGTCAATACTGCAATATCCAATAAATACAATATGAAAGATATAAGGAGTAGGGATCTCTATATTTTCAATTTAAAAATTATACCTAACAAAATATTCTCATTAAATATTGCATGGATAGCGATTTAATATGCAATCTAAACTTAAGAAAGGGACCTCTACAAAAATATGTATATAATAACAAGGACTTTCATCCTTGCCTTTTCAAAACTATATTAGGAAAATTCAATCAACTAGGTGGAGATTTTCAAAAATGTAATATAGAAAGTTTACCCTTTTTAATACTTGGCAGCACAAACAATTGTTAGAAGATGAAGTTCAAAAAGCCGGCATGAAAGTTATCAACAGGCGGCTTCGCCCCGAGGATGGTGAGTAGCGATGAAGATGGCAATCACTACACGAAGAGCATGTGGTAGACTTCTTTTCCAGCGCATGAGCTCCCTGCTTTCGCTAATCCAAATCATGGTACATATTTGCAAACTTGGATCGAAAACTCCCAACCGCAAATGTAATTCCAACAAAGAACAACTAAATTTACAAATTACTCCACATGGGACACATAGATGGACCACCGTCAAAGATGGGAGCACGTGTTGCTAGTCTTCGGAAATAGTTGTATCCATAAGCTTCAAGCAAGTTGAGGAAGCCACTAGATCACTTTTGCTGATCGAATTTTGCGACAAGAGATCTGACATCCGCCATCAAGGAGGCACTGGCAATAAAACTCCATGTCACCTTGGATCGGTCCCTTGTGGGCATAGCTCCATGGCCTCAAGTTGCTACCTGAAATGGAAAGATGCCATCCAAGGACTCTTAATACATGATGTGTCGCCTAAGAGCAACATCACCCGATAGAGATATAACCAAGATGTAAATGATAGGAAAGACGTAACTCTAACCCATCCCAAAAAATTATATCTCGTTGTAACAGAGGATGAAGGCGAACTATGTCCAACAAGACGATTCATAGAAGAAGAAAGCATGTGAGGTTGAAGGACATAATGAGGAAATCAAAAGGAGATTAGGATCTCGAAAAAACAAACTTAAAACGGTTGAAAGGGGCAAGGATCGATGTGTAATGGACTAAAGAGAGGTGAATAGAACTTATACTCCAAATTTTAGGATTTGGCAAGTTCTAATCCCAAGCTAGTTTGTCCTTAGAGAAACTAAACTTGGAAGTAACTGGAGAGTTGAGTTTAGAAGCTTGTAAACAATGGGGCGATGTTGTATCTTGAGGTTCAGATAGTTGGCGCTATCCCATTGCTCAGTCATGGAGGCATCGAACCACAATGCTATCGGTTGTGCTGCCCACAAAGGACCCACCAAACGCAAGCCTACCCATCAATGATGGATTATGGATCTAAAAGGTCAAACTGAAGGAAATATGCCCTAGAGGCAATAATAAAGTTATTATTTATTTCCTTATATCATGATAAATGTTTATTATTCATGCTAGAATTGTATTAACCGGAAACATAATACATGTGTGAATACATAAACAAACAGAGTGTCACTAGTATGCCTCTACTTGACTAGCTCGTTAATCAAAGATGGTTATGTTTCCTAACCATAGACAAAGAGTTGTTATTTGATTAATGAGATCACATCATTAGGTGAATGATCTGATTGACTTGACCCATTCCGTTAGCTTAGCACTTGATCGTTTAGTTTGTTGCTATTGCTTTCTTCATGACTTATACATGTTCCTTTGACTATGAGATTATGCAACTCCCGTTTACCAGAGGAACACTTTGTGTGCTACCGAACGTCACAACGTAACTGGGTGATTATAAAGGTGCTCTACAGGTGTCTCCGAAGGTACTTGTTGGGTTGGCGTATTTCGAGATTAGGATTTGTCACTCTGAGTGTCGGAGAGGTATCTCTAGGCCCTCTCGGTAATGCACATCACTTAAGCCTTGCAAGCATTGCAGCTAATGAGTTAGTTGCGAGATGATGTATTACGGAACGAGTAAAGAGACTTGCCGGTTACGAGATTGAACTAGGTATTGGATACCGACGGTCGAATCTCGGGCAAGTAACATACCGATGACAAAGGGAACAAACTTATGTTGTTATGTGGTCTGACCGATAAAGATCTTCGTAGAATATGTGGGAGCCAATATGAGCATCCAGGTTCCGCTATTGATTATTGACCGAGAATGGTTCTAGGTCATGTCTACATAGTTCTCGAACCCGTAGGGTCCGCACGCTTAACGTTACGATGACAGTTTTATTATGAGTTTATGTTTTGATGTACCGAAGGTTGTTCGGAGTCCCGGATATGATCATGGACATGACGAGGAGTCTCGAAATGGTCGAGACATAAAGATCGATATATTGGAAGCCTATATTTGGACATCGGAATCGTTCCGGGTGAAATCGGGATTTACCGGAGTATCGGGGGGTTACCGGAACCCTCCCGGGGGTTATTGGGCCTACATGGGCCTTAAGGGAGAAGAGGAGGTCCGGCCAGGGCAGGCCACGCGCCCCCTCCCCCCTAGTCCGAATAGGAGAAGGAAGGGGGGGCGGCGCCCCCCTTTCCTCTTCCCCTTCCCCTTTCCTTCTCCAACAAGGCAAGAGGGGGAGTCCTACTCCCGGTGGGAGTAGGACTCCTCCAGGCGCACCCCAAAGGGGCCGGCCGCACCTCCCCCTCCCTCCTTTATATACGGGGGCAGGGGGCACCCTAGAACACACAAGTTGATCTTCGTGATCGTTCCTTAGCCGTGTGCGGTGCCCCCCTCCACCATATTCCACCTCGGTCATATCGTTGCGGTGCTTAGGCGAAGCCCTGTGTCGGTAGAACATCATCATCGTCACCACGCCGTCGTGCTGACGGAACTCATCCCCGACACCCTGCTGGATCGGAGTCCGGGGATCGTCATCGAGCTAAACGTGTGCTGAACTCGGAGGTGCCGTCCGTTCGGTACTTGGATCGGTCGGATCGGGAAGACGTATGACTACTTCCTCTACGTTGTGTCAACGCTTCCGCTTCGGTCTACGAGGGTACGTAGACAACACTCTCCCCTCTCGTTGCTATGCATCACCATGATCTTGCGTGTGCGTAGGAATTTTTTTGAAATTACTACGTTCCCCAACAGTGGCATCCGAGCCTAGGTTTTATGTGTTGATGTTATATGCACGAGTAGAACACAAGTGAGTTGTGGGCGATATAAGTCATACTGCTTACCAGCATGTCATACTTTGGTTCGGCGGTATTGTTGGATGAAGCGGCCCGGACCGACATTACGCGTACGCTTACGCGAGACTGGTTCTACCGCCGTGCTTTGCACACAGGTGGCTGGCGGTTGTCAGTTTCTCCAACTTTAGTTGAACCGAGTGTGGCTACACCCGGTCCTTGCGAAGGTTAAAACAGCACCAACTTGACAAACTATTGGTGTGGTTTTGATGCGTAGGTAAGATTGGTTCTTGCTAAGCCCGTAGCAACCACGTAAAATTTGCAACAACAAAGTAGAGGACGTCTAACTTGTTTTTGCAGGGCATGTTGTGATGTGATATGGTCAATACATGATGCTAAATTTTATTGTATGAGATGATCATGTTTTGTAACCGAGTTATCGGCAACTGGCAGGAGCCATATGGTTGTCGCTTTATTGTATGCAATGCAATCGCCCTGTAATGCTTTACTTTATCACTAAACGGTAGCGATAGTCATAGAAGCATAAGTTTGGCGAGACGACAACGATGCTACGATGGTGATCAAAGTGTCGCGCCGGTGACGATGGTGATCATGACGGTGCTTCGAAGATGAAGATCACAAGCACAAGATGATGATGGCCATATCATATCACTTATATTGATTGCATGTGATGTTTATCTTTTTATGCATCTTATCTTGCTTTGATTGACGGTAGCATTATAAGATGATCTCTCACTAAATTTCAAGATAAAAGTGTTCTCCCTGAGTATGCACCGTTGCCAAAGTTCGTCGTGCCCAGACACCACGTGATGATCGGGTGTGATAAGCTCTACGTCCATCTACAACGGGTGCAAGCTAGTTTTGCACACGCAGAATACTCGGGTTAAACTTGACGAGCCTAGCATATGCAAATATGGCCTCGGAACACGGAGACCGAAAGGTCGAGCGTGAATCATATAGTAGATATGATCAACATAGTGATGTTCACCATTGAAAGCTACTCCATTTCACGTGATGATCGGTTATGGTTTAGTTGATTTGGATCACGTGATCACTTAGAGGATTAGAGGGATGTTTATCTAAGTGGGAGTTCTTAAGTAATATGATTAATTGAACTTAAATTTATCATGAACTTAGTACCTGATAGTATCTTGCTTGTCTATGTTGATTGTAGATAGATGGCCCGTGTTGTTGTTCCGTTGAATTTTAATGCGTTCCTTGAGAAAGCAAAGTTGAAAGATGATGGTAGCAATTACGCGGACTGGGTCCATAACTTGAGGATTATCCTCATTGCTGCACAGAAAAGTTACATCCTGGAAGCACCGCTGGGTGCCAGGCCTGCTGCTGATGCAACTGACGACGTTAAGAATGTCTGGCAGAGCAAAGCTGATGACTACTCGATAGTTCAATGTGCCATGCTTTACGGCTTAGAACCGGGACTTCAACGACGTTTTGAACGTCATGGAGAATATGAGATGTTCCAGGAATTGAAGTTAATATTCCAAAAGAATGCCCGGATTGAGAGATATGAAGTCTCCAATAAGTTCTATAGATGCAAGATGGAGGAGAATAGTTCTGTCAGTGAGCATATACTCAAGATGTCTGGGTATTGTAATCACTTGATTCAACTGGGAGTTACTCTTCTGGATGATAGCATCATTGACAGAATTCTCCAATCACTTCCACCTAGCTACAAGAGCTTCGTGATGAACTATAATATGCAAGGGATGGATAAGACAATTCCCGAGCTCTTCGCAATGCTAAAGGCTGCGGAGGTAGAAATCAAGAAGGAGCATCAAGTGTTGATGGTCAACAAGACCACTAGTTTCAAGAAAAAGGGCAAAGGGAAAAGAAAGGGGAACTTCAAGAAGAACAGCAGGCAAGTTGCTGCTCGGGAGAAGAAACCCAAGTCTGGACCTAAGCCTGAAACTGAGTGCTTCTACTGCAAGCAGACTGGACACTGGAAGCAGAACTGCCCCAAGTATTTGGCGGATAAGAAGGATGGCAAGGTGAACAAAGGTATATGTGATATACATGTTATTGATGTGTACCTTACTAGAACTCGCAGTAGCACCTGGGTATTTGATACTGGTACTGTTGCTAATATTTGCAACTCGAAACAGGGACTATGGATTAAGCGAACACTGGCAAAGGACGAGGTGACGATGCGCGTGGGAAATGGTTCCAAAGTCGATGTGATCGCGGTTGGCACGCTACCTCTACATCTACCTTCGGGATTAGTATTAGACCTAAATAATTGTTATTTGGTGCCAGCGTTGAGCATGAACATTATATCTGGATCTTGTTTGATGCGAGACGGTTATTCATTTAAATCAGAGAATAATGGTTGTTCTATTTATATGAGTAATATCTTTTATGGTCATGCACCTTTGAAGAGTGGTCTATTTTTTATGAATCTCGATAGTAGTGATACACATATTCATAATGTTGAAGCCAAAAGATGCAGAGTTGATAATGATAGTGCAACTTATTTGTGGCACTGCCGTTTAGGTCATATCGGTGTAAAACGCATGAAGAAACTCCATACTGATGGACTTTTGGAACCGCTTGATTATGAATCACTCGGTACTTGCGAACCGTGCCTCATGGGCAAGATGACTAAAACGCCGTTCTCGGTACTATGGAGAGAGCAACAGATTTATTGGAAATCATACATACAGATGTATGTGGTCCGATGAATGTTGAGGCTCATGGCGGATATCGTTATTTTCTCACCTTCACAGATGATTTAAGCAGATGGGTATGTCTACTTAATAAAGCATAAATCTGAAACATTTGAAAAGTTCAAAGAATTTCAGAGTGAAGTGGAAAATCATCGTAACAAGAAAATAAAGTTTCTGCGATCTGATCGTGGAGGAGAATATTTGAGTTACGAGTTAGGTCTACATTTGAAACAATGCGGAATAGTTTCGCAACTCATGCCACCCGGAACACCACAGCGTAATGGTGTGTCCGAACGTCGTAATCGTACTTTACTTGATATGGTGCGATCTATGATGTCTCTTACAGATTTACCGCTATCGTTTTGGGGTTATGCTTTAGAGACAGCCGCATTCACAATAAATAGGGCACCATCAAAATCCGTTGAGACGACGCCTTATGAACTATGGTTTGGCAAGAAACCAAAGTTGTCATTTCTTAAAGTTTGGGGTTGCGATGCTTATGTAAAAAAGCTTCAACCTGATAAGCTCGAATCCAAATCGGAGAAATGTGTCTTCATAGGATACCCAAAGGAGACTGTTGGGTACACCTTCTATCACAGTTCTGAAGGCAAGACATTCGTTGCTAAGAATGGATCCTTTCTAGAGAAGGAGTTTCTCTCGAAAGAAGTGAGTGGGAGGAAAGTTGAACTTGATGAGGTAACTGTACCTGCTCCCTTATTGGAAAATAATACATCACAGGAACCGGTTTCTGTGACGTCAGAACCAATTAGTGAGGAAGTTAATGATGATGATCATAGAACTTCAGATCAAGTTGCTGCAGAACCTCGTAGATCAAACAGAGTAAGATCCGCACCAGAGTGGTACGGCAATCCTATTCTGGAAGTCATGCTATTAGATCATGATGAACCTACGAACTATGAAGAAGCGATGGTGAGCCCAGTTTCCGCAAAATGGCTTGAAGCCATGAAATCTGAGATGGGATCCATGTATGAGAACAAAGTGTGGACTTTGGTTGACTTGCCCGATGATCGGCAAGCAATGAGAATAAATGGATCTTCATGAAGAAGACTGACGCTGACGGTAATGTTATTGTCTACAAAGCTCGACTTCTTGCAAAAGGGTTTCGACAAGTTCAAGGGATTGACTACGATGAGACCTTCTCACCCGTAGTGATGCTTAAGTCTGTCCGAATCATGTTAGCAATTGCCGCATTTTATGACTATGAAATTTGGCAAATGGATGTCAAAACTGCTTTCCTGAATGGATTTCTGGAAAAAGAGTTGTATATGATGCAACCAGAAGGTTTTTTCGATCCAAAGGGAGCTAACAAAGTGTGCAAGCTCCAGCGATCCATTTATGGACTGGTGCAAGCCTCTCGGAGTTGGAATAAACGCTTTGATAGTGTGATCAAAGCATTTGGTTTTATACAGACTTTTGGAGAAGCCTGTATTTACAAGAAAGTGAGTGGGAGCTCTGTAGCATTTCTAATATTATATGTGGATGACATATTACTGATTGGAAATGATATAGAATTTCTGGATAGCATAAAGGGATACTTGAAGAAGAGTTTTTCAATGAAAGACCTCGGTGAAGCTGCTTACATTTTGGGCATTAAGATCTATAGAGATAGATCAAGATGCTTAATTGGACTTTCACAAAGCACATAACTTGACAAAGTTTTGAAAAAATTCAAAATGGATCAAGCAAAGAAAGGGTTCTTGCCTGTGTTACAAGGTGTGAAGTTGAGTAAGACTCAATGCCCGACCACTGCAGAAGATAGAGAGAAAATGAAAGATGTTCCCTATGCTTCAGCCATAGGCTCTATCATGTATGCAATGCTATGTACCAGACCTGATGTGTGCCATGCTATAAGTCTAGCAGGGAGGTACCAAAGTAATCCAGGAGTGGATCACTGGACAGCGGTCAAGAACATCCTGAAAATACCTGAAAAGGACTAAGGATATGTTTCTCATATATGGAGGTAACAAAGAGCTCATCGTAAATGGTTACGTTGATGCAAGCTTTGACACTGATCCGGACGATTCTAAATCGCAAACCGGATACGTGTTTACTTTAAACGGTGGAGCTGTCAGTTGGTGCAGTTCTAAACAAAGCGTCGTGGCGGAGAAGCGGAATACATAGCTGCTTCGAAAGCAGCAAATGAAGGAGTCTGGATGAAGGAGTTCATATTTTATCTAGGTGTTATACCTAGTGCATCGGGTCCAATGAAAATCTTTTGTGACAATACTGGAGCAATTGCCTTAGCGAAGGAATCCAGATTTCACAAGAGAACCAAGCACATCAAGAGACGCTTCAATTCCATCTGCGATCTAGTCCAGGTGGGAGACATAGAAATTTGCAAGATACATACGGATCTGAATGTTGCAGACCCGTTGACTAAGCCTCTTCCACGAGCAAAACATGATCAACACCAAGACTCCATGGGTGTTAAAATGATTACTGTGTAATCTAGATTATTGACTCTAGTGCAAGTGGGAGACTGAAGGAAATATGCCTTAGAGGCAATAATAAAGTTATTATTTATTTCCTTATATCATGCTAAATGTTTATTATTCATGCTAGAATTGTATTAACCGGAAACATAATACATGTGTGAATACATAAACAAACAGAGTGTCACTAGTATGCCTCTACTTGACTAGCTCGTTAATCAAAGATGGTTATGTTTCCTAACCATAGACAAAGAGTTGTTATTTGATTAATGAGATCACATCATTAGGTGAATGATCTGATTGACTTGACCCATTCCGTTAGCTTAGCACTTGATCGTTTAGTTTGTTGCTATTGCTTTCTTCATGACTTATACATGTTCCTATGACTATGAGATTATGCAACTCCCGTTTACCAGAGGAACACTTTGTGTGCTACCAAACGTCACAACGTAACTGGGTGATTATAAAGGTGCTCTACAGGTGTCTCCGAAGGTACTTGTTGGGTTGGCGTATTTCGAGATTAGGACTTGTCACTCCGAGTGTCGGAGAGGTATCTCTGGGCCCTCTCGGTAATGCACATCACTTAAGCCTTGCAAGCATTGCAGCTAATGAGTTAGTTGCAAGATGATGTATTACGGAACGAGTAAAGAGACTTGTCGGTTACGAGATTGAACTAGGTATTGGATACCGACGATCGAATCTCGGGCAAGTAACATACCGATGACAAAGGGAACAAACGTATGTTGTTATGCGGTCTGACCGATAAAGATCTTCGTAGAATATGTGGGAGCCAATATGAGCATCCAGGTTCCGCTATTGGTTATTGACCGAGAATGGTTCTCGGTCATGTCTACATAGTTCTCGAACCCGTAGGGTCCGCACGCTTAACGTTACGATGACAGTTTTATTATGAGTTTATGTTTTGATGTACCGAAGGTTGTTCGGAGTCCTGGATGTGATCATGGACATGAAGAGGAGTCTCGAAATGGTCGATACATAAAGATCGATATATTGGAAGCCTATATTTGGACATCGGAATCGTTCCGGGTGAAATTGGGATTTACCGGAGTACCGGGGGGGTTACCGGAACCCTCCCGGGGGTTATTGGGCCTACATGGGCCTTAAGGGAGAAGAGGAGGGCCGGCCAGGGCAGGCCGCGCGCCCCCTCCCCCCTAGTCTGAATAGGACAAGGAAGGGGGGGCGCCCCCCTTTCCTCTTCCCCTTCCCCCTTTCCTTCTCCAACAAGGCAAGAGGGGGGGAGTCCTACTCCCGGTGGGAGTAGGACTCCTCCAGGCGCACCCCAAAGGGGCCGGCCGCACCTCCCCCTTCCTCCTTTATATACGGGGGCAGGGGGCACCCTAGAACACACAAGTTGATCTTCGTGATCGTTCCTTAGCCGTGTGCGGTGCCCCCCTCCACCATATTCCACCTCGGTCATATCGTTGCGGTGCTTAGGCGAAGCCCTGCGTCGGTAGAACATCATCATCGTCACCACGCCATCGTGCTGATGGAACTCATCCCCGACACCCTGCTGGATCGGAGTCCGGGGATCGTCATCGAGCTGAACGTGTGCTGAACTCGGAGGTGCCGTCCGTTCAGTACTTGGATCGGTCGGATCGGGAAGACGTACGACTACTTCCTCTATGTTGTGTCAACGCTTCCGCTTCGGTCTACGAGGGTACGTAGATAACACTCTCCCCTCTCGTTGCTATGCATCACCATGATCTTGCGTGTGCGTAGTAATTTTTTTTGAAATTACTACGTTCCCCAACACAAACCTCGTGGTAGATCTTCACAAAGAAGACGGTCTCTTAGCTTTGTACAAACTCTTGATTCCTTCACAATATGGTGGTTGAAGGCTCTCAAGTGACTTCAACCCGTCTAGGAGATGCATACCCTCCAAGAGTAACAAGCAAAGCAAAGTCACTTCATGAAATCTTCAATCAAATCACTCTAAATAACCCATACGATCTCTCTCACACTGTCACACAAAGGATATATGATTTGAAAAAACAAAGATGAGCATTTAGGAATATGGGTTCAAGAAAGGGAGGAGCTAGGCGTTCATACAATTAATAGACTTTTTTATTAATCACCAGAATCGAACAGGGGTATCTACAGATGCATTTTCAACGGTGTTCTCCAAATCCCCACTCCCACCATGGGCAGGTCACAAGGACGAAAATCTAGCTCACTTTTGGTTCTAGATCAATGTTCACCATATACCAGCATAAGGCCTCAAATCTAGTTCACATACCACTCTATCCTCATCGTACCAACCATTGTGAGTGGGAGGAGGGTGAATGAACCTAGATCTGGTTTATAAGAGAAGATATTTAAAAGAATGTAAGGTTTTGTTGTCCTCTCAGCCATCGTTCAACCTTACGCATGTTCCTCGTCCCTCTCTGTGTTTTGATTTTCTCCTCCCATGTTTGTTTTACCTCTTATTGACTTACCAAATAAGATTATGTTCTCTCTGGTAAGCCAATGAATGCTTACCATAAATTTTATAAATATTTACCAAGTAAAATCATTTTTTTACACAATCACACTAATATGGACAGGTAAATCATGACTTAAACTACTAGAATTTTTATGCCTTCGTTGCAACGCACGCACAATTATCTATTCAGAAAAGAAAAACCCGTAAGCATAAATAAAAATGCACAAAGCGTAAACTCAAACAAATTTATAGAGAATATGGAGAGACCGAGACTCTCTTGTAGATTATGTAGCAAACAGAGGCAAGCGGAGAGGTAATCGTGAGGTGCACACATAAAGCTAGGTTGGACGAGTGATGGGGAAACAGAGGGGGGATGGTGTGGAATCATAGTAGTATAAGCATGACCAAATCAAGATTAGAACCCTTGGGTGGTACGTGGAAGGCACGACTCTGATGGCTTGGTTATAGATGATATCGTCATGACTTGATTAAGATCACATATAGCCCCATGGTATGACTTCACCGACACAAAAACTCCGAGGAAGAATCTAATAGACCAACTATAAGATCCAACTCGTGAACCCAACCTGTGTTGTTGTAGTGAATACGACAGTGATTAAGATAACATATAGCCCCATGGTGTGCAATTAATCCAGATCATCTCATTGCATAAAAGGACCAATACCACCAGTAAACAAATATCATTGTTGAAAGGATCGATACAGTTGACTAGGGGTGAATAGGAGACTAAATTTTAAGATTATCCTCCAATTTTAGGGAATTGCAGATAAAGTAGGTTCGCTAGATATGCAACTAGGTGAACACAACCTATATGACAAGAAAGCTCAAAACAATCTATGCTAGGAAAAAAATCAATTAGCAAGCCAACAAGCATACAAGGCAAGTAAAAGTGCAGGAAATGATTAACCATGAATGAGTTGGGGAAGTGGATTTTATCTCAAATCTCACACTCTTAGGGGAATGCTACTATCTGTTGGAGCAGTTCCGAAGCCAAAGCTCTGAAACACCACCAAGTGGCTCAACATATTCTCCATTCAAGTCACCCCCAATGGATGAGACTCAAATCACTCGGGGGTGGTCTTGAAGGTGACCACCACGCTAATACAAACTTCTCCGGAGCACACCACACACAAGGAACCTTCCGGGGGAACCTCTAACCACCTATAGGAGCCCAAGCTCCAAGAGTAACAAGTGTTGATGAATAAATCAAGCGGGGAGCATGAATCAGTTTGGTGGAAGTATAGATAGGGTCTTGCTATGTCAAATCCCAAAGTACTGCAGTGTTTGATGGAGGTATCGAGAGTATTGAGTAAAATGCATGTTAGGAATGATGGAGTGGTACGTCTCAAACGTATATATAATTTTTGATTGTTTCATGCTATTATCATACCACTTTTACATATTTTTGGCAAAATTTTATATCAATGTTATTTGGACTAACCTATTAATCCAGTGTCAACGGTCAGTTCCTGTTTTCTAGTGTTTTGGGGAATATAGGTCAAAAATTAATGGATCCGGAATGAGCTGAATTTTTTTATGATTTGTTTCGGAAATAAAGACACCCATAGCCAGATGAGGGAAGTCGGGGGAGTTATGAGGGGCCCATACGGCACCTGGCGCGGCCAGGGCCCCACCAGTGTGGGCCACCCACGTGAGCTCCCTAGGTCAATTGAGGCCCTTCTTTTGCCACAAGAAAGCTAATTTATGGGGGGAAATCATGTTAAAATTTCAGTTAGATCGGAGTTACGGATCTCCGGATATTTAAGAAACAGTGATCAGCCTCAAAAACAATACTGAAAATAGAGAGAAACAGAGAGAGAAGAGATCCAATCTCGGAGGGTTTCTCGCCCCTCTGGGAGCCATGGAGGGGGGAACATTTCCCCATCTTGGGAGAGGCCATGGAAGAAGGAAGAGGGGGCTCTCTCCCCCTCTCTCCCATTGGTGCTGGAGTGTCGCTCGGGTAACCATCATCACGGTGATCGTCTCCAACAACTTCGTTGTCTTCACCCACATGCATCTCCATCACCTTCATCCCTCTCTATTCAGCGGTCCACTCTCCCGCAACTCATTATAACCCTTTACTTGAACATGGTATTGGATGATATAATTATTATATGATGATTTTTTGCATCTTCTATATGTTTGAGTAGATTATTTTTGTCCTATGGGTTAGTAAGTACTCCTTCTGTTTCATAATGTAGTACATATACCTTTTTTTAGGTCAAACTGCACAAATTTGACCAAGTTTGTGGAGAAAAACATTCATATCTTGATTGTCAAACATATATTCATTAGATTCACCATAACATATAGTTTCATATTTTATATATTTGATATTGTAAATATAAATAGTTATATTTATATACTTGGTCAAAGTTTGAAAAGTTTGACTTTTCAGAAAATTTATACACACTACATCATGAAACGGAAGGAGTGTTTTTTTTTTGCACGAAAACTTCTAATCTATACATATTTAATCATGTCAGTACAACAAATACCAGAAATAAAAAAAATTGCATCCAGATCCGTAGACCACCTATCAATAACTACAAGCGCTGAAGCAAGCTGAAGGCGCGCCATCGTCATCGCTCCTCCCTCGCCGGAGCTAGGCAAAACTTGTTGTAGTAGACGGTCAGAAATTCGCCGTGTTAAGGCCCCATAGGACAAGCACACCAAAACAGCAACCGCCGCCGATGAAAAGGCACATAGATCGGAAGGATCCAACCTAAAGGCACATGAACGTAGACGAACAAAGACCGGATCTGAGTAGATCCACCAAAAACAAGCACAAGCCAAATCCTTTGAGATCCGCCGGAGACACACCTCTACACGCCCTCCGACGATGCTAAACACACCAGCGGGACGGGGGCTAGCCGGAAAGAACATTATTTCATCTTCAAGGAGCCGCTGTCGTCTCGTATTTTTGAGCAAGACACAAACCATAACAAAACTAAAAGAAACATCTGAAAGCGGAGCTCTCCCACTGACAAGGGCCGAGATCCACCACGCTCCCATGGCTCCTAGGCCACTGGAGACGAGGCAGACCGGCGGCGGCGCCGACGGAAGGCAAGAACCCTAAGCTTTTTTAGAGGAGATGGCGACTACGTATTGAGGAGGTGGCAGTTGCATAGGGAATGGAGATGTGTATTGAGTATTGTACTTGGTTATGTTGGACTGCCGCTTCAACAAGTATTCACTCAACATCAACTTGAAAGTAACGAATCCAATCTCAGGGGAAACGCAAAAGAACTTCAAATCTAGAACAAGCAACATAACTTCATAGGTCAGTCAAATCCATTTTCTAGGCCCCATTACTAACAATTAAAAATCGAGCATTTCAGTTACCCTCCCAGTCTAATGTATGGCTCGTCATACGAATACTCCAATAACATCACATAACAGTTTTCTTAAGCATTATAAACGCATGCTTATGTTTTGTTTGGTTCGCTAATGGATGCACTGAACAACTCGATAAAGAAGACATATAAAGTGATTTTAGATCAAATTTCAAGTTTGGTCAAAACAACAAGACTACGTTTTTCCGGACACCTGGCCCAACCCCCTTTCCATTGCTGAAAACGAAACCATGAAACAATAAAACTATTAACTAAGATCATCAGGAAACTCAAGTCGATGCTTTAGGCTAGTCATACTGGGAGTAACTTAGGTAGTAACATATCGCACTCCAAGAAATTTTTGCTTAGAGCAAGTACAATAGGATGACGTAGTTGTAAGACTTTAAATATTATATTTATGATAAGTTGGCGGAGAGAGAAGAGGAGAGAGAAGAGAAGTGGGCTGCTAATTAACAGTCGGCTGTACCACGTGCTCCTAGGCACTTTGTGAGGGTGGAGGGTGGGCCATGTATCAACAAAGTATTTCAAATTTATATACATCTATTGTATTTGCCGGTTATAAGGCCGGTTATATATGATGTGGCAAGATCGTATAGCCAGCAGCTGGCTATACTATTAACCATGCTCTTATGTGGCAAGTAGTTAATGAGAAGCGGTAACATAGTATGTTACTGTAACATACTTAGCATTTTTCAAGACAAGATGAGTCTACAAGCTAATAAATAAAGCCATCTATAGCACTATTGCTATGTTACTTTGCACTATGAAGGTGGTAACTTAGAGTAGTGTCATATACATGACACGAATATAAGTTACTTCCCACTATGACCAACCTTAAAAAAAGGCTTTACACTCTGCACAAGTACATCATTGCAGAGCAAAACATTAAAAAGTTGGAACGCTGGAAAAAGTATCAGTATACTTTTCCTTGAAAGAAAGAGGGATCCGTGGAATGTTTCAATGTACCGGAGTGCAGCTTTGATCGATACTCCAACAACGAGCAGCAGCTTTGATCGATACGCCTTGCCGCCTTGGCACCAAGGCGATGGATGAACTGACGGCGTCAAGTGACGCGTCCTGACGGCGTGGGCGGCACACACTTTTCGAAGTTTGGAAGCGCTGGAGAGAAGGGGATGGCGGCCGGCCGTGGAGCCCACCTGATGGCCGGCACGTTTGGCAGCTGACGCGTTCAAGCAGTTGAATCGTGTTCCCGCCGGGCCGGCCATTGAACTGAATAGGAACCCAACTGTTTTTTTCTTCTTTGAACTGAATGCCGACTGTTCCATCCAATTTTTTTAGAAAACATCCTATCTATTCATTTTCAATCATAGGAGCATAAACATTACATCCAGATTCATAGACCACCTAACACGACTACAAGCACAGAAGCGAGCCAGAGGCGCGCCGTCATCATCGCCCCTTCCTCATCGGAGCCGGAGACACAACTCCACACGCCCATCGACGATACTAGACGCACCACCGGAACGGAGGATGGGCGGGGAGAACCTTATTCCATCTTCAAGGAGCCGCCGCCGTCTCTCCTTCCTGAACAGGACACAAACCTTAACAAATCTCGAAGACAGATATAAAAACGGAGCCCTCCCACCGGCAAGGATCGGGATCCACCGCACCTCACGGCCCTAAGGCCACCGGAGACGAGGCGGACCGGCGGTGGCGCCGGTGGGTGGCGGAGAAATCCTAATTGGGGAGGAGGCGGTTGTGCTGATGTTTAATTAGTATACCACAACCGTTTCATCGCTTCAAGCAGACAAGTACCGGCACAATATCGAACGATTCCTAATATTTGAAGTTCTTTATTAAAAGAACACCATCATATATTGATTTATTAAAAGGTTATTACAATCCATCCTTACAACATAAGGCACATAGGGCGAAAAAGTATTAAGAAGAACATGATCCAGCCTATTATCAAAATTCAACTTTGCAATCTCAAGCGCCGTCCCATTGGTCCAACGATTAATTTTATATAGCTTAAAGCTGGGCACCGAGTCTCTCATCCGAAGCTCACATGCACCTGGCTGAACCTTAAATCCAAAAGAATAATAATATATTTTTTAAATGTGATAAACAACGATGAATGTTTCACTTGCGTACAAAATTTCCTGATTGAATGACATTCGTGGAGGTCTGAAAAAATGAAAAAAAATGATGCTCCAAAAATGGAGGTCTAGAAAAAATCAATACTCAAAAGACTAATTTTTAAACCATTTTGGAGCACTGATTTTTTTTTTTGCATGGATGAATGTAATACTATCAGGAAAAATTGCGCGCAAATGAAACACTCATCAATGTTGATTGCCAAAAGATATCAGAATTTTTTGAGTTTTGTTTTGGATTTTACTTTTCACTTGGGTACATGTGAGCTTAGGAACAAAATAGCACTTTCAGCTTAAAGCTTTGAAGAAGCCTGGTGATGCTCAACACTCCCTTCTTCAGATCAACAGAGGGGGTCCAAGATCTCATTTGCAAAGGAGGAAGCCACAAAAAGAACAACCACTCTCCAAATTAACAAGCTTGTGAAGAGTAACACCCATATAAAGACCTGCGATGCACGCCCGAAGCTCCGCTTCATCCAAACTGATGCACCGCCCAATAAAGTTCCACAAAGATATGATAGCTCACCAGAAGAGTTCTAGCAACCAACCCTCATGCTCGCAGCCCTAATGTTCTCCACAAAACCAATCGACGTTATCTTAATATAATCAGGTGGGGGAGGCCGCCACACCATATTTGAGGTACTAGCTTTGTCCTAAGTCAAATCTCTTTAAGTTTGACCAAGTTTTTATATAAAATTTACTAATATCCACAACATCATATCATTATAGGATGTACCAACTTTTTTCTGAATTAGATCTACATAGACACATTTTAGTGTATTTGTTCACTCATTTTAGTCCGTGTATAGTTCATATTAAAATATCTAAAACATATTATAATAGTTAATGGAGGGAGTATGTAATAAAATTAGTCTGTGCTTTAGATGTAGGTATATTTTTCAATATTCTTGGTCAAACGTATATTTTTTCGTTTGGGACAAATACGAAACTTTAGATATTTTGAAACGGAGGGAGTACGTCCCAAATGGTCGTACTCAAGTGGGTTTCTTGCGAGCAGAGGCAAAAGTTTGAGTCGGCGGGAAGTTTTTCCCCCTCCCTTCTTTGGCACTAGGAGTTCATCTTGGTTTCCCTTTTATCATCTCTGCCTGCGTCGTCCCCAGAGTGGTTGCGACTTAACAGTCAGGCCGCAAAGCGGGCGCATGTAAACAAATCAATCAATCAATACCCCCTGCAACAAGTTTGGCATAGTGAGACATATCCTTGGTAGCTCAGCCATGCCCATCACGGAGATTTCACAACTATTCCCCCGTTAGCTCAGTAATGTCCATCAGACGTTGATTAGAGCCATCGCAACCTCTCAGGCGGTCCTAACACTCCAAGTTCAGCCTACCACATCAGTGGTCACCGACGCACATGAGAATAATTTCAACTCCGCACAACAACCCGTCGCAGTCTGGACCAAATAAGGGCAGATAAAGGCAAAGCGAAAAAGAATTACTAACCCTCTACAAACATCCCAGATAAAAAATGAAGACTAAATCAAACAAAAAGAGCAGCGAGTAATAGGTTTCCATTAAAGAGAAAGAATCAATGGGTTCATAGTGTATTGTTTTTTTTACAGTTTTGGTCAAGTGAGGGGATCAAATCTGTAGTCGACTTTATTAGATGGCATCTTGAGAGGATATAAGAAATACTATGACCATTGCTTTCCAGTTAGCTGTTGTGCAAACATTCACAAAGCCTGTTGTATAAAATAATTAATTAATAACAGACACTTGCAAGCTCGGTTCGTGTTATTTATCGTACATAAGCACGGACATGACATGATATGACTATATCAGACTATTATCCAACAGGACACCAACATGGCACCCTTATGATTATAGTATGATACTGTACTTTTTTTATGATCATTATATGGTATCTTTCAGGCATTAATGAACTAGCTAGCACCCATGGCAGTACCAGGCATGTCTCCTGCTCCTGGGTCTTCTTTCTCTGCAACGATCCCGTATAGAGATATAGTGGTTCACCTCCCTGTAAAGCGCCAGTGGCCAGCGCCCAGCGCCTTACATGCTTCCAGGCCTGGTCGCGGACCTGGCAGGACCGGCTTGTCGCAGCAGCTGTGTGTGGCCATGTCATGTTGTTAGAACACATGGCGAGATCGGATACACAGAGTGATGATTGATTCATGAAGATTACCTCGAAGTAGGACTCCAGCTTCTGCCTCAGAATAGCATGCTCCCTCTTCACTTTCTGGAAAGTTCTCCTGCAACTGCATAATAATATATTAATATGGATGAAAGAAGACGCGTCGGTAGTGATTAACCTGTATGCTTTGGATATTAAACCACATGTCGACATGCTAAGCACCTAATTAAGCAGGAGAGAGAGAGAGAGAGAGAGAGAGAGAGAGAGAGAGAGAGAGAGAGAGAGAGAGAGAGAGAGAGAGAGAGAGAGATACCCTTCAGCATTTTCTTCTCCACAGCTGTTCCTGAAAGATGTGCACTCATTGTTCATCTTAGAAGCGCCAATGCTGTGGCAAGTTGTATATGTTAAACCCAAAACTTTACAGCAAAGCAGTATATAACAAGTGCAAATTGTCAGCTCTTTATATCATGGCAAAGGAGCTGCAAGCATGTCCTCTCATGATACATATCATTTGTAAAAGGCCAATGTTTGCTACTCCACATGCATCCAACATTTAGTTGTCAAATGGACGCACATGATTATTACTGCGTGATGAAAGCAATATAAATCTCTGCGTTACGAAATCTCTGTCAAGAAAAAGAAAAACTCTGGTTTACACATTCACTGAGGCACTTAAAGTAAAACAAAAACGTAGAAGCACCACCAAGCAAAAAAAAGAAGTAAACAAGGCACTGTTTCAAGAATTGAGGACGGCAAAAAATATGGTTCCAAGAATTTAAAACACAAACATGCAGTGTTCAGACACATCCGATATCTAGAAGCAGTGTGCTACATGAGCTTTCTGGTGGCTTAGTCAACAGCTCGTTTGACAATTTTCCTATCCATTATTTTCTGGTAGTAGTCAAAGGTTCAGATTAAGTTTTGCAAACCTATGATTTCTTTTTACAAAACCAAACAATTATCACTTTTCACCCACGAAACTGAGTTTAGCCATGTGCGTCTCTCCTTCAACAGGTGATGGCTTTCTAATCCAGGCTGACCAGTTTGCTGGCAAAAGCAGGGGTCCCGCCCAATAGGTAATCAAGACTAGTCAAGAATTTCCCTAAAAGGGCAACAAATTCAACAGCCTCTAAGAGTCCACCACCAATTTCTTTCACATAGGCATGCAACATGTAATCATCTATTGCCTAAAGATATTCAAACTTGACTGTCTGGACATACCTAAAACAGCTGCCTCTAAGCTGCTGCATGTGTGCATCCCATCTATTGAAATCTTTGGGATACTTCTCCCTGCAGTGTTGTTGTTAGATACTGCTTAACAACAAGTGACCAAGTTTATGGAAGTGCCATTGCTTACATAGCTTGCTCAATGTTTGTCACTAGCCTCGCTGAGTCCTTGAAGAACAAGGAGACCACTTCTTCTGCAAAATTGGGGCTTGCTTCATCCTGCAAGTCCTCAACCTGGCAAAATTGCTCATCCAAATACCCCTGTTACCAAATATGATTAGCTAAATCAGCACATATCCATATCAACGCACATTAGAATAAGATAAGTAGCAGAAAAGGAGAGTTCCAAAATGGTTAAAAAATCTTAATTCTTAAAGCATTGCTGAAAATAAAGAAAAAGTGGAATTTAAGCACTGCATGGTAGCAAACTTATTCAATATTTGTGCTTCATTCAGATTTTTCTAAGGTGTGTCAAAGTTTGAAACAGAGGTGCAAAGTGACAATTCTTGTCTTGGCTCTGTAAAGAAAACATGACAAGTGTTTACTGCATGAACTCTGATGCTTAACGTATGAGATGAACAGAGCACAAGCCTGATCAAAGAGGCTCCTTTTCAAGGATGCTGCTTGGCGTCGTAAATTAGCATACTCCATTTACAAGTGTTGAACGATGGGAAAAGAGGCTAAGCAGGGGCTGTGGGAGGCAAGCACAAAATGCATATCCAACTGGTCCATCTCACTGGTTGTAGAAAGTTGAACATCAGGTTGTTTATATAGCTCCGGAGGCTTCACTGTTCCTCCACCAACATAAGTGGAAGTGAAGATATTTTGAAGTTCCGATGGCAAAGCCTTATCATCTTACATATGCCAATGGTTATGTTGCAGCGTGTGCAGCATCTATTCACATTTTGGAGAATGACTTGAACATCAACAGACTGTGATGCTCCTCCTTTATATTGGCGTGTAGAAACCCAAACCTTTCTTCTTTGGTCTATGCAGATGGGTTACTACCTTCAGTCCATTTTTTCTACATCGCACATCATCGAGCATACAAATTTGACATCTGCAAACCTGAAGAACAAACTCCAGAAGAAGGTAAAATGGTAAAAAAAAAAATACTTATCACATAATCAGATACAGGTCAGCATCTGCATGTGATAGCTTCTGACAAGTTCTAAATTCTAACAACTTTCTCAAGGCTTGACATTATCAGACTAAATTGGAAAGAAGGAATCAATGGTCATTCATCGAGGGCGAAACAAAACAGCATTCTCTTTTCCCGGTGAGGAACATTTACATAGGTTCATGTATACATGACTCGGTCTGAGCATACTGGAGTCCGGGAATCAAGTCAATGAACAGAAAGAATATTACTTGATCACATAAAATGTTTCATGTGGTGGCTCATTCTTACAGGAAATTAACACGTGTCAAGTCTGGATATATGAACTGTCCTGATAGAGGAAATTTTCTAGAGTGACACGTTGCAGGAACTAATACACGGACATAAGGGGAATGGTATAACAAAACAAGTGTTTGTGCATCTCAAAGTTCAAGCATAATGTGGTGATAAAATCATCGAGAACGATAGAGAATTCGAATAGGTCTAAGATATGCCTACTTTGTGCACAGCCCAAAGAAAGCTAGAGAAAGAAAACGATTTCAATCTCCTTCCAACAGTTACAAACCAAGACTCTCTCAAATCACTGGACCACGTGGCACGTTATCAAGCTTTGCAAAAAGAAGCGAAATAGATCCATCCAGTGATTGGTCTTCACCGTCCTTCAATCAGCATCACATCTTGATAAGAGAATCTGATGTGGAATGAAATAGCCCAAAGGCCTATTGATTGGAGGATTAAAAAAGAAGAGAAAATTCTAGGCAGATAAATTGCTATAGCACTGAGTGATAAAATGAGTGCAGAAGATAAATTAACATATAACAGTTACTACCTTCCCTGAATGTTGCATGCATTTATATAAAGATCCTATAGCATGATTTCACTCTTCATCCTTGCAGCTGCATCACTTTCCCTTTACATACAGAACATTCACATGACAACATCCTTCGGAAAGTGCGTGCCAGGCCTCTACATGCAATAGAAGATGGAATATCTCCTCCGAGAAATTGCACGGGCATACGACAAGAAAATTTTCTCTTTAAACCACATTCAAGATAGTGTAAAAGTACATAATCCATTTATTGCATTTCGAAACAAGACAACATCACTCAATTCATTATATATTTACCTGTAAATCTGTAACAAAGGAAGTCTGCTGTGCCCAGTAATATATGACACATAATGCCATGCTGGCACTTCATGCATGATTAAAGCATGAGGTTTTTAAGTAATTAACATAGCACTCCCTCCCATACGATTCATAATGTCTGATGATATTTGTATTGTGTATGAGAGGGTGCACATCAAGTGGTTATCGCACTACTTACCGTGCACATGAAGTGGTTATCGTTCACTACTTACCGTTGATAGAAACAATAATTGGATAATAGTTGCCCAGCTTTTGGGACTACACTCAAGGTTTTTTTTTAGCTTTTTAGGAATATTAAACGAACAGTTTTCCGGGAAGATAGGGCGTCTCTTGAAGTTTTACACACGTCCTCTCAAAGACAACGAACAACATAGCGGAGATAGTACTATGATGAGATTCTTCAATCGTGGCTGCAAGATTTACCATATACATGGCATACATATCCTCTTGCGTGACTTTCTGTTACGAGTGGCTTATGTCGGCTGAGGAAACTAGGTATCAGCACGCTCTTCATAGTAACGACAGATGCGCCTCCGTAAAACAAAAGATACTATTCACGACGCGCATATACTCTACACGGCTGACAGTACACTTCATGGGCTCAAGCTTCATCTTCAAAAGATACCTTTTATTAATCTTTTGTGCGCATGCTCACGATGTTCTTAGTTGCTCGGTGTTCAGATGATTCTTGTTTTGTTTTCTCGTGCAACGAGTCCTTGCATTTGTCCCCATAATTTCAATTATAACGATGGGACTGGCGACTCATTTATTAGCAACCTCTAGCCAGACAATACTGCGAGATCTAAAATGGCACTACCAATTATGCATATCAAATAAGCATACTCTGGAAAGCTCCAGTGACTTCCCTAGTTGGATTTACCAGACTCTGAAGACCAAACATCAAATCAAAATGGCAGAAACAGTACAGCACGCTCGGCAAAAATGCGAAAATCTATTATGCTTGAATAACAAGTTGGCAATCTCTGTCAAGGGTAGCAACGGGTAAGGCATGTCGCGTGGATACACTACCTCTTTTTAGATACGTCGATTCCGCGGCAGATGTGATGGCGCGTGGATTGGGGCTGGGCAAAGGCAAAGCCCCAGTGATGCCTACGCCCGGGCGAGGGATTGGCGGGCGGGTGATTCGTCGACAGGAGCCCCGGCGACCAGTACAGCAGCGTCCCCAGTCCTCCGTGCCGACGCCTGCTCGAATCAGCACAAATCAGCGTGGCTAAATGAACTAGTACTAGCATCGTGAACCCGGAAACGAATCGCAGAAATAATTGGGATCCACTGGCAGTCTGGCACAGGAGATACTGAGAAGCGAGCGCAGCAGTTGTTACCGGCGAGGAAGGTCGGGACCCCGGCTTGACGCCGGCAGCATCGCGCGGCTGCGCCTCGAGGAGCGAGGAGGCAGGCGGCGGCGGAGGGGGTTCGTGCTGGCAAATGGGCCGAATGGGCGCCTGGGGGAAATGTGTAATGGGCCGTGCGCACGTGGACTACTGGATGGGGATGGCCCGACGAGAAGCCTCTCGTAGTTTACACCTTGGGGGGAAAAAAACTGGACCCAGGCAGCCCAGACACAAACAGAAACAGCAGGAGAGAGGAGGGGGAACCGGGGAGAGAGAGAGAGGAGAAGCCAAATCTCGCCTGCGATTGTGGCCGGCCGGCGTCGTCCCGTCCGTGGTCGGCGAAATGGAGGCGGAGTGGGTCTGGGACGGGCCGGACCCGCAGGACGCCGCGGAGATGGAGGAGTTCGTAAGGTTCTCCGCCGGGCTGCTCGCCGAGAACCAGGGCGGTCAGGAGAGGTTCGAGAGGGAGTGGGAGCAGATGGAGGACGAGATCTACCGCCAGGTGCTCGCCATCGGCTCCTTCGCGAGGTCATCTCTCGACGCCACTCCCCCCTCTCCTCCCGTGTAGCATCCGCGCCGTAGCCGTAGCCGTGGCCGTAGCGCGCTTGCTCTTCTAGGTCTAGGGGGCGGAACTGTGGAGCTGTGCTGGTGGAATCGGCGGTGCGGAAGCCGCCTGCCTCGATGTGATCCGCCCGAGAGCGCATTTCGGGGCCGAGAGCGTTAGGCCTGTAAACCCTAGGGTGGAGAGGGTGTGGGGATTTCAGGGAATGGATGTTTACTCTCGTTTCGCTTATTGAAGATTAAAGAAGTATATTGTCATCCGGACTAAACCCTAGCTAGGGTGGAGAGAGTGTGGGGATTTCAGGGAAAGGAGTAGCTCCACAACTCTTAAGCACAGCATCCCTGACCGAAATCTCACTCTGTGGTCCTGATCGGCTGCGGATCGTGTTCAACAGATTGGATCATGGGACTTCTCATGTTCATTTCCTGATTCATGTGTACCAGGTTGGACAATGATGGGGATGGACGTCGGGAATTCGGCCGTCAAACCGCACTGCACACCTATCTTGGCGGTAAATTATCAGCGCCGACCTCCATGTTTTTATGATGCTAACTGCATGTTCTAAATGTCTCTTTGTGTGTTGCTCAGACGTTGATGATATACCTGGCAGAAAAGCTACTCTGTTAGATGCTGGCTCGATCCTCAGCTTGCCGATGCTCTTTCTTCATGGTAATACTCTTCTGTTTCTGTATGTTATTTGTTAATTCATTCTCAGCTTGCCAATGTCCTTTCTTCACAGTAATGCTCTTCTATTTCTGTATTTTATTTGTTAATTCATGCACTTGTATCCTTCATTTTTATTCTCTTTCTTTTGGCGAAGATTTTTATTGTCTTGATAACCTTGAAGATGCATGGATTAGTGCTTCGTCAAATTTACTAAGACATCATTTGATAGATACTTTTTATGCCCCACAGATTGTGAGTGATTTTTGTAGTTTTGAATATGATAATCTGAATTGAAAAGCATTATTGTTGGTAGTTGTTTCCTTTAGAATTGGAGTTTTGCAGATATAAAGACACGCGTCTACTTTACAGTAAATTGTCAAGATGCCTTGGCTTTTCAATTAATAACGCATCTAGCTCATGCATGCTAGCATGTTTGTGCTGAACGACGACCTTCCGACAGCCAATAAATGGAAGGTTGTGGTTGAAACTCTTCGTCTTCCAACCGAAAGCGGAAAGCTGCAATTCTACCTCCTCCTCCCCTCCAAGCTCCTCCCTCTCACCCCCCTCCAACACCACCCATGCCCACCTACAGTGTATCAATGGCTCACCCCACCCCGTTCCCGCCTAGTGTCCTCTCAGACGAGAACCCCTGTACCAGCTCTGCCCACCAGACATCTCTGCCTCAGCCGCCTACACCACTAGGCTGATGCTCCCCTGGGCCCTGGCCATCCGTCTAAGATCAGGAAGTAGAAGGAAAATATTAGCTGGCGTTTCTCTTGATAATTGAAGTTTTCGTCTGTAACTAGATAAGTTATACTCAATAATGAATCGTCTATGAGCAATCCTAAAAAGGTAATATGCTGATAACTTGCTATTAGATTCTTTGGGATCCTGATAGGATGACCTGTCAAAATAGTTTCTTAATTGCAAATCGAGATCCAGCAAAAAGAGGCACAATTTGGTATGCTTTGACCTGACTCGTGCACGGTTATACATTAGAAGTCATAGCATAAAGGTTATATTATTTTTTTCTTACAGACTATCAAATGTAATGGTGCTATGAATATTTCACAGGTGTCGTTCTGTTTCCTGGAGCTACCTTGCCTCTGAAACTAATTGAGGCTAGGTTTGTGGCAGCTGTCGAGAAGGCTTTAAGGCGTGATGATGCTCCGGACACAATAGGCGTGGTGCGTTCCAATCATATTAAAATTAGTTGCTTTTACTTGTGGATTAATTTTTAAAGACTATGACTCGATGTATAGGTTCTCATGCACGGACGGCCAAATCATCGAAATTATGCTAATGCTTCAGTTGGAACCACAGCAGAGGTGCCGTACATTTATTTCTGTTATGCTTTGAGTTGCAATTTCCAGACCAGTCTGAAGTTATTGATCAATCTCTATGTGCATGGATTGTTCATTTGGTTAGCTTTTTTTGGTTCTAAATTCCCAATGGAGCTGTTTAGTGACCAACTCCATGTGTATGCTTTTTTTGGTTCTAAATTCCCAATGGTGCCGCACATTTATTTTTGACACTACGCTAGTGTAAAAAACGTTCTTATATTATGGGACGGAGGGAGTATTTCCTAGTTCTATATACTTAATACTTCCTCCGTCCTGATTTATGTGGCGCCCCCGTTTTTTGTGATTTTATTTTGACAGTCAATTAGATCAATGATATATGAGTATGTGCCATACAAACAGTACTGTTGGAAACTTTTTTCAAATATAAATTCAATGGTATAATTTTTGTGGCACACAATCTACGTCTTACTGGGCAAGTAAATTGTCAAACTTGAACATTGAAATACATGGGCGCCATGTAAATTAGGGCGGAGGGATTAGGGGTTATTAGTTACATATGGTGGCATGGCACACATGTGATAAATTTCAAGATCCCTTGCATAATCTCGAAAGATAAAATGTTATATGTAATTCGGTGCGATTTGTCTTTTATGGTTAGAACTATTCTTCTGAACAGCCTGATCAGATCAGTTGGTATTTTTGTTTGTTTGCAGATACGACAACTTGGACGGTCGGATGATGGTTCAATAAATGTTAAAGCACGTGGTCAGCAACGATTTCGTCTGATTCGTTACTGGTCGGATGTTGATGGGGTGGTAAGTCTAAGATCTAATTGGGTAGCCTTGTTTTATGTTCTTTTGAATTAGAAGCAGGACAAATGTAGCTTTGTTTCATTTACTCTTGTCCTTAGGTGTGGGGTGAGGTTCAAATCATTGAGGAAGATCCTCCACAAAGAACTCCAAGAGGTGCATTTGCACAGCTAGCTGCATCTAGGAGCTGCCGGCTGCATACTTCTTCAGCAGTTATGAGCTTGGATGTGTCACCAATGAAACAACAGGGCCATATGGATTCAGGCCTGGATGGTGATACTCCTTCTGCAAGTGATTCAAGTTCACAGTCTAGCAATTCAATGAAGCCCTATGTTTCTGGTCAGTCAGGCGAGAATGCCAACATGGATGAGGAGGATTCTACTTGCTCGACACCCTCGAGTACAAGAACAGATACCAAGCACCAGCACCAGTACAATGCTGCTAATTACTCGAAGAAGCCTCTTCAGGCATCATTGGCCTTTTGGCCTCAATGGGCTTATGAAATGTATGACCCATATTCACTTGCTTGTAGAGCTGCTGGTATGTGAAGTGCTCCTATTTCATCAAACTGGTTTCTTATGAATCTTACCATACATGCCTAAGGTTAGGCAATTAAAATTGGCGCCACACTTTGCCATACTAACTTGTCGCCTGACAAAGTGTGGCAACCTTAGTATACCAACCAAACATGCCCTACATATTTCACTGAATCTTTACTGGACAATGCGAACTTTGCCCTGTGTATATTGTTTTCATAGGAAAAACATCTTCTCACCAAAGTAAATGAATGATAATTGTGCAAATCCTTAGGTATGTTTCTGATTTTCAGTTGGTTATCTTTTTTACACTGTCCTTTTTTTTGCAGATTTGTGGAGAGTGATAATCAAAACGCCAAGCATTGATGAGCTTGTAAAAAAACCAGATCTATTGTCATTTTACATCGGAAACCAACTTCCAGTATCGGAACCTGTGAGACAAAAATTGCTGGAGATTAATGGGGTTTCGTATCGCCTACGAAGGGAGATCCAGCTTCTAAAGGCCTGTGATCTCATAAAATGTGGATACTGCAAGGTAACAATCTCCTGTATCTGGAGGTGATATTTTAACTAGTTTCTGACTGGTAGTGATATCTTGATGTTGATAAGTTTTCACTAGTTTGTGGTCTGTTGCTTTCATTAAAAAAAATAGCTTCTCTAGCTCACCTGTATCACAGCATGCTAGATTAACATGTTATTTTGCAACAAGGCTTGGTCCAAAGTTGCACCCAGATACTTGGGCGCTGTTGCATCTTGCAGCTGCTTGATGAGTAATGGCATTAATGTAAAACCAAGTTGCTTCTAATTCGTATTGCTCATGTGTAGCTAAATCAAAGGATTTCAAGATTATGCCCATCACTCTATTCTGACATGTATGTTAATTATGGCAGTCTGAAATAGCAAAACACAGCGATGTGGTGGTGATGTCTAGCGATGGGCCTCTCGGTACTTACGTGAACAATCATGGGTACGTGCATGCAACGATTACCGTGAACAATGCAACGGGGCTTGCTCTCGAGGGAGATCCCACAGAAGAACACAGCTGGTTTCCAGGGTATGAGCCTTTTTTCATGACTCCTTGTTTATCTTCCAGTCGCCTCCGTGTTTATTCTTACAATATTTGAATGTGAGATCGAACCATAAGCACATTTTATCTTGCTATATGTGCAGGTACGCCTGGACTATCGCGTCATGCGCATCCTGCGGTTCCAACATAGGCTGGCTGTTCAGTACCACCAAGAGGCACCTCCACCCGAAATCCTTCTGGGGCATCCGCAGCTCCCAGATCGCGGATGTTGTAGATGTAGAACAACAGGAGGAAGAATGATGCCGCCCTCCATGTACAGCGAGCCCGGTCTTGACTTGTGTCGTCTTCTTCCGTTTCCGCAGGCATAGAACCTCTCTCGTTTTTTTTAGCCTAGCCCCATATATACCCGCCTTTGACCTTCAGAGTGGTAGCCAGCGAAGTTCCTAGGCTGGATAATAAGTTTTCCGGATGCTAAACAAAGCATGTCTGTGGAAGAGTCTGTACTTAAATAAGTGTGTTATGTTGGGGAAAAAAAGTCTAGCCCCATTTGAAATGATGCTTGGAAATGTCAAATGTGGCTGCTTTGCAGATCTGGGCAAGTGCGTGCGGCTTTGTGGAGAGGAAAGTAGAAAGTTGCACTTGCACTTGCCATACCCTGTACGGTAATGCAGTAGAGTATATCGGTATGGTGGGGAAGTGGCCCTGATACCTGAGTGAATGAGTGGTAGCTCCACAATTTACTCCAGCAGCATGCTTGGTAGCACCGAGCTGGATGGAGGCCACGGGGTCGTCGGCCCAGCTGAGCTAGCGCAAGTGGCGCGAAGCAAACGCATTTGGAGCGTATTGTCGGTTTGTTCCAGCCAGCATCTATGGAACCGGTAGCGATTCGGCCGGTATTGCAATACCGCCTTCCGTAAAAGCGAGAGAGACCTGACGGCTGACGCTCACGGGCGGCGCAAGGGCCATGGGAGCACAAGCTGACAGTAGGAGAGGGGTGCCGATCGGACGGGAGGGGAAACAAACAGTGACAGTGAATCTGCGCTTCTCTGCGTCTGTATGTACGCTGATGCATTTACACATGTCTCGCGGTGTTATACCTGCCAGCCCTTCCAATTCCTTGATGTACAGAGATCACTTGATTGGCGGTAATAATAGTGCGAAGTATGGACATCTGTATATAACTGTTTAAAGCTGCAAGGGTAGTGGAGGTTGTACTTGATGGCGAGCATGCCGAATTGCTCAACTGCGTACTCACTCCCGTACGACTTTTATGTATGGTCGGGAATCGACGCGCATGCAAATCGGCCGTCCACGGACAACCCGCCAGCTTTGTTGCATCTTCCCTCTCCCAGGAATAGAAATGCCGGCAAATCCGTTTCAGAAAACACTATTGTCAGTCATATACGAGTCAAGCCAGAGGTCGTGATGCCGCCATGGAATGGAACCAGGGTAGAAGGCAACACTGCTCAAAACAAAGTAAACCACGGGGGTCGCGGTTAGCCACCGTAAGTACGTACAGCAAGGCTGGTTTGCCTTTCCGGATAGGACAGCGGGAAACAGAGGCGAACGAAGGGCAAGACGAAGACGAACGAGCGCACATGCGTGTGGGCATGCATGTGGTGCATGCACCGCCGCAGCCGCAGCGCACGACACAAGCGCCGCTCTGCTAGATGCGCGCGCGCGCACGCCCACACTAGAGCCAACCAGCACGAACAGCGGCATCTGCTCGTGAGCTGTGTCATTCCATCGCCCCTTCGGAACAGGGCACCCGTGATCTCCTTAAATCCCCCCCCCCCCCCCCCCCCGGGCTCCCGGATTAAACCTGACACACACCCTTGTTTGTAGCCTTGCACCCAGCTACCTACCGGTGCGGTGAGTGACCACCGCGACAGCACCCGTCGGCTGTTTGCCACTGGCGTACGTGCAGCGCATTGTCGCGGCAATGGCGGTGTCCTCGTCGTCGTCGTCGCGGGCGCGGGCGAGGTTGCTGGCGTGCGTGGCCGTGGCGGCGCTGCTGCTGGTCGCGCCGGGCGACGTGGATGCCGGGCGGCATGGGCACGGGCGGGGGCACGGGCGCGGGCGCGGGAGCGTGGCACACAGGCACACCAAGGGCCTGCGGCCGGGGAAGGCGATGGCGGCGAGGCCGTACCCCGTGAACGCGACGGCGGCGGAGGCGATCGAGCGGCGGTTCACGCGGTGGGTGCGGTTCATGGGCGGGCTGGACCACAGCGTGTTCCAGCGGGCCCTCAACCGCGCGCTGCTCCCGACGACGCGCACGATCGTCGTGGACAGGACCCCCGGGGCCGGCGACTTCACCACCATCCAGGCCGCCGTCGACTCGCTCCCGCTCATCAACCTCGGGCGCGTCGTCATCAAGGTCAATGCCGGCACCTACACGTACGTGCGTGACCTGGCCTGACAACCATATTGTATACTTGTCGATCGATCGTTCTCTTTCGGTGCTCGGCGTCTGACGATGCGGCGTGCTCCAGGGAGAAGGTGAGCATCTCGCCGTTGCGCGCGTTCGTGACGGTGGAGGGCGCGGGGGCGGACAGGACGGTGGTGCAGTGGGGCGACACGGCGGGCACGGCCGGGCCATGGGGCCGCCCCTTCGGCACCTTCGCCTCCGCCACCTTCGCCGTCAACTCGCAGTTCTTCGTCGCCAGGAACATCACCTTCAAGGTGCGTGCTGTACTCAGTCGTGTAGCCGTCGACCATTGACATTGATTGATTGATTTGGATGAAACTGTGCAGAACACTGCGCCGGTGCCCCGGCCGGGCGCGCTGGGGAAGCAGGGGGTGGCGCTGCGGATATCGGCGGACAACGCGGCGTTCGTGGGGTGCAACTTCCTGGGCGCGCAGGACACGCTGTATGACCACCTGGGCCGCCACTACTACAAGGACTGCTACATCGAGGGCTCCGTCGACTTCATCTTCGGCAACGCCCTCTCCCTCTACGAGGTGCGTGCATCGTCTCCTCTCATTCTCCGTCTCCTTTGGCATTGCACTTGCACAGACATTCCTCTTAATTTCTTGATCAAGACTTGGTTACTTAGCACCTGCAACTCGAGTCAACAGAGTATCTTTGCTCGGCCTGACTTGTCAGTGTGTCCGGTGGAGCCCTACTGCATAGAGCACAAAGAGGTGGTGGCATGTCAGTACCCGCCGGGGCTGGGCCACAGCAGAGCATCCAGCTCGAGCCAGTGTCCCACGTACGTGCGTGCAAGAGCACAGGGGTCGGTCATGAGCGTTCCCACACTGTTAAAACAGAGGATAGTACTGCTCAGACACGATCTCGTCCCGTGGCGGATGGATGCTGCCTGCATGCATGCTGGGTCACGGCCTCATGTACGTACGTATCCATCTCGTTTCTGTTCGTCCGCCGGTGCACGCAGGGACAGGACAAGATGGAAGGGAATGTAGATTTCCATTAATTAATGGCGGTTTTGGCTCTTGATGGCAGTGAGCCAGTGTCGCGCCGGTTGTACCGTTGCGGAATGTGGCTTTCCGGTGGCGGCAGGTTCTCCGGCCCCTCCATCTAGGGCTTGGCCCCAGGTGCCGGCAGCTAGCTCCGGCCCGTGACGGAGGAGCTGGCTGGCCAGTCGGTGCCGTGCCTATCTATCTGCTTGCCCTCAGCTTAATTACCCTAACTTGGGCGTACGTGGGAAATGCATACAGGGTTGCCACGTGCACGCGATCTCGCCGCACTACGGCGCGCTGACGGCGCAGAACCGGCGGAGCATGCTGGACGACACGGGGTTCTCCTTCCTCAACTGCCGGGTGACGGGGTCGGGGGCGCTCTACCTGGGCCGCGCATGGGGCACCTTCTCCCGCGTCGTCTTCGCCTACACCTACATGGACAACATCATCATCCCCCGCGGCTGGTACAACTGGGGCGACCCAACGCGAGAGATGTACGTGCCCTGCGTCTCTTCTGAATGTGATCTATGTTCCTCCGGTGCAGCTGGGCTGACGTCTTTTCTTGCTGGATGCGCGTGCAGGACGGTGTTCTACGGGCAGTACAAATGCTCGGGGCCGGGGGCCAACCACGCCGGCAGGGTGGACTGGTCCCGGGAGCTCACCGACGAGGAGGCCAAGCCATTCATCTCCCTCAGCTTCATTGACGGCCTCGAGTGGCTCAGGTTGTAGCAGCGGCCGGATCCGCAAGTTAACGACTAGCAGCAGAGTAACTTTTGATTCGGCTGCAGCATTTGCAGCTGGATCCATGACGAGCACGTACGGCTGTCTCCGCCCTCCGGCTCCTTTTTTTTTTTGGCTTTTAGAAGTGGGATGTGAATCACACCACATCGGTTCGTTTTAACAGTTATTGTGAGTTCTGACGAACACAGCAAACAGTGGCATGCATCTTGTGTTCTCTGTTCAGTGATACTAGTGATTTTTTGTAAGAAAAAACAGTCTTTAAAAAAACAGTCGTGATGAAAAAGACTCGAAGAGACATTAGGCCCAAGCAGCAGTGTTAGCAGCAGCGGGTCCATCTCAGACCAGCCCAGCCCAGACGAGCCGAACCCACACCTTTGTGGGCCTCGGTATATCGATTCCAACCAAAATGATTCGCCGGAGTGCGCACTTTGTCATGTGATCGTGGAATCACTAATTGAGGAGTACTTCTTTTAAAGAAAACTGCCACCTTCTCAGAATGTGACAAATGGCGGGTTGCACGTGCACTGGATATGCGCCACTTGTCGTAACCTGCGAGTATTCTTTTTTTTCATAATCTGTTTATTCAAAATGTTTTATCTCTTAAACCGTCGTCCAAATCTCGAACTGTTTTCACCGCTGAATTCCTCGCGTCGAGATCTTCAAAACTAGACCTTAGGTTTACAAATTTTAACAAACCTTTTTTCATGAAAAAATAGGAAAAATGGACCGGGTGCACGTTTTTCCCTTTTCAAAAGCCGTTTCTCGAGAGACACGACCGTGCCTCTCGCGAAAGCAAAATCGCGCCTCTCACGTAAGCAAAAAAAAAGAATACATATTTTTTTCGTTTACGAGAGGCGTGGCCGTGCCTCTCACAGAAGGAAAAAATATATAGAGAAAACACTTTTTTTGCGAGAGGCACGACCGTGCCTCTCACGAAAGGAAAAAAAAAGATAACAAGTTTTTTTGTCGTTTCTTTTTTGTGAGCCGTGCCTCTTGCGAAAGTAAAACCGTGCCTCTTACGAAAGGAAAAGAAAAAGATAACAAGTTTTTTTGCCCTTTTTTTGTGAGCCGTGCCTCTCGCGAAAGTAAAACCGTGCCTCTCACGAAAGGAAAAGAAAAAGATAACAAGTTTTTTTGCCGTTTCCGAGAGGCACGGCCATGCCTCTAGAAAACAGAAAAAATGTGTTTTCCCTTTTTTTCCTTCTGTGAGAGGCAATGTTTTGCTTCCACGAGAGACAAATTTTTATTTGTTTTCTAGAGGCATGGCGGTGCCTCTCGCGAAAGCAAAATCATGCCTCTAGCGGGAGCAAATCTGTGTCTCTCGCAGATGTAAGAAAAAGAAAACACATTTTTTCGTGAAAAAAACCAAAAAACAATTGTCTAAAAGCTATTGGAAGACTGATGAGATATCAAAAAGCCGAAAAGAAATCATCAAAAAGGCCAAAAACGTGTGCGGAAAAATAAAAAAAATTGAAAGAATCGCCCAGAGCGCGACACATGGCGGTGGCTGAGAGTGCGCCAAGTGGTGCGCTCTCAACCCACCCGAAGTAACCCTTGGGGAGGCTGGGAGTGCTCCCCGACCCATTTAGTTTTCACATTTTTCCTCTGGTTCGCTCGATCACATTTGGGGAAAAAGGAAAAAAAATAAATAATTCACAAAAAAATGAAGAATATCATGAATTCAAAGAAGTTCACTGATTTTGAAAAAAAAACCGTGAACAAGATAAGGAGTTCAATTTTTTTTTAAAAAATCATTTAATATTTTAAAAAATCATCATATTTGAAAAAAAAATCACCGAACTTGAAAGAAATCATCAAATTTGTAAAAAAGTTCATCAACATTAAAACAATTTCATCTAATTTGAAAAAAAATCATCGAATTTTAAACAAATTTGTAGAATTTTAAAAAAAGTTTATCAAAAGTGAAAATAGTTATCTAATTAAAAAGGTCCATCGATTTTTGAAAAATTTCATCAAACTATAAAATAGTATCTAATTTTAAAAGGTAGAAAAATTTATTCATGATTTTTTATAAAACCACGCTTTTAAGAAAATAAAAATAAATAGAAAAAAAACACAAGAATAAACCGAACTGTAGAACAAAACAAAAGAAAAGAACGAAGTAATTCTGCACAAGAGCATGAGATGGCCTGGTGGTTGTTGCAGGTTTGATCCTGCGCCGTTACACGTTTTGTTGAAAAAAGTTAACGGGGAAAAAGCAGGAGAATGGGCCGGCCCAAAGCGGAGCAGTAGTTTGTGCCGGTTTGCGAATTTCAAGAAAAAACGTCGAATCTTGCCATTGTCTCCAACGCCCCTGGATCACAAACGCCAGCAATGACTAGAGACTCTATCACTAGCAACAGATTTCACCTACATAACTACGTTATTGCATAATTCAAAACAAGTTGTGGGAGACATCAAACAAGGCAGCCAAGGCAAAAAAGGAGCACTCATCAGCGAGATCAAAACCCGAGCAACTTCTTTTAATTTTATCTTTACTTTGACGGTCGTGCGGTCAATATTGGCATGCACAGTTTTAGCTACATTTGCTCTTACATAGCTTCGGGTTGTCATGTTTTGTTTGGCGAACCACATGGTTTTTGGACCGTTGAATAGATAGAACGTGGTGAAGTTGGGGGTGGGGGCATATGCCCCCTCCACCCCATCATAGTGTTAACTTTATGTTCTGCAAATCACATTTTTTTAATAATTTATCTAGGTATGTATCGGGCCCAACCATTGGTGCATTTTTTTATTTGAACCTAAAGGACATTGATCTTGGAATTGTGAGATAGTATGAAGTCTCTGTGTGTTTGCTTTATGCCCCAGCTAGCCCCACCAATTTTTTGGCATGACCAAAAAATTGACAAGTTAACCTGGTTTGGTTTAGATCCATTGTACCTACCAATTTTTTGGCAAAATCAGTGAAACCGCCATTTGGTTTGTTGCCAACTAAACATAACAAAGTTTGGGACTTACGATTGATCCGTGCTTTCTTTTATCTATAGTCGGTTAAAAAATGTGATGCATAACCTTTTTAATCAGCTACAATACACCGAATAAACGAAAACTGGCATGCAAAAGCTCAAATGTACGTTACATTTGTCACACAAAAGAATAAATCTTTTTTAGATAAAAATTCCAGTTTTTCCAGGATTGGTTTTTTAAAGGGGTTTTTTAAAGCTCAAATGTATGCAAACGCTCTTGTATTAGTTTAGAGAGGGAGTAGTTTTTATTTAGGACATTCAGGATTAGTTTTTTGAAGGAAAATTCTGGATTAGTTTTTTTAAAGGGCTGCTCTGGGCCGTAATAATAAACAAATTAGGGTCGGGGGTTGCACCGGATTATAGTCGATCTAAACAACCGATGCTAATTTGTTTGATAAGTACTCTCTCCGTTCCTAAATACTTGTCTTTCTGGGCATTTCAACAAGTGACTACATACGGAGCAAAATGAGTGAATCTACAATCTAAAATATGTCTACATACATCCGTATGTGGTAGTCATTTGAAATGTCTAGAAAGAGAAATATTTAGGAACGGAGGTAGTACATATGTTGCTGCATGCACCTGCCGGCTAGTTGAGCCAAAAAAAAGGAGTATATGGGGCTGTTTGGTTTGTGCCCATCTCAGCCCTGCCAAATAGTTGGCGCTGTTGGCTAGCCAAAAAATTGGCGAACGAATCCCTCACCCGCGATTCTGCCAACTAATTGGCGCAAAAGAAGGAGGGAAGGCTGAGGCGGGGCTGGCATGCCAATTATTTGGATCCGATCCAAACGCCACCATCAGGCTAGTCAACGACCAATTTTTTGGTCGGGCAAGTCACGGCTCTAAACCAAACAGCCCCTATATCACCTAAAGATTAGGAAATTGGAGAGATATGCGGACCAATAAATACGTTTTCAGAGTAAATCGCTGGTTAATTATTGCAATAATTAAGCGGGTCCCATGGAGAGAGCGGGCGAGGGAGTTGCCAATTTTTTCGCGCAGCTTTTCCGCGCCATCAACTCGCCCTCGCGTTGGCAAGAATCATACTGGTCGGTCTTGGGCGCTGGGCCGAGCCAAAATTTTGGTTGCCATCCAAACGGACACCAATTTTCGTGGGCTTTGCCAAATTTTTGGTATGGTTGCTATTGGTTGCAATCCAAACACACCCTCTGTAGCTATTAGATAGCTCTTCGTATGCCCGCATGTGCAGAGTGTTCGCTGGTTCTTGAGGAGGATAAGGATCATGAGAATATCCGACGCCAGTGGTCTCGGTTAGATTCTTGTTTACCTCTTTCCTATGAATGACGTGCAGGCAAGCATATGAAAGAAGTCTTAGTTAAAACAACACATTGTTTCTTTGACAACTTATATAGATCATGGAAAAATTTAAATGGCGTGGCAATTTTTATTATTTTATATCATGGTAATTACTATGTGCGATTTTCAAGTTATGACATAGAAAATAAAGAACACAACAATTTAATTATTAAGATCATGGAAATGTTCATTATCTATACCATGATAATTTTATTTTAAATGCCATGGCAACTTTGTTCTTTTATTTTTTATGATGACAATATTATTTACTTGTGTTTTTATAGAAAAATTAAAATTATGACATGGTAAATTTCTTGACTTTTTGACTTAAAATCTTATTTGTACATTTTCTATTTTTATATACAAAGAAAATGGGAATGGACCTGGAAGAATGGAAAAGGCCTGCCTGGAAAAAAGCAGACCTGTAGTGAACGAAAAACGTTCGCTCGAGGGGGACGCGGAGTGTCTGCTCCCGAAATGCTCCATGATGAACAGTAAAACCGAAGAACTCGTAAAAAAACAAAGAATTCTGAATATTTTCTTTGGTAAGCTTTGGCAAATGTCTTGTATGCTTGCAAAATTTCAGCACGAAAAAGTCGTGGCAAAAAACAAATCGATACTCCAAAAATACTGGTTTTGAAAACATTTTGGAGTGCTGATTTTTTTTCACGAATTTCATGAAAATTATTTCGTGGTGAGATTTGATATTCTTAAAAAACATTTGTCGCATTTTACCACAAAAAAATGCAAAAAAATTTGAAACGTTTTTTTTTTCATTTTACTTTTCGTCATAGTGCATTTGAGCTCGTGGTCAGAATAAGACTTTCGGCTCGAGGGTGCTTATTGCACCAAACGAATTGTTCACTTGCCCTGCGCCCCCAGCTGTGGTCCACCATCTATCTCGGCCCAAATTGGATTGTCTCGACATGGGAAGTTCAAGTGTTGGCGCGGTAGCAGCAGTGTGCAGGAGCAGGGAAGGTCTTTTTCTGGGTGCGTCCACTGTTGTGTTTAAGGGTATCTCCGATCCTACAACACTTGAGGCGATGGGAGTCAGAGAATCGATGGCACTAGCTGAGGATCTCCAGTTGCAAGCGATTCACGTGGCGACGGACTGCATGGAAGTGGTGAACGATATCAAGCAGAAGAGTAGCCCGAGCTATGGGACCATTATACATGAAATCATAGAGTACTCTAGTAGTTTTAATTCTTGTGCTTTTGTTCATGAGTTTAGGAGCTCGAATGTCGAAGCTCATAATCTAGCGAAGCATGCTTTGGGACTGGGGACCGGTCGCCATGTCTGGTTAGGCCACCCCGGTGATCTTTCTTTCGTCCCTGTAAACATTGTGACGGGTTGAATTAAAAGCTTCGCGTGATTGTCTCAAAAAAAAAAAGGAGAAGTGGCATTGCAGCTCACCATGAAAAACAGATGAGAAGTATTGCAACTTCAGTCCCCCCTACCGAGTGCATCATTTTAGATACTACTCCACCCAGATACCGAGTGCGATCAATATGTGAGTATGTCGGCTGTAATAGCATTTTATCCTATGGTACGGAGTGAGTATTTAGATGTTTCAAAAAGAAAAGAAAAAACAGATGGAAAAATATATTTATTTCCAAACACATGAATTCATCTGGGATTTTTGCCCTTCTAAAATCTCACCGTACCGAAGATGCCGGCAGCAGAAGAAGTAGGATACCACCACGGTATAACTCCTCTGCGTCGTCCCTCCATGCAGAGCCAGCCACACTGACTGACTGACAAGGTCAAGCGAAGCTTGCACGCTCACGCTACGTACGTACGTACAGTCCGCGAGACCGCGGGGGTCGACGGGGCACGGACAAAGAGATCCCCATCCCTCCCAGCTCGTACACGCACGCCCAGTGCAGTAACTATCTATACATACATGCAAAGTACGTACGAGGCAGAGACAGACAAGATACAGATTCAGACGACACCGATCCCTCTGTCAAAAAGCGGCCTCGCAAGATCTAGATCCGGCAGCGGCAGCGCCAGCGGCGAGTAAAAACAAATCGGCGACGATCGATCGATCAATCTCTCCAGCCCCCCGTCTGCTCCGCACCAAAAACTGACAGCTGCGACCCGTGTCCTCTTCAACCTCAGCTTCAATCCATCCATCAGGGGCTGGGCTCAGAGCTCAGGCAGGCATCTCGGCCCCGGAGATCCGCATCCGGTGAGGACGACAGGTAAAAATTTGGCAGCAGGTAAAGCTGGCGCGCAGCTGCGAACAAGTGTTGGGAATGCGCGTTCCCGGGGCCTCGCCCCGGCCCTGGATTACCTCGCGCGTAATCCGGCGCTGTAATCTGAACCTCCAGACTCTGCCGAGATGCGCGCAACGCAGCGGACCAACAGATCTGCAGCGACGTGATCATATATTACTACAAAACGCTCTTCTTTTCTGCCTGCAATCCACACCGAACAATGCTGTTCTACGCGCGTATTCCCCTTCTTGGGCAAGCTACGATGCCGGGCAACTGGCGCCCTGCACCGTATGTATGTGTCACATTAACGCCCGCAGAGAGAGATTGTGAGGACGAAAGGGACGCGCTGGATCGTCCGGAATTGCGCCGGCATTGATGCATGCACCTCGCCAAGCTTCCTCTTCTCCACCACCACCTCAACATCAACAACGGACAGCTGCGTGATGCCGTGATGAAGCCATCTGGTACTGCTGCGATTTCCCACAGAAGCACGGCACGGCAACATTTAAGCCGAAGCGGTGCGCTTCAGTGGCGCTGCAACTGCAGTGCCCTAGTGCAGTAGTGCGTACTCCAAACAACCACAAGCCTTTGCCTTCACTGCCAAGGATCCGCCACTGTCAGTACTCCATTAACTTGCTTTGTTCCATCGCAGCTTCCATGCCTTCTACAATCTGCAGTTCTGCACTACCACCCCCTCTGTTTTCTAGAGGGCGGGACGTCGGCGTCATGGCCTCTTTTTCCCAAATGGTTCCAGTAATCAGCATTGATATCTCATGGCAGAACACAGCAGAGCAGAGCAGAGCGGAGACGAGTGCGGTGGGATTCATGAGCTTTGACGCCCTCGTTTTCCCCCAAATGGTCTCGCGGAAGCAGAACGGATTTTATTCCCTTCCCTCTGGCATGCCATGCTCGCTCCACCGAGCTACAATGGCGGTTAACATCGGATGACGATGATGATATGCCGTGCCATCAACTACAACTACTAAGCATTTTGTTAATCCTAAATGATACTCCTACTAACTATATACCGAGACGATGGTGTTAATGCCTTTCCCGCCCTGATTAGTAGCGCGCCGGACGATCATCACCAGAGCTGGTCGAGGTAGTAGTCCCTGGTCACCTCGTCGCTCATCTCGGAGTAGTCCTCCACGCGGCTCGTCGCGTCGGAGCCCTTGAAGCTGAAGCTGTCCTGCGACTGCGGCTGCGGCGCCGCCTTCCTCGCCGCGCCGTTGTTGCCGTGCCGCTGCCTCGGCGCGCTCTGGCACCGGCCCCTCGCCACCGACGAGGCCGTGTCCGCCATGTACCGCGGGCTGCTCGACTCCCGCGCGCCCCCGCCGCCTCCGCACGAGGGCCGCCCTTTCGCCGGCGAGCCGCCGGGCACGATGGCCGGGAGGCGGGGCGTGTTCTGCGTCGTCTTGGGCTGCCGCGGCTCCAGCTCCCGCAGCTGCAGCCGCGACGGCGGCTTGCAGAAGTAGGCGAGCGGCGAGGACGGCGGCGGCGCCTGCGGGTCGGCGGCCGCGTACCGGCCCGCGATCCGGGACGACCGGCACCGCAGCTGGCACGTGTCCATCTCCACGATCCGGGGGCTGCGGTCGTCCCCGCCGCCGCCCTCCGACAGCCTCCGGCGGTGCGCCACCGGCGCCGACGTCTTCCGCTCCTGCGCAACAACAAACAATCAAGCGTCAAATTTTCAGCTTCATTTCAAGAAGGATCACGATGCGCGGCGAGAAGGAACTCCGACGGACCTGCTCGATGGACCTCCGGGAGGACGAGAGGTTCTTGAGGGCGTGCGAGGAGGCCTGCAGCCTCATGAGCGCCTGCAGCCGGTGCAGCGTCGTGGCGGCCTGCTTCCGCACCAGGTAGCCGCGCACCAGGGCTTGCAGCTTCACCAGCGACTTGAGGGCGCGGAGAGCCTTCCTGGCCTGCCGGTCGCGGTACAAATTTCAAATCTTTTACCACACATTTCTTTAGTGTTTCATCATAGGTTGGTTTAATAAGTGCGATGATGACGACCGCACCGACTAGGCTTGTGTCACGACGTGCAGAACTGTGCGAATAAACATAAACAATTTCTAAGCGGCAGCAACAGCAGCAGCAGATTAAAGAATGAGCAGCTGCTAACGAGAAGGCAGCAACCATCGGATGCAACGGGACGCACAGTGAAGTCAAATCTGCTGCCCAATGCAGATGCACAGGAATCTACCAATATCCCTATCGCCTATTCATCTACCCATTCCATGCCGGTTTAGAACTGTTAATCTGTCAAGAGATGATAGAAATGAAATGCCTGAAAATTGTCGTGGTAAATCTTCAAACGTACTACCTCGGTTTGATGTTTGTCTAGGAGAGAAAAGGAAAAAAGAACTGCGAGAGAAGCATGGACGGGGTCGTACCAGGTAGCCTCTGAACGCTTTCTGGATCAAGACGGCCGCCTCCGTCTCGCGCGCCTGGCCGCAGCCGCACGGCCTCGCCTGAGACTGAGAGAGCTCGCCGGCGACCACGACGGTGACCGAAGGCCTGCGGCTGGCGTCGGCGACGCTGCTCCTGGCCTTGGCGAAGCTCCACCTCCTCCTCTCGATCGGCGGCACGGCGGCGCTCTGCTCCTTGGTAACTTCTTTCTTGCCGCCGCCGCCGGTGAGCAGCTTCTTGAGCCACCGCATGGCGCGCCCCATGGCGCGACGACCGATCCTGTTCCTACCTGCGCGAAGAACGACGCGTCAAGATTCGGCAAGAAGAACACAAAAAGGTACGTCGACGAACTGCAAGAACAGAGGAGATGTCAGCCATGGCGTCGACCTGCAGGGGAGTTGAAACAAGGAGCCGGAAGCTACGGGAGCAAGATGAAACGGCTGAAGGTTGAAGAAGAAAGCAAAAGCATTGACTGAACCACCCCAAAAGATAAGTTTCTTTGGCTTTCTCGTCGGGAGGTAAAAGAGGAGAAGCCTTTTGGAGAGGCGCGCGGCGAGGAAGAGGAAGCCGAACACGCCCGGGCAGAAAAGAGCCAGCGGCTTAGCGCCAAGAACGGCGGCAGCAGCTGGCGGGCTAGCAGCGGAGTTGGTGGGTGGGACGTGTTGGATCAGTGGAAGCGAGAGGCAGCGACCTACGTGAAGCCCGGAAGAGGAAACCTTTTCCACGGACGAGCTTTTCAGGCGAGCAATGCCACCCACCCACCCCAACGAACGAACAGTAAAAGAACAGGAAGCAGAGAAGGAGCGAAGAAGAGAAGGGCAGCGGCGGGGAAGATGGGAGATGGGAACGGACGCGTGTTCTCACTCGCCCTCGCCTGTGACCTGTGACGGTGTGGCCACGCCCAAGGCGCAACAGGGATGTGAAAAAGATTCCCCCGGCTTGTCTACGACGAGGCCGGGCGCAACGCAACAAAGGAGGCACGAGCAAAACGAGACGCGAGAAGAAACCAACAGAGCGACGATGGATGGGGGAGGAAGAAAGAAAAACTAGAGCTCGAATCGCAATCATCATTTCTACGTAGTATCTCACCTCGCCCGCCTCAAAACCCTCGTCGCCGCTGCGGTCGTCGTCGTCGTCCCGCTCCCGGGGGTGGCTGGCGCGGCTTTTGGGGCGGGCGGGTGCGGCCACCAGCTCACGCCAAGATCCCGATCCTGCGAATGATTATATTTCCGGCGGGGCTTGTAGATGGGATAGGGTGGGTACACGGGACGAGATCGTGGAGCCGTATCGCCTAGTGCCCGGCGCCCTGCGCTGCTACCCACACGAGAGGACAAGCGGGCTTTAGCTCGTCTCCACTTCTCACTTCCCCACCACCCTCTCTGTGCCTATGCCTACGCTGGTCCGGGAGAGGGAGGGGGAGCGGCGGGGAAAGGCAAGCGTGATGTGACGCCGGCCGCTCACGGTGGCCGCCGGTACACTGACCGCGTACCGGTGGTACTGGAGCGCTACGGGTAGGAGGCACCGATCCGGTCAAATTAATGTTTTGGGCTGCTTCCTTTTACTGTCGCCTTGGCTCGGCTGTACTGCGCGACTGGACCAGCTTGGGCTTGATGCTTGTCTAGCACAACCAGCACGGCCCGTACAAGGAATATCTATAAAAACTGTAGTTACTGCCTGCACAAGTAATACAGTAATAACCCACCGTACTGAAGCTTCGCAGTTGCCGTGAATGAATATTGGCGCGAAATTGCTGGGCACATGATCTTTCATGCACCATTTGCGCACAATAGAACTTTGAAGCCACACGGATTACAAAAAGAGGCAATCCAATGGGTGTAGATTAGTTGTCGTGTGTGGATCGTCCCTGAACTCATAGTCTGCCTAGTAGCCCTCATATTGGCGTCGGTGGGAAAGGGAGAGGTGTTTGTTTGCAGTGCAAACGATTTGCCTCGTTTCAAACAAGTTGAATGCTGTGCTTTACAGCATCTCCAGCCGTTGGCCCTCTCAGGACGCATAAAAATTGCCCCCTGAGGGCGAGCCGGCGATACAATTGGCGCTGGGGGCGGTTTTGCGCACAGTCGTCGGCCCCAGCTCGCCCCCAGCCGCCGAAATTGGCTCATTTTTCAGCCCCATTTCGGCGAATAAAGGGCCTGTATGGGCGAGAATAGACCCATATTCGACGTGGTTCGTCGTGTCTCGGCATTCAATTATCAACATAATTTTTTTTCTTATCACATATTTCATCACAGAAAAATCAAATACTTCAACAAAATAGTACAACAACGAATAGTTCAATACAAATTATATAGTTCAACAAATAAAAACTCATATTTCATCACACGTCGCGCCCGGCGTCCCCCTTGAGCCTTCATAGGTGCTCAATCAGATCTTTCTGCAGTTGATGATGCACTTGTGGGTCTCGGATCTCCTGACGCATACTGAGATAGGCAGTCCAGGTTGCTGGTAGTTGGTGATCAACTTCGGCTAGAGGACCCTGCCTGTAGTATGGTTCAGTACCAAACACTGGGTCTTCTTGCTCGCTCTCGATGATCATGTTGTGCAAGATGACACAGCAAGTCATAATCTCCCACATTTGATCTTTCGACCAGGTCTGAACGGGGTACCGGACAACAACAAATCGAGATTGGAGCACATCAAATGCCCGCTCGACATCCTTCCTGCAAGCCTCCTGCATCTTTGCAAACCAGGCGTTCTTGCCTCCTGCTACAGGGTTTGAGATCGTCTTCACAAATGTCGACCATCTTGGATAGATGCCATCAGCTAGATAGTACACCTTGTTGTAGTGCCGCCCATTGATCTCGAAGTTCACCGGAGAAGAATGACCTTCAACAAGCTTGGCAAAGACAGGAGAGCACTGCAGCACGTTGATGTCATTGTGAGTTCCTGGCATACCAAAGAAGGAGTGCCAAATCCAGAGGTCCTGTGTAGCCACCGCCTCAAGTACCACACTGCAACCACCTTTGGCGCCTTTGTACATCCCCTGCCAAGCAAATGGTCAATTCTTCCATTTTCAATGCATGCAGTCGATGCTTCCAAGTATCCCAGGAAATCCTCTTACTGCATTCTGTGCTAGGATCCGAGCAGTGTCTTCCCCATTGGGTGTTCTCAAGTATTGCGGTCCAAACACTGCCACCACTGCCCAACAGAACTTGTAGAAACACTCTATGCTGGTGGACTCGGCCATACGCCCATAGTCGTCGAGTGAATCACCGGGAGCTCCGTATGCAACACTACAAAAAAATACACTTCTGTGATGATACGTGTTTGTCACAGTAGGTCGCGTTTTTTGTCATGCATGTACATCCATGACGATTTTATGACAGAATCAAGATAGTCATACATGTGCTGTCGTAAAAGTGTTCCATGACATTACCAAAATTATCATCACGAAAGTGTCCACTTCCATGACAAAATATCGCGCGTCACAGAAGTGCTTTCGTCAAGGGTGACCGACACGTGGCATCCACCGTAACGGAACGCCGTTAAGCTATCGGGTCCGGTTTTGGATCCGATAACCCGTTAACAACTCGGACCAATTGGGATTTTCTACGTGTAAAATCATAATTGGCCGCAGGAAACACGTGTTGCCTCACCGTTGGGACAGATGTCATCCACTCATTGGACAGGAGGCGCCTATGATAGGTCGACACGTGGCACGGCCCAAAAGTGGCCCATTCCGATGAAAAAGGCTGGCCCAGTAAAAATTAGCAGGCCGACCCATATAAGGCCTACTTGTGTCAGATCCATTTAAGCCCACGGCCCATACGAGATGTGCCAATTCGGCCCGTCAACGGCCCGTTAAAGATTTGACACCATTGCAGCCCATCGTCAGTTCGAGCCCATTAACAACCCGCTATATATTTGGGCTCAATATCGGCCCGATGAGATTTCGGCCTGTTAACGGCCCATTTAATGGATGGGCCAATTTCCAGGATGTACATCTTTCAGCCTTTTAGCGACCCATTTAAATGTTGGGCTAATTTTTGGCCCAGTGTGTCTTTCAGCCTGTTGACGGCCCATAAATCTGATGGGCCATTTGTAGTCGGACCTGAGTTTCGGCCTTTTAGCGGCCCATTTAAGTGTTGGGCCAATTTCTGGCCGGGTGTCACTTTCAGCCTGTTGACGGCCCATAAATCAGTTGGGCCATTTGTAGTCGGACCTGAGTTTTGGCCTTTTAGCGACCTATTTAAGTGTTGGGCCAATTCCCGGTCCTGTGTGCCTTTCGGCCTGTTAACAGAACATAAATGAGTTGGGCCATTTCTAGTCCGACCTTAGTTTTGGCCTTTTAACGGCCCATGCCCTTCATGGTCCAATACCAGTCCGGTTTCTCTTTTGGCATGCTAAAGGTCCACAACACAGTTGGGCCGTTTACAATACGACCTGACTTTCAGCCTCTTAGCGACCCATGCTCTTCATGGTCCAGTACAAGCCCGCTGTCTCTTTCGGCCTGCTAAAGGCCTACAGTATACTTGGGCCATATGTAGCCCAAACTTAGTAACGGTCTGTTAATGGCCCGTGAAATAAATTGGGGCCACCTGTTGCCCGCTTCGATGTGGGCCTGTTAACGACCCGGGAGGTAAGAGGGCCGACCATTAACTTTTGGCCTAGTAACGGCCCATTAACTTAATGGGCCCACTAAAGTTCATTCATGTCTTTAGGCCAAATTAGATAATTTAAGCCCATTACGACGAGCAATTATGCACAGGACCAAAACCGATAAAGCAAAGGTACGACATACAGGGAATAATGTTGCACATCCAGCATATATTGCAGGAAATTACATTCACTGGGAAATCAAAGATTGATGCGAGTGCAAATAAATGAGCAGAACCTAACCATCTACAACGTCACAATCTGCAACCTCAGCATAGATGACGCCCATAAGCATGTGGGCAAGTTCTTGCTGCTTTGCTACACTGTCTCTGAAAACATTGACCAGTTGTTGTGTCGCACGACTCTACACCTCTGATTCATCCACCATTTCCATCATTGCTTCAGCCATTAATTGGTTCACAAACATACATTTATTATGTTGCATTCGAGACAGAGGATACTAAACAGATTCAGATGGCGATTTTGGCAGGCTTGTATTATTGATAGTGGAGAGTGTCTCGACCACTGCATCATAACATAAATTAGGACGGGAACCAAACATATTAATCGTGAGTTATTGCCATATTACCTAGCCTAGATTTACTGAAAAGAAACAATGGGGTTGCCTTGCTGTTTTTAGAGTTTGTCTTCTTATCTTCAGCAGCCTGCACAAAATTAACACACTAGCATTGCTATCATTGGCCAAGCCAGATAATAGGAAAGCAACATTGACACAATGAACGTTTGGGCAACTACCCTACACCAAATTAACACAATATGGCATAGTTATCATCAGCCAGGTAAGGTAATATGAAAGCAACATTGACACAATGAATGAATGGGCAACCAGAGAAACACTACAATTCAGTAATATGCATGATATGAGATTGTACATTCATGCAGCTTAGTATGCAAAACTACCAGGCAGTTTTCCTTACAAAAATCAACATTGGCGCCTTTAACATTTTGCTACAACTAATTTTAGATCAGATAAAGGTTAGATTTACGCCGATTAACAAAATACATGCTGATGTAAAAATATAGTGATATACAACAGGTACTTACATCAGCATTGGAGCACAGAGAAATTCTGCAAGATATTTTCCTCGAATACGATCCCAATGGAGGAAGTCTTGTATCGTTTAACCTTATTTTCTAAAAGAGAGATGGGTAAGAAACATGTAGAAAATATGATCAGAATGCTATAAAATTTCATGATGCGAGGATACGCACACGCTTCTTAGAATGGAGTTGACATTCTTTTGCTGGACTAGAGCGGACAAGTTCTTTGGCTACTGGAATCCGCTTATTATCAGTGAGAGTTGGGTTTCTTCGTGCTGGAGCAGTATTTATGAAAAATGGAGTTGGTTTATTATCTCCTGGCGTTTGGATCTTTTGCAAAGGCCTGGTTTGTAACCCTTCAGATTCTAACATAGCCGTCTTCCCCTTGCATGCCTTATATAGAAGAATGGTGATTCAGTTATAAAACATGCTACAACAGAGATGGAATATGTACTGAAGAATAGAAAGGCATGACATATTGACATGTATTCCCTCCATCCGGAAATAAATGGATGGGTCTAGGCATATTTCAGTTCTAGATACATCCAGTTTTATCCATTTCTGCGACATTTAATCCGGACGGAGGGAGTATGATGTAAGAGCTCGGGATACGACAGGACAACACAGTAAAAAAACACTGAAAACCCACTGCAGAACCAAAGTATTCAAACCCACTGATATGAGATAATACACTCATGCAGCTCAGGATGCAAAACTATCAGGCAATTTTCCTTGCAAAAATCAACATTGTGGCCTTTAATCATACATTTTGCTACAACCAAATTTAGATCAGATAAATGTTGGATTCACGCCGATTAACAAAATACATGCTGATGTAAAAATATAGTGATATACAACAGGTACTTACATCTACATTGGAGCACAGAGAATTCCTGCAAGAATCTTTCCTCATAAACGATACCATTGCAGAAATTCTTCTATCTGTTAAGCTTATTTTCTAAGAGATGGGTAAGAAACATGTAGAAAATATGATCAGCATGCTATAAAATTTCATGATGCAAGGATACGCACACGCTTCTTAGAATTGAGTTGACATATTTTTGCTGGACTGGAGCGGACTAGTTCTTTGGCCACTGGAATCTGCTTATTATCAGTAGGAGTTGGGTTTCTCTATGCTGGAGCAGTATCTATAAAAACTGGAGTTGGTTTATTATCTCCTGGCGTTTGGATCTTTTGCAAAGGCCTTGTTTGTAACCCTTCAGATTCTAACATAGTCGTCTTCCCCTTGCATGCCTTGTATAGAAGAATGGTGCTTTAATTATAAAACATGCGACAACAGAGAGATGGAATAGGTACTGAAGAATAGAAAGGCATGACATATTGACATGTATTCCCTCCATCCGGAAAAAATGGATGGGTCTAGGCGTATTTCAGTTCTAGATACATCCTTTTTTATCCATTTCGGCAACATGTAATCCGGACGGAGGGAGTATGGTGTAAGAGCTAGGGATACGACAGGACAACACAGCAAAAAAACACTAGTTGAATGTAAAACTGTATGCTAGCGGAATATGTACAGAAATAACTAAGGCAACATACACGTGTATGATTGGGAAAACAAGATGGCATTGCAACAGAGCACTAGAACAACACTTCAATGTAAAAACATGGTATGGTAGACAGATGAAGTACATACTGATGAATAACAATGCGTAAGATATTCAGAAGCATGATGTCCATATTAAGCAGATGGCATTGCGATAGAGTAGAATGACAGTACTTGAATTTGAAAACATGTTATCATGAATGGAATAGGTACCGAAAAATAGGAAGACATGACATATTTACATGCATGATCAGCATGCTAAGCACATGGCATTGCAATAGAGTAGATACACTCCAGGACATTATATGCATGTTGTACCCATATCACAGGCCAAGTTAGAGCAAGGACCTTGTGGGGTGAAGAGGATTCATCATCTTTCGCCAAGTCTTCTGAAGAACTGCCTTTACATGTTCCATCATATTGGGTATCATTGACATCATGTCTATTGGCCTCTACATTGCTCCGTGAGGTTCTTGTGGATATATCAGTGTGTGCAATTATATCTGACATGCATGGAAGATAACTAGTAGTTAGATTTATGTAACGAGTGCCTGTAGGAGACGACATAAATAGTAGGACTGGGGTTAACTAGCAGCAACAGGTCTCATAAACTAAAGGGAGAACACAGATGAAAGCTACAGAATATGTATCGTTTGTACTCGAGATTAACTAGATGGCACACAAAAGTATGAAAGAACAACATAGGTAATACTAGAAGTGGTATAATACTATAATAACCACCCTATGGGATAGCATTGGCTGATGGATGATAACTATGGAATAGCATTACCTAAAGAACAAGTATCTTAGCTGAACTATGGAACAACGTTAACTCCTGAACAAGACCCATAAGAGATCAGCATGAATATACAGTGAAATGTGATGATCTATTTTCCATGCTTAGATGAATAACAAAGCCATAAATGTTGCACACAAGTAACATGAGGGTACAACCTATTTGGCTGCCATCCATAGGGGTGAGCATCATGTGCTGACTTGTCGATGGCCCTGCAGTTGTTGTGGCTGTCCATGTTGGGCACGCGCATTCGATGCAGGGAACTGTTGAGTGGAACTATAGCTCCCTTCTGGTGTATGCTTCCCTTGTTGGAGTAGCTGCGGTGAGTTGAAAGACGGTGTGTCTGAAGATGCAGATAACGCATAATGTTAAGAACGACATATCTCTTTGATCTGAAGAAATACACTAAGAGATCAACAACAAGGTACGAGAGTGGTCACACGTCTGTTGACTAAAGACTAAATTGGGGTCCCACGATTTTATTTTATTTTGGTACTGTCCGATCTACGCCGGATGGCTGGCCGTCTTGTGCCTCTCGGCTGACACTGTTCGGAATCTTTCCTGAAGAGCCAGCGACCAATGGCAGAGCAGTCTGCCTCCGCCGTCCGTGGCCCCGGCCAAAACCCCGCTCCCCGCCCCACCGCACTACCGTGGTTGCGCCGCCCTAGGGTGAATCCACAAAGGCTCCCCGTCATCCAGATCCGGCGGCGGCAGTACCTTCAACCCACGCAACTCTAAAAGATAGCCATCTAAGCGCTACTTCCACGGCAAACTTGCGGCCCCGCACCCTTATGTTAGACACCAGCCAACCGGCAACCTAGGAGCTCCGCCGCCTCGAGGGGTTCTGCTTCCCATCGGGAATCGATTGGCCCAGAATAAAAATTTAGACAACTGACGCCTAAATAAAGTGATTTGAGATGAGGGTGCGACCTATCTGGCGGCATGGTGAAGTAGGCAGGTCCAGCTGCCGAGTCGGTGAGGCCGGCGCGGTTGCGGTGGCGACCGGCGGCAGGGAAAGAGCGATGTCGCGACGGTCGACGGCTACGCGGAAGCAGCGCCAGGACTCTGGACGGATCCGAAGTTGGAGCCGCTCCGGCGCCGTGAACAATGGCAGGGGTGAATCGGCTCCGGTACGGTTCACGCGGCCGTCGTCGAGGCAGCACCAGCACCACGGAGTAAGAGGCACACGACCCAGTGCATGACGGCAAATGGACAGCGTCTCCGGCATTAGAGAGGAGGGCGGCTGTGAAATTGGTGCGGTTGGGGTGCCATGGAGGTGGGGCTGAGGTTTCGCGGCTCGGGAGAAGGGAGCTTCCCGGGGAGAAGGTGATTTGGCGCCCACGAGGTATGAATGGGGGCGGGCGGGGGGGGGGGGATTGTGAGGGGAGTGGAACCATGTCTTACGGACGCATTTGTTTGAAATGCGAGGGGGAGTTACAGTTCTACCCTTGCCTATAGGCTTCTCAGCTTGGGTCTGTGTACTGAGGGTCGGGATAGTAGAGTAACTTTGCTTCTCCTCAAATAGTGGGCGGGAGCGATTTCGGGCGAGGAGGGAGTGTTTGTTTTGAACTATAGTGGGCGCGAGCGATTTCGGGCGAGGAGAGCGTGTTTTGAAATAGTGGGCGCGAGCTATTTCGGGCGAGGAGAGCGTGTTTTGCCGACCATGGTTTATGAATTATTTGGCACATGTCATTTTGGCCGAGGAGAAGGCGCGCTTGGATGAAGTTACAAACCTACCCTCGATGTACAACGGGCCAATTGATGCGCGTCCCACATAGGACGGTAATTTCGCGTCTCCCATTTATTTGCTCGGGCGAATTCCACCGAGCAGAGAGGATGTTTAACGGTTCGTTCAAATTTTGGGAAAACGAGCATCCACGTCTACCTTACCAAGTCGATTCAGATCAAATTTTGAAATATTAGCTTGCCACTTCTTTTTTAGATGGAGAGACGATGCTCGGGAGTAATGTGTTTTTACATGCTCGTTGCTAGCGATTTACTATATGACAAATAGTTGACCCACTCAAAAACGCGAATCAAACACAAAATGAATATCTCGATTCAATGAAATAGCTCGTTCAGTAGGTCAAAATAGTGAACTAAATCCAAAATTGAACACCTCAATCGAGTAGCTTGTTGTACAGTATTATAGTACTCCATGAACATGTTGAAAGTCAAATTAATGAAATTGTTTGATATACGCATATATCCGTTCATGTGTGGATTGCAGACAACATGTTCTCCAATTTAAATATTTGAATGCAAGTTTATATCGAAACATGGTTTATATCAGTCTTTGATGCATAAAACGCGACCTCCCCCTCTCCCGGACTCCTGTTCTCTCTCTCTCTCTCTCGCCGACAATCTTCAATTCTGCCGCACGCATCCAACACAAAAACCTTGTTGGTCCCTCTCCCTCTCTCTCCATCTCTCTCTCTCTCTCTCTCTGTGTGTGTGTGTGTGGGGGGGGGGGTCTTTCTAGTTCGCATGCATATATACACCATCTATAGGTCTCTCTCGCACACTATGTATGATACTATAGCTAGTCCAAGCTAGATATCTTGGGTACACTCATCGTACGCAGACAAATTCCTTGGCTCTTTGCCCGTAACTCTCTCACGCACCACTATGTCGTCTCGGAGCTCTTCCCCCTCTCTCAAACTCTCCATCCACCTGGGTCACACATACACATGCATATCTCACTCGCACTTGATAGGCCCATCTAAAGCTCTATCTCTCCCCCTCATTCTCTCCCATCTCACACGCGCACACACACAATCTCATGCCCAGCTAGCCAAGTATGATGGTCTCTCACTCAATTGTAGGCACACACAGTCCCCCCTATATGTATATGACTAGCTAATCTTAGTCACCATCACAAACATGTGCATGGTCTATCTCGATTTCTCTCGGGGCATCTTTCTATCGCGCACGCACTCCCTCGATCTCCCACCCATATAGTCCCCTCACGATCTCGACGGGATCTCTCTATCACAAACACACCCTCTCTCCCTCCCCATGCGTCCATGCCATCCATGTGTCCCTCTCTACCTTTGTTCCTTGTTGGCCAGACCTCTATTGGACATGTGCTACAGGGGTGTCTCTCTCCGTTGCAAACAATCACACACTAGCTATCTTCGTGTATCTCCTCGCCTCGCTTTTCCATCTCGGAGATGCATGCGTGATATGTTCGCATAAGAAACGAAAAAACACACACTCTCTCTAATTTATCGTTTGTTGTCACTTTCTCTTTCACACACATACTCTTTTTGCACACTTACTCATTCTCCTTCACACGCACTTGATCTGTCTCGACTGAGGCACTCTCCTCGGTCCATAGCATATAGATTTATTGAAAAGTCAAACATCACATAGTTTGACTATGTACGTGGAGGAAACGAATTACATCTAGTACGGCAAACATATACCATTAGATTCACCATGAGATGTAGTTTTGTATGATGTATCTTTGGTATTGTAGATATAAATAACATTTGCGTAAACCTGATCAAAGTTTCCAAAGTTTGACTTCTAAAAAATTTACATGCACAGCATTATCGAGCGGATGGAATATCTCTTTCCCCCTCTCAGCTATGTGGCGCACCACTCAGCCTTATCGGGGCTCCTCAATCTCTCTCAAACATTATTGGTCAGTTTGCTTCGTGACCTAACCCTCATGCCTTGATGGCCGGTACTATCTGGTGTGGACGTGAGATGTAAAATATTTCTGCCTGGCCAGGCTTGTGTGGTGCTGAAGCGTTTGGTTCATGCCTAGGCCAGGCAAAGCATCAACGTCCCATCAATCAATCCATGCATCAATTATTTAATGCTAATATCCATCCATGTTTCTGTTAGCCTCGTGGCCACACAACCAGGCACGGCCAGGCGTTCGAAATCGGTCGCCTGGGCCAGGCTACTTGCAGTGTCTGGAGTTCAGCCAGGCTAATTAAAGTGCAAGGGAACCCAGGCCAAGCGGGCTTTCTTTTTCACAGGGTAGCAACCAAACAAGCGTGCATGAAATCCAGCCACAACCCCAGGCCAGGCAAAAGATGCTCAGGACGCAAGCCAAACTGGCCTTATATCTCCCTGGTTCACACATACACATGTCTCGCTCACTCTATACATATAGACCCATCGAACACTCTCCGCCCTTGTTCTCTCTCCATGTGACACGCACCCCCCTAAGTACCATAATCCCTCACTCCATCATAGGTGCAAGCACTCCCCCCTCCTAAGTATGATTATCTCTTACTAGCCGTCAGGAACACACGTATTGTCTCCTTCCATCCATACGTCTATCTCGATATCTCTCGGGGCATCTTCTATCATGCACACACCTTGTCGCTCGATCTCCCACCCATCTAGTCCCATCACGATCTCCAGGGGATCTCTCTGCATTTTCTCCGTACGTCTTTCTCGACCTCTCTCCCTTGTTTGTCAGACCCCTCTTGGCACGTGCTAGGGGTCTTGCTCTCTCGGTTCCAAACAACCACACACTATCTCCTCACCTTGCCTCCGTTGTCGAAGATGCATGTGTGATATGTTTGCATAAGACACACACGCTTTTTCTCTACTTTTATTGTGTGCTGTCCATGTCTCTTTCACACACGCACACACAATTTTTTCACTCTCTCTCTCTCTCTCTCTCTCTCTCTAGTTAGGGACTCTGTCACGTCCATAATCATATGGATGTTTTGAAAAGTCAAACCTCAGAAAAGTTTGACCAGGTATATGTGGAGAAAAACATTTACATCTGGAACGATCATTAGATTCATCACAACATGTACTTACTTCATACTACCATTTATCTTTGGTATTGTAGATATAAGTAATTTCTTTATAAACTTGGTCAAAGTTTCAAAAGTTTGACTTAAAAAAAATGTTGGAACTACATTATCGAACGGAGGGAGTAGCTCTTTCTCTCTCTCTCTCTCTCTCTGCTATCTCTCACGGGCCTCCCCTCTCACTCGAACTCTCTATACCGACGGATTATACGCTCACTTTGTCAGCGTATAGCTCCGTATATTGTTTAGTTGACTGGTCAACCAATCCACATGCTACCTTGTCAGCTCGTGTTTTGTATCTTCGTGTGCTGGCCCATGTGGCAGTGGGTGAAAATAAGTAAACTAGAGGCCCATCTGACACAGGGTGTAGTAAACAAAGTTGAAACCACTCGGGGTAGCACCCCGCATGCTAGTAAATTGAGGGCGCATTGAGGACAAACTTCTTGCGCGTGAAGGACGCACTCGCGCACAATTCACCACTGCGCGGTGGCATGCACAGAAGGACGCACTCGCGCACACCTAGCACACAACACACACCAACACACATGTACACTGGCATTGCCGCTGGTTGAGATGGACGGCGAGGCAACCAACAAGCGGAGGCGGCTCGAGCCAAAACCGCATCCGGCGAGCCTGGACTTCATCAGCAGCCTCCCTGACGACATGCTGCTCGTCATCATCGGCCTCCTCCCCGCCAAATCTGTCGTGCGGACCGCCCTGCTCTCCCGGCGGTGGCGCCCCCTCTGGCGCTGCGTCCCCCTCAACCTCACCGTCGACAGCTGCCTCTGCGACGGGGATTGCAAACGCATGGCCATAGTCTCCAAGATCCTTTCATCGCACCCTGGGCCAGCCAGACGCCTTGACATCCGCATGTTCAGTACCAACTGCAAGGTCCAACCCAAGTTCGAGGAGTGGTTCTTATCCCCCGCCCTAGATCAGCTCGAGGAGCTCAACTTTGAAGTTGGACGATGTCGCTCTCTGCCGCCGTCCGCGCTCCGCCTCACGCCAACACTGCGCTGCGCAGCTTCAGCTCCTGCTATCTTCCCCAGGTTAATGCCGCGCCCGCCCTTCTTCTCCCTCAACTCAAGCAGCTCGACCTCTTCGACATTGTCATCTCGAAGAAGGCTATGGAGCACCTGCTCCGCAGTTGTACTGCGCTCGAGTACCTTCGTCTTGAGCAGATCCACGGGTTCATTAGCCTCCACATCGCCTCGACGAATCTCCTATGGATTTATGTGTCTTGCTGGCCCCGCAATAAGACATCAATTGGGAAGAGATCACTCCAGCTGTTCCACATTATGGTCATTGAGAATGCGCCTTTCCTTGAGAGATTGCTTGTATCGGATCTAGAAGGTCCAACAAAAATCAGGGTCATTGACGCGCCGAAATTGACAGCGTTGGTGTACTCGTCTGCCAAATTCTTCGAACTCTTTATTGGATCCGTAATGTTAAGGTACATCACTCATCTTCTTCTCCGTCTTCTTGAAATTCACATTTTTAAATTTCTTCTTGATGTATTTATGACCGTCTTCCAGAAAATGATTCCCACAAGCTTGACCCAGTCCATGCGCACAGTGAAGATCTTAGCACTAAAATCTATCAGCCCCAATCTGGATCAAGTTGTTGGATTCCTTACATGCTTTCCGTGCATGGAGAAGCTACTCATCGAGGTGAAACTTCTTTCCTATAAATAAACGGTAATCACAACGTAGCTCAATTTTTTCGTAATTTTCCCAAATTACGATGACAAGTGTAGTGTTCAAAACTGCATCTACGCACTGCACCGAAAGAAATGTTTTTAGTATTTTTTCTCACGTGATCACCTGCATCGTTTTTATGCTGTACTACTATAGTAGCCTAGACTAGTCCTAGTGGAAAGTAACTTAGACTACTCCAGTAACTCTATGGTTACCCTAAGACCAAGTACTACCTCCGTCCTGGTTTACTCTTCCAATTTTGTAGTATCAAAGTTTGACCATAGATTTAACTGACAAAATGTTAATGCATGTCACTAAGAACTATATCGTTGGATTCGTATTTGAACATAATTTCAAATGGTGTAATTTTTAGTGACATGCATTGGCATTTTCTTAGGTAAATCTATGGTCAAAATTTTATACTAAATACAAGGTTGTATTCCCTCCGTCCGAAAATTCTTGTCTTACATTTGTTTAGATACGGATGTATCTAACACTAAAATGTAACTAGATACATCCGTATTTAGAAAAATTTAAGACAAGAATTTTGGGACGAGGGAGCAAAAGTGGACTATGTAGGCCAAAACATGTGCCAAATTCACTTGTGATGCATTTGGCGTCGATGCCCCTCCATTGCTCACCTGGTGCCCCAATCTGGATCACCTACTTTGCGCCGGTGCCAAATTAACTCACGCAATGAAAAACACTGCGTGGGAGAGAGAGGACTGAGGCAATAAAAAAACACTTGTTTGGGAGAGTGAGAGGCTGGTATAGTTGGTTTGATTGATTTGTTTATACATGTGGGTCTGTGTGCACAGCGGTGCCAACTCTCTCATATCGCGAGAGCAGTGCCAAAATCTTTTGATTTGACATCGATGCGTATTATGTGGCATACTTTTGCGAAATATGGCATCGGCCACATAGTGGAAGGCAACAAATGCCCAAGCTCTTCACGTGCTCCTAGTTAAATGAGAGGAAACAGAAAGAGAAAGAGAGAGAGAGAGAGAGAGAGAGAGAGAGAGAGAGAGAGAGAGAGAGAGAGAGAGTGAAAAAATATCACTAGCCAGCCAACCCTATGGTATGAGCGAATGATATTGGTACCTCTTGATGACACAACAATCTTATGCAGCCAGCTGCTCTAATATGTTCTCTTCTTTTGCAGATAAAAAATGACCGAAAGTGAAAAATGTGCTGCACTATAACAATCTCATAGAATGCCTTGATCTCCATCTTACAGAAATTGATTTGATCGACTACCGAGGCATCACATCTGAGATTAAATTGGCCAGGTTCTTTGTTCTAGAGGCAAGTGTGCTCAAGGTAATGAGGTTTGTCGTTCTCTAGCGCAACAATGAATGGCGTGCTGATCACCGCAAACGTCTAAGCCTAAATGACAAAGTCTCCGCAGAAGCTGAATTTGTTTTTGAAACATCAAGTGGCCAGAGACTCGAAAACTTATTTGCCCATTAGTGACTTGCCAGGGCGGTGGATTTTAGTTTGTACGATAATGCTGCATCCACCTAAAGTAATGAAAGTTCTTACGTAAAATTCCTAGTAATTCCCTCTTCGTAGGTGCAGCATTACTCCTAACATTTGTAATATCAGTTTGAAACTTGCAATATTGCCGTGTCCTATTCCTGCGTTTTCAAAATCCTGCAAATCAAATAGGTCCTGAGTTGGTGATGATGTTGTGCCACCCATCTTTCACCAATAGCCGTCGGATATAGATCTGACGCATACAAACCAAGCTTCTCCATTTTTGCAAAAATATGCCCGCACTTGTTCCCTATTTACAAACAACTCCTTGTCTCTCACAATCAGCCTTATCTCCTCCCCACCACATCTAGAAGGCCGTGGAAAAATCTGGCGCGATGGCCGTTGTCGGAGCCGTCCACCCCCAATCTTGGTGTTCCGTGCAATGCACGGGCATCTAGGCACGGGAAATTATGTCGAACAGGGCTAGTTGTAAGCAGGCTATCTCTACAGCCATGATGATAGTGACTGCATACGGTGAGGCTAACTATGGTATGCCGAACACGGCGCCTATACTCAGGTGTCATCTCCGGCGCAGGGTCTTGTCACTTCACTGTGAGGAGCAGCACGTAATAATTTGACCAACGGGTAGTACAGTGCTAGTACTCCTACTACTACATTGGTAGTACTACTACTAGTACTAGTAGCACCACCGTCTGTATTTAGGAGTACTACCACGTCCATCTGGATTTTAGTATTTAACTAGCAATATCTAGTAATGCATTTCACAAAAAATGTACTGCTCCCTCTCTAAATAAACACATGGTGTTTTATTCATATCGGCGAGAGAACTTAATGTTTTTTTGCTAACTAGAGTACTAATAGGATTACATGCAATGAACTAAACACTGCATGTCATGTTTGGTAGTCTCAAGTCATTGAAAGCATGCACGGCCCACATCTCTCATTGGTTGATAAGTCACGAAATAAGAAACAAGGAGGGAGTTAATGCACCGTGCCTAAGTATTTTGGGATTATTTGATTTTCGTAAGGTGACTTACACAACATTTTTGTTTACATGCATTAACATTTTATTAGTTAAATCAAAGGTCAAAACTTGGCGCAAAATGCAAAGGGGACCAATAAACCAGTAAACATCAAACTACTCTCATTTGGCCCCAGCTAGAGGTCCGGTGAGATGACTATACTGCACCAGCACGGAGGGGGACGCAGCTTCATTGACTTACGGCAACTTCCTTTGGGTGAATGACATGTGGGCCCAGGGCGTGGCTGGCCCACCTATCATACAGCCAAAGGCAGGTGCAGTAGAGGGCCGAGGAGTAGTACGAAATCCTACGCACCTACGCACGCTAACCAAGGGCAAGAGTGATCACTCGAATCGCAAGATCAGTTGACTAGAAGCTAAGCTAGACCCATGGAGGCGATGAGCACGAGCATCAGCCGGCTGTGCCAGATGGTCCACGACGCCAGCCTGCAGCCCGACACCAAGGAACGTCTCTAGGTAGTATTGCTTGAGGCCGCCAGGGCGAGGGGCCGCTTGGACGACAGCTTCGTCTCCTTGTTCGACGAGGTCCTCGTCGGTTTCCTCGACAAGTTCACCGTCGTCAAGAAGCTTGCGGACGACTTTGACGTAAGCCTCCAGCCGACGCGCCCAGGCTCTACGATGCCCGGCACTCTCAACGGCCACTATGGTGACAACCTCTTCGACGCACTGGTGGCCCTGCGACTGCCCGCCGTCGCGCCAGAGAATGTCCACCTCAAGGTCGCGCTCGCCGCGCAGCGCCTGGCGAAGCAAGACACCATCGACATAATCACCCATGTCTACGCGCAAATCGTCCACAAGGACTACTACATGCAAGAGGAGGACGATAGGACGCTGGCCTTCTTGGACCGCAGGGCAACCTTGGACGGCACTGTTCAAAAGCACGTTGAGCTCACCGCCAACGCCGCTGCTCCTCACACGTCGGTTGGTGACCCGGCGTACTAGGGCGTGAGGATGTCATTGATGGATCCGTATGTATTTTTATCTTTCCATCAAATCCATGTAGTAGTATATGATACTACAGTAATTATCTTACCTTTCGCATCAACTTCATAATTTTCGTACGTACTCCATGCATGAAAGGCGCCAGAACCAGACTTCTCATTACTCTAGGAAAAATCATTATTTTCTATCTATCGGTCGCGCCATGGAGCAGAACCAAATTTTACAAGTTACGAGTTCAAAAGGAAAAGCCTGCCGTGTTCGTGTCGCACCCCCACACGGTTGGTCCGGCACGCCGCTCAAGCGGGAATGCGTGCGGTGTTGCATTTTCACTTACAAGTGGGACCGCAGTTGAGCAAACCGACTATCAACAAACCCCCACCCTGCCCACCGCGCGATGGCTGAGAAAACAGGAGGAAGAAGAGATGGCTGTAGCACGGACTCCAAGAAAATTGGTGTCGGATGGGACTCGTGTGGCTGGCGTGTGCCATACTGCTAGACGTGAATGCTAGTTATGGCCCATGCCACCCCACTATATCGAGCCTATATCGAGGTACGTAGAACAAATTTCCTGCAGTCTGTGCTCAGCCCTCCTCTATCTCTCTTCTCAGCCAGCCAGCGGACGTGCGGAGCCCATCGTCTGTTTGCTCACATGCGGCCCCACATGTCAGTGAAAACGCAAGAGGACCCACTGAACCTGCACATCTTTCACCATGACGTGCTGGTGATGAAAAACAAATCCAATAAAGATCTTCGGTGGCCGCTTTTGGAGTCACTCAAGAGTAGGACGGTTCTATTTTTTGTTTAACCCAAGATGCACATCTCGCAGCTTCAACTACCACTCTATTTTCTTTCATGACACGACCTGGATGCTGGATGTCCCACGTGTCGGCAAAAGGAGGAAGAACCCGACCAAATCTTCGGTTGTGCTCTCGGATTAGACTAGTTGTGCTAACTTAAAATTTTTATTGTGTACTCCCTCCGTTCCAAAATACTTGACTTCCATTTGTCCAAAAATGGATGTACCTATATACTAAAACATGTCTAGATACATATATATTTTGACAAATAGAAGGCATGTATGGTGCAACGGAGGGAGTAGAATGGATGCAAGTTTTTGTATTGGGAAGAAGAGTACATCCATATATTGATAGAGAGCAATTTAGTAGATGTTCTATCACTTTTAGCTAGCACAGAGGCTAGAGATGAGATTAGTGCACTTGTTGATACTCCTACTAGAATAGAGGCTAGACATGAGACTAGATGCGAGGAAGCAACGTCTACTTCTTTACACTTGAAGAAGAAAGAAGCACGCAAGATCGAGCCTCCGTAGATCAACAATGAATGCATTGAGAAGGCACTAATCCAACTTATAGGAGTAGTAAAATGTATTCTTGTGGTTCTTGTTTTCGTTGGTCTTGCTTTTCTAGTCAAAATTATCGTTGGAGTTCATGCAAAACGGAGGTCCGTTTGGGGTCGTGCATTGGAGTTGGCCTTACAAGTGGGACCGCAGTTAAGGAAACTGACTATCGGCAAAACCCCACCTCGCCCGCTGCGTGATGGCTGAAGTTAGAGAAACGACGAGGTTGAAGAGATTGCTCTAGCACGGACTCCAAGAAATAATATGGTGTCAGATGGATGTCGTGGTGTTGGCGTGTGCCGTACTCCTGGACGTGAATGCTTGTTCTGGCCCATGCCACCCTACTACTCCTACTACTTACTCCTTCTATATAGTACTAGTATCGAGGATTCGAGGTGCTGGTTACGTACATCGAACACATTAACATATGGCTACAGTAAAAACACCCGCCTAACGCGCGAAGCATGTGAAGCTAGTAACAATAGTGTACTACTATTGTTGATTGGCCTCATCCGATAACCTGTTGCAATGCACGTAAAGTTATGTATTCGGAAAATATTTTTTTGCCTCGTCGCACCACTCACTCAGAGAAGCGACTCGAAAGCCATTCTTAAATTTAGTAAGTTTATCACATGCATATCATTTTATTACATACAACAGGTCATCAACCCACATCGACAACGAGGATACATTATAAATACTAAAGTTTTCACCACACAACAAATAACAAGCAATGAAATGAACTTCAACTCAACCATTCCTCGGCCTTGGAAACGCTTGCTTTGAACCACAAGTGATTCTCTGGGATGGGCCATCCATTGTCGATCTGGAGACCAATGCAGGACTGATCATCCAGGCTGAAGCGGCCTACTGTATCAGTACCAGGGTAGGGAACCACCCAAATGTCCGAGGTATAGACACAGTTGCTTCTCATAATTGGTACTAGTAACATTGTGTCAACAACAGTTGGATCGCCTTTCACCATCATCGGATAGTTTTGTCCAAGGAAGAGCGATTTTTCTCCAAGACTATCAATTCTGTACCAGGGAGAAGGAGTTGGCGCTAGCACACTAGTATCCATCCCGAATACCATGCAACGGGTGTTGGAATAGGTCCAGAGAGTGCGACCATGGGAGACTACACCTGCTTCCTTAGCAGGAACATCATCAGTGGGCTGTATACACACAAGAAGAGGTGATCCATCGGAATTAGTTGCCAAGCGCCACAGAGTATATGGGCGCTGCTCGTCCTCATGCTCGTGATCATCACCATCGTCATCTCCCCCTTGGTTATAAACTTTTTCAAGTATAGGTGGTGGGATGTTCATAGGACCTTGGAAACACAAGAAGAAGGTTAATTAGTAAAGGGAAACTTGCTAACCCGCATGCATGTGGATGAAACAATTATAATTATGGTGGAAGACAAACGCACATAAACTACTAGGATCCCATGCAAAAATAGTGCCACGAGTGGTGGCAGCAAACACAAGGCCCTCGTATTGAATTGCATCACAGTAATCATCCGTGTACAGAAACTGATTTTTGAGCAATACCATCGAGTCAACCCACCAAGGACAGCAACAAGCTTGTCGAAGATAGCAACAACTTCATAGTTGTTGTAATTCCAAGAGCGGTTGGGAACTCGACAAAATTGCTATCTTCCGTAGAAGACAGTCACCATGATCGTATTTGAACTTGCATACAATACCGGTGTGCTCAACCTCTGGGCAGTCTGCTGAGATTTTTGGAAGTGGAACCCGGTCACGAGTGTACACATTCACAAGTTCCCACTCGCAGTTGGACCCAATGTAAACAACCCAATCTCCATTTGCGCCCGCCCAAGCCTTGCCCTCAAGCGATGGCATCTTAACATCATATGTATCATTATCAAGCGGCATCAACTTGCACAGGGCGAGGCCTCCGTCGTGCCGGCACCAGTCATCAGGGTCACGGCGAAGAAGATAGGGGAGATCAAACCGCTCCTTGACTCTTGGGTTCCTTGTAATGATGTTATTAGTTGAGTCGAGAATGGGCTTGAACGAACCTGCCATGCTAGCCGAGGTGATGACTTCGCACCGATCAATGAGTTCCTCCACCACGTCATCTTTCAGATCGGGGCAAGAATAACGGGGTCGTTTCCGGCCTGTTCCCTTCATGGAGAAGACGATCGAACAATGGCAGGAGAAAGGGTGAAGGGCTGAAGGAAAATGGAGGAGGGAGAGGAAGAGCGTGCGACAGTAGTTCCAAATCGAGAGGGAAAGGCGAAGAGTCGGTGGACGGTTGCGAGTTTGCCACGGTTCACGAAGAGGCGCCCCGGCCTACACATCCGTTCGGAAATACTCCTACCACTCGCCGTCGTCTCACTGATATGTTGGAACGGGACCACATGTCAATGAAACATTGTGTGTAATTTCTCATGCAAAATGCGATCTGGCCGCGTTGGCCCGAAGTGCCGCATTGGTTATCGACCTTTATTTTTTTAATGGCGTGCCGATCAGTTTTGAAGCACGACTAACTAGTACTGTACGCAGAGAAAATATAAACTACTCTACCACTACTCCACCTCCAGTACTAGTAGTATAAAAAAGATATATAGGTTGGAGCTTCAGTGCTTTCTTGCTAAGGGCTGCCCACTTGCTTCTCACACTACCACCCTCTCTCCAGATCTAAAAAAGACGACCCCTCTCTCCCTCCTCACCGGTGGTCACAGATCTGCCGGGAAAGAAAAGGACGTGCATCGTTGACGCACTCGTCGTCGGCGAGCGAGGTCACGCACTGACGACAAGGCCGTCCTCTCAGACCTAGCACCCGCGCGGGATGGCCTCCGTCCCCAAGCTCGCTGCCGTAGTGTGTGCGGAGGACAACGACCACGAGCGAAGCCACTTCCCGCCGACCCTCAGGTATGCTACCTCTTTTCGAACCATAACCTTGTTCTATTGCTCCATCTGCCACGTCGTTGCATGTGGATCTTTTTCCACTCCACCATCTTCCCAATTTGCTATCCTCTGCTCTGCTGGCCACGCAGACGAAAACCATAATTTGCACTATTAAAGGAAACCCTATTTCATGCAGACTAATCCATGTCTGGGTTGAATAAGGAAAGGAAGGGAGACTGTACTGTCCAAGAGAGTAGGCATCGAACCCGCATCTAGGTTGAAAAGGGGAAAATCAGTAGCTAAGGAACGAGTCTCGTGTCTCTTGGTTGAAGAAGGGTAGAAAGGCATGACAACGCAATAGAGAATGACCAGGTCGATCGGTTTGTTGTCCTCGCATAGGAAAAAGGTGGCTAACGAGAATAAAAATGGGACATAATCCACATATGTTGCCTGGATATTTGTTGCTCTGGGCAACCATACCTCCCTCACCACTCTGCGTTCGTGGAGGTACATCGTACTGGTGCGCTGCTACCTCTTGAGCACTGCGTTGGATTTCCTTGAAGAGGAAAGGGTAATGCAGCAGAGTAGAGTAAGTATTTCCCTCAGTTTTTGAGAACCAAGGTATCAATCCAGTAGGAGGCTACACGCAAGTCCCTCGTACCTACACAAAACAAATTGCTCCACGCAACCAACGCGATTAGGGGTTGTCAATCCCTTCAAGGTCACTTACGAGAGTGAGATCTGATAGAGATGATAGATAATATTTTTGGTATTTTTGGTATAAAGATGCAAAGTAAAATAAAAGGGAAAAGTAAAAAGCAAAGCAATAATAAAGTGATGGAAGATTGATATGATGAGAATAGACCTGGGGGCCATAGATTTCACTAGTGGCTTCTCTCAAGAGCATAAGTATTCTACGGTGGGTGAACAAATTACTGTTGAGCAATTGACAGAATTGAGCATAGTTATGAGAATATCTAGGTATGATCATGTATATAGGCATCACGTCCGAGACAAGTAGAACGACTCCTGCCTGCATCTACTACTATTACTCCACTCATCGAGCGCTATCCAACATGCATCTAGAGTATTAAGTTCAAGAAAACAGAGTAACACCTTAAGCAAGATGACATGATGTAGAGGGATAAATTCATGCAATATCATAAAACCCCATCTTGTTATCCTCGATGGAAACAATACAATACGTACCTTGCTGCCCCTACTGTCACTGGGAAAGGACACCGCAAGATTGAACCCAAAGCTAAGCACTTCTCCCATTGCAAGAAAGATCAATCTAGTAGGCCAAACCAAGCTGATAATTCGAAGAGACTTGCAAAGATAACCAATCATACATAAAAGAATTCAGAGAAGATTCAAATATTGTTCATAGATAAACTTGATCATAAACCCACAATTCATCGGTCTCAACAAACACACCGCGAAAAGAAGATTACATCGAATAGATCTCCATGAGAGAGGGGGAGAACATTGTATTGAGATCCAAAAAGAGAGAAGAAGCCATCTAGCTACTAACTATGGACCCGAAGGTCTGAGGTAAACTACTCACACTTCATCGGAGGGGCTATGGTGATGATGTAGAAGCCTTCCATGGTGGATTCCCCTTCCGGCGGAGCTTCGGAACAGGCCCCAAGATGGGATCTCGTGGATACAGAAGGTTGCGGTGGTGGAATTAGGTTTTTGGCTCCGTATCTGATCGTTTGGGGCACGTAGGTATATATAGGAGGAAGGAGTACGTCGGTGGAGCAAAGGGGGGCCCACGAGGCAGGGGGGCGCGCCCTAGGGGGGCACGCCCTCCACCCTCGTGGCCACCTTCTTTCTTTCTTGACGGGGGGTCCAAGTCTCCTGGATCATATTCGGTGAGAAAATCACGCTCCCGAAGGTTTCATTTCGTTTGGACTCCGTTTGATATTTCGTTTCTTCGAAACACTGAAATAGGCAAAAAATAGCAATTCTGGGCTGGGCCTCCGGTTAATAGGTTAGTCCCAAAAGTAATATAGAAGTGGAAAATAAAGCCCAATATGGTCCAAAACAGTAGATAATATAGCATGGAGCAATCAAAAATTATAGATACGTTGGAGACGTATCATGCGCCCACTGTCCGAATGGGCCTCCCATGCTCTTATTGCCACTTTTTTTGCTGTTAGTATAACACCAGCAGTCAAGTCAAGCAATGCTACTGCTAAAGTGATGCCACATTTCACTAATGCCGCTCTCAGTCTAATGCCACCAAAAAATTTAAGCAATGCCATTTAATGTCACTGGATTATTTCAGGGGTAGCTGTTGATTGTGGATGTATTAAAGATTTTTCTGCTAAGGCATTCTAATGTTGTTGCATAGCCAGTATACCAATGATGAAACTTGTTACTACCTTCAGATTTTTGCACTGTTAATGCTTATAGATTACATACCTCACTTTCATGAGATAAGTTAATTTTTTTGTACAGTGTCACCAAAATGCCAAGGCGCTGATGTCATTTTATTTTGGTTAAACTGCACAGACAATTATGAAGACAAGAGGAAAGGTCAAGAGTGGGCACCTCCTCCTCCGGCTATTCTCTTGATTCGTTCGATCAAGTTTTTATGTTTGATCGATTATCAAGATTGGGATAACAATTTTTAAGGTCCCCCCACGAGTTCGAAATGATATTTACCTTGGAGGTACATGGTTTGCAATTTTTTATACTGTCATTAGTTAATAATGCTAGTTACCTTCAGACTTTCGTATTTGGTTTAATGCTCATGCACAGCTAGTATACCAATGCTGAAACTTGTTACCTTTACATTTTGTATTGTTAATTCTTATAGAAACCTTCCAGTGCTAGAGTTTATTGAAATCTGTTCAGTAAAACCATTGTACTGTACCCTGTAATAAACTAACTACTCTACTGTTGCACTAGCCACTGGATTAGTGTATATTTGTAGTATTCGAATGGTGTTGCATTAACATATGGACATAAATAAAGTGTGGCAAGCTTTCCCAGATATGTGATCAAGAAGACTACTACCTGTTTTTCTAAATACTAGACGTTTGGGTACTTTAAATTGAACTGCGAAAACGTCTCATATTAAGGAACAAAGGGTGTAGAGTTCACTCAAATTATCCCGGTAAAGCTAGTCACACCTTTGTTAAAATTAATGTTCATTATGTTATCGGAGGAGGTCTGTATGTTTGTCTCTAATGCCTGTTGACTACATACCTGACATCATGATGTAATATTAACTCATTTCCTTTTGTACAGTGTCACTGAATTGTCAAGGCGGTGATGGCATTTTACTTTAGTAGAACTGCACAAAATTTGCTTAAAAGAAGAGGGAAGGTAAGGAATGGCTCAGTTTTTCAGAAAAAACTATGTATGCCTTCGTGACATCAGCCATTGTTGCTTTATTTATTCCTTCAAACATGTGGTTAGAAACAGTCTTGCTACCTTTTCCCATTAAGAAATTGGAATGCTTATATTTGTAAGTCTATGCTTCAACTAGTGCCACTTTTAGATTAATTAGACTTTCAATATCTATGCAAATAGGGATGCTCGATTTTAGTGGAACTGCACAAAAAGTCCAACTGGTTCAACATTAGGAGCATGCTCTTTTCTAAACCTTTATATCCAATTGGTGGCACTATGAGTTGTTCATTACGAAGGTACATGGTTTGCTACTATCTTGCTACTCTTTTTGTACTGTCATTAGATAGTAATACTAGTGGTTTGCATGTGAATTTATTGGCAGGGTGGACCTACATTGGAGGTGCAGGACATGATTCAATGATTGGATGCTCAATTTCGGTTGTATCGATTTCACCTCTTCCATCACTACGAACATGGATATCCTTGGTCTGATGAAGAATAGGCGCTATATTTCTGCTCTGAACCAGCAAATCAATTCAGTATGAAATTGTCTAGGGCAAAACATAACTGTATCAGATTGTCCAGTGCAGAACATGACAGATGCTAAGCGGAAGAGACATGTTTAAACCGAAAATACAAGGTGTGGTATATCTTTACTAGCTGCTTGATATTTGTGCAGACAGAGATGTCTGCCCATTGCTATTTGGCAAACAAACAAAGTGTCCGCAATTTTGGTTGAACTGCACAAGAGAATAGTATAGTCACTGCATGCAATGCCATTCGAAAATAGACACAGAAAGATTGGATAGTCACTTTATGGACTGCAGAAAAGTAGTACTGTACTATTTATTGGCCAACACTAGGTGCTTCATTGCTTTGGTCTGATTATACAATGGGCATCATTTTGCCTAAGTTAAAGTTTGTATTCCGAAAATAGTCTCGCGGTGTGATCGAGAGAAGACCAAATCATATTGCAGTGGATGTTCGTCCATCATGTGTGGTTCATTCTCATGGTTCTAGCTGTTGGTGAAACCACTTATGTTTGCAAGAGGAATTGTAGACTTCACAAACAAATTTGCCTTTTAGTCTGTACTGAATGTTGGCCAAGAGAAGCATCCATGTTAGTAGGAAGAACATATGTTTTTTCTAGATCTTTGCTTTTGGAGCTACATATTTGTATATGATATGTGAATCATTGAGATGCATTAACATGTTGATCTTATGTATGGGAATTGTACTAGTTAGTTTTAGTTGCGATGCAAGATCCAAAGTGGCTGATCTTTGCTTTTGGAGCTACATATTTGTATATGATCTGTGAATCATTGAGATGCATTAACAGTTACTTATTTCTGTTCGCTCAATGTTTACAAGTTACTGATCGATCACTAGCTAGCCTACAAATGTGCTCCTGGCAGTTTTATTTGCGACGCAAGATGCGAAGTGGAAGTTTTTTGAATAAAATGCCTACCTCTAAAGAAACTGACAAGCTACACTATCGATCCTACACGGATAAGAATGCCTACCTCTGAAGAAACTGACAAGCTACACTATCGATCCTACACGGATAAATAGCGGATCACGCACGTACTACCTCCTTTCCGGTTTGTAGGGCTCAATTCAAGAAACGACCTACTCGATCCTACACGAATAAATAGCAGATCACGCACGTACTAGTATCTCCTTTCCGGTTTGCAGGGCTTAACTGAAACCTCTCACCAACCAAGGTACTCCCTCCGTCCGAGTTTATTAGTCCCGTGAGCAAACCAGCAAGACCAAGGCATGGCAATAATTAACGGCATGCAGAAGTTTAAGCCTAATTAATTCCAGTGATTTAAGTGGCTGCATGCGTGCCCTCGGCTGGGACTCGTTGCATGCTGCTTTGCGTACTGCCTACGAGCGATTCTGAGTGCCTGCATGCAGCCGTCCGTAATTAAGGCAGCCAACTGATGCGAAAAAAGATACGATTTAATTGTTGCGGGCTTTTTAAATCCGTGGAATCATTATTGACAAGGAGGGAGATGATTCGAGTGCACTCGTTTGACCGCCATGCCGGCGTGCGACCCAGATGGGACGGGACGGCACAGTCATAATTTCAGTTTCTCTAGTTTTCCATGGCAAGCTGGCGCGCTAAGCCATTATGCATTGAATTCCGATGACCGTCGCGCTACCTTCCGCCTATAAGTACTATTTCCCGGCCTTCTCCGGTGCCATCGTGACCCAACTCGCCATATCCTCATAAGCCCCCACCGGCCCGACGTCGCTCGCCACGTCCGCCATGCGCCCGCCCATCCACGGTAGGCGACGCCGGAGGCGGTCACCGCCGGAACTAGTGTTCAGGTTTTCACCGGAAGGCAGACGGAGGAAGGAGGCATCTATCTGTCTTTAGATGGCAATGCGGAGACCGAGGAGTTGTTGGAGCGCGACCGCATGGTGGAGGAGCAGGAGTTGTTGGAGCGCGACCGCCTGGCGGAGGAGCAGCTTATCGCCGATTTGCGCCGCCAGCGGGACATGGATCAGCAGCGCACCGATGCTCTGAGTCGCGAGCAGAGCACCCGCAACTGGGCCGACTACATGGAGGCCGGCGCCCAGCAAATAGCCCTGGAGGCTGTCGGGCACGCACGCGTTCGCGACGCCGATTTTTACTACCAGCTCGTCAAGTGGGTTTCTCGCTTGGAAGCTGAAGCTTCGGTGGAACACGCCGGCATGGAAAGGGCCAACGCGCACGAGCAACGCGCCCTACCGCACCTCTTGCAAGTCCGAGGCGAGGCGCACGACGCCGGTGCCGGTGTTTAGCGTGTACCACAGATGGCGGCCGGCATCGTCTAGTTAGCTAAGAGTAAGTTAGTACTTCTATGCTACTAGAGTATTAGTGGGAGTAGATAGTTAACTTGGCTATGATGGTTGTCAACGTGGAAGTTCAGTATTCTATATGTGGATCAGACCTGTTACTTTGCTCTGAATGTTGAACATTCCATTTGAACATATGGAATGGGCTGTTATTTTTTTAAATGGGTTGTATTTGTCCTCCACGGGTTTAGAGGCTGACTTGTGGGCCTAGTAAGTTTACGCGTACACAATCAGGAGATGATTGTACGTGGAGAGGATGACAACAGGGACCCGCCAAGGTCATGGCAGTACGCAAGCAAGTGCCTCCTTATTTGAAGCCAATAAAAAATGGCTCCTCCTAGTGGAATTCTGACATCTGGCTCCCATGTCATTGTGAACGTAGTCAATAAACGAGAGAATTGCACAACGAGCGGCTGACACCAGGGACCCAACAGCTCGCCCAGTTATTTTTGTTTTGGGTTAATTTGATAAATGCCACTCCAAATCTGGTGCATCCGAGAAATGCCACTGCAATTTCCAAACTTTAAAAAATGTCATTTCATGCCATTTCTAGTGGCATTTTTCAAAGTCTGGAGTGGCGTTTTTCAAAGTTTGCAAACTGCAGTGGCGTTTTTCAAAGTTTGCAAAAATTGCAGTGGCATTTTTCAAAGTTCGGAAATTGCAGTGGCATTTTTATGAATCGCCATAATTGGAGTGACATTTATCTAATTTGTTTTTGAGAAGGAAGCAGGGTGTCAACTGGGCTGTGCGGGACACTCTGGCCTGTCTAGACAGCCTTTTCTTTTATGTTTACCACAGACCAGCCCAGTAGTTTTTTTTCTTTCTGAAAATGGCTAGCCCAGTTTTTTGTGATTTGTCAAGTAAGTCACTTTATCAGGCCTGTTGGGTTGCAAATCTTTCAAGACGACGAGAGAGCTTCATTCGGCTGGCCAAGAAAATGACCTATCAATAATGAGAAATGGGCTGCACATTTTTAAAACACATCAAACCGACAATTAGTTTCAAATATCTTTTTTTCATTTTGAGATTTTAAATTGCATTGATTTTTATGCGTGGACAATTTATTGGATTTTATATTGATATACATTTATTTTTAAAATCATTCTGAATGTGACTCGAAATTTCGGGATTAAAAACAGTTCAGACCGCACCGACATATGTAAAATTTCGTATAATTTTTTAACCGTGGCCACAATATGGGCTGTAATGCTAACAAAAAGAATATGGGCTCCAAAAAACCCTTAAGAATTAGCAAATGGGTTGTAAATTATTTGAAATAATGGCAGATTGGGCTGTATGCTGTTTTCCACAGATTTGAGGCTTTCCACAGATGGCTTGTATATTGTTGGATGTCCATCCAACGGCCGTCGTGCTTCTTCAATCTCTGCTCTTCCTGCTCCAATAGCTCAAACAAGCGCCGGCGGGACTGCCTGCTCCCTCCTCCCCGCGGCCGGCTATGCTGCCGCGCAGGCCTCACCGCCCCACCGTACTCACATCGCTGGCCTAGCCATCCCTCTACTCACCCACACCTGCTGTTATTCTCCGGCGACGGTAGACGAACCAGTAAACCCTCGTACAATCGTACTCCCCTCCGCGTGGGAAACAAAAACAACTGCCGAGTCTTCCCTGCCTCCACGTCGTTCCCTTCCTAGGCCTCGCCGTCGTCCACCGCCCTGGTGCTCTCGGCGTGGCGTGGTCAACGTGGTCAACGATCGACATGCATCTGAAGTGGACTGTACGTGGAGAGGTTGACAGCTGGGCCCACGGCCGCACGCAAGGAAATGCCTCCTTATTACGCGCAAAATAATGATTCCTCCACCTGACATCTGGGACTCACCGAAAGGGCCTCTGTATTTCGCAAAAAATGTTACCATCGCTGACAGCTCGGACCCACCATCTATATCTTCACACACAAGGAAGGGCCTCCTTATTACGCACAAAAAAATGAATACTCCCCCTGCTAGCTGGGACCCAGTATAATGGGCCTACTAAGTTGACGGGGACGAAGGGCTTTGTCAACTTAGTCAATATGCACGATTCTAGCTCGACTGACCGTACGATGTCCATCCAACGGCCGTAGTGCTTCTTCAACCTCTGGTCTTCTTGCTCCAGCCGCCCAAAACAGCGCCGGTCGTGCCGCCTGCTCCTGCCTCCCATGGCCGGCTATGCTGTCGCGGAGGCCTCACCGCCCCCATACTACTCCCACTGCTGGCCAGACCATCCCTCGCAAGTCTATCCGAGGTCCAGCACTGGTCCCGTAGAGCAAGTCAGGTGAAGAACTTGCAAGTGGAAGGTGCCCTGGATGTCCAAGTCAGCTCCGCCATAGGCTCCACCGTACGGCCCCAAAACTTTGCCGCGTACGTCGACCTCACTGAGTATTTTTCTTTAATCTCCTAGGCCCAAGAGATCTTATCTGGCACATCCACCTCTGGCTCCCATGTGCTTACTCTTAGCCATAACGAGAGGAATTCCGTCAGTGCCTCCTCCCCCGTTTACGGGCCAACATCCAAAGCCCAGAATCCATCCTCAATTGCCAGGGCAACCAGGCTCGTTGATCTGGCGCGCGGCGGTACCATGCCATAAATATTCGGCGCAAGGTCTTGCACCCTCATGCCATCTATACAACGGTCCTCCCAGAAGAGCGTGGTAAGCCCACATTGCGCCTCGCTCATAGTCGCTGCCTGGGACAATAGTTTCTCTTCCGGTGGAACCCTAATATTGATTTACCAAAACAAGATGGTGCATCAAACCCACACACATGCATGCACAAGCATACCAGGAAAAAAATTATACGCATACAAGTGTCCGAATCAAATTTCTAAAAACGTTCACGTTATTTCTTAAAGTGTTGACGTTCTTTATGAAAGTTCTCATGTCTCCATTACAAAAATATTTTGTATGCTCAGAATATTTGGTTCCCTCCCTTTTTTCGCTCCCTAACTACGCGTACATTTCCAAAAGGGGAGGCACTAATATTTCTCCAACGTCAATAAATACCTTGTTTATTGCTATCAATAAACCACACTCATAATTTCCACCGCTCCTTTTCCCGCATTTCCCCCTCTAGATCTCGAACCCTTCCGGCGGCGTCTGTCGGGCTTATGATGCTGACAATGAGTACTACTGTACTAGGGGTACGAAAGAGGGGCAGAGCCTAGCTACGGTGCAGGTGTAACACTCGGTTTTTACGAGTTCAGCCCCCTCTCGAAGGAGGTAACAGCCCTACATCTCATGCCCTCAGGCTTGTTTTCTCTTGGGGCACAAGGAATGTTGAACCCTTGCCATGGAGGAGGAGGGCGACTTGTATAGAGTGTGTCGTGATCTCTTTACTCCCACGTTAAAAGGAGGTTTAGTGACAATAACTATGGTAGTTACAGGTGTTAATAGACACAACTACGACAATTACAGGGAACGGCATCCATGACTACACTTGAAGCCCGACTTAAGACTACCCGACCGCTGCAGCTCCCAGGTTGCCGTTGCGCCTCCCTTGCCCGAGTGGTGTGATGTCTACTACGCAACATTCTTCTTGTAGACGTTGTTGGGCCTCCAAGTGCAGAGGTTTGTAGGACAGTAGCAAATTTCCCTCAAGTGGATGACTTAAGGTTTATCAATCCGTGGGAGGCGTAGGATGAAGATGGTCTCTCTCAAACAACCCTACAACCAAATAACAAAGAGTCTCTTGTGTCCCCAACACACACAATACAATGGTAAATTGTATAGGTGCACTAGTTTGGCGGAGAGATGGTGATACAAGTGCAGTATGGATGGTAGATATAGGTTTTTGTAATCTGAAAATATAAAAACAGCAACGTAGCAAGCGATAAAAGTGAGCGTAAACGGTATTGCAATGCTAGGAAATAAGGCCTAGGGTTCATACTTTCACTAGTGCAAGTTCTCTCAACAATAATAACATAATTGGATCATATAACTATCCCTCAACATGCAACAAAGAGTCACTCCAAAGTCACTAATAGCGGAGAACAAACGAAGAGATTATTGTAGGGTACGTAACCACCTCAAAGTTATCCATTCTGATCGATCTATTCAAGAGTCCGTAGTAAAATAACACAAAGCTATTCTTTCTGTTCGATCTATCATAGAGTTTGTACTAGAATAACATCTTCAGACACAAATCAACCAAAACCCTAATGTCACCTAGATACTCCAATGTCATCGCAAGTATCCGCGGGTATGATTATACAATATGCATCAAACAATCTCAGATTCGTCTATTCAACCAACACAAAGAACTTCAAAGAGTGCCCCAAAGTTTCCACCGGAGAGTCAAGACGAAAACGTGTGCCAACCCCTATGCATAAGTTCACAAGGTCACTGAACCCGCAAGTTGATCACCAAAACATACATCAAGTATATCACGTGAATATCCCATTGTCACCACAGATAAGCACATGCAAGACATACATCAAGTGTTCTCAAATCCTTAAAGACTCGATCCGATAAGATAACTTCAAAGGGAAAACTCAATCCATTACAAGAGAGTAGAGGGGGAGAAACATCATAAGATCCAACTATAATAGCAAAGCTCGCGGTACATCAAAATCGTGCCAAATCAAGAACACAAGAGAGAGAGAGAGAGAGAGAGAGAGAGAGAGATCAAACACATAGCTACAAGTACATACCCTCAGCCCCGAGGGTGAACTACTCCCTCCTCGTCATGGAGAGCGCCGGGATGATGAAGATGCCCACCGGTGATGGATCCCCCCTCCGGCAGGGTGCCGGCACAGGGTCCCGATTGGTTTTTGGTGGCTACAGAGGCTTGCGGCGGCGGAACTCCCGATCTCGGTTATGTTCTGGGGGTTTCTGTATATATAAGAGGTTTTTGCGTCGGGAACAAGTCAAGGGGGGTCTCCGAGGCGGCCACAAGGTAGGGGGCGCGCCCCCACCCTCGTGGGTGCCTCGGGACTCTTCTGGCCCATCTCCATACTTCGTGGGTTTCTTTTGGTCCAAATATAATCTCCGTCGAGTTTCAGGACAATTGGACTCCGTTTGGTATTCCAACAAGGACAAAAACAAAAACTGGCACTGGGCTCTAGGTTAATAGGTTAGTCCCAAAAATCATATAAAATAGGATATAAATGCATATATAAAACATCCTAGATGGATAATATAATAGCATGAAACAATAAAAAATTATAGATACGTTGGAGACGTATCATGGTGGTGGCTGGGCTGACTGGAGGGAAGACACCCGAGTGCATCGGTGTATCTGAGTGGATTTCTTGTTGTGCGCATCTGAATGTGTCTATGGTCCAGAGGCCTACCAATGATGGTGTGGGATCCCAGGTGGGCCTTAGATGTCAGGTCGTTGACCCTACCATTAGTAGGTGACCCCATCAGCGTCGGTTTCCGTCACCGTGGCCGTCAAGCAACATGGCGACATGTAACCTTCGCAGCGGGAAGGTCTGCAAGGATCCTGCGAGGTTGAAGCCAATAACTAATCATAAACAACCAGATAACAATCATCTCCCCCTCCCTCACTACCCCAGCTATTGAACGTATGTATATGTACACATGTATGATTTATCCACTTGTATTCAGGAAGTCCATGGTTAATTCCACACTAGTACAAACTCAGGGTTCGTATCCAAGTGTTTTCTGCTTGTGTGTACTAGATTTGTTTGCATGCCATTACTATGTTGCGTTCCTCTGAATTATTACAATTTAGCAACCACACAAGCGTTTACAATTTAGTGTAACTGATCTAGTTAATTGAAAACATGATTAAATGTAGATCAAGGTTAGGAAGAACGTCATTTCACATCTGTATTCCCTATTCACAGACCAACCATGAAGTCATGATCACATACTTGACGGCCACACAATCATTGCTTATGTGATATTGCAGTTCATCCAGTGATTACCTATTGAGGTTGTATCTTTGTGGATTCTTTTGTAGATCTCATTCTTTCGTCTTTGTTCTACAGTTTCTACACCCAACATACAAAATGAGTATGATAAAATGAAGGGGAAAACTCAAGGGAGAATGCTATTCGTGTGTCGGAAAAAATGAAGAGAAGGGAATGGCTTCAAACTCAGTAATAGGGGATATCTCTGAACTTGCACACGGATTTGTATATGGTGTTGCCAACATTGCTGAGAGGACACAAGAAAAAGGGCAAACCTGGCAGAAAAAAATGTGATTTGCAGCATGAGAAAGATTTAGTGAATATATGAATGAGAGGGTTCAGAACTGGAAAATGATGACAACGAAGCTGACAATAATTTAGAGGGAGGTGCTGACACCCCAGAGCTGCCCCAACCGTTGAGGTACCAAATTATACATATCTAGTACATTTTAATTTTGCATCATCTTGTATCTGCATTACATTCGCGTTCGAGTACACTCCTCTCTTTCACGCAACACAGGAGAAGCAAACTGACGCTACTGTTCATCCAACTCCAGTATGTACAAGATCTAGAGCAGCCATAGACGATGCCCTATATGATTCGCAGATGCCTGGGCATCATGGTGATGAGGACATGACACAAGATTTACAGCTCACGCGAGCAGAAAATCTGACCTCTCGAAATAGCAATTTCCCTATTGAGAATTCAGATGAAAATCATGAAGCAGTTGATCCTCAGGCAGAAAACGTGTCAATGAACATTTCCATGCTGTTATATTATCATTCTTGGATGTTTATATTCATTTTATAGCAACTTTATGTCATTTTTGGGACTAACCTATTGACATAGTGCCTAGTGCCAGTTGTTGTTTTTGCTTTTTTTACTTCGCATAATATCAATATCAAACGAAGTCCAAATGCAGCGAAACTTTTTGGAGATTTTTTGTGCCCAAAAGAGACCTAGGGAGCCCAGGAGGTGCACCAGAGGAGGCCCGTGGGGCCCACAAGACACCAGGGCGCGTCAGAGGCACCTGGCGCGCCCTGATACCTTGTGGGGCCCATGGGAAGCTTCTCCACCGCCTCTCAGCTCTATCAATATCCAAATATACCACAAACCCTAGGAGAGTCGACGAATTACAATTCCAGTGGCCGCAAATTCCAGAACCACAAGATCCAATCTAGAGCCCTATTCCGGCACCTTGTCGGAGGGGGAAACGATCACAGAGGGGTTTCATCGTCCTCATTGGTGCTCCTCCGATGATGTGTGAGTAGTTTACCACAGACCTACGGGTCCGTAGGCAGTAGCTACATGGCTTCTTCTCTCTTTTTGATTCTCAATACAATGTTCTCCTCGATGTTCTTGGAGATCTATTTGATGTAATGACTTTTTCCGGTGTGTTTGTTGGGATCCGATGAATTGTGAGTTTATGATTAGATCTATCTATGAATAATATTTGAGTCTTCTTTGTAGTCTTATATGCATAATCTTTGTAGCCTTGTATTTATTCTCCGAAAATTTTATTTGGTTTGGCCAACTAGATTGATTTTTCTTGCAATGGGAAGAGGTGCTCTGTGATGGGTTCGATCTTGCGGTGCTTATTCTCAGTGACATAAGGATACATGACACGCATATATCATTGCCATTAAGGATAAAAAGATTGGTTCTATTCCTACATGAATAGATCTTGTCCACATGATGTCATCGTTCTTATTGCATTACCGCATTTCTCCACGAACTTAATACACTAGATGCATGTTGGATAGCGATCGAGGTGTGGAGTAATAGTAGTAGATGGAGAATCGTTTTGGTCTACTAATCTTGGACGTGATGCCTATATACATGATCATTGCCTTGGATATCATCATAATTATTTGTTCTACTATCAATTGCCCAATAGTAAATTTTTTACCCAATGCATGCTATTTTCTCGAGAGAAGCCACTAGTGAAATCTACGGCCCCTGGGTCTATTTTCTATCATATTGCTTTCAGATCTATTATTCCAAAAACCCACAAATACTCTGCTGAACTTTTTTGTGTGTGTGTTTTCGCTAGATCTATTTATCAAATCTCACACAATTTAATTTATCTTAATACCGAGGAGGGATTGACAACCCTTCTTACGCGTTGGGTTGCAAGTATTTGTTATTTGTGTGCATGTACTGTTTACATAGTATTGCTTGGTTCTCCTAGTGTATTGATAACCTTGGTTTCATAACGAAGGGGAATACTTACCGTTGTTGTGCTTCATCAACCTCTCCTCTTCGGGGAAATACAAACGCGGATACAAGCGACCAGTCACTTATCATGTATCTGCGCACAAGTTCATAAAGAGATTAAAGGCATTCTGGTAAGAGTACCTTCGAGGTGCCGACTTCGTCCTGTGTGGTGCATGAGGACGTCCTCCGAGGTGTCGGGGAGGGTCACCTGGGCGGGCGTGGATCGTTGTCCGATCGGTGCGACCGAGGCCTTGCGCATTTTCTTGCGAGGCTGGTCGTGCTCCTCCTCCTCGAGGTCCTCGGAAGCCACCCTTTTCCTTTTCGGAAGGCTGCCTCCTTCTATTCTTCTTCCTCCTCCTCCCTCTCATGGGTGAAGGAGGCGTGGGTGTCCTTGGACCGGGCTTCCGAAGTACCTCAGGTGCACCAGCTAACCTTTCCCTTCAGCTGCTTTGGCTCCTTGACCGGAACCATGTATGGTTCCTCAGCCAAGAGCGCCATTAGCTGGGGAGTTCTTGCCTCCTTGGGCAACGATGTCGGGTCCAGCATTTGCTGCGCCTTGGGGATACAATTCTGCGGAAGAAAGGAAAGTTTCGAAATACTCTACTAAAATCCGTCCAAGGAATACAAGGAGGAAATGTAGAGTAGTATGATGAGATTACCTCATGGGCGTCGTGTGCGGAGCGTCCTCCACATCCCAGCTAGGGAAGTGCTGAAGAAATGCTTTATGGGCTTCTTGTCCTCGGGCATGTTAGCCCACATCGGGCTCGCCCGGAGTTGGAGTGGCAAGATTCGGCAGTGGAGCATGATGTCTATCACGTCCACCAGCTTGATCTTGATACGTCTCCATCGTATCTACTTTTCCAAACACTTTTGCCCTTGTTTTGGACTATAACTTGCATGATTTGAATGGAACTAACCCGGACTGACACTGTTTTCAGCAGAATTGCCATGGTGTTATTTTTGTGCAGAAATAAAAGTTATCGGAATGACCTGAAACTTTACGGAGATTATTTTTGGAAATAATAAAAAATACTCGCGAAAGAATCAAGACCAGGGGGCCCACACCATGTCCACGAGGGTGGGGGCGCGCCCCTGCCTCGTGGGCCCCCTGGAGCTCCAACGACCTCAACTCCAACTCTATATATTCACGTTCGGGGAGAAAATAATCATGGAGAAGGATTCATTGCGTTTTACGATACGGAGCCGCCGCCAAGCCCAAATCTCTCTCGGGAGGGCTGATCTGGAGTTTGTTCGGGGCTCCGGAGAGGGGAATCCATCGCCATCGTCATCATCAACCATCATCCATCACCAATTTCATGATGCTCACCGCCGTGCGTGAGTAATTCCATCGTAGGCTTGCTGGACTGTGATGGGTTGGATGAGATTTATCATGTAATCGAGTTAGTTTTGTTAGGGTTTGATCCCTAGTATCCACTATGTTCTGAGATTGATGTTGCTATGACTTTGCTATGCTTAATGCTTGTCACTAGGGCCCGAGTGCCATGATTTCAGATCTGAACCTATTATGTTTTCATGAATATATGTAAGTACTTGATCCTATCTTGCAAGTCGAGCTTAATGCGTTTATGTGTGGTTCACGATACGGGCCGGAATCGGCTAAAACTGCGGGTGTTGATGACCGACATGTAAACGCACCCCGAGGTTCATCAATCGTGGAAATCACTCCGGGACCCAAAAAAAGTGAGTAATAGTCCACGATACGGGCCAGAATCGGCTAAAACTGCGGGTGTTGATGACCGACACGTAAACACAGCTCGGGGTTCGTCAATCGTGGAAATCACTCTAGGACCCCAAAACAATGAGTAATAGTTCACGATACGGGCCGGAATCGGCCAAAACTGCGGGTGTTGATGACCGACATGTAAACGCACCCCGGGGTTCATCAGTCATGGAAATCACTCCGGGACCCAAAGAAAGTGAGTAATAGTCCACGATACGGGCCAGAATCAGCTAAAACTACGGGTGTTGATGACCGACACGTAAACGCACCCCAGGGTTCATCAATGGTGGAAATTAGTCCGGGACAACAAAACAGTCAGTAATAGTCCATGAAACAGGCCAGAATCGGCCAAAACTGCGAGTGTTGATGACCGACACGTAAACGCACCCCGGGGTTCGTCAATCGTGGAAATCACTTAGGGACCCCAAAACAGTGAGTAATAGTCCACGAAACGGGCCGGAATCGGCCAAAACTGCTGGTGTTGATGACCGACACGTAAACGCACCCGGGGGTTCGTCAATCGTGGAAATCAGTCCGGGGCCCCAAAACGGTGAGTAATAGTCCACGAACGGGCCAAAATCGGCCAAAACTGCGGGTGTTGATGACCGACATGTAAACGCACCCTGGGGTTCATCAATCGTGGAAATCACTCCGGGACCCCAAAAAAGTGAGTAATAGTCCATGATACGGGCCAGAATCGGCTAAAACTGCGGGTGTTGATGACCGACACGTAAACGCGGCTCGGGGTTCGTCAATCGTGGAAATCACTCTAGGACCCCAAAACAGTGAGTAATAGTTCACGATACGTGCCGGAATCGGCCAAAACTGCGGGTGTTGATGACCGACATGTAAACGCACCCCGGGGTTCATCAATCGTGGAAATCACTCCGGGACCCAAAGAAAGTGAGTAATAGTCCACGATACGGGCCAGAATCGGCTAAAACTGCGGGTGTTGATGACCGACACGTAAACGCACCCCAGGGTTCATCAATCGTGGAAATTAGTCCGGGACACCAAAACAGTCAGTAATAGTCCATGAAACAGGCCAGAATCGGCCAAAACTGCGAGTGTTGATGACCGACACGTAAACGCACCCCGGGGTTCGTCAATCGTGGAAATCACTTAGGGACCCCAAAACTGCGGGTGTTGATGACCGACATGTAAACGCACCCTGGGGTTCATCAATCGTGGAAATCACTCCGGGACGCAAAAGAAGTGAGTAATAGTCCACGATACGGGCCAGAATCGGCTAAAACTGCGGGTGTTGATGACCCCGGGGCTGGCGCCAGTGTCATAGATCACACTGATTCAAAAAATTTGAAGGAGTTTAGCCGAGCTTATTGCTGGAAATGCCCTCTATGGAGCCAGCCACTGGCGCCCAGGCTTTATGCCGGACTGCTTCCGAGGTGGTGCACCACACCGACTGCGGGCCGATTTTTTGTGAATATTTTTGATTGGTGCAATTTAATCTCTGCCGAGATATATAGGCAGTAGCCCTCAAGGTGTGTATCGGTTTAAAACCCGAGATGCACCTAAAGGATGACATAAGACCGCTGATCCCAGTAGCCCCTGAGACTCATGTTGATTGAATATCAGCCTGAGGATCAACTCCTAGCTCGGCAGAATACTTCGGGACACAAAAAGCGGTGTGCAAAGTCCTCGAGACTCAGGTTGGGTGCGGCCGACCTACCTGAGGATCATAATCTCCTCAAAAACTATATTGCACTTTAAATTTTCTACATTAAACAGGCAATGCAGTAGCCCCCGAGACACTGGTCGGGTGGCAACACCAGATCAGGGGATCGATGTGCCCCTTTAATATTTGTAAATAATGCCCGAAGCCCAGTAGCCCTCGAGCCTTAATGTGGGCACGACTGGCCGAATTAAGGATTGATATCCGTTTGACAAAAAAATTTGTTGTGTTTAACACAAACTTCTCGGAAAGAGAATAAAGATCTCTTAAAAGAGTTTAGAGCTGGTCGAAATCCGAGCTCGCCAAGGTAGGCCCCAAGGGGTTTAAAAGATGGATTGCAATAAATGGATTTTACTTGCAATTTTTATGTGTAATGATTCTATGTATACAAATACTTTACATCATTAATGCTCAGATCCGCATTGTACAAAACTTTATTGACCGACCATCGGCTTCAACCTCCTCGGCGAGTAGCTGGGGAGTGTTTGTCCTACTTTATAAAGCCTTTACAAGGGCAGAGTTTTATGGCGAACAAGGCAATCCGGTCATACAGTTTTATAAACAAAGGTACACGGAGAGATATGTTATTTTACGTTTTAACATAAGAGACATCTTCTAAAGAAAATAGTCCCGCTATCGGTTCCTTTCTTTGGGTCGTCATGCTTATCATGATCATGAAACCTCACCTTTGACCAATGTGGGAGGAAAATATTGAGGATTTAGTTCGGGGAAAGTTCCCGAACTTTATGGTATTAATGAACCAAAACTTTCACTTCCGTCGTTGCCGACAAATGTGATCCTTTAAGATATCTAGCTTTTGGCTTCACCCAGTCTGAGGTACTTACTCGTATGACCCGGTAGTAACAATCACAGAGGTGCTCCCTTTACCACCTAGCCGAACAATCGAGAACGTAGAGGTAAGCACAGGAGCCAGGCAAGCCAGCTTGGCCAAAACCTTAAGTCAAATTGATGCATATTTATGGCTTTATAACGATGATTGCGGAAGGAGGCCCTCGTATATTAAATACGAACGCCGATGATATGTTTATTTTGACTCCGTTGCGACCGTTTAGCATTTGAAAGTGGCCCATCGTCGGCTTCCACCCCCTTGTAGATGCTATGCATGGTGTTTTTGCAATAACAAAATAACCCTTAGCCGACGTCTCGGCGCCCGAGGGCGGTTGTGTTAGCGGAAACAAGGCAATCAGATATGCGGGCTTTATAAGTTTCACTTAGTCATAGGAGCTTAAAGTTGGGAGGCCAGTTACTAGCCCCCGGTGAAGGAAATATGCCCTATAGGCAATAATAAAGTTATTATCTATTTCCTCATATATCATGATAAATGTTTATTATTCATGCTAGAATTGTATTAGCCGGAAACATAATACATGTGTGAATATATAAACAAACAGAGTGTCACTAGTATGCCTCTACTTGACTAGCTCGTTAATCAAAGATGGTTATGTTTCCTAACCATGAACAAAGAGTTGTTATTTGATTAACGAGGTCACATCATTAGTTAAATGATCTGATTGACATGACCCATTCCATTAGCTTAGCACCCGATCGTTTAGTATGTTGCTATTGCTTTCTTCATGACTTATACATGTTCCTATGACTATGAGATTATGCAACTCCCGTTTACCGTAGGAACACTTTGTGTGCCACCAAACGTCACAACGTAACTGGGTGATTATAAAGGTGCTCTACAGGTGTTTCCGAAAGTACTTGTTGGGTTGGCGTATTTCGAGATTAGGATTTGTCACTCCGATAGTCGGAGAGGTATCTCTGGGTCCTCTCGGTAATGCACATCACATAAGCCTTGCAAGCATTGCAACTAATGTGTTAGTTGCGAGATGATGTATTACGGAACGAGTAAAGAGACTTGTCGGTAACGAGATTGAACTAGGTATTGAGATACCGACGATCGAGTCTCGGGCAAGTAACATACCAATGACAAAGGGAACAACGTATGTTGTTATGCGGTCTGACCGATAAAGATCTTCGTAGAATATGTAGGAGCCAATATGGGCATCCAGGTCCCGCTATTGGTTATTGACCGGAGACGTGTCTCGGTCATGTCTGCATTGTTCTCGAACCGTAGGGTCCGCACGCTTAAAGTTACGATGACAGTTATTATGAGTTTATGCATTTCGATGTACCGAAGTCAGTTCGGAGTCCCGGATGTGATCACGGACATGACGAGGAGTCTCGAAATGGTCTAGACATAAAGATTGATATATTGGAAGCCTATATTTGGACATCGGAATGGTCCCGAGTGAAATCGGCATTTTACTGGAGTACCGGGGGGTTACCGAAACCCCTCCGGGGGTTAATGGGCCCATATGGGCCTTAAGGGAAAAGAGGAGGGGCGGCCAGGGCAGGCCGCGCGCCCCCTCCCCCCTAGTCCGAATAGGACAAGGAAGGGGGGGCGGCTCCCCCCTTTTTCCTTTCCTCCTCTCTCCTTCCTTCTCCTACAAGGTAAGGGAGAGGAGTCCTATTCCCGGTGGGAGTAGGACTCCTCCTTGGCGCGCCCCTCTAAGCCGGCTTCCCCCTCCCCCTTGCTCCTTTATATATGGGGGCAGGGGGCACCCCAGGACACACAAGTTGATCTTCGTGATCGTTCCTTAGCCGTGTGCGGTGCCCCCCTCCACCATATTCCACCTCGGTCATATCTTTGCGGTGCTTAGGCGAAGCCCTGCATCGGTAGAACATCATCATCGTCATCACGCCGTCGTGCTGACGGAACTCATCCCCGAAGCTTTGCTGGATCGGAGCCCGGGGAGCGTCATCGAGCTGAACGTGTGCTAAGAACTCGGAGGTGCCGGAGTAACGGTGCTTGGATCGGTTGGACCGGGAAGACGTACGACTACTTCCTCTATGTTGCGTCAACGCTTCCGCTTCGGTCTACGAGGGTACGTAGACAACACTCTCCCCTCTCGTTGCTATGCATCACCATGATCTTGTGTGTGCGTAGGAATTTTTTTGAAATTACTACGTTCTCCAACAGTGGCATCCGAGCCTAGGTTTTTATGGTTTGATGTTATGCACGAGTAGAACACAAGTGAGTTGTGGGCGATATAAGTCATACTGCCTACCATCATGTCATACTTTGGTTCGGCGGTATTGTTGGATGAAGCGGCCCGGACCGACATTACGCGTACGCTTACGCGAGACTGGTTCTACCGCCGTGCTTTGCACACAGGTGGCTGGCGGGTGTCAGTTTCTCCAACTTTAGTTGAACCGAGTGTGGCTACGCCCGGTCCTTGCGAAGGTTAAAACGGCATCAACTTGACAAACTACCGCTGTGGTTTTGATGCGTAGGTGAGATTGGTTCTTGCTTAAGCCCGTAGCAGCCACGTAAAACTTGCAACAAACAAAGTAGAGGACGTCTAACTTGTTTTTGCAGGGTATGTTGTGATGTGATATGGTCAAGACATGATGCTAAATTTTATTGTATGAGATGATCATGTTTTGTAACCGAGTTATCGGCAACCGGCAGGAGCCGTATGGTTGTCGCTTTATTGTATGCAATGCAATCGCCCTGTAATGCTTTACTTTATCACTAAGCGGTAGCGATAGTCGTAGAAGCATAAGATTGGCGAGACAACAATGATGCTACGATGGAGATCAAGGTGTCGCGCCGGTGACGATGGTGATCATGACGGTGCTTCGAAGATGGAGATCACAAGCACAAGATGATGATGGCCATATCATATCACTTATATTGATTGCATGTGATGTTTATCTCTTATGCATCTTATCTTGCTTTGATTGACGGTAGCATTTTAAGATGATCTCTCACTAATTATCAAGAAGTGTTCTCCCTGAGTATGCACCGTTGCGAAAGTTCTTCGTGCTTTGACACCACGTGATGATCGGGTATGATAGGCTCTACGTTCAAATACAACGGGTGCAAAAGAGTTGCACACGCGGAATACTCAGGTTATACTTGACGAGCCAAGCATATACAGATATGGCCTCGGAACACGGAGACCGAAAGGTCGAGCGTGAATCATATAGTAGATATGATCAACATAATGATGTTCACCATTGAAACTACTCCATCTCACGTGATGATCGGACATGGTTTAGTTGATGTGGATCACGTGATCACTTTGAAGATTAGAGGGATGTCTATCTAAGTGGGAGTTCTTAAGTAATATGATTAATTGAACTTAAATTTATCATGAACTTAGTCCCTGATAGTATCTTGCTTGTTTATGTTGATTGTAGATAGATGGCCCGTGTTGTTGTTCCGTTGAATTTTAATGCGTTCCTTGAGAAAGCAAAGTTGAAAGATGATGGTAGCAATTACACGGACTGGGTCCGTAACTTGAGGATTATCCTCATTGCTGCACAGAAGAGTTACGTCCTGGAAGCACCGCTGGGTGCCAGGCCTGCTGCTGATGCAACTGACGACGTTAAGAACATCTGGCAGAGCAAAGCTGATGACTACTCGATAGTTCAATGTGCCATGCTTTACGGCTTAGAACCGGGACTTCAACGACGTTTTGAACGTCATGGGGCATATGAGATGTTCCAAGAGTTGAAGTTAATATTCCAACAGAATGCCCGGATTGAGAGATATGAAGTCTCCAACAAGTTCTATAGCTGCAAGATGGAGGAGAATAGTTCTGTTAGTGAGCATATACTCAAAATGTCTGGGTATTGTAATCACTTGATTCAACTGGGAGTTAATCTTCTGGATGATTGCGTCATTGACAGAATTCTCCAATCACTTCCACCAAGCTACAAAGGCTTCGTGATGAACTATAATATGCAAGGGATGGATAAGACGATTCCCGAGCTCTTCGCGATGCTAAAAGCTGCGGAGGTAGAAATCAAGAAGGAGCATCAAGTGTTGATGGTCAACAAGACCACTAGTTTCAAGAACAAGGGCAAAGGGAAAAAGAAAGAGAACTTCAAGAAGAACAACAAGCAAGTTGCTTCTCAAGAGAAGAAACCCAAGTCTGGACCTAAGCCTGAAACTGAGTGCTTCTACTACAAGCAGACTGGTCACTGGAAGCGGAACTGCCCCAAGTATTTGGCGGATAAGAAGGATGGCAAGGTGAACAAAGGTATATGTGATATACATGTTATTGATGTGTACCTTACTAATACTCGCAGTAGTACCTGGGTATTTGATACTGGTTCTGTTGCTAATATTTGCAACTCGAAACAGGGACTATGGATTAAGCGAAGATTGGCAAAGGACGAGGTGACGATGCGCGTGGGAAATGGTTCCAAAGTCGATGTGATCGCAGTCGGCACGCTACCTCTACATCTACCTTCGGGATTAGTTTTGGACCTAAATAATTGTTATTTGGTGCCAGCGTTGAGCATGAACATTATATTTGGATCTTGTTTAATGCGAGACGGTTATTCATTTAAATCCGAGAATAATGGTTGTTCTATTTATATGAGTAATATCTTTTATGGTCATGCACCCTTAAGGAATGGTCTATTCTTATTGAATCTCGATAGTAGTGACACACATATTCATAATATTGAAGCCAAAAGATGCAGAGTTGATAATGATAGTGCAACTTATTTGTGGCACTGCCGTTTAGGTCATATCGGTGTAAAGCGCATGAAGAAACTCCATACTGATGGACTTTTGGAACCACTTGCTTAAGAATCACTTGGTACTTGCGAACCGTGCCTCATGGGCAAGATGACTAAAACACCGTTCTTCGGTACTATGGAGAGAGCAACAGATTTGTTGGAAATCATACATACAAATGTATGTGGTCCGATGAATATTGAAGCTCGTGGCGGATATCGTTATTTTCTCACCTTCACAGATGATTTAAGAAGATATGGGTATATCTACTTAATGAAACACAAGTCTGAAACATTTGAAAAGTTCAAAGAATTTCAGAGTGAAGTGGAAAATCATCATAACAAGAAAATAAAGTTTCTACGATCTGATCGTGGAGGAGAATATTTGAGTTACGAGTTTGGTCTACATTTGAAACAATGCGGAATAGTTTCGCAACTCACGCCACCTGGAACACCACAACGTAATGGTGTGTCCGAACGTCGTAATCGTACTTTACTTGATATGGTGCGATCTATGATGTCTCTTACAGATTTACCGTTATCATTTTGGGGTTATGCTTTAGAGACGGCCGCATTCACGTTAAATAGAGCACCATCGAAATCCGTTGAGACGACGCCTTATGAACTATGGTTTGGCAAGAAACCAAAGTTGTCGTTTCTAAAAGTTTGGGGCTGCGATGCTTATGTCAAAAAGCTTCAACCTGATAAGCTCGAACCCAAATCGGAGAAATGTGTTTTCATAGGATATCCAAAGGAAACTATTGGATACACCTTCTATCACAAATCAGAACGCAAGACTTCTGTTGCTAAATTCGTAAACTTTCTAGAGAAGGAGTTTCTCTTGAAAGAAGTGAGTGGGAGAAAAGTAGAACTTGATGAGGTAACTGTACCTGCTCCCCTATTGGGAAATAGCACATCACAGGAACCGGTTTCTGTGACGTCTAAACCAATTGGTGAGGAAGTTAATGATGATGATCATGCAACTTCAGATCAAGTTACTACAGAACCTCGTAGATCAACCAGAGTAAGATCCGCACCAGAGTGGTACGGCAATCCTGTTCTGGAAGTCATGCTACTAGATCATGATGAACCTACAAACTATGAAGAAGCGATGGTGAGCCCAGATTCCGCAAAATGGCTAGAAGCCATGAAATCTGAGATGGGATCCATGTATGACAACAAAGTATGGACTTTGGTTGACTTGCCCGATGGTCGGCAAGCAATAGAGAATAAATGGATCTTCTAGAAGAAGACTGACGCTGACGGTAATGTTACTGTCTACAAAGCTCGACTTGTCGCAAAAGGTTTTCGACAAGTTCAAGGAATTGACTACGATGAGACCTTCTCACCCGTAGCGATGCTTAAGTCTGTCCGAATCATGTTAGCAATTGCCGCATTTTATGATTATGAAATTTGGCAGATGGATGTAAAAACTGCATTCTTGAATGGATTTCTGGAAGAAGAGTTGTATATGATGCAACCTGAAGGTTTTGTCGATCCAAAAGGAGCTAACAAAGTGTGCAAGCTCCAGCGATCCATTTATGGACTGGTGCAAGCCTCTCGGAGTTGGAATAAACGCTTTGATAGTGTGATCAAAGCATTTGGGTTTGTATAGACTTTTGGAGAAGCCTGTATTTACAAGAAAGTGAGTGGGAGCTGTGTAGCATTTCTGATATTATATGTAGATGACATATTACTAATCGGAAATGATATAGAATTTCTGGATAGCATAAAGGGATACTTGAATAAGAGTTTTTCAATGAAAGACCTCGGTGAAGCTGCTTACATATTGGGCATCAAGATCTATAGAGAAGATCAAGACGCTTAATTGGACTTTCACAAAGCACATACCTTGACAAAGTTTTGAAAAGGTTCAAAATGGATCGATCAAAGAAAGGGTTCTTGCCTGTGTTACAAGGTGTGAAGTTGAGTAAGACTCAATGCCCGACCACTGCAGAAGATAGAGAGAAAATGAAAGATGTTCCCTATGCTTCAACCATAGGCTCTATCATGTATGCAATGCTGTGTACCAGACCTGTTGTGTGTCTTGCTATAAGTCTAGCAGGGAGGTACCAAAGTAATCCAGGAGTGGATCACTTGACAGCGGTCAAGAACATCCTGAAATACCTGAAAAGGACTAAGGATATGTTTCTCATATATGGAGGTGACAAAGAGCTCATCGTAAACGGTTACGTTGATGCAAGCTTTGACACTGATCCGGACGATTCTAAATCGCAAACCGGATACGTGTTTACATTAAACGGTGGAGCTGTCAGTTGGTGCAGTTCTAAACAAAGCGTCGTGGCGGGATCTACATGTGAAGCAGAGTACATAGCTGCTTCGGAAGCAGCAAATGAAGGAGTCTGGATGAAGGGGTTCATATCCGATCTAGGTGTCATGCCTAGTGCATCGGGTCCAATGAAAATCTTTTGTGACAATACTGGTGCAATTGCCTTGGCAAAGGAATCCAGATTTCACAAGAGAACCAAGCACATCAAGAGACGCTTCAATTCCATCCGGGATCTAGTCCAGGTGGGAGACATAGAGATTTGCAAGATACATACGGATCTGAATGTAGCAGACCCGTTGACTAAGCCTCTTCCACGAGCAAAACATGATCAACACCAAAACTCCATGGGTGTTAGAATCATTACTGTGTAATCTAGATTATTGACTCTAGTGCAAGTGGGAGAGTGAAGGAAATATGCCCTAGAGGCAATAATAAAGTTATTATTTATTTCCTCATATATCATGATAAATGTTTATTATTCATGCTAGAATTGTATTAGCCGGAAACATAATACATGTGTGAATACATAGACAAACAGAGTGTCACTAGTATGCCTCTACTTGACTAGCTCGTTAATCAAAGATGGTTATGTTTCCTAACCATGAACAAAGAGTTGTTATTTGATTAACGAGGTCACATCATTAGTTGAATGATCTGATTGACATGACCCATTCCATTAGCTTAGCACCCGATCGTTTAGTATGTTGCTATTGCTTTCTTCATGACTTATACATGTTCCTATTGATATGAGATTATGCAACTCCCGTTTACCGTAGGAACACTTTGTGTGCCACCAAACGTCACAACGTAACTGGGTGATTATAAAGGTGCTCTACAGGTGTTTCCGAAAGTACTTGTTGGGTTGGCGTATTTCGAGATTAGGATATGTCACTCCGATAGTCGGAGAGGTATCTCTGGGCCCTCTCGGTAATGCACATCACATAAGCGTTGCAAGCATTGCAACTAATGTGTTAGTTGCGAGATGATGTATTACGGAACGAGTAAAGAGACTTGCCGGTAACGAGATTGAACTAGGTATTGAGATACCGACGATCGAGTCTCGGGCAAGTAACATACCGATGACAAAGCGAACAACGTATGTTGTTATGCGGTCTGAACGATAAAGATCTTCGTAGAATATGTAGGAGCCAATATGGGCATCCAGGTCCCGCTATTGGTTATTGACCGGAGACGTGTCTCGGTCATGTCTACATTGTTCTCGAACCGTAGGGTCCGCACGCTTAAAGTTACGATGACAGTTATTATGAGTTTATGCATTTTGATGTACCGAAGTCAGTTCGGAGTCCCGGATGTGATCACGGACATGACGAGGAGTCTCGAAATGGTCTAGACATAAAGATTGATATATTGGAAGCCTATATTTGGACATCGGAATGGTTCCGAGTGAAATCGGCATTTTACTGGAGTACCGGGGGGTTACCGGAACCCCTCCGGGGGTTAATGGGCCCATATGGGCCTTAAGGGAAAAGAGGAGGGGCGGCCAGGGCAGGCCGCGCGCCCCCTCCCCCCTAGTCCGAATAGGACAAGGAAGGGGGGGGGCGGCGCCCCCCTTTTTCCTTTCCCCCTCTCTCCTTCCTTCTCCTACAAGGTAAGGGAGAGGAGTCCTACTCCCGGTGGGAGTAGGACTCCTCCTTGGCGCGCCCCTCTAAGCCGGCCGCCCCCTCCCCCTTGCTCCTTTATATACGGGGGCAGGGGGCACCCCAGGACACACAAGTTGATCTTCGTGATCGTTCCTTAGCCGTGTGCGGTGCCCCCTCCACCATATTCCACCTCGGTCATATTGTTGCGGTGCTTAGGCGAAGCCCTGCGTCTGTAGAACATCATCATCGTCATCACGCCGTCGTGCTGACGGAACTCATCCCCGAAGCTTTGCTGGATCGGAGCCCGGGGAGCATCATCGAGCTGAACGTGTGCTAAGAACTCGGAGGTGCCGGAGTAACGGTGCTTGGATCGGTTGGACCGGGAAGACGTACGACTACTTCCTCTACGTTGCGTCAATGCTTCCGCTTCGGTCTACGAGGGTACGTAGACAACACTCTCCCCTCTCGTTGCTATGCATCACCATGATCTTGTGTGTGCGTAGGAATTTTTTTGAAATTACTACGTTCCCCAACACCCGGTTAGTGTTCGGTAACAGTCGAGGTCAAGCCGTAGACACTTCGGCCAATGTTATGAATGGACCGTCATTTAACACGAGGTGACCTCTATCGATCTTTATAGTTTAATTCAGTCATCGGATCGCTGACCAATTTACACTTATTGTGACAGACAGTTTTCGGCTTTCTCGATTGAGGCGCTTAACCATGCTAGCTGGAAGCACAATCACAACGGTTCTCCCTTTGCACACCTAGCCGAACAAAGCGGAACATAGGAGGCAAGCACAGGAGCCGGGCAACCCAACTATTGACCGGAGACACAATTCGAAAGTGATGCATATAAAGCAATACCCGAGAATGTTTTTGCCGAATCTCTAAAGGTGTCCGGTGTTGCACTGCGAGACTAATGCTGGAAACACACAAATAGTTTAAAAGTGCCATAGGCTCAAAAGGCCAAAAAACTCATTCAAAGTCTAATGTCCGAACTAGATCAAGTGTTCGGTGCCAATCCGAAAATTGGTCTTCTAAAAAAAATTGTGCTTCGGTCCTGCTTTAACATGACACATCCTATCTCAAGACTTCAAGCGGGTCAGCCTACGGCTTAAACCTCCTATCCTGAAGGTGGAGTACTTCTCGCTAGGCCAGTTTAGCAAACTAAACTCTAGCGGCTTTGAGAGAGAAATTAGGCTCCTCGGCTACTGACCACATATTCGCGTTGAAAAAGACTTTGCAACGACCAAGAAGAAAACACGTTTACCATAAAATAGTTCATACTAATTTAAGAGCCCCCAAGTGACTTGGGTAAAAGAATTTTATGTATAATGATTGTATGTACCGAAGTACTTATATCATATCTGTGTTCACCTGAACTTTAAACGCGTCTTAACCGACCGTCGGCTTCTCCCTCTTTGGTCAAGGGTCGAAAAATGTTGTGTACTCCACCTGTCGAGAATATCGACGGTGTTTCCGATAACCAGGCAATCAGGCCATAAGGCTGTAACAGACAAAGCGCGCTCAGGGAACTTATGCTATATTACTGACGAAGTGTAAGAAGCATCTTCAAAGAAAATAGGACCTCCACCGATACCTTTCTTCGGTTGCTCATTGTTACTATGAGACTTGTGCAATAGTTTTTTTTGTATTCATGAGTTCCGTTGTGTGCCGACCATGATTGAAAACAATAAGAGCGCTATCTTTCGGCTTCACCCAGTCTGAGGTCCGAGCTCGGATGACCCGATCGTGACAATCGCAGAGGTGCTCCCTTTACTCCCTAGCCGAACAATCGGGAACGTAGGGGTAAACACAGGAGCAAGGCAACCCAGCTTGCGGAACACTTAAGTCAATATGGTGCATATTGTGGCGTAATACACGAACAAGGAACGAAGCCATACAAGTATAATCATATGCAAGAGGAAAAGCTTCATAAAGAAAGCCCCCAAGTAAACGGGGTATTTGAATTTGTGTATCACAAACAAAGTTATGACAAGGAATTTTTTTCATAAACAACTTTTTTGCCAAAAAAGTATAATGCTTTGGTCAAACCGAACAAAATTTAAAATTGAAAATTCTAAGCATAAAAGTGACTTAGCTGGTTAATGTGCTCGGTGTCGATGCACGACCCAAGCTCACGGCGGGACAAGGTCCCAGCCCCCAAGCCGGTCCCGAGGTGGTGGAGCGAAGAGCTCGACACTCCGAAGTGGCGACATAGCACGGCCAATGCAGGCCGGCAGTGTGACGCCAAAGTCCCCGGTGTGGGTTAATGAAGTGATGACAAGGCCCTCGGTCTAGCCGAGGTGACGTGGTACGTCGGTATGCTGAGATGACAGCGCTGCCCGACCCGGATCCTTTACCTGTGCACAGAAAATAGTGCAAGCCGGAGATAATAGGAATAATAATAAATTAAAAAAATTGTTGCATAATTATTAATTTATGCAAAGTGAGTAATAAAAGAAATATGTACTGTGTGCCGAACACTCGATGAGGTAGAGCTCTCACAGCGATGCCGAAGTCCCCGAGGCAACCGAACATCTCAGTATGGCGATTCGACCAACATGGTGATCACGTGAGCCGATTTATGTCGATTGGGACGATGGCGTCGGCTTGCCGAAGAGACCACATGACGTAGTCGAAATCCATTACCTGCACATATAAAATAGTGCAGGCGAATAACAATAATATAAATATATAAAAATCCTCGCGTAATTAATTTACGCAAGATAATTCATTTAAAGATATGTGGCCCGGCGCCGAAGTCAATGTCGATGCAAGGCGTCAGCGTGATGCGGTAAAGGCGTGGCAAAGCCTAACTTCACAGGTCGGTTCGAGTTTCGGATGCAGCGTTCGCCGGACTATGTACAGAAACTGACCGAACCACCATGTGACCGTCGTTAATGCGGCCACCATTTGATAGACTTGTGTACAGACGATGGAACAAACCAGAGTAATAATTCCTTGGGAAAAATAAAAACCCAAACAACCAAAAATTACTAGGATAAATAGCACCTAGTTTATTTGTTGTAGCAATCCGAAGAAAGGTGACTCCCAAAATTGAGACTCGATCTGAAAACCCATTGCCTGATGGGCGATAAAGCAACGGTATGGCGATGCTGGCAAAGGTTGGCTTGCCGAGACAAAGCCCTCGATCCAGCTAACGTGACGAAGCTGCTCGGCTGGTTACGCCGAAGTCACCGGAGTATGTTGATGAAGAAATAGCCAGGTCTCCGGTCCAGCCAAGGTGATGGAGTAGGTCGGTGAGGAGACGTTGCAGCTCCCATGTCAGCCGAGGTGTTGAAGCAGTTCGGTGTGATGGACATCGGCTTGAAGAAGCAACAGTTCGGCCATGCTGACGCATGTCGTGACTTGTGACGCGGTTAATGTCGGCTTGATGAAGTGACCATGCGGCGATGCCGGTCTGCCCGCTCCGTGTTATCCGTGGGGCAGCGATGTTGGTGATGATTTATCCTTCGCGATGCCGAACTATTGTTTGGCTTGCCGACATGATGATCCGAAGAAGTTGAGCTCGGCTCAACAAAGCGGCGACGTGTCTAGCGCCAGTCGGCAGCCGTGGAGCAATATTGTCGGACTGGTTTGACACCAGCGTGATGGTGAAGATTACCTCGGAGGAGGCTTAAAATTTTATGGGTACATGTTTAAAAACAACGCACAATACCCTAGAAAAAAAATTCCTTCAAAAGGGTTGTCCAATATCCCGTACATGATGAAACATGAACTCGGGCCGGGTTCGTATTCGCGCAGAAAACAGATCTGAAAATTGGTCACTGATCGGAAGGTTCCCGGAGTTTGAACCGTCGGATCGAGCTGAAATTTGGAGGAGTCGTAGATATGGGAATTCCGCAGCCGATGAACGGTTGGATCTTCCAAAGGACCTCCGAGCTGGGCTCTAGAGACCACGCCCTAAACTTGTCCAGATTCCCGTCCAGATTTGACAGGACTCCAGTATATCATAGATTGCCAGAGATTCCTCCATCGGAACTCGACGAAATTTGGCATGGTTGTTGTAGACTTAATTCCACACAATTCCACCGTGGGAATCGTCAAAGCGATGCTCGAGGAGGTGGTGGAAGCGGATACCGGTTTGCTGTTTGGAAGAAACAGCGTGGTCGCTCAAGGGCGATGTTGACGTCGAGCCCTCGAGCTCCATGGATCATTCTTCCATGATCATGATAGAGATCGGAGTTGATGTTGATGAAGGCCCTCGTCCGAACGTGATGATTGGAGGCAGGGCACAGTCCTCGGTCAAGCCAAGGTGACCAACCAAGCGGCGATGAAGACGCTGACATCGTAGTTGATCTGCAGGTGAGCCATTGATCTTTTGCCGATCACACAGCGGAACTATCAATGAAAGGACCATTGTCGGTGTCAAAACTGGCAGATCTCGGGTAGGGGGTCCCAAGCTGTGTGTCGTGGATCGATGGATAACAGGAGACAGGGGACACGATGTTTACCCAGGTTCAGGCCCTCTCTATCGAGGTAATACCCTACTTCCTGCTTGAATGATCTAGATGAATATAGGGTTAAGAGAGTTGATCTACCACGAGATCGTAATGGCTAAACCCTAAAGGCCTAGCCTGTATGACTATGGTAATGAGTATGAGATTTTCTATTGACTAGCCCGGCCTCGGTTTGTATAAGACACCTGAGGCCTAGGGTTTTAGGAGTGTCCTTGTCTTGGGCGCCAAGTCTTGCGGAGTCTTCCTTGTATGCGGCAGGGGCTGTCCGAACTGGCCCATGAGTATACGCCCATGGGGATCCTCGGACCAGTCCAACTGATTGGAAGACGACGTGCTGAGTACCCCCTAGTCCAGGACACCGTCAATCGGGACCACTCCCGGTGATGACCATAGTTTGAGAAGTTCATGTATTCACTATGTGTTAATGCTTTGGTACGGTACTCTATTAAAAGGAGGCCTTAATATCCCTCAGTTTCCAATAGGACCCTGCTGCCACGGGAGGGTAGGACAAAAGATGCCATGCAAATTCTGTTCCAACACGTATGACTATATTCGGAATACATGCCTACATTACATTGATGAATCGGAGCTAGTTCTGTTTCACCCTATGTTATAATTGTTACATGATGAACCGCATCCGACATAATTATCCATCACCGATCCAATTCCTACGAGCTTTTCACATATTTTTATTCGCTTATTTACTTTTCCGTTGCTACTGTTACAATCACTACAGAACTATCACTGTTACTTTTGCCACCGTTACCGTTACTATCATACTACTTTGTTACTAAATACTTTGCTGCAGATATTAAGTTATCCAGGTGTGGTTGAATTGACAACTCAACTGCTAATACTTGAGAATATTCTTTGGCTCCCCTTGTGTCGAATCAACAAATTTGGGTTGAATACTCTACCCTCGAAAACTGTTGCGATCCCCTATACTTGTGGGTTATCAAGACTATTTTTGGCGCCGTTGCCGGGGAGCATAACTCTAGTCTTTGAGTCACTTGGGATTTATATCTGCTGATCACTATGAGGAACTTGAAAGACGAGAAAACCAAAATTTATCCCTCAACTACGAGGGGAGGTAAGGAACTGCCATCTAGCTCTGCACTTGATTCACCTTCAGTTTTGAGTAAGCTTGCGACACCTAAACCTTCTTCTGCTATTAATTTTGATATGTCACATGTTATTGATGATGCCACTTTTGCTATGCATGATACTTATTGTTGGGGATATTGCTATTTGGGGTAAACCGGCCTACAGGGCCCGGGTTAGCTCCGTCAATGGACCCAAGATGTTAAAGCCCAAGGAGAAATAGAAGGGCCCAAGGCCTATAATCGGTTTAAAGGTTTATGGCCGTAAACCGGCCTGAGGTAAACTTGCATTGTAAGTTAGGAATAGAGAGACCAACCCGGGCACGTTTATGAACCGGAGGTTGGGATTTTGTAGACCGACGGGCGTCACCCGTGTATATAAGGGGACGACCCGACGACGGTTTAGGGACAGACGACAACAACTCGAGGCTTAGGCGAAGCTTATCGCTCCCTAGCCCTCGAAACACATCAATCCCATCACAACTAGACGTAGGCTTTTACCTTCATCGAAGGGGCCGAACTAGTATAACACTGTGTCCTTGCGTCCGTTTTAACCCCTTCAAGTTAACCCGTTGCGATGGCTCCACGACTAAGTCCTTTCGCTAGGACATCTGTCGTGACAAATCCACGACAGTTGGCGCCCACCGTGGGGCTATCGCGAGATGGTTTCAAGTTCTTGGAGGGCCGCTTTGAAGGACTCGAGGGCTACGCTGTGGGCCGGATGACCAAAAGTCGTCGCGGAAAACTCTACATCGACAGCACAGGCTGGGGCCCCGACGCCGGCTCGATCGAGTACGGGTACCGGGTCCCTTTTGGTGGCATCCATGTTCTCATCGGCAAGATCGGTGAACCGGGCCCCGAGCTGGGCGTATGCACCGACCTCGTCGAGACAGCTTGGTGCACGAGATCGACCCTGGTTAAACCGACCAGGAAGCGCGCCTTCGTGGGAGTCATCCACGGAGGAAGCTACGAGGAAGGATCCGAATCCGGTGGCGAAACCGCCATCTACTCCGGCGATGAAACGTCAACCGGGGAAACCGAGTCTCTATACCAGCTGCAAGATGATCGGATTGGGGGCAGCTCCGATGGCGACAGTATTCCGGACCCCTCTGGTCTGCCCAATCGAGTTGGGATCTTCATGGCTGGAACACAGGCGGCGCCACATTCATCAACTGCGGCAGCAGTGATCTCCGGATCGGCAGCGGCAACAGCTGCGCGGGCAGGGGGCCCTGCGGACTCACCAGCCCAAGTATTGTCAGATCTGTTTGACGCACTGGCAGCGCTCATGGCGGAAGCCAACCCGGTGGATCAGGAGGTTCACAATGCCGAGATTGCCAAAGTGAGAGAATAGATCACTCAAGCTAAGGCGGGGCTGGCAGCAGAAGAGGCCAGGATGACGGCAGAGCGCGCCGCTTTAGATGCACAGGCTTACAGGCTCATGATGGACCAGAATGCGTCTCAGGAAGTCCTGAAGAGGAAATTCCGATCTCGATTGCCCGCAGCCCTCGATGCCAGAAATCTCTTCAACACCCCGGGGGTAAACCGTGCGGAAACGACAGTTGGCGCCCCGGTTCAGCACCGTATAATAAACCTGCCTCGTCACAACACTGGTACACCATAGGCCGTGCCAACACCATCGGGCCATTATTCCAACCCGATGGATAACCTCGTTGCGGCGGCAGCTCAGTTGGAAGCCATTCCGATCGAAGGCGATTCACCGCATGATGTAGAGACACGCCGAGTCAAGGAGCTCCTTAGGACCGCTTTGGCCCAACAAGAAGCATATTCGCAAAGCCGTGATCGGATTCACTCCACCCCTCGCCCCAGCAGGAGCTATAGTAGGCGCATGGAGGAGCCGGCTGTTTCAAGTAATGCCAGGCGTGAAGCGCCCCGCGGCAACAATTCGGCGGGCGTCGACAATGCTCAGGAGAATGTGGTTCGTGCCCGTACGCAGGAGGCCGGATTAGCAGCGCAGCATCAGGCTCGTCAGCTTACACCTATCTTCCCAACTGCTACGATTGAACCGGGGGTGGTTTCTAGTTCTTTGGGAGTACCATGCCTTGTTCCCGCTTTGCGCAACGTACGCCTGCCTAAAGAATTCAAAGGCCCCCGCAAGGTACCAAATTACACGGCAGATCAGCCTCCGGAGACATGGGTGGAGAGCTATGAGATGGCTATGGAGATGCTGGATGTGGATGACACGGCGTGTGCGGAGTATTTTACCATGATGTTAGAAGGGACGGCCCGGACTTGGCTAAAGAGCCTACCGCCTAATTCCATTAATTCATGGGCCCAGTTGCGAGCCCGGTTTATCAAGAATTTCAAGGACACGTGCAAACAGCCAATGTCGATAGTTGACCTAGCAGCTTGCGTTCAGCAAGAAGGGGAGTCAACTACCCATTGGGTACGCCGGGTATCAGAAGTTTTGCACTCGTCAGATCGCATCAACGCAGACACCGCCGTGGTGCTGTTGGAAGGCAACTGTCGGTTTGGCCCTTTGAAGCTAAAGTTAGGCCGGATGAAGCGTGATTGCACGGATATGGGAACGCTCATGACCGCTTTAGTGAAGTATGCGGATTCTGACAGTACCAAGGATCCTGACTCTGGTGACGACAAAGCAGGGAAGGGAAAGAAGAATAGCAACACAAAAGGCCAGCAGCATCAACCAACAGGCAATGGAGGCGGAGGTAAGCGTAAACCGGATGGGAGCGTGGATTTTGTGGCCAACACCAGTGCACAGAATAAGGGCCAGCGACGTAAGGGGAAACAACCAGGTTTTCGCGGAAATCCCGGTCCTAATCCGGAGCATTTGAACTTTTTCTTAAACCAGCCCTGTCCGAAGCACGGAACAAAAGAGGAGCCAGCAACCCATCTTTGGAAGGATTGTTACATCATGAAGGAATTCAAAAGCTCAAACATTTTCCAATATGATCACAGCTCTGGCGGCGGTTCAGGTTCCGGATCAGGGTACGGCGGCGGAAATTCCGGTCCAGGGTTCCATGGTAATCCGGGCGGACAGAACAGCCAAAATAATCAAGGTAATCAAAGTGGTTACAGCCAGCAGCAAGAGCAGCAATCAGGTTATCAGAGCAACCCGAAACAATTGAGTGGTGGATAGTATCATGTTTTTACTACAAGCTTGGATAAACGGGATAGAAAGCTTCAGAGGCGGGCAGTTAGTGCTGTTGAACCGGCCACGCCTCACTATCTGCGCTGGTCGGAACAACCAATCATATGGAGCCGAGAAGATCATCCTCCCAGGGTTTATAATCCGGGTCAGTTAGCATTGGTGGTGGCGCCTCAGGTGGGAGGTTATAAGCTCACCAAGGTACTCATGGACGGAGGGAGTAGCATTAAAATCTTGTATTATGAGACCTTCCGTCGCATGGGACTGGTGGATAAGGATCTCAAACCGACCAATACAGTGTTCCACGGGGTGGTGCCTGGCAAGTCTGCGTACCCTGTTGGTAAGATAGCCCTTGAAGTGGTCTTCGGCGATAGTCATGATTCCAGATCAGAGACGCTGACGTTTGAAGTGGTTAAAATCCAAAGTCCATACCACGCTTTGTTCGGACGACCGGCCTATGCAAAATTTATGGCACGACCCTGCTATGTATATCTGCAACTCAAGATGCCGGGTTACAAGGGCACTATAACGGTTCATGGGAGCCGTTGAATCGCTTTGGAATGCGAGGAAGGAGATGCGACTTATGCAGAATCGGTTTGTGCTACGGAGGAGCTAAAGCAGTACAAAGACAATGTTGATCCGGAGGACATGACTTCATTAAAGAAGCCAACTACGGACCACGATCCGGCCTTGAAGTTCAAATCAGCTGCCGAAACTAAGCTTGTTGACTTCGTACCTGGCGATTCGTCCAAGCAGTTCAGCATCAGTGCAAACTTGGATCCAAAATAGGAAAGCGCGCTCATCGAGTTCATCCGTGAGAATCGGGACATCTTTGCATGGAAGCCGTCTGACATGCCTGGTGTACCGAGGCGACTCGCTGAGCACACCCTTAATGTGGATCCTAAGTATAAACCGGTAAAACAGTTCCTACGCCGGTTTAACGAAGAAAGACGTAAAGCGATTGGTGAGGAAGTAGCCAGGCTCCTGGCAGCTGGTTTTATTATTGAGGTTTTTCATCCCGAGTGGCTTGCTAATCCGGTGCTAGTTCTTAAGAAAAACGGCACCTGGCGCATGTGTGTGGATTACATAGACTTGAATAAAGCTTGTCCAGCGGATCCTTTTGCTCTCCCCGTATTGATCAAATCATTGATGCTACGGCAGGTTGCGAGCGTTTGAGTTTTTTGGATGCCTATTCGGGTTATCATCAGATCAAGATGGCAGTTAAGGACCAGGAGAAGACGGCGTTCATTACTCCCTTTGGAGCCTTCTGCTATGTTTCTATGCCCTTCGGGCTTAAGAGTGCGCAGGCTACTTATCAACGGTGTGTGCAAAATTGCCTCCACGAACAGATTGGTCGTAATGTACATGCCTATGTGGATGACATTGTGGTCAAGTCACGAAAGAAGGAGACCCTGGTTGACGATTTGAAGGAAACCTTCGATAACTTGAGAGTGTACCAAATGATGCTCAACCCAGCTAAATGTGTTTTCGGTGTACCTGCAGGCAAATTGTTGGGATTCTTAGTGTCCCATAGAGGAATTGAGGCCAATCCGGAAAAGATCACAGCCATCACCTCCCTGGCCAAACCGAAATGCGTCAATGATGTTCAGCGCGTGGCCGGGCGGATTGCTGCGTTAAGCCGGTTTATCAGCCGCCTCGGTGAAAAGGCGATCCCCTTGTATCAAATGCTCAAGAAGACAGATCAATTTGTCTGGAGTCCGGAGGCTGATAAAGCATTTGAGGACTTGAAGCGACAGTTAGTCAATCCGCCAGTGTTGGCAGCCCCCGTAGATAAAGAGCCACTCCTGTTATATGTTGCTGCGAACGCCAGAGCGGTCAGTGTGGCGATTGTGGTAGAACGCAAGGAGGCTGGGAAGGAGCATCCGGTTCAGCGTCCGGTTTACTATATCAGCGAAGTGCTTATCGAGTCCAAGCAAAGGTATCCGCATTGGCAGAAGCTGGTATATGGTGTTTTTATGGCAAGCCGGAAGCTGAAGCAATATTTTCAAGGGCACCCCATCATGGTGGTCAGTTCTGCTCCTTTGGGTGACATCATACAGAACCGGGAGGCGACCGGTCGGATTGCCAAGTGGGCTATCGAGCTTGGGCCGCACGGTTTAAGATACGTACCCCGGACGGCCATAAAGTCACAAGCACTTGTCGACTTCATAAACGATTGGACAGAGTTACAAGCACCTGAGGAGAAGCCAGATAACACATATTGGACTATTCATTTTGACGGATCCAGACAATTGGAAGGCTCGGGGGCTGGAGTCGTTTTAACTTCCCCACGAGGAGATAAGTTTTGTTATGTCCTCCGTTTAATGTTCCCCTGTACAAACAATGCGGCTGAGTATGAAGCTTTGCTTCATGGTCTTCGGATGGCTAAAGAGATGAATCTGAGCCGCGTAAGGTGCTTTGGTGATTCAGATCTAGTGGCTCAGCAAGTATCTGGCACCTGGGATTCTAAGGACCCGCTCATGGCTGCATACCGTCGTGAAGTAGACATGGTGGCAGGGCATTTCAAAGGCTATCAAGTGGACCATGTGGACCGCAGAAAGAATGAGGCAGCGGACGCTTTAAGCCGCTTGGGCTCTCAGCGTAAACCAGTCCCACCCAATGTTTTCTTGGATGTATTGTATCACCCATCGGTATAGCTACCCGGTGAGCTGGAGTTGGCTATTCCTGATCCGGAGGCTCAATTAGTGGCGGCTCTTCACGTCATCCCGGATTGGACGCTTCCTTATCTGGCATATATGAACCGGGGTGAGTTGCCAGAAGACGAAATCTTGGCTCGGCAGATAGTACGGCGGTCCAAGTCTATGACCATTCTCAAAGGGGAGCTACATCATCGCAGCGTGTCAGGAGCACTGCAACGGTGCGTATCCCCTGAGGAGGGGTGCGAAATATTACGTGAAATACATGAAGGGGATTGCGGCCACCACGCCGGTTCAAAATCATTGGTGGCTAAAGCGTTCCGCCACGGTTTCTACTGGTTAACTGCTCATGCTGATGCAGAAGACCTGGTCAGGCTATGTGATGGTTGCCAGAAATTTTCTAGACGAGCGCACATACCGGCTCAAGAATTGAGGATGATTCCAATTAATTGGCCGTTTGCGACTTGGGGGCTCGATATGGTTGGGCCTTTTAAACGTTCCAAAGATAAGAAGACCCACCTATTGGTGGCGGTTGACAAATTTACAAAGTGGGTGGAGGCAGAACCTGTGAGTAAATGTGATGCAGCCACGGCGGTTCGGTTTATAAAGAAGGTGATCTTCCGGTTTGGTTTTCCACACAGCATCATCACAGATAATGGTACCAATCTATCCAAAGGTGCCATGAAAGAGTTCTGCGCACGTGAGCATATACGGCTTGATGTTTCTTCGGTAGCTCACCCACAATCTAATGGTCAAGCAGAACGAGCGAATCAAGAGATCTTGAGAGGTATCAAACCCCGGCTTCTGGTCCCTTTGCAGAGGACGCCGGGTTGTTGGGTTGAGGAGCTACCGTCTGTGTTATGGAGCATCAACACCACGCCTAACAGATCCACGGGGTTTACGCCGTTTTTTATGGTCTATGGAGCAGAGGCGGTTCTCCCAAGTGATATACGACATGATTCACCTCGTGTGGCAGCTTATGTTGAAGCGGACAACGAGCAGGCACGGCAGAACGCTCTTGACTTGTTGAATGAGGAACGTGACTTAGCAGCTGCCCGTTCAGCGATTTACCAGCAAGATCTTCGCCGTTACCACAGCCATCGGGTTAGAACCAGAACCTTTCAGGAGGGGGATTTGGTGCTCCGGCTCATCCAGGATCAGTCTGATATGCATAAATTATCCCCGCCTTGGGAAGGACCTTTTGTGGTCAGCAAGAATCTGAATAATGGGTCATACTACCTGATTGATATTCGAGAGCGCAAAGATTCACGCACATCAGAGGAGGAGACCAGCAGGCCGTGGAACATAGCTCACCTTCGACCTTACTATACATGAGCCTTGGGCTCTGTTTATGTACATATCATGACCATGTATATATTATGATCAATATAATTAACCGGAGCCTCCAGTAAAGCGGGGTCTCTGTTTTTTCTTCACATCATGCGTGGTTAGACGGAGTTGATTCGCTTTAGGGCAACCTCCGGTTTACCCCTTGAGGTCGCTTCATAGAAGATCAACAAAGTCAGTTGGGGACCTAGTCGACCTGAACCGTAGCCACACCTCCGGGGAGCTTGGTCATGTCTTGACGACGCTAATGCCTTCTGGCTGGCACGTTTGCCACTAAGTCAGTTGGGGACCTAATCGACTTGAACCGTAGTTACACCTTATGGGAGCTCGGTCATGTCTTGATGATGGTAATGCCTTCTGATCGGCTTTTAAACAGCCAATAAGTCATTTGGGGGCTTGGTCGTGTCCGAACCAATGCAATGCCACTTGATCGGCCCTAGGCCACTGAGTCACTTGGGGGCTTGGTCGAATCCGAACCAATGCAATGCCATTTGACCGGCATATTTGCCATGATTCAGTTAGGAACCTAGTCGACTTAAACCGTAGCTACACCCCTTGGGGGCTTGGTTTTTTTGTCTTGACGATGGTAACGCCTTCTGAACGGTTCATAGCAACCACCATTTGCATGCGTTTTACTATTGCGTTTCCTCTCGTATTTGGTTGTTTGTTATCTTCCTTCTTGTGGTGTTTTTGTTCTTTGGAACGACAAATACTTTTAAACCGATTCAGCTGACACAGCCTGGTCCATTTTTTAACCCGGAGGCAAGTTGCCCGGTTTGGCAAAGGCGCAGCACGGTTCGTATGGTCGAAAGACCGTCCTTTCTACCCAGTAAAGACAGGAAACACAAGTTGGAAAAAGTCATGGCAAGGGCATCAGTACCCGTGCACAAAGGCGCATTCAAAGGCAGAGGTATTAACTATCTTATTACAAGGCAGCGTAGTGCCTGAATATATTGTTTTTTTTTGACGGATTAACGTCACCAATTAAGGTGAACCGGAGCTTTGATTACGCCTGTTCGCCGCCTCGGTTCGAAGGTTGTGGATCATCTTGCGCTGCTTCAGCCTTCTCATGGCTACCCATTGGCTGGAAATCAGCAGTGGTCCAGTCGATTCCCATTAACGCTTGAAAAACAGCTTCTTCATGAATCAGCAAAGACGGTTCAATGTCAGGGGCGTAGGTATGCTTACGGATTGGAGGAATAAGGTTTCCCGCTTCAGGGATTGGGGCAGCTACTCGCTTGTTCTGGTTATCATATTGGGCATGATAATGTGTCAGATCTGCTTCTTCAGCCAATTGACAAGCTAGGGGGCGCACCGCCCGGTTTATCGCCCTCAAGTCATTTTCACCGAAATCTGAACCGTCTTCTTTCAAGCTGGGGTATCCTTGGGCCGCTTCGACAGGATCAAAGTCTGGTACCCACGCTTTGGCCCGGATCAAGGCAGTGATGGCTCCGGTTCGGGCAACTGATCTTTTTAACTCTTCAATCCGGGCAGGAAGCATGGATAACCTTTTTAACGTGTCTTGAATCAGAGACGGCGCGGGGTTGTTATGCGATGCAGTGGTGATAGCTCTCTGTGCTCCGGTATACAACTGTTCAATCAAAGTATAAGCAGCTTTGAGTTTCATCCGCACATCAGAACCCAAGTGTCCAATACGTGTGCCTGCAGTGTTTCAAGATGGATTACAAACCGGACATAGAATATAGCAGACAAGGTGCAAATCGGAGGAAGGGCATCGAAAGAAATTTACCAAAGACGGCAGAGGTCATGGAGTGTATTTGTCGCTTTACGGTGGATAATTCATCAACCACCGGTTTGAGAGCAGCTTCGGCATTTTCAGCCCTTTTAATCAAAAGAGCCTTTTCAGTAGCCCAATCAGCTTGTTCCTTTTTGCGGTTTTCTTTCAGCTGTTCCATAACGTTTAAGGCATTGGTCAATTCTTCCTTCGCTTTTGCAGTTTCAGCCTGCTGGGTTTTTAGGATTTCCTGAAGGTCCGAGACTTGTTTCTCTTTGGTCTTCAGATCCCCCTGCAGCAGGTCATCAGCAGTGTTCAGAAAATATTGCACGGTTTGGAAGTATCAACCACACAAGCAAGTTATCTGCTCGATACTTGGGGGCTAATGCGTACTTGATCTTAACACATGTTTTACATTACAAAAGTCCCAAGATTAATACAAGCAGCATGATTCGGATTACCATCTCGGATTGGAAGAAATTGAGAAGCTAAGTTGCAATAGAATGAAGCACAAGAGAGTTACCTCAAGTTTTTCTTTCATCATCCTGATCATGCCAGCTTCATAATCGCGATTGGTGTACAGTCGGTTCAGGTACCCAGAATAAAGATCTTGGGCGCTTAAAGCGGCATACGTTGAGGAATCAACGTCCCATTTGCCCTCTATGGCCGAGATTTCTTCCTTAGCAGTATGCTTGGCTAAGGTAGCAGAGTTCCCCGGTTCAGAGCGACCAATGCCGGTAATCACAACATCATCATCCTTGGAATCGCTGCTCTGCATTGGCACTGTCGGTTTATCAACAGTTCCAGAAGGGTGGATGGATTCCTCAACCCGAACAGGACTGGCAGGCTGATCGGTATGGCTGGCAGGATCGGTAGGCCTTTCTTCAGCATAGGCGTCATCTTGTGGAGGTAGATAATTCTGAATGTCTTCACGAACTAGAGCATCAGCGCCAGGAGTTTTCTCCGGTTCAGGAGCGACAGTTCCTTCGGCCGGATTATCCAGACGAGCCTTCTTGCTCGGTCTAGGTTTAGCCCTGGGAGAGACCCAAAGATTGAAAGAACGGTGTAAGATGGATTAAGAAACCCATATGGAAATATGTTATGATCGGTCCAACTTACCCAATAATTGTCTTTAGCGGTGGTAGTTGAGTGGCTGAAGATTCACCAGAAGATGAATGGGAAGTGACCTGATAATCGGAGTCAGATGGATTAAGAGGCTGACGAATTAAACCTGCTTTAGGAGGAAAGCTAGCGCATAAATCGGAGACCTCTGAGCGGCGTTTCCGAACCGGGCTGTTCGGTAAACCGGTGGAGGTAACTACCTGGCCACTATGCCGGGTGGTGCGACGAGCTTCATGTTGCTGGGTCTTCACAAGAAATTTGGGATCCAAGTAAGCAAGAGGATGAGAAAGTTTAACTTTCAGGTTTGCTTGGCGAGGTTTTTTCAAAGGCAAAGGAACTGTATCAGAAGAAAGAATAGTTACCTCTGGGCCTTCAGCATTACTCGCTTCAGCGTCGTCCTCACAAATATCATCATCAATAAGACGTATAAAAAGTAAGCCAACTGAATCGAGGTCTACCTCAAGGTCTGGATTACCCACATCATCCTCATCTAATTCCGGGGTAGAGGAAGCGGTGTTCCTTTTCTTCTGAGCAGGCTTCTTCACCCTTGTTTTGGGTCGGGTTACCTTTTCTGTTGGCTCTTGAAGCTTCTTGCTCCAAAACGGATCATCTCCCTGTTTCAGAAAGGATTGGAGTTAACAGTATACATATAAGGAGATCATAAATTCTATAACAAACAGAGGTGAGATGCTTACAACAGGTGGTTTATTTGTAGCACAAAAGGGAAGCAGGCCGGTTCGGGCGCAAACATATTCCGGTTCATTCAGCATCTTTTTCACAGCTTCAGTAACTTCGTCTTCCGTCAGCTGAATGGTGCAGTGCCTCAAAGGATCATTAACCCGGCCCGTGTATTTGCACATTAAACCGGAGCGGATACTAAGGGGCAGGATGGTCCATGAAATCCAGCAACAGGCAAGATCTACTCCTGTTAAACCGTTAGCCATGAAGGCTCTGAGCTTGGACAGTTGAGGGGCATACTTACTCCTCTCTTTGGCGGTTAGCCTTGGGGGGAAGGGGTGTGTATTGCTAAGTCTCTCTGGACGGAAGCCAGGCAGAGGATTTTCTTCAGCAGGGGAAGTATCCTTGCAATAGAACCAAGTGTGATTCCATTCTTGCGGATGACTATGTAGCTTGGTGTGAGGATAAGTCACTTCTTTCCTCTTTTGAATCGCCATACCACCCAGTTCCATATTAGGGCCATCGGTGAATTCAGTACGTCGGTTCAAATGAAAACAGTCTCGGAACAACTCTATAGTAGGTTCCTCCTGGAAGTACACCTCACAAAGCACTTGAAAATGGCAGATATTCGTGACTGAGTTTGGACCAACATCTTGTGGGCGCAACTTAAAGTTAGCCAGGACGTCCCGGTAAAATTTTGAACCGGGTGGATTAAAGCCCCGGGCCAGGTGATCCGCAAACACAACAACTTCTCCTTCCTGTGGGGTAGGAGGACATTCATTCCCTGGAACCCTCCAATGGATGGCATTTTTGCTACTCAAGGCGCCAGTCAGAACTAAGTTGTTTAATTGGGTCTCGGTGATGCGAGAGGGAACCCAGTTGCATTCGTATACCTGTTTTGCCATGAGGAAATCTACAAGACAAAGGTATTCCGGTTTGAGAACAGGTGTGATTGTAAACCGAAGATGCTCTTATATAGACCGGAGTTATCTAGCATGATATCATCTGGCGGTTCATCAAGGGGACTAATGGATATATAGTTTGGGTTGTTCGCTCTGCTAAAAGTTAAACCGACCAGATCTAACAGTTATGAATATGAAAGCAGAAACAGATCCCGTACGGATTCTTTCAAAACAATGGATCTACAGCTAGGGAAAAAAAGAAGTAAAAATATGAGGTTTCGCTCGCAGCAGAACAACACAAGTTCGACAAGCAGGGAAATGAGTGGGATCTAAGGAGATGAGTACAGATTTATGGCGAATACTGAGGGTGACTACAAATCACAATATAAGTATCATAATCTGGTCACAAAAACTTGCTATGGAGATGAACAATGAACAGTGGCAGGATAAGGATGACGAACCCTAGAACAGATCTAAAGCAAGAAGAACAGGAGCCTTACCGGGATCCAAACGGATGCGGAGGGTCGCCGCGGTACTCTGGTCCGGTCAGGTTGATGCAGCGGCCTGAGTTGATGCAGTAGCTGACGGCGGCGGCGGAGCTCCGAAGTCTGAGTCGCGAGGAAGACGAAGAAGGGGACGAAAGGGAGGAAAGGAAGATGGCCTTCTAGTCCTATTTATAAGGCGCGGCGCGCGTGCCAGGCGCGCGAATCCAGGAGCCGGTGATCTCGGGAGCCCAGCTGTCGCCTTGATTATTGCGGATTTAGCAAAAAGAAATGGTAACTTTGTGCTGACGTCATATCGGTTTACAGCAGCAAGAGGAGACGACGAAACGGCGGTTTAACAGTTACTGGAAGACATTTGAAGACAGAAATTCTTATTAAGGATTGACATGAACCTGTTCAAATCAATCTGGGGCCTAATGTTGGGGATATTGCTATTTGGGGTAAACCGGCCTACAGGGCCCGGGTTAGCTCCGTCAATGGACCCAAGATGTTAAAGCCCAAGGAGAAATAGAAGGGCCCAAGGCCTATAATCGGTTTAAAGGTTTATGGCCGTAAACCGGCCTGAGGTAAACTTGCATTGTAAGTTAGGAATAGAGAGACCAACCCGGGCACGTTTATGAACCGGAGGTTGGGATTTTGTAGACCGACGGGCGTCACCCGTGTATATAAGGGGACGACCCGACGACGGTTTAGGGACTGACGACAACAACTCGAGGCTTAGGCGAAGCTTATCGCTCCCTAGCCCTCGAAACACATCAATCCCATCACAACTAGACGTAGGCTTTTACCTTCATCGAAGGGGCCGAACTAGTATAACACTGTGTCCTTGCGTCCGTTTTAACCCCTTCAAGTTAACCCGTTGCGATGGCTCCACGACTAAGTCCTTTCGCTAGGACATCTGCCGTGACAAATCCACGACACTTATGATGAAACTACTGTTGGGGAACGTTGCAGAAAATTAAAATTTTTCCTACGGTTTCACCAAGATCCATCTATGAGTTCATCTAGCAACGAGTATTCAGATTGGATAGCATCTACATACCACTTTGTAGATCGCAACGGAAGCGTTCGAGTGAACGTGGATGAGGTAGTCGTACTTGCCGTGATCCAATTCACCGATGATCTAGCACCGAACGGACGGCACCTCCGCGTTCAACACACGTACGGGACGGGAGACATCTCCTCCTTTTGATCCAGCAAGGGGGAAGGATAGGTTGAGGAAGATCCAGCACGACGGTGTGGTGGTGGATGCAGCAGAACTCCGGCAGGGCTTCGCTGAGCAACTACGGGAGGAGGAGGAGGTGTTGCAGGGAGGAGGGAGTGCCAGGGCATATGGTGCGCTGCCCCCCTCCCCTGCCCCCCTTTATATAGGTGCATTAGAGGGGGGGAGGGCGCAGCCTTGCCCCTTCCTCCAAGGAAGGGGTGCGGCCAAGAGGGGGGAGGAGTCCATCCTCCCCAAGGCACCTCGGAGGTGCCTTCCCCCCTTTGGACTCTCCCTCCTCCAAGTTTCCTTGGCGCATGGGCCCATGGGGCTGGTTCCCCTTGGCCCAAGCAGGCCAAGGCGCACCCCCTAGGGCCCATGTGGCCCACCAAGGCAGGTGGCCCCACCTGGTGGACCCCGGGACCCCTCCGGTGGTCCCGGTACAATACCGATAACACCGAAACTTGTCCCGATGGCCAAAATAGCACTTCCTATATATAATTCTTTACCTCCGGACCATTCCGGAACTCCTCGTGACGTCCGGGATCTCATCCGGGACTCCGAACAACATTCGGGTTACTGCACATACATATCTTCACAACCCTAGCGTCACCGAACCTTAAGTGTGTAGACCCTACGGGTTCGGGAGACATGCAGACATGACCGAGACGGCTCTCGGGCAATAACCAACAGCGGGATCTGGATACCCATGTTGGCTCCCACATGCTCCATGATGATCTCATCGGATGAACCACGATGTCAAGGATTCAATTAATCCCGTATACGATTCCCTTTGTCAATCGGTATTTTACTTGCCCGAGATTCGATCGTCGGTATACCAATACCTCGTTCAATCTCGTTACCGGCAAGTCACTTTTCTCGTTACCGTAATGCATGATCCCGTGATCAAACACTTTGATCACATTGAGCTCATTGTGATGATGCATTACCGAGAGGGCCCGGTGATACCTCTCCGTCAAGCGGAGTGACAAATCCCAGTCTCGATCCATGTCAACCCAACAGACACTTTCAGAGATACCCGTAGTATACCTTTATAGTCACCCAGTTACGTTGTGACGTTTGGCACACCCAAAGCACTCCTACGGTATCCGGGAGTTACACGATCTCATGGTCTAAGGAAAGGATACTTGACATTGGATAACTCTAGCAAACGAACTATGCGATCTTATGCTATGTTTAGGATTGGGTCATGTCCATCACATCATTCTCCTAATGATGTGATCCCGTTATCGATGACATCCAATGTCCATAGTCAGGAAACCATGACTATCTGTCGATCAACGAGCTAGTCAACTAGAGGCTCACTAGGGACATGTTGTTGTCTGTTATTCACACATGTATTACGATTTCCGTTTAACACAATTATAGCACGAATAAAGACAATTATCATGAATAAGGAAATATAATAATAATGCTTTTATTATTGCCTCTAGGGCATATTTCCAACAGTCTCCCACTTGCACTAGAGTCAATAATCTAGTTACATTGTGATGAATCGAACACCCATAGAGTTCTGGTGCTGATCATGTTTTGCCTTAGGGAGAGGTTTAGTCAACGGATCTGCGACATTCAGATCCGTGTGCACTTTACAAATTTCTATGTCTCCATCTTGAACATTTTCACGAATGGAGTTGAAGCGACGCTTGATGTGCCTAGTATTCTTGTGAAACATGGGCTCCTTTGCAAGTGCAATAGCTCCAGTGTTGTCACAGAAGAGCTTGATTGGCCCCGACGCATTGGGTATGACTCCGAGGTCGGTGATGAACTCCTTCACCCAAATTGCTTCATGTGCTGCCTCCGAGGCTGCCATGTACTCCGCTTCACATGTAGATCCCGCCACGACGCTTTGCTTGCAACTGCACCAGCTTACTGCCCCACCATTCAAAATATACACGTATCCGGTTTGTGACTTAGAGTCATCCAGATCTGTGTCGAAGCTAGCGTCGACGTAACCTTTTACGACGAGCTCTTCATCACCTCCATAAACGAGAAACATTTCCTTAGTCCTTTTCAGGTACTTCAGGATATTCTTGACCGCTGTCCAGTGTTCCTTGCCAGGATTACTTTGGTACCTTCCTACCAAACTTACGGCAAGGTTTACATCAGGTCTGGTACACAGCATGGCATACATAATAGAACCTATGGCTGAGGCATAGGGGATGACGCTCATCTCTTCTATATCTTCTGCCGTGGTCGGACATTGAGCTGAGCTCAATTTCACACCTTGTAACACAGGTAAGAACCCTTTCTTAGATTGATCCATATTGAATTTCTTCAATATCTTATCAAGGTATGTGCTTTGTGAAAGACCTATGAGGCGTCTCGATCTATCTCTATAGATCTTGATGCCTAATATATAAGCAGCTTCTCCAAGGTCCTTCATTGAAAAACTTTTATTCAAGTAGGCCTTAATGTTGTCCAAGAGTTCTATATCATTTCCCATCAAAAGTATGTCGTCTACATATAATATGAGAAATGCTACAGAGCTCCCACTCACTTTCTTGTAAACACAGGCTTCTCCATAAGTCTGTGTAAACCCAAACGCTTTGATCATCTCATCAAAGCGAATGTTCCAACTCCGAGATGCTTGCACCAGCCCATAAATTGAGCGTTGGAGCTTGCACACCTTGTCAGCATTCTTAGGATCGACAAAACCTTCCGGCTGCATCATATACAATTCTTCCTTAAGGAAACCATTAAGGAAAGCCGTTTTGACGTCCATTTGCCATATCTCATAATCATAGTATGCGGCAATTGCTAACATGATTCGGACGGACTTCAGCTTCGCTACCGGTGAGAAAGTCTCATCTTAGTCAACCCCTTGAACTTGTCGATAACCCTTAGCGACAAGCCGAGCTTTATAGATGGTCACATTACCATCCGCGTCTGTCTTCTTCTTAAAGATCCATTTATTTTCTATGGCTCGCCGTTCAACGGGCAAGTCAGTCAAAGTCCATACTTCGTTTTCATACATGGATCCTATCTCGGATTTCATGGCTTCCAGCCATTTGTCGGAATCCGGGCCCGCCATTGCTTCCTCATAGTTCGAAGGTTCACCGTTGACTAACAACATGATTTCCAAGACAGGGTTGCCGTACCACTCTGGTGCGGAACGTGTCCTTGTGGACCTTCGAATTTCAGTAGGAGCTTGATCAGAAGTATCTTGATCATAATCATTAATTTCCTCTCTAGTCGGTGCAGGCACCTCAGGAACGATTTCCTGAGTTTTGCCATTTACCGGTTCAAGAGGTAACACTTCATCAAGTGCTACTTTCCTCCCACTTACTTCTTTCGAGAGAAACTCTTTCTCCAGAAAGGATCCATTCTTGGCAACAAAGATCTTGCCTTCGGATCTGAGGTAGAAGGTATACCCAACAGTTTCTTTAGGGTATCCTATGAAGACGCATTTTTCCGATTTGGGTTCGAGCTTTTCAGGTTGAAGTTTCTTGACATAAGCATCGCATCCCCAAACTTTTAGAAACGACAGCTTAGGTTTCTTCCCAAACCATAATTCATACGGTGTCGTCTCAACGGATTTCGACGGAGCCCTATTTAAAGCGAATGCGGCAGTCTCTAAAGCATAGCCCCAAAAAGATAGCGGTAAGTCGGTAAGAGACATCATAGATCGCACCATATCTAATAGAGTGCGATTACGACGTTCGGACACACCATTTCGCTGAGGTGTTCCAGGCGGCGTGAGTTGTGAAACTATTCCACATTTTCTTAAGTGTGTGCCAAATTCATGACTCAAGTATTCTCCTCCACGATCTAATCGTAGAAACTTGATCTTTTTATCACGTTGATTTTCAACCTCACTCTGAAATTCCTTGAACTTTTCAAAGGTCTCAGACTTGTGTTTCATTAAGTAGATATACCCATATCTACTCAAGTCATCAGTGAGGGTGAGAACATAACGATAGCCACCGCGAGCCTCAACACTCATTGGACCGCACACATCGGTATGTATGATTTCCAATAAGTTGGTTGCTCGCTCCATTGTTCCTGAGAACGGAGTCTTGGTCATTTTACCCATGAGGCATGGTTCGCACGTGTCAAATGATTCATAATCAAGAGACTCTAAAAGTCCATCTGTATGGAGCTTCTTCATGCGTTTGACACCTATGTGACCAAGGCGGCAGTGCCACAAATATGTGGGACTATTGTTATCAACTTTCACTCTTTTGGTACTCACACTATGAATATGTGTATCATCACGTACGAGATTCATCAAGAATAAACCATTAACCATCGGAGCATGACCATAAAACATATCTCTCATATAAATGGAACAACCATTATTCTCTGATTTAAATGAGTAGCCATCTCGAATTAAGCGAGATCCAGATACAATGTTCATGCTCAAACTTGGCACTAAATAACAATTATTGAGGTTTAAAACTAATCCCGTAGGTAAATGCAGAGGCAGCGTGCCGACGGCGATCACATCGACCTTGGAACCATTCCCGACGCGCATCGTCACCTCGTCCTTTGCCAGTCTCCGTTTATTCCGCAGCTCCTGCTTTGAGTTACAAATGTGAGCAACTGCACCGGTATCAAATACCCAAGAGCTACTACGAGTACTGGTAAGGTACACATCAATTACATGTATATCACATATACCTTTGGTTTTGTCGGCCTTCTTGTCCGCTAAGTATTTGGGACAGTTCCGCTTCCAGTGACCACTTCCCTTGCAATAAAAGCACTCAGTTTCGGGCTTGGGTCCATTCTTTGGCTTCTTCCCGGCAACTTGCTTACCGGGCGCGGCAACTTCCTTGCCGTCCTTCTTGAAGTTCTTTTTACCCTTGCCCTTCTTGAACTTAGTGGTTTTATTCACCATCAACACTTGATGCTCCTTCTTGATTTCTACCTCTGCTGATTTCAGCATAGCATATACTTCAGGAATGGTCTTTACCATCCCCTGCATATTGTAGTTCATCACAAAGCTCTTGTAGCTAGGTGGAAGCGACTGGAGGATTCTGTCAATGACCGCTTCATCCGGGAGATTAACTTCCAGTTGAGTCAAGCGGTTGTGCAACCCAGACATTTTGAGTATGTGCTCACTGACAGAGCCATTTTCCTCCATCTTACAGCTAAAGAATTTATCGGAGACTTCATATCTCTCGACCCGGGCATGAGCTTGGAAAACCATTTTCAGCTCTTCGAACATCTCATATGCTCCATGTCTCTCAAAACGTTTTTGGAGCCCCGGCTCTAAGCTGTAAAGCATGCCGCACTGAACGAGGGAGTAATCATCGCAGCGTGACTGCCAAGCGTTCATAACGTCTTGTTCTGCAGGGAGAATAGGTGTGTCACCCAGCGGTGCTCTTAGGACATAATCTTTCTTGGCAGCTATGAGGATGATCCTCAGGTTCCGGACCCAGTCCGTATAGTTGCTACCATCGTCTTTCAGCTTGGTTTTCTCTAGGAACGCGTTGAAGTTGAGGACTACGTTGGCCATTTGATCTACAAGACATATTGTAAATATTTAGACTAAGTTCATGATAATGAAGTTCATTTAATCAAATTATTTAATGAACTCCCACTTAGATAGACATCCCTCTTCTAGTCATCTAAGTATTACATGATCCGAGTCAACTAGGCCGTGTCCGATCATCATGTGAGACGGACTAGCCAACATCGGTGAACATCTTCATGTTGATCGTATCTTCTATACGACTCATGCTCGACCTTTCGGTCTTCTGTGTTCCGAGGCCATGTCTGTACATGCTAGGCTCGTCAAGTCAACCTAAGTGTTTTGCGTGTGTAAATCTGTCTTACACCCGTTGTATGCGAACGTAAGGACCTATCACACCCGATCATCACGTGGTGCTTCGGAACGACGAACCTTAGCAACGGTGCACAGTTAGGGAGAACACTTTCTTGAAATTATTATGAGGGATCATCTTATTTACTACCGTTGTTCTAAGTAAACAAGATGCTAAACATGATAAACATCACATGCAATCAAATAATAAACGTGACATGATATGGCCAATATCACATAGCTCCTTCGATCTCCATCTTGGGGCTCCATGATCATCTTGTCACCGGCTTGACACCATGATCTTCATCATCATGATCTTCATCATCGTGTCTCCATGAAGTTGCTCGCCAACTATTACTTCTACTACTATGGCTAACGCGTTTAGCAATAAAGTAAAGTAATTTACATGGCGATTCTCAATGACACGCAGGTCATACAAAAATAAAGACAACTCCTATGGCTCCTGCCGGTTGTCATACTCATCGACATGCAAGTCGTGATTCCTATTACAATAGCATGAACATCTCATACATCACATATAGATCATTCATCATACATCACAACTTTGGCCATATCATATCACAAAGCACTTGCTGCAAAAACAAGTTAGACGTCCTCTAATTGTTGTTGCAAGTTTTACGTGGCTGAATTAGGGTTCTAGCAAGAACGTTTTCTTACCTACGTGAAACCACCACAACGTGATTTGTCAACTTCTATTTACCCTTCATAAGGACCCTTTTCATCGAATCCGCTCCAACTAAAGTAGGAGAGACAGACACCCGCCAGCCACCTTATGCAACTTAGTGCATGTTAGTCGGTGGAACCGGTCTCACGTAAGCGTACGTGTAAGGTTGGTCCGGGCCGCTTCATCCCACAATACCGCTGAAGCAAGATAAGACTAGTAACGGCAAGAAAAGTTGACAACATCTACGCCCACAACAAATTGTGTTCTACTCGCGCAAGAAGAACTACGCATAGACCTAGCTCATGATGCCACTGTTGGGGAACGTTGCAGAAAATTAAAAATTTTCCTACGGTTTCACCAAGATCCATCTATGAGTTCATCTAGCAACGAGTATTCAGATTGGATAGCATCTACATACCACTTTGTAGATCGCAACGGAAGCGTTCGAGTGAACGTGGATGAGGTAGTCGTACTTGCCGTGATCCAATTCACCGATGATCTAGCACCGAACGGACGGCACCTCCGCGTTCAACACACGTACGGGACGGGAGACATCTCCTCCTTCTTGATCCAGCAAGGGGGAAGGAGTGGTTGAGGAAGATCCAGCACGACGGTGTGGTGGTGGATGCAGCAGAACTCCGGCAGGGCTTCGCTGAGCAACTACGGGAGGAGGAGGAGGTGTTGCAGGGAGGAGGGAGTGCCAGGGCATATGGTGCGCTGCCCCCCTCCCCTGCCCCCCTTTATATAGGTGCATTAGAGGGGGGGAGGGCGCAGCCTTGCCCCTTCCTCCAAGGAAGGGGTGCGGCCAAGAGGGGGGAGGAGTCCATCCTCCCCAAGGCACCTCGGAGGTGCCTTCCCCCCTTTGGACTCTCCCTCCTCCAAGTTTCCTTGGCGCATGGGCCCTTGGGGCTGGTTCCCCTTGGCCCAAGAAGGCCAAGGCGCACCCCCTAGGGCCCATGTGGCCCACCAAGGCAGGTGGCCCCACCTGGTGGACCCCGGGACCCCTCCGGTGGTCCCGGTACAATACCGATAACACCGAAACTTGTCCCGATGGCCAAAATAGCACTTCCTATATATAATTCTTTACCTCCGGACCATTCCGGAACTCCTCATGACGTCCGGGATCTCATCCGGGACTCCGAACAACATTCGGGTTACTGCACATACATATCTTCACAACCCTAGCGTCACCGAACCTTAAGTGTGTAGACCCTACGGGTTCGGGAGACATGCAGACATGACCGAGACGGCTCTCGGGCAATAACCAACAACGGGATCTGGATACCCATGTTGGCTCCCACATGCTCCATGATGATCTCATCGGATGAACCACGATGTCAAGGATTCAATTAATCCCGTATACGATTCCCTTTGTCAATCGGTATTTTACTTGCCCGAGATTCGATCGTCGGTATACCAATACCTCGTTCAATCTCGTTACCGGCAAGTCACTTTTCTCGTTACCGTAATGCATGATCCCGTGATCAAACACTTTGATCACATTGAGCTCATTGTGATGATGCATTACCGAGAGGGCCCGGTGATACCTCTCCGTCAAGCGGAGTGACAAATCCCAGTCTCGATCCATGTCAACCCAACAGACACTTTCAGAGATACCCGTAGTATACCTTTATAGTCACCCAGTTACGTTGTGACGTTTGGCACACCCAAAGCACTCCTACGGTATCCGGGAGTTACACGATCTCATGGTCTAAGGAAAGGATACTTGACATTGGATAACTCTAGCAAACGAACTATGCGATCTTATGCTATGTTTAGGATTGGGTCTTGTCCATCACATCATTCTCCTAATGATGTGATCCCGTTATCGATGACATCCAATGTCCATAGTCAGGAAACCATGACTATCTGTCGATCAACGAGCTAGTCAACTAGAGGCTCACTAGGGACATGTTGTTGTCTGTTATTCACACATGTATTACGATTTCCGGTTAACACAATTATAGCACGAATAAAGACAATTATCATGAATAAGGAAATATAATAATAATGCTTTTATTATTGCCTCTAGGGCATATTTCCAACAACTACTTCTATGCTTGATACTACTGTGCCACTAGGCGAATTTCTTGATGAACAACTTCTTAGGGCTAGAGAGAATGAAATTATTGAAACTGATAATATTGACGAAAGTGATGATGAAGATTCTCCTCCTAGATATGAATTGACTGTTGTGCCTGGGGGTTATGTTATGGATGAATAAACTGCTAGAGACTTTCTTTCTTGCAATGATAGGAGTGATCTTAAGAAATTATTAGTTAAGCTTAAAGAAAAATCTTTGAATGCTAGAATGAAATATGATCCTGCTTATGCTACTTCACCTATCTTTGTTACTGATAAGGATTATGATTTCTTTGTTGATCCTGAGATAATTACTCTGGTTGAATCTGATCCTTTCTATGGCTATGAATCTGAAACTGTTGTGGCACATCTTACTAAATTAAATTATATAGCCACCCTATTCACTAATGATGACAAAACTTGTTACTACTATATCCTTAAATTATTTCTGTTCTCATTAAAGGGTGATGCTAAAACATGGTTTAATTCTCTTGATCCTCGTTGTGTGCGTAGTCCCCAGGATATGATTTATTACTTCTCTGCTAAATATTTCCTTGCTCATAAGAAACAGCTCCTTTAAGGGATATATATAATTTTGTGCAAATTGAAGAAGAGAGTCTCCCACAAGCTTGGGGGAGGCTTATCCAATTACTTAATGCTTTGCCTGATCATCCTCTTAAGAAAAATGAAATACTTGATATCTTTTATAATGGACTAACCGATGCTTCCAGAGACCACGTGGGTAGTTGTGCTGGTTGTGTTTTCAGGGAAAGAACTGTTGATGAAGCTGAAATTCTATTGAATAATATGTTGATGAATGAAAACAATTGGACACTCCCTGAACCAACTCCTAAGAAAAAAGGGTATTCTATTTCTCAGTCCTGAAGATATGCAAGAGGCAAAGAAATCTATGAAAGAAAAAGGTATTAAAGTTGAAGATGTTAAGAATTTACCTCCTGTTGAAGAAATACATGGTCTTAATTTACCACCTACCGAAGAAATACATGATCTTGATAATCCGACATAGGTAGTAAAGGTAAATTCTCTCTATAGATACGATAAAGCTGAAACCCCGCCTACTAAGTTTGCTAGCCAATGCTTAGATGAGTTTGATAATTTTATGGTTAAGCAAGAAGATTTTAATGCTTATTTTGGTAGACAATTAAAACGCAATGCTTATATGATTGAACACTTGAGTGATTATATGTCTAGAGTTAAAGGTGAACTTAAACTCATTAGTAAACATGCTTCTATGGTTACCACTCAAGTAGAACAAGTACTTAAAGCTCAGAATGATTTGCTTAATGAATTAAATAATAAGAATAATGACTTTGTTGTTAGAGTTGCAACTAGAGGGGGTAAAGTGACTCAGGAACCCTTGTATCTTGAGGGCCACCCTAAGAGAATTGAGCAAGATTCTCAAAGAACTAATGTTGCTACACCCAGTCCTTCTAAGAGGAACAAAAAGAAAAATGATAGGACTTTGCATGCTTCTAGTGAACTTGTTATTGACACACCTGAGAATCCCAATGATATTTCTATCTCTCATGCCGAAACAAAATCTGGTAATGAACATGAACCTAGTGATAATGTTAATGATGATATTCATGTTGATGCTCAACCGGGCAATAACAATGATGTAGAGATTGAACCTGCTGTTGATCTTGATAACCCACAATCAAAGAATCAACGTTATGATAAGAGAGACTTTGTTGTTACGAAGCATGGTAAAGAAAGAGAGCCATGGGTTCAGAAACCCATGTCTTTTCCTCCCAAACCATCCAAGAAAAAGGATGATGAGGATTTTGAGCGCTTTGCTGAAATGATTAGACCTATCTTTTTGCGTATGCGTTTTACTGATATGATTAAAATGAATCCTTATGCCAAGTATATGAAAGATATTGTCACAAATAAAAGAAAGATATCGGAAGCTGAAATTTCCACCAAGCTTGCTAACTATACTTTTAAGGGTGGAATACCTAAGAAGCTAGGAGATCCAAGAGTACCAACTATACCATGCTCCATTAAAAGAAACTATGTTAGAACTGCTTTATGTGATCTTGGAGCCGGTGTTAGTGTTATGCCTCTCTCTTTATATCGTAGACTTGATTTGAATAAGTTGACAACTACTGAAATATCTTTGCAAATGGCTGATTAATCAACTGCTATACCTGTCGGTATTTGTGAGGATGTGCCTGTTGTGGTTGCAAACGTTACTATTTTAATGGACTTTGTTATTCTTGATATTCCCGAGGACGATAGTATGTCTATTATTCTAGGAAGACCCTTTTTTGATACTGCAGGGGATGTTATTGATTGCAACAAAGGCAATGTCACTTTCTATGTTAATGGTAATGAGCATACGGTATTCTTTCCGAGGAAACAACCTAAAGTCCACAGTATCAATTCTATTGAAAAAATTCCATCGATTATTATTGGAGATTTTGAATTTCCTCTTCCTACTATCAAAAAGAGATATGATATTCTTATTGTTGGGGATGTGGATATCCCCGTTGAGGTAACATAGTGTTATTCAAAATTTCTCCGGTTTCATGTTATTCGAAATGAGTTTGTTAACAAGACCTGATCAACCTTGTTAGTGGATTCCTTTTGATGAGCATGAGATGGATGAAGTTAGAAGGCACAACCTTCTGTACCCTTCTTTTACTTTCCGCTATTTAGATTAAATAAAGCAAAAATAGTATATTTCTGTCAGTTTTCTGAATTATCCGTGCAATAAAAAATAGCCTGAAAATAACTCCAAATGCCCCGAAATTGAAATATGTTTTTTTCTGAAATATTTGAGAATATCTGGCACTGAGAACACAACAAGGGGAGCAAGCACCTGGCCACGAGGGTCCAGGGCGCGCCCACCCCCTGGGCGCGCCCCCTGCCTCGTGGGCCCATGGTGGCTCCCCTCCACTTATTCCAGCCACTACACACTCCTTCTTCCCCCCCCCCAAAAAAATCACCAGCTAGCTCAAGCACGAGTTCTAGCTCATTTTGCTGCGATTTTTTATCTCCTAGCTCAAAGCTCCACTCACAAAACTGCTTTGGGGGATTGTTCTTCGGTATGTGACTCCTCCAATGGTCTAATTAGTTTTTGTTCTAGTGCTTTATTCATTGCAAAATTTTTGATGCCTAGGTGACACTGTTCTTGAGATTGGATGACAAATTTATATGGTCCCAAGTAGCTCTAATGCATGATATAGTCTCTACGCACTTGTGGGAGTAGTTGCTATCAATTTTGTTAAGTTTGGTCCACTTTTATTTTGAGTTACTAAAATTTTCAGAAATTTTTGAGAGGAAGAAATATAATTAGGAAAATGTACCAAGGTGGTTCTTCAAGGAAGCAAGGACCCATGCCTGCAATACGCGATGCAGACGATGAGCCACCAAGAGAAGCTCAAGTGTGGCCTTGTGAATGGCCGTCAGAAAACTTCATGATCCGAGCCGAAATTAAAGAGGAATTTGAGGCATATGTGCGTAACGCTGATTTGGAGGGCTTCGTGTCAGATAAGTGCCTCCAACACTATTACCTTACTGATTCCTTTGTGAGAAGATTTAGATTTTCATCATCATGCAACTCTCACACGGTCCTGTTTGATCTTTATGATAATCCTATACCGTGGACCTAGAGGATTTTACTACTGCTTGTAAACTCCCGCAATAGGGTAGTCCTAGTGAACCTCGCAAATCTGAGATTAGAGATTTTCTTGCTAGTATCACAGTGGGGGAATCTAGAGAAATAACACAAGCTACCATAGGGAGCATTCATTTTCCTGCTATACATTATTTTGCTCTCTTCATAGGCTGATGCATAAACGGTAAGGATGAGGCATGCCACATGTGTGTTCCTGATCTCAGTGTTCTCAGGAGTGCTGTATTAGGAGATAAACATTATAATTTGGGAGCTATTGTGGCACGTAGGTTGCATAATAATAGTTTAAATGGGGATTTGTTTGGGGGAATTTATGCAACCCGTCTAGCTAATTACCTTGAGATACCTATTCGTGATTATGATATGGAATTGCCTCCTGCTTGTCTAGATTTTAATGCTATGGTTCACCATCAGTTTGTTGGAGGAATGAACCGCCTCTCCAGTACCGACTAATCTTTGACAGGCGTCACGCTGTCAATATTGTTCTCCCTGCTCCTACTCACTTTGACTTCTAGGCAAAGGGGAGATATGTCATAACCAGGGAGGAGGCCAATGAGTATGAGAGGAGGACAAGGGCAGCTCGCCTCCAAGCTGCAACCCATGATGCAATAGCCGCTGCATCACAGTACGACCCCAACTATAACTTGGGGGAGTACGTATTTCTCACCGACATTACATTAATATTCACACACTCATGCTAGTTGTCGGTGCTCATACTTTTTCATTGTAACATCCAAGCTAGTTTATTTTCTTTTTCTCGCTTTCTTCCTGTGTGTTTGAAAAACCTTATGAAAAACTAAAAAAAATAGTTGTAACTTTTAGCTAGTTTACTTTTCATGCTGTAGTAGTAATAATTAAAGGAAAACTCAAAAATATTTCTCGTTCTTCTTTTTACCTGTTGGGAGCTTTCCCGTGTAAATAGTTTTAATTATTTTCTTGTTCTTTGGGGGTCGAGAGGAGAAGACCATAATGAAAATGTTCAAGTGGCTCTTATATGCATTGTTGTTGATTTAACAGAGAGCCCATATTACCTTGTCTTCTCCTTTGTATTGAATTCCTGCAGATTTCAGCTTTGTGCAATGCACGTGCACTTTTATTATTATTCACATCGTTCGGTCGTGCAAGTGAAAGGCAATAATGACGATATATGATGGACTGATTGAGATGAGAGAAGCTGGTATGAACTCGACCTCTCTTGCTTTTGTAAATATGATTAGTTCATTGTTCCTAATTCAGCCTATTATGAATAAACATGTTTGCAATGGCAATAAGAGATTATAGTTGCTTATGCCATGCATAATTAGCTAGGAGTTTATAATGGTTTATCTTGCGTGCCAACATGCTATTAAAATGATTGTGATGTGGTATAGTAGGGTGGTATCCTCCTTTGAATGATTCAAGTGACTGGACTTGGCACATGTTCACTCACATGTAGTTGAAACAAAATCAACATAGCCTTCACGATATTTATGTTCATGGTGGATTATATCCTACTCATCGTTGCACTCAATATTTATTAATTTTAATGCATGTTCATGACTGTTGTCGCTCTCTAGTTGGTCGCTTCTCAGTCTTTTTCTAGCCTTCACCCGTACTAAGCGGGAATACTGCATGTGCATCCACTTCCATAAACCCCAAAGTTATTCCATATGAGTCCACCATACCTTCCTATATGCGGTATCTACCTGCCGTTCCAAGTAGATTTGTATGTGCCAAACTCTAAACCTTCAAATGAAATTCGGTTTTGTATGCTCAAATAGCTCATGTGTCGACTAGGGTTGTCTGTATCTTCCATGCTAGGCGGGTTATTCTCAAGAGGAGTGCACTCCGCTCCTCACTCATGAGAAAATGGCTGGTCACCAGGATGCCCAGTCCCATGCTTTATGCAAATCAAATCAAAATAATTGCAAACAAAACTCCCCCGGGACTCTTGTTAGTTGGAGGCACTCGTTGTTTCGAGCCAGCCATGGATTGATGCTTGTTGGTGGAGGGGGAGTATAAACTTTACCATTCTGTTTGGGAACCGCCTATAATGTGTGTAGCATGGAAGATATCGATATCTCTCGGTTGTTATGTTGATAATGAAAGTATGCCGCTCAAAATATTATTTTTCTCTATTTCAAAACCGAGCTCTGGCACCTCTACAAATCCCTGCTTCCCTCTGCGAAGGGCCTATCTATTTACTTTTATGTTGAGTCATTACCCTCTTATTAAAAAGCACCAGCTGGAGAGCACCGCTATCATTTGCATCCATTACTACTAATTTTATATTGGGTATGACTATGACTGGATCTCTTTTACCATGAATTACAATGTTTAGTCACTCCTTGATCTTTAAAGGTGCTCTGCATTTATGTTTTGCGGTCTCAGAAAGGGCTAGCGAGATACCATCTTGTTAAATTATGATTGTTTTGAGAAAGTGTTGTCATCCGAGATTTATTATTATTGCTCGCTAGTTGATTATGCCATTGACATGAGTAAACATGAGACCTAAATGTTATTGTGAATATGGTTAGTCATAATCTTTGCTGAAAACTTGAATGCTGGCTTTACATATTTATAACAACAAGAGCAAACAGAGTTTGTAAAAGTTTTTCTTTATCACTTTCAGTTTATCAACTAAATTGCTTGAGGACAAGCAAAGGTTTAAGCTTTGGGGAGTTGATACGTCTCCGTTGTATCTACTTTTCCAAACACTTTTGGCCTTGTTTTGGACTCTAACTTGCATGATTTGAATGGAACTAACCCGGACTGACGATGTTTTCAGCAGACTTGCCATGGTGTTATTTTTGTGCAGAAATAAAAGTTCTCGGAATGACCTGAAACTTCACGGAGATTATTTTTGGAAATAATAAAAAATACTGGCGAAAGAATTAAGACCAGGGGCCACACCCTGTCCACCAGGGTGTGGGCGCGCCTGCCCCCCCGGGCGCGCCGCCTGCCTCATGGGCCACCTGGAGCTCCACCGACCTCAACTCCAACTCTATATATTCAAGTTCGGGGAGAAAAAAATCAGGGAGAAGGATTCATCGCGTTTTACGATACAGATCCGCCGCCAAGCCCTAATCTCTCTCGGGAGGGCTGATCTGGAGTCCGTTCGGGGCTTCGGAGAGGGGAATCCGTCGCCATCATCATCATCTACCATCCTCCATCACCATTTCATGATGGTCACCGCCGTGCGTGAGTAATTCCATCGTAGGCTTGCTGGACGGTGATGGGTTGGATGAGATTTATCATGTAATCGAGTTAGTTTTGTCAGGGTTTGATCCCTAGTATCCACTATGTTCTGAGATTGATGTTGCTATGACTTTGCTATGCTTAATGCTTGTCACTAGGGCCCTAGTGCCATGATTTCAGATCTGAACCTATTATGTTTTCATGAATATATGTGAGTTCTTGATCCTATCTTGCAAGTCAATAGTCACCTACTATGTGTTATGATCTGGCAACCCCGAAGTCACAATAATCGGGACCACTCCCGGTGATGACCATAGTTTGAGGAGTTCATGTATTCACTATGTGTTAATGCTTTGGTCTGGTACTCTATTAAAAGGAGGCCTTAATATCCCTTAGTTTCCAATAGGACCCCGCGGCCACGGGAGGGTAGGACAAAAGATTGATAACCCACAAGTACAGGGGATCGCAACAGTTTTCGAGGGTAGAGTATTCAACCCAAATTTATTGATTCGACACAAGGGGAGCCAAAGAATATTCTCAAGTATTAGCAACTGAGTTGTCAATTCAACCACACCTCGAAACTTAGTATCTGTAGCAAAGTGTTTAGTAGCAAAGTAATATGATAGTGGTGGTAACGGTAACAAAAGTAAAGGAAGCAAAAGTAATATTTTTGGTATTTTGTAGTGATTGTAACAGTAGCAACGGGAAAGTAAATAAGCGTAAACGAGTATATGGAAAGCTTGTAGGCATCGAATCAGTGATGGATAATTATGCCGGATGCGGTTCATCATGTAACAGTCATAACATAGGGTGACACAAAACTAGCTCCAATTCATCAATGTAATGTAGGCATGTATTCCGAATATAGTCATACGTGCTTATGGAAAAGAACTTGCATGGCATCTTTTGTCCTACCCTCCCGTGGCAGCGGGGTCCTATTGGAAACTAAGTGATATTAAGGCCTCCTTTTAATAGAGAACCGGAACAAAGCATTAGCACATAGTGAATACATGAACTCCTCAAACTATGGTCATCACCGGGAGTGGTCCCGATTATTGTCACTTCGGGGTTGCCGGATCATAACACATAGTAGGTGACTATAGACTTGCAAGATAGGATCAAGAACTCACATATATTCATGAAAACATAATAGGTTCAAATCTGAAATCATGGCACTCGGGCCCTAGTGACAAGCATTAAGCATAGCAAAGTCATAGCAACATCAATCTTAGAACATAGTGGATACTAGGGATCAAACCCTAACAAAACTAACTCGATTACATGATAAATCTCATCCAACCCATCACCGTCCAGCCAGCCTACGATGGAATTACTCACGCACGGCGGTGAGCATCATGAAATTGGTGATGGAGGATGGTTGATGATGATGACGGCGACGAATCCCCCTCTCCGGAGCCCCGAACGGACTCCAGATCAGCCCTCCCGAAAGGTTTTAGAGCTTGGCGGCGGCTCCGTATCGTAAAACGCGATGATTTCTTCTCCTTTATTTTTTTCTCCCCGAAAGCAAGTATATAGAGTTGGAGTTGGCGTCGGAAGGTGTCCAGGGGGGCCATGAGGTAGGGGGGCGCGCCCCCACCCTCGTGGATAGGGTGTGGGCCCCTTGGTCTTCATCTTTTGCGAGGATTTTATTATTATTTATTGTAAGGTATTCCGTGGAGTTTCAGGTCATTCCGAGAAATTTTGTTTTCTGCACATAAAACAACATCATGGCAATTCTGCTGAAAACAGCGTCAGTCCGGGTTAGTTCCATTCAAATCATACAAGTTAGAGTCCAAAACAAGGGCAAAAATGTTTGGAAAAGTAGATATGACGGAGACATATCAACTCCCCCAAGCTTAAACCCTTGCTTGTCCTCAAGCAATTCAGTTGACAAACTGAAAGAAATAAAGAAAAACTTTTACAAACTCTGTTAGCTCCTGTTGTTGTAAATATGTCAAGCCAGCATTCAAGTTTTCAGCAAAGATCATAACTAACCACATTTGCAATAATTCTCAGGTCTCATAATTACTCATATCAATAGCATAATCAACTAGCAAGCCATAATAATAAATCTCGGATGACAACACTTTCTCAAAACAATCATAATATGATATAATAGGGTGGTATCTCGCTAGCCCTTTCTGAGACCGCAAAACATAAATGCAGAGCACCTTTAAAGATCAAGGACTGACTAGACATTGTAATTCATGGTAAAAGAGATCCAATCATAGTCACACCCAACATAGATTAATAGTGATGAATGCAAATGACAGCTGTGCTCTCCAGCTAGTGCTTTTTAATAAGAGAGTGATGACTCAACATAAAAGTAAATGGATAGGCCCTTCGCAGAGGGAAGCAGGGATTTGTAGAGGTGCCAGAGCTCGGTTTTGAAATAGAGATAAATAATATTTTGAGCGGGATACTTTCATTGTCAACATAGCATCTAAGAGATGGCGATATCTTCCATGTCACACACATTATAGGCGGTTCCCAAAAAGAATGGTAAAGTTTATACTCCCCCTCCACCAACAAGCATCAATCCATGGCTTGCTCGAAACAACGAGTGCCTCCAACATACATCAGGTCCCGGGGGGAGTTTTGTTTGCAATTAATTTTGATTTAGTTTGCATAAAGCATGGGACTGGGCATCCCGGTGACCAGCCATTTTCTCGTGAGTGAGGAGCGGAGTCCACTCCTCTTGAGAATAACCCGCCTAACATGGAAGATAAGGGCAGCCTTGGTTGATACATGAGCTATTCGAGCATACAAAACAGAATGTTTATTTGAAGGTTTAGAGTTTGGCACATACAAATTTACTTGGAACGGCAGGTAGATACCGCATATAGGAAGGTATGGTGGACTCATCTGGAATAGTTTTGGGGTTTAAGGGATTGGATGCACAAGCAATATTCCCGCTTAGTACAGGTGAAGGCTAGCAAAAGACTGGGAAGCGACCAATTAGAGAGCGACAACAGCCATGTACATGCATTAAAATTAATAAACATTGGATGCAAGCAAGAGTAGGATATAATCCACCATGAACATAAATATCGTGAAGGCTATGTTGATTTGTTTCAACTACATGCGTGAACATGTGCCAAGTCAAGTCACTTAAATCATTCAAAGGAGGATACCACCCCATCATACCACATCATAACCATTTCAATAGCATGTTGGCACGCAAGGTAAACTAGTATAACTCATAGCTAATCAAGCATGGCACAAGCCACTATGATCGCTAATTGTCATTGCAAACATGTTTATTCATAATAGGCTGAATCAAGAACGATGAACTCATCATATTTACAAAAACAAAAGAGGTCGAGTTCGTACCAGCTTTTCCCATCTCAATCGGTCCATCATATATCATCATAATTGCCTTTCACTTGCACGACCAAACGATGTGAATAATAATAAGAGTGCACATGCATTGGACTAAGCTGGAATCTGCGAGCATTCAGTAAACAGGAGAAGACAAGGCAATATCGGCTCTTGGTTAAATCAACAATAATGCATATAAGAGCCATTTCAACAATTTAATCATGGTCTTCTCCTACTGACCCCCAAAGAAAAGAAAAGAAATAAAACTATTTACATGGGAAAGCTCCCAACAAGCAAAAGAAGAACAGGAAATATTTTTTGGGTTTTCTTTTTAATTATTACTACTACAGCAAGAAAAGTAAACTAGCTAAAAGCTACACTATTTTTTTTGGTTTTTCTCAAGGTTTAACAAATACACAAGAAGAAAGCAGGAAAAAGAAAGTAAACTAGCATGGATATTATAGTGAAAAAGTATGAGCACCGACATCTAGCAATGAGTGTGTGTGAACATAAATGTAATGTCGGTGAGATATACGTAATCCCCCAAGCTTAGGCTTTTGACCTAAGTTGGTTTATTGCCAGGGATAGCCTGGCGGATACCCGTAGGTGTAGTTGGGGTCGTACTACGCCGAAGGATAGTTGGGATCATATTGTGATGAAGAAGACTCTGACTGCCACTGGTTGACAGCCATCTCTGGATCCCAAGAATAAACAGATTGTCGTGGAGGCTCTTCTTGAGGTTCCGGTTCCGGGGCTGGTGCAGGATTTCTGTAAGCTTGGACGGCAGCCCACGTAACGAGATAAGGTCCTACAAATTTAAACAAATAAGGAGCAGGCAAGGTAATAGTTTCAGGATGATGTTTATCAAAGAATAACTTATATTTGAGCTCTCCATCCCTGCCCTTAACAAGAAATCATGTGCTATCATACTCTTATAATCTAGATAAGCACTAGGCAGCAATTTTTCTTATTTCTCATGAAGCCTAATAGCTATGTTAAAATGTGCAGCGAGGCGTGAAGCATAAATGCCTCCAAAGATGGGACCCTTAGTACGGTTCATACATAACCGTCTAGCAATAATTCTGCCCATGCTAATAGTGTTATCGCGGTATAAACCATGGAACAAAATAATAATATCAGTAACACTAAGGTTCCCACAGTTCCCGCGACCGATCAAGCAACGACTAGCAAATAAGGCAAATAGCGTAAAACAGGAAAATGTATGCTAGTAATTCTTGCATGAGAAACCTTCCTGGTTTCTCCCACAGAGATAGTGTTAACAAACGCTTCCACCTCTTTATGGGGTGGTTCCTCTAAGATACCTACAGGGGGTATGTTGCATACTATGCAAAATTCAGACAATGGCATTTTATTCACAACGTCATATAAATGAAACTCTACTGAAGGAGGTGATTCCTTAGGGAAAAAGTAGAAGTTTTGCACAAAAGTATTTGTGAGTAAGAGATACTGTGGGCGTTGGTCGCGGACGAAGTCGGTGAGGCCGGCATTTTCAATCAATGAATAGCAATCCTCATAAATGCCGGCATGTGTCAAGAAATTATCAGAAGGCCATTCACACGGCCGGATCTCCGTGGTACGAGGCAAATTATATTTGGGCCTCTGTGCTTCTTCATTTTGTTTCTCCTTTGAGCTTCGGCTCGATGAGCCCCTCAAAAGTCTCTTCATTATTTTCTGAAATAATCTAAAAATTTTAGTAACTTCAAACAAAAGTGAACCAACTTTAATAAAACTGATAGCAACTACTCCTACAAGTGTCTAGAGCCTATATCAGCATTAGAACTACTTTGAACCATAAAAATTTGACATGCAAGCTCAAGAACATGGTCACCTATGCAGCACAAATTTGCAAAGAATAAAGCACTATAACAAAAACTAATTGGACCAATGGAGGAGTCACATACCAAGGAACAATGTCCCCAAGCAGTTTTGCGAGAGGTGCTTTGAGCAAGGAGATCAAAAATCACAGCAAAGAGGGCTGGAACTCATGCTTGAGTTGGTTTTTCGGGTTTGTGTGAGGAATAGGAAGAAGATGGGTGCAGGGATAAGTGTAGGAGGGCCACCGTGGGCCCACGAGGCAGGGGGCGCGCCCAGGGGGTAGGGCGTGCCCTCCACCCTCGTGGCCAGGTGGCAGCTCCCCCCATGGTAATTTTTGCAAAGTAAATCCTCAAATATTCCCAAAAAATCATATTAAATTGGCATGTCATTCTGAGGACTTTTATTTTCGGGATATTTTTATATTGCACGGATAAACCAGGAAACAGACAGAAAAAAACTATTTTTACTTTATTTCTACTAAATAACAGAAAGTATAGAGAGGGTACAGAAAGTTGTGCATCTAGTTTCATCCATCTCATGCTCATCAAAAGGAATGCACTAACAAGGTTGATCAGGTTTTGTTAACAAACTCATTCCGATAATCATGAAACCGGAGAAATTTCGAATGACACTATGTTTCCTCAACGGGGATATGCACATCCCCAATAATAAGTATATCATATTTATTTTTGACAGTAGGAAGAGGAAATTCAAAACCTCCAAATATAATCGATGGATTTTTTCCAATAGAGTTGATACTGTGGACTTGAGGTTGTTTCCTCGGGAAGTGTACCGTATGCTCATTACCAATAACATGAAAAGTGACATTGCCTTTGTTGCAATCAATAACAGCCCCTGCAGTATTAAGAAAAGGTCTTCCAAGAATAATAGACATACTATCATCCTTGGGAATATCAAGAATAACAAAGTCCGTTAAAATAGTAACGTTTGCAACCACAACAGGCACATCCTCACAAATACCGACAGGTATAGCAGTTGATTTATCAGCCATTTGCAAAGATATTTCAGTAGGTGTCAACTTATTCAAGTCAAGTCTACGATATAAAGAGAGAGGCATAACACTGACACCGGCTCCAAGATCACATAAAGCAGTTTTAACATAATTTCTTTTAATGGAGCATGGTATAGTAGGTACTCCTGGATCTCCAAGTTTCTTTGGTATTCCACCCTTAAAAGTATAATTAGCAAGCATCATGGAAATTTTAGCTTCGGGTATCTTTCTTTTATTAGTAACAATATCTTTCATGTACTTAGCATAAGGATTCATTTTGAGCATATCAGTCAATCACATACGCAAAAAGATAGGTCTAATCATTTCAGCAAATCACTCAAAATCCTCATCATCCTTTTTCTTGGATGGTTTGGGAGGAAAAGGCATGGGTTTTTGAACCCAAGGTTCTCTTTCTTTACCATGTTTCCTAGCAACAAAGTCTCTCTTATCATAACATTGATTCTTTGATTGTGGGTTATCAAGATCAACAGCAGATTCAAGTTCTACATCATTATCATTACTAGGTTGAGCATCATCATGAACATCATCATTAACATTTTCACTAGGTTCATGTTCATTACCAGATTGTGTTTCAGCATCATACATAGATATATCATTTGGATTATCAGGTGGTTCAACAATAAATTCACTAGAAGTTTGCACAGTTCTATCATTCTTCTTTTTCTTCTTTTTAGAAGAACTAGGTGCATCAATATTATTTCTCTGAGAATCTTGCTCAATTCTCTTAGGGTGGCCTTCAGGATACAACGGTTCCTGAGTCATTCTACCAGTTCTAGTAGCCACTCTAACAACATAATCATTTTTCTTACTATTCATTTCATCGAGCACTTCTTTTTGGGCTTTAAGCACTTGTTCTACTTGAGTGGTAACCATAGAAGTATGTTTGCTAACAAGTTTAAGTTCACCTCTAATATTAGCCATATAATCACCCAAGCGTTTAATCATATAAGCATTTTGTTTTAATTGTCTACCAAAATAAGCATTAAAGTCGTCTTGCTTAAACATAAAGTTATCAAACTCATCCAAGCACTAACTAGCAATTTTAGTAGGAGGGACTTCAGCTTTATCATATCTATAGAGAGAATTTACCTTTACTACCTGTGTCGGGATATCGGGATCAGGAGGTTCTTCAATAAATAAAGGATTAAGATCATATATTTCTTTGACAGGCGGTAAATTATGACCATGTATTTCTTCAATAGGAGGCAAATTCTTAACATCTTAAGCTTTAATACCTTTTTCTTTCATAGATTTCTTTGCCTCTTGCATATCTTCGGGGCTGAGAAATAGAACACCTCTCTTCTTCGGAGTTGGTTTAGGAATAGGCTCATTAATTGGAGCAGGAGCTGGCTGAGGAGTTGGCTCGGGAGGTGCCCAATTATTTTCATTTGTCAACATATTATTCAATAGAATTTCAGCTTCATCCGGTGTTCTTTCCCTAAAAAGAGAACCATCACAACTATCCAGGTAATATCTGGAAGCATCGGTTAGTCCATTATAAAAGATATCAAGTATTTCATGTTTCTTAAGAGGATGATCAGGCAAAGCATTTAGTAACTTGAGAAGCCTCCCCCAAGCTTGTGGGAGACTCTCTTCTTTAATTTTCACAAAGTTGTATATTTCCTTTAAGGCAACTTGTTTCTTATGAGCAGGGAAATATTTAGCAGAGAAGTAATAAATCATATCCTGGGGACTACGCACACAACCAGGATCAAGAGAATTAAACCATATCTTAGCATCACCCTTTAATGAGAACGGAAATATTTTGAGGATGTAAACGTAGCGAGATCTCTCATCATTAGTGAACAGGGTGGCTATATCATTTAATTTAGTAAGATGTGCCACAACAGTTTCAGTATCATAACCATGGAAAGGATCAGATTCAACCAAAGTAATTATATCAGGATCAACAGAGAATTCATAATCCTTATCACGAACACAAATAGGCGAAGTAGCAAAAGCAGGATCAGGCCTCATTTTATCTCTAAGTGATTCTTTGTTCCATTTAGCTATTAACCTTCTAAGCTCATCATTATCATTGCAAGCTAAAATGGCAGCAGAAGCCTCTCTATCAAAAATATAACCTTCAGGAATAATAGGCCTATCTTCATCATCACTTTCATCAATATTATTAGATTCAATAATTTCTTTCTCTCTAGCCCTAGCAATTTGTTTATCAAGAAATTCACTAAGGGGCACAGTAGTATCAGGCATAGAAGTAGTTTCATTGAAAGTATCATGCATAGCAGAAGTGGCATCATCAATAACATGCGACATATCGGAACAAATAGCAGAAGCAGGTTTAGGTGTCGCAAGCTTACTCATAACAGAAGGTGAATCAAGTGCAGAGCTAGATGGCAGTTCCTTACCTCCCCTCGTAGTTGAAGGATAAATTGTTGTCTTAGCGTCTTTCAAGTTCTTCATAGTGTCCAGCAGATATAAATCCCATGTGACTCAAAGAATAGAGCTATGCTCCCCGGCAACTGCGCCAGAAAAAGGTCTTGATAACCCACAAGTATAGGTGATCGCAACAGTTTTTGAGGGTAGAGTATTCAACCCAAATTTATTGATTCGACACAAGGGGAGCCAAAGAATATTCTCAAGTATTAGCAGCTGAGTTGTCAATTCAACCACACCGGAAAACTTAGTATCTGCAGCAAAGTGTTTAATAGCAAAGTAATATGATAGTGGTGGTAACGGTAACAAAAGTAAAGGAAGCAAAAGTAATATTTTTGGTATTTTGTAGTGTTTGTAACAGTAGCAACGGGAAAGTAAATAAGCGTAAACCAGTATATGGAAAGCTCGTAGGCATCAGATCAGTGATGGATAATATGCCGGATGCGGTTCATCATGTAACAGTCATAACATAGGGTGACACAGAACTAGCTCCAATTCATCAATGTAATGTAGGCATGTATTCCGAATATAGTCATATGTGCTTATGGAAAAGAACTTGCATGACATATTTTGTCCTACCCTCCCGTGGCAGCGGGGTCCTATTGGAAACTAAGGGATATTAAGGCCTCCTTTTAATAGAGAACCGGAACAAAGCATTAGCAAATAGTGAATACATGAACTCCTCAAACTATGGTCATCACCGGGAGTGGTCCCGATTATTGTCATTTCGGGGTTGCCGGATCATAACACATAGTAGGTGACTATAGACTTGCAAGATAGGATCAAGAACTCACATATATTCATGAAAACATAATAGGTTCAGCTCTGAAATCAGGACACTCAGGCTCTAGTGACAAGCATTAAGCATAGCAAAGTCATAGCAACATCAATCTCAGAACATAGTGGATACTAGGGAGCAAACCCTAACAAAACTAACTTGACTACATGATAAATCTCATCCAACCCATCACCGTCCAGCAAGCCTACGATGGAATTACTCACGCACGGCGGTGAGCATCATGAAATTGATGATGGAGGATGGTTGATGATGACGACGGCGACGAATCCCCCTCTCCGGAGCCCCGAACGGACTCCAGATCAGCCCTCCCGAGAGGTTTTAGAGCTTGGCGGCGGCTCCGTATCGTAAAACGCAATGATTTCTTCTCCTTTATTTTTTTCTCTCCGAAAGCAAATATATAGAGTTGGAGTTGTCATCGGAAGGTGTCCCGGGCCCACGAGGTAGGGGGCGCGCCCTGGGGGGGCGCCCCCACCCTCATGGACAGGGTGTGGGCCCCCTGGTCATCATCTTTGGCGAGGATTTTTTATTAGTTATTGTAAGTTATTCCGTGGAGTTTCAGGTCATTCCGAGAACTTTTGTTTTCTGCACATAAAACAACATCATGGCAATTCTGCTGAAAACAGCGTTAGTCCGGGTTAGTTCCATTCAAATCATACAAGTTAGAGTCCAAAACAAGGGCAAAAGTGTTTGGAAAAGTAGATACGACGGAGACGTATCAAAGATGTCATGCAAGTTCTTTTCCATAAGCACGTATGACTATATTCGGAATACATGCCTACATTACATTGATGGATTGGAGCTAGTTCTGTGCCACCCTATGTTATAATTGTTACATGATGAACCGCATCCGACATAATTATCCATCACCGATCCAATGCCTACGAGCTTTTCACATATTGTTCTTCGCCTATTTACTTTTCGTTGCTACTTTTACAATCACTACAAAACTATCACTGTTACTTTTGCCACCGTTACTGTTACTATCATACTACTTTGCTACTAAATACTTTGCTGTAGATATTAAGTTATCCAGGTGTGGTTGAATTGACAACTCAACTGCTAATGCTCGAGAATATTCTTTGGCTCCCCTTGTGTCGAATCAATAAATTTGGATTGAATACTCTACCCTCGAAAACTCTTGCGATCCCCTATACTTGTGGGTTATCAGATCTTCTTCTTGTTTGCCACAAACTTGATCTTCTATTGTAGCAAGGTCACGTCTTCGGGGTTACCCCAATCTATGCCTTTCCCAGGAAATGAGCCTCCTCGGAGGGTCAGCCGAGAAGGCAAGGACTTCGGCCTAGTCACCGGCAAGTGGCTCGGTGATATAGAACTAGTCACGCTGCCACTCCTTGATGGTTTCAACGAATGTTCCTTTGAACCAAGTGACCTTCTGGTTCTTGTTGATCATGCCCCTCCGACACTCTGAGAGCTCGGAGCCACTTGACTTGGGCTTAACGCCGAACGCCTTCAGCCACAGTCCAAAGTGTGGCTCGATGCAGAGGAAGGCCTCGTAGGTGATGATGAACGTCGCGAGGCTGGGGATGGAGTTCGGGGCTAGATGATGAAAATCTAGCACATAGTAGTATAGGGCCCCATGCACGAAGGGGTGCAGCGGGAATCCCAGACATCAGAAGAGGAGGGGAACGAAGATGACCCTTCGCCCGTCTTGGGGGTGGGCACTCGCTGGTCTCACTCTGGCAGCCGGCAAGCGACGTTGGCAGGAATGTACCCCGCACTTTGCAGCTCTAGGATTTGACCCTCCTTGACGAAGGAGACAACCCAGTGCCCCTTCAAGGTGGCCCCGGCCATGGATGGGAGTGGGAGGTGTGGGTGCTGATGGGGGCGAGCAGATTGAAGGTTGGATCTGGGCACTGGAGCTCAGGAGAAAGTATGCAAGGGAGGAATGGGAGCGTGAGATTGTTACTGCTTCCCTTTACTCTTATAGGCCCGTGAAAGGCCAAGAGTCCCCTTACTACGTCGTTAAAATCACCACGTCCCAATAACGAAACGTCATTATGCGTGTGGGATGAAACAAAATCTTGATGATATCCCCCAAAATACGGGCACGATCTCTGTTTTGATAAGACATGCCAATGAGAAAATCGCCTCGGGCCGCGATTCGAGCAACAGTTACTGACCTTCGTTGGTATAAGTGGTGACGCTTCGAAAAAAGTTGTCATGCCATAGGCACTATTCACACCTAGGTGGATAGCCTTCGAGGCTAAGTTACCTCGCGTCTTTGGATGTTAAGAGGATTGATTAAATCATGGTCGGAAGGCTGATTCCTTTAGGAAGGAACCCGATTAAAGCCTGTTGACATGAAAGGATCTTAGATCACCAAAGAAGTCGTCTGAAGAAGGAACTCGGCTGTCAAGCCGAAGACTCTTAGGCCAAACTCACATGTCTGCGGTATTTCATCGTCCTCGGCATTGAAGACTAGTTCGGGGGCTAGTGACGATGTCCAGGACTAGGGGGTACCGACCTAGTCACCCCTTAGTCCATGGGCCGAGCTTATGGCCCGCCCTTCTTCTAAGGAAGGATTCCGGAAGCCTCATACTTGGCGTAATCAAGATGGACTTTACTGAAGACTTGACATGTACTCCAAGACCTACATCAACTCGGCGACATACGTAACCCTAGATTGGCAACCGACCATGTGTAACCCTAGGTACCCCAGTGTCTATATAAACTATGAGGCCTTGTCCGTAGCGAGGAGGATGACAACTACAATCAGCTAGCCCTAGGGCTAGGACATAATTTATGATCTCAAGGTAGATCAAGCTTGTACTCGATACACAATCATCAATGCAATCAAAGCAGGACATAGGGTATTACCTCTTAGAGAGGGCCCGAACCTGGGTAAATACTGTCTCTTGTTATCTATAGATCCGAGATCCACAGCTCGGGACCCCCTACCCGAGGTCTGCCGATTTCAGTACCGACACCACCCTCAAACGCTAACCCCCATTCTCTCCTGACATCGCTACCACTCCCTCAACCCTCTCTCTCGCGCGCGACCATGGCGACCGAAGCCACCGGATTTCCTTAGCGTCCCCCCATCGCTACCTAGGCCCGACGATGGTCATCTCCGCCCCCGAGCATCCGTAGCCATCTCTCGTGTCCGATGTTGCAGCTCTTGCGACACGCCAGCGAGCTCGCCAGCCACGCCGCTGCTCCATGCACTGCTCCTATGGTCTCTTCTTCCTCCTTCCCTTCCCTTTCCCTCTCCTTCGCATCTCTCTCTATTTCCCTTCTGGATCCATTGGTGACATGGATGGATGTGAGCCTCCAGCCACCGCCATCCCTACAACCCTGTGTCGTCGGTAGATCTTCAAGCCGCCGCCGCCCAGCACCCGTCGGCCCCCTCTGCCATCCTCCCTCCTCTCTTCTTCCCTTCTCCTTCCTCCCACATCCGTTCTGCTCCTCCTTTTCTCCTTTATCACACTTTACATCTGAAGTTTGTGGCCACCAAGAAGAGATAATATATTTGTGCAGCAAGGTGCAGAAATGTGCTAATTTGCATAGTCTATTTTCAGATTTTGTGCTGCAAGTCTCAAGGATAATTATTTCAATCCCACTATTACCCGTGTCATTTTTTTCCAGAGGTTATGAAGATGATTGCTCACAGATTGAAAAATCATGTCTAGGCGAGAAGATTGTGCACTTTGTTGGTAAGTTTCATATAAGTCCATGTAAATTTTGTGTTAAATAATAAATATAGTCTGAGCCCAACATGTCTAACCAAATACTTGCTATCAAACAAAGTCTCGGCACATATATATCCACCAAACAACTGCATTTGTATGTACTCAATACGTCTACACTCAGCATGTAAAATGGAACAACCATGTCAGGGTGAGTACCAAACGCACCCTCCCAGACATGGAACAAGGGTTTTGGTGTGGCTCCAGCGCTGTTCCTGGCGATTGGCTGCCAGTGACATTGCCTTTTTTTTCTTTTTCTTTTTGCGGCAAGCCAGTGACATTGCCTTGATGGTGTTGGTACCTTGGTAGTACTCGAAACATAGTCTGAGCCCAAGAGTAATTGATCTTTAACCATTGATTTGATGCTTCATACAGGGAGTACGTGAGGCACGGGACCTGCATCCCATCGTAACCACCGCGATCACGTGCCCGGCGCAACCGACGGCGATTACAATACAGTCGGCGAAAACAAAAACACCTGGGCCCCCCTCTTGGGGAGGGACGCGGACGCGCGCGTGACGCAAGCTGCGCCAAATTTCAACGCGGGCGCAACAATCTGCATGTGCCCGGCTCCCAACACGGCCCGATGACGCCATCTCCATCGCCGTCGAGCCGTCGTCGTGGACGAATAATGAAGTTTTCAAACGGGAGGAGATCTCTCTCACCGGTGCTGGATAGTGGATCCCACCACCACAGCGTACGAAAAGTTGTGCTGTGTACAGCATGTTTCTTGAAACCTACGACAAATACTACACTTTACATACCGGAGAGGGTGTGGGGTAGAGGGTTTCGTATACGCCGGTTCCCCACGGCGAGAGCATCGTCTCCAAGATCTGGTGCCGTGGCGCGGGACGCACCGACGTACTACTGTAGTAGTAGTAGTACCACTGGATCTCTCTCGCGCGCGCGTGTCGCCACCTTTTCGACGCGTAGCGGCGAAGGAAATCAAAGCGGTGCGCCGGTACAGGCACTCCGGCACCGGCGACGATTCCAATTACTACTCGCCGCACGTACGAACGAGCTGCACGCTTTCAAGGCAGTCCGGGACGGGAGAACACGCAGCCCTCGCTCGCTCGCTGCAGGCGAGAAGTGATGCCGGAAGGGTGGCGGAGCTACCAAAAAAAAGTTGGGCGGGCCAGAGAGCTCCTAACCGAGCAGACGCGGCGAGCACTACAACAAGAAGCATGTCGTCCAGGTGGACACCTTCAGCTTGCATCCAAGAACGCCCATCGTCTCCCTGCCGTCCCCAGCCTGCACGTACGCATTCACCATGGCGCTCCAAGACACAACATTCCTTGCAGGCAATTTGTCGAACAGCGTGCGCTGTGATGAGCGATTGAGCGTGTTGAACGTGGAGGCGTCCACCGCAACCGAGGTGTGCAGCAGACGGTGCGCGTCAGATAGACAGGCCGAGCAGGCCTGAGTAGACGCGGATTAGCGTGTTGTTCACAAGCAAGGAGGAACCCCGCGAGGCCGAGCCTGACGGCGTGAGTGTGGGCGTGGACGGCCAGCGCGAGGTGGTGCGTGCCGGGGACGGCAGGGGAGAGGGCAAGCGACTTGAGGAAGGAGGGGAGGCCGGCACGGATGAGGTGAGAGTAGAGCAGGAGCGCGGCGCCCGGCGCGGCTGAGGCTGATGCATGTATTGCTGTATGGGTCTGTCTAGGACACATCTAGATGTGACATAGTTATGTCACATCTAAGCTGATGTCCACTCTGTTTGTGGTCTATTTTTTTTATTCTAGTTTTTTTATTTTTTGTTGCTATATTATATACTTATAGGAGCTTAGATGTGACATCTTTAAAAAACATCTAGATGTGAATTAGACAAACTGTTGCTGTATTGTGTCGGTCAACGTTTGTCTGCTGGGCTTCATGCCTTCATATAAATTACTCCGGCCATGGGCGGGCCACGCCCCACTCGGCCTTGCCGAAGCTCCGCCAGGGAGCCCGTGCATGCGTACCAGCTAGCTAGCTACCCCGGCGGCGATCGGGGAACTTAGGCGCAATCAAGGCGAGACATCGTACACCTAGGAGATCCCTGCCGGCTCCGGTTTCGTCATTATGGCCGAGCCAGGCAGACCGAACGGGCGGCGTCACGGAGCGTCGGCGGCATGGCCGGGTCAACACCTTGCGCTGCCCCTGCAACTCGTCGTCATGCCATGTGTGCTGCGCCATTTCCTATCCTGCTCAGCTCTAGCTTTCTAGACCTGCCGCCGCAGGCCACGCCGGAACGGGGCCCGGCGGAGGGCTGGGTCCCCCACCGCTGCCACCTTGCTCGATCGATCGATCGAGCGAGCGAGCCCCCTACTACCCCTCTTCGCTCGTCTAGGCCTGGTCGGGTGGGTGGTGATAATCGAGCCCATCGACCCAGCGCAGCGTGGCGCGAAATAAATGGAAGGCCATGCATGCATGCCCATCCCATGATCGAACCAAACGGACGTACTGCTAGGAGTACGTAGTACTACTACCTCGAGCCGCGTTGGAGTGCCTCCGCCCCGGCTATCGTTTGCCCAGTTCTGCGACCGTAAATTTCGTGGTACGAGCGACCATGGGGGCGATGTGGGGCGCGCACTACGCAATCTACACGACGCGAGCGGCGGTGCAGCTGCAAGGTAGTAGTATGATGAGAGGTTAATGGCGACAAGGAGTATGTCGTGCGACGAGCTTGGACCCAGCTATGCTACTCCCTCCGTCTAGGTGTACAGAGTTTCATTACTGTGCGCTTTGCCAGGCTCGCGACCTAGAGTCACCTAGCACAGCCGCGCAGGGGTGACGCCACTCTGCTCGGTTCCGATGTCAGTAGTAAGGATAAGGCCAACTCCAACTCATCATCTCAAATGGTCGAGTTAAAAGCACCAAGGGGCCTAGAACTTGCTCTCAATGTAATGGTTTGGTCCTACAACTTGAAAAATGACCTTATCCAGTCCCTGAACTTGCTCAAGATGTGCAAATCAAGTCTTGACGAATCCGAGCTTGCCATGTGGACTCGTGGGTGCGCACCCGGTCAGCCCGTGCTGTTTTGCAAATAACCCCCTGGAGTTGCTCTCAATCAACCCGCACTACCAGCACCAGAGCACCTGAATTTATTAACCGCATTTAATCTGTCGAGGGGGGAACTCATGTGGCCTATCGCAACTCATTCTTCTCCATCTTTGTCTCTGTCGGCGCTGGAGCGGCCGTTGCTGACGTCAGCAACAATGGCTGCCTCGCCGGAGCAGTTCAGCGGTGCAGTGCCGCCTCCGTCGGCTCATCTGGTCCGGCCGCCTGCAGTCATTCCTCCAGACTATGGTGAGCTCCTCTTCTCTGCACCTTCTCTCCCTGTTCCGTTTCTTGATTGTGCCGGCCACAATACGGCCTCGTACGGCGGATCCGTGCGCTTGAGGAAGCTGATTAAAGCTTGTTAGTTGCTTCGATCTAGCCAAGTGGCAATCCTATCATGAATGCAAGCTAGGGTTATGAGCGATGCATTTAGTCTAGGGTTTACTCTTCGTCGTCATGGGTTTGGTGAAGAAGGTGGGGTTTTTGCGTGAAGCTAGGGTTATGAGCTATGTTATGTTTCTTGTGTGAGATTGGCATGTTGTGTTCTGTACATTGGGTTACCATGTTATGGTTTTGGTGAAGTAGATATAATCAATCTGAATGTGTAATTTATCAGAATTTGCTTTACTGAATCTTTAACTGAATTTGTGCAGTTCATTTAAAGTTAACTGAATTTTGCACTGAATGTATCTACTTTTTGTATGGAGTACATGTTCAGTTAAGTTAACTATATTTTTAACTGAACTTGGGCAGTTCATGTTCAGTTAACTGAATTTTTAACTGAATATCTCTCTTTTTGGTATGCAGTGTGTGACTCAGCAATGGGACAAAGTGTTCACACTCCTTTCTTTACACTTGAGCTGGAACATGGTGGTCTTTTCTGTGGATCTATCACTGCCCAGAGTACTATAACTCTTCTTTGGAGGTCCTTGACTATGTTGATGCTTGCACATTTTCATATGCAGTCTTAGAACAACACCTAAAATGGTTGGGATATCCTGCCAATGAGCACATTATTTACTGGTGTTTACCTGAGAAAACACTTTCAGATGGCTTGGTGAGAATTAAGGGTGATGAGGATTTGCAGCATCTTATCACAGCTAGTGCTCAGCACAAAGTTCTTGCAATTATGGTTGACCATGCAGACTTCATCAGCAATTTCAGAGAAGATTTGATAATAAAGCTGCCATCTGTTGAAAACCCTGTCAGAATGGGCAACTCAATTGTTGGTGCAAGCAGTGCATCATGTAGTCAGAGCATTATTTCAGAGGTTGCAGTTGATGGGACTACAGAAGATGATGTTCTGACAGATTTGCTTAATTCTGTTGCTGACCAAAATTTGCTGACATACTGTGCAGAGCCTGACCTGTTTATAAGTGCAGAGCAAGACCTCCTTAATGGTGCAGAGCCAGACCAGGTTAATGCTGCAGAGACAAATGTGATGGTTGCTGCTGCAGAGCCAAATTTGCAACCTGAAAATGATGTGTTGTCAGATTCAGAGTTCAGTGACAGTGATTATGACATAGATGATGATCTTTATGAAGAAAACATTGACTGATGTTTATGAAGAGGCTGCGCAAGAGGAGGTAGGGGTTGAGCCTGACTATGTCCTTGAAGATGAAGATCTCAACCTCTCCACACAAGCACAAGATCAACTAAAGTACAAATTCAGAGCTTTCAATTCCAAGGTGGACATGAAATCCCCTGTATTTAAACTAGGTATGGTATTTGCTGATGTGGTTGAGTTGAGGAAAGCTCTCAAGGCCTATTCAATAAGGAACAGAGTGCAGATCAAGAAGCTTAAGAATGACAAGATCAGATTGGAGGCAGTTTGTCAGGGTGGTGGTTGCCCATGGGTGCTTAAGGCTGGAAATGACAACGGGACTGGAGGTTTTGTCATCAAGGCATACAATGGATTGCATAAGTGCCAGAAGAAGTGGAAGTTAAAGGATATGACAGCAAAATTTCTCTGCAACTTTTTATTGATGATTTCAGAGATGACCAGAAGATGTCCATTGGAACATTTTCAAGGAAAATAACAAAGGTATTCAATGTTACTCCAAATAGATGGAAGTTTGCTAGGGCTAGGAAGCAAGCACTTAAGGAGATACATGGTGATGAGGAAGAGCAGTTCAGCAAGCTATGGGAATATGGGCATGAGCTAAGGAGCAAAAACCCTGGGTCTACATTTCTGCTAACAACTACACTTGTCAAAGATACAAAATTTCCAATGGGTAGAAAATGTTTGAAAACATTATATTGGTCATATGATGCTTGTAAGAGAGGATGGCTAAAGGGCTGCAGGCCTATTCTCTTTAAAGGAGTGCTCCTTAATGCTGTTGGAATTGATCCAAATGACTGCATATTTCCCATTGCAATGGGCTGGGTGGAAGTAGAATGCAAGGGTTCATGGGAGTGGTTTTTGACCACTCTAAAAGATGATCTAAACATTACAAACACAGCTCCTTTCACAGTTATGAGTGACAAGCAGAAAGGGTTAATAAATGTTGTGCACAAGGTTTGGCCAGATGCAGAACACAAGTTTTGTGTGAGGCATATTTACCAAAATTTTAATGAGAAACGCAAAGGAGAGGTACTGAAGCAAGATCTGTGGGCCATTGCAAGATCACCAAACAAGGTGAAATGGAGAGAGAACTGTCAGAAAATGGATGATCACTTGCAAGCTGCCTTCCACTGGACTGAGAGGCTTGAGCCAAACACATGGTGCAAGGCATTCTTCAGGGAATTTCCCAAATGTGACATCCTGTTGAACAACAACTCTGAAGTGTTTAACAGCTACATTCTTGATAGCAGAGAGATGGCAGTGCTTAGTATGCTTGAATATATCTTCTACAAGATCATGCACAGGCTAGTGAGTAAACAAAGGGAAGCTAGAGAAAAGTGGGTAGGGCAGAGAATATGCCCAAAGATTCAGAAGAAATTGGATAAGAATATAGAGTTTGCTGCAAACTACCATGTATCTGAAGCTGGCCAACAAATGTTCAAAGTACAGTCCGGTAACAATAGTTACACAGTGGATCTTGCTTTGCACACATGTGATTGCAGAAGATGGCAGTTGTCAGGAGTACCATGTGGTCATTGTATAGCATGTTGCAGGGAGGAGAGGAATGACCCAGAGACAATGGTTCATGACTGCTACACAGTTCAGACATGTCTCAAGGCATATGGGTACACTCTTGTTCCTCTTGCATACCCAAAGCATTGGGAGAAACAGAATGGGTACAAGGTGCATCCACCAGTGTTTACTAAACAGTTGGGAAGACCCAAGAAGAATAGGAAGAAAGCACCAGAGGAGAAGATCAAGAATGGTGTTAGGGTTCTGAACAGAAAAGGTGTGACAATGCACTGCTCAATCTGTGGCAGAGCTGATCACAACAGAAAGGGGCACTACAAATGGCAGGAAAGTCTCATTCAAGATGGGATAGAGGTGGTTGACGAAAGCTATGATGACCCTACCTTTCTTCAGGTATAGCAAGCACTTAACTACATATGTCATTGTACTACATTTGTACTGTACTTATGTCATTGTAGAACTTAACTACATAGCAAGCACCTAACTACATAGAACTTAATGTGCTTAAATGAATCTGTGCAGAACATTTTCCCAAACAATGTAGACCCTCTGTTGGATCCAATTGATTCACCAACAAGTATGGTTTTCACCATGGCTCAAAGGGAAATTGCTACAAGAGCTCCTCAAAGGGCATATGGCCCATTACCACAACAGTCTGCCTTTGTTGCTACTGCTGGTGCTGCAATACCTCAGCCATTGATCACCACAGAGATGCTCATTGGTAGGCAGACAAGGGCAAACACAATAGATCAAAGAGAAGAAGGAAGAGCAAATAAAAGACAAAGAAATGCACCTCCAGCTCCAGGTAGAGGCAGAGGTGCAGCTCCAGCTGCAGGCAGAGGAAGAGGTGCTCCAAATGCAGGGAGAGGAAGAGGTGCTGCCCCAAATGCAGGCAGAGGAAGAGGTGCAACTCCAGATGCAGGCAGAGGAAGAGATGCTGCTCCAGATGCAGGCAGAGGAAGAGATGCTGCTCCAGTTGCAGGCAGAGGAAGTGTTCCAGGTGAGAGGGCATGGTGGCTGTTGTTTGGAGATCAGATTCAGAGGCAAATACTTGATCTCAATGCACCTGCTGAAGATCTGAATGCACCTGCTCCCTGATTAGCTGGCTGTTGCAAGTGCCATTTTTTGTAAAGGCCTAGACTGATGTAACTTTAAGACTGGCCTATTAAGTATGCCAAACAGTGGCATGAAGTGGCAAGATTTGCCTTCTTTTGGTGGCAAAACTAGTTAATGCCTGAATGTGCTCAATGACCTAGTTAACTGAATTTGCCCTCATTGTGTTGTTCTAGTTAACTGAATTTTAATGCATGTTGTTCTAGTTATCTGAATTTTTTGCCTGCTCTTCTAGTTAATTGAATGTGCATAATGATGTTGTTCAATAAAATAAAATAAAAATATTCTTCTACTTATGTGAATGTGCACAATGAGCTAGCTAACTCAATGTGCACAATGATGTAGTTTCAAAAAATTTAAAATAAAAAATTTTGCCCGGGGCTCGAACCCAGGACCTGGGGTTTATAACGCTGCATGCAATGCCAGTGGGATAGATCTAGTGATTTGTTCTAGTAGCACCTCCGGATATACATATTGTAACTTTTGTGGTCCTGCAGTTAAGCGTGCGTTACGGCCTCTATCTGACGATCGAGCACACCATAGCGTAGTCGTTTCGGTTTCCTCACTTTAAGACATGGCGACCTGCCGTTCTCCCTCTCCACTCACCGCTCGCACACCCCACTCCTCCACCACTCCGCCAACCACCCAAAAAACCACGCCACTCACCGTCTCGATGACCACGCCACCGCCGCCGCCATGGACCAGAGTCTCGGATGGCAGAAAGCCGTCGAAGAGCTGGCCGGCGACAACCCCGAGCTTCGAGCGTAATACAGAGAGATCGCGCGGTGGTTCCCAAGCGGTCAAATGACAAAGATCCACGTGCGCGGTCTCGTCAAGGTGATGACGGATGCTGAGAAGCATCGTGCCTTCCCCGGCGGCATCAACGTTCCTCCGGCGACCATCCTCCTCTGGGCAATGCGCGAGGATCAGCGCTCCCCTGACCCCAGGCAGCGGGCCCGCTGGTGGATGTACCGCTCATCCACCACGGCACCGGCCTAGCCGGATGCAGAGCGCGTTGCGTCCAGGACCGAGCACGTCCATGACTTCATGCTTGCCCTGCCGGCGCCCGTCAACGCCACCTACTGGGACCGTCAAGGTCCATCTGTCCTCTTCGGGCCTGACGACGACTCCGATGATGAGTCATCCGACGAGGAGGTGCCGGAGGTCGTCGTGTTGTCAGACGATGAGCCGGAGGTGCAGATCGTCGTGCCGGTCAGAGCCACCATGGATGGTGGCCGCAACGTTCCCATTGAGGTGGACGACCTGCCAGATCTGCCTGAATCCGCTATCATCAAGCAGGAGGTTGAGGAGGAGGACGTGGCGTCGGCTGTTCAGGAGGTTAGCAAGAAGAAGAAAGCAGAAGTGAAGAGGGCAGTTGTTGTGGAGGTGCGCCGCTCCGAGTACCTGAACCTGCTCAAGGACTGAAGAATGTTGCGTTTGCAAATGGTGCTGCTTAGGTATGTTGTTATACCACAGCATATAAGTTAGAGATATGATGTTGTTAGGTAGGTATGCTGATATATATGACAGCATATAAGTTAGTAAGATGGGGCTGTTAGCTAGGTATACTGCTATATGATCACAACATATAAGTCAGAACTCTTTTGGACATTCTATGGTTAGGTGTGCTACTATATACAGCACATAAGTTATCTGTAATTATCTGAACATGCATGATATTGGTATGCAACTGGACTGCTTTCAATCTTGCAAATGTGGTGTGCTACACCGTTGTGATGCAAATGTTGCATATTGTACTGCTTTACTTGTTTCTTTCTCTTCTTTCTGCATGTGGAGCACTTACTATAAATAGCAATTTGTACTTACATATGGTACATCATGCAGAAATTCAGGTTTCACTCTCATTTTTTAGTGAAAGTTCAGTTGAGTTTCAATTCAGTTCAGTTAAGTTAGATTCAGTTTGGTAAAAATTCAGCCTAGTTCAGAGTGTTAGGTTAAAATTCAGTTAAGTTATAATTCCCTTTAGTTTCAATTCAGTTCAGTTAAGTTAGATTCAGTTTGGTAAAAATTCAGTCTGGTTCAGAGTGTTAGGTTAAAATTCAGTTAAGTTATAACTCCCTTTAGTAAGAATTCAGTTAATTTAAATTCAGAGTGTTATTTATAATCTAGTTAAGTTCAAATTCCATTTAGGTAGAATTCAGAGTGTTAGTTATAATTCAGTTTACTTCAAATTCAGAGTGTTTATTACTTTGGAAACCAACATTTGACTCTAAAATTGGGCCTACCTACCACCAAAAATCTACTGCCTACCTACCAACCACCATTTCTACTATATAAAGCACCCCCATTTGCCACAAACAACAGCCACAATCCCTTCTCCTCCCCCTAGCCGCCAGAGAAAACCCTAGGACAGATAGATATGGATCTTGGAGAGGTCATCGATGAAGAAGAACAGGTGCCAAGGGTAACCAGGCGCAGAGAGGCAAGAAGGAGGGAGAGAAGGCACCTGGCTCAGCGGATACTTGCAGCACGCAACCGCAAAGACATGGAGCAGTTCCAGGAGGCTTTCCCCCTTGGCTCCAACCCTAGTGATGATGATGTCATCCACTGGGCAAGGAGGAGGGCAAACTTCCATCCCTTTCAGGTCACTAGGATGAGGTGGAGTAGAATTCTGTATCCAAATGAATAAGTTGTTATGTGATGCAGTATCTAGATCCTCCTGGCTATCTAAATGAATTATGTATCCAGATGAATAGGCTGTTATGTGATGCAATGTAATAAATCCTAGTTCCTCCTTCTTCTATGCTATGTGATGCAGTGTATGAAATGTATGAAGTAACTTAATGAAATCCTGTATCTACCATTCTGTGATCCGAAATACCAGTGTATGCAACTTTCAGATAACTGAACAAAGAACAGTTAACTAAACCATATTCAGTTAACATTGTATACCAAACTTCAGTTAACTGCAAAAACAATCTGATACAAAAAAGTTGATAAAATTTCATTGTATATATAAAAAACACAGTAAACTGAAACAATGTTCAGCTAACCAAAGAAACACTCACTTCACCGAATCTACATTCAAATAACTGAATAATAGTTAAGTTCAACAGAGAAGCAATTCAGTTAACTGGCAAAGCATTGATAATCCAAATTCACTTAACCAAATTCAGATAACATAGTGCATACTGGTTCATTGCAGCAAATAGTACAGTGCATCTGGATACAGGGCATCAAAGATAACCCAAATTAACTAAACAAGTCCACTGATAATCATTAACTAAACAAGTCCAGATGATCACTCAAATTCATCTAACAGCTCCCTAACCTTCCTTATCTTGCACTTGGTGTCCTCTTTATGCTTGAACAGGTCTCCAATCATATACTCTACCTTCTTAATCTCTTTCTTCAACACATCCCTTTCTTCCTTCAATTTGTCCCTCTCTTGCTTCATCTCATCCCTCTCTTTCTCTGCCTTAGCCCTGACCACCTGATGAATGTTGGTCACTGATTTGTCAGCCATTCTCTTCTTCTCAAGTTCTAGCTTTAGGTCAGACAGAGCTAGCCTTGTGTTGCCCAATTCAGTAATTGCCTGCTCTTTGTCAGCCACCATCTTAGCAAAATCAAGTTTAAAAAACCTCAGGTCTTTTTCCATGGCTTCCTTCTCTTTCACAACCCTAACATTTTCTTCAGCCTGAACAACAGCTTCCCTAATCCTGGATGTGAGCTCATCTTCATACATGCCCCAGATCCTAGCTAGACTGGTCCTCAATTGTGGAGGCCACTCTGGGTCAACCCAATGCACATAGGGGCATTTAGGCCCATCCTAAAATTGGTGAGGAAATGCATAATTCAGTTAACTGAAGGAAATACAGTAACACTGAATCAAAATGCAGTTAACTGGACAAAACTAAGTTAACTGAATCAAAATTCAGTTAACTCACTGAATCAAGTTTCAGTACATCATGTCTATTTGCACAAAACTACATATTTGAACAACTAAAATAAACTAAATGGCACAGAACTATGAACATGGCACAGAATGGCACAACAGATCAAGTTCAATATCAAATGGACCAAGCATTTACAACCATGAACTAGTACTACAGCACTACCAGCTCAATCTACAACTACCAACATGTACTAACCTTTTGTGCACAACCCAGGAATCTTCTTCCACTGTCAACAGACTCAAATGCAACAAACTTCTCACACACTGCTTTTTGCTCACACCTATTAGGTAGATCTGCAGCAAGGCCTGCCCAATCGGTGCTCTCAATGGTGCGAGGACCCTAAAACAAAATCTGGTAAGAAATCGCATTTTTCAGAAACCCTAGAAGCCCATTTGAAGCTGGACAGGATCTCACCCGGCTGGTGACTTCGTCGCCACTTGACGCGTACGAGCTAGATCCGGAATCACTCCATGAAACCATGGATGCTAGCTTGCTTGGCGGCTGGACGACAGCGACGAGTTGCGGCGTCGAGCAGAGGAGCAAAGCAAGAAACAGAGAGGGAAGTGAGCTGCGGGTTTGCTTCATCGGGGGGGGGGGGGGGGGCAGGGACAGTGGTCTCCTTTAATTAATTCGGGTGAAATGGTGGTAGTGCGGGTTGATTTGAAGCAACGGTAGGGGGTCTTTGCAAAATGCGACGCGCTGACCGGGTGCGCACCCACGAGTCCACATGGCAAGCTCGGATTTGTCAGGACTTGATTTGCACATCTTGAGCAAGTTCAGGGACTGGGTAGGGTCAATGTTCAAGTTGTAGGACCAAACCATCACATTGAGAGCAAGTTCTAGGACCCCCAGTGCTTTTAACTCCAAATGGTTCGACCGCTTTTGTTCGGGGCTAAACGGACAGAGATCTCGGCACAAGTGCGCAAGCAAACGGACAAACGTCCAATTATTTGTCCGCTTTCGACCCACTTCCGGCTTAGATTTAGGCCGCGTTTGCGCCAAAATGGACAGCGCGCGAACAGGCCGCGCCCTTGTCCTCCGCGGGACACAACCCCCCCTTTTCTCTTACCCTACGCAGCCTGCCCCCCCCCCCCGCCCCCCGCCATAGCAGTCGCCACCCATTTTTTCGGTCGCCTCCTCGCTGTCCAGCCCGGCCGCCCAAACCACGACCACCCGTCGCCATAGCCGCCCCACATCCGCGTTTCGGAGGAGTTTTTGCTAGCGTTTGTGGCTCTTTGTCGCCGCATTCGATACCAGGAAAGCTACGTCCGCCAGAGATGCCCATCGACCCCAACACCTTTCAATAGACTCTACATAGTCGTCGTCCGTCAATGCCAACCTTGCCTGCTGCCTATGAGGGGAGCCTGATGTGCTCTTCCCGGCCGCATTTCCACAACGACTATAAGGTGTTCGACACTTTGCTCACAAGATATCATGGATAGCGGGGGTGCGTATTTTTTTCCACAACTTCATTTGTTCATGGGATGATTCATCCTCGGATGCCGAAGTGCTTGTGGTTGTTGCATTGGTCGTCAATGACCACATAGCTAGGCAATGGCCTCGGTTTAGGGAATCAATCCCTGGGCATGCTCCGGCCTTGAACCCGCAATAGGGAGAATGGCCACGTCCTACTCTATGTCGATTACTTTGAGAATGTCGCACTCTTCAAACCACATCAATACACCGCTTTCGGGTGACGAGACATGTGTTCAATCATATTCGGGTGGGAGTGCTAGCATATGCCCTTGTCGCGCTCTTTTAAAAAATCTATACTACCTAAATAGTTCATTCCCACTATTCTATTTTTCTTAACATGCAAGCTATCCACATCAGCAACCTATCACATCTAACATGCAGACTCTAAGTCATCAGATCTGTCAACTAAGTAATTATTTTTCTTATTTTTTCCAACGAATCGTCTGGTCCAATCTCTAAATACTTTGTCTCCTCCCTTCGTGATATCCGGAAACAATAACTCCTTCCGCTTCTCCATCCCCGCCTCCCCCCCCCCCCCCCCCCCCCCCCGTCAATGACATCCACCCAGCATTTTTTTCTTTCAAAACATCCACCCCGCATCCCCAACCCTCCCCTTGCTTCTACTCCTCGCCTTGGGCATCCTCTTCCTCACCTTGGGTTGCTCGCAAGGTCGGCGTGTCTTCTTCACCTACCGATGCCATCCAGGGCTACCTTGGATTCTGATTTAGTGATCGACCAACAACGAGCAAGTCCCATGATGTTGTAGTCTTAGATCATGGTCGCCCTATCCCCGCATCATGAAATTATTCTCTTCACCAAAGGTTATGCTCCATGATCTCATCCTGTCCCACCCATGTAAATTGATGTTGTTGATTAAGTCCGGGATTAGCAGTTCCCAAGTTAGGGAAAGTATGTATGTTTCATTATTATATTCAGATTCAGATTGCAGCTTTTGATGTTGTACGCCACAAGCAACGGTATCTAGCACTGACCCTCCCACTGCGTGGGAGTTATTTAGGATCACAAGACAATCGATCTGGAAGGGTGTCGCACCAACGGGCATGAAAGTAGGCATAAGACAACGTCTTCTCGATCGACCAATCTCGCCTGTCTGGTCCAACACGCAAACTCGATATTAATCTACAGGTATATATTGTTCTTACTATTAGCTTCCTCCAACTTTGATCCATCGGCAAACCGGTCTATATGCATGTATTCCTGCGTTGAAGCTATATATAACGGCGACACGTGCTATGGTGGCCGCGACATGTTTACCAGCGGCCTGACGGGCAAAGGACGGGAGTAACGCTATTCTTCCATGTTTTTTGTCTCACCCTTTTGATGCAGGAGACTTTAGCATCGGTCCATACGATCGATATAAACATTCGGTTCTTTCTTAGATTTTTGAGAAAAAGTCAGCCATTCATTCATTTGACCAGAGAAAAAAATCAGATGAAAAGAAAAGGAAAAAGGATCCGATGAAAAAAAACTAGCGCGGATATTTACTATTTCCCTACATCTAAAATTGATTATATTTGTTAAGTCCTGCGGAAGCTACTATTATTTTGCAATCCCCTTTTACAATGATGGTTCGTGTATTGTTCATATTCGTCGTGCTACAAAAGCATAGCTGTTTTTTTCTCTTAATTTCACGTTTTTTTCGTGTATCTTTATAATTTACATGAGCACACAAGGTGAACTATTGTTAAACCTTCCAGATCGATCATATTGCGATCCTGGCTTGCTGAATAATAACTGAATATTCGACCCTCCATTCTTTAAGGGTCAGTTGCATTTGATGTGCTTTAGCCAATTTCGGTATGAAGTTTCTGTTATGGCTCGGTTGCTTTTGTTTCATGTAATTGGTGCTTTCTGAATATGCACAAAAAAAACCCTTTCAGATGCCTGTCTAATGTGAGCTCTATTGAAATATATGAATATCAAATGTGTATACCGACTTTCCTTCTAATGCCTGTACTTATTCTCCATGAAGTGATTATTTGTTTGAACGTAATTTTCAGGTCATGCCCTTCAACACTACTGGGAACCGCTGAAAATTGTACAATGGTGAAGACCACAAGTGTTACCAAATAATTAAACAATGAAGCAGGTATTGTTTCTACGTTTGGTTTGAACGTAATTTTCTTAGTTTGCTTTGCAGAAATTTAATTATGTGTCACTTACGGGATAGACAACCATTGCATTTTCTTTAGTTGTTTGACATGCTACCTTCCCCTCTGTTAACTGTAAAATATGCCTTTGAATCCCCAATTATGAATTAGTTATACTCGTTTGTTAAAATTTGAAGTATGAGCTTCACTTCCTTTCAAATCTTACACTCTTTTCAGTATTTTGAAGGACATGCTTCTAGCATGGCGGTAAGTCCTCTAGCACTAGTAGAAAAAGGGTCAAACGTGACGCACATTAGTGCTGGTTTGTATTTGAGCCGGCACTAATGTATACATTAGTGCCGGTTCCAACGGCTAGCCGGGCCGTTTTCATTAGTACCGGTTCGTGGCTAACCTTTAGCGCCGGTTCGTGCCACGAACCGGTACTAATGAAAGTGGTGGCAGGATGTTGTCAGTCTGGGCCCCCTCCAGCACCTTTAGTACCGGTTCTTGGCACGAACCGGTACTAAAGGTCGTCCTACATAAACCCTTCTTCCACCCGAGCTCGCTCTGTTCTTCCCCTTTCCCCTCTGCTCTCTGTTCTTCCCCTCATCCTCTCGAGCTCATCACATATTTTGCCCAAAATTTGTCAAGATTTGAAGGCCCCCATCCATTCAAATGATCACAAAGGTTAGCAACTTTGTCCTTTCATCTCTCATTGCTAGATTAGCTCTTGCAATGCTTTATATAGTGATTAATTTGTGAGTTTAGTAATTTGGGAGGAAATATATATATGTGCTAGTATTTGATTTATATGCAATTTGAGGTCAAAAATAACACTTAGTTTGCATATGTAGGTGTGGTTTACTTAGTGCCTTCTAAATCTCCGTCGTAACCACCGTCGATCGCCCGCACCGTCCCGTCGCCGGCACCACCTTGTGGTGAGCCTCTTGTTCATGAAATTTTATATAAAAATTGATGTTTGTGTGATTTGGATATATAGTTACTCGTATAATTATCTTACCCGTACGTTGTTTGTTATACATATAGTGCCATGGTTTTGATATCCGTCCCCGTCGGCCCTCGTCCTTGTTATGATTCGGATGTGGTATATATATTCTCTTTTAAAACTAGTTGCATTTTGTGTTTATGACAAATTATGCCCATCAAGTTGACATAGATATTTTTTATAGGAGGTATGTGAACCGGAAATTCCAACCGACCCTATTGTCGAGAGGTTAAATTCAGTTGAAAGAGAAAACGAGTACTTGAAAGAAAAATTGAAAAGAATTGAGGGGGAGAAGATGGAATTGGAGTTGCATGTTGCCGATGTCGTCGATGATCACAAGATCAAGATGGAGAAAATGCGCTTGAAGATTAGAAAGATTAGAAAATATGGCATCGATAGTGAGGCTTGGTATCATTATGATGTTGGATCAATTGTTACCTTAGCTGCGATCTTGATCGCATTTGTTGTTGTATTTAAATGCTTTAGCTAGAGAGTTATTTTTTTGTTGCATTTAAGTGTTGTATGAACTTTATGTATGAACTTGTATTAAGTTGGTGTTTTTGGTGCTGTGTATTGAAGATGAGCCGACAATGGATGTACGATGACCGATGCTCTCCCGAGTTCACTAATGGCGTGCAAACTTTTCTGCTTGCGGCTGAGGCAAACAAGCGGGCGGATGATTTTATGCCTTGTCCATGTGCTGTCTGTAAGAATGGTCAAAATTACTCTTAGTCAAGAACCATTCACGTCCACCTGTTTAAGGCCGGTTTCGTGCCCCACTATAATGTTTGGACCAAGCACGGAGAAAGAGGGGTTATGATGGAGGACAATGAAGAAGAAGAGGACGACGACAGCTATCCTGGCCATGGGTTCCCTGAATACGATGGTACAACAATGGGGGAAGAAGCTGAGCCGGTAATGCGGGAAGAAGCTGAGCCGGCAATGCGGGAAGAAGCTGAATAAGAGGCATCAGATGAGCCCGTTGATGATCTTGGTCGGGCCATTGCCGATGCAAAGAGAAACTGCGCAAATGATTTGGAGAAGAAGAAGTTGCAGCGCGTGTTAGAGGATCACAAAAAAATTGTTATACCCGAATTGTGTAGGTGACAAGAAAAAGTTGGGCACCACACTGGAATTGCTGCAATGGAAGGCAGAGAACGGTGTATCTGACAAGGGATTTGGAAAGTTGCTGGTAATGATAAAGGATATGCTTCCAAAGGACAACGAATTTCCCGAGAGTACGTATGAAGCAAAGAAGGCTGTCTGCCCTCTAGCGTTAGAGGTGCAGAAGATACATGCATGCCCTAATAATTGCATCCTCTACCGCGGTGAGTACGAGGATTTGTACGATTGCCCGGTATGCAGTGCATTGCGCTATAAGATCAGCCGCGATGACCCTGGTGATGTCGAGGGAGAGCGCCCCAGGAGGAAGATTCCTGCCAAGGTGATGTGGTATGCTCCTATAATACCACGGTTGAAACGTTTGTTCCAAAACAAAGAGCATGCCAAGGCGATGCGATGGCACAGAGAAGACCGTAAGAAAGACGGAAAGTTGAGAGTACCCGCTGACGGGTCGCAGTGGAGAAAAATTGAAAGAATGTACGGGAAGGAGTTTGCAGATGACGCAAGGAGTGTATGGTTTGGTCTAAGCGCAGATGGCATTAATCCTTTTGGGGAGCAGAGCAGCAACCATAGCACCTGGCCTGTGACTCTATGTTTGTATAACCTTCCTCCTTGGTTGTGCATGAAGCGGAAGTTCATTATGATGCGAGTGCTCATCCAAGGCCCTAAGCAACCCGGCAACGACATTGATGTGTATCTAAGGCCATTAGTTCAAAAACTCTTACAACTGTGGAATGGAACAGGTGTACGTGCGTGGGATGAGCACATGGGGAAGAATTTGACCTAAAGGCGTTGCTGTTCGTGACCATCAATGATTGGCCTGCTCTCAGTAACCTTTCAGGACAGACAAACAAGGGATACCGCGCATGCACGCACTGTTTGGACGATACCGACAGTATATATTTGGCTACTTGTAAGAAGAATGTGTACCTGGGACATCGTCGATTTCTTCCGAGCAGGCATCCCGTAAGAAAGAAAGGCAAGCATTTCAAAGCTGAGGTGGATCACCGGACGAAGCCTCGCCACCGTACTGGTGCTGATGTACATGATATGGTCAAGGATTTGAAGGTGGTCTTTGGAAAGGGTCCTGGTGGACAACCTGTTCCGAATGACGCTGACGGACGCGCACCCATTTGTAAGAAGATATCTATATTTTGGGACCTGCCCTATTTGAAAGACCTAGAGGTCCGATCCACAATCGACGTGATGCACGTGACGAAGAATCTTTGTGTGACCCTGCTTGGCTTCTTGGGCGTGTATGGGAAGACAAAAGATACACCTGAGGCATGGGAGGACCAGCAACGTATGCACGAAAAAGACGGCATACATCAGGGTCATGCAAGCTACGCTCTTACCAAAGAAGAGAAGGAAATCTTCTTTGAATGCCTGCTCAGTATTAAGGTACCGTCTGGCTTCTCGTCGAATATAAAGGGAATAATAAACATGGCAGAGAAAAAGTTCCAGAACCTAAAGTCTCATGACTGCCACATGATTATGACGCAACTGCTTCCGGTTGCATTGAGGGGGCTTCTACCGGAAAATGTTCGATCAGACATTGTGAAGCTATGTGCATTTCTCAATGCAATCTCTCAGAAGGTAATCGATCCAGAAATCATACCAAGGTTAGAGAATGTTTTGGTGCAATGTCTTGTCAGTTTCGAGTTGGTGTTCCCACCATCCTTCTTCAACATCATGACGCACGTCCTAGTTCACCTATGCGAAGAGATTAATGTTTTGGGTCCTGTATTTCTACACAATATGTTCCCCTTTGAGAGGTTCATGGGAGTCTTAAAGAAATATGTTCATAACCGTGCTAGACCAGAAGGAAGCATCTCCAAGGGCCGTCAAAATAAGGAGGTCATTGAGTTTTGTATTGACTTTATTCCTGACCTTAAGCCGATTGGTGTTCCTGAATCGCGGCATAAGGGCAGACTGGATGGAAAAGGCACGCTAGGAGGGGAACAAATAATATGTATGGACGGACATTCTCTCACTGAAGCACACTACACGGCTCTATAGAATTCCGCCTTGGTGGCTCCGTATATGGATGAACACAAGAATTTGCTATGCTCCAAACACCCGGAGCGGTCTGATGACAGGATTACACGTGAACAAACCAGGAGTTTCGCCAGCTGGTTGCGGACAGGTACCATGCATGACACCTCTATTGAAGATGACCTGTACTTGCTGTCCCAGTTACCATCTTCGAATATAATGACTTTCAAAGGGTACGAGATAAATGGTAATACATTTTACACGATCGCCCAAGATAAGAAGAGCACCAACCAAAACAGTGGTGTCCGCTTTGATGCAGAAACCAAGACGGGAAAGGAAACATATTATGGTTATATACAGGACATATGGGAACTTGACTATCGGCGTGGTTTGAAGGTCCCTTTGTTTCGGTGCAAATGGGCCAATATGACACGAGGCGGGGTAACAGAAGACCCGCAGTACGGAATGACAACAGTGGATCTCAACAATCTCGCGTGTGCAGACGAACCATTCGTCCTAGCCAATGATGTGGCACAGGTTTTCTATGTGAAGGACATGTCTACCAAGCCAAGAAAAAGAAAATATAAGGAAGCGAATGCATCGTACGATGAGCCTAAGCGGCACATAGTTCTTTCTGGGAAGATAAACATCGTGGGAGTGGATGACAAGACAGACAAGTCAGAAGATTATGAAAAGTTTGATGAAATTGCTCCATTCACAGTGAATATTGACCCGAGCATCCCGTTAAATGATGAAGATTTTCCATGGTTACGGCTCAAAGGGACACACGCAAAGAAAAAGTTTCACACCCAAAGATCTCGGATGTGATCGGCTTCACTATCATCACTTTCTTCTATGTTTCACACCCAGAAGAGAATCTGTGTAATAGTTAGGGTAGTTAATTATGTGTTTTGGCATTTGAAACGCGAAAAAATTTTATGTGCAAACAAATTTTTTCATGCCTTTACTGATTTTTAAAGTTAAGTTATTCACAAACTAGTGATTCACACTAATTTCAAATAATTCAAAATTTAAACTATTCAAATTTGAAAACAACGGGCACTAACATAAAGTTTGTATTTTTTTGTACCTAAAGCAAAAATATTCAAAAAGAAACTCTAAATACACAAAAAAAAACAACTCAAAAATAAATAAAGCAAAAAAAATAAAGTTAAGTTATTCACAAACTAGTGATTCACACTAATTTCAAATGATTCAAAATTTAAACTATTCAAATTTGAAAACTACGGGCACTAACAGAAAGTTTGTATTTTTTTGTACCTAAAGCAAAAATATTCAAAAAGAAACTCTAAATACACAAAAAAAACAACTCAAAAATAAATAAAGCAAATTTTTTTTAAAAAAAGCCCGCCTACTAGTCCAGAGCGGCCTGCATACGACTAGAAACCTAACCTGTTGTTGGGCCAGGATGCAGGCCCGCAAAGGCCCAGTAGGCCCACAGGGCAGCACAGCACAGGTAGGCCCAGAAGGCCTGCATTTGAGAGGAGCTCAAAGGAGCAGCCGCGGCTGGGTTTATAAACCAGTGCGGCTGCCCTTCGCTAGGCGAGGTGGGACTAAACTTTGCGCCCCTCGCCTGGCAGCGCACCCCACTTTAGTACCGGTTCGTGGCACCAACCTGTACTAAAGGGGGGCCTTTAGTACCGGTTGGAGCCACCACCCGGTACTAAAGGGGGTCGCTTCCCGCCGCTTGGCCTGGCCAAAACAGGCCTTTAGTACCGGTTGGTGGCTCCAACCGGTATTGAAGGTGTCCCCTATATAAGAAACACTTCGAAAAATTTCAGTTTCTCATCTCCCACTTCTCTCTGCCGCCGCCCCGTCCCGCGCCGTCGCCGCCCCTGTCGCGCCGTCCCCGTCGACTCCGCGACGCGCACGTCCTCGTCGCGTCGTCCCCGTCGACTCCGCGGCGCCCCCGTCGCCGGCCTGTCCCGGTCGCCACACCGGCCCGTCACCGTCGCCTCGCCGTCGCCTCGACCTTGCCTGCGCGCGCTGTGAGCCCCTCCTCCGGCCCCTCTCCTCCCTCCAATCGATCAAAGCCACACCGCACGCCGGCGCCGACCGTAGCGCACACACACACACTACACACACACACTACACGCGCACACACACACACAATTTTTCTGTTTTTAGCTTTTAGTTTTTTTTGTTTTTCTGTTTTTCATACAAAGTTTTAGATGAATTAATTAATTAGATTAAATTAATGTCAAATAGTATATAGAAATGTTAGTTATAATATATATAATGTCAAATGTTATAGAAATGTTAGTTATATAGAAATGTTAGAAATTTTGGAAATGTTAGTTTTAGCTAGCTAGATGATTTAGATTAATTTCAAATTGTTAGACGATGATCGATGTTTTTTTAGTTTCTTATATTTTTAGTTATAAAATTTAGAATTTGCATATATGAAATCACAATCCATCATTTAAAAAATGTTACTTTACTTTTGCGGCATATAGTATTTGTTGTCGACGATGCCCGGCCCGCATCCTCGCCGTCGACACGTCCGCGACGACGTCCGGCTGACCCATGTCCGGGACTGGGCTCCGCCGGGCTGGCACTGGGAGGTGCTGCCTGGAGGGGCGCGCCGCTTGATGAGGAACCCGGCCCCGGGTCCCGTCGTCGACCCTGATCTCGTTTGGTGGCGTTCACGTGGGCCAGTTTTGGTGCGGAGGGAGCCGGCCCCGCCGGAGGTGGTACGTCGCCGTGTCAGGGAGGAGGACGAGCACGTCCATCGCTACATGGTTGCGTTAGAGGGCGCCAGGTTCTCCAATACCTGGCAGTTTCTTTAGGGATCTCACTTCAGCTATGATCCTGTGAGGGTTCCTTCTCTTTGGGTGTCCACCGCCCGCGCCGCAGGAACCGCGAGTGTCCTAGATTCTTCTGTAGTATTCGATCTTTAATTAGCTACCTAGCCGGTGATGTACTATTCAATATTATCTATTATTCGAGACGATGTATTCGAGATTATATCTATTATTCGAGACGATGTATTTGAGATTATATCTATTATTCGAGACGATGTATTCGAGATTATATCTATTATTCGAGACGATGTAATTTGAATACTAAATTGTTTTATATTTCTTTTGGATTAGTTAAATGAAAGCTATGGCGGACAATACCGACAGAAAGGGAGAAAAGACCATGTTCGATATGATACGCGGGCCAGATGATGATCAGAATGAAGAAGATTATGACGGCTCCGAATTTCTAAACAACACCGGAGAGGGTGATATGATATTCGATCGCGACGACCGAATTGATGAAGTCATGAACTACGATTATGACGATGACGAAGAACATGTTGATCCTGAAACAACAAAGACCGGCGAGGTATATATATTTATATAAGCAGGCATCTGGTGATCATCACATGTTTTAAATGAGTTGAAGATATATTAACGAATCGATCTTTCTTCTTTCAGCCATCCGGATCGAGCAAATCTTCAGGCAACAGGACGAAACGAGGCTCGAACAAAAAGTTAAAGGAGGGCGTAAAGTACAATACAGAGGCAATCAGACCTAATGGCGAACCATTAGTGCCTAAGAAGGTTGCGGACAAGTTCGTTCGTCAGTGCGGAGTTCTTGTGAAGGACCAACTCCCGATCTCCCTTCAAGAATGGAGAGAACCAGCAAAGCCACGTCCAGATGTTACTTTTGTCGACGACAGACAAAAAAGTCTGCTTTGGGATACTCTCATGGAACATTTCACCCTACCAGACCATTTCACAGATGCAGATGTGGAGAAAGTCAAGGACGCCGCTCTTAGGAAGATGGCGGTTGCATTCAACAACCACAAGAATCGTGTATGGGACAAGTACGTCAAGGGAGGAAGGAAGACTCCAGTATTCGAGGGAACACTAGAGAATCAAAGTGCTCGTTGGGACGATTTCGTGAAATTCAAGGATTCAGAATTAGCTAAGGAACGGTCGAGAATAAACAAGAAGAATGCCGAAAAAAAGGATAAGTTCCATAAGCTGGGGCCAGGTGGCTACGCGGTGGCAATGCCTAAGTGGGATAAGTCTGAGAAAGAGATGGAGGATGCAGGTGTCACTCCGGTTACTAGGAGCTGCCCTCCAGGTGCAGGACTTGGTTCTATGCGCATGGGGAAGTTGGACCCGAAGACAGGCAAAGTTTCGACGAAGGCATGTCTGAACGGAGCCGACGATAAGATACTTGTTGCAATAGAAGAGGCTCGAACGGGGGTGTTCCAGCCCAACAGAGAGAACGACGAGCTTGCGCGTGCCCTGGGAAATCCTGAACACCCGGAAAGAACACGAGGCAAGGGCGCTATTCCGTGGTATGAGGGGTTTTTGGACTGGAACGCCGACTACAGAACCCGTGCGAGAAGGAAGATTGCGGAGGAGAAGCAGAGGAAGATGGAGGAGGAGAAGAGGAAGCTGGACTATGAACGCCTTCAAGGCCTAGAATCAGCGCACGCGGACTTGGCAGTCAAATTCTAGCGGCAGCAGGAGCAGATCGACTCACTTAGCCAGCAAAGGGGGTCTCAGCAGCTGCAACAGCAAGCGGATGATCCAGCATTGGATACAACCGCCCCATCCATGCCGAGAAGCAGCATGGGTTCCGCCCCGTTTGACGCAATGCTTGATAGATACCCCGTGGATGACATCACGAAGAACACTAATTGCGAGCTACACTTAAAAATTAAGAACATATCCTTGAAGGTGGCGGATGGCGTTGCTTATACAAATTCCCCCGATGCAACCTTCCATTGCAACCCGATTCCAGCAGGCTATGCTCGTGTCGTGGTTGATGAGGTGGTGGACCAATATTCGGGGCTAGAGCTTGACATTTCTGGAGGTGACGAGGAGCACACACTCAGAGAGGCCAAACATCGTATCATCCTATGGAGAAAGGATTGCATCATCTTTCGAAGGCCACCGACACCGCGTCACCCGACTCCTCATCGAAGTACGCCACCGATTTAGCAGACTCCCGCTCCTCCAAGTCCACCAACGCGTGAGGCCACTCCTCCTCCTCCTCCTCCAAGTCCGGCAAAGTGTCAGGCCACTCCTCCTCCAAGTCCGACACAGCGTCAGACGTCCACTCCTCCTCCAAGTCCGGCACAACCTCAGGCCACTCCTCCTCCAAGTCCGGCACAGCTTCAGGCCACTCCTCCTCGTCCAACTCAGCCCCGTCAGCCGTCTCCGCCGCCTCAGCAATCGCAGAAGAGACACCCCGCAGCTATGGTGCGTAGCGGTACGAGTCGAGGTCATAGAACAGGAAGTACAGGCGGAGGCAAGCGATATAAATATGGTCCAAGCCTCACTACTCCTCTTCCTGAGAGGGCTTACGACAGGACCGAGGAGCAAACCAAGGCCATAGTGCGGGCAGAAGTCGACGCCCATTTTGGACCGAAACCGCCACCGCCACCAAGGGAGAAAGTGCCTGTGGAAGTTCTTGACCACTTCATTCGTATGTCTCAACCACCAGCTCCTAAGCCTGTTGACACAGACTATGAGCGCCACATCAGGAAGTTACATCGACAACGTCTACAGAAGGAGGCGAGCTCGAGCTCGAGCAAACAACAAGCAGCTGTCAAAAAATGCAGGAAAACCGTTGCCCAGCTGGGAGAACAGGCGGCGCAATCGATCCCCCCGCTTGTTGTGCCAACAACACGTGACAGTACGCGCGCCCAATATTATTGTGGGCAAACAGTTTACATTCCCGAGGTGGGCGATGTGGTAATAACCCAGGAGCATATAATGCAGGCTGAAACTCTCAACATCACTGTTGGACAACTCCTCGAGATCGAGGACATGCCTGTGCTTAGAGAGGAGGAAATAAAATGGAAATATATCCGGGGCCAACCTTTGGTCAAGCCAGAAGAGGTCAAGAAGCTCCCAACGAGAATGTATGAATTGCATCAATGGTAAATGGACATTACCAAGAGATCCGATCGAGAGTCCCTCATGGTGCAAGTCAAGCAGGATCATTACTACCATCTGAAACCTGTGACCGTTGAGTATTCTTAACTGTTTCAGTTATACAATCAAGACGCACTCGACAAATCTATCGTCAGTTGCTATTGTCTGTAAGTGATTTCTTTCTGTAATTTAAGTCTCAAGCTAGCTGTAGTGATCCTTTTGATCAATCATTACCAATAATTATCCTCACTATATTCTTTTCTGTGGTATTATGCAGGATGAAGATGTATGAAATGAGAAAAGGTGGACGCTATAGCATTGGGTTCATTGACCCAAACACCATTAATGAATACACATGGAACATAAACAAGCATCATGAAAAGCAGGTAGAGGACAGCATGCTAGATTTCTTGAAGCACCTCAAATACAATGAAGATATACTACTTCTTTATAACATCCAGTGAGTCACACTTTCTTGTACTACAAATTCTCTATTTTTGCCTACTAGCTAGCTACATGTTTTTGCTTATATATGCCCGCTTAATTAAGACATGCAAACGTGTGTGCATGAAGATATCACTGGATCTTGTGTATCATTAAAGTTGACGCCGGAACAGTTGAAATACTGGAATCACTACTCAAAGCAAATAGTGACTATAACATCTTGTTTGGGATAGTCAACAGGTAATTTCAATCATTATTAACTATATAACTCGGCCTATTTAGTTCGTCATTTCCTAAATGAACTATTTAATAACCCCTTTATTCATTTTCTTTGTCGGCGGGCAGGGCTTGGGCAAGGTTCGTCAGCGCCACGGAAGGCGAATGGAAACAAAAACTGAAATGGTTTCGACCCAGAGTAAGTAATTAAGTAGTACTAGCTATCTAGCTAGTTGCCATCTCTTTAATAATCATGCTTGATTAATTATTATCTGATCAAATTCCATTCTCGTAAAGGCCATTCAGCAGGCGCAGGGGACTGATCTGTGTGCATTCTGCGTTTGCGAGAACATTCACATGATGGCGTCCGAAAGGAGCAGATCTCAAAGACAGGAATGGGTACGCTTGTCAGAACACTATTCACAATTTGTACACCATTATCGATATCTAGTCACACAACTAATACAAATGCACATTGATCTCCTTCTTAACAGTTCACAGAGGTGCGGGACAAGCTCCTAGAAACGGAGCGTGTAGAAGCACTTCAAGAGGAAATAGCGGGATTTTTGCTCGACCAGATCATAAATCCGAAGGGAGAATACTATTACCCGCTACCGTCCCCATCAACCAGGTCATGAACCACTTCCAATTGTCATCGTGCTCCGAAGGCACCAATTAGGCTAATGCCACTGGCTCCGAAGGCAACATGCATATGTAGGAGTAATTGTATATAGCTATACATGTGTGTATGTGTGAATTAATATGTGGTGGTTTGTGAGACATTAATGATATATATATATATATATGCATAACGTGTACAATGTGTAGTATCGTAAAATACCAGCAAACGAAAAAGAATTAAAATGGAAAACACAAGATTAAATGAAAAAGAAATCATAAAACCAAAAACCCCCCAAACATTTTAGTACCGGTTGGTGTTACCAACCGGTACTAAAGGGCTCCCGGCCCCCAGAGCTGGCTCGTGCCACGTGGTTGCCCTTTAGCACAGGTTTGTGCTGAACCGGTACTAAAGGGGGGGCCTTTAGTGCCCACACTTTAGTGCCGGTTATGGAACCGGCACTAAAGGGCCTTACGAACTGGTGCTATTGCCCGGTTCTGCACTAGTGTAGGTGTAAGGCTACAACCTTGGTTCTCACAAAAAGGGTCCATCACTGACTTTGCAATTGCGCCACCGCAGACAATGGAGCTGGCATTTCGGTCCTTCCGAACGATCAAGTTTTTTCTAATATATTCTAGTAATAAATAGATTGTGCTTTCACACACCTCTTTTGTGTTTGCGTGTTTGAGAAAAAATTGAGCTTATGTTTTATCATTTCTGTCCAGTGTTGGTGTGTATTGTTTACCGAAATGTTATAAATAAAACAGACGATGTCTCTTTTTTTTGCGGAAAAAAAACAGATGATGCTTACTTACATTGCTACCATCCTTCCTTTGTTACATATCAATACAAGAAAGTTGGATCTCTGGTTTCTTCCTTCTGGTCTCATTTAAAATTATACTACCTTATTTGTTCCCATGGAAATTTTTTGTTTTATTTAATAATGTTGCATTGAAGCTTCATTTTTTTCCCACACATCAAATGAACTATATTATCGTGCAGCAACGCGCGGGGTATCATCTAGTTAAACTCAAAAGTACACGTCAAAGAGTATGTTATTTTTACCATTTAAGCTGCTAAGTGTTAGTGATTAATAGGCCGGGCGAATGTATAAGAGCTAAATGCAGAGGCATATCTACATAAAGTAAAAAAATCGACCATTGAACATTTTGTAATATACATTGAATATCTTTAAATAAACCTTTCAAAAAAACCTAGTTAATAAACCAATTTTGAAATAAAAATATTGGTTATGTGTTGAAAAAACTGTCCATGTGTATTGAAACTATATGTTCCTATATTTGAGATGAAGAGTACATTCATCAGAAACACTTTTTTTCCTATGTGTAAAATAACTTATATATAACCCGAACAAAGTGTTCGTTTTTTCTGAAAAAAAATTAGCTTCATTTATTTTTTAAAAAGGAGAGCCTCTCCCTATGATTTCTTATAAAGATACAATGCCTTTGAGATTGCAAAGTAGAAAAAAAGATAAACTAAAAGAAACTTATTTTTTACGAAAAACTTTCAATCTATTCATCATCTGTCAAGATAGTACAAAGAACACGATAAGAGCATCTCCAATAGGCGCCCCAAAAAAGCTACGCGCACTAAAAAGTCGTTTATTTGGGCGCCCAACAACTCCAGCAGATGCTGTAGCGCTAAAAAGTTTTGGGCGCGCGCTGAAAAACGCTATCGCGCGCTACATATTTTGGGCTCCGGATTGCGCGCGCTTCACAATTTGCACTGTCTGCTTTTTGCGCGCGTGTCTTTGGGCTTCTGCTAAAGCAATATTGGTCCCGGCGCACCAAAAATGCTGAAGTGGCGCGCTACAACTTTTATTGGGCGTGAGATTTTTATGCGGCCGTTGGAGATGCTCTAAGTAAAGATCACATCCAGATCTGTGATGCACCTGGCGACAATTACAAACACTGAAGCGAGCCGAAATACGCGCCGCCGTCAGCGCCCCTTGCTCACCGGAACCTCTGCCTCGTAGTGATATTGTCTTGATGGTACTCTGGTGCTACTATTGGGTTTTAACCATAGAGTTGATTTGATCTTCGTACAGGGAGTAGTGTTAATAAACACGCACCGGGACAAACCAGTTTCGCCCGAGCGTCCATCCCATCGTAACGACCGCTTCAATGCGGCTCCAAGTACCTATGTCCGTTTCGTTCATGTGACGATGCGCATGCATGCGTGCATGGCCTTCCATTTATTTCCCGGCACGCTGCGCTGCGATCAGCCGATCACCCGCCGGCCATAAGCGAACCAAGACGTGTAGGGGCTCGATCGCAGTAGCGGTTGTCGGGGACCGAGCACCCGCCCGGCACTGTTCCGGCGAGGTCTGCGGTGGCAGGTCTAGAGCTGAAGAGGAATGGGAAGCGCGCACCACACATGACGGCGAGTTGCAGGGGCAGCACCGCACCGCGGCAGAACAAGTGTTGACCCGGGCAGGGCCATGCCGCTGACGCTCGGTGACGCCGGCCGTTCTGTCTGCCTGCCAGCCTCGCCTCCGTCAGGCCATTATTAACTGTGGAACCGGCAGGCAGGGATCTCGTAATACGTGTACGAAGCCTCGCCTTGATTGCGGCTTGGTCCGTCTTCGATCGCTGCCGGAGTGGCAGCAGCTGCTACGGGCTCCCTTGCGGCATCAATTCTGGCCTGCAACGAGCGATCGCCTGCGGCCTGCCTGCGTGCGTGCTCCGTTGGTTTGGCCGCACTTCTCCCCGCCCGGACTGTCGGCCGGCCACTGCATGCGGCCATGCGCACCCAAAGTGCTCACCTCCAGCTCCAGCTCGTACATCCGGCACAGTACTTGTAGTATTAACGTGATTAATTTTTTTGGCAGAGTACCGCAATGTGGCTGGATTTCGTTCGCCGCTACGCCACGAAAAGGGTGCGGCGTGGTGAGAGGGAGATCTATCAAGTAGGAGTACAGTCTGCGCCCCGATCTTAGAATATCACTGCTCTCGCCGTGCGTTCGTACGTGCCCCGTGTAGAGTCGCCGTAGGGGTATCCCTACCGCGCTCTCTCCCGTACATAAAGCGGGGCTAAATCAGTACCGGAGATCCTACTACCGCTTCGGTTTGAAAACTTTATATTCCTCCACGACGGCTCGACGGCGACGGCCGGTGGGGATGGCGTCACCGGGCTGTGTTGGGAGCCGGGGCACGTGATCGCGGGTACGAGTGCCTCCGCCCCGGCTAGCTAAGCTATAGGCCTCATTTATATGCGACCACGTTAACTTACTCAGTTCTGCGGCCGTTCATTTCGTACAGTAGTACGTACGAGCGACCACGATCCATGAGTGCGTGGGCATGGGGGTGCACTACGCAATCTATATATCCGCGACGAGCGGTGTTGCAGCTGCAGGGTATGATGAGCTTAATGGCGACAAGGAGCATGTCGTGGGACGGGCTTGGGCCCAGCTATAGCTGCTATGGAGTTAATACTTGTGTGCTTTGCTGCAAGAAGACGATCGGTTGAACCTTATCGGTGAAGAGGCCATTGATCTTGATCCAAACCGTGTAGGCATTGTCGCCGTCGCTAACGACGGTGTGGAAGATGTCTGGTGAGACGGTGGGGTAGAACCACCGGATGAGGGTGGGGTCGATGGCCATCCAATCTGAGTCGCGACCCGTGGCGAGGAAGTCGGTGGTGCCATCCACGTGATCACGGAGATGATACTCACGAAAGAGGAGATTGAAGTGCGTCTTCCATGAATAGAAGTTGGACTCGGTGTGGGAGGGTTTGATGGGAATATGATCGAGATCGAGACGTCACGGATGTAGGCCGCGCCGGAAATGGAAGACGCGGAACCGAAGGACTGGGCGAAGAGGTTGCTCTGGTTGGAGGAAGACATGGCGGTGGGCTAGGGTTAGGGTTTGGAGGGTGTGGCGCGGCGGGGATGGTGGCGGGGGTGCGGTGGCAGGAAGGGTGCGGCGGCGCGTAGGTGGGGGGAGAGGAGGAGCGGCGTGGCCAGGGGAGGGCGGCGGGACGGGTTAGCGGCGGCGGCTGGGAGAGCAACGACGCCGTGGTTAGGGTTGAGAGGGCCGAAGGTAGGCTGATACGATGTAGGCGAATAGGATGCAACTCTCAATGTATTCATATGCATACGCACATATATAGTACAAATGACGATGGTCAGGTATTCAACTATACATGAAAGGAGGAGGACTTGTTGCACAAGAAATACACATACAAATATATCTCTACTTATATAAAAGATTCAGCTGGTGATAATGGCGTGCTGGCTACCCGTCATTCTGACCATTAGATCTGCATCTAACGACTATGAAGTAACTTGTGGTCTTTTTGCAACAATAGACCACTTCTCTGTTCCAATTTGCAGAAAACTCCTTAGTATCTTGAAACCAACTACATCCCTATCTCACCTCATCAAAACATCATGAGGAATATATTTTGAGTGAAGCATAATATTCTTTTAGTGATATATGTATATCAAAACTAGAGTGTTTTCTTTCAGAACTATGTATATTTTTAGTGCGCTCAAGTTTGCGAACAAGTATTATTCAACTTTGGATCCATTGCAACGCATGGGCACATTGCTAATACTCAACAAAAACGACCGGCGTCATCGAGCGTCACGGGCATGGCCCTGCAACTCGTTCTCATGTGTGGTGCGCACTTCTCATTCCTGTTCAGCTCTAGCCTCTAGACCTGCCGCCGCAGGCCTGCCGGAACAGTGCCGGGTGGGCGATCGATCCCCTACACTACACTACACCTCTTGGTTCGTTTAGGCCTGGTGGGCGATCGATCCACCGGCCGCAGCGCAGCTCAGCGTGCCGGGAAATAAATGGAAGGCGATGCACGCATGCATGCATGCGCATCGTCACATGAACGAAACCAAACGGACGTAGTACCACTAGGTGGTAGTACTTGGAGCCGCATTGAAGTGGGTACGAGTGCCTCCGCCCCGGCTAGCTACATACATAGACCTCATTTATATGCAACCACGCTAATTTACTCACTTCTGCGGCCGTTCATATCGCACAGTACGAGCGACCATGAGTGCGTGGGCGTGGGCGTGCACCACGCAATCTATATGTCAGCGACGAGCGGTGTTGCAGCTGCAGGGTATGATGAGGTTAATGGCGACAAGGAGTATGTCGTGGGACGAGCTTGGACCCAGCTATGCTATGGAGTTAATATACTTGTGCGCTTTGCCGGGCTCGCGACGTTGAGTCACCTAGGCTACCACTTCGCTCGGTCCCGATGCTAGAACTATGACGAAAATAGTGGATCGTATGTCGAGTGGGGGTGGGCTGCCGTGGCCCGCCCTAGTTTCCTTCCTTTATGGGCCTCGTTACGTTCCAATGTGGAGGAATGGGAATGGGAGCAATTAACTAAAGATTACCCCTTGGGCGCTTTGCAAGGGTCATATTTTTGGTCTGAGAACGCGTCAAATGGTGCGTCCAGCCACCGCCACGTGTCACCGATTGGATGCTCCCTCTAGATTTTGTTTTTTTATTTTTCTTTATGCCCTTTTCTGGTTTTAGATGTTTTTTTGTTTTGCCTAGTTTTTCCTAGGTTAGGGATGATATTTTTTTAGCAGGAAGTCGTGCTTTTCCATAAGAGGCACAGCACGTGCTTTAGCGAGAAGCACAAATGTGCTTCCTAAAAAGGAAAAAGCGCGCACACACACAACTGTGCTTCTCATGAAAGCACAAATTTGCTTCCACGAGAAGCACATCTGCGCTTCTCAAAAAGGGAAAAGCACATGTGTGCTTTCGTGGAAGCATCGGTTTACTTCCGCAAGAAGCACAACAGCGCTTTGCGAAAAGTCACAATACAGCCTGTGCTTTTGCGAGAAGTACATCCATACTTCCGCGAGAACCACAACTTGTGCTTGCATGAAACAAATAGAAAAGCTCAACATGTGCTTTCAAAAGAAGTGAAAACCACGACCATGCTTTCGGGCTTCGGTTTTCGGGTTTTTTCGGTTGCTCATCATTTTGTTGAAACCTAGTAGCATGGGGTCTAGTTTCAAAGATCTTGACGAGAGAAACCCAATGGTAAAAATTGTTCAATATTTGCAAACGGTTCGAGAGATAAAACTTTTGAATAAACGAATCTACAAGAAATGTGGAAAAGTCTCAGGTTGTGATAAAACGGCACATAACTTGTCTGCATGTGAGAAGGCGAGGAGTGACTTTTGCAAAGGGTAACACTTAACTGGTGATTTCGGAAATTAGGTGAGTCTCACATCCATCAAATCCAAGTACCCATATACATGACGGCGGTGATATGTATCGCAGTGATAACTATCAAACCAGCTCGCGCCTCGGGAGCTCCGATACGACGCCTTCTGCACCCTGGAACCAAGTGGCGCTCACGCGCGCCCGAGTGGGTTGCGGCCCAGCAACACGCTTTGCTCTGCCCTCCCCCTGCTCACTCCAGCTCCACGCTCGCTCGGTTTGCTCGCAGCGCCACAGGCTAGTTTATTTTTCCCTTTTTGTGTTGTCATCCTGGTAGAAAAAAACCGACCGGTTATTTAATACTTATGCAAAAATGGAAAATCATAAAAAGGTTTAAAAAGTTTATAGAAGAAGTTCATCCACTTGGAGATTTTTTTATCATTGATTTTGAAAAAAGTTCATCAGTTTTGAAAAAAATAAAAAAATGTGAAAACTTCATTGATTTTGAAAAAAAGTCATCAATTTTAAAAAATAAATTCATTTATTATGGAAATATAACAAATTCAGAAAAGTTCATTGATTTTTAAAACAATGTCCACCGATATTTTTTATTTTTTTTTAAAAAATACATCGATTTTGTAAAATGTTCATCAAATCGGAAAAAGTTGACAAACATTAAAAGGTTCATCGATTTTATAAAACATTTCGTAGATTTCAAAAAATTTCATGGATTTTAGAAAATTACGAATTTGAGAAATAAAAAGAAATTAAAATGGAAAACATAAAAAAGTAGAAAAGAAAACAGAAAGAAAGAACAAAAAGAAGAAAAACATGATAGTTCTCGAGAACAAAGAGGTAGCGTATTTGAATCAGCTCACGCTCACGTTTTTTTTTCAGTTTAATAGACCAAAAACTACACGGGAAGGCCCAGTGCGGAGGGGAGGGTGTGTGCCCGATTGTAGAAACAATTGTAACTGGCGCAGAAGGCGTCGTATAGGATTTGCATCGCGCCTTTCCCGAATGTCAGCGTAGCTAATGTCGGGATGGGCAAGTCCATTGGAATGCGACACGCACACAACAAGTAAACCGAGCGAGCACGTCAGACTTGTGATGCTCCAAGCCCTAATAGTGAGAGAAGTGCTCGCACTTGCCGATGACCTATATATATGTATTTAGAAAATATATATCACTTCATATTGCAAACTGGTGGTGGATGACATCGAGAAAGGATCTTCAGCCAGTTATGGGCCGTTATTCATGAAGTCGTATAACGCTATAAGGCCTTCAGTACTTGTAATATTATTCATCTGTTTAGGAATTTGAATTTTAAAGCTCATAATCATGTAAGAATGCACTCTCTTTAGGGGTTGGGGCCATGTTTCGTTAATTCAGCTACAAGATCTTTTATTCGTCCCTATAAGCATTGAGACGGGGCAATAAAGCTTTCCAAATTTGCCTAAAGAACAGAGCGAGCTTTGCACATTACTAAGAACGTCTTTTCCCATCATTTTTTCACATATTTTTTGTTTCTTCTCTATTTTAAAGAATTCTTATAAAACTATCTTTATATTCATTTATTTTGTACAACTAGAAAACTGTTCATGAATTTAATATTTCATGAATTCTTTTTTTTCAAATTCAAAACCTAATTATTTATGAATTCAAAAAATTATACAGAAAAATATACAATGTAAATAAAAAAGTAGACATCAAACATGTATAAGAAAGAAATGTTGATAACTGTAGTTAAAAATGCAAATTATGTTTTAAATATGTTGACAATGTATTTAAAAATGTTAACCGCTTGGACAAAAATGTTAATAATGTGTTTCACATTTTATTTATAGTAGTAAATTTTTTAATACAATGTTTATTTTTATACACCAGAAACATTTGTATTCACATGCTTAACATTTTTTAAATGCGGAATTTACTTTTCTTTCAATATATTTTAGTTGAAGCCTATGTTTACTTATTGTATGATTTGCATTTTTTGTTTACATGATCAATATTTTCTATATACTTCTAAAAACACATGCTCAACACTTGTTCATATGAACAAAAGTAAAGCAAAGACAAAAAAAAGGAAATCAGGATAAAATAAAAAGGCAAACAAAACCTTGCAAAAAGAATGGTAATCAATGAAAACCAATCAAGAAACATACCGAATAAAAAGAAAGAGAAGGAAAAACCGGTGTAAACTAAAAAGGAAACAAAAACAAAACAAAGAAAAGAGACAAAAAAACTATGAAAAACAGATAAAGAAATGAAAAAAACGGTAAAGCACAAAGGAAAAAAAGATGAAAATTGGAGAAAAACCAGTGCAAAATAGAAAGGAAGAAACTTAGAAAGAATAATAACCTGAAGTATAATGAACAAAAAAGAAGAACCAAAGTAACTGGAATGGAAATGAAAAAAACAGAAAAAAATGTTGATCATGTATATAAAAATATTAATCGTATATACAAAAATGTTGATCATGTATTCTAATTTTTTTACACACAATGTATTTTTTTATATACATCAGAAACATTTGTATATACATGTTTAACATTTTTTAAATACTAAACTTGATTATTTCAATATACTCGTTCTGTCCCAAAATGAATGTATCAACTGTAGTAAAACTTTTACTAAAGCTAGTATAAAGCTGGGAAACTTATTTTAAGATGGGGGAGTGTGATTTTTGAAATTTACTTTAACTTAATGTACAATTTACATTTTTTGGTACATGATGTATTTTTTTATAAATGAAAACAAGAAAACCTGAGAAAGCCGAGAAATAAACATTCAGAAAACGGTACTATAATGAAAAAAATGGGTTTTTGAAAAAACAGAAGAAAAATCAAAAGAAAATGAAGAAGGATAGAAAACAAAAGAAACATGCAGCAATATGAAACGAACGTACGAGAAAATACGTTATAGCGAGAGGAGCTCCATCTTGCTTTAAGCGAGATATAGGGCGTGTTTGGATGGAGTCCTGGGCGTCATGCCAGGTAGTTCATTGCCGCCTGGCGTGGACGTGAATGATGGATTGTTTCTGCCTGCCAGGCTAGCCTGGGGATGGCGTGTTTGGTTTGTGCCTGACCAGGTAGAGCATCAAAGTCCCATCAATACCGTTTGATTGTGTTATTTATTTATTTTTTATACATCCAGACTGCTATTTGCCCTGTGGCCACACGCCCAGGTGTCCCGGTTCGGTTGCCTGGATTCTCGCCCAGGCTAATTGCAATCCAACAAGTCCAGGCCAGGCGAGCTTTCTTTTCCACAGCAACCAAACGGAAAACCCTATTCGCAGCTTATTGCGTCAAAGTGTCGACAAAACGCACAGGTCGAACGTCCGCTGCGCTAGAAATGGGCCGGCCCAATTTACCACTGCTAACCAGCCGCTGTTAGGAACTTTCTGGAAGGTTCCCAAACTAGTTTTTTATCCTATACCGGGTTTCCTGTTTTTATTTTGGCTTTCATGTTTCCCTTTTTTTTATTTTTTTTCGTTTTTGTGTTTCTTGTTTCTTGTTTTTTTCTTTTCCTTTTATTTTCTGGTTTTTCTTCATTTTCTGAAATGTTCATGTTTCGAAAATTGTTCAGAATATTTCAAAATGTTCGTGATTTGAAAATATTCAAATTCAAAAAACGTTGGCCATTTCAAAAATCGTTCACAAATTCAATAAATATTCGCATTTTTAAAAAATTATTCTGGGAATTTAATAAATATTCATGTTTTTCAGCGTGGAATTTTTTATTCAAAATGTGCACATCTTTTCAAAAATTGTTGGTATTTCATAATATGTTTCAGTTTTCAAAAATTATTCGTAAATTCCAAAATATGTTCACGTATTCATTTTTATTATATGTTTCATAAAATGTTCTAAGTTCGAAAATTATTCATAAATTTGAAAAATGTTTGTATTTTCATCTTCTGTTCAAGAATTTTAGAAAATGTTCCCGGTTTAGAAAACTGGGTCATGAATTTTCAAGAATGTTTCTGTTTTTCAAAATGTTCCTGTTTTTACAAATGTGTTCGCAAATTTGGACAGTCTTGACGTTTTAAAAAATGTTCTGGAATTTCAAATAATTTTATTGTTTTATTGTTTTTTTAAGTTTCAAAAAATGTTTAGATATTTCAAAATATGTTAATTTTTTTAGAATTTTAAAAATGTTCATGTTGCACATAATGTTCATGAATTTTCCGAATTTTTTCTAATTTTCGAACAACGTTCAGAAAATTTTACAAATGTTCTCCTTTGCGAAATTTGTTCACAAATTCAAAAAGAATCATATTTACATAATTTCTTCTTAATTCGAAAAATGGTGGGGAATTTCAGAAAATGTTCCTGGATTTGAAACAATGTTCGCATTTTTCAAATTTGCTGCTGTTTCAAAAACTGTTTGCATTTTTTTCGAAAAGTTGTTCGTACTTAAAAAAAAATCTCGATTTCAATATTGCTCCTTTTTTATTTTTCAAATTTCCCAGAAAATGATTTTGTCTTTAAAAATTTGTCATTTTTTCTTGAAAATATTAGTTTTTCTTTTTAAAAATAACTTTTGTGAGAAGAAAGTCTCATTAGAAATTTCTGAAAAAAAGTCGCTGAACTAGTGATGTCATTCTCTCATGGGAGGTCATGTGTTCGGTCCCACTAAAACACGGTTTTTGGGAAAATTTTGCGAGCTATTCTTTTATGTTTTGCCGTTGTTGTTCGTTTCTTTAAATGTCGCACTGTACAACATCAACATAAATCATCCGAGCGGACTGGTTTGCAATGCGTGTGTGTATGCTGCAGATCGGGGTTCGATTTCCACAGGTCAGCGACCTCCTGTGCGAATCCTCGTCTGTTTGCTGCAGTAAGCGGCACATAGGAGGTCCCAACCAAACAACCACTTGCCAAATTCAGGGATGACTTCAGGCCAGGCAGAACTTGCTAATGATACAAACCAAACAGGCCCATACTTCCCACGATACATATCGTCGTTCGCACTATATGACGCGTTCTGTTTCAAACAACAACGCGACGCACAGGCGTGAGCCATTGGGCGAACCCATTAAGCAACTGATTCATGCACGCTCGCCACAGTTTGGCACTATAGCAACTAGGGTGTACTGTAGCGTGTGGTTTTTTGGTCGGTTTTAATTCCTTTAAGAAGTGCAAACATTTTTTCAAATCTTGAACTTTTTATTAACGTTAGAATTTCTTAAAAACCTGAACATTGTTGAATTTGCAAACAACATTTGAAATTACAAACATATTTTTAAAACAAGAGAATTTTTAAACAGGAACATTCTTTGAAATTCCATTTTTTTGAAAACGAGAACATGTTTTGAATATGTGCCATTTTAAAAACACAACCATTTTTTGAAATTCGCGAACATGTTTTAAAATATCTAAATTTATTTCAAAAGATTTTTTTAAAAAGAAACTGAAGTAAATCCGTAAATGAAACAACAGAAAAAAAGAGAAAAAAAGCGGAAAGGTCATGAACAAGGTTTATAAAACCCGAACATTGTGTACACCGCTACCACTAAATGGGTTGATGTGTGTACGATGTGCCGCTAAATTGACGCAATGTGGCCCAATAGGGCTTGCCATCCAATCCCCCAACCATGGATTCCACAAGTTGATATGACAGATTCTAAAAAAACAAGTTCATTTGACTCAGAAACCGGTATCTCGGCATCCTCAGCAACGACGGATGACTCCATCCCGCCCGGATGATGTAGTATGCACGCACAAACCTCAACTGCACGAGCAATTAGCATCCACACGACCTTCATCAAGGGACAAAAATCACATCAAGAAGCCCATGGTGTACGCGCAGTCGCCACAGTTCTCTCAGCTCCAAACCGGGTTCATCAGACGTACCCTACGCCGCTTAGCCGAGTTGTTCAGATCGAGGGTGGGATTTAACTCCCGCACCGTTCCACCATATGCATATGCGTGCACGTGTGTGCCCATGGGCCCACAACCATGCACTTCAGTATCTTTGTTAGACATATGCAGGGCCACCTAGTTATACGAGGGCACGACTCTCACCTACATTGACAAGGCCACTTCAAACACGACGGTCACAACGCAATCCTTGCCAACCTTGTGCTTCTGTGCATGCTCCAATGTGTCGACGCCAATTGCCAAGTACGCTTCCCATTCACCTCTACCAGATTTACATGCTCACCGATCTCTTCTTTCTCGACACTGGTGACGTTCTCCTTGTGACTCATTGTGTGTAGAAGATTTTAGGATACAAGATCTGTTAGTTGCGGAAGAGTGATTTCCCTAAAATAATTTAGTAAAGTGGGATAGGGAGCACTTTTGGCAGTTTTAGTATAGGGGATCTAATAGAGATGCCCTTAGTGTGTATTCCGTTTAGAAGAGGAGAAGGGGAGGGGAGATGAAGTTTGAAGCAACCAAAGATCGTCTTCTCAGGGCATCATCATCAAGTTAGTCGTCAGCCTACAACCATGTTTGAACAATTTTGCCCCCAGATCCTAGCCTCCCGTTTTCCCTGCGTTTTTCTACATAATGGACCATGCATTAAGCCAATATTAAGCAAAGTGAACAATAATGCATTGATAATCACTCCTGTCGTTACCAGAGCAAGCGTTGTTATGAGTTTTCAGATAACCCACACCATTGCCGCAACACCAACAATAACCAAACGTTTATCCCGTTTTCTGAATCTAGGAAGCCAAGAATTGAGTAAACCATCCATATCACTTGGAATACTCGGAAAAATTGAAGGTCCATTTCAAAAGTGTTCCAAATAAGTCTAGAAAAATAACATTTTAAGAATAAATGATCAATGGTTTCAGCCACCCCGCAACACTGACATGCCTCATTGCCGCACCACCGTTTATGCAATGGGGGTATCTTTATGATAAGCCACAGGAAAAGCTTTTTAGTGGCAATTCAGTTTGCACAACAATTTATGAGGGAAAGGTACATCATTATTAACTAGGAGTAGTTCTTTATACATTGACTTAACAGTAAAGGAAGCATTGATCATAAGAGATAACTTGATCCTGTCAGGTTCACATATTAGATTCACTTCAAATCAAGTATCTTGCATACTCTCCCATAATTACAACATGGATGTTGAAAGATTACGCCTAATATATACATAGAATCAAAGCCTTTACTAAAAACTTTCAGGCACACATGTTTTTATATCAAAGCAAATGCCATAAAGACATGGGTAATAATCCACCAGTCAGCCAAAAAGGGTGTTTTTACCATTACGAATATCATGTCTACAAAGATCTGAGAAGCATGTCATGTTTTGCAATTAACTAGTAAAAAGATTGGATGTGCATAGGTTTGGATTGAACCTCACACAAACATTTATGACCCAAATATTCTTTTTACAAATAGTTTGTCATACCCCCTTGTTCAGGATGTAGTATGGTATGTATGTTGCAGCCTGAGCATAGGCCATACGAGGTTGATGTAATCCAGGTTCTCACCTAGTTTCGGTAGCACTGCTTCAACTGTGTGACATGAAGGTACATAATGGTTCATCTATCGACAAGTGTACATAATGGTTCAACAAAGCAAGAAACCATGCTCGCGTTTTAGGGAAAGTAACTAATGCGGAGCATCCTAGGGTCATTACCATGTCTATGGCTACATTGCCAAGGGACAGACACATCTTGATAAGCCATAAGTGCATGGAATCACAATAGTCTTCATTAGGAAGTATTACAACCCTAACTTGTATTCGAGACAATGGGAGTGAGAAAATACTTATAAGCTTTGATAGTTGAGTTGTCGATTCAACCACACCTGAGATAAATACTTGCTTACAATTTTTTTGGTAGCAATGCCAATGAAGCAAATGTATTGGTGTACGTAGCAGCAAAGAACAAGAACAGAAAAATACTCGACAGAGAGCAAAGGAATATCGAAAAACACCAGATATGGACCAAACCGTATCACGACATTCTGAACCCAACTTACGTACTGCGTTACTGGGCGAACAACCCGACCATTGGAACCACCTACAACTCTAGGTGGCGAAGAGCCAACACATAGGTGTAGGGATGGATTTTTTTGAACATGGAACAGTAGGGAGTCCCATACTGCAAAATTTTAATTGAATGCAAAGAATAAGTTACATGGTTTATCTACAACCCAAAGCCACTTTGGGGGAGGAGAAATAAAGACCACTAAAAGCGAAAGGAGGTGCATAATTAAGCTAAGGTAGGGAGGTTACAAGAGAATTAATAAAAGGTCTTATGTGCTTCTCCCACTATATAAGCCAAGAGTGAGAAGTCTTTGTTAAATCTTTGGAGCCAACAGTTGCTTGATGGTGGAATTCTTCTAAAATGTCTGCTGCTTCTTTCTTTCCAAATGCTACAAGCATACAACAAAAAAAGGATTTTTATCATTTATGCCACCGGTTGTGTCCCACTACTCAGTTTTGCCACTAGGAATTTCAACTGCTCAAAAATGACATCGCTTCATTAGACACATGCCCGAAAATGCCACTGGACACCATTATTGTTATCTCAAATCTCTTTTGTCATGTTATAATGACATAAATACCTATGAACCATCATGCCGGCTCTCCCTCTATCTCACTACAATAAACTGTGGGGCCCACTTGATCCCAACAGCATTCTTATTTTCTTGTAAAATTATTCTCTTGGTTACTCCTGACAAGTGGGCCACACTTATCATTGTGAGATAAAGAAAAACTGACATGTGGGTCTAGGCTTATTTTTGTCATATAACATGGTCAACAGGTTTGACGTGAAAATAACAATGTCTAATGGCATTTTTGAGTAAACATCTAACGAAGCGATGGCATTTTTGAGATATCTAATAGCATTTTTGAGCAAGCATCTCACGAATCGATGGCATTTTTGAGTAGTTGTAACTTCTAATGGCAAAACTGAGTAGTGGGACACAACTAGTGGCATAAATGATAAAACCCAAAAAAAATCCATGAACATGGGTCTGTGCCAGCCCATTCTAGATGAAGGGATCATTTGCAATACAGAAACATGCGGTGTCCATTAGATTCCCAACTATGACCAGCAGTGCACGCTAGGGATGGACATTGCATGGATGGAACCAATTATGTAACATAACAATCAACAAGGACAAGATCACTAGCCCATGTTCTTGAATTATTTTAGACATGTATTCCATATGTAGCAAGACATACTTATTTCTAAGAACTTCCCTCGCATCTACATTACCACCCTCCCTTGGATCGGGGTCCTCTTTGGTAAGTAGGGTACTTAAGATGACCTTTTGGGTCAACTGGAACAACACATTGTGATCTATGAATACATGTAATCCGGAAACTATGGCTATTGTCATTGATATCCGAGACTATCACCAACAGAGTCTCCGCTTCAAAATTATACTAGGTGCATATGAATTGTAGGTAGAACCATGAAAAAATATCACGAAGACATAAATACTTCAGATATGAAATCATGTTACCGGGGACCTAGCAATAAGAGTTGGGCACATTAAAGTCATAGAAACATCATTCCTTGAACAGTAATGCCACTAGGGATCATTCCCCCCTCAAACTATCGACTATTACGTAATGGATCTCATCCAATTCCCATCTATCCGATGTGCCTATAGAGGATTACTGACAGATGGTTAGGGAGAGTTGGGGACCAAAATATTTAGGAAGTTGTTGCGCCCCCAAGTGCAGAAGTTTGTAGGCAAGCAATGATTTTCGTCAAGTGGATGATGTCGTGGATCTAAGACCGACAATAGAATGGGGGGTAGATATGAGGAGGCAAGATCCTAGCTATGGCGAAGTTGTACACATGAGTTTTACGAGTTCATGCCCTTCGCGGAGGAAGTAATAGCCCTAGGTCTCGGTGCCCGGAGGCGGTCGACTGGATTATGCGCGCGTGTGTGTGTTACAGGGGGTCCGAACCCTTGTGCCAGTGGAGGGGGGGGGGGGTGTGGCTTATATAGAGTGCGCCAGGACCCCAGCCAGCCCATGTTACAAGGAGTTCAATGTACATAAAGAGGGAGCGTTACATGTAACGTCTGTAATAAAGTGATATAAATGATCATTAAGTCTATGAGTAACGCCCGACCGTTGTTGTGTAGAGTGACTTTAGATCTTCTGTCTGTCAAGTGGTTTCTGTTACGGTCGAGTGACATAGAACCTTCCGAGTGGAATGCTTCTGGTCGAGTGGATGCTGTTATCCTTTGAATACTTCTGACTTTAGGGTCATGTCTTAGGGGAGGGTGTCTAGGTCAGTCCTATGACCCTACCCTAGGTACGTTGCTTCATCATTAGCTCCCGAATGGTTCAGGGTTCGAGTGGAGAAGGAGTTGTGAATACTTCTGACTCAATTTTTGCGCTTCAGAAGTGTCTTGCCTGCTCCAATGAATCAACACGATTACTCCAACTTCTTTTTCAGTCGCCTTGATCCATTCTTGGTTTTGTCGAGTGAACTTTCATTGTTAAGCTTCAAGTGCTGATATGGAAATAATCTTCAGTCTGACAGGTTGCTCTGCCGTTCGCGGATCTCCCTGGATTCAAATTTTGGGAAGCACGCGAGGCAGAGGGGCCACGGTAATCAGTACGGATTAGGTAGGTTCACCTCGATTCTTGCGCCGCCTTTTTCGCCACATATCGCGTGCGCGGCTGTTGCGGGATTTGACAGGATCGCCTGGGCCCATGGGTCAGCCACTCAGAAAAGATCTCATATAAGGCGCTGGCCTGGGGTTTTCGCACTATGCGTTCTCATTCCTCTTCCTCCTCTTCCATTTTCTCCGCCACAGCCACCTCTGCTCTCAGCGCCGCCGCTCTGTTCGATCTCCACCCGCAGCGATGGGGAAGGAGAAGACGGTGGCCTTGGAGCGCGTGAGGAAGGCGACGACGAAGGCGAAGGGGAAGAAGTCCAGCCGAGGCGGATCCTCATCGAGGTCCGGCCTGCCGCGCAGCTGGATCCAAGGCGACTGGATTCGGTCGACGATCCGTCAGGAAGACCTCGACGATCTGGCCGAGGGGGGACTGATCCCCCACGGATCCGCGCGGCTCCCGCAGGGCGAGACCGAGCCGCAGCCGCAGGAGGGTGAGTGCGTTCTCCTCGCCACCCACGTCGACCGCGGATTTTCTCTGCCTCGTCATCCTTTCTTCCGAGCTTTTTTGAACTTCTTTGGAGCACAACTCCACCCGTTTTCCCCCAACACCATCGTGTACCTTGCTGCCTTCGTGTCTATGTGCGAGAATTTCTTGGGTTGTCGACCACACTGGGGCCTCTTCAAACACATTTTCATGTGTCGCTCTCAGTCGGTCAAGAAGGCCAATCCGAGTGATGAAAGGACGCAAGTGATCCAGATGTGTGGGGGTCTTGGGATTCAGATGAGGGGTAAAAGCTCTTTCCCAGCTATGATCCTTCCCGAGTCAGTTCGAGGGTGGCAGTCGACCTGGTTCTACTGCAAAGACCAGCCGACTCTAGGTCAGTCGACTGGACTTCCTCCCTTTTCCATGGCTCGAGTAGAGAAGCCCTCCGCCTTGAAAGTGACCCCGGAGGAGAAAGCGGAGGTGAAGGTGCTGGTCGAGCGAGTGGTCCATCTTGTCCGTGATGGCGTGACAGGTATGGATCTGTTGGAGGTCTTCCTCAGACGCCGCATTCAGCTGCTTCAAGCTTGTGACCATCCGATGTGGATGTATTTGGGCATTGATGATTCCACTCGGATCCACCCAGAAGAGGTCGACGAGGATACGGTGGAGAAGTGGTTGAGGGGTATCACTGGCAACAAAGATAATCCCAGGGGGTCCAGGAGAGTCCCTCCACTCGACAACTCATATGAAACAGACAAGGTCCAACTCTGAATTGTCGAGTGTTTTCTTGATTTATCATGAAACTGCTTGCTGTCAACCAACTGATTTTTGTTTCGCTTGTTGTCTTCCAGGCCCTTACTGAAATGTACTCGATGCCCAACGGGGAGCAGGAGCAGGATCCAGAGGGGGAGGCAAGTGGAGGCGAGAGCGGCGAGTGGCACTCTGACGGAGAGGACGACGAGGAGAGCGACGACCCGAGTGATGAAGAAGAAGTCGACTCACCTCCCCGTAGGGAAAGGCAATCCAAGCACACTCATGATCCGGCAAGCATCCGCGGCAAAGCGACCGCGCAGACCGGGCAGTCGTCAAAGTGCCCTCGGACGTCTTCTCTAGCACCGATTGAAAAGGCTCTGAAGCAGTCCAAAGTTGTAGCACCGAAGGCTCGGAAGGCTCTGCCCAAAATCAAAATCGACATCCCTGTTGCTTCTGCGTGAGTGTTCTGTCTTCATTTTTACCCGAGGTTCTGTGTTGTCTACTTTTCTCTTGATTTGACCGGATGAATCTTGAAATCGGTAGTGCTGCTACCTCTCGGGCTTCTGCTTACAAAAACGAGGACGAGGACATGGAAGATGCGGTCACTTCCCACCAAGGTATAACCTTCGTACTCTTGTCTTTGTTTTGTCGATTGAACTGTGGTCGGCTGAATTCTGGCGACTGATTTTTTTGCAGCTCCTCCCAACGTCGTTGATCTCCCAGACGACGATGAGGATGAGCCACTGAGGCCCTTGGGAAGAAGAAGCAAGAAAACGTCCACGGGTAAAACGCCTCAGTCGACGCCGGCGACGGAACCGGTAATCCAGGAGGCCGGTGATGCTAATCGGACTTCTGTCACCTTCGCCATACCACTGTCGAGTGCTCAGCCTTCAGCGTCAGCCACGCAGACTCCAGCCGATCCACCTTCACTTTTTGCTTCACATCACGTCCCGGAGGACCAGGTGGGTGCTGCCATAAAGGCTATACGCCAGGCGGGCATAATGATGGATCATATGAAGATGGTCCGGGAAGCCAGTCAAGCTGCTTATGATGCTAGCTCCGCTCTCCAGAGCAACATCCAGGTTAGCAGATTGCTGATTGACTCTTTTGCTTGTTCTGTTAGGATATGCTACCTGAAAACTTTCCTTGAAGAATCTTTGCATCTGTCTGCGTTTCGCATTCGTACACCCACTGGGTGTTTTGATTTGCCACTGAGCAAACTTGCTTCTTGAGTCGACTAGGTTGTGTCGATTGGATCTTTGGACTAGTGAGGGCACGCTGAGTGCACCCACTGGGTGTAGTCCCCGAGACCATGTCGAATGAAACCTGAACCAGTGGAGGCATGCTAAGTGCACCCACTGAGTGTAGTCCCCGAGAACGTGGTCGACTGCGGGCAGTCGACTACGGTCTGAGAACAACTTTCCTCTTTTTTTTTACACTCGGCCTGGACAGACCACGTCGAGTGGAAACTGAACCAGTGGGGGCATGCTAAGTGCACCCACTGGGTGTAGTCCCCGAGACTACTGTTGGATGTTTGATTCGGCAGTAGTCTTAGAACTTTGTTGAACTTATCAGACCATTGCTCTGAAGTAACCAATTTTTCTATCTGTCGATTGACTGTCTTTTGATTACAGAAATCTTGTGAACTTGGAGCTCGTTTTGCTGACCTGGAGAAGAAGCAGATTCAGCTCAACCTCGATCTGGAGCTGGCCAAGACAAATCTTCAGAAGGCCAAGGATGAAGCCGTTGGTAAGAGAAAACTTGTCGACTAATTTGTCTTTGAACCGGATGTTATTTGCTTTTTCTGAGCCGAGCGTTATTTCTTTCGGAGAAACTGAACCAAGCTCTGGCGAAAAGGATTAAGATCTTGCGGCCACATAGAAAACAGCTGATGAGAAAACTGCGCTCGCTGAACAGAAGCTAGCTTCAGTCGGCAAAATGGAAGAAGAAAACGCCAAGCTGAAAACTGCCCTTGATGAAGCCAATAAAGAAGCGACTCGCCTAAAGAAGGACAAAAAACAATATGAACGAGAAGATGGAAGGCATTGCTCGCAAGAGGGACGATCCGGAGAACTATCTGGGAGGTCTTGCCAAGAAGTTGTTCGTCGTGCTTGAAGGTATTTTCTTCGGCCCGACTGACTTGTTACTGTCGACTCGACATACAACCACTGACTCATCTTTGAATTGTGCGTGCAGAATTTTGCCAGAACTTCGAGGAAGGGACTGGGCGAGTTGAGACAAGCTTGGACCCCATCCACTCTCCAGTGAAGGATGAAGATGCCATGAACGTACTCCGACTAGAATCTCACGTTGCTGGTGTTGTCGACTATCTTGCTCGACTAAAAGTCGCAGCGCGGATCGACACACCTCTCTGGACAAGGGCGACGCTCCATAATGACCTCGAGTCTCTGATGACTCGACTTAATGAGGTTCCCAGTCGAGTGCAAGAATGGAAGAAGTCTTCTGCTCGGTGCGGCGCTGATGTGGCTCTGTCCTTGGTTCGTGTCCATTGCAAGGAAGTGCGGGAAGAGAAGCTAGCGGCGATCAAGGTTGCCAATACCAAGAGGCATGACTTCCAATCTTTCATGGAGACCTTTATTGCTGCTGCCACTCGGATTGCTGACGGAATCGACCTGGACGAGTTTGTCAAGCCTGCTAGCCCTCCTCCCGCGAAGTGAACAAACTTTTATGCCTCACCCTAAATTTGCCTCGGAATGCCGAGTGATTTTGTAACCGTTAAACTCCTTCGGGCTTGATGCCCGAGTACTTTAGTCCATGGCCCGGAACCTTAGGATTTATCTGAACTTGGTTTATCTCTACATATGCTTGTGTTTGCTTTTGAGTGGAACTTGTCCTTCACTCGGAATAATCTTTGTACTTGAGATGCAGCTCTGAGGAGAAGGTCCCAGTCAACCTGCACCTCGTCGTCCTTGCGGATCGGGATGGAGCGCATGTTATACTTGTGGCGCAGCTCCGAAGAGAAGGTTGTAGTCGACCTGCACCTCGTCGTCCTTGCGGATCGGGATGGAGCGCACGTTATACTTGTGGCGCAGCTCCAAAGAGAAGGTTGCAGTCGACCTACACCTCGTCGTCCTTGAGGATCGGGATGTGTTTCAAACTTAGGCGAGTACTGGACTGCAGCTAAGCCCCCGAGTGAGAGGATTGCTCACCACTCGGTAGGATTTTTTAAAAAACTTAGGCGAGTACTGGACTGCAGCTAAGCCTCCAAGTGAGAAGATTGCTCATCACTCGGTAGGATTTTTTAAACTTAGGCTAGTACTGGACTGCAGCTAAGCCCCCGAGTGAGAGGATTGCTCACCACTCGGTAGGATTTTTTCAACTTAGGCGAGTACTGGACTATAGCTAAGCCCCCGAGTGAGAGGATTGCTCACCACTCGGTAGGATTTTTTCAACCTAGGCGAGTACTGGACTGCAACTAAGCCCCCAAGTGAGAGGATTGCTCACCACTCGGTAGGATTTTTTCAACTTAGGCGAGTACTGGACTGCAGCTAAGCCCACGAGTGAGAGGATTGCTCACCACTCGGTAGGATTTTTTCAACTGAGGTAAGTACTGGACTGCAGCTAAACCCCCGAGTGAGAGGATTGCTCACCACTTGGTAGGATTTTTTCAACTTAGGGGAGTACTGGACTGCAGCTAAGCCCCCGAGTGAGAGGCTTGCTCACCACTCGGTAGGATTTTTTCAACTTAGGCGAGTACTGGACTGCAGCTAAGCTCCCGAGTGAGAGGCTTGCTCACCACTCGGCAGGATTTTACGAACTTAGGCGAGTAATCGACTGCAGCCAAGCCCCCGAGTGAGAGGCTTGCTCACCACTCGGTAGGATTTTTTAAACTTAGGCGAGTACTGGACTGAAGCTAAGCCCCCGAGTGAGAGGCTTGCTCACCACTCGGTAGGATTTTTCAAACTTAGGCGAAACGGATTCACAGCTAAGCCTCCGAGCGAGAGGCTTGCTCTTCACTCGACAAAATTTTCTTTAAACTTAGGCGAAACGGAGTCGCATCTAAGGCACCCACTGGGGGATTTGAAACATATAAAAGAAAAACAGCAATCGTTTAGGAGACTATAAAATTGAGTCTTTGATAATCAAACTAGAAGGTGTTTCTTATTACATCTCAATGATGTCTACTACACAACCTTCTTCTTGTAGACGTTGTTGGGCCTCCAAGTGCAGAGGTTTGTAGGACAGTAGAAAATTTCCCTCAAGTGGATGACCTAAGGTTTATCAATCCGTGGGAGGCGTAGGATGAAGATGGTCTCTCTCAAGCAACCCTGCAACCAAATAACAAAGAGTCTCTTGTGTCCCCAACACACCCAATACAATGGTAAATTGTATAGGTGCACTAGTTCGGCGAAGAGATGGTGATACAAGTGCAATATGGATAGTAGATATAGGTTTTTGTAATCTGAAAATATTAAAACAGCAAGGTAACTAATGATAAAAGTGAGCGTAAACGGTATTGCAATGCTAGGAAACAAGGTCTAGGGTTCATACTTTCACTAGTGCAAGTTCTCTCAACAATAATAACATAACTGGATCATATAACTATCCATCAACATGCAACAAAGAGTCACTCCAAAGTCACTAATAGCGGAGAACAAACGAAGAGATTATGGTAGGGTACGAAACCACCTCAAAGTTATTCTTTCTGATCAATCCATTGGGCTATTCCTATAAGTGTCACAAACAGCCCTAGAGTTCGTAGTAAAATAACACCTTAAGACACACATCAACCAAAACCCTAATGTCACCTAGATACTCCAATGTCACCTCAAGTATCCGTGGGTATGATTATACGATATGCATCACACAATCTCAGATTCATCTATTCAACCAACACAAAGTACTTCAAAGAGTGCCCCGAAGTTTCTACCGGAGAGTCAAGACGAAAACGTGTGCCAACCCCTATGCATAGGTTCATGGGAGGAACCCGCAAGTTGATTACCAAAACATACATCAAGTGAATCAATAGAATAACCCATTGTCACCATGGTTATCCCACGCAAGACATACATCAAGTGTTCTCAAATCATTAAAGACTCAATCCGATAAGATAAATTCAAAGGAAAATTCAATCCATTACAAGAGAGTAGAGGGGGAGAAACATCATAAGATCCAACTACAATAGCTAAGCTCGCAATACATCAAGATCGTATCACCTCAAGAACACGAGAGAGAGAGAGAGAGAGAGAGAGAGAGAGAGAGAGAGAGAGAGAGAGAGAGAGAGAGAGAGAGAGAGAGAGAGATCAAACACATAGCTACTGGTACACACCCTTAGCCCCGAGGGTGAACTACTCCCTCCTCATCATGGAGAGTGCTGGGATGATGAAGATGGCCACCGGTGAGGGTTCCCCCCTCCGGCAGGGTGCCGGAACAGGGTGCCGATTGGTTTTTGGTGGCTACAGAGGCTTGTGGCGGCGGAACTCCCGATCTATTCTGTCCCCCGATCATTTTAGGGTACATGGGTATATATAGGAGGAAGAAATACGTCAAGGGAGCCACGAGGGGCCCACGAGGGTGGAGGGTGCGCCCCCTGCCTCGTGCGTCCCTTGTTTCTTTCCTGACGTGCACTCCAAGTCTATCGGGTTGCTTTCTTCCCAAAAATAACTTCTCCAGAAGGTTTCATTCCGTTTCGACTCCGTTTGATATTCCTTTTCTTCGAAACACTAAAACAAGGGAAAAACAGGAACTGGCATTGGGCCCTGGGTCAATAGGTTAGTCCCAAAAATAATATAAAAGTGTTTAATAAAGCCCATAAACATCCAAAACAGATAATATAATAGCATGGAACAATAAAAAATTATAGATACGTTGGAGACGTATCAGCATCCCCAAGCTTAATTCCTGCTCGTCCTCGAGTAGGTAAATGGTAAAAACAGAATTTTTGATGTGGAATGCTACCTAGCATATTCTTCAATGTAATTTTCTTTATTGTGGCAAGAATATTCAGATCCATAAGATTCAAAACAAAAGTTTAATATTGACATGAAAACAATAATACTTCAAGCCTACTAACAAAGCAATCATGTCTTCTCAAAATAACATGGCCAAAGAAAGTTATCCCTACAAAATCATATAGTCTGGCTATGCTCTATCTTCATCACATAAAATATTTAAATCATGCACAACCCCGATGACAAGCCAAGCAATTGTTTCATACTTTTGATGTTCTCAATCTTTTTCAATATTCACGCAATACATGAGCGTGAGCCATGAACATAGCGCTATAGGTGGAATAGAATGGTGGTTGTGGAGAAGACAAAAAAGAGGAGAAGATAGTCTCACATCAACTAGGCGTATCAACGGGCTATGGAGATGCCCATCAATAGATATCGATGTGAGTGAGTAGGGATTGCCATGCAACGGATGCAATAGAGCTATAAGTGTATGAAAGTTCAACAAAAGAAACTAAGTGGGTGTGCATCCAACTTGCTTGCTCACGAATATCTAGAGCAATTTGAGGAAGCCCATCATTGGAATATACAAGCCAAGTTCTATAATGAAAGATTCCCACTAGTATATGAAAGTGACAACATAGGAGACTCTCTATCATGAAGATCATGGTGCTACTTTGAAGCACAAGTGTGGTAAAAGGATAGTAGCATTGTCCCTTCTCTCTTTTTCTCTCATTTTTTTATTTTTTTATTTGGGCATTCTCTCTTTTTTATGGCCTCTTTTTTTTCTCTTTTTTTATTTGGGCTTCTTTGGCCTCTTTTATTTATTTATTTTTCGTCCGAAGTCTCATCCCGACTTGTGGGGGAATCATAGTCTCCATCATCCTTACTTCACTGGGACAATGCTCTAATAATGATGATCATCACACTTTTATTTACTTACAACTCAAGAATTACAACTCGATACTTAGAAAAAATATGACTCTATATGAATGCCTCCGGCGGTGTACCGGGATGTGCAATGACTCATGAGTGACATGTATGAAAGAATTATGAATGGTGGCTTTGCCACAAATACGATGTCAACTACATGATCATGCAAAGCAATATGACAATGATGAAGCGTGTAATAATAAACGGAACGATGGAAAGTTGCATGGCAATATATCTCGGAATGGCTATGGAAATGCCATAATAGGTAGGTATGGTGGCTGTTTTGAGAAGATATATAGTGGGTATATGATACCGGCGAAAGGTGCGCGGTATTAGAGAAGCTAGCAATGGTGGAAGGGTGAGAGTGCGTATAATCCATGGACTCAACATTAGTCATAAAGAACTCACATACTTATTGAAAAAATCTATTAGTTATCGAAACAAAGTACTAAGCGCATGCTCCTAGGGGGATAGATAGGTAGGAAAAGACCATCGCTCGTCCCCGACCGCCACTCATAAGGAAGGCAATCAATAAATAAATCATGCTCCGACTTCATCACATAACGGTTCACCATACATGCATGCTATGTGAATCACAAACTTTAACACAAGTAACTCTCAAATTCACAACTACTCCACTAGCATGACTCTAATATCACCATCTTCATATGTAGCGACCCGACCCGAATGGGACAAGTCTCTGTGCTTACGTGTCATCCCTGGATCGGTATGCTGACACAGACAGTACTCGAAGGATTTATAACAGAGGAAAATAACATGTATAAAGTAACGTAAAAACTATTACCTCAATCCAATATAGCGGAAGCAACAAGGTTGTGGATTCCCATCAACACCAAAGGCAAAGTTGAGTGTAGAAATCGTAACCCTAACGTATCACTTACTCGTCGTAAGAAAACCTGCAACATGAGACGTTGCAGCCCGAAACGGGTCAGTACATTGAATGTACTGGCAAATTCACACCATAGAGAAAATGATGAACAATGGCTATCACTACATGCATATATGCTGGTGGAAAAGCTCTATGGTTATAAGGTTTTTGCGAAAAGCCAATTTTTCCCTACTGCAAAGGAATAAATTTTATTAACTATCATGGTGGTTGTTAAACATTGAGAATGGTTGACAGCATCCTCAATCCCAACTAAAAGTAATCATTAACATCCCATCAAAATTAATTAAAGTAACATGATGAGATCAACAGGATAATACAAGAACTAGATACTCAAGATGTCCATAACCGGGGACACGGCTAATCATGATTAGTTTGTACACTCTGCAGAGGTTTGCGCACTTTTCCCCACAAGACTCGATCGCCTCCGTTTGGTTTTCTCGCACTACATGGTGTTTGAGAAACGGATGACCGAGACATAGTCTTTCAGAAGCGCTATCACCTTACGTTTGGATAGACCGGTACACCTACTTTCCCCTACATCTGCTAGTCTACCCTGTAAGAGTTCGCACGACCTAATCAACTATGCCAGAGCCCATAATGGCTTGTGGCTGCACACGGAAGTTTCTAGCATGAATAATCTCATGATCCCTTTGAGCCTGGGTGGCGGTCCAAAAGAAAAACAGGCAAGTCCTGGAATACCTAGGTGCCTAGACAGGCAAGTCCTGGAATACCCAGGTGCCTCAATCCACCCAGATGTGTGTTTAAGTTGCCACCTTAAGTAAACCATTAAAATTAACAAACTCACATCTGTCATGGATATCACTCACCCAATCCACGTCTACTAGCATAGCATGGCATAATAAGCAAACGTAGAAGTAACTCCCAAAGGTTTCATAAGTAAAACAGGTAATAGGTACTACCTCAACTACTTCCCATCCCACAATTTAATTAGATCCTAGTCATGCAATGTTTGAGGATGGATCTAATGCAATAAAACTGGGTATAAAAAGGGATATGATCAAAGTGTGAACTTGCCTGCAATGTTGATGAAGATGATTCGCACTCAAAACTCTTGATAGATCTACTCGTCACACTCCGGTCAATCTATCGTAAGCAAGCAGTAGTAACCACACATAAGAAGTCACTCAAAGATCGGAAAGAACGAAGAAGACGATTCGGAAAACATCAAAACCAAGCAAATAACTCTTGCAACATAAAACAATTTCTAACAGTACCAAAATTATGTGATTTTGGCCTTATCAGAAAGTTTAGGTCAAGAGCTTCAAATTGCAAAAAGAATCAACTCAAACGGAGTTATAAAACTCAAGTTATGATCAAACGAAGTTTGAATTTCAAATCTAGTCTCATTCAAATTTTAAATTTTCCAAAAACATGTTTGAGTTGGATTACTGGATAGAGGGGATCATAACAAAGAATTTGGCGTTGGTTTCATAAAAAAACGGAGCTTCGGTTCAAAAGTTACGATCGATTGAAGGTTTGAACTAGATTTGAAGTTGAATAAATTTGATTTGCTCAATCTCCAAAATCCACTTTTTATTGGAAAGAATATGTCACAAGGAGTATTTTGCAAAAAGAATCGCTTAAATCGGAGTTACGGATAAAAAGTTGGAGGGTTTTGAAGTTCAGGGACTGTTCTAAAAACTTTAGGGGCTAATCTGTAAAATTTTAATCACAGACGGGTCCCTGGCAGAAATAAAATAAAACGGAAGGTTATATGATGAACGTTCGCTAACAAACGCTAAAGAACGAACCGTTCGCTAGATTAGAAAAAAAACGAACGGATCTAATACGTTAGATCTAAATCCAACGGACGAGAGGCGGGGAGGAGTACCGCGGCGGCGGGCGACGTCGGCGGGGAGGAAGACGGTGGCGGCGGCTTCGGCGTTGAACGGGGAGGCGGCTCCGGTGGCTCTCCGGCTCGGGCGTCACCACCAGAAGGAGCGGGGCGATGAGGCGAAGATGAGGGAGGTGGCAGCTTCGGTCGAGGGCGACGGGACGGTGCGGGGCGACGACGGCGGATCTCGTCGGAGCTCGAACTCCGGCGAGTGCGGGCGGTGGCTGCAAACGGTGCGGCGGCGGCTCGGCTTCGGGCGGCGAGATGCGGGAGAGAGAGGGGTGTCCGGGCGGCGGCTTTATCGAGGCCGGCGGCGGCTTCTTGGAGGAGGGGCAAGGCGAGGCGGCAGCGGGATCCGGATCGAGGACGGCGGCGGCGCGGGATCGCTCGGGACTCTGTCCCGAGCTTGGGGGCGGTGCGGCGCGGCTGGGCTGCGGCCTGGCCCGGTTGGCTGGGCCGGCCCAGTCGGGGAAGGAGAATTTTTTTAAATAAACTTTTTCCAGATAATTAAATAATAAAACAAATTAAATAAAAATTTTATATAGGCATATAATATATCAAAATTTTCAGAAAAAGATTATTTACTACGTGAACATTTTTATAATGCCAAATAAAATCCACATAAATTCAGATAATTCAAAGAGTGCTACTGGTCTATTAAAATCCAACAAAAATCATTTTAAAAATACGAAAATGATTTCAAATTAATTTTTCTCCAATTTTCTGTTGTAGGGAATCATGTTACCCTAATTTCCATGTATTTTATTTTTGGAGAAAAATAAATTGAATAAAACTCAAATAACTCCAAATTGAAAATAAATTCAAAAGAACTTTGAATTTAATTCTTTGAAACTCCCAACTCATATTTCATATATTTTGAAGAAGTCATATTATCTTCTCTCGTGAAAATGATTGAGTTGCATAAATTTTCAAATTGGAAATATTTCCTAATGAAATTCAATTATTTTCAAATACCCTTTCATTTAGTTTAAATGGAAGAAGTCATGTCATCTTCTCTCTAGGGTTTTGTATTTGAAAATAATTTTGAATTCATGGAGGTGAGAAAGCAAATATGAAAGTTTGGGAAAGTCCTTTTATTCCCTCTCATTTAACTTTCAAAAAGTTTCGAATTCACTCACTTTCAGACAATCAATCAAACAATCAATCAAGTCTATCTATTTATTATAACATTCCAAAATTTAGAATTTTGGGATGTTACATCATATCTCAAAACAATCATAAAGAATCAAACTTCTCATAGTATTCAATGCACTTTATATGAAATTTTTCATTATATCCCTCTTGGATGCCCATCATATCAGGACTAAATTCATAACCAAAGAAAATTACCATGCTGTTTAGGACTCTCAAAGTAATATAAGTGAAGCATGAGAGTTCATCTATTTCTACAAAATAAAACCACCACCGTGCTCTAAAAGGATATAAGTGAAGCACTAGAGCAAATGACAAACTACTCCGAAAGATATAAGTGAAGATCGATGAGTAGTCGAATAATTATGCAACTATGTGAAGACTCTCCCATTTAATAATTTAAGATCTTGATACTTTATTCAAACAGAAAGAAAAACAAAAGAAAATAAAATGACGCTCCAAGCAAAACACATATCATGTGGTGAATAAAAATATAGCTCCAAGTAAAGTTACCAATGAATGAAGACGAAAGAGGGGATGCCTTCCGGGGCATCCCCAAGATTAGGCTCTTGGTTATCCTTGAATATTACCTTGGGGTGCCTTGAAATCCCAATCTTAGGCTCTTGCCACTCCTTATTCCATAGTCCATCGAATCTTTACCCAAAACTTGAAAACTTCACAACACAAAACTCAACAGAAAACTTGTGAGCTTCGTTAGCGATAGAAAACAAAACACCACTTTAAGGTACTGTAATGAACTCATTCTTTATTTATATTGGTGTTAAACCTACTATATTACAACTTCTCTATGGTTTATAAGCTCTTTTACTAGCCATAGATTCATCAAAATAAGCAAACAACACGCGAAAAACAGAATCTGTCAAAAACAGAACAGTCTGTAGTAATCTGTAACTAACGCAAACTTATGGAACTTATAAAAATCTACCAAGATAGGACGACCTAGATAATTTGTTTGTTGATCTTCTGCAATTGGAATCAGTATTTTATCATGTTCTGGTGATTTTTAACAATTTTTTTGTGAACAGAAAGTTTCTGGAATTTTCAGCAAGATCAAATAACTATCATCCAAGAAGATCCTATAGGTTTAACTTGGCACAAACACTAATTAAAAAATAAAACCACATATAAACAGAAGCTAGATGGATTATTTATTACTAAACAGAACCAAAAAGCAAGAAAATAAAATAAAATTGGGTTGCCTCCTAACAAACGCTAATGTTTAACGCCCCTAGCTAGGCATGATGATTTCAATGATGCTCACATAAAAGATAAGAATTGAAACATAAAGAGAGCATCATGAAGAACATGACTAGCACATTTAAGTCTAACCCACTTCCTATGCATAGGGATTTTGTGAGCAAACAACTTATGGGAACAAGAATCAACTTGCATAGGAAGGTAAAACAAGCATAACTTCAAGATTTTAAGCACATAGAGAGGAAACTTGATATTATTGCACTTCCAACAAGCATACATTCCTCCCTCATAATAATTTTCAGTAGCATCACGAATTAATTCAACAATATAACCAGCACCTAAAGCATTCTTTTCACGATGCATAAGCATAGAATTTTTACTACTCTCCACATAAGCAAAATTCTTCTCTTGAATAGTAGTGGGAGCAAACTCAATAAAATAACTATCCTATGATTGAAAATTAAGAACAAGATGACAAGTTTCATGGTTATCATTATTCTTTAAAGCATACATGTCATCACAATAATCATCATACATAGGAGGCATGCTTTCATCATAGTAAATTTGCTCATCAAAGCTTGGGGGACAAAAAATATCATCTTCATCAAACATAGCTTCCCCAAGCTTGTGGCTTTGCATATCATTAGCATCATGGATATTCAAGGAATTCATACTAACAACATTGCATTCATGCTCATAATTCACATATTTTATGCCAAGCATTCTATGTAATTCTTCTTCTAGTACTTGAGCACAATTTTCCTTCCCATCATTTTCACGAAAGACATTAAAAAGATGAAGCATATGAGGCACCCTTAGTTCCATTTTTTTTGTAGTTTTCTTTTATAGACTAAACTAGTGATAAAACAAGAAACAAAAAGATTCGATTGCAAGATCTAAAGATATACCTTCAAGCACTCACCTCCCCGGCAACGGCACCAGAAAAGAGCTTGATGTCTACTACACAACCTTCTTCTTGTAGACGTTGTTGGGCCTCCAAGTGCAGAGGTTTGTAGGACGATAGAAAATTTCCCTCAAGTGGATGACCTAAGGTTTATCAATCTGTGGGAGGCGTAGGATGAAGATGGTCTCTCTCAAGAAACCCTGAAACCAAATAACAAAGAGTCTCTTGTGTCCCCAACACACCCAATACAATGGTAAATTATATAGGTGCACTAGTTCGGCGAAGAGATGGTGATACAAGTGCAATATGGATAGTAGATATAGGTTTTTGTAATCTGAAAATATTAAAACAGCAAGGTAACTAATGATAAAAGCGAGCGTAAACGGTATTGCAATGCTAGGAAACAAGGCCTAGGGTTCATACTTTCACTAGTGCAAGTTCTCTCAACAACAATAACATAACCGGATCATATAACTATCCATCAACATGCAACAAAGAGTCACTTCAAAGTCACTAATAGCGGAGAACAAACGAAGAGATTATGGTAGGGTACGAAACCACCTCAAAGTTATTCTTTCCGATCAATCCATTGGGCTATTCTTATAAGTGTCACAAACAGCCCTAGAGTTCGTAGTAAAATAACACCTTAAAACACACATCAACCAAAACCCTAATTTCACCTAGATACTCCAATGTCACCTCAAGTATCAGTGGGTATGATTATACGATATGCATCACACGATCTTAGATTCATCTATTCAACCAACACAAAGTACTTCAAAGAGTGCCCCAAAGTTTCTACCGGAGAGTCAAGACGAAAACGTGTGCCAACCCCTATGCATAGGTTCATGGGCGGAACCCGCAAGTTGATCACCAAAACATACATCAAGTGAATCAATAGAATAACCCATTGTCACCACGGTTATCCCACACAAGACATACATCAAGTGTTCTCAAATCATTAAAGACTCAATCCGATAAGATAACTTCAAAGGGAAAACTCAATCCATTACAAGAGAGTAGAGGGGGAGAAACATCATAAGATCCAACTAAAATAGCAAAGCTCGCGATACATCAGGATCGTATCACCTCAAGAACACGAGAGAGAGAGAGAGAGAGAGAGAGAGAGATCAAACACATAGCTACTGGTACATACCCTCAGCCCCGAGGGTGAACTACTCCCTCCTCGTCATGGAGAGCGCCAGGATGATGAAGATGGCCACCAGTGAGGGTTCCCCCTCCGGCAGGGTGCCGGAACAGGGTCCCGATTGGTTTTTGGTGGCTATATAGGCTTGCGGCGGCAGAACTCCTGATCTATTCTGTCCCCCGATCGTTTTAGGGTATGTGGGTATATATAGGAGGAAGAAATACGTCAGGGGAGCCAAGAGGGGCCCACGAGGGTGGAGGGCGCGCCCCTGCCTCGTGCGTCCCTCGTTTCTTTCCTGACGTGCACTCCAAGTCTATCGGGTTGCTTTCTTCCCAAAAATAACTTCTCCAGAAGGTTTGATTCCGTTTCGACTCCGTTTGATATTCCTTTTCTTCGAAACACTGAAACAAGGGAAAAAACAGGAACTGGCACTGGGCCCTGGGTCAATAGGTTAGTCCCAAAAATAATATAAAAGTGTTTAATAAAGCCCATAAACATCCAAAACAGATAATATAATAGCATGGAACAATAAAAAATTATAGATACATTGGAGACGTATCACTCAATAGTCGGAATGCTTAAGTGTAAAAGGGGCGGAGCAGCTCCGCATTCCAAGCGCGTGTCTCGTCTTTCTTCTGCTCGATGTTGTAAAGGTGGTACGTTCCATTGTGGAGCACTCTGGTGACGATGAAGGGGCTTTCCCAAGCAGGAGCAAGCTTGTGTGGTTTCTGCTGATCCACTCGAAGAACCAAGTCTCCCTCTTGAAATGCTCTACCCCTCACGTTTCTAGCGTGGAATCGACGCATGTCTTGCTGATAGATGGTCGAATGGATCAGGGCCATCTCTCTTTCCTCTTCCAGGAGATCAACTGCATCTTGCCATGCCTGTTCTGCCTCATCTTCTGAGAAAAGCTCGACTCGGGGTGCATTGTGAAGCAAGTCACTCGGGAGTATAGATTCAGCTCCATAGACCAAGAAGAATGGAGTTCGGCCAGTCGACCGATTGGGAGTTGTCCTCAATGCCCAAAGCACTGATGGAAGTTCATCGACCTAGGCGCCTGCTGCATGCTTGAGATCACGCATCAGTCGGGGTTTCAGTCCTTTGAGAATCAATCCGTTTGCTCTTTCATCTCGTCCATTCGACCGGGGGTGGGCGACTGAAGCATAGTCGAATCGAGTGCCTTGGGAAGCGTAGAAGGCTCTGAACTCATCAGAGTCAAAGTTCGACCCATTGTGAGTGATGATGCTGTGCGAAACACCATATCTGAATGTTAACTCTCTGATGAAGCTGACATCAGTACTAGCTTCAAGATTTTTGACAGGCTTGGCTTCAATCCATTTGGTGAACTTGTCGACTGCCACGAGCACATGAGTGAAGCCGCTCCTACCAGTCCTCAGAGGTCCAACCATATCCAATCCCCAAATAGCAAAGGGCTAGACGAGTGGAATGGTCTTCAGGGCTGATGCAGGCTTGTGAGACATGTTGGAGTAAAATTGGCAACCTTCACATTTGTCGACTATTTCTTTTGCCATCTCATTTGCTCGTGGCCAATAAAACCCCGCTCGGTATGCTTTGGCCACAATGGTCCGAGAGGACACATGGTGACCACAGGTCCCCGAGTGGATGTCATTGAGGATCACTCGACCTTATTTTGGTGTTATGCATTTCTGGCAGACTCCAGTCACACTTTCTCTGAACAGCTGTCCCCTTATCACAGTGAAGGCTTTGGATTGACAGACGATATGTCGAGCCTCTTCTTCACCCTCTGGGAGTTCCTTCCTAAGAATGTACGCGATGTACGGTACTGTCCATTCGGGAGTGATGACCAAAACCTCCATGATCAAGTCGACCACGGCTGGGACTTCGACTTCAGTCGGATCAGTGGCACTCTTTGGTTGCGGGGGCTCTTCATTGAAAGGATCTTCTTGAACTGAAGGTGTATGAATATGTTCCAAGAACACATTGCCGGGAATGGCCTCCCTCTTGGAACCTATCTTTGCCAGATCATCGGCTGCTTGATTTTTCAGTCGGGGTATGTGATGGAGCTCTAACCCCTCAAACTTCTTCTCTAACTTTCTCACTGCACTACAATAGGTAGTCATAGCTGGGCTTCTGACGTCCCACTCCTTCATCACTTGATTAACCACTAAATCCGAGTCGCCGTAGACCATGAGGCGACGGACGCCGAGTGAAATGGCATACACAACCCGTGTAGTAGTGCTTCATATTCAGCTTCGTTGTTGGAGGAGTCAAAATGAATTTGGAGAACATAGCTGAGTTTGTCACCTTGGGGGGATACTAACACCACCCCAGCACCGGAACCATTCAACATCTTGGATCCATCGAAGAACATGGTCCAATGCTCCGAGTGAATCTGAGTCGGCAGTTGCTGTTCGACCCACTCGGCGAGGAAATATGCTATTGCTTGGGACTTGATAGCTTTCTTTGCCTCAAATTTGATATCCAAGGGAAGGAGTTCAATTGCCCACTTTGCCACTCGACCAGTTGCATCTCTGTTGTTCAGGATCTCTAACAATGGTGCGTCGCTGACGACTGTAATGGAGTGATCAGAGAAATAGTGAGCAACCTTCTTCGTGGTCATGTAAATTCCATAAACAAGCTTTTGATAATGTGGATATCTTTGCTTGGATGGAGTGAGAACTTCAGAAACATAGTATACTGGGCGCTGAACTTTATAGGCTTTTCTTTCCTCTTCCCGCTCGACCGTGAGTACTGTACTGACAACTTGTCCAGTGGCTGCAATATAAAGCAGTAAATGCTCTTTGCTGATTGGGGCAGCGAGCACCGGCTGGGTGGAAAGCAGGGCTTTGAGCTCTCAAACGCTGCATCAGCTTCAGGAGTCCACTCGAACTTATCAGATTTCTTCATCAGTCAGTAAAGAGGCAATGCCTTTTCACCGAGGTGAGAAATGAATCGACTCAAGGCGACCAAACAACCAGTAAGCTTCTGGACATCATGCACACGCACAGGGCGTTTCATCCGGAGTATAGCACCAACTTTTTCTGGGTTAGCGTCGATCCCTCGTTCGGAAATGAGGAAGCCGAGTAACTTTCTGCCAGGAACTCCGAATGTGCACTTTCATGGATTAAGCTTGATATCATATCTTCTGAGATTGGCAAAAGCTTCAGCATGGTCAGCCAGCAGGTCGGAACCCTTACATGACTTGACCACAATGTCATCCATGTATGCTTCCACATTCCGACTGATTTGAGTGAGCAAACACTTCTGAATCATCCTCATGAATGTGGCTCCGGCGTTCTTCAAGCCGAATGGCATGGTGACATAATAGAAGCATCCGAATGGAGTGATGAAAGCCGTTTTTATCTCATCGGGTCCATACAGTCGGATCTGATGTTACCCGGAATAGGCGTCCAGAAAAGACAATCGCTCACACCGGCAGTCGAGTCGACGATTTGGTCGATGCGGGGGAGAGGAAAATGATCTTTCGGGCAGGCCCGATTGATATGCTTGAAGTCAATGCACATGCGAAGTGAGTCATCCTTCTTGGGGACCATGACAACATTGGCGAGCCACTCGGAGTGGTAAATTTCTCGGATGAACTCAGATGCTAGGAGCCGAGCCACTTCCTCACCAATTGCTTTTCTCTTCTATACGGCGGACCATCGAAGATGTTCCTTGAATGGTTTTACTTTCGGGTCGACTCGCAAACGATGCTCAGCCAGTCCCCTGGGTACACCCTGCATGTTAGAAGGTTTCCATGCAAAGATGTCCCAGTTCTCACGGAAGAACTGGATGAGCGCTTCTTCCCATTTGCCGTCGAGTGATGTTGAGATATGAGTAGGAGCAGCATTAGGATCGGTCGGGTGAATATGAATCGGCTTGGTTTCACCGGACGACTGAAATACAGAATTAGTGGCAGGCTTTTTGGAGCGCAACAAATCACTCGGATCTGCGTTCTTCCGGTATTCTTGCATTTCAACTGCTGCCATTTGTGCATCAACGATTTTTGAGCCCTTCTAGAAGCACTCTTCTGCCTTCTGCCGATTGCCAGTGATAGTGATCACTCCTCTGGGACCAGGCATTTTGAATTTGAGGTACACGTAACATGGTCGAGCCATGAAACGGGCATAGGCAGGCCTACCCAGAATAGCATGGTAAGCACTCTGGAAATCCACTACTTCAAATGTCAACTTTTCCTTGCGGTAATTGTTGGAATCACCGAAAACCACATTAAGGGCGATCTGGCCGAGTGATTCAGCCTTCTTGCCAGGTATAACACCATGGAAACTCATATTGCTTTCACTAAGCTTGGACATCGGAATGCCCATTCCCTTCAAGGTTTCAACATAAAGGATATTCATGCCACTACCACCATCCATCAACACTTTAGTCAGTCGAGTGCCTTCAACAACTGGGTCGACCACCAACGCTTGCCTCCCAGGGGTGGCTATACGTGCTGGATGGTCAGACTGGTCGAATGTGATGGCAGTCTGGGACCACTTCAAAAAACTCGGTGTTGCCGGAGCAACCATCTTCACTTCTCTATTGATAACTTTCAGTCGACTTTTGCTCTCAACATCAGCAAAAATCATCAGAGTGGAATTGACGTTGGGAAAACCATCGTCATCTTCTTCCTTACCCTCATCTTTGTCCAACTCTTTTTCCTTCTTATTGGGTTGCTTTTCTCGGAACTGCTGGATCAAAACTCGACACCGTCGAGTGGTATGTTTAGGATAAATCGGATTACCCTTTTCATCCTTCTTGATGTGAATGTGACAGGGCAAATCCAACACATCATTTCCGGCTTAATCTTTCACTTTCTTGGGGTTCTAGGGTCCTTTGGGCTTCCCCTTGAACTTTCCTTGAGCCACCACTAAAGCCTCACCAGGAGCAGCTGGCTCGGCTTTGCGCTTCTGTTTCCGATTGGAATTCCCTCCTTCGGTTTCCTGGGCGAATGTTTTGTGTTTGCCACTCCGGAGTCGGTCTTCCTCTTCACCATTAGCGTACTTGGTGGTAATCTCCATCATCCGAGTCAGGGACATATCTCCTGTCCGACCGAATTTCAGATTCAACTCTCGATACTTAACACCCTCCTTAAAGGCACAAATTGCTTGGTGATCTGACACATTCTCCACTGTATGGTGCAATGTGATCCATCTCTGGATGTAATCTCTCAAGGTCTCATTCAATTTCTGCACGCAGGACTGCAATTCTGTTAACCTTGTTGGCCGTTTGCAAGTACCCTCAAAAGTTCTAACAAACACTCGGGCGAGTTCTTCCCAACTGTATATGCTGCCAGGTGCTAACTGAGTCAACCATGCTCTGGCCGAGCCTTCCAACATCAGAGGAAGATGCTTCATGGCCACTTCATCATTGCCACCACCGACCTGTACAGCCACTCGGTAATCCTCAAGCCAAGTGTCAGGCTTCGACTCCCCAGTGAACTTGCTGACTCCAGTCGCCAACCTGAAGTTGGGAGGAATCACCGCAACCCTGATGGCTCTGCTGAAGCACTCTGGACCCGAAACATGCACTCTGCTGCCAGTCGGGTGATCTCTGTCATGACCCTCTCTGTGTGCTCTGTTCCTGTCAACCAGACCTTGAACAAGAATAGATCTCGCATCAAAGCCTGGCTCCCTGGGGTCGACTGGAATTCTTCGCCCGCCACTATGAGGGCGTCTGTCATCGTGCTGCCGAGGCACATATGACCCACTCCTCGGGGGAGGTGTGGGCACTCGACGACGGTCGTCATATTGCTCGTAGTTTTTGTACTGATCTTGCCGGTGCCCACGTCCCTCACGCCGCGGAGGCGATCTTAGGCTGTGAGCCGACTGGACTGTGTCTGCCATCACAGATCTGCTATGAATCCTATTCCACGACTGAGATACTGCTGTGTTCTGCTCGCCGGCTGCCCGGAGCAAAGCCCAGATCTGCATCAAACCTCTACTAGCTTCCGACTGGGAAGGCTGAATTGACTCTGCTATTTGGGCCGCTGCTGTGAGATTTTGGATCGGAGTGCGGTATACCTGGGTTTGAGGCAGAAAAGCTGCCGTCGACTGGATTCAGGGATCCGCTGCCGAGCATGCTCGTAGAGTGCGTGCTGGAGGTTCTCCAGTCGAGTGCGCTCAACCAAGTTGGCCAGGCGCGCCTCCTCCAAAGCCCAGGCCTTGGGGGGTTTCTCCAATGATAGGAGTGTGAAGTGCATCCATATTGCGGCGGCGAAGCTCTACCCTCTGCTGTGAGGAAAGGGGCTCGGGGCGGTACTCCTCGTGAACGCGCGACGGATCGCCGCCGCCATCGCCACCGTCGTCGCGGGGAAGCCCGGAGGACTGCGCGGTCCATTGACCATCAAGAGTTCCGCCGCGGGATCGCTGCTGTCGCACTCGGATGCGGCCTCGACGGAGCCAGTCGACAGGTCGAACAGGCCGTAGAGAGTTTCGTCGGGCTCGATTGCCGCGATTTGTGGGGTGGCCGACTGACGGGCCACTGCGTGTCTCACCCACCGATGGAGCCTTGACCGACCGGAACGCTTGCGCCGGCGAACAGCGGGGAGCGAGGACACCACAGGAGCCGACCGATACTGGGTCGACAACTGCCGGAGAAGGACGCCGTGGATGCACGCGCAAAAGTGCGTTACCCCGCGGACGAGGAGCGCCTCGACGTCGAGTGGAGCCTCCTGAAGCCAGGCGGAGTCGTCGGCGACGAAGACGAGTGCGCCGAGACGGATCTCGCGGCCCACAGCCAATCCACCGCCGGAAATCATGATGATGGGAATCGGAAAAAATGCAACTTCACAAAAAATTCGCTAAGACACCTGCCCCACGGTGGGCGCCAATTGTCGTGGATCTAAGACCGACAGTAGAATGGGGGGGGGGTAGATATGAGGAGGCAAGATCCTAGCTATGGCGAAGTTGTACACACGAGTTTTACGAGTTCAGGCCCTTCGCGGAGGAAGTAATAGCCCTACGTCTCGGTGCCCGGAGGCGGGCGCTGGATTATGCGTGTGTGTGTTACAGGAGGTCCGAACCCTTGTGCCAGTGGAGGGGGGTGGCTTATATACAGTGCGCCAGGACCCCAGCCAGCCCACGTTAGAAGGAGTTCAATGTACATAAAGAGGGAGCGTTACAGGTAACGTCCGTAATAAAGTGATATAAATGATCATTAAGTCTATGAGTAACGACCGACTGTTGCTGTGTAGAGTGGCTTTAGATCTTCTGTCTGCCGAGTGGCCTCTGTTACGGTCGAGTGACATAGAACCTTCCGAGTGGAATGCTTCTGGTCGAGTGGATGTTGTTATCCTTTGAATACTTCTGACTTTAGGGTGATGTCTTAGGGGAGGGTGTCTAGGTCAGGCCTATGACTCTACCCTAGGTACATAGCTTCATCAGATGACCTTAAGGTTTATTGAACCAGTAGGAGTATTTTGAGCCATAGTCAATGATCAACAGCCGCACACAAGTACATAAATTGTTTTGGTCCCCAACGAAACTAGTGAGATTTTTAGTCTCACTAGCCTTACTAGTTAGAAGGATTAATGCAACTTGTGGTAGGAATTGATTATTGAAACAAAAACGACCAGACTGTAAATGGAAATAAAGGTGTGTTGACCGAGGTTTAAAGCAATAAGAATGAATGGACCAGGATCAATAGTTTCATTAGTGGCGTCTCCCCATAAAAGATAACATAGAACGGTGAACAAATTACAATTGCGCATCGATTAAATTACATTTTTTATAACTGTGACCACACATGGCATAATTGCATATAGGCATCACGTCCCTACATCTATAGACCATTAATCCAATTGCCCATATAGCTAATTCTCCACCCAAGACCTCTATCCAACATGCATCTCAAAGTAAGTAAAACTAGTATTACATTAAGCATAATGACATGATGTTGATAATATATTGTCTTCTCCCCTGGCTCATCACCATGGCACCAACTCAACTATATTTTTATCCTTAGTGGAAACACCACAATACAAGACTTTCCCACTTTTTGTCAGTTCAGTAGATTACTCAGTATTGAACCCAACTAACACACACACCTCCCTCTTGGAGACCATTCATATAAACATGGGTAGTGCAAGACTAATATATTGGAAGACATACATGTCTATAGATTATGCAAGAAAGAAATCATATGAATTGATGAATAAAACACGTATAAATCCGATCATAAAGTGACAATTCGTCACCGCAATGAACACACCATAAATATTACACCAATAGATCACAATCACCAACAACTCCTCGTGTGATCGTTGTACTAAAGAACAAGGGAGAGATTACCATCTAGCTGATGCTATGAACGCATAGCCCAAAGAGGATTACTCACACATGGACATGGTGGCGGCAAGGTTGATGTAGATGGTTGCCTGATGAATTCCCAATCCGACAAAGTACCAGAAAAGGCCTCCAAAATTGATCATGGTAGAACATAGAGGTGCGTCGGCCAAAATATCCTTGATAAATATGATGAAGAATTTTTTGTCAATATAAAGCACTGGGCATGTGGAGGTGACGAATGGGTGCTTGTGGATCCCATGTGGCCTAGGCTTGGGACCCCTTGGCCATGAACCGGGGGGCATGTGGAGGCCCTTGGGCACAGCCTTCCGCCCATACGGTGCTTCCTGGAGCCTTCTGGAGTTAAAAATCATCGACATATTTTCCCCTGATTTTTTGGTCCGCAAAAAATGTTTCTTTTGAAAAGTCCAAAAAATAGAAAATCGGCTATGGACGCTATATTAATAGGCTAGTCCATAAAAGTAAAAAAAGTGTGCCAAAACTATGCCATTATGATATAATTATAGCATTAAAGAAGCAAAAATTATAGATACGTTTAGGACGTATCAGAGAGCATGATGATTATGTTGGAGAACGAGTTGAGGGATTCAATGGTGAATCTTCCCCACCCTCAGATGCTAGGTTTTTGTCCTGCAGCAGCCGTCTGGGATGATGAATTATGGCGGTGACACTTCTACCTTGAGAAAAAAATCATCGGTAAATACAATGGGCGGTTCCGAGTGAATATATAACTAGGGTCCCTGGGAGAGAGCTAGTGGTGGGCCCAGAAGCCTTGTTTAGGAGCCTTAGGGCTCTGGATGCTTAGGAGCCCTGACACCTCCCTCACCCATCTCCAGGTCCCCTGGGCTCCATGTGGCACACATATGCCTCCAGTATTTCCTCCCCCAATAATTTTCTTCACAAATTGATAACACCATAGAATATCTGGTGAAAAAATCATCAATATTGATTAATTTTTATTCACAAGAGCAAGTTTTGAGGAAAAAAAATATATATGCATAAGTATTCAGAAAAGTAGATACACTTGAGATGTATTAGCTTCCCCAAGTTTAACTTATTGCTTATCCTCAAGCAATTCATTACGAAAAGTGTCGTGGTTTTGTCACGGCAGATGTCCTAGTGAAAGGACTTAGACGTGAGGCCATCGCGACGGTGAGAGACACGAGTTTACCCAGGTTCGGCCCCTCACGATGGAGGTAAAAGCCTACTCCTGCTCTGGTTGCTTATTGCTTGAGTATCGATTACAAGGGAGCAGATTTGCTTGACCTAGCTATCGATTGGTTGTCACTTGTCCTGTTCTATGCCGGGGACTCGCCTTTATATACATGTCGAGGCCGCCGGCTTACAAGAGTCCGGGTCGGGTTACGATCCGTGACCGAGCCCTACTCTAAGTCGCCTTGCCTTATAAGACAAGTCATCACATGGCGGCTTACACCTCCGGGCCGCCTTCTGACTTTGGGCTCTAAGCCGGCCCATCTTGTGAGCCGCCCTTCTTGGTCCTGCATTCTGATCGTCTTAGCCTATCTGAGGCCCAGCTTCATAAGTCTCCAATGATCTGACCCGACCCTATTAGGGCGGGTTATACCATGGGGTTATATCCCCAACAGCCACGAACCATAATGATTGATATGAGCCATGGGGGTTGCCAGTAGGTCTCCTCCTTGAGAGAAGATTTTCCCATGAGTTGTTTGAATCTCGGTTGAGGGAAATTTCACCATCATTCCCCAAATTTCTTGTCCAATTCATCAATGATACGGAGAAGACACTTCTACTCCTTATCTTTGTCACTAGTGTTTTTTGCCCATCCTAAAAAAAAAACTGACGATCGAGTGAACTTTATTTCACCAAATCTGCATAGACATGTATCATCGTCGTCGCTGCTCATCGATCCCACCACTCTTTGGACAGTATGCCAACAAAACCATTATGTTGCAACCGATCGCGTAATTTTTTTAAACAACGGCTTATTACTTAGATCACAAGCTCCTATGGAGTTTACTAAACGAGTTGTGTGTTCAGAGATTGAAATCGTTCAAGGCACATATACTATAAGAAGTAATTTGACATTTTGAGCATCTTCGCTAGCTGTAGTGCTATACTGCAAGTGGCTTCAACATCATCGGCAAACGAAGTATCACATTATGTTATGTAGCCCTTTTCTTCTGCTTCATGTTTTGAGGAAAAAAAAAAAGAGTTCACATTCCACACGGTAACTGTCGGCCGGTTCGCACGCGCGTTGTCACAGCCCTCAACCCTCATATAAATTACGAATGATATGCACGTCAGGTTAGCTTTAACGTCTCAGCTAACTAAAAGCTAGCTAACGATCAGACGTGACAAATGGATTGGTCAAAGAGACGATGCCATTAAAGGGCACGACGCTTCCTGGAGCGTACGTAAGTACGTCTCACCTGCCAAAAGCTCATACTGCATTTCTTTCACATTCTTTTTTTGCGAGGAAAGTTGACGCCCGCGCGCGCGTGTTCTGAAATGAAAGTGGAAATTTCTCGCGCTGGAAGTATATTTATTCGTTTCTAGCTAAAAGCCCTAACGGATTTGAAGAAGTATATTTATTCGCACAGACGAAACGTTCTTAAAATTAACCTGACCTCTCAACGACCGGAAAACCAGGCGTACGTTCCCATCTGCAACTGGCACAGCAAAGAAAGAAACACGGAGCTGGCTACATCAATCAGCTGCTCAATCTCGCTATTACGAAATAACTAGCTCCAGCTTATGCGTATGACCGGTTCATACATCAGCCGAGTCAACCGCATGTAACCATCAGGGTTAGTGAGCTGCTAGCTGTTTGTTACTACCAAATATTTGTGTATCATTCGCAAAATAAAAAAAAAATAAAAAAGTATTTGTGTAACATATCATTACCGAAGACGCCCTTTGATTAATTTTCGCGCCACTGGGTGGGAACGAATTGGTGCCAACTACCGGTGCAGTAACGTTCCAATGAAGCCATGATAATCATTGTTAATTATAAGCACATGCCGACCTATGTATGTATTCTAATCTCGGCCACCTATATAAGTAGCTTGCTGCTCGAGCTATAGCAACAGACAAGCATTCTCCACCGATCGAGCACTTCTCAGATTTGATCTCTCTTCCAATTTCCAATCTTAGTCAAGCAAGCAAGCTAGCTAACTTCCAACAAATAGAAATGGCGGCCGTTGCTGCAAAGCTGCAGGTTTTGGTGGCTTGTGCCTTGCTGCTCCTCGCTGTGGGATGCCAGGCCAGCCCTTTCTGGCCACTGGAGATTGGCTACTACCACGACAAGTGCCCCCAGGCGGAGGCCGTCGTCAAGGGCGTCATGGAGAAGGCCATCTCCCAGAACCCCGGCAATGGCGCGGCCATGATCCGCATGCTCTTCCACGACTGTTTCGTCGAGGTACTTACTGCAAGAAACGATTTTGCAAACATATAGTATATACAGCCGATTAGCCAGACTTGATTAATTAATCTCGTTCACTTGATGATGATTAGGGTTGTGATGCTTCCGTCCTCCTGGACCCGACCCCGTTCAGCCCGACGCCGGAGAAACTCAGCCCGCCGAACGACCCTTCCCTGCGCGGCTTCGAGCTGATTGACGCCATCAAGGACGCCCTCGAGGCGGCCTGCCCAGGCGTCGTCTCCTGTGCAGACATCGTCGCCTTCGCGGCTCGTGACGCGTCCTGCATCCTCAGCAGGGGCAAAGTAAACTTCGAGATGCCGTCCGGCCGCCGCGACGGCACCTTCTCAAACGCCTCCGAGCCGCTCAAGTTCCTGGTGGCGCCGACGTCCAACCTCAGCGACCTCGTCGCTAGCTTCGTCATCAAGGGCCTCAACACGGAGGACCTGGTCGTCCTCTCCGGCGCGCACACCATCGGGCGCTCCCACTGCTCGTCCTTCGTCTCCGACCGCCTCAACACCCCCTCCGACATCAACGGCGGCCTCGCCGCGTTCCTGAGGGGACAGTGCCCGGCCGACGCGACGCCGGGCGGCAACGACCCGACGGTGATGCAGGACGTGGTGACGCCCAACAAGCTGGATATGCAGTACTACAAGAACGTGTTGTCGCACACGGTGCTCTTCACCTCCGACGCGGCGCTCATGACGTCGGCGGAGACAGCGAGGATGGTGGTGGAGAACGCCAAAATCCCCGGGTGGTGGGAGGACAGGTTCGAGAAGGCCATGGTGAAGATGGCCGGCATCGAGGTCAAGACCGGCTACCAGGGCCAGATCAGGAAGAACTGCCGCGCAATCAACCACTATTAATAAGTGGGGCAGTACAGCAACTGTGGACGTACGTGCATGCATGGTGACGGATCACTCGACCTAAATGGTTTGCTTCAACCTACAAGCGAGTTCATGTTGTAAAATTTGGCGATTCTTTCACTGCGTGCCTTTTTTTTTCTTTGGTTAGTCCTTGGTTCAATTCTAGCCAAGTTACGGAATTGTTCGTGTATATGGGGTTGTGCATGTCTAACTGCGAACCAATGTTCTTTGTTGAAAGAATAAAAGTGATGCACACAGCATGTTTTGATGAACAGAAAAGGATCTAGGATGCTTCCAAAAACCTAATACTGAATTATCTCAGCTGGTGCATAACCGGAAAAGGAACTGGTTTCATTATGATTTTCTATGTAACAGTGAGCCAATCCGTGGTTGGATGGTTAGAAGAACAGTGATACCCCAAGTCCACAAGGGTTCAAGTCCTGATGCTTGCATTCTTCCTGAATTTATTTCATAATTTTCGGCGACACGCGTTCAGTGGAAGGAGATGTTCCCCTCGTCTACGAGGCACCTGTGGCGACTTTGTCAATCTAAAGATGATATGCCAGTTCAGTCTCTCGAAAATGCTCACAGAGGTAGGGTTTGCATGTGCACGTTCATACGGATGAGTGTATGCGCGTATATATATGACTAGACACGTCTGCGTTAGTGAGTGAGTCCATTGTGCATGTCTGTTAATGATCATGAGTGCCCACACGGGTTGCTTACAACAATTGATACTCCTTGATAACTACGGAGTACGAAATATAATTGTAATGAATTAGCATTTTTTTAAAAACAGCAGAAAGATGGGGTGGCGCCGATGATTCTCAGGATTGCTACTTTATTACAGTTTGGGAGATGCAGTTGTTTTGTCGCCTAGTACTGTAGCCCGTAATATCAGTGGATTAGTACTTGTCTTTTGGCTGTAATAAGTCGTAGTTGTTTCCAGATATTGTAGTTGTTTTCAGATTTTATTAGCTTTGCTGAACCTTTATTTTGATGGGTTAGCTGAGACAGTTGTCCTGTATTTATCAGTTTCATTTTTCATGAAATAAAATTAAGAGCTATGCTCCTTAATTCGAAAAACACTACTCCATCTGTACCCGTGCATTAGGCACATTACGAACCAATAATTTCAAAATGCTTAGGCGCAGTGCACTAACTTCCACCTCGTTCCTTGTTTCTTGACATGAATAAAGGAATTACCAAATAAGAGGCATGGGGCGTGTATGCTTTCAATGACTTGAGACTACCTAACACGACATGCAGTGGTCAGTTTATTGCATATAATAGTATTAGTAATTAGCAAATAAACTTTAAGTTCTCTTGTTTTTCTCAACCTCCTGATCATGCTGCGCAACCTAAGATAACTAATGCACCGGTACGAATGGAGTACATTAGCATGTTTTTTCAAGCTAGTTATTTGTTACTATCACATTTCTGTTAACTAATGCACCGGTACGGATGGAGTACATTAGCATGTTTTTACAAGCTAGTTATTTGTTACTATCACATTTCTGTGAAATGTCGCTGCCATGTTTGACATGCCTAGAGATTGCTTTCAAAGGCCTACATATAGCTAGCAAGATCATTAACAGACCCCATCCTCCAGTTTACTTTTTCTCTATTCTCTTTGCGGTATTAAAGCGAGCCTATCCACATAGAAAAAGCGTCAAATTTGAGAGAGGGTTTGTTCATGCAGCTGCGGGGCTCCGACCCCATCTTTTTGGCTTTCAATTTTGAATCTTTTGCATCTTTTGAATCAAGCGAATAGAATAGGAGTTTGGATATCCGTGTTTCTTGTGATGAGGACTTTCAAATAAGACCACTTTTGAGTAGGTTTTGACGAGTTTTAAAAACTTCACCTAGTTTCAAATTCCGAAACTTGATACGAGCAAACGCCAAATCAGCAAGTTTCAGAAACCGAACTAGGATTTGTGGCATGCATATTCGTGTTTCTTGTGACGGGGGATTTTAAGACCACTTTCGAATAGGCTTTGACATTTTTTTAAACTTCACCATGTTTCAAGTTCTGAAACTTGATACTAGCAATAGCCAAAATCAGCAAGTTTCAAAAACTAAAACTTCAAACATGTTGTGCCCTTGTGGGGAATCCAGTGATTTTGTGGATCACGATGCAATCTTGCAGCTAGGCTGAGCTGGGCAGGTGCGTGCCCCTGCAAATTTTTGTGACAAATTCTAATTTCAATCTTTCTCCCCAAAACAGGGTAAAAGAGATTAGAAACAGGAAGGGGTATATGTGTGAGTTTGTGAAGAAATTGTTTTATAAAAATATGCAAACTACCTCCTCCAAATGGAAAAATCTAATGCTCCAATGACATGTTTCCGGAAACAAGTAAGCCTTACATAGTCGCATCGTAACCTTGAACTAGCCACGGTTTATAAGTAGTCAAACTGGTGTCCACGACGTGCAGACTCAGGTTGCATCGGCTCAATTCCTACACTTAACCCTGCACTAATACTAAGCATGGCGAAGATTGACAAAAATTGAAGACTTCGTGAATTTTTCAACATTTTGAGGGCGCTATGAGTTTTTACGTCTTCTTTGATTTAATTTAGGACTTTTCAATCTATTTCTGTTTATGTAATTATATCTACTCCCTAGAGGATGCTAGCAAAATGTAAATAATTTTGGTATTCTCTTGGTGACTTAGTTAGGACCCTGACCATAAAGTAGCTCACATAGCGTGCAACCCTTAAGTCTCATGCTCAAGTCCTCAACCGAGTTCCTTCAGTTCGTATGAACACCTGATTGTAAATATTTTTTAGATTCTACTTGGAATTAATCATAGACTTAATATTTGTGAAATTCTTGTTGAATGCACTAGCTTTGATATTATTTACGAATATCATAATTTTGTCTCTATTTGTGGATACTTCCGCCTTGTCAAAATTTTAAGGTTTGTTTGTGAATTTCCCAATTTTTTTTGAAAAATATGCAATCGAAATTTTAATTATTGTTACATTAATTTGCTTTTTTTAATGAAATTATTGGTAGAAGCGAGGGTGCTTGATTGTTTGACATGTTCAATTGTACTCTTATAACCTTGAACTGGAGATGACACATAAATGGTCAAACTAGTGTCGGTGACGATCAAAAGTCACAAGCTAGAATCCACCGCAGATAAAAAGACGACTTATACATTCCTAACATTACATTGCAAATGGCCTTCTCTAAAATAATAATGATAGGATGAAGATACATATGTCAACACACCTTGTTTTGATTTTGTCAACCACTTACCCAAATTTGGAATGCGCACTCAGAACAAAACAGTCTATGCGGAAAGGAAGGTAGAATATTTTTTCTTGGTTTGTCCTTGGTGGCTAGCTAAGTTGGCTTGACTGTGCCCTCCAGCTGAACTATAGAAGTTTTTTTGTGAGAGTAGTAGATAACACAATTGTTTTTTGTAGAAAGCAACACAACACAACTGAGGCACATATTTGCCTCAAAAAATAATCTTAGACACACATTACATTTTCTTAATCCATGTAAGTGTTAGAATTTAGAAAAATACTTTGGCTAACTAGGATTGGCCATGCAGATTCTAATGATCAAATCTGTGTAAGTGAAACTAAACAACCTCACTCTTGTTGCAACGAGTAAACACTAGTAGAAAACAAGGCTTTGGTCCAGGCCGGGTAAGCCCATTAATGCCGGTTCACTCACGAACCGGGACCCATGGGGCATCGGTCCCGGTTCGTGAGGCCAGGGGGCCGGCCGGGCCTCGTGGGCCATTGGTCCCGGTTCGTTTGGCCCCTTCGGTCCTGGTTCCAGACACGAACCGGGACCAATGGGCCTCGCTCCTGGCCCACAACCATTGGTCCCCGTTTGTGGCTGGAACCGGGACCAAAGGGGGTCTATTAGTCCCGGTTCTAGCCACGAACCGGGACAAATGAGATGCCTATATATACCCCTTGCCCGCGAGCAGAGCAGTGGAGTGCTCTGTTTTTTTGGCCGACCGTGGGAGAGCTTTGTGGTGCTCTAGCTCACCTCCAATGCACATGAGGTGTTCGATGAAATGCCCGAGCCACACCTAAGCTTTATCCTCTCGAAGCTCCTTGTTCAAGCTCCATTTTCCTCAAGATTTGTCTAGGTTTGGCGGTCCATCCTATCCCGTGCCCGTCCTCACCGCCGTCGATCGCCCTCGCCGACCTCGCCGGCGGTACCACCGTGGTGAGACTCTTGATCTTATCTTCTTTCTAAAAGAAAAAAGTTCTTACTTGTATGATTTAGATAGATACTTGTGTAATTTTCTTACTTTTATTATTGTTTGTTATTATATAGTGCGATGGTTTTGGTATCCGCCTCTGTTGGCCCTCGTCCTGTCTATGATTCAGATGTGGTATATATTATCTTTTATAACTATTTGTTTCATTTAGTGTTTATGACAATTATGCCGACCAACGTGACATGGACCTTTTTTATCTAGGAGGTATGTGAACTGGAAATTCCAACCGACCCTATTGTCGAGAGGTTAAATTTAGTTGAAGAATAAAACAATTACTTGAAGGAAAAATTGAAAAAAATTGAGGAGGAGAAGATGATATTGGATTTGCATGTTGCGGATGTCGTCGATGATCACAGAATCAAGATGGATGCAATGCGCTTGAAGATTAGAAAGATTAGAAAATATGTCATTCATACCGAGGCTTGGTATCATTATACCGTTGGACCAATTGTTACCTTAGTTGCGATTATGATCGCATTTGTTGTTGCATTGAAATGTTTTAGATAGTTTCAATGTATGGTTTAATTAGATGCTCTGGAGAGCTATATGTTGTTCAATGAGAACTATGTATGTACTTTGGTTTTAATGTGATGATGAACTTATATTAATTTGGTCACTTATATATTCATGATGTTCTGTAATGGTTTTTGACACACTTAATTATATATAATGTACGCAGATGAACCGACAATGGTTGTACGGTGACAGACGCTCCTCCGAGTACATTAAGGGCGTGCATAATTTTCTTGAAGTGGCTGAGGCAAACAAGAAGAATGGTTTTATGTGTTGTCCATGCCCTATATGTGGGAATACGAAGTCTTACTCTAACCGGAAAATCCTTCACAGCCACCTGCTTTATAAGGGTTTCATGCCACACTATAATGTTTGGACCAAGCACGGAGAAAGAGGGGTTATGATGGAAGACAATGAAGAAGAAGAGGATGATGACAGCTATGTGCCCCCTGAATACGGTGATGCTGCAACGGGAGAAGCTGAAGATCAAGAGGAACCATACGATGTGCCCGATGATGATCTTCGCCGGGTCATTGTTGATGCAAAGAGACAGTGTGAAAGTGAAAAGGAGAAGCTGAAGTTCGATCGCATGTTAGAGGATCACAAAAAAGTTTGTACCCCAATTGCGAAGATGGCAACACAAAGCTTGGTACCACACTGGAATTGCTGCAGTGGAAGGCAGAGAATGGTGTACCTGACAAAGGATTTGAGAAGCTATTGAAAATATTGAAGAATGAGTTTCCAAAGGATAACGAATTGCCCGATAGTACGTACGCAACAAAGAAGGTTGTATGCCCTCTAGGATTGGAGGTGCAGAAGATATATGCATGCCCTAATGACTGCATCCTCTACCACGGTGCATATGAGGATTTGAATGCATGCCCAGTATGCGGTGCATTGCGGTATAAGATCAGACGAGATGAGCCTGGTGATGTTGACGGCGGGCGCCCCAGGAAGAGGGTTCCTGCCAAGGTGATGTGGTGTGCTCCTATAATACCACGGTTGAAATGTCTGTTCAAAAACAAAGAGCATGCCAAGTTGATGCGATGGCATAGAGAGGACCGTAAGAAAGACGGGAAGTTGAGAGCACCCACTGACGGGTCGTAGTGGAGAAAAATCGAGAGAAAGTACTGGGAGGACTTTGCAGGTGATGCAAGGAACGTATGGTTTGGTTTAAGCGCGGATGTCATCAATCCTTTTGGGGAGTAGAGCAGCAATCACAGCATCTGGCCCGTGACTCTATGTATCTATAACCTTCCTCCTTGGCTGTGCATGAAGCGGAAGTTCATTATGATGCCAGTTCTCATCCAAGGCCCTAAGCAACCCGACAATGATATTGATGTGTACCTAAGGCCATTAGTTGAAGAACTTTTACAGCTGTGGAATGAAAACGGTGTACGTGTGTGGGATGAGCACAAACAACAGGAATTTGACCTGCATGCGTTGTTGTTTGTAACCATCAATGATTGGCCTGCTCTTGGTAACCTTTCAGGACAGACAAACAAGAGATACCATGCATGCACACACTGTTTAGATGACACCGAAAGTATATACCTGGACAAATGCAGGAAGAATGTGTACCTGGGGCATCGCCGATTTCTTCCGACCAACCATCAATGTCGAAAGAAAGGCAAGCATTTCAAAGGCGAGGCAGATCACCGGGAGAAGCCCGCCATCCGTACCGGTGATCACATACCTGCTATGGCCAATGATTTACATGTAATCCTTGGAAAGGGTCCCGGCGGACTATCTGTTCCGAATGACCCGAGGGACGCGCACCCATGTGGAAGAAGAAATCTATATTTTGGGACCTACCCTACTGGAAAGACCTAGAGGTACGCTCTGCAATCGACGTGATGCACGTGACGAAGAATCTTTGCGTGAACCTGCTAGGCTTCTTGAGCATGTATGGGAAGACAAAAGATACACCGGAGGAACGGGAGGACCAGCAACGTGTGCACGAAAAAAACGGCATGCCTCCAAAGCAGTATGAAGGTCCTGCCAGGTACGCTCTTACCAAAGAAGAGAAGGAAATCTTCTTTGAATGCCTACTCAGTATGAAGGTCCCGTCTGGCTTCTCGTCTAATATAAATGGAATAATAAATATGCCAGAGAAAAACTTTCAGAACCTAAAGTCTCATGACTGCCACGTGATTATGACGCAACTGCTTCCGGTTGCATTGAGGGGGCTTCTATCGAAAAACGTTCGATTAGCCATTATGAAGCTATGTGCATTCCTCAATGCAATCTATCAGAAGGTGATCAATCCAGAAATACTAGCAAGGTTAAATGAGTGATGTGGCGCAATGTCTTGTTAGTTTGGAGTTGGTGTTCCCACCATCCTTCTTCAATATCATGACGCACGTCCTAGTTCATCAAGTCGACGAGATTGTCGTTCTGGGCCCTGTATTTCTACACAATATGTTCCCCTTTGAGAGGTTCATGGGAGTCCTACAGAAATATGTCCGTAACCGCGCTAGGCTAGAAGGAAGCATCTCCATGGGCCATCAAACAGAGGATGTCATTGGGTTTTGTGTTGACTTCATTCCTCGCCTTAAGCAGATTAGTCTCCCTCAATCGCGGTATGAGGGGAGACTTACTGGAAAAGGCACGCTAGGAGCGGACTCAATAATATGTAGGTACGGGCATTCTTGGTCTCAAGCACACTACACAGCTCTATAGAATTCTACCTTGGTGACCCCGTATGTCGATGAACACAAGAACATTCTGCACTCCAAACACCTGGAGCAGTGTTACGACTGGATTACATGTGAACACATCAAGACTTTCGGGAGTTGGTTGCAAACACGTCTCTGGGGTGACAACACTTTCTGATGAGCTGTACTCGTTGGCCAGGGGACCATCTTCGACTCTATTGACTTACAAAGGGTGCGAGATAAATGGGAATACATTTTATACGATCGCCCAAGATCAAAAGAGCACAAACCAAAACAGCGGTGTCCGCTTTGATGCAGCAACCAAGAGGGGAAATGACACATATTATGGTTACATAGTGGACATATGGGAACTTGACTATGGACATGATTTTAAGGTCCCTTTGTTTCAGTGCAAATGGGTCAATCTATCAGGAGGCGGGGTACAAGTAGACCCACAGTACGGAATGACAACAGTGGATCTGAACAATCTTGGGTACACTGATGAACCATTCGTCCTAGGCAATGATGTGGCGCAGGTTTTCTATGTGAAGGACATGTCTACCAAACCGAGAAAAAGAAAAGATAAGGAAGTGAATACATCATATGATGAGCCAAAGCGCCACATAGTTCTTTCAGGAAAAAGAGACATCGTGGGATTGGAGGGCAAGATAGACATGTCTGAATATTATGAAAAGTTTCATTGAAGTCCTCCCTTCAAAGTCAAGGCTGACCCAAGCACGATGAAGATTATCCATGGTTACAGCGCAATAAGCAAAGGACACAAGCGAAGAAAAAGTGAAGACTTCCTCTCCACAACTATTATGATGATGCCTTTGATCTAGAATATCACTGCAGTTACATGTGAAGAAATGAAATGTTGGTGAAATGATGCCTTTGATCTAAAAAGTGCATCCAGTTTTTGCCGTACCCTCTCAACTTTTTATAACATGCTATGTGGGAGAAATGATGATACCATGCCAACTTTCAACATTTCCAGAGTTCATTTGTAGTGCTTTTCAATTTCAGGGTCATATAGCTAAAAAAATAGTAAATGCATGAAAAATACCAAATGAAGTCAGAAAGGGTTGAAAATTTATGATGTGGCTTTGAATGGTGCATTTTGAACACACAAAAATTTGGAGTTCAAATAAGTTCAAAAAATGAAATCCCTTTGTAACAGATGAGTTTTCGTCCGAAACCCTGATACTTCGAAAGAGATTGTCCATTTTGTACACGAAGTGCATCCAGCTTTTGTCGTAACCCTCTCAACTTTTGAGAACATGCTATGTGGGTGAAATGATGATACCATGCCAACTTTCAACCTTTTTACAGTTCATTTGAAGTGCTTTTCAATTTCAGGGTCATTTAGCTCAAAGAATGAACTAATAGCAAAAAGAATGAACTAGAAAACTTTTATGAAACTCTAATAGCAAAAAGAATGAACAACTAAAAATACTCAATTAAAGTATTCTATTATGATCAACTAAAACAAAACTATAATACTCTTCAGTAGCAAAAAGAATCAACTAAAAAGCTTTTATAAAACTCTAATAGCAAAAGGAAACAACTAAAAAGATTCTATAAATCTCTAGTATTTTTGAAACTAATTTTTTAAAAATTTATGCAACTTAAATTATCAAAGTAGTTTTTGTTCAAAACATTAACAGAAAAAAGAATTTTCATAATGATTTTTTTGTTAGAAACTTCAATAGCAAACTAAAATAACAAAATCTGTTTTTGATTAAAACGGACACTTAAAATAACCTAAAAGTTACCTAAAGCAAAATGAATCACTTAAAAACTCTAAAAAATCAAGTAAAGCATAAAAAAGTACATAAAATATTAAAAAATGCCGCCTACACGGCCACCACGGCGTGCATACGACTAGAAACCCAACTAGTATGTTCGGCCAGGATGCAGGCCTGCAGCGGGCCCAGTAGGCCCACGGGCATAGCAGTGTTATATTAGGCCCCGTAGGCATGCAGTTCAGAGGAGTTAGAGATGGAAGAGGCAGCGGAGCTTATAAACAGGTGCGGGGCGCTCTCAACTAGCGAGGTGCGACTCCCACCACCACGCCGCTGTGCAAGGCTATTGGCCCCGGTTGGTGGCACGAACCGGGACCAATGCCGCCCTTTGGTCCCGGTTCATGGCACCAACCGGGACCAATGCCCACCTTTAGTCCCGATTGGTGCCACCAACCGGGACCAAATGTCTCTGTTTCCCGCCCTTTGGGTTGCTGAAAACTGACCTTTGCTCCCAGTTGGTGCCACGAACCGGGACCAAAGGCTTTCCTATATAAGTGACACTTAGGAATTTTTCCACATTCTTCCCCAACGCCAACGCCCCTGCGCCCCGACGCCGCCACGCTGCTCTCCTCCTCGCTGTCGCCATCGCCGCCGCCGCGCCCTGCCCCGTCGCCGCCCACTCCTCGTTGCCTTCGCCATCACCGATGCCTCCCTCACCTCGCCGTCGCCGATGCCTCCCTGACCTTGCCGTTGCTGACGCCTCCTTGACTTCGCCGTCGCCGACGCCTCCCCGACCTCGCCGTCGCCTCCCCGCGCCCCTGCCCTACCCCGCGTGCGCCTCTGCCTCAGCCCTGCCCCGGCCTCGCCGTCGCCTCCCGCTCCTCGTCGCCGACGCCACCCCAATGATCCCCTGCGCCCCTGCCCTGCCCCCCCGCCGCCGTCGTGGCCGAAGCAAATTGCATTTTTCTGTTGATATAATTTTTAGTAAATGGACATGTATGCATATTGTCTTTCTAAATATATGGATGTATGTTGATGTATGGATATGTATGCATATTTTTTCATAATTTTTATTAATTTTATTTGTTCATATATATGATGATTTTTTTGTTCATAGATGATCATATGAGTTTTTTTGTTCATAGATGATCGTATGATTTTTTTGTTCATAGATGATCATATGATGTTTTTTATTGTTCATAGATGATCATATGATGTTTTTATAGTTGTCGATCCGCTATTTGTTCATATGTAGGCAAGCGACGTCGTTGTCGATCTACCCTCTCCCCGATAACTTTGACATGAGGGGGGACGTCGGACATGCATGAGAGAGAGGTGGTCTGCTCATCGGACATGTCATGTGGAATTTTTTTTGTTCATATAGAAAACTCCGGTAACTTTGACATGAGGGGGGACGTCGATCAACCCCCTCTCGCCAGTAACTCCTGTAACTTCATAGATGTATCATTTTATATTGCGGTGGACATATATCAAAGTTTGATCATATGTCGAAGTTTGAATCTTGACATATGCAACATTTGGTCATATATCAAAGTTTGATCATATGTCAAAGTTTGAATTTTGACATATGCAATATTTGGTGAGATGTCAAAGTTTGATCATATGTCAAAGTTTGAATTTTGACATATGCAACAATATTTGATCATATGTCAAAGTTTGACTTTTGACATAGATTTATCAAGAATGCCCCCATTATGGATGTGCACAAGTTGATCCAATTTTTTCCTGATCTCATATATATATATATATATATATATATATATATATATATATATATACATATATTCTTCTATATGTCATGTTGTCTGTTAAAGTATTGAAGAAATCCATGGCTTCATCATTAGCCGGAAGTAACAGGCGTATGATGCTACGAAGCTCTTCAAAGTTGTTTTGGAACGGAGTTCCGAATAGAATAATTCACTTTTTGGTACGAATTTCAGCAAAGGCCTTCCAAATAGTGATATTCGAAAGGCTCTTGCTGAACTTCGTACCAAAAACTGATTATCCTATCTGGGACTCCGTTGCAAAACAATTTTGGTGAGCTTCGTACCATTATGCGCCTGTTACTTCCGGCTAATGATGAAGCCATGGTTTTCTTGAATCCTTTGACACTGACAACGTGACATATAGAAGGGATTTGAGGACGCCTCCACATGGCTATGCTGTTGTGATGGTGGATGAAGTAATGGAGGGATTTGTGGAGCTCGAGCTTGAACACCCTACAGGTGAAGGGGATAATCAGCTGGTTTATGCTCTGAGGACTTCATGTCTATGGCGGAAGGAGTACATCAAGCATCTGAACGGGACACCCCCGCCTCCTCCTCCTCCTCCTCCTCCGGCGAGTCAGGGCACTCCGCCTCCTCCTCCGACGAGTGATCAGGGCACTCCGCCTCCTTCTTCGGCTCATCCGGCGCGTGAGGGCACTCCTTCGCCTCCTCCGGCGCGTCGGAGCAGTCCGCCTCCTCCTCCGCCTCGTCAGCAACGGCGGAAGACAGACGACGCCGCTCTGGCTCCTCCGGCGCATTGGAGCACTACACCTCCTTCTTTGCCTCGTAAGCAACGACGGAAGAGAGACGCCGCCGCTCTGGCGGCGAGCAGTACAATCAGAGGCGGGAGGGAATTCAGATACGCTCCATCTCTTAAGCCTCTAGAAAAGTTACCATATGAGAGGACCGAGAAGGGTCGTGCCCAAGTGAGGGACCATTTTGCAAAGAAACCTCCACCTCCGAAGGAGACGATAGATCCGGTGAAAGCGAAGCTCACTATCGATGCCCTGAAGCGACTACCACTGCCTCCGTCGGATTCCAACTATTTCCACACTTTCAAAGGACATATCAAGATGCGCGGTGGTCGGGTACTACTTCCAGTGATAAAAGGTTAGCAGAACAAAGAAGTGGGAAAAAATCCCCAGCTCGGCGAGTAGGTGAACCAATCGTGCCCTCCGCTCAAGGTGTCTAGCGAAATCGTCGCTAATCTGCCGGGGATGGTGCCCGATACCAATCCTGGTGATTACCTGGGCGATGATGAAGAGTTTGAAGCAATGGAGGTGGACAAATTCGGATACCAGTACGGGAAGCCTCTCGTCAAAGATGGAAGTCCTCCTCTAACAACGATGATGAGAAGATTCCATCAATGGTACATGGAACTTGCAGTGAGTCTTGGAAGGATGTTTTGACAATGAGAATTAAAGAGGAGCACGACCTCATTGGAACTGGTGTGTTCTCTGTTGAATTTGATGAGTTATTTCCGCTATACAATCAAAAGGCCCTCGACAAAACACTCGTGACTTGCTATTGTCTGTAAGTACTGCTTCTGTAATTAAGTCTCCATATATAGCTCATCTATTTCATTGCATGTGTATATATAATTATCCTCACTATATTATGCAGATTGAAGATCGTCGAATGCAGAAAAGCATAAATCTCTGACATTGGGTTCATTAACCCAAATATCGTACATGAATGGACTGTTAAAAGGAATGTCACAGAAACCAAGGACAACTTTCTACAATCGTTGCTAAAAAATAAAAAAAGATAAAATACTCTTTCCTTACAACTTCAAGTGGGTGTTACTATCTTGTGCATATTCGGTTTCCCTTATTACTCGAGGTTATAGTAATGTAATTAATGAGTTATGCATGCGTGCGCATCCTCCACTTTATTATCCTAGAGATTAAGCTTGAGCGGGGAGTAGTAACCCTCTTAGACTCGAGACGAAAAGATCCCGAGGACTATGCGGACATGACTCAAATGCTCCAGAAGTAAGTTCAATCGATCATTATCACACCATATCGGCAACTTTGTTCATTTTCTGATATCAAGTAATTATTATTTTTGTCTGGAAGGGTTTGGAAAGAGTTCACCGTAATTACTTCGGGACTGCCGAGCGAGCTGCGATTTACACACCCGAAAGTAAGTACTACTACCTAGTTCCGCGCATCTCCCATTGATTCTAGCTAGTTTCATCAATACCATTTAGCATGATTGCTTATCAGTTTGATTGACCTCTATTTCTTATAAAGTGCTTGTGGCAGGAAGGCGGGAACGATTTTTGTGGATACTATGTTTGCGAGTTCATCCGCCACTCGACCTGTGAGCAGGGCTACTCTGAAAAACAATATGAAGTGCGTAAGCAAAAATATTCACAATTTTATTTTATTACCATCATTTGTGTTGAGTTTCATTCTTATACATGTATTGACCCTCTTCTTAAATTTAGATCTAGCAGATGAGGGATGAACTCCTACCACAAGATTGCATACGAGCAATTGATGTCTACTGCGCAACCTTCTCCTTGTAGACGTTGTTGGGCCTCCAAGTGCAGATGTTTGTAGGACAGTAGCAAATTTCCCTCAAGTGGATGACCTAAGGTTTATCAATCCGTGGGAGGCGTAGGATGAAGATGGTCTCTCTCAAACAACCATGCAACAAAATAACAAAGAGTCTCTTGTGTCCCCAACACACCTGAGGGAGTCCTGGATTAAGGGGTGTTCGGATAGCCGAACTATATCTTCAGCCGGACTCCGGGACTATGAAGATACAAGATTGAAGACTTCGTCCCGAGTCCGGAAGGTTCTTTCCTTGGCGTGGAAGGCAAGCTAGGCGTGCGGATATTCAAGATCTCCTACCAATGTAACCGACTCTGTGTAACCCTAACCCTATCCGGTGCCTATATAAACCGGAGGGTTGTAGTCCGTAGGACGAACACATCATAACCATCATCATACCCATAGGCTAGCTTCTAGGGTTTAGCCTCCTTGATCTCGTGGTAGATCTACTCTTGTACTACCCATATCATCAATATTAATCCAGCAGGAGTAGGGTTTTACCTCCATCGAGAGGGCCCGAACCTGGGTAAAATAAAGTGTCCCTTGTCTCCTGTTACCATCCGACCTTGACGCACAGATTGGGACCCCCTACCTGAGATCCGCCGGTTTTGACACCGACATTGGTGCTTTCATTGAGAGTTCCTCTGTGCCGTCGCGATCAGGAAGGATGCCTTTTCCCGTCTTTAAAGACGGCGCCATCACTGAGGGAGCTTTGGCTATCGGCCAACCCCTCCGGCTGGGATGTTTTCTCATGACCGCCCGTTCGGCCATTACGCCGACGGTGACCTCTCGGGTCATCGAAAACAATCTCTGCGTCAGCTCGGAATTGGCCGAGCAGCTAGATCTGGTGGAGCTCTCCTCCATAAACGAGCTCGTGGATCGCATCGCCGCCTTGCGGGTCGCTACAAACTACGACCAGGTTGGGCCTAAACCCGATCTAAGGGAAATCAACTCTCCCCAAGCCACCCATCATGTTGCTGTGGTGGAAACACAATGCGGTGACCCTTCATCAATCTTGAGGACCAGTTACGTCCGAATTCCGGAACCCTCCATGCCGGATATCCACGGAGGGGAGGATACAACCCAAGACCTGGGCTTGGAACCAGGCAAACCGGAAAACATACAGGACTCCGGATCTCGGAATCCGGAGGTCGTTCGGCCTCCGAACAGCAAACCGGGCGAAGTATCAGATCTAATGAATTCCGCCCGTCCGATCTTAAGCGATCTCTCCCAAATCAAGCAGATGCCCGAAGAAACAGTACATCATTACTGGGCCAGATTCATCCTGCTTATTAACAGGATAAAGGACTGCCACGAGGGAGACGCGATTTCAATCTTCTGCAGTAACTGCACGGACAAGGGGATACTCAACGCCGTAAGTCATCTTAATATTATGCGCTTCGCTGACTTGGCGTCCATAGTACAAAAATACTGTGCGATGGAAAGTGCTCGGAAGCCCGAAATTAAATTTTGGGATAATCCGGCCTTGAATAGCAATCCCGTCCGAATCAAAAGGGCGCACTACAGCAAAGCGCCCGGATTAAATAAAAAAATCAAAACCCTCTAGGGGGCACGGAACCGTGCTAGAAAGGTGGCTCGATGGACCCTGCAAGATTCATAGTACAGAGGATGCCACCCCAACTCACAGCCTCAGGGCATGTTGGATACTCCGGCAGGTGGCCAAAATTGGCGAGGACCTCCTAAATCCAGAGGTCGAAGGAAACCAGCCCGAGAATTTCAGTACCGTTCTCACAATCTCCGAGACTTTCGCATCAAATAACAGGCGAAAAAGAACACTTCGCAGCCTCGCCGAAGTCTACCAAGTAGCGACCATAAATCCATGGAGCAACACTGCCATCACCTTCAATGCGAGCGACGAACCTAAATTCCGAACAGCCAGAGCGCCGGCCGCATTGGTTCTCAGTCCCATAGTGGACGGCTGTCGCCTCGCAAAGGTACTTATGGACGGAGGCAGCGGATTGAACCTTCTACGAGGAAACCCTCCAAAAGATGGAAATAGACTGGAACCGCATTGAGTGAAGCAGCACAACCTTTAGAGGAATAATCCCCAGTCAGGAAGCACGACGGCGTGGTGACGATCTTGATGAACTACCGACGCAGGGCTTCGCCTAAACACTGCGACAATATGACCGAGGTGGAATATGGTGGAGGGGGGCACCGCACACGGCTAAGGAACGATCTCAAGGATCAACTTGTGTGTCCTAGGGTGCCCCCCTGCCCCCGTACATAAAGGAGCAAGGGGGGAGGGCCGGCCGGCCTAGAAGTGTGCCAAGGGAGGGGGAGTCCTCCTCCTAGTAGGAGTAGGACTCCCCTTTCCTAGTCCAACTAGGAGGGAGGAAGGGGGAAGGAAAGAGAGGGAGAGGGAGAGGGAAAGGGGGGCCGCGCCCCCCCCTCCTTGTCCAATTCGGACTGCCCATGGGGGGGGGGCGAGCCACCTCCTGGCGCGGCCCTCTCTCTCCCCTCGCGGCCCAATAAGGCCCATACTTCCCCCGGGGGGTTCCGGTAACCCCTCCGGCACTCCGGTATTATCCGAAACCACTCGGAACCATTCCGATGTCCGAACATAGCCGTCCAATATATCAATCTTTACGTCTCGACCATTCCGAGACTCCTCGTCATGTCCGTGATCACATCCGGGACTCCGAACTCCTTCGGTACATCAAAATGCATAAACTCATAATAACTGTCATCGTAACCTTAAGCGTGCGGACCCTACGGTTCGAGAACAATGTAGACATGACCGAGACACCTCTCCGGTCAATAACCAATAGCGGGACCTGGATGCCCATATTGGCTCCTACATATTCTACGAAGATCTTTATCGGTCAGACCGCATAACAACATACGTTGTTCCCTTTGTCATCGGTATGTTACTTGCCCGAGATTCGATCGTCGGTATCCAATACCTAGTTCAATCTCGTTACCGGCAAGTCTCTTTACTCGTTCCATAATACATCATCCCGCAACCAACTCATTGGTTGCAATGCTTGCAAGGCTTATGTGATGTGCATTACCGAGAAGGCCCTGAGATACCTCTCCGACATTCGGAGTGACAAATCCTAATCTCGAAATACGCCAACCCAACAAATACTTTCGGAGACACCTGTAGAGCACCTTTATAATCACCCAGTTACGTTGTGACATTTGGTAGCACACAGAGTGTTCCTACGGTAAACGGGAGTTGCATAATCTCATAGTCATAGGAACATGTATAAGTCATGGATAAAAGCAATAGCAGCATACTAAACGATCGAGTGCTAAGCTAATGGAATGGGTCATGTCAATCAGATCATTCAACTAATGATGTGACCTTGTTAATCAAATGACAACTCCTTTGTCTATGGTTAGGAAACTTAACCATCTTTGATTAATAAGCTAGTCAAGTAGAGGCATACTAGTGACACTCTGTTTGTCTATATATCCACAAATGTATTATGTTTCCGGTTAATACAATTCTAGCATGAATAATAAACATTTATCATGATATGTAAGGAAATAAATAAGAACTTTATTATTGCCTCTAGGGCATATTTCCTTCAGTCTCCCACTTGCACTAGAGTCAATAATCTAGATTACACAGTAATGATTCTAACACCCATGGAGTCTTGGTGCTGATCATGTTTTGCCCGTGGAAGAGGCTTAGTCAACGGGTCTGCTACATTCAGATCCGTATGTATCTTGCAAATCTCTATGTCTCCCATCTGGACCAAGTCCCGGATGGAATTGAAGCGTCTCTTGATGTGCTTGGTTCTCTTGTGAAATCTGGATTCCTTCGTCAAGGCAATTGCTCCAGTATTGTCACAAAAGATTTTCATTGGACCCGATGCACTAGGTATGACACCTAGATCGGATATGAACTCCTTCATCCAGACTCCTTCATTTGCTGCTTCCGAAGCAGCTATGTACTCCGCTTCACATGTAGATCCCGCTACGACGCTTTGTTTAGAACTGCACCAACTGACATCTCCACCGTTTAATGTAAATACGTATCCGGTTTGCGATTTCGAATCGTCCGGATCAGTGTCAAAGCTTGCATCAACGTAACCCTTTACGATGAGCTCTTTGTCACCTCCATACACGAGAAACACTTCCTTAGTCCTTTTCAGGTACTTCAGGATATTCTTGACCGCTGTCCAGTGATCCACTCCTGGATTACTTTGGTACCTCCCTGCTAAACTTATAGCAAGGCACACATCAGGTCTGGTACACAGCATTGCATACATGATAGAGCCTATGGCTGAAGCATAGGGAACATCTTTCATCTTCTCTCTATCTTCTACAGTGGTCAGGCTTTGAGTCTTACTCAACTTCACACCTTGCAATACAGGTAAGAACCCTTTCTTTGCTTGATCCATTTTGAACTTCTTCAAAATCTTGTCAAGGTATGTGCTTTGTGAAAGTCCAATCAAGCGTCTTGATCTATCTCTATAGATCTTAATGCCCAATATGTAAGCAGCTTCACCGAGGTCTTTCATTGAAAAACTCTTATTCAAGTATCCCTTTATGCTATTCAGAAATTCTATATCACTTCCAATCAGTAATATGTCATCTACATATAATATCAGAAATGCTACAGAGCTCCCACTCACTTTCTTGTAAATACAGGCTTCTCCAAAAGTCTGTATAAACCCAAATGCTTTGATCACACTAGATGTGGTATTCAGCATGCCGGATAATTCCAGGTCCGAACAAATCACGTTCCAGGTGGCCCCGTTCAGAAGCGGATATCACGCTATATTAGGACGAGAGGCATTCACAGTTTTCCAAGCCATACCCCATTACGGGTACATGAAGCTTAAGATGCCTGGGCCAAACGGAATTATCACTCTCGCTAGTGATCCGGACATAGCACTCCGCGCCGAAAACAAGACAGCCGCATTGGCCCTCGAGGCACTATCTGAAGCCTTAGCGGCCGAAGAGCTGACGGCGCTGCGATCCACGGTTAGCAGGGATGATGTGATACTCGATAAGAGATCCAAATCCACATCCTTCAAACCAGCGGACTAAATAGTCAAATTCCAGGTCCACCCAACGGACCCGAATAAAACAGCCTCCATCGGGGCACAATTGAGCCCTGATGTAAACGCCGCACTGCGCGAGTTCCTACGAGAGAACTGGGATATTTTTGCTTGGCACCCCTCAGATATGCCAGGAATCCCACGCAGGCTGGCCGAGCACAGCTTAAATATCCAGAAAGGATTCAAACCTGTCAAACAAACCCTTCGGCGTTTCTCCGAACCAAAGAGACAGGCCATGGGAGAGGAGCTAGCCAAATTATTGGAGGCCGGATTCATTAGAGATATCAAACACCCGGACTGGCTAGCAAACCTGGTAATGGTACCAAAGAAGGACAAATCCTGGCGCCTGTGTGTCGACTTCAAAGACCTTAATAAGGCCTGCCCAAAGGATCCCTTTCCCCTCCCTCGAATTGATCAAATCATCGATGCCACCGCAGGACACGATTCCCTGTGTTTCCTCGACGCATACTCCGGTTACCATCAAATAAAGATGGCAGAATCTGACCAAGCTGCAACAGCATTCATCACGCCATACGGCCCATTCTGCTTCAACACAATGCCCTTTGGGCTCAAAAACGCCGGCGCGACATATCAGCGCATGATTCAAACATGTTTGGCAAACCAGATCGGCAAAACAGTGGAGGCGTACGTAGATGATGTGGTCGTTAAATCAAGACACGTCGAATCTCTAGTAGACGACTTGAGACTTACATTCGACAACCTGCGAAAATACGACATCAAGCTTAATCCGGAAAAATGTGTTTTCGGCGTCCCAGCCGGAAAGCTCCTGAGCTTCATTGTATCTAGCAGAGGAATTGAAGCAAATCCAGCTAAAATCCGAGCTCTGTCACAATTGGATGTCCCAAAAGATCTCAAGAAAATTCAGAAACTCACCGGATGCGTGGCGGCCTTAAGACGCTTCATCTCCCGCTTGGGATAAAAGGCACTACCCCTTTACCGCCTCCTTAGGCGCACCGAGCACTTCGAGTGGACGGACGCTGCCACGGCCGGACTCGAGGAAATAAAGGCCATCTTGGCAACAAACCCCGTCCTGGCCGCGCCGAATACCGGTGAACCCATGCTATTGTACATTGCCGCAACCCATCAAGTTGTTAGCGCAGTACTCGTCGTCGAACGGATAACGAACAGACATAAATTACCCCTTCAAAGGCCGGTTTACTACGTGTCCACTGTCCTCACACCATGCAAATCACGGTACCCGCATTATCAAAAAATCGCATACGCGGTATTCATGGCATCCTGGAAGCTACGACACTACTTTCAAGAGTGTTCTATTACAGTAGCCTCGGAATTACCACTCAACGATATTATCAACAACCGCGATGCAACAGGCCGGATAGCAAAATGGGCCATAGAGCTCCTCCCGTTCGATATAACCTACAAGCCACGACGAGCAATTAAATCACAAGTCCTAGCCGACTTCGTCGCCGAATGGACAGAGGCCGAACTCCCTAAAGAGTACGACACGTACTCAAACTGGATCATGCATTTCGACGGCTCCAAAATGCTGGCCGGACTGGGGGCTGGCGTCGTTTTGACGTCCCCTACAGGAGATACAGTCCAATATGTACTCCAAATCATGTACACGGACTCCAAAAATGCAGCCGAATATGAGGCCCTTCTACATGGCCTCCGGATGGCGGTATCCATGGGCATTCAACGCCTGGAAGTACGCGGGGACTCAAACCACCCGATATCCCAAATAAATGGCGACTTCGACGCCAAAGACCCAAAAATGGCAGCTTATCGCAATGCCGTACTAAAAATGTCAGCTCGGTTCGAGGGACTGGAGTTCCATCACATAGCCCGAGAAAATAACCAGGCAGCGGACGTCCTGGCAAGCATTGGAGCAAAACGAGATGCAGTCCCCCCCAACATCTTCTTAGAAAGATTATTCAAACCATCCGTAACATGGGAGGGGGAACCCTCGGATAATAGCCCGGGCATAACCGCACAACCCAATGCCGAACAATCAGACATAATCGGCGGCCCCGCCACCGAAATTACACCCTCAGCCCACGCAATAATGGCGGTCATCGCCCCGTGGACGGAACCATTCCTAGCCTACCTTACTAGGCAGGAACTCCCCGAGGACCAAAACGAGGCACGCTGCATAGTGCGGCGATCTAAAGCCTATAAAGTCCACGAGGGAGAGCTATATAAGAAAAGCACTACAGGAGTCCTTCAAAGGTGTATCTCCGAAGAGGAAGGGCGGAGTCTGTTGGCTGAAATTCATGCCGGACTCAGTGGCCATCACGCCGCGGCTCGGTCCCTTGTAAGCAAGGCTTTCCGTACTGGCTTCTATTGGCCGACGGCTAGAGCAGACGCTCAGGACCTAGTCAAACGGTGCGTCGGTTGCCAGCTCTTTGCCAACCAAAGCCATATGCCACCCAACGCCCTCCGAACTATCCCCATCACTTGGCCTTTCGCAGTCTGGGAGCTCGATATGGTGGGACCCCTTAAAGGCGGAACCCACAAGAAAAAATACTTATTGGTCATGGTGGATAAATTCACCAAATGGATAGAAGCCAAGCCTGTCAAGACGGCTGAATCCGGACCTGTGATAGACTTCGTATCCGGGGTCGTACACCGTTATGGTGTCCCCCACAGCATTATCACCGATAACGGCACAAACTTCACCTCTGATGAAGTAAAGCTGTGGTGCAAAAACATGGGCATTAAGCTCGACTATGCTTCTGTCTATCACCCACAAACTAACGGTCAGGTCGAACGTGCAAATGGTCTCATTATGAGCGGCATCAAACCCAGACTAGTGCGGTCCCTCAAGGAATCTGATATGCACTGGATAGAGGAGCTCGACTCCGTACTCTGGGGGCTGCGAACCACGCCAAATCGTACCACCGGATTCACGCCATTCTTTATGGTGTACGGCGCTGAGGCGATTCTGCCCTGCGACATAATTCATGACTCACCTCGAGTGCGCATGTACGAAGAAAGAGAAGCCGAGCTTGATCGGCAGGACAACCTGGACGCCTTAGAGGAAGAGCGTGACGTGGCTAAGGCCCGTTCCGCATTCTATCAACAGCAAGCTCGAAGATATCAAAGCAGAGAAGTACGGGCCAAAAATTACAACGTTGGTGAACTAGTTCTGCGCCTGCCGGATAAGCAAAAGAACAAACTCAAGCCCAAATGGGAAGGTCCATTCATAATCGACCAAGCCCTAACTGGTGGAGCGTACCGCCTGCGAGATGCGTCGGATAACCGACTCGAGCCGAACCCATGGAACGCCACACGTCTCCGAAGATTCTATGCCTAGCGCCGGACTCTGTGTTTGTCTCCTTCCTGTGTCCATTATTTACATTTATACCTTTTTTTTACTTTGTCTACTACTCTTTTCTTTTCTATCCCTTAAAAGGCTCATTAGGTGACGCGCTATCCGCGCTCCTTAAACCTGGGGGCTTCTTTAACAGAAGCTTGTCTATATGGGTTTCACACCCAACGCATGCGTCAGACTTCCGCATGCACCTTTTCTTCGCCATTATATGCATCGATATAACTTAAGTTTTGGCCAAGCTGGGTTGCCTGGCTCCTGTGCTTACCCCTACGTTCCCGTTTGTTCAGCTAGGCGGTAAAGGGAGCACCTCTGCGATTGTTACTGCCGGATAAGCCAGATGTGTACCTCAGACTGGGTGAAGCCGAAAGCTAGCGTTCTTAAGGGAATATTCGGTCGGTGAACTAAAGATGAACCTTTTTATTTTATACATGCCCCGAGATGATCTTCTGCATTTGCAGTCCGGACGTGCACTTTAGGGCACGCCACCCCAGCGAAAGGAACCCTTAACGGAACTATTCTCTCTGGAAGATGTTTCTTACTAACCATGTAATATAACATAACTAGTTGGGCACTTGTCTGATAAAGCACTAATGACCCCTACGCATGGTCTCCATGCATACCCCGGCTTTTATATAGCCGTTATGGTATTCGGACACACTCCGGACCGTCAGGTCCCGAGGTCGAAGCGAAAAGGTCGGCAACGACAAACGATCTACAATCCGGCTAGAAGGCATTACACATGTCAATTATAAATTACATAGTCATCTTGACTGATCGTATTCCTCCTCTATACCATCTAACAGGCTGTCTAATTTACAGTCCTGCTGGGAATACTTTGCGGCCAGCTCTAACTGGCCATACACCAAGCTCACAGGGATCTCCTTCCCATTAGGCCCCACTGGTCCGACCTCGGCCATGTGATTGGGGTCAGACTTCGTAAAGCGGGTCTTCACCATGGCCCAGGCCTCCCTCGCGCCTTGTCGGCAGGCTGATATCTTCCACAACCGGATGCGCCGCCGAGCTCCCGTCAGCTTCTCTGCAAGCTCTCCAAGGCCCTCGGGCGTGGAGTGGGCAGGCCATAAGGCCCGGGCAACCCCTTGCATTGCCTGCCGAATTTGTTCGTGCAGTTGCAGGAGTTCGGGGAGAAGGTCACCCGTAGAACCGGGCATCTCCTCTGCAGGACGACCTGTGAGCGTACCTACAGACATAATTCTGTTATTCGTCTTCCTCGCCGAACTCCTTTTTTTTTCAAGAGTTCGCTCAAGCACTTACTAAATATGCCGCGTCGAAGACGCTGATTCTCCTTCGTGGAGTCAGATAGCTGGCCACGAACGTCTTTCAGTTCAACATCCAGCTTGGTGTTGGCATCCTGAAGATCATTCTTCTCTCGCCTCACCCTTGTCAACGTACTCTCGCCAGCCTTTAACTAACGTAAGAGTTGTTGCCTCTCCGGATCTAGTCCGGCACCATCTGCAACATTAATTGTCAGATTCGCACATAAGCCGCACAATACCAATCTCTCAACGTATATCGTACCTGAGGGGGTCCCTTTGGGCTCCCCTGTTGCGGCTAGTGCGGCCTCTAGTTGGGCCTTGCACTTTTACAGCTCCTGGGACAGCACGGTGTTCTTCTCAGTAAGAACCTACATATTATATGATCCTTAAATCAGTTAGTTTAACTGTTTCAAGTCTCGGGGGCTACTGGTATATATATAATTAAATTTTCTTACCCGTATGTCTTTCACATACTGCTCCGTGGCCCTGACTAAACCATCTTGAGCAGCACGAAGGTACGCATCTCCCGAATTGAAGGCATCTAAGGCCTCTCGGGAGAAACAAGCGTCGCGTAGAACTGTCCGGCGACGCCTATGGTTCATGGCGCTCTCCACTTCTGAAATTGTGGCAGATAGCCGGTCCGCATCCTCTGTTGGAGGAGCGTCTGGCGCAAGCCTGCTGTTCGTCCCCGCCTCCGGACCAGACGTTGGAGCCTGGCTGGTAGAGGCGCGGTTGGCGGCCCCTCCGGATATAGTCCGGCGAGGCCTCTTCGTCCTGGAAACAGTACGGATGTTAACATGCCCTGACAGAATAACGCCAGGAAGACAGAGGGCGCGTTATACCTTTGTGCCGAACTCTCAGTCCAGACTTCATCCCTTTTTACCCCACGGGGCCCGGCGGCTCCTCGTTGGCTAGTCGCCGCAGGTTCGGCCTCCCTCCTTGGAAATCTCCCCTATAAAATACGGTTGTCATCAGAAACACCGGAATATGTAAGGACGGAATCTCTCTTGCGGGAATAAACACTCCGGTTTCTGTCACCTGGGAGGCCGGGATTAACCCGGGATAATCAGCCGTAATGGCCACCAAGGTATTATCCTTGCTTAACTGGTGGAACACCCCGTCGATGAGCTCCACCGATATGTCCAGATCCTCTTCGGAGTCCGGATCGAGGGACCGTTCTGGGTCCTCAGGCTGTGGAGGGCAGCTGTTGATATCCTTTACCTCCTGTCGCAGCTCCTGCATTGAAATCATCAGATTACGTATCTAGTCATGGGAGCATTAAATAAGAGGGCAAGTGCAATTGTTCACTTACCCAACTTGGAGGTTCATACATAGTGAATCCGGCCCGCGGGTTGACGCGGAGGAAGTCCTCCTTTTCTCCCTTGTACAAAGATGTTAGAATCTTTACTAGAGCGGCAGCTGTGTCTGGCCCCTTGCGGCCGTAACGGGTGGCGTCATCCTCCCCGTTGAAATCCCACATGGGATGGCTCCTATATTGAAGCGGCTGCACCGCCCGCATAATACATGCGGCCATGACTCCAATCATGGTTAGTCCGGAATGAGCCAACAGTCTTATCCGGCCCATCAGGTAAAGAACGTCTCTGTTGCTTTCTCTCTGAGAGCTCCGCGGACGCCAGCTTAAGCGTTTCTTTAAGGGAGCCATGCTGAACTCAGGGAGACCGACCCGGACAGGGTCCGGCAGCGGGACGTCGTCTATGTAGAACCATTCTGAAGGCCAGTCCTCGGACGCCTTCTTTGGGATTCCGAATAGGTATCCGGTCCCGGCGATGCGCCATATTTCGGCTCCGCCCACTTGGTATATAGACCCCTTCTGAGAACGGGGCACCAAGCAGAACAACCTCTTCCACAGCGCAAAATGAGCCTCGACGCCTAAAAATAGCTCGCAAAGGGCAACGAAGCCTGCAATATGTAGCACGGAGCCAGGCGTGAGGTTGTGCAGCTGGAGGCCGTAGAACTCCAGAAGCCCGCGGAGGAATGGATGAATTGGAAATCCCAGACCCCTTAATAAATAAGGGACGAGGCACACCCGCTCTCCTTTAGAAGGATTGGGGGTGCTCTCCGCTTGCTTGCCACCGTTGTAGGTGGCGAGTCCGGCTCGGACCGGGACCATATATGCTTGGGGAAGGAATCCTTTGGCCTGCAGTGACACTAGCTCGCTGTGTGGGATGGTGAAACTCTCCCAGTCTCCGGATTTGGGGCTGGAGGGGCGAGGGGAGGAGCTATGACGGTTGGCCATGTTGGAATGGACCTTTGCTGGAGACGCTCTGATGATAACTCGCGGGGAGAAGAAGATGTGGTTTGGATCTAGATCCCCATCCCGTTAAATAGGCGGCTCGTTTATATGACCAAGGGTGTGAATATAAAAACACCCCCGGGCTTTTCGCATTCGTTCAACACGTGGAAGAAGGCAATTATTGGGCACCGAGACCGAGGAGCGCTACGGACATTATTCATACAGGTACACAAGATTCGAAGGGGGAACCCGCCTTGCAATGCCGAAGACAAATTTGCGCGCTGGACTCGACGTCATTGAAGCCTGGTTCGGGGGCTACTGAGGGGGTCCTGGACTAGGGGGTGTTCGGATAGCCGAACTATATCTTTAGCCGGACTCCAGGACTATGAAGATACAAGATTGAAGACTTCGTCCCGAGTCCGGAAGGTTCTTTCCTTGGCGTGGAAGGCAAGCTAGGCGTGCGGATATTCAAGATCTCCTACCAATGTAACCGACTCTGTGTAACCCTAACCCTATCCGGTGCCTATATAAACCGGAGGATTGTAGTCCGTAGGACGAACACATCATAACCATCATCATACCCATAGGCTAGCTTCTAGGGTTTAGCCTCCTTGATCTCGTGGTAGATCTACTCTTGTACTACCCATATCATCAATATTAATCCAGCAGGAGTAGGGTTTTACCTCCATCGAGAGGGCCCGAACCTGGGTAAAATAAAGTGTCCCTTGTCTCATGTTACCATCCGACCTTGACGCACAGATCGGGACCCCCTACCCAAGATCCGCCGGTTTTGACACCGACAACACCCAATACAATGGTAAATTGCATAGGTGCACTAGTTCGGCGAAGAGATGGTGATACAAGTGCAATATGGATGGTAGATATAGGTTTTTGTAATCTGAAAATATAAAAACAGCAAGGTAACTAATGATAAAAGTGAGCACAAACGGTATTGCAATGCTAGGAAACAAGGCCTAGGGTTCATACTTTCACTAGTGCAAGTTCTCTCAACAACAATAACATAATTGGATCATATAACGATCCCTCAACATGCAACAAAGAGTCACTCCAAAGTCACTAATAGCGGAGAACAAACGAAGATATTATGGTAGGGTACGAAACCACCTCAAATTTATTCTTTCCAATCAATCCATTGGGCTATTCCTATAAGTGTCACAAACAGCCCCAGAGTTCGTACTAGAATAACACCTTAAGAGACAAATCAACCAAAACCCTAATGTCACCTAGATACTCCAATGTCACCTCAAGTATCCGTGGGTATGATTATACGATATGCATCACACAATCTCAGATTCATCTATTCAAACCAACACAAAGTACTTAAAAGAGTGCCCAAAAGTTTCTACTGGAGAATAAAGACGAAAACGTGTGCCAACCCCTATGCATAAGTTCATGGGCGGAACCCGCAAGTTGATCACCAAAACATACATCAAGTGAATCACGTGATATCCCATTGTCACCACAGATACGCATGGCAAGAAATACATCAAGTGTTCTCAAGTCATTAAAGACTCAATCCGATAAGATTACTTCAAAGGGAAAACTCAATCCGTTACAAGAGAGTAGAGGGGGAGAAGAGACATAAGATCCAATTATAATAGCAAAGCTCGCAATACATCAAGATCGTGCCAAATCAAGAACACGAGAGAGAGAGAGAGACCAAACACATAGCTACTGGTACATACCCTCAGCCCCGAGGGTGAACTACTCCCTCCTCGTCATGGAGAGCGCCGGGATGATGAAGATGGCCACCGGTGAGGGTTTCCCCCTCCGGCAGGGTGCCGGAACAGGGTCCCGAGAGGTTTTTGGTGGCTACAGAGGCTTGCGGCGGCGGGACTCCAGATCTATTCTGTTCCCCGATCGTTTTAGGGTATATGGGTATATATAGGAGGAATAAGTACGTCAGGGGAGCCACCAGGGGCCCACGAGGGTGGAGGGCGCGCCCCCTACCTCGCGGCTCCCTTGTTTCTTTCCTGACGTGCACTCCAAGTCTATCAAGTTGCTTTCCTTCCAAAAATAACTTTTCCAGAAGGTTTCATTCCGTTTCGACTCCGTTTGATATTCCATTTCTTCGAAACACTGAAACAAGGTAAATACAGGAACTGGCACTGGGCACTGGGTCAATAGGTTAGTCCCAAAAATTAATATAGAAGTGCATAGTAAAGCCCATTAAACATCCAAGATGGATAATATAATAGCATGGAACAATAAAAAATTATAGATACGTTGGAGACGTATCAACAATTCAAGAGGAATTGGCGGGATTCTTTCTTGGCCACGTCATCAATAAAGCCGGAGAATACCATGTGAAAATTGATATAGACATGAGATGCTAGAGATTGTAAGAGATCTTATATTGTATATATGTAGCTAGTAGCGGAAACTTGTTGTTCGACAAATCTCTCGGAGAAAGAGAGGTGCACTCCTCTCTGTATATGTTCATGATGATCTTGTGTAATTAATGGTTCCTTCATTTTCTTACTAGTTAGCGTGTTGAGTTCTCTCTATACGTATAGTATATAGTGTCGACCAAGCACGGAGATAAGAGAGGTCAACTCCCGCTATTAGCTAGCTAACACAATATATGAAACCCCTAAATTAACCCTCCAATAACCCCCTAACCCCCCCCCCCCAAAACCCCTGCTCCTGCCATATGCTGACGCGTGGATGCCTTTTGGTCCCGGTTGGTGTTACCAACCGGGACTAAAGGTGCTCCTGCCTAGGCGCCCGACAGTGGCCATGTGGAGCCCTTTCTGTCCTGGTTCGTAAGCGAACCAGGACTAAAGGTTTTGGGCTTTAGTCCCGACCCCTTAGTCCCGGTTCCAGAACCGGGGCTAATGGGCCTCTGGAACTGGGACAAATGACCCGTTTTCTATTAGTGAAAAGTGCCACCTATTCAGTAAGAAGAAAATAGAGGCGAAATATACTGAGGTTGGGGTGCATGTTTTTTGATGGAATCGTGTGGAAACAGTGAATACAAGGGGATTATTCGCCCTCATATTGACGTTATCAATCATATGTGAGATAGTAATTGTGCCAGGGAGTGTGTTGACACTAGTTTATGGCACGACAGAAAACATAATTAAGATGGCCTAAACTGAAAAAGTGCCCAATATGAAAAAATTCTGTATGATCAAAATGAACAACTTTCATGTTCGAGTCATCGCCATGCGATCTCATCTCGGGGGCCAAAGATATGCTCGGAGTGCTCATATTTGTCATTCAGAGTACTGTTCAGCCGATTACGCCTCCAAAACGACCTCAGATGTAAATCTGCATAGAGATGGATCCTGGTTGCTCATCTCACCACCCTTTCGACGCCACATCAGTGAAACCACCATCATCTTGCAACCAACCACATACAAATTTAAACAACACGTCATTACCTGGATGGCAAGCTGCTATGGAGTTTACTAAACGACAATCTCTAGCGAAATCGTTCAAGTTACATATACTATAATAAGTAATACTGACATTTTGATCTTCACAAGTAGTAATTTTTTTTTTGCGAAGAACTTCGCTAGCAGTACTAGAAGTCGCTTCAACATTATTCACACCATTAGTCGCTCATTCTTTGGTTTGTTCTAGTTGTAGTCCACGGTAATGAATACATAAAAGAAATGAAGTATCACATCTACAATCTCTCACGGTCCGACTCGAAACTCATTTTCACCTAAAATTCGTCGTGGCGAGTTGCAACGCTTTTATTCTTCTATTTTCCGGGAAAGCGGAAAAGAGTTTGCGTTCCATACGCTAACTGTCGGCCGGTTCGCATGCGCGCGTTGCCATAGCCTTCATACAATTTAGCTTCAACGTCTCAGCTAACTAAAAACTAGCTAATGATCATACGTGACAAATGAACTGGTCAAGGAGATGACGCAATTAAAGTGTAATATGACACTTCCTGGAGTGTACGTAAGTATACGTCTCACCTGCTAAAAGGCTAAATTTTTGTTCACGCTACCAAGGGGTTATTTGTTGACGCCCACGTGGCCTCAAAGAAAGTGGAAATTAACGTACGTGACATCTTCACTAACGCATGATGAAAGCACGGAGTTGAAGAAGACGAAGCACACATGAAACATTCTTCGTTAACGTATGTGACGTCTCAACGAGCGGAAAAACAGGCGTCCCCATCTGCCACTGGTACGGTGGATCATATCGTACATACAAAACTGCAGGAAAGAAAGAAACACGGAGCTGGCTACATCAATCAGCTGCTCGATCTAGCTATTACAAAATGGGAAAGTAGTGGCTGCACCCACTTTTGGTGCACCCACAAAATAGCTAGCTCCAGCTTATGCATATATATGGCCGCTTCATATAGTGAACAGCTAGCTGTTTGCTACTATTTATATATGATATCATTACGGACGCCCTTTGATTAGTTTTCGGTGCCACTGGGTTGGAGCAGCGAATTCAATGACAATCGGTGGCAACAACCCGGTGTAGTAATGTTCCAACGAAGCCAAGATAATCATTGTTAATTTTAAGCACATGCCAACATATATATTCTCGGCCAAGCTACGTCCTCGAGTGTCCACCTATATAAGTAGATAGCTTCCTGCTCGAGGTATATCAAACATACAGGCATTCTCCACCGATCGAGCACTTCTCACACTAGATCTCTCTTCTGCTAGCTTCGAAGAAATATAAATGGCGGCTGTTGCTGCAAAGCTACACGTTTTGGTGGCTTGTGCCTTGCTGCTCCTCGCTGTGGGGTGCCAGGCCAGCCCTTTCTGGCCACTCGAGATCGGCTACTACCACGACAAGTGCCCCCAGGCGGAGGCCGTCGTCAAGGCCGTCATGGAGAAGGCCATCTCCCAGAACCCCGGCAATGGCGCCGCCATGATCCGCATGCTCTTCCACGACTGTTTCGTCGAAGTACTTACTGCAAGAAACGAATTTCCAAACATATATATGCAGCCGATTAGCCAGCCCGGACTTGATTAATCTCATTGAGTTGACGATGATTAGGGTTGTGATGCTTCCGTCCTCCTGGACCCGACCCCGTTCAGCCCCACGCCGGAGAAACTCAGCCCGCCGAACGACCTACCCTGCGCGGCTTCGAGCTGATTGACGCCATCAAGGACGCCCTCGAGGTGGCCTGCCCCGGCGTCGTCTCCTGTGCAGACATCGTCGCCTTCGCGGCCCGTGACGCGTCCTGCATCCTCAGCAGGGGCAAGGTAAACTTCCAGATGCCGTCCGGCCGCCGCGATGGCACCTTCTCCAACGCCTCTGAGCCGCTCAAGTTCCTGGCGCCGCCGACGTCCAACCTCAGCGACCTCGTCGCTAGCTTCGTCATCAAGGGCCTCAACACGGAGGACCTGGTCGTCCTCTCCGGCGCGCACACCATCGGGCGCTCCCACTGCTCGTCCTTCGTCTCCGACCGCCTCAACACCCCCTCCGACATCAACGGCGGCCTCGCCGCGTTCCTGAGGGGGCAGTGCCCGGCCGACGCGACGCCGGGCGGCAACGACCCGACAGTGATGCAGGACGTGGTGACGCCCAACAAGCTGGACAGGCAGTACTACAAGAACGTGTTGTCACACACGGTGCTCTTCACCTCCGACGCGGCGCTCATGACATCGGTGGAGACGGCGAGGATGGTGGTGGAGAACGCCAAAATCCCCGGGTGGTGGGAGGGCAGGTTCGAGAAGGCCATGGTGAAGATGGCCGGCATCGAGGTCAAGACCGGCTACCAGGGGCAAATCAGGAAGAACTGCCGCGCAATCAACCACTACTAATAAGTGGAGTACGTACGTAGCGCAGCAGCTGCGCACGTGCGTGCATGCATGGTAAAATTTGGTGATTGTTTGCTTCAACTTGCAAGCGAGTTCATGTTGTAAAATTTGGCGATTCTTTCACTGCGTGCCCATTTTATTTTCTGTTGTTATTCATTGGTTCAATTCTAGCCAAGCTACGGAATTGTTCGTGTACATGGGATTGTGCATGTTGCGAACTAATGTTCTTTACTGAAAGAATAAAAGTGATGCACACAGCATGTTTTGATTATTAGATTGGAAGCGCTCGTACTCGATCTCTAGGTGGAAAGCCGCGTGCAGCGTGCTATTTATTGATTGGGTACAGGAACTCTCTCATGGATTACAGGTTGTTGGATGATCACAAGGATGCAGTCTGATACATATATGAAAGAGAGAAACATGGAGAGAAAAAGATGTACACCACCACCACCAGAAGGTTGAGATTACAAGGATACTACCTGCCGTATGATCTAACACCCTTCCTTAATCTCAAATATCCTAGATTCAAATTATTCTTGAATTATTCAAATGGTTTGACGGAGAGGGCCTTGGTGAAGCCATCCATAGTTTGATCTTTGGATGGAACGAACCGTATCTCCAGACTCCATTTTCTTTTGTGCAAACCTTTCTAGTATAAAATAAAAATCAATCTCAATATGTTTTGTTTTGGCATGAAAGACATGATTGGCAGATAAGTAAGTTACTCCCAGATTATCGGACATGGAGCATGTGATCCCGAGCACTAGTGATCCCGGATGAACAGTAAAATCCAAAAAATAGTAAAAAATATGAAATTTTTTGTCAAGAAACTTTGATGTTTTTTCTACATGCGCGCCAATTTTCGTGATGAAATGACATTTGTGAAGGTCTCGGCAAAAAAAAAAAAACAAAATCATGCTCCAAAAAAACTGTTTTTGGAAGCATTTTGGAGAATCGATCTTGTTCTTTTGCCGAGACCTGCATGAATGTCATTTTGTCATGAAATTTTGCACGCATGTGAAAAAGATATCAATGTTTGTTGCCAAAAAAATTCAGATTTTCTTGAACTTTTTAAACATTTTTTCGTTTGTACTGTAGCAAAGGGTGCCTATGAGCTCGAGCTTACAATAGCACTTCCGCAGATTATCACACAAGATACATGAGATACGGGAGTTCATTGCAAAAGAACCATCACATTTGGGGCATCGGTTGCAGAAAACCACCTAGTCCTTAATTTTGTGCTAGTATCACATCGTTTCTAGTAATTTTTTTGCAAATTGAACTGATCAGGTGATTTAGCCCATTTAATCACTTTCTGACACATGGGACCGGACTGTAAGGAGCTGACTTGGCAAAAAAAAGATTACGTACACATCCCTGGATCTAAAAAAATGGCAACCAACCCCTACTCTCGATCCAATCCTTACTCCCGATCCGATCGGGAGGAGGCAACTGTGTCGCCCCCACCGGCTCCCGTCGCCGTCGCCACCAGAATCCCACTGCCAGCCCCGCCTCTCCTCATCTCCTCTGCGATGTGCGTTGTCCACGAGGTACACGTGCCGCCAATGATGGGCATGGACGCGGGTGCACTGGAGCTCGGCCTCATCGAAGCGGGATGGGTCACGGCACCCAGGAGCTCGTCCTCACCGTAGTTCGGAGTAGTTTGGCGGCGCATCCCGGTCATAGGTCCCAGCGGTGGCTTTGCTGCTGCCCGTGAGCACAACGGCCTCATCCGCGAGCTAGTCTGCGCATCTGCGACACAGCGCCACAGCCTCCTACTCGGCGTGCCCGTGGCACAGCTGCCACGGCCTCCTACTCGGCATGCCCGTGGCAACCGCAGCGACGAGGACCTATGGCGGCGAGCAGCAGCAGCCACACTGGCAGGGAGCTGCGCTGCCGAGCAGCAGTACACAACGACGAGCATGGGGGAGCACTCGTCGGGCGTCGGAGCTCCGGCAGCACAACCAGGGTGGAGGGAGGCCGCCCCGCCCACGAGCAAGGTCAGGGAGGAGGGAGGCCGTCCTGTCGGAGGCTGCCTCGCCGTGGCCAGCCACCACCTCAGAGGAGGAAGGCGACGGGGGTAGGAGGGGACTGATTGCTTTTTCAATTTTTTTGAATATGGGTGTCTTTGTGAAATCCAGGGAGGTGTATGTGATTTTTTTACCAAATCATCTCCTTACAATCCGGCCCTACTTGTCAGAAAGTGAACAATCAGGCTAAATCACCTGATCAGTGCAATTTGTAAAAAGTTTACTAGAAATGCGGTGATTTTTGCACAAAATTAGGGGCTAGGTGGTTTTCTGCCATCGATGCCCCAAATGTGGTGGTTTTTTGCAATTAACTCGAGATACATTGTTGCTTAATTGCCAATTCTTCAAGCAATGATTCCAAACCAAATAATTTCAGTTGTGGCATTAGACAATGATTTATACTTAGCTTCTGTACATGATCTTGATACTATATCATGTTTTCTAGTAGTCAAACAAATAAGGTAAGAGCCAAAACGTACTCCAAAACCTCCAGAAGACTTTCTATCATCACTGCAGCCTGCCAATCAGCATCAGAAAAATCACTCATAAGTGTAGAATTTGACCGTCTAAGTTGAATCCCCAAATTTACAGTGTGCTTCACATACCGTATAAATTTGTTTGACAGTTGTCCAATGTATAGTGGTAGGTGCATGCAAGTATTGGCAAACCTTAATAACAACAAAGTATATGTCTGGTTGTGTAAGAGTCAAGTACTGCAAAGCTCCTAAAATACTTCTGTACTTTGTACTTTCTTCCTCTTTGAGTAGTTCCACTTCGTATGTTGAAAGTTTTTCTGAAGAGGACAAAGGAGTAGGTGAAGGCTTGCAATCCTTCATTCCCATGCGAGCTAGAAGTTCATCAGCATATTTTTCCTGTTTAAGTAGTAGTTGTTTCCAGATATTGTGGTTCTTTGGCTTTCACATGCTGTTTTTTGGATTAAGTATGAGGTGTGAGGTTTTACTAGCTTTGCTGAACCTTTATTTTGATGGGTCAGCTGAGACAGTTGTTCTGTATTTATCAGTTTCATTTTACATGAAATGAAATTGGGAGCTATGCTCCTTAATTCAAAAAAAAAGAACCACAGTAGCATTTTTTACGAGCAAGTTATTTGCTAGAAGGCTGAGCAAGTGAAAGAGTGATGCTACATGGACGATCCTCGGACGATGTTTCACATGAGCTGTTGATTTCCTTCTTATTTTCAGTCTGTAAGGTCCATGTTAGTGTTGTGCAAACATCGTACAGGTAAGTATCGTTTGCACATCACTTTCGAGGGTGAAATGTCGCTGTCGGGTTTGACATGCCTAGAGATAACTTTCACAGCCATATAGCTAGCAAGATCATTAACAAATCCCATCCTCCAGTTTACTATTTTCTCTATTCGCTTTGCCGTAGTAAAGCGAACCTGTCCACATAGAAAAAGGCGTCAAATTTGAGAGAGGATTTGTGGCATGCAGCTGCAGGGCACCGACGCCATTTTTTTGGGTTTCAATTTTCAATCTTTTGTATCCTTTGAACAGGGTGAACGCCATAGGAGTTTGGATGTCCATGTTTCTTGTGCCGAGGGCTTTCAAATAAGACCACTTTTGAGTACAACTCGATGAGTTTTTAAAACTTCACCAAGTTTCACATTCTGAAACTTGATACGAGTGAAAATGAAATCAACAAGTTTTAGAAACCACACTAGGATTTGTTGCATGCATATTCGTGTTTCTTGTGACAAGAGCTTCCAAATAAGACTGCCTTCGAATAGGCTTTGACTTTAAAAAAAACTTCACCATGTTTCAAGTTCTGAAACTTGATACCAGCGAACGCCAAAATCAACAAGTTTCAGAAACTATAACTAACTGAGTGTGGAAGTTTCAGGATTTTCTGATTTTTTTTTTACATTTTTTCAAATTTACTGTTCACTTCGTGGGTGCACCGAAGGTGGGTGCAGCCACAACTTTCCCTAACTTCAAACATGTTGTGCCCTCATGCGGAATCCAGTGACTTTGCAGATTGCGATGCAATCATGCAGCCGGTCTGGGCTGGGTAGGTGCGTGCTGCTGCAAATTTTTGCGACAAATTCTAATTTTGATCTGTTTTCTCCTCGAGACAGGGTAAAAGAGATTTGAAGCAGCAAGGGGTATATGTGTGAATTTGTGAAGATCTTTTTTTATAAAAACATGCAAACTACCTCCACCAAATGAAAAAACCTAATGCTCCAATGACATGTTCCCGGGAACAAGTAAGTCTTACGTAGTCGCATCCTAAACTTGAACTAGCCACAGTTTATAAATGATCAAACTGGTGCCCACGACGTGCAGACTTGGGTTGCATGGGTTTGATTCCTACACTTTGCTGCACTAATCTAAGCATGGCAAAGATTGACAAAAATTGAAGACTTCATGAAGTTCTGAACATTTTGAGGGTGATGTGAGTTTTTGCATCTTCTTTGATCTAATTTAGGACTTTTCAATCCATTTCTATTTACATAATTCTATGTACGCCCTAGATAATTCTTGGTTACTTAGTTAGGACCCTTAGCCAAAAGTAGCTCACATAGCCTACGACCCTCAAGCCACATACTCAAGTCCTCAACCAATCTCCTTTCACCAAGTAGATCTCTCTCTCTCTCTCTCTCTCTCTCTCTCTCTCTCTCTCTCTCTCAAACTAGTGGACTGATATGTCCATCAACTAAAAAATCCAGGATTTTTACATTTTTTTTGCGGGGAGTAAGGGAGTTTTATTCCGTAGCTATACGGTTATAATCTGCTAATACAAGATGATGAATGAAACTAGGTCCCTACTGCAACCAAGAAGCGGTGTTGCATGCTGCTAATTTGAATGAACTTTTACACGAATATGTAAAGCATCTCGTAATATGATGTTTGAATTGACTCATAGAAACTGAATGGTCATAAATAAAATGAACTTATATCTGAACAATGTTGTCAGTTTGAACTTCAAATCGTATGTACACTTGATTCTCAATGTTTTTTAGATTCTATTTGGAATTAATCATAGACTTAATATTTGTGAAATTCTTGTCGAATGCACTAGCTTTCATATTATTTACCCCTAGAAATATCATATTTTCTCACTATTCATGGATAGTTCCTCCTTGTCAAAAAGTTTAACGTTTGTTTGTGAAATTTCCCAATTGTTTTTGATAAAATGCAATTCAAATTTTAATTATTGTTACATTAGTTTGTTCTTTAAAAAATTATTGGTAGTAGCAAAGGTGCTAGATTGCTTAAGTGTCCAATTGTACTATTATAACCTTGAACTAGAGATGACACGTAAATGGTCAAACTAGTGTCGACAACGATCAAAAGTCACAAGCTAGAATCCATTGCAGATAAAAAAATCTGGCTTATGTATTCATGGCATCACATTCCAAATGGCCTTCTCTGAAATAATAAAGATAGGATGAAGATACATATGTCAACACCCCTTGTTTTGATTTTGTCAACCACTTGGAATCTGCCCTAAGAACAAAACGGAAGTTTTTCTATGCGGAAAGGAAGGTAGAATATTCTGTCTTGGTTTGTCCTTGGTGGCTAGCTAAGTTGGTTGGACTGTGCCCTCCAGCTGAACTACAGAAGTTTATTGTGAGAGTAGGCAGACACTACAATTTTTTTTTGTAGAAAGCAATACAACACAACAGAGGCACATGCATATTTCCCTCACAAATATAATCGCAGACACACACTACAATTTTTTAATCCATGTAAGTTTTAGAAAAATAGGTTGGCTAAATATGATTGGCAATGCATATTCTAATGATCAAATCAGTGTAAACAACCTCACTCTTGTTGCAACCATAAAAGCGCTACCTATTAATTGAGAAGGAAAATAGAGGCGAAATATACTAAGGGTGGGGGCATGTTTTTGGATGGAACATGCAGGAACAGTGAATATAAGGGGATTACTCGCCCTCATACTGACATTATCAATCATATGTGAGATAGCAATTGTGGCAGGGAGTGTGTTGACACTAGTTTTTGACACGATAGAAAAGGTAATCAAGATGGCCTCAACTGAAAAATTGTCCAATATGAAAAATCTCCATATGATCAAAATGAATAAGTTTGCTCTTTGGATCATCGTCATCCGATCTCATCTCTGGAGCCGAAGATGTGGTCGGAGTGCTGAGATTTGGCATTCAAAGTACTGTTTGGCCGATTACGCCTCCAAGACAAGCTCAGATGTAAATCTGCATAGAGATGCGTGGATCCTTGTTGCTCATTTCACCACTCTTTTGACACCACGTCAGGGAAATCATCATCTTGCAACACACCACATACAAATTTAAACAACACGTTATTACCTAGATGGCAAGCTGCTATGGAGTTTACTAAATGACAATCTCTAGCGAAATCGTTCAAGTTACACATAATATAAAAAGTAATACTGACATTTTGATCTTCACTAGCTATACTACAAGTGGCTTCAACATTATTGACACCGTTAGTAGCTCATTCCTTGGTTTGTTCCGGTCGTAGTCCGTGGTAATAAATACAGAAGGAAAAAAAATGAAGTATCACATCCTCAATCTCATGGTCCGACTCAATATTCATTTTCTCCCTTAAAATTCGTCGCGGCGAGTTGCAACTCTTTTATTCTTGTTCTTTTTTCAGGGAACGTGAAAAAGAGTTTGCATTCCACACGCTAACTATCGGCCGGTTCGCACACGCGTTGCCATAGCCCTCATATAAATTACGAGCGATATGCACGTCAGTTTAGCTTTAACGTCTCAGCTAACTAAAAACTAGCTAATGATCAGACGTGACAAATGAACTGGTCAAAGAGACGACCCAATTAAAATGTACTATGAGGCTTCCTGGAGCGAACGTCTCACGTTCTGAAAGCTCATACTACTACCACTACCAAGGGATTATTAGTTGACGCCCGCGTGCTCTGTAAAGAAGTCCTATGACGAAGCACAAACGAAACGTTCTTAATTTTTCGATCAACGAAACCTTCTTAATTTACGTGACCTCTCAACGGCCGGAAAAACAGGCGTCCCCATCTGTCACTGATATGGTGGATCGTATTGTATCGTATACACAAAACAGGAAAGAAAGAAACACGGAGCTGGCTATAGGGATGCCGCCGGACGTGTCCGCGAAGTCCACGACAGTTCGCATTGATCATTTTTTGTATTAGCATGTTTGTCGAAGTAACCGTGATTGGCTTATTTTTTGGTTTCGCGGACGCTTTCAGACATCGTGGACGCGTCCGCTTGCACTCTAACTGGCTACGTCAATCAGCTGCTCTATACGAAAATCTCTATAGCTAGTATTACGAAATAGCTAGCTCCAGCTTATGTATGTTACCGGTTCATACATCAGTCGAGTCAACCGCATGTAACCATCACGGTTAGTGAATCGCTAGCTGTCATTACAAAATATCCTATTTACGGTAAGATCTCAGTGACTTAGACTTCGAGTGACACAACATATAAAAATGAAAGATAAAATAAAAAAAATTGCACAGATTTTTACATAAGATCTCATGAATATAGCATCGGCTGAGACCTCGTTAAGTCTCAGTCGACTGAGATTTAACAATCATATCAATACTGAAGACGTCCTTCGATTAGTTTTCGGCGCCACTACTGGGAGGAGTAAAGTGAGCGAATTCAACGACGATTGGTGGCAACTACCCGGTGCAGTAACGTTCCAACGAAGCTAAGATAATTGTTGTTAATTTTAAGCACATGCCAACAACATTTTTCGAGTGGGCATTTTTCGAGTGCCCACCTATATAAGTAGCTTCCCGCTGCTCGAGCTACAGCAGCACACATTCTCCACCGATCGATCGACCACTTCTCTCTCTTTTTCCTATATCCGATCTTAGACAAACAAGCTAACTTCGAAGAAACAAAAATGGCGGCTGTCGTTGCTGCAAGGCTGCAGGTTTGGGTTGCTTGTGCCTTGCTGCTCCTCGCCGTGGGGTGCCAGGCCAGCCCTTTCTGGCCACTGGAGATCGGCTACTACCACGACAAGTGCCCCCAGGCGGAGGCCGTCGTCAAGGGCATCATGGAGAAGGCCATCTCCCAGAACCCCGGCAATGGCGCCGCCATGATCCGCATGCTCTTCCACGACTGTTTCGTCGAGGTACGGGCACTGCAAGAAACCAATTTGCAAACATATATATGCAACCGATTAGCCTGCCTGGACTTGACTAATCTCGTTGAGTTGATGATGATTAGGGCTGTGATGCTTCCGTCCTCCTGGATCCGACGCCGTTCAGCCCGACGCCCGAGAAGCTCAGCCCGCCGAACGACCCTACCCTGCGCGGCTTTGAGCTGATTGACGCGATCAAGGACGCCCTCGAGGTGGCCTGCCCGGGCGTCGTCTCCTGTGCAGACATCGTCGCCTTCGCGGCCCGTGACGCGTCCTGCATCCTCAGCAGGGGCAAGGTAAACTTCCAGATGCCGGCCGGCCGCCGCGACGGCACCTTCTCCAACGCCTCCGAGCCGCTCAAGTTCCTGGTGCCGCCGACGTCTAACCTCAGCGACCTCGTCGCTAGCTTCGTCATCAAGGGCCTCAACGTGGAGGACCTGGTCGTCCTCTCCGGCGCGCACACGATCGGGCGTTCCCACTGCTCGTCCTTCGTCTCCGACCGCCTCAACACCCCCTCCGACATCAATGGCGGCCTCGCCGCATTCCTGAGGGCGCAGTGCCCGGCCGACGCGACCCCAGGCGGCAACGACCCGACGGTGATGCAGGACGTGGTGACGCCCAACAAGTTGGACAGGCAATACTACAAGAACGTGCTGTCACACACGGTGCTCTTCACCTCCGACGCGGCGCTCATGACGTCGGCGGAGACAGCAAGAATGGTGGTGGAGAACGCCAAAATCCCCGGGTGGTGGGAGGGCAGGTTCGAGAAGGCCATGGTGAAGATGGCCGGCATCGAGGTCAAGACCGGCTACCAGGGCCGGATCAGGAAGAACTGCCGCGCAATCAACCACTAGTAATAAGTGGACTACGTTGCGCACATACGCGCATGCAACGTGAAAGCGAGTTCATGTTGTAAAATTTGGCGATTCTTTCACTTGCGTGTCTTTTTTCCTTCTTTGGTTATTCCTTGGTTTAATTCTAGCCAAGCTACGGAATTGTTCGTGTATATGAGGTTTTGCATGTATAATAGCGAACCAATGTTGTTTGTTGAAAGAATGAAAGTGACGCACACAACATGTTTTGATTATTAAATTGGAAGCGTCTGTACTCTCTAGGAGGAAAGCCGCGTGCTATTTATTGACTGAGTACGTACAGGAACTCTCTCATGGATTATAAGTTGTTGGACGATCACAACTTCACAAGGATGCAGTACGATACATATATGAAAGAGAGAAACATGGAGAGAAAGAGGATGTACACGACCAGGAGGTTGAGATTACAAGGATAGTACCTGCCGTATGATCTAACACCCTCCCTTAATCACAACTATTCTAGATTCAAATTATTCTTGAATTATTCAAATGGTTTGACGGAGAGTGCCTTGGTGGAGCCATCGGTAATATTATCTTTGGATGGAATGAACCATATCTCCAGACTCCAGTTTCTTTTCCGCAACCCTTTCTAATATAAAATTAAAATCAATCGCAATATGTTTTGTTCTGCCATGAAAGACATGATTGGCAGATAAGTAAGTCACTCCGGATTATCACACAACATACATGAGATACAGTGTGTTGCTTAATTCCTAATTCCTCAAGCAATGATTTCAACCAAATAATTTCAGTTGTGGCATTAGACAATGGCTTATATACATGATCTTGACACTGTATCATGTTTTGCATTAGTCAAAGAAATAAGGTTAGAGCCAAAACGTACTCCAAAACCTCCAGTAGACTTTCTATCTTCACTGCAGCCTGCCAATCAGCATCAGAAAAATCACTCATAAGTGTAGAGTTTGACCATCTAAGTTGAATCCCCAAATTTAGAGTGTGCTTCACATACCGTATAATTTGTTTGACAGTTGTCCAATGTATAGTGGTAGGTGCATGCAAGTATTGGCAAACCTTATTAACAGCAAAGGATATGTATGGCCGTGTAAGAGTCAAGTACTGCAAAGCTCCCACAATACTTCTTTACTTTGTACTTTCTTCTTCTTTGAGTAGTTCCACTTCGTATGCTGAAAGTTTTTCCGAAGAGGACAAAAGTGTAGGTGAAGACTTGCAATCCTTCATTCCCATGCGAGCTAGAAGTTCATCAGCATATTTTTCCTGTTTAAGTAGTAGTTGTTTCCAGATATTGTGGTTCCTTGGCTTTCACATGCTGTTTTTTGGATTAAGTATGAGTTGTGAGGTTTTACTAGCTTTGCTAAAGCTTTATTTTGATGGGTCAGCTGAGATAGTTGTTCTGTATTTATCCGTTTCATTTTCATGAAATGAAATTGGGTGCTATGCTCCTTAATTCAAAAATAAACTACAATAGCATTTTTTACGAGCAAGTTATTTGCTAGAAGGCTGAGCAAGTGAAACAGTGATGCTACATGGACGACAAAAAATGCAGGATCCTTGGACGATGTTTCACCTGAGCTGTTGATTTCCTTCTTGTTTTCAATATGTAGGGTCCGTCTTAGTGTTGTGCAAGCAACGTGCAGGTAAGTATCGTTTGCACATCACTTTCGCAAGTGAAATGTCGCTGTCAGGTTTGACATGCCTAGAGATTCCTTTCACAGGGGCCATACAGCTAGCAAGATCATTAACAAAACCCATCCTCTAGTTTACTGTTTTCTTTATTCGCTTTGCCGTAGTAAAGCGAACTTATCCACATAGGAAAAGGCGTCAAATTTGAGAGAGGATTTGTGGCATGTAGCTGCAGGGCACCGACCCCATTTGGTTGGGTTTCAATTTTTAATCTTTTGTATCCTATGAACTGAGTGAACGCCATAGGAGTTGGATATGCGTGTTTCTTGTGCCGAGGGCTTTCAAATAAGACCACTTTTGAGTACAATTGGATGAATTTTTAGAACGTGACCAAGTTTCACATTCTGAATCTTGATATGAGTGAAAACGAAATCAACAAGTTTCAGAAACCACACTAGGATTTGTTGCATGCATATTCGTGTTTCTTGTGACAAGAGCTTTTAAATAAGACCGCCTTCCAATATATAGGCTTTGACTTAAAAAAAACTTCACCATGTTTCAAGTTCTGAAACTTGATACTAGTGAACGCCAAAATCAACAAGTTTCAGAAACTATAACTAACTGAGTGTGGAAGTTTCACATTTTTTTATTTCTTTTGCATTTTTTTTTTCAAATTTACTGTTCACTCCATGGGTGCACCGAAGGTGGGTGTAGCCACAACTTTCCCTAACTTAAAACATGTTGTGCTCTCGTGCGGAATCCAGTGACTTTGCGGATCGCGATGCAATCATGCAACCGTCTGGGCTGGGCAGGTGCGTGCCCCTGCAAAATACTGCGATAAATTCTAATTTTGGTTTTTTCCTCCTCAAAACAGAGTAAAAGAGATTTGAAGCAGCAAGGGGTATATGTGTGTATTTGTGAAGAATTTGTTTTTATAAAAACATGCAAACTACCTCCAAATGGAAAAATATAATGCTCCATGACATGTTCCCGGGAACAAATAAGCCTTACATAGTCGCATCGTAAACTTGAACTAGCCACAGTTTATAAATGGTCAAACTGGTGCCAACCACGTGCAGATTCTGGTTGCATGGGTTTGATTCCTACACTTTGCTGCACTAATCTAAGCACTGACAAAAATTGTAGACTTCTTGAAGTTTTGAACATTTTGAGGGTGCTCTGTGTTTTTGCGTCTTCTTTGATCTAATGTAGGACTTTTCAATCCATTTCTATTTACATAATTCTATGTACGCCCTAGAGGATGATAGGGAAATGTAAATAATTTTGGCATGCTCTTGGTTACTTAGTTAGGATCCTGACCCAAAAGTAGCTCACATATATAGCCTACGACCCTCGGGTCACATACTCAAGTCCTCAACCGAGCTCCTTTCACCTAGTAGATCTCTCTCTCTCTCTCTCTCTCTCTCTCTCTCTCTCTCTCTCTCTCTCTCTCTCTCTCTCTCTCAAACTAGTGGACTGATATGTCCATCAACTAAAAAATCCAAGATTTTTAGATCTATTTTTTGCCGGGAGTAAGGGAGTTTTATTCCGTGGCTATATGGTTATAATATTACAATACAAGATGATGAATGAAACTAGGTCCCTACTGCCACCAAGAAGCGGTTCTGCATGCTGTTAGATTTGAATCAACTTTTAGATGAATATGTCAAGGATCTCGTATTATGATGTTTGAATTGACTTATAGAAACTGAATGGTCATAAATAAAATGGACTTATATCTGAACAATGATGTCCATTTAAACTTCAAATCATATGTACACTTGATTGTCAATAATTTTTAGATTCTATTTGGAATTAATCATATACTTAATATTTGTAAAATTCTTGTTGAATGCACTAGCTTTGATATTATTTATCCCTAGAAATATCATATTTTTGTCTCTATTTGTGGTTAGTTCCGCCTTGTCAAAAAAAAGGTTTGTTTGTGAATTTCCCAATTGTTTTTGAAAAATGCAATTCAAATTTTAATTATTGTTACATTCGTTTGTTCTTTAAAAAATTTATTGGTAGTAGCGAAGGTGCTAGATTGTTTGAGTGTCCAATTTTACTATTATAACCTTGAACTAGAGATGACACGTAAATGGTCAAACTAGTGTCGACAACGATCAAAAGTCACAAGCTAGAATCCGCCGCAGATCAAAAATCTAGCTTATATATTCCTGACATCACATTCCAAATGGCCTTCTCTGAAATAATAATGGTAGGATGAAGATACATATGTCAAGACCCCTTGTTTTAATTTTGTCAACCACTTGGAATGTGCCCTAAGAACAAAATAGAAGTTACCCCGCAAAAAAAGAACAAAACAGAAGTTTTTCTGTGCGGAAAGGAAGGTAGAATATTCTGTCTTGGTCTGTCCTTGGTGGCTAGCTAAGTTGGTTGGACTGTGCCCTCCAGCCGACTTCGTCGCCGAATGGACAGAGGCCGAACTCCCTAAAGAGTACGACACGTACTCAAACTGGATCATGCATTTCGACGGCTCCAAAATGCTGGCCGGACTGGGGGCTGGCGTCGTTTTGACGTCCCCTACAGGAGATACAGTCCAATATGTACTCCAAATCATGTACACGGACTCCAAAAATGCAGCCGAATATGAGGCCCTTCTACATGGCCTCCGGATGGCGGTATCCATGGGCATTCAACGCCTGGAAGTACGCGGGGACTCAAACCACCCGATATCCCAAATAAATGGCGACTTCGACGCCAAAGACCCAAAAATGGCAGCTTATCGCAATGCCGTACTAAAAATGTCAGCTCGGTTCGAGGGACTGGAGTTCCATCACATAGCCCGAGAAAATAACCAGGCAGCGGACGTCCTGGCAAGCATTGGAGCAAAACGAGATGCAGTCCCCCCCAACATCTTCTTAGAAAGATTATTCAAACCATCCGTAACATGGGAGGGGGAACCCTCGGATAATAGCCCGGGCATAACCGCACAACCCAATGCCGAACAATCAGACATAATCGGCGGCCCCGCCACCGAAATTACACCCTCAGCCCACGCAATAATGGCGGTCATCGCCCCGTGGACGGAACCATTCCTAGCCTACCTTACTAGGCAGGAACTCCCCGAGGACCAAAACGAGGCACGCTGCATAGTGCGGCGATCTAAAGCCTATAAAGTCCACGAGGGAGAGCTATATAAGAAAAGCACTACAGGAGTCCTTCAAAGGTGTATCTCCGAAGAGGAAGGGCGGAGTCTGTTGGCTGAAATTCATGCCGGACTCAGTGGCCATCACGCCGCGGCTCGGTCCCTTGTAAGCAAGGCTTTCCGTACTGGCTTCTATTGGCCGACGGCTAGAGCAGACGCTCAGGACCTAGTCAAACGGTGCGTCGGTTGCCAGCTCTTTGCCAACCAAAGCCATATGCCACCCAACGCCCTCCGAACTATCCCCATCACTTGGCCTTTCGCAGTCTGGGAGCTCGATATGGTGGGACCCCTTAAAGGCGGAACCCACAAGAAAAAATACTTATTGGTCATGGTGGATAAATTCACCAAATGGATAGAAGCCAAGCCTGTCAAGACGGCTGAATCCGGACCTGTGATAGACTTCGTATCCGGGGTCGTACACCGTTATGGTGTCCCCCACAGCATTATCACCGATAACGGCACAAACTTCACCTCTGATGAAGTAAAGCTGTGGTGCAAAAACATGGGCATTAAGCTCGACTATGCTTCTGTCTATCACCCACAAACTAACGGTCAGGTCGAACGTGCAAATGGTCTCATTATGAGCGGCATCAAACCCAGACTAGTGCGGTCCCTCAAGGAATCTGATATGCACTGGATAGAGGAGCTCGACTCCGTACTCTGGGGGCTGCGAACCACGCCAAATCGTACCACCGGATTCACGCCATTCTTTATGGTGTACGGCGCTGAGGCGATTCTGCCCTGCGACATAATTCATGACTCACCTCGAGTGCGCATGTACGAAGAAAGAGAAGCCGAGCTTGATCGGCAGGACAACCTGGACGCCTTAGAGGAAGAGCGTGACGTGGCTAAGGCCCGTTCCGCATTCTATCAACAGCAAGCTCGAAGATATCAAAGCAGAGAAGTACGGGCCAAAAATTACAACGTTGGTGAACTAGTTCTGCGCCTGCCGGATAAGCAAAAGAACAAACTCAAGCCCAAATGGGAAGGTCCATTCATAATCGACCAAGCCCTAACTGGTGGAGCGTACCGCCTGCGAGATGCGTCGGATAACCGACTCGAGCCGAACCCATGGAACGCCACACGTCTCCGAAGATTCTATGCCTAGCGCCGGACTCTGTGTTTGTCTCCTTCCTGTGTCCATTATTTACATTTATACCTTTTTTTTACTTTGTCTACTACTCTTTTCTTTTCTATCCCTTAAAAGGCTCATTAGGTGACGCGCTATCCGCGCTCCTTAAACCTGGGGGCTTCTTTAACAGAAGCTTGTCTATATGGGTTTCACACCCAACGCATGCGTCAGACTTCCGCATGCACCTTTTCTTCGCCATTATATGCATCGATATAACTTAAGTTTTGGCCAAGCTGGGTTGCCTGGCTCCTGTGCTTACCCCTACGTTCCCGTTTGTTCAGCTAGGCGGTAAAGGGAGCACCTCTGCGATTGTTACTGCCGGATAAGCCAGATGTGTACCTCAGACTGGGTGAAGCCGAAAGCTAGCGTTCTTAAGGGAATATTCGGTCGGTGAACTAAAGATGAACCTTTTTATTTTATACATGCCCCGAGATGATCTTCTGCATTTGCAGTCCGGACGTGCACTTTAGGGCACGCCACCCCAGCGAAAGGAACCCTTAACGGAACTATTCTCTCTGGAAGATGTTTCTTACTAACCATGTAATATAACATAACTAGTTGGGCACTTGTCTGATAAAGCACTAATGACCCCTACGCATGGTCTCCATGCATACCCCGGCTTTTATATAGCCGTTATGGTATTCGGACACACTCCGGACCGTCAGGTCCCGAGGTCGAAGCGAAAAGGTCGGCAACGACAAACGATCTACAATCCGGCTAGAAGGCATTACACATGTCAATTATAAATTACATAGTCATCTTGACTGATCGTATTCCTCCTCTATACCATCTAACAGGCTGTCTAATTTACAGTCCTGCTGGGAATACTTTGCGGCCAGCTCTAACTGGCCATACACCAAGCTCACAGGGATCTCCTTCCCATTAGGCCCCACTGGTCCGACCTCGGCCATGTGATTGGGGTCAGACTTCGTAAAGCGGGTCTTCACCATGGCCCAGGCCTCCCTCGCGCCTTGTCGGCAGGCTGATATCTTCCACAACCGGATGCGCCGCCGAGCTCCCGTCAGCTTCTCTGCAAGCTCTCCAAGGCCCTCGGGCGTGGAGTGGGCAGGCCATAAGGCCCGGGCAACCCCTTGCATTGCCTGCCGAATTTGTTCGTGCAGTTGCAGGAGTTCGGGGAGAAGGTCACCCGTAGAACCGGGCATCTCCTCTGCAGGACGACCTGTGAGCGTACCTACAGACATAATTCTGTTATTCGTCTTCCTCGCCGAACTCCTTTTTTTTTCAAGAGTTCGCTCAAGCACTTACTAAATATGCCGCGTCGAAGACGCTGATTCTCCTTCGTGGAGTCAGATAGCTGGCCACGAACGTCTTTCAGTTCAACATCCAGCTTGGTGTTGGCATCCTGAAGATCATTCTTCTCTCGCCTCACCCTTGTCAACGTACTCTCGCCAGCCTTTAACTAACGTAAGAGTTGTTGCCTCTCCGGATCTAGTCCGGCACCATCTGCAACATTAATTGTCAGATTCGCACATAAGCCGCACAATACCAATCTCTCAACGTATATCGTACCTGAGGGGGTCCCTTTGGGCTCCCCTGTTGCGGCTAGTGCGGCCTCTAGTTGGGCCTTGCACTTTTACAGCTCCTGGGACAGCACGGTGTTCTTCTCAGTAAGAACCTACATATTATATGATCCTTAAATCAGTTAGTTTAACTGTTTCAAGTCTCGGGGGCTACTGGTATATATATAATTAAATTTTCTTACCCGTATGTCTTTCACATACTGCTCCGTGGCCCTGACTAAACCATCTTGAGCAGCACGAAGGTACGCATCTCCCGAATTGAAGGCATCTAAGGCCTCTCGGGAGAAACAAGCGTCGCGTAGAACTGTCCGGCGACGCCTATGGTTCATGGCGCTCTCCACTTCTGAAATTGTGGCAGATAGCCGGTCCGCATCCTCTGTTGGAGGAGCGTCTGGCGCAAGCCTGCTGTTCGTCCCCGCCTCCGGACCAGACGTTGGAGCCTGGCTGGTAGAGGCGCGGTTGGCGGCCCCTCCGGATATAGTCCGGCGAGGCCTCTTCGTCCTGGAAACAGTACGGATGTTAACATGCCCTGACAGAATAACGCCAGGAAGACAGAGGGCGCGTTATACCTTTGTGCCGAACTCTCAGTCCAGACTTCATCCCTTTTTACCCCACGGGGCCCGGCGGCTCCTCGTTGGCTAGTCGCCGCAGGTTCGGCCTCCCTCCTTGGAAATCTCCCCTATAAAATACGGTTGTCATCAGAAACACCGGAATATGTAAGGACGGAATCTCTCTTGCGGGAATAAACACTCCGGTTTCTGTCACCTGGGAGGCCGGGATTAACCCGGGATAATCAGCCGTAATGGCCACCAAGGTATTATCCTTGCTTAACTGGTGGAACACCCCGTCGATGAGCTCCACCGATATGTCCAGATCCTCTTCGGAGTCCGGATCGAGGGACCGTTCTGGGTCCTCAGGCTGTGGAGGGCAGCTGTTGATATCCTTTACCTCCTGTCGCAGCTCCTGCATTGAAATCATCAGATTACGTATCTAGTCATGGGAGCATTAAATAAGAGGGCAAGTGCAATTGTTCACTTACCCAACTTGGAGGTTCATACATAGTGAATCCGGCCCGCGGGTTGACGCGGAGGAAGTCCTCCTTTTCTCCCTTGTACAAAGATGTTAGAATCTTTACTAGAGCGGCAGCTGTGTCTGGCCCCTTGCGGCCGTAACGGGTGGCGTCATCCTCCCCGTTGAAATCCCACATGGGATGGCTCCTATATTGAAGCGGCTGCACCGCCCGCATAATACATGCGGCCATGACTCCAATCATGGTTAGTCCGGAATGAGCCAACAGTCTTATCCGGCCCATCAGGTAAAGAACGTCTCTGTTGCTTTCTCTCTGAGAGCTCCGCGGACGCCAGCTTAAGCGTTTCTTTAAGGGAGCCATGCTGAACTCAGGGAGACCGACCCGGACAGGGTCCGGCAGCGGGACGTCGTCTATGTAGAACCATTCTGAAGGCCAGTCCTCGGACGCCTTCTTTGGGATTCCGAATAGGTATCCGGTCCCGGCGATGCGCCATATTTCGGCTCCGCCCACTTGGTATATAGACCCCTTCTGAGAACGGGGCACCAAGCAGAACAACCTCTTCCACAGCGCAAAATGAGCCTCGACGCCTAAAAATAGCTCGCAAAGGGCAACGAAGCCTGCAATATGTAGCACGGAGCCAGGCGTGAGGTTGTGCAGCTGGAGGCCGTAGAACTCCAGAAGCCCGCGGAGGAATGGATGAATTGGAAATCCCAGACCCCTTAATAAATAAGGGACGAGGCACACCCGCTCTCCTTTAGAAGGATTGGGGGTGCTCTCCGCTTGCTTGCCACCGTTGTAGGTGGCGAGTCCGGCTCGGACCGGGACCATATATGCTTGGGGAAGGAATCCTTTGGCCTGCAGTGACACTAGCTCGCTGTGTGGGATGGTGAAACTCTCCCAGTCTCCGGATTTGGGGCTGGAGGGGCGAGGGGAGGAGCTATGACGGTTGGCCATGTTGGAATGGACCTTTGCTGGAGACGCTCTGATGATAACTCGCGGGGAGAAGAAGATGTGGTTTGGATCTAGATCCCCATCCCGTTAAATAGGCGGCTCGTTTATATGACCAAGGGTGTGAATATAAAAACACCCCCGGGCTTTTCGCATTCGTTCAACACGTGGAAGAAGGCAATTATTGGGCACCGAGACCGAGGAGCGCTACGGACATTATTCATACAGGTACACAAGATTCGAAGGGGGAACCCGCCTTGCAATGCCGAAGACAAATTTGCGCGCTGGACTCGACGTCATTGAAGCCTGGTTCGGGGGCTACTGAGGGGGTCCTGGACTAGGGGGTGTTCGGATAGCCGAACTATATCTTTAGCCGGACTCCAGGACTATGAAGATACAAGATTGAAGACTTCGTCCCGAGTCCGGAAGGTTCTTTCCTTGGCGTGGAAGGCAAGCTAGGCGTGCGGATATTCAAGATCTCCTACCAATGTAACCGACTCTGTGTAACCCTAACCCTATCCGGTGCCTATATAAACCGGAGGATTGTAGTCCGTAGGACGAACACATCATAACCATCATCATACCCATAGGCTAGCTTCTAGGGTTTAGCCTCCTTGATCTCGTGGTAGATCTACTCTTGTACTACCCATATCATCAATATTAATCCAGCAGGAGTAGGGTTTTACCTCCATCGAGAGGGCCCGAACCTGGGTAAAATAAAGTGTCCCTTGTCTCATGTTACCATCCGACCTTGACGCACAGATCGGGACCCCCTACCCAAGATCCGCCGGTTTTGACACCGACAACACCCAATACAATGGTAAATTGCATAGGTGCACTAGTTCGGCGAAGAGATGGTGATACAAGTGCAATATGGATGGTAGATATAGGTTTTTGTAATCTGAAAATATAAAAACAGCAAGGTAACTAATGATAAAAGTGAGCACAAACGGTATTGCAATGCTAGGAAACAAGGCCTAGGGTTCATACTTTCACTAGTGCAAGTTCTCTCAACAACAATAACATAATTGGATCATATAACGATCCCTCAACATGCAACAAAGAGTCACTCCAAAGTCACTAATAGCGGAGAACAAACGAAGATATTATGGTAGGGTACGAAACCACCTCAAATTTATTCTTTCCAATCAATCCATTGGGCTATTCCTATAAGTGTCACAAACAGCCCCAGAGTTCGTACTAGAATAACACCTTAAGAGACAAATCAACCAAAACCCTAATGTCACCTAGATACTCCAATGTCACCTCAAGTATCCGTGGGTATGATTATACGATATGCATCACACAATCTCAGATTCATCTATTCAAACCAACACAAAGTACTTAAAAGAGTGCCCAAAAGTTTCTACTGGAGAATAAAGACGAAAACGTGTGCCAACCCCTATGCATAAGTTCATGGGCGGAACCCGCAAGTTGATCACCAAAACATACATCAAGTGAATCACGTGATATCCCATTGTCACCACAGATACGCATGGCAAGAAATACATCAAGTGTTCTCAAGTCATTAAAGACTCAATCCGATAAGATTACTTCAAAGGGAAAACTCAATCCGTTACAAGAGAGTAGAGGGGGAGAAGAGACATAAGATCCAATTATAATAGCAAAGCTCGCAATACATCAAGATCGTGCCAAATCAAGAACACGAGAGAGAGAGAGAGACCAAACACATAGCTACTGGTACATACCCTCAGCCCCGAGGGTGAACTACTCCCTCCTCGTCATGGAGAGCGCCGGGATGATGAAGATGGCCACCGGTGAGGGTTTCCCCCTCCGGCAGGGTGCCGGAACAGGGTCCCGAGAGGTTTTTGGTGGCTACAGAGGCTTGCGGCGGCGGGACTCCAGATCTATTCTGTTCCCCGATCGTTTTAGGGTATATGGGTATATATAGGAGGAATAAGTACGTCAGGGGAGCCACCAGGGGCCCACGAGGGTGGAGGGCGCGCCCCCTACCTCGCGGCTCCCTTGTTTCTTTCCTGGCGTGCACTCCAAGTCTATCAAGTTGCTTTCCTTCCAAAAATAACTTTTCCAGAAGGTTTCATTCCGTTTCGACTCCGTTTGATATTCCATTTCTTCGAAACACTGAAACAAGGTAAATACAGGAACTGGCACTGGGCACTGGGTCAATAGGTTAGTCCCAAAAATTAATATAGAAGTGCATAGTAAAGCCCATTAAACATCCAAGATGGATAATATAATAGCATGGAACAATAAAAAATTATAGATACGTTGGAGACGTATCAACAATTCAAGAGGAATTGGCGGGATTCTTTCTTGGCCACGTCATCAATAAAGCCGGAGAATACCATGTGAAAATTGATATAGACATGAGATGCTAGAGATTGTAAGAGATCTTATATTGTATATATGTAGCTAGTAGCGGAAACTTGTTGTTCGACAAATCTCTCGGAGAAAGAGAGGTGCACTCCTCTCTGTATATGTTCATGATGATCTTGTGTAATTAATGGTTCCTTCATTTTCTTACTAGTTAGCGTGTTGAGTTCTCTCTATACGTATAGTATATAGTGTCGACCAAGCACGGAGATAAGAGAGGTCAACTCCCGCTATTAGCTAGCTAACACAATATATGAAACCCCTAAATTAACCCTCCAATAACCCCCTAACCCCCCCCCCCCCCCAAAACCCCTGCTCCTGCCATATGCTGACGCGTGGATGCCTTTTGGTCCCGGTTGGTGTTACCAACCGGGACTAAAGGTGCTCCTGCCTAGGCGCCCGACAGTGGCCATGTGGAGCCCTTTCTGTCCTGGTTCGTAAGCGAACCAGGACTAAAGGTTTTGGGCTTTAGTCCCGACCCCTTAGTCCCGGTTCCAGAACCGGGGCTAATGGGCCTCTGGAACTGGGACAAATGACCCGTTTTCTATTAGTGAAAAGTGCCACCTATTCAGTAAGAAGAAAATAGAGGCGAAATATACTGAGGTTGGGGTGCATGTTTTTTGATGGAATCGTGTGGAAACAGTGAATACAAGGGGATTATTCGCCCTCATATTGACGTTATCAATCATATGTGAGATAGTAATTGTGCCAGGGAGTGTGTTGACACTAGTTTATGGCACGACAGAAAACATAATTAAGATGGCCTAAACTGAAAAAGTGCCCAATATGAAAAAATTCTGTATGATCAAAATGAACAACTTTCATGTTCGAGTCATCGCCATGCGATCTCATCTCGGGGGCCAAAGATATGCTCGGAGTGCTCATATTTGTCATTCAGAGTACTGTTCAGCCGATTACGCCTCCAAAACGACCTCAGATGTAAATCTGCATAGAGATGGATCCTGGTTGCTCATCTCACCACCCTTTCGACGCCACATCAGTGAAACCACCATCATCTTGCAACCAACCACATACAAATTTAAACAACACGTCATTACCTGGATGGCAAGCTGCTATGGAGTTTACTAAACGACAATCTCTAGCGAAATCGTTCAAGTTACATATACTATAATAAGTAATACTGACATTTTGATCTTCACAAGTAGTAATTTTTTTTTTGCGAAGAACTTCGCTAGCAGTACTAGAAGTCGCTTCAACATTATTCACACCATTAGTCGCTCATTCTTTGGTTTGTTCTAGTTGTAGTCCACGGTAATGAATACATAAAAGAAATGAAGTATCACATCTACAATCTCTCACGGTCCGACTCGAAACTCATTTTCACCTAAAATTCGTCGTGGCGAGTTGCAACGCTTTTATTCTTCTATTTTCCGGGAAAGCGGAAAAGAGTTTGCGTTCCATACGCTAACTGTCGGCCGGTTCGCATGCGCGCGTTGCCATAGCCTTCATACAATTTAGCTTCAACGTCTCAGCTAACTAAAAACTAGCTAATGATCATACGTGACAAATGAACTGGTCAAGGAGATGACGCAATTAAAGTGTAATATGACACTTCCTGGAGTGTACGTAAGTATACGTCTCACCTGCTAAAAGGCTAAATTTTTGTTCACGCTACCAAGGGGTTATTTGTTGACGCCCACGTGGCCTCAAAGAAAGTGGAAATTAACGTACGTGACATCTTCACTAACGCATGATGAAAGCACGGAGTTGAAGAAGACGAAGCACACATGAAACATTCTTCGTTAACGTATGTGACGTCTCAACGAGCGGAAAAACAGGCGTCCCCATCTGCCACTGGTACGGTGGATCATATCGTACATACAAAACTGCAGGAAAGAAAGAAACACGGAGCTGGCTACATCAATCAGCTGCTCGATCTAGCTATTACAAAATGGGAAAGTAGTGGCTGCACCCACTTTTGGTGCACCCACAAAATAGCTAGCTCCAGCTTATGCATATATATGGCCGCTTCATATAGTGAACAGCTAGCTGTTTGCTACTATTTATATATGATATCATTACGGACGCCCTTTGATTAGTTTTCGGTGCCACTGGGTTGGAGCAGCGAATTCAATGACAATCGGTGGCAACAACCCGGTGTAGTAATGTTCCAACGAAGCCAAGATAATCATTGTTAATTTTAAGCACATGCCAACATATATATTCTCGGCCAAGCTACGTCCTCGAGTGTCCACCTATATAAGTAGATAGCTTCCTGCTCGAGGTATATCAAACATACAGGCATTCTCCACCGATCGAGCACTTCTCACACTAGATCTCTCTTCTGCTAGCTTCGAAGAAATATAAATGGCGGCTGTTGCTGCAAAGCTACACGTTTTGGTGGCTTGTGCCTTGCTGCTCCTCGCTGTGGGGTGCCAGGCCAGCCCTTTCTGGCCACTCGAGATCGGCTACTACCACGACAAGTGCCCCCAGGCGGAGGCCGTCGTCAAGGCCGTCATGGAGAAGGCCATCTCCCAGAACCCCGGCAATGGCGCCGCCATGATCCGCATGCTCTTCCACGACTGTTTCGTCGAAGTACTTACTGCAAGAAACGAATTTCCAAACATATATATGCAGCCGATTAGCCAGCCCGGACTTGATTAATCTCATTGAGTTGACGATGATTAGGGTTGTGATGCTTCCGTCCTCCTGGACCCGACCCCGTTCAGCCCCACGCCGGAGAAACTCAGCCCGCCGAACGACCTACCCTGCGCGGCTTCGAGCTGATTGACGCCATCAAGGACGCCCTCGAGGTGGCCTGCCCCGGCGTCGTCTCCTGTGCAGACATCGTCGCCTTCGCGGCCCGTGACGCGTCCTGCATCCTCAGCAGGGGCAAGGTAAACTTCCAGATGCCGTCCGGCCGCCGCGATGGCACCTTCTCCAACGCCTCTGAGCCGCTCAAGTTCCTGGCGCCGCCGACGTCCAACCTCAGCGACCTCGTCGCTAGCTTCGTCATCAAGGGCCTCAACACGGAGGACCTGGTCGTCCTCTCCGGCGCGCACACCATCGGGCGCTCCCACTGCTCGTCCTTCGTCTCCGACCGCCTCAACACCCCCTCCGACATCAACGGCGGCCTCGCCGCGTTCCTGAGGGGGCAGTGCCCGGCCGACGCGACGCCGGGCGGCAACGACCCGACAGTGATGCAGGACGTGGTGACGCCCAACAAGCTGGACAGGCAGTACTACAAGAACGTGTTGTCACACACGGTGCTCTTCACCTCCGACGCGGCGCTCATGACATCGGTGGAGACGGCGAGGATGGTGGTGGAGAACGCCAAAATCCCCGGGTGGTGGGAGGGCAGGTTCGAGAAGGCCATGGTGAAGATGGCCGGCATCGAGGTCAAGACCGGCTACCAGGGGCAAATCAGGAAGAACTGCCGCGCAATCAACCACTACTAATAAGTGGAGTACGTACGTAGCGCAGCAGCTGCGCACGTGCGTGCATGCATGGTAAAATTTGGTGATTGTTTGCTTCAACTTGCAAGCGAGTTCATGTTGTAAAATTTGGCGATTCTTTCACTGCGTGCCCATTTTATTTTCTGTTGTTATTCATTGGTTCAATTCTAGCCAAGCTACGGAATTGTTCGTGTACATGGGATTGTGCATGTTGCGAACTAATGTTCTTTACTGAAAGAATAAAAGTGATGCACACAGCATGTTTTGATTATTAGATTGGAAGCGCTCGTACTCGATCTCTAGGTGGAAAGCCGCGTGCAGCGTGCTATTTATTGATTGGGTACAGGAACTCTCTCATGGATTACAGGTTGTTGGATGATCACAAGGATGCAGTCTGATACATATATGAAAGAGAGAAACATGGAGAGAAAAAGATGTACACCACCACCACCAGAAGGTTGAGATTACAAGGATACTACCTGCCGTATGATCTAACACCCTTCCTTAATCTCAAATATCCTAGATTCAAATTATTCTTGAATTATTCAAATGGTTTGACGGAGAGGGCCTTGGTGAAGCCATCCATAGTTTGATCTTTGGATGGAACGAACCGTATCTCCAGACTCCATTTTCTTTTGTGCAAACCTTTCTAGTATAAAATAAAAATCAATCTCAATATGTTTTGTTTTGGCATGAAAGACATGATTGGCAGATAAGTAAGTTACTCCCAGATTATCGGACATGGAGCATGTGATCCCGAGCACTAGTGATCCCGGATGAACAGTAAAATCCAAAAAATAGTAAAAAATATGAAATTTTTTGTCAAGAAACTTTGATGTTTTTTCTACATGCGCGCCAATTTTCGTGATGAAATGACATTTGTGAAGGTCTCGGCAAAAAAAAAAAAACAAAATCATGCTCCAAAAAAACTGTTTTTGGAAGCATTTTGGAGAATCGATCTTGTTCTTTTGCCGAGACCTGCATGAATGTCATTTTGTCATGAAATTTTGCACGCATGTGAAAAAGATATCAATGTTTGTTGCCAAAAAAATTCAGATTTTCTTGAACTTTTTAAACATTTTTTCGTTTGTACTGTAGCAAAGGGTGCCTATGAGCTCGAGCTTACAATAGCACTTCCGCAGATTATCACACAAGATACATGAGATACGGGAGTTCATTGCAAAAGAACCATCACATTTGGGGCATCGGTTGCAGAAAACCACCTAGTCCTTAATTTTGTGCTAGTATCACATCGTTTCTAGTAATTTTTTTGCAAATTGAACTGATCAGGTGATTTAGCCCATTTAATCACTTTCTGACACATGGGACCGGACTGTAAGGAGCTGACTTGGCAAAAAAAAGATTACGTACACATCCCTGGATCTAAAAAAATGGCAACCAACCCCTACTCTCGATCCAATCCTTACTCCCGATCCGATCGGGAGGAGGCAACTGTGTCGCCCCCACCGGCTCCCGTCGCCGTCGCCACCAGAATCCCACTGCCAGCCCCGCCTCTCCTCATCTCCTCTGCGATGTGCGTTGTCCACGAGGTACACGTGCCGCCAATGATGGGCATGGACGCGGGTGCACTGGAGCTCGGCCTCATCGAAGCGGGATGGGTCACGGCACCCAGGAGCTCGTCCTCACCGTAGTTCGGAGTAGTTTGGCGGCGCATCCCGGTCATAGGTCCCAGCGGTGGCTTTGCTGCTGCCCGTGAGCACAACGGCCTCATCCGCGAGCTAGTCTGCGCATCTGCGACACAGCGCCACAGCCTCCTACTCGGCGTGCCCGTGGCACAGCTGCCACGGCCTCCTACTCGGCATGCCCGTGGCAACCGCAGCGACGAGGACCTATGGCGGCGAGCAGCAGCAGCCACACTGGCAGGGAGCTGCGCTGCCGAGCAGCAGTACACAACGACGAGCATGGGGGAGCACTCGTCGGGCGTCGGAGCTCCGGCAGCACAACCAGGGTGGAGGGAGGCCGCCCCGCCCACGAGCAAGGTCAGGGAGGAGGGAGGCCGTCCTGTCGGAGGCTGCCTCGCCGTGGCCAGCCACCACCTCAGAGGAGGAAGGCGACGGGGGTAGGAGGGGACTGATTGCTTTTTCAATTTTTTTGAATATGGGTGTCTTTGTGAAATCCAGGGAGGTGTATGTGATTTTTTTACCAAATCATCTCCTTACAATCCGGCCCTACTTGTCAGAAAGTGAACAATCAGGCTAAATCACCTGATCAGTGCAATTTGTAAAAAGTTTACTAGAAATGCGGTGATTTTTGCACAAAATTAGGGGCTAGGTGGTTTTCTGCCATCGATGCCCCAAATGTGGTGGTTTTTTGCAATTAACTCGAGATACATTGTTGCTTAATTGCCAATTCTTCAAGCAATGATTCCAAACCAAATAATTTCAGTTGTGGCATTAGACAATGATTTATACTTAGCTTCTGTACATGATCTTGATACTATATCATGTTTTCTAGTAGTCAAACAAATAAGGTAAGAGCCAAAACGTACTCCAAAACCTCCAGAAGACTTTCTATCATCACTGCAGCCTGCCAATCAGCATCAGAAAAATCACTCATAAGTGTAGAATTTGACCGTCTAAGTTGAATCCCCAAATTTACAGTGTGCTTCACATACCGTATAAATTTGTTTGACAGTTGTCCAATGTATAGTGGTAGGTGCATGCAAGTATTGGCAAACCTTAATAACAACAAAGTATATGTCTGGTTGTGTAAGAGTCAAGTACTGCAAAGCTCCTAAAATACTTCTGTACTTTGTACTTTCTTCCTCTTTGAGTAGTTCCACTTCGTATGTTGAAAGTTTTTCTGAAGAGGACAAAGGAGTAGGTGAAGGCTTGCAATCCTTCATTCCCATGCGAGCTAGAAGTTCATCAGCATATTTTTCCTGTTTAAGTAGTAGTTGTTTCCAGATATTGTGGTTCTTTGGCTTTCACATGCTGTTTTTTGGATTAAGTATGAGGTGTGAGGTTTTACTAGCTTTGCTGAACCTTTATTTTGATGGGTCAGCTGAGACAGTTGTTCTGTATTTATCAGTTTCATTTTACATGAAATGAAATTGGGAGCTATGCTCCTTAATTCAAAAAAAAAAAACCACAGTAGCATTTTTTACGAGCAAGTTATTTGCTAGAAGGCTGAGCAAGTGAAAGAGTGATGCTACATGGACGATCCTCGGACGATGTTTCACATGAGCTGTTGATTTCCTTCTTATTTTCAGTCTGTAAGGTCCATGTTAGTGTTGTGCAAACATCGTACAGGTAAGTATCGTTTGCACATCACTTTCGAGGGTGAAATGTCGCTGTCGGGTTTGACATGCCTAGAGATAACTTTCACAGCCATATAGCTAGCAAGATCATTAACAAATCCCATCCTCCAGTTTACTATTTTCTCTATTCGCTTTGCCGTAGTAAAGCGAACCTGTCCACATAGAAAAAGGCGTCAAATTTGAGAGAGGATTTGTGGCATGCAGCTGCAGGGCACCGACGCCATTTTTTTGGGTTTCAATTTTCAATCTTTTGTATCCTTTGAACAGGGTGAACGCCATAGGAGTTTGGATGTCCATGTTTCTTGTGCCGAGGGCTTTCAAATAAGACCACTTTTGAGTACAACTCGATGAGTTTTTAAAACTTCACCAAGTTTCACATTCTGAAACTTGATACGAGTGAAAATGAAATCAACAAGTTTTAGAAACCACACTAGGATTTGTTGCATGCATATTCGTGTTTCTTGTGACAAGAGCTTCCAAATAAGACTGCCTTCGAATAGGCTTTGACTTTAAAAAAAACTTCACCATGTTTCAAGTTCTGAAACTTGATACCAGCGAACGCCAAAATCAACAAGTTTCAGAAACTATAACTAACTGAGTGTGGAAGTTTCAGGATTTTCTGATTTTTTTTTTACATTTTTTCAAATTTACTGTTCACTTCGTGGGTGCACCGAAGGTGGGTGCAGCCACAACTTTCCCTAACTTCAAACATGTTGTGCCCTCATGCGGAATCCAGTGACTTTGCAGATTGCGATGCAATCATGCAGCCGGTCTGGGCTGGGTAGGTGCGTGCTGCTGCAAATTTTTGCGACAAATTCTAATTTTGATCTGTTTTCTCCTCGAGACAGGGTAAAAGAGATTTGAAGCAGCAAGGGGTATATGTGTGAATTTGTGAAGATCTTTTTTTATAAAAACATGCAAACTACCTCCACCAAATGAAAAAACCTAATGCTCCAATGACATGTTCCCGGGAACAAGTAAGTCTTACGTAGTCGCATCCTAAACTTGAACTAGCCACAGTTTATAAATGATCAAACTGGTGCCCACGACGTGCAGACTTGGGTTGCATGGGTTTGATTCCTACACTTTGCTGCACTAATCTAAGCATGGCAAAGATTGACAAAAATTGAAGACTTCATGAAGTTCTGAACATTTTGAGGGTGATGTGAGTTTTTGCATCTTCTTTGATCTAATTTAGGACTTTTCAATCCATTTCTATTTACATAATTCTATGTACGCCCTAGATAATTCTTGGTTACTTAGTTAGGACCCTTAGCCAAAAGTAGCTCACATAGCCTACGACCCTCAAGCCACATACTCAAGTCCTCAACCAATCTCCTTTCACCAAGTAGATCTCTCTCTCTCTCTCTCTCTCTCTCTCTCTCTCTCTCTCTCTCTCTCTCTCTCAAACTAGTGGACTGATATGTCCATCAACTAAAAAATCCAGGATTTTTACATTTTTTTTGCGGGGAGTAAGGGAGTTTTATTCCGTAGCTATACGGTTATAATCTGCTAATACAAGATGATGAATGAAACTAGGTCCCTACTGCAACCAAGAAGCGGTGTTGCATGCTGCTAATTTGAATGAACTTTTACACGAATATGTAAAGCATCTCGTAATATGATGTTTGAATTGACTCATAGAAACTGAATGGTCATAAATAAAATGAACTTATATCTGAACAATGTTGTCAGTTTGAACTTCAAATCGTATGTACACTTGATTCTCAATGTTTTTTAGATTCTATTTGGAATTAATCATAGACTTAATATTTGTGAAATTCTTGTCGAATGCACTAGCTTTCATATTATTTACCCCTAGAAATATCATATTTTCTCACTATTCATGGATAGTTCCTCCTTGTCAAAAAGTTTAACGTTTGTTTGTGAAATTTCCCAATTGTTTTTGATAAAATGCAATTCAAATTTTAATTATTGTTACATTAGTTTGTTCTTTAAAAAATTATTGGTAGTAGCAAAGGTGCTAGATTGCTTAAGTGTCCAATTGTACTATTATAACCTTGAACTAGAGATGACACGTAAATGGTCAAACTAGTGTCGACAACGATCAAAAGTCACAAGCTAGAATCCATTGCAGATAAAAAAATCTGGCTTATGTATTCATGGCATCACATTCCAAATGGCCTTCTCTGAAATAATAAAGATAGGATGAAGATACATATGTCAACACCCCTTGTTTTGATTTTGTCAACCACTTGGAATCTGCCCTAAGAACAAAACGGAAGTTTTTCTATGCGGAAAGGAAGGTAGAATATTCTGTCTTGGTTTGTCCTTGGTGGCTAGCTAAGTTGGTTGGACTGTGCCCTCCAGCTGAACTACAGAAGTTTATTGTGAGAGTAGGCAGACACTACAATTTTTTTTTGTAGAAAGCAATACAACACAACAGAGGCACATGCATATTTCCCTCACAAATATAATCGCAGACACACACTACAATTTTTTAATCCATGTAAGTTTTAGAAAAATAGGTTGGCTAAATATGATTGGCAATGCATATTCTAATGATCAAATCAGTGTAAACAACCTCACTCTTGTTGCAACCATAAAAGCGCTACCTATTAATTGAGAAGGAAAATAGAGGCGAAATATACTAAGGGTGGGGGCATGTTTTTGGATGGAACATGCAGGAACAGTGAATATAAGGGGATTACTCGCCCTCATACTGACATTATCAATCATATGTGAGATAGCAATTGTGGCAGGGAGTGTGTTGACACTAGTTTTTGACACGATAGAAAAGGTAATCAAGATGGCCTCAACTGAAAAATTGTCCAATATGAAAAATCTCCATATGATCAAAATGAATAAGTTTGCTCTTTGGATCATCGTCATCCGATCTCATCTCTGGAGCCGAAGATGTGGTCGGAGTGCTGAGATTTGGCATTCAAAGTACTGTTTGGCCGATTACGCCTCCAAGACAAGCTCAGATGTAAATCTGCATAGAGATGCGTGGATCCTTGTTGCTCATTTCACCACTCTTTTGACACCACGTCAGGGAAATCATCATCTTGCAACACACCACATACAAATTTAAACAACACGTTATTACCTAGATGGCAAGCTGCTATGGAGTTTACTAAATGACAATCTCTAGCGAAATCGTTCAAGTTACACATAATATAAAAAGTAATACTGACATTTTGATCTTCACTAGCTATACTACAAGTGGCTTCAACATTATTGACACCGTTAGTAGCTCATTCCTTGGTTTGTTCCGGTCGTAGTCCGTGGTAATAAATACAGAAGGAAAAAAAATGAAGTATCACATCCTCAATCTCATGGTCCGACTCAATATTCATTTTCTCCCTTAAAATTCGTCGCGGCGAGTTGCAACTCTTTTATTCTTGTTCTTTTTTCAGGGAACGTGAAAAAGAGTTTGCATTCCACACGCTAACTATCGGCCGGTTCGCACACGCGTTGCCATAGCCCTCATATAAATTACGAGCGATATGCACGTCAGTTTAGCTTTAACGTCTCAGCTAACTAAAAACTAGCTAATGATCAGACGTGACAAATGAACTGGTCAAAGAGACGACCCAATTAAAATGTACTATGAGGCTTCCTGGAGCGAACGTCTCACGTTCTGAAAGCTCATACTACTACCACTACCAAGGGATTATTAGTTGACGCCCGCGTGCTCTGTAAAGAAGTCCTATGACGAAGCACAAACGAAACGTTCTTAATTTTTCGATCAACGAAACCTTCTTAATTTACGTGACCTCTCAACGGCCGGAAAAACAGGCGTCCCCATCTGTCACTGATATGGTGGATCGTATTGTATCGTATACACAAAACAGGAAAGAAAGAAACACGGAGCTGGCTATAGGGATGCCGCCGGACGTGTCCGCGAAGTCCACGACAGTTCGCATTGATCATTTTTTGTATTAGCATGTTTGTCGAAGTAACCGTGATTGGCTTATTTTTTGGTTTCGCGGACGCTTTCAGACATCGTGGACGCGTCCGCTTGCACTCTAACTGGCTACGTCAATCAGCTGCTCTATACGAAAATCTCTATAGCTAGTATTACGAAATAGCTAGCTCCAGCTTATGTATGTTACCGGTTCATACATCAGTCGAGTCAACCGCATGTAACCATCACGGTTAGTGAATCGCTAGCTGTCATTACAAAATATCCTATTTACGGTAAGATCTCAGTGACTTAGACTTCGAGTGACACAACATATAAAAATGAAAGATAAAATAAAAAAAATTGCACAGATTTTTACATAAGATCTCATGAATATAGCATCGGCTGAGACCTCGTTAAGTCTCAGTCGACTGAGATTTAACAATCATATCAATACTGAAGACGTCCTTCGATTAGTTTTCGGCGCCACTACTGGGAGGAGTAAAGTGAGCGAATTCAACGACGATTGGTGGCAACTACCCGGTGCAGTAACGTTCCAACGAAGCTAAGATAATTGTTGTTAATTTTAAGCACATGCCAACAACATTTTTCGAGTGGGCATTTTTCGAGTGCCCACCTATATAAGTAGCTTCCCGCTGCTCGAGCTACAGCAGCACACATTCTCCACCGATCGATCGACCACTTCTCTCTCTTTTTCCTATATCCGATCTTAGACAAACAAGCTAACTTCGAAGAAACAAAAATGGCGGCTGTCGTTGCTGCAAGGCTGCAGGTTTGGGTTGCTTGTGCCTTGCTGCTCCTCGCCGTGGGGTGCCAGGCCAGCCCTTTCTGGCCACTGGAGATCGGCTACTACCACGACAAGTGCCCCCAGGCGGAGGCCGTCGTCAAGGGCATCATGGAGAAGGCCATCTCCCAGAACCCCGGCAATGGCGCCGCCATGATCCGCATGCTCTTCCACGACTGTTTCGTCGAGGTACGGGCACTGCAAGAAACCAATTTGCAAACATATATATGCAACCGATTAGCCTGCCTGGACTTGACTAATCTCGTTGAGTTGATGATGATTAGGGCTGTGATGCTTCCGTCCTCCTGGATCCGACGCCGTTCAGCCCGACGCCCGAGAAGCTCAGCCCGCCGAACGACCCTACCCTGCGCGGCTTTGAGCTGATTGACGCGATCAAGGACGCCCTCGAGGTGGCCTGCCCGGGCGTCGTCTCCTGTGCAGACATCGTCGCCTTCGCGGCCCGTGACGCGTCCTGCATCCTCAGCAGGGGCAAGGTAAACTTCCAGATGCCGGCCGGCCGCCGCGACGGCACCTTCTCCAACGCCTCCGAGCCGCTCAAGTTCCTGGTGCCGCCGACGTCTAACCTCAGCGACCTCGTCGCTAGCTTCGTCATCAAGGGCCTCAACGTGGAGGACCTGGTCGTCCTCTCCGGCGCGCACACGATCGGGCGTTCCCACTGCTCGTCCTTCGTCTCCGACCGCCTCAACACCCCCTCCGACATCAATGGCGGCCTCGCCGCATTCCTGAGGGCGCAGTGCCCGGCCGACGCGACCCCAGGCGGCAACGACCCGACGGTGATGCAGGACGTGGTGACGCCCAACAAGTTGGACAGGCAATACTACAAGAACGTGCTGTCACACACGGTGCTCTTCACCTCCGACGCGGCGCTCATGACGTCGGCGGAGACAGCAAGAATGGTGGTGGAGAACGCCAAAATCCCCGGGTGGTGGGAGGGCAGGTTCGAGAAGGCCATGGTGAAGATGGCCGGCATCGAGGTCAAGACCGGCTACCAGGGCCGGATCAGGAAGAACTGCCGCGCAATCAACCACTAGTAATAAGTGGACTACGTTGCGCACATACGCGCATGCAACGTGAAAGCGAGTTCATGTTGTAAAATTTGGCGATTCTTTCACTTGCGTGTCTTTTTTCCTTCTTTGGTTATTCCTTGGTTTAATTCTAGCCAAGCTACGGAATTGTTCGTGTATATGAGGTTTTGCATGTATAATAGCGAACCAATGTTGTTTGTTGAAAGAATGAAAGTGACGCACACAACATGTTTTGATTATTAAATTGGAAGCGTCTGTACTCTCTAGGAGGAAAGCCGCGTGCTATTTATTGACTGAGTACGTACAGGAACTCTCTCATGGATTATAAGTTGTTGGACGATCACAACTTCACAAGGATGCAGTACGATACATATATGAAAGAGAGAAACATGGAGAGAAAGAGGATGTACACGACCAGGAGGTTGAGATTACAAGGATAGTACCTGCCGTATGATCTAACACCCTCCCTTAATCACAACTATTCTAGATTCAAATTATTCTTGAATTATTCAAATGGTTTGACGGAGAGTGCCTTGGTGGAGCCATCGGTAATATTATCTTTGGATGGAATGAACCATATCTCCAGACTCCAGTTTCTTTTCCGCAACCCTTTCTAATATAAAATTAAAATCAATCGCAATATGTTTTGTTCTGCCATGAAAGACATGATTGGCAGATAAGTAAGTCACTCCGGATTATCACACAACATACATGAGATACAGTGTGTTGCTTAATTCCTAATTCCTCAAGCAATGATTTCAACCAAATAATTTCAGTTGTGGCATTAGACAATGGCTTATATACATGATCTTGACACTGTATCATGTTTTGCATTAGTCAAAGAAATAAGGTTAGAGCCAAAACGTACTCCAAAACCTCCAGTAGACTTTCTATCTTCACTGCAGCCTGCCAATCAGCATCAGAAAAATCACTCATAAGTGTAGAGTTTGACCATCTAAGTTGAATCCCCAAATTTAGAGTGTGCTTCACATACCGTATAATTTGTTTGACAGTTGTCCAATGTATAGTGGTAGGTGCATGCAAGTATTGGCAAACCTTATTAACAGCAAAGGATATGTATGGCCGTGTAAGAGTCAAGTACTGCAAAGCTCCCACAATACTTCTTTACTTTGTACTTTCTTCTTCTTTGAGTAGTTCCACTTCGTATGCTGAAAGTTTTTCCGAAGAGGACAAAAGTGTAGGTGAAGACTTGCAATCCTTCATTCCCATGCGAGCTAGAAGTTCATCAGCATATTTTTCCTGTTTAAGTAGTAGTTGTTTCCAGATATTGTGGTTCCTTGGCTTTCACATGCTGTTTTTTGGATTAAGTATGAGTTGTGAGGTTTTACTAGCTTTGCTAAAGCTTTATTTTGATGGGTCAGCTGAGATAGTTGTTCTGTATTTATCCGTTTCATTTTCATGAAATGAAATTGGGTGCTATGCTCCTTAATTCAAAAATAAACTACAATAGCATTTTTTACGAGCAAGTTATTTGCTAGAAGGCTGAGCAAGTGAAACAGTGATGCTACATGGACGACAAAAAATGCAGGATCCTTGGACGATGTTTCACCTGAGCTGTTGATTTCCTTCTTGTTTTCAATATGTAGGGTCCGTCTTAGTGTTGTGCAAGCAACGTGCAGGTAAGTATCGTTTGCACATCACTTTCGCAAGTGAAATGTCGCTGTCAGGTTTGACATGCCTAGAGATTCCTTTCACAGGGGCCATACAGCTAGCAAGATCATTAACAAAACCCATCCTCTAGTTTACTGTTTTCTTTATTCGCTTTGCCGTAGTAAAGCGAACTTATCCACATAGGAAAAGGCGTCAAATTTGAGAGAGGATTTGTGGCATGTAGCTGCAGGGCACCGACCCCATTTGGTTGGGTTTCAATTTTTAATCTTTTGTATCCTATGAACTGAGTGAACGCCATAGGAGTTGGATATGCGTGTTTCTTGTGCCGAGGGCTTTCAAATAAGACCACTTTTGAGTACAATTGGATGAATTTTTAGAACGTGACCAAGTTTCACATTCTGAATCTTGATATGAGTGAAAACGAAATCAACAAGTTTCAGAAACCACACTAGGATTTGTTGCATGCATATTCGTGTTTCTTGTGACAAGAGCTTTTAAATAAGACCGCCTTCCAATATATAGGCTTTGACTTAAAAAAAACTTCACCATGTTTCAAGTTCTGAAACTTGATACTAGTGAACGCCAAAATCAACAAGTTTCAGAAACTATAACTAACTGAGTGTGGAAGTTTCACATTTTTTTATTTCTTTTGCATTTTTTTTTTCAAATTTACTGTTCACTCCATGGGTGCACCGAAGGTGGGTGTAGCCACAACTTTCCCTAACTTAAAACATGTTGTGCTCTCGTGCGGAATCCAGTGACTTTGCGGATCGCGATGCAATCATGCAACCGTCTGGGCTGGGCAGGTGCGTGCCCCTGCAAAATACTGCGATAAATTCTAATTTTGGTTTTTTCCTCCTCAAAACAGAGTAAAAGAGATTTGAAGCAGCAAGGGGTATATGTGTGTATTTGTGAAGAATTTGTTTTTATAAAAACATGCAAACTACCTCCAAATGGAAAAATATAATGCTCCATGACATGTTCCCGGGAACAAATAAGCCTTACATAGTCGCATCGTAAACTTGAACTAGCCACAGTTTATAAATGGTCAAACTGGTGCCAACCACGTGCAGATTCTGGTTGCATGGGTTTGATTCCTACACTTTGCTGCACTAATCTAAGCACTGACAAAAATTGTAGACTTCTTGAAGTTTTGAACATTTTGAGGGTGCTCTGTGTTTTTGCGTCTTCTTTGATCTAATGTAGGACTTTTCAATCCATTTCTATTTACATAATTCTATGTACGCCCTAGAGGATGATAGGGAAATGTAAATAATTTTGGCATGCTCTTGGTTACTTAGTTAGGATCCTGACCCAAAAGTAGCTCACATATATAGCCTACGACCCTCGGGTCACATACTCAAGTCCTCAACCGAGCTCCTTTCACCTAGTAGATCTCTCTCTCTCTCTCTCTCTCTCTCTCTCTCTCTCTCTCTCTCTCTCTCTCTCTCTCTCAAACTAGTGGACTGATATGTCCATCAACTAAAAAATCCAAGATTTTTAGATCTATTTTTTGCCGGGAGTAAGGGAGTTTTATTCCGTGGCTATATGGTTATAATATTACAATACAAGATGATGAATGAAACTAGGTCCCTACTGCCACCAAGAAGCGGTTCTGCATGCTGTTAGATTTGAATCAACTTTTAGATGAATATGTCAAGGATCTCGTATTATGATGTTTGAATTGACTTATAGAAACTGAATGGTCATAAATAAAATGGACTTATATCTGAACAATGATGTCCATTTAAACTTCAAATCATATGTACACTTGATTGTCAATAATTTTTAGATTCTATTTGGAATTAATCATATACTTAATATTTGTAAAATTCTTGTTGAATGCACTAGCTTTGATATTATTTATCCCTAGAAATATCATATTTTTGTCTCTATTTGTGGTTAGTTCCGCCTTGTCAAAAAAAAGGTTTGTTTGTGAATTTCCCAATTGTTTTTGAAAAATGCAATTCAAATTTTAATTATTGTTACATTCGTTTGTTCTTTAAAAAATTTATTGGTAGTAGCGAAGGTGCTAGATTGTTTGAGTGTCCAATTTTACTATTATAACCTTGAACTAGAGATGACACGTAAATGGTCAAACTAGTGTCGACAACGATCAAAAGTCACAAGCTAGAATCCGCCGCAGATCAAAAATCTAGCTTATATATTCCTGACATCACATTCCAAATGGCCTTCTCTGAAATAATAATGGTAGGATGAAGATACATATGTCAAGACCCCTTGTTTTAATTTTGTCAACCACTTGGAATGTGCCCTAAGAACAAAATAGAAGTTACCCCGCAAAAAAAGAACAAAACAGAAGTTTTTCTGTGCGGAAAGGAAGGTAGAATATTCTGTCTTGGTCTGTCCTTGGTGGCTAGCTAAGTTGGTTGGACTGTGCCCTCCAGCTAAACTACAGAAGTTTTTTGTGAGAGTAGGCAGACACCACAACTATTTTTATAGAAAGCAATACAACACAACCGAGGCACATATTTCCCTCACAAAAATAGTCTCAGACACACATTACAGTTTCTTAATCCATTTAAGTTTTAGAAAAATAGTTTGGCTAAATATGATTGGCCATGCAGATTCTAATGATCAAATCAATGTCAGTGGAACTAAACAACCTCACTCTTGTTGCGACCATAAAAGCGCCACCTATTCACTAAGAAGGAAATAGAGGCGAAATATACTTAGGGTGGGGCATGCTTTTGATGGAACATGCGGAAACAGTGAATATAAGGGCATTACTCGCCCTCATACTAACATTATCAACCATATGTGAGATAGCAATTGTGGCAGGGAGTGTGTTGACACTAGTTTTTGACACGATAGAAAAGGTAATCAAGATGGCCTCAACTAAAAATTTGTCCTATATGAAAAATCTCCATATGATCAAAATGAATAACTTTGTTCTCTGGATCATCGCCATCCGATCTCATCTCTGGGGCCGAAGATGTGCTCGGAGTGCTGAGATTTGGCATTCAGAGTACTGGTTGGCCGATTAAGCCTCCAAGACGAGCTCAGGTGTAAATCTGCATACAGATGGATCCTTCTTGCTCATCGCACCACCCTTTTGACACCACAGCAGGGAAATCATCATCTTGCCACATACTACGTACAAATTTACAATACGCTCTTACCTTGATGGCAAGCTGCTATGGAGTTTACTAAATGACAATCTCTAGCGGAATCGTTCAAGTTACATTTAATATAAAAAGTAATACTGACATTTTGATCTTCGCTAGCTATACTATAAGTGGCTTCAACACTATTGAGACCATTAGTAGCTCATTTCTTGGTCTGCCCGAGTTGTAGTCCGCTGTAATGAATACAGAAGAAAAAAAATGAAATATCACATCGACAATCTCACGGTCCGACTCAAAATTTATTTTCACCCTTAAAATTCGTCAAGGCGAGTTGCAATGCTTTTATTCTTTTTTTTTTCAGGGAACGTGAAAAAGAGTTTGCATTCCACACGCTAATTGTTGGCCGGTTCACACGCGCGTTGCCATAGCCCTCATATAATGAGTTTTCATTACGAGCGATATGCACGTCAGTTTAGCTTTAACGTCTCAGCTAACTAAAAACTAGCTAATGATCAGACGTGACAAATAAACTGGTCAAAGAGACGAGGCAATTAAAGTCAACTATGATGCTTCCTGGAGCATACGTAAGTATACGTTTCATTTTATTCGAAAAGGGGGTTGCCCCGGCCTCTGCATTAGATTGATGCATACAGCCATCTTATTAACCAAATAAAAAGGTCCAACAAGGTTCCAAAGTCTCCAACTGGAAAAACTGTAAAGATAGCTCACACAGAGCCAAAATGGGCTAGATACACAAACTAGCCAAGTAAAAGATGCCACAACCGGCTGGCTAAAGATAGATAGGTAAACTAATTGCCTATCCTATTACATGACCATTAGGAGAATGATGTGATTGACATGACCCATTCGTTAGCTTAGCACCCGATCGTTTAGTATGTTGCTATTGCTTTCTTCATGACTTATACATGTTCCTATGACTATGAGATTATGCAACTCCCGTTTACCGGAGGAACACTTTGTGTGCTACCAAACGTCATAACTTAACTGGGTGATTATAAAGGAGCTCTACAGGTGTCTCCAAAGGTACATGTTGGGTTGGCGTATTTCGAGATTAGGATTTGTCACTCCGATTGTCGGAGAGGTATCTCCGGGCCCTCTCGGTAATGCACATCACATAAGCCTTGCAAGCATTGCAACTAATGAGTTAGTTGCGAGATGATGTATTACGGAACGAGTAAAGAGACTTGCCGGTTACGAGATTGAACTAGGTATTGGATACCGACGATCGAATCTCGGGCAAGTAACATACCGATGACAAAGGGAACAACGTATGTTGTTATGCGGTCTGACCGATAAAGATCTTCGTAGAATATGTAGGAGCCAATATGAGCATCCATGTTCCGCTATTGGTTATTGACCGGAGACATGTCTCGGTCATGTCTACATTGTTCTCGAACCGTAGGGTCCGCACGCTTAAGGTTTCGATGACAGTTATATTATGAGTTTATGAGTTTTGATGTACCGAAGGAGTTCGGAGTCCCGGATGAGATCGGGGACATGACGAGGAGTCTCGAAATGGTCGAGACGTAAAGATCGATATATTGGACGACTATATTCGGACATCGGAAAGGTTCTGAGTGATTCGGGTATTTTCGGAGTACCGGGGACTTACGGGAATACGGGGAAGAGTATTGGGCCTTAATGGGCTTTAGTGGGAAGGAGCCAGGAGGTGGCGCGCGCCCCTCCCAAGCCCAGTCCGAATTGGACAAGGGGTTTGGGCCGCGGCCCCCCTCTTCCTTCCTTCTCCACTTCCCTCCTTTCCCCCTTCTCCTAGTTGGACTAGGAAAGAAGGAGTCCTACTCCCGGTGGGAGTAGGACTCCCCTTGGCGCGCCCTCCTCCTAGGGCCGGCCTCCTCCTCCCTTGCTCCTTTATATACGGGGGCAAGGGGGCACCCCAGGACACACAAGTTGATCTTCGTGATCATTCCTTAGCCGTGTGCGGTGCCCCCTTCCACCATATTTCACCTCGGTCATATCGTTGCAGTGCTTAGGTGAAGCCCTGCGTCGGTAGAACATCATCATCGTCATCACTCCGTCGTGCTGACGGAACTCATCCCCGAAGCTTTGCTGGATCGGAGCCCGGGGAGCGTCATCGAGCTGAACGTGTGCTAAGGACTCAGAGGTGCCGGAGTAACGGTGCTTGGATCGGTTGGACCGGGAAGAGGTACGACTACTTCCTCTACGTTGCGTCAACGCTTCCGCTTCGGTCTACGAGGGTACGTAGACAACACTCTCCCCTCTCGTTGCAATGCATAACCATGATCTTGTGTGTGCGTAGGATTTTTTTTGAAATTACTACGTTTCCAACAGTGGCATCCGAGCCTAGGTTTTTATGGTTTGATGTTATTTGCATGAGTAGAACACAAGTGAGTTGTGGGCGATATAAGTCATACTGTCTACCAGCATGTCATACTTTGGTTCGGCTGTACTGTTGGATGAAGCGGCCCAGACCGACATTACGCGTATGCTTACGCGAGACTGGTTCTATCGCCGTGCTTTACACACAGGTGGCTGGCGGGTGTCAGTTTCTCCAACTTTAGTTGAACCGAGTGTGGCTACGCCCGGTCCTTGCGAAGTTTAAAACGGCATCAACTTGACAAACTATCGTTGTGGTTTTGATGCGTAGGTGAGATTGGTTCTTGCTTAAGCCCGTAGCAGCCACGTAAAACTTGCAACAAACAAAGTAGAGGACGTCTAACTTGTTTTTGCAGGGCATGCTGTGATGTGATATGGTCAAGGCATGATGCTAAATTTTATTGTATGAGATGATCATGTTTTGTAACTGAGTTATCGACAACTGGCAGGAGCCATATGGTTGTCGCTTTATTGTATGCAATGCAATCGCCCTGTAATGCTTTACTTTATCACTAAGCGGTAGCGATAGTCGTAGAAGCATAAGATTGGCAATACGACAACGATGCTACGATGGAGATCAAGGTGTCGCGCCGGTGACGATGGTGATCATGACGGTGCTTCGGAGATGGAGATCACAAGCACAAGATGATGATGGCCATATCATATCACTTATATTGATTGCATGTGATGTTTATCTTTTTTATGCATCTTATCTTGCATTGATTGACGGTAGCATTATAAGATGATCTCTCACTAAATTATCAAGAAGTGTTCTCCCTGAGTATGCACCGTTGCCAAAGTTCATCGTGCCCAGACACCACGTGATGATCGGGTGTGATAAGCTCTACGTCCATCTACAACAGGTGCAAGCCAGTTTTGCACACGCAGAATACCCGG